>OX422144.1:11739044-13098697 GCA_949129095.1 Volucella bombylans
CTCGTACTTATCTGTGTTGGAAAAGTGAATGGCGCTGCTCTTAAAGCACTAGTCAAGCAAATTACAGGAAGCCAAGGTAGGGATAAGATCTCAAATCCTTCCACAAATCGGTCCTAATCGCAAGGACATCCTAAAGCCTACAGCCACTAGGCGCCAGATCTATCGAAATAACGTGGTGCTCGTATAAGTCGGAGCCCAAATTGACAGTGGCGAAATTTTCATCGAGTAAGTTACAATGAGACATCTTCTTATAGATGGCCTTCCATTCGAGTTGAAATCGGCCTTCAACTTCGCTCGAAACAAAATTGGCCGAAGTTGTAACAAAATTAGGAAGAGACAGGCTTTCGACAGAGATCCTACTGCAATGTCTGTATTCCAATCGCCAGATAATCCTAAGGCAACGCGTTGGATTCAAATCTTCGCTCCAGGTAAGCTTTTTTGAATATAAAGACCCACTCAGTTGTATGAATCGCAGCAAGTAAACACCTCAAAAAAGTGTTTATAAAAGGTATTTCTACCTTCAAAATAATCCGAAATTATTGGTGAACATGAAGACAATAAGACCGGGAAGCAACAAGCCGTGCAACAAGGCCACCCAATACAACGTAGATGAAGCACTAGGCTTGCAGATTAAAGCAATGCATGTGAACAGGACACTGATTGTGGTTTTGATCACTGTGTGCATTGTGTGATGGTGCATGTATAAAGTGGATTGTCCCGTTTCCACTACTATGTTGCATATTGGTCGAATTACTGCCTCTCATCACCTCTAACATCTTCAACCTGAAATATGCAGAGGCTGACCTTTCTTCTCTACGACAGGAAGTAAGTCCACCTTGTGTTAAAAGGCGTATGCATCCACCTCCATGACTAAATATCTGCGAGTCTTCCAGGATAACAAATGTCATTCGGCTAAACATGTCGCGTCAATTATCTCTAAGCCGTTGTTGACCTACTGGAAGGGTAAGGGATATCTTCACTTCAAACTAGACATGTGACCTTTCAACCAGATCCGTCCTCTGGACTTACTTGGCTAATACTTCACTGATGCCTTCTCCAGTCTCCAAAGAATAGTGTTGTGTAGTGGCTGCATGGGGCCTTTCTCTACCAGGCCTGGCTCTGCTCTAGATGCACTGATGAATCTTTGGCAAAGGCCACCTTCGCCTTGAAAAGTAATGGTTTGTCGAGCAACTCACACTGGAGTTTACTTCACCTGGAACAAAGAGCATCATTTAACTCTCCGATGTAATACACTGCCATCTGACTTAGTGACACTCTCATATTGGTTTTGAAAGAATACGAAATCTGAGCCAGGGAAGGTATGAGGTCTGAAGTGGCGTTGAAGTCTTTGTTGAGGACGTCAACCCTAGACATCACATTCCCAGTTCCGGGAGCAAAAACTACAATATATTGTGAGGAATAGTTGGATCTGTAGTATCTGCGCTTATAGCGAAAGCCAAGGTGATCCTAAGGCCTTACACTCACTACCGCTAAGCTAGTTCGAGGCTGGATTTTTGTCTGAAAATCTCAGAATGGGATCACAGGAATTGATATTATTGATAAACTTGCTGGGCAGGTTTCAGAAGAGGACTTTGTAGAATCTGTACTCGTGTTGGGACTGCCTACGTTTTTCGTTAACGGATCCCCTTGATAGTTGGGTCTCTTATGAGCACATTCATAGATGACATGAATCTCCGGATGTCTTTCAAAAATTCAGCTACCATCCCAGGTAGAAAGGACTATTGGCTCTGTACGTCTTAGCGGGGCATTACGCCCTTTCTGTATATTAGCCGTCTTACGCTTGCATTAGATTGCGTGTAATAAACGTCGGTGCAGTGGATGCTAAGACTTTTGGATGAGGAGTCATTAACAGGACCTTAAGAGTGATAAAGTGTTGATGGGGACACACGCGAAATTACTCCAGAAATTGATTTCTTTTTAAAAAAAATAATCAAGGTTTTAAATGTGTCAGTTTGTTACTCAACGCAGAAAATCAGTTTTGGTTGACGCTCCCATTTCAACTGCATATCTTACCTCTTCTAAGAGTACTAATTCCAGCCAGAAATCTACTACTAGCACTTCCACAGCTATTGTTAATCTACTCTCATCTACTCCCCTAACGTTTGCCTCACATGATGACAACAATTCGGGTCAGCCAGCAATAATATTGGAAATGCTGTACAGTGAAATTGCGCAGCTTAAGCAAGTAATGCTAACTTAAATCAATACCCTTGAAGAATGCAATGCATCTTTAAAAAAGAGAGTGGATTTCTTAGAGATGAGTTTGAATACACTGGACCAGCGTGAGAATCGGTGTGTAGTCGACATCATTGGCATTCCAAATGTTACCGGTGAAAATGGTAAAGAAAGAGTACACAAGCTATTAAATAATGTCATCGGAGAAGAGATCAGTAAAGAGACCTAATACTGATAAGAAGAGAACACCTAACATCGTGTATTTAAATTTCTCAAATGTTACACGTAAGTAAGCTGTAATGAGGAAAATGCGGGAGAGAAGAAATAAAGTTCCTTTATCTGGTACTCATCACAACAACAACGTTAATGGTGACGGCAGCAGCAACAGCATCAACAGCTACAAGGTATAAGTATATCAACGATTGTCTCACGAGCTATTCAGGATCTTTATTAAAAAAGGCAAGAAGAACTTAAAGATAAAAATATAGGGTTTTCCAATAAGGACTTTGATAAATTTTTTTTTAAATAAAACGCAAACCATTTGAGATATTTCAAAAACTTTACTATCGGCTTGAAGAACAATCAAAACATTTATGAATGGAACTCGACTTCGTTCATATGGGCATCGCGGGCACGTTTGCAGCGGTCGATTCGTTGGACCCAATTTTCATCGACCCGGCTACACATTTAGGCCGAAACGGCCGCTTTTCGCTTTCAATGTTGGCTCCGAGCTCTTCCAACGTCGTCGGCGAGTTGGCATAAACCAATGACTTAACGTAGAAAATAGTCAAGCGGCGATAAATCGCGCGAAGGAGGCGACCAATCGACTGGCCCATTTCTTGAGATAACACGCTCACCATACTTGCTCTTCAATAAATCGATTGTAGCGTGTGCTATGTGGCACCATCCTGTTGAAACTACATGTCGTCCAAGTCCATATCTTCCAATTCGGGCTAAAAATAATCGGTGATCATGGCGCGATAACGCTGACCATTCACAATAACGTGACGATCGTTATCGTCGACGAAAAAATATGGCAAACTAACACCGCCGGCATGCAAACCGCACCAAACAGTTATTTGTTGTTGATGGAGTGGTGATTCATGAAGCACATGTGGATTTTCACCCGACCAATAACGCATATTTTGCTTATTGACGAACCCATTGAGCCAAAAATGAGCTCGTCACTGAAGATGATTTTGCGATGAAATTCATCAACTTGGCGCATCTTCTCCAAAACCCAATCGGAGAACGTACGTCGCTTCAAATGGTCCATCGGCTTCAATTCTTGAGTCAGCTTAGTCTTGTATGGGTGATCCTTACGCAAAATACGCCATAATGTGGTCTAAACGATGCCCAATTCTTGAGAACGCCGTGGAATTGACTGATTTGGATCGTTTGCTACGGATGCCTAAACGGCAGCGATATTGTGATAACCAGTCAAATGTGAGCAGCGACATCTAGCAGAAAATGTCGAAGACTAGAAGGTTTCGATACTGGATTAGCAGTCTCGACTGGAGAGTAGAATCGAATTTTCTAGCAAATTGGAAATTGTATGGGACGCTGGGTGGCGAGGATTGTTCTCGAAGTATGTCATTCGAGTATAAATACCAGCATCCCAAAGGTATGCAAATCAGTTCCAAAGTTGAATTTGAAGTGTTAATTAGAAGAAGTGATTAAGTGGTTTAAGTAAAAGATAAGAAAAGTATAAGTGGTTGAGAAATTAAATTGTACTGAGAGAAAGAATTCAATAGTGAATTGTAACTGTACTGAATAAAGGGATTTGTATTGAAAAGAATAAGTTCTATTATTTGTACCCACACAAACATTTTACAATATTTTCGACACTTCGACCAACCCATTATCTCACTGATACGGCAACAACATCACACAACGAATATGTAGACTCAAATTTTTGCACTAAACTTGATATTGCCTATGTACTAGGGTGAGAATTACGACCGAAAATTGGAGTTAACGCTCTTAAAGTTGCAGTCACCGACTCCGAATTTCGGTAGAAAATTTTTATAATTTGCAGACGTTGCCCGTTCGTGTACTTTACCATGATGAAAATGTTGAGTTTACTGAATAAATTGACAGTGACAGTTTGATGATTAGTGAAAGAGTGCGTTCACAAATTAAATTCAAAGTTGTCAAGTAGAAATAATTACTACAGCAACAAATTATCTAAAAGTATTGGTAACCCTAAAAAAGAATAGCAGCTAGTTTTTGAGATCCTAAACAAAAATTTATCTAGCATAGACATTATTCTAAACAATAACAACTCTACTATTTCTGAGCCTTTAGAAGTTGCTAACGTGTTTAGCAATGTCTTTTCCAAAGTGGGTTCTTGTCCTAGTATATCTAATGCTAGTTCAACTTCTTATTGTGACCATAGTATAGTAGAAACTAGTTTTCAGCCTTTAAGTCTTTTCTTCGATGTGTTTACTCCACTTGAAATACAAAAAATAATAGTTTCAATCAAAAGATCAAACTCAACTTCGTTTGATAACATCTCAAGCATGCTACTAAAAAATATATTTTTTCAAATCTCCGATGTTCTATGTTTCATTTTTAATAGTTGTGTATATAAAGGTGTTTTTTCCCAACAGCGATAGTGATACCACTTCACAAGAAAGGTGATACCACCGTCTCGTCCTAGTCTGAATGCCTCCCAAATTTCTTCTTGCCTATTCATCGATACAACTAAGGCATTTGATATGGTGAATCATACCTTGCTTTTAATGAAACTCTTAAATGCGAGCTTCAGAGGTTTTATTCACGACTGGTTTTCTTCCTATCTCTCGAATAGTAAGCAAATTATAAGAGTCAAAAATGCGTTGAGTTCTGATTTTTTTTTTTAAATATTGAAGTTCCTCAAGGTTCAGCCTTGGGTCCGACTTTATTTCTAATATAAATTAATTCCTTATTTATCCAACCATTTAAGAGCAGAATCACAGCTTTTGTTGACGATACTACATTCTCGTATTCAATCAACAATTATTTCAATTTATTTTTGGATGTTAATAACGATCTAGATATACTACGACTATGGTTCAATGAGCATAAGCTGGTAATTAGTAGTAAGACTAAGTTTATGGAATTCAATATCAAGGGTGTAACTTGTGATGACTTGCCACTTTATTATCACTCACCAAATGGCCTACGTTTTCGTCTAAATGATCCAACTGCCCCTGGTGTTATGCCTTTTGATGAAAATATAAATTGTAGCGACGATTGTTTTAGAATTTAATGTGTCGACAGCTTTAAATATCTGGGCATCATATTAGACATAAGCTGAATTGGAATGATCACACTCTTTATCTAAAGCATTATCTTTATAGGGTTGTCAGACAAATGTACCATCTCAATATCTACTGCAATCTTAATGTTTAAAAATGGTATATTATGGTTTATTGAAAGTTGCAGTATGGTATCTCTTGCTGGGGTGGTGCTTATTTTAATAAAATAGAGCCTTTGTTATCTAAACAAAAACATGTTATTAGAATAATGGCTAAAGTCGATCGTAGGACACCTAGTTTCGAGTTGTTCAAATGTTTGGCAATTTTTCCATTAAGATATCCGTACTGTTATAAAGTTTTAAGAATATTTTTCGAAAATTCCGGTTTTTTCAATGTTGGATTTCATGAAAGTCATTGTATTATCCCCACCAATAGTTGCTTTTTTTTTATTATTATTGTTTAATCTAAATTTTTGAATTTATAAGTACTTTCGCCACTTGCCATAGGCAACAGATTGTGCATAGTTATTTCTTAGTTAAATAAGTAATTGAAGTATTATAATTTTAAATTGATATTTATAATTTATCAAAAAATAAAGAAAGACAAATAATAAAAATAAACTAGTGTTTTGTTCAACCAGTGGGAATTCGTTGTCACTCGTTTTCCCGCCGCTATTTTGTGGGTCTGTCATTATGCCGTGACTCCGTGACTCGGTAATATACGCTCGTTCTTTGAAAATAAGCACTAATAATTTCGGTTGTATTTTTTGCTAGATTGGGATCGTACAAATGAGCGGAAAAAGAATCCGTTTCGAAATCTGATCGAAATCTTCGCCACAAAAATGTGTATCTCCATTGGTTGCGACTACTTCAAACACTCCATTATCAATAGTCAGAAGCGATACATCGAAAGTACCACCGCCCAAATCGGGATTTGGTTCTCGTGGTGGTGGTGGCCGTGGACGCGGTCGTGGACGTGGTCGCGGTAGAGGCCGTGGTTGTGGTGGCAAAGAAGACTCCAAGGAATGGGTCCCAGTCACCAAATTAGGTCGTTTGGTTCGTGAAGGCAAAATTCACAGCCTCGAAGAAATCTACCTATACCCCCTCCCAATCAAAGAGTCAGTCGATCTTCGATTGTAGAAAGAGGCAGACGTGTTTTAATCGTGCTATAGAACATGGAATAATACAATAGTTGCCGGCGACCCTTGTGGCATTTATGTTGAATATTATGAATCTTATTGTTTTATGGGATGAGAATGAATGTATTACCAGAGATAGTTAATAATAGAAGACCTTAACAGACTCGTAAGTGGTTGATTCTTATTTGAGGACTTGTTTGGTAGTCATGTGGCCAAACGAAATATCCGCTCGATGCTTCCCCCTTCGACCAACGGAAAGTCATTTCTTACTCTAATCCAGAGTGACAACATCGAGCCCACTCCGTACCAAATATTGCGTGCTCTGCGATTTTTTTTAATTTTTCATCTCAGCTGTTAACACGCTTTCCATGTGGAGGTGTTTTGAATCGGCGCGAAGCCATGTGCGCTATGTAAAATCCAGGAATGCTCTTTCCGCAATTGCTTCAGGCAATCGTCTCATAATAGCCAAACAATACTCATTATCGAGAGTCTGGCATGCAGAAGAAAATTGTTGAGAACAACACTACTGTACGAGGAGTACATGAAAAAGTGAGTATCGGCTTCCTTTTTGAGTGAAAAGGGAGTGCTTTTTTGGATCTTGTAGTCTGGTTAGCTTGTAGTACTCATTAACCCATGTCTCGTCACCAGTTGTGTAACATTTGATGACCTAGCCTCGCAAAACATGTCTTTGGCAAAGTTTACACGCTGCTTCATTAACAAAAAAAAATCAGGCCTTTCGGATCCAGCTTTGCTGAGACACATCTCCAGGTAAAAATGCCAAAAATGGATCCAGTTGAAATGTTGGTCATCTTTTTTAACTCTCTGATGGCTAATTTGTGGCTAACGCCCGGAAAATCTGTGAATTCATCACGACGTATTCCTCAGTTATTGATGTAGATGGTCTGTCAGAACGATCGTCGTCTTTCTTTATCGCTTCTGAAGCTTGCATGAAAACCGTAAACCACATTGGTCAAACGATAGCGAAACACTTTGGCTGTTCCGGGATCTTTTTTGAAAAAATTTGGATTCGGCTCCCTGAACCACTTCACTTTATGAGTCCAAATTGGTTCGTCTAATATTTTTTTTAATTTCTCCAGCCACTTACCGCGTCTGCTTATATTCCTCAGATTTAAGGAGAAGCGTAACAAGTCGACAATCATTCCTCAACCTACGAGTATTCCCATCTTTAAAAGGTCGTTTTGCCGTCTGTGTACATATATCATCTCTCCCTGCTCGAGTAAACGTTCTCAGTTAGCACATCATTTTTGCAGATTATATTACGAGTCTCGTATATCTAAAAGGCACTTTGAGGAGCATATTTCATACAACGACACTCCCTTTACGTTTACTTAACTATTTGCACCTCAAACGAACCTCCCGTTCTTGTTTTCCGAATTCCCTCAGCTCATCCTTTTTCATCAACAAACATTGAGTGAATATACGATGTTCCTTCAAATATTACCTAGACACCCATAGACGAGGTATCCGGGGGTATCACCAGTTCAAACTTCTCAATTTCGTCTCATTGCCTTTTTTTTTTTCTTCATTTTCTTAAATTTTCAATTTAACCAGACGTTTCCCAGTCGAGTTGCACAATCAAATATCAGCAAAAAAAAAAACATTTTGTGGCCACAAAAAGTCATCTTTTTCGAAAAGGTTTTTTGTTTTTGTTGCGTTCGCCGTCTTTTCAATTCGGCTCCCCAACACGGAGTTTATTTTTACCTCATAGGGGCTTCGAATTTGAATACTTTGCATCTACATTACATAGCCTATCTGTAGGTAAGAAGCAACTTCGGTTCAACACTTTATATAGTCCTCGTAATTCTGGCATATTCTACCAAACAAACTACAGACTGCCGCTTCCCAGATACCCGTTCGGATACACATACTCGAATATACGAGTAGTCGTACGACGACGTACGTACGATTTTTTTTAGAAAAAGGCGAAAAAAAAAAACTTGACAACACTTGTCGAGAAAATTGAACAGAAATGACGCAGGTCCTCTACGCCTGATGTGTCAAGAACCGAACAGCTCCGCGCTACAAATCTCATAGCTACTCGTACAGTACTCACGGCCACATCTTTTGCCGAAACCAATTTAACACCCCATATGTTGTAAGGATCCTTGAGAAAGAGGTGTGTTTTTTTTTTCAATATTTTCATCTTCTTCGTTTTCCTCGTCTTTGCGATGCGTTCCGTTCGCTGGAAACGGAAACGGGAACGGAAAGTTAGGGAAATATTGAGAAAATAGGCAATTTATACGTAGTTACGAGTATTGAGTGGTAGTACTCGTATCTCATGCAAATTATTGGTGAGGGAGTGGAGTGCGAAAAGCAGATGAAATTGGTTTCTTTCATTGGAAAATGAAAAGTATCCTGGCAGGTTGGTTTCATTCAATGGGGTTGATATTTGGGTTTTTTTTTTGTTTTTTTTTTTTTTGTTGCCTCACTTGGTGGATATTAGGATCCTTAAAGGATGAATTTCATAATTTACACACGCTTACATCCACCTGCCGTCGAGGAGGTTACTTCGAATTCGCTTTTACGTACTCAGATGTCGTTTAGAGTTTTGGGGCGACATAGAGGAATTGACTTTTATTTTTTGAATTTATCGGTCCTTCAGATCGTAAATTTTGTGTGTAGGTGGACGTGTCAAGAACGTTTATACTTCTTGAATGAGTTTTTATTAAAAAATATGGCTTATTTCCAATGAACAACAATAAGACTTTTGATCCACCTCAATCCTCATGTACTTGGTCAAGGATCAAGGTCAAATCGGCATCAAGATTAATTCTTCGACTTTGAACATCATAACAGGGATACAAATACCAGAAAACTGAGGGTAACTGGTACATGATTCTGTTCCCTGTTTTCCTATTTTGAATAAAGAAGATGGTTGCCCAGCTCTTAATAGCCACTAAGATATCATCAGAGAATTATAGGAACGGAACGGGACCTGCTTATTTAAAGTTCAGTCCTGCACTTCAACAAATTAACTTCTCCAGTTATTTGAGGTACGGTCTAAGGTACGAGAGCAGTCCCAGGAATACTCGACCGGACGTATAGATTGCGGTTGTTGTTTCAAATGAATGACTATTGTAGAAAGTTCCAATCTTATAAAGCTTAAATTTGAAGTTTGACGACGCTACGTTGTTTAGTATTTGTTCGGCAGCCATCAATACTGAACGCTCTTTATGAATTTTTGGTCATCAATCCAACCAACATCAAAACGGAACTGGATTCTACTCCTTCGTTTACAACAATAAAATATTGGGTGGCAGAGTTTAAGCGAGGCCGTACGACTTGCCAAGACGAACATCGCAGTGGTCGACCAAATGAGGTGAGATCACCAGAAATGTTGAAGAAAATCCACAAAATGATATTGGAGTGAGTGAATTAGCGGTAGGCATTTCAAAAAGCGCTGTACATCGCATGTTGACTGGAAAATTGGACATGAGAAAGCTGTGCGCAAGATGGGTACCGCGATCGTGAGGATGTTTCAATCGAGTGTTTGGCGAAGTTTCACAGGAATAAAGCCGAATCACCATGGATGAAACGTGGGTCCCTCACTTGACACCAGAGATAAGGGAACAGTCAAAACAATAGACTCAAAGGAGAGAATCGGCTACATCTGTAGCAAGGTGGGATAATTTTCATTGATTATCTGCAGAGAGGAAAACAAACAACGGCGTGTATTATGCGAACCTATTGTAGCGTTTGAAAGAGTAGCGTCCGCATTTGGCGAAAAAAAAGTTTTGCTTCATCAAGACAATGCACCAGTTCACACATTGGTCTTCGCGATGGCCAAAATCAATGATTTAAAGTTCGAATTGCTTCCTCATGCACCCTATTCGACAGATTTAGCACCGTCGGCTTATTTTCTAATCTCGAACTTAAAAAAATGGCTCGCGGTGGTAAAAGATTTGCCAACAGTGTAGAGGTGGAGTCTGAGGTTGATGGCTATTTTAAGGAGCTCGACGATTCTCACTATAAACAGGGTATCGAACTAAAAGGAGACTACGTAGAGGAATAAAGATATATTTTCCCAGTTTTTTTTGTGTTTTCTCTGTTAGGTCGAGTAGTTCTGGGACTATCTTCACATGTGCGCCACCGTTTCCTTCAGGATGGGAATAGCCTTCAGCCAAAATGGTCAATATTCTATTGCTCCACTTATATTAGCTATTTCAGGCGACTAATGTGCACACTTTACTGTCCAGTTCGTGTCTTAAAATTGCCCGAACGACGATCAAAATGATGTCATCCAATTGATGACGTAAACTTGTTTATGTTCGAGGATAGACAGAAGAAAGTACAGGCTATAGGAGCGACTTTCCACTGAGTGTACAAGGGGAATAATGACAACATTGGCCCGAACCACGACTTGAAAAATCGAGTCCTTCTGCACAATTCCTACGTTCGAGACGAAATAGTGAACTGGCGATTCAGGAGTAAGAAATCAGTGAGAACCGATGGAATACCGAAGGTTGTTCTTCGACATCTCCCACTGGAAGCGGTGGACATTTATACCGCCCTGTTTAACAATGCAATGAATAATGCCCATTATCCAGCGCAATGAAAGACTGCGGTGTTACATCTCATCTCCGAAAGGGATAAAGACACTAGTGTCTGATTTTTAACGTAAACCACCTGTCATGGAGACTTATGTTTGCGGGATGCCCATACATCCATGGGGGCAAGGATAGGCATTTTAGCAAAGCCTTCGACAAAATCTTTCATCGGTTAATACTCTTTAAATTGCCTGCCCGCGGCTTTGACCCAATACTGTTAAAATGGATATCCTCTTACCTTGAAACCCGTTTTTACAGTGTTCGTTTTAGGTTAGCCCACACGGCTCCAATTTTTGGCCATCTCTGGAATTCCACAGGGTACCCATCTAGGCCCGATAGAATCATCAAACGCTCGTCTGTCTCCCTTTACGCCGACGATACCAAATTTTTCAAAACCCATTTCCTCAACCAACGACTCCTTCCTCCTTCAACAAGATCTTCAGAGTTTTTCGATCTGATCCCTGAAAAACTGTTTGGACTTTAATATCGTCAAATGCCAATCCATCACCGTTTCACATAAGCGGCACCAATCTCCTCCCCAACCTCAGCATTTTGCATGATAGGGAGTTCAACTTCCGTTTACATAAGGATGAGATACCTAATTTTTAAAGCCAGCTCTGTACTAGGTTTTATAAAACCACTCACCACTCCAACCAACCTTCGAGTGATGTCTCCGTTCTAATGAATATGATGAACAGCAATTCCAGTACGGCAGCCATCAGTTCCGGCCTCGGTATCGACACTGGCTTGAGTTTTCGCACAGCGGAACCCTCTGCTTTTGTCAGCACGTAACATATATAAGCTACAGCATTACATTCGCTGATGCTCGCATGTACAAGTGAAAGGCCCCTTGGAAGTTGTATTAGGTTCATTGAAGGCAGCATTTGAGATCTTCTCGGTCTCAAAACTTTGTAGCCATTGACGTAAGTATTCCGTGATCACTCGGATCACTAAAGATCAAGTGCTACTTTGCCCATCGTTCCGCGTTTTTATTCCTGATGTAGTTAGCTAAAATTGCAGAGCAGGATGCGATAAATATTATGACTCTCATAGTGTAAACATCGTGCTCCATGGATGAATTACCAATACGCTACGAGGATTTGGTGGAACATCTCGCAAATGTTCCCACAGAGTGCCACAGGTCTTTCTCGAAAGTGAAGGAGTACGTCCCATAACTATTCTAGAAGATCAGGTCCCTTCAACAACACTGCATTAAGCGAGTTCATTTCTGAACTCCTTAAGTTTCTGTAGAAGATAAGTGTTAAAGTGCGGAAGTACCAGCACCCATAATACAAGTACTTGCAGCTTGATGGAATTGTAGGTCGGCTTTATCTGGCCTGTTGACATTCTGAGGCACCATATCATTTGGAGTTATAGTCAAAAGAAATCCAATTATTAACGAAAGCTTTAACCGAGGACGCAGGCAGTCCTTACACAGGTTCAGTGCTGATAAAAAAAAATTCTTCCCTGAGCCTTGCCAAGCATGTTCATCAGCGATCTCATTTCTTGCGATCATATTACGATATTGGGCCTAAAGAAGACTTAGTGAATTTCAGCCATCTTCTAGAGAAAAGCCTTGCATTCTCGAAGCAACTTACTGAGGGCTTAGTATTACATCAGACGGAATATACATAAGACCAGTGTCGAAAGACTGTTGGTGAGCACGATCATCAAAATCCCAGAGGATGTGATACCAAAGACTACTTCCTTTTAAATTAAATATGGCTTTGAGAGTACAGCCCATAATATGAATATCAATAGGAGGGAGATTCATCAGTGCATCTAGAGCAGAACCACGTGAAATAGACCGTTCTTTGGTGTGTGGTAAAAGCAGCCGTTTAAATCCAAAGAACCCTTCTTGGTGCCTTATTTCGTACTATAAACTCCTTTACACTGACAGAAAGCTGCCAGTTCCTTATCCCGGATGCCAGCAAAATACGATAGTTAGCCCCGTTGGAGAAATGGATGGTGATGCTTTTGAGCACTAGATGAGTCAGACAAGTAAGCTTCTGCTTTCCTCAGTTTTGAGAGAATTAACTGAAAGCCCACTTTTAATGCACCAGATAGTCGCTAGACATGATCCCACAGACAGTACTTCTACACCATCTTCATAGGTCTAAGCGTAGACGTTAAAACTATTGAGGGCGTTAAGTAGTCAATTGACCAATTTGCACTACAGGAGTATACACAGGACGCTGCCCTCCGAACAACTCATTTTTCTACTCCTTCCAATCACTCATGGGCCACAATCAGCATCTGTGATACTGAAATCAATTTCCACACCGAAACGATGGTCCAAAGTGTTTTCTGATTTGGGTTGATTGCTACATCCTTCCGCCCTATAATGACCAACTCAAATTGCTGGGTGTACCATCACTGGAAAAAGCTCGCGAATCCGCCGATATTCTCTTTATACATCAACCATTAACCAACTCCATCTCCAGTACTTATTGCAACTCTACATTGGGCCGAAACCCTTTCCGTGATTTTGGGTTTAAACCAAACCAGCCACCATGACGCTCCCACAAGGGGGCCTACCTCTAACAAGTCAGGCCCGGACCGAGATCCGGGGGGCTCCTGACTCCCAAGGTACTGTGATTTAAGTCCTGGTAGGGACTACCGGTGGTCCAGTCGCCAACAAATCTTCGGTAGCGTCATCTGAAGATGTTTACGATGAGACCAGTACTTGGCTCTGCCCCCGTTCATTATTAGACAACATCATTAAAGGGCGACGCCTTGATAATTGGGCGGGGGCCCGGTGCTTAGGTCAACTTCAAGCTGGTACCCACGATGGATATTGGGAAAACATAACATTAACAGCTGCCGTGTGTCTCTTATCGATATGGCCAAACAACGCTACGAGTATGTTGATAACCCAAGGAAATGGGCCTCTAATGGACTGCCCAGACTCGGATCGCTAGGAATAAACAAACCCATTCATAGATAAACTCTTCAGGACCACTGAGAGACATTTAAATTTATATGATCCATGCGCGACCACGATCAACCACAGGAAAAGGTTTGTCTCCATACTAACACATATTTCCACAGGACACTGTGTCATTAGAAGACATGGGCAACGATTTCTGCACGCAATGTAGGGATCAAGAGGTGCACTTTTGCAATTGCCTACTTTATTGTCAGTAGATTTATTTATTTATATATTTTTATTTTATTTGAGAAATTTTCATAGACACTATAGGCCCGGAGCCTATAGTAGTGTGAGATTCTTACTCACTAAAAAACACCTCCCTTAGGCAAACCACGACTGAGTTCACACTCAACAAGCAGTTCTTCTATCGCATTTTATTTTGTTTTTATAAGATATCCTGCAGGCGATTTTCCATTGAAAATTCCTGTGTACTTTAGAAACTCACGCGCTGCTAATCACCGCGCTATATCGAGAGGCTTAGTCCTTTTCAGACGGCGCAATAAATTTGTCTCGTCGAGGATCTTTTGAACATAAATATTCGTATGACCTTGTAATCGATTATTATGTTTTCGCGCAAAGTTGTACACCATATGTCCAGACCAGTTTTAGCACTTGCTTGTACGAGTATAACAGCAGTTTGTTCTCTAAGCTAAGCTTGGAATACTTTCCAATAAGCCAGTAAATATCTCTATATTTGATTTCAAGCTCTTCATGTTTTTTTCTTAACGTGTGCTCTCCACTTTAGTTTAGCGTCGAGTGTCATACCGAGATATTTGGCCTTGTTCGCGTAAGGAATTCGTACTGCGTTGATAAACATCGGTGGATTCTCAATTTTCTTGAGAGTGAAGTTCACGTGGACACACTTGTTTTCATTAAGCGCGATTCGCCAAGTCTTTGTCCAATTGTTAATCCGTGTAAGGGCACGTTGCAACTTGGCAGTTGCTTCTTCGACTGTTTTAGCCGTTGCCAAAATGGCAGTGTCATCAGCAAATGTGGCCAAGTCAGTGTCGTCCGTTTGCGGTATATCGCGGGTAGGAAACAAATATAGCAGAGGGCCGAGTACACTTCCTTGCGGCACCCTCGCCTTTATTGTCTGGAATATTCGTTTCCGTGTCTCACACGGAGAAGTCGGTCTTCCAGGTATGAACCTAAAATGCGAGACAAGTGCAGGGGTAGGGCTTGTCGAAGTTCATATTTTAGGCCTTCGTGCCATACCTTATCAAAGGCTTGCGAAACGTCAAGGAATGCGCTTGACCAGACTAACTTACACTCGATTGCTCGATTGAGTGTTGGCTTCTAAAGCCAAATTGATGATCAGGCAAGATTTGGAATTTGTGTCGGTAATTGGTTTAAGACGATTAAGAAGGATTCGCTCGAAGACCTTCGATGTAATTGGGAGAAGAGATATTGGTCTATATGACCGGTTTACCGGCTTTCGGAATCATAATAACTTCGGCTACTTTCCACTGGTGCGGTACATGCTCTAATCTAATACTGGCATTTATAAGATAGAGCAGCTTTAGCAAACTTTTTTTCGGCAACGCTTTAAGTATCTCTCCCGGGCTTAAGCGTGTCTATAACTTGTCTAAGTTCCCTAAGTGTAGCCTTTTCTACTGGAAAGTTTGTCGTCACATCTAGCGTATTGACATTCTCTGGAAGCACTTCCCCGTCAAATGGTTTAATCGTTTCGGCGAAAACATTAGCTTTTTCCTTATCTTCTTTCGCCCAGTCATCCTGGTTTCTTCTTATTGGCGCCACCTGTATTTGGGGCTTTCAAACACTTTTAACGGCTCTCCATATGGAGTAGTTGGTATCCTTTGTCGCTGTGAGTCTTTCAAGGTAGTTATTAATACCTTGGTTATTGAAGTCCTTGATCGGTTTTTTCAACAAGTTGCAGAGCCTATTGAAGGACGTTTTATCTTGTGGTGCCCGGGTTTCATGCCACTTTTGCCGCGCTCCTCGTTTCTTCTTTATCATTTCTCTGATTTCCGGTGGGTATCTTATGCCGCCTTTGGGAACTTTGTTCGATTCGCGGGGAGTGTTATTCCAGGCCGCTTGCTGTATGACTTCAACAAAACGTTCAACTTCTTTTTCAAGTAGATTCGGCGTTCTAAGTGCTACTTTCAACTCAGTATTGTCTACAACGTCTATTCGGAAATCTTCCCAGTGTGTTTTGCTGTTAGTTAATCTGGGTGGTCTTTGTTTCTTAACAAGGATAACTGGAGAATGATCGGAGGAAAGATCGAAGCTTTCCTCAACTTTGACGTAACTAGCGTTTACTCGTTTTCCGATAAAGAAGTCTATTAGATTGGGTGTTTTGGCGCCGCTATTTGCGCGTAAGTTTTTCCACTTTCCACTTGCGCATTGTTATTTTTGACGTTGTTGTTATTGGTGATTTTAGCGTTTGTCACCATTACCTTCTTTAAAGGCTTTGGAGTAGGGCCGCTGTTGTTATTTCTCATTCTAGCTGTCCCTGCGTTTTTCAAAGGCTTCGTTTTTGATTGATCTAGTAGCTCTTGCAACTCCTTCGCGGCTTCGCAGCCTCGATAGTTAGCTGGATGTTTTCCCTTGCAGTTAATGCATATCGCTGGGAGCTCTTTCGCGGCATTGCACTCTCGAGTCAGATATTTGATAGCGCATTTTACACAGCGAGGTTCCTTCTGGCAGTAGGCCTGAGCATGGCTGAATCCCTGGCAACGTGTACATTGGGTAATCAGCCTAGAGGTTCAATTTTGACAACAAGTCCCAAAATTGAATTTATGTCATAAATTCTTTCTAGGTCTTCGGTTTTGTCGAAAGTTAGCCTAAAGAGGGGAAGACCGCGTCTTGGGGTCATCCTCTCCCTTTCAACATTGCGCTGTTTTTGCGCAAGTATATTAACTGCGTCGATTATCTTAAAACCTTTATTTTTAAGGTCATTTACGATGTTTTCATTAAGGCAAGAGGGATGCAATCCTCTAGCTACAACGCGTATGGGTCTTTCCGTTTTATTTTCGTACGTATGCCATTGAATCTTCTCGGTAGTTGTCTGGATTAAGGACATTGATAGTCCATGTAGCATTATTACGAGATCTTACTTTATAATCGGTTGAGCACAGTGATTTCAGAATTATGTGGAACTTGTTGTAGTCCGAGATTCCAAAAACGTTTATTGGCGGCGGCGGTCTTTATTTGGGTTGCTTTGTTGCCTTATAGACCTCAGCAGTGTTAAAGCTGGCTTGCTTCTTTTTTTGTTCGATATCAGGCGAGGAAGTAGCTTTGCGCTGGCTTCTTTTTAAGTATCCAGTCCGTTTTAAGTTTTCGTCCATGTGAAAACTCGAGCTTTCGGGGCGGTCAAGTAGCGAAACAGACTCAGACTCAGATTTAGAGTGCGGCTTAATGGCATCTAGTTGCTTTTTTAGTTCGGCACAGAGCAATTCCATATTTTGGAGTCTGGCGCGGAGATCAGAATTTTCGTGTTGGAGATTTTGTAGCTTATTCGGCGTAATGCTATTGCCCTGAGCTACCGACTGTGCTTGGTCTTTGCTTTCGCATGATTTTCCTAGCGATCCGCGTGCTGGAGATCTCGTGACCCTTGAGCATTTTTTAAAGGGGTCCTGGTTTATATTTGTATTATTTTGAAGATTATTTGAACTCATTTTAGTTCCCACGAGTAGCGGAGAAAGGGTAGTCCGTCTGTCCAGAGATCTGCATTAAACAGATAAGGCCAACCTGGTCGATTTTGGCACGGGTCGCTTAAAACCTTAATCCGGCCCAGTGGATTTTAGACGCCTCTTACGACAGGCATGCCTTACCTCGGGTATATTCTAACCCCTAACCCGAAGGGGCATGAGTAGATTTATGAAGAAATCTCAGTGGGACCAGGATTAGCTAGGAAATCGCCCTCTCATGCTATCATAATGTCCCTAGAATGGTCTCTAACTTTCAATTCCTTTTAATTCTCCGTTACTGTGTTCATTAATGGAACTTACTGATGGGTATCTGACTAGTGAGCTTCCAATGCGGCTAGCCCCTGCCCATTCTTCCACATTATCGAATCAGGAGGCTTAGGTGTGGACCTCTCGAAGTCAACCAGAAATGCTTTATTTCATTTCGTGTTAATGATAGGTCACAGGATCCATATCGCTTATTTCGTATGATGCTTCTCCTGCACGGCCATGTAAACTTTTGGTAGATCAACCCTACAAGAAGAAAATTTGGAATTTTTCGAAATCGTCTCATTCAGTAGTGACACAACCCTCGCATAGGTCATCTCTCCTTTAATCTTCACTTGCCATTGAACAGGACATTAACGAACATTTATCAATCAATTGAAAAGTTCATCACTAATTTGAAACCTTCCTTCGGTGTCCTTCCTTAACTCTAGGAAACTTGCTAACGCACACAATCATCATAACATGCATACGCAGAGAGGACACATGCAATTGTCTCTTTGACATTACCACTCTTTCAACAACAGCAGACAGCTTGACAATAGAATCATCAAGTGTGTGCACAAAATAATAGAAAATGAATTAGAAAATAGAATAAAGGATACACACCCACCGCTGTTCAGCCACCGACATATCCACCTACTCACCCACATTATCATCATCGTGTACCTCTTTTTATATTGGTGACCGCTTAATGATCTTTATCCTCGTCATTGTGGATGTTTTCTGTCGCTTATGTCGAGGCCACTACGACCATTATTATTGCTCTCCATTGTATGTAAGTATGCGTGTGCATGTCGAGGACTATAAGTTGTATGTTGACAAACTGTGGCGACCTCATATCCCGTATACTGCTCCATTAAGGTGAACCATTGAATTGCATGTTTTAACGCAAAAAGAACTCCCTCGACAGGTATTCCATTGATTTTATTCCTTTTCCTTGGGACAGACATCCAATTGTGCCTCCATGGTGGAACCATAAACTGCACGACAACATCAGAAGGCGATTAGTTTACACAGTCTTCCAAGAATTGGAACTATTGTAGGTTCGGTAACGGTAATGTGTTTTTTAGCCTTGATATGTGGTGAAATGCCCACCGATTCATTGGAACACATTCGTTATTATGTTAGAAATGCTGTGTAAACAGAAAGGATTTCTCATTATTCTTGACAACGCTGGAATCCCTCAACAGGGAAGTCCCATATCATGAGGATACATGGATGGATTTCGTAGAATACTCGTATGACAAATGGGATGAACGATGTTTAAAGATGATTTACTTGTTGTCCTCCAGTCATTCGAAATGCATTACATCTATCGGAATTCCATTAATGCTGCTCCTGGAGTGTGTATAACTCGAAGAGGATATCCGTATTTCTATTCTAATATAGCAAAAGCAATGTACTCTTACGGATATGTATGCTCTCGTACCTTTTAACGATTCTGACACATTCGAAACAAGAATCAGGATAGAGATCTTCTTCTTCTTATGCTTACTCCTGCTCCTGCCACTTGAGCGATAACATCGAATTTCAATGAGCTACGGGAATGGTAGAGAATTTCCAGGTATTCGTCGTATTGTAGATGCAATCGATGGAGTTGTAGATGTGCAGTTACAAGGAATACAGAGGGGAACCATTGATAAATCTATTTTTGTAGTACGAGTAAGTTCACCCTGGATTTAGATACGCCTGCATTTGCAAATCGACTGGATTCCAAGACAAAAAAGGATTACAAGGATCACCATATCTTGGCAGAAGAGATTATAAGCTCTCGGGATTATTTGAAGGGATAATGTGACTGCCAACATATGAAAGGAGTATGTGTGTCGAATAACCTCGCTCCTTCACTTGATAGTCAGACAAAAGTACAAGGCGTTTTAAAGTTTTAAAGGCCTTAGGACGTGCAACTCCTATCCGTTAAGAAATCGAGTGAAACATGGATGTGAGTGCCGTAAAATTTTTGTACACAGAGCGGGTGAAGGAAACTTAGAGAGGTACCCAGGTACATTGGTCTTAAATGTTTGGAAGTTATAACGACTGGGAAATAAAGAGCTCGACAGGGCATTCCATAAGCGAGTTGTACGGCTTATGAAGGAATCACTATATTTCAGAGTGTGTCCGAAAGTGGGCTTGAGAGTATACTGACAAGTATTCATAGCGGGTGTTACGATTGAAGGGCTCAATGGAGCCCTGCTGGTGGAAATAGCGATAGAACATAGAAATAGTATTAAGCCGTTGTGCTGTTCGATCGCATTTTGTTTTCGCTCCCATAATTAAATTGAATTTTATTTCATTTTTTTTCTGCCGATACTGTTCTAAAGAAATAAATAAAACAAAAACATAAAAAAAAAACAAATAACAAACCCAGTGACCGACCTCAATCCCAACTATCATATCGTGGACTGTGCGAATAAAATAATTTGAAACCCTTGCAAAAACCGTGCGTTACCCCCAATAAACTTGGTCAACGTCGCAAAAAAAAAAAAAAAAAAAAATATTCATACTCATCTACTCTGTCCTACCTCAACATAAACATGTCAAATCAGTGCGGAAACCCCCAATGTGCCTTCACGAATGATGTAAATGCTGACTTGGTGATTTGCAGAAGGTTATGTGCAAGATCTTTTCACGCTCTCTGTGTAGGCCTGAGCAGAAGATCTATCCTCTGTCTTAGAGATTATAAAAACAATTTTTTTTTTTACTGTGATGAATGTAAGGATGTTTCACCCTCCCATATTATGCTGGCCATCAAATGCTTAAGCGATTCCATAAATGTTCTTGATGTCGAACATAAACTGTTTTTTTAAGAAAGTTCAACTTGAATTTGAAAAACTTGACCAAATTCAAAAGAGTGTTGAAGATCTGTATTGCATAGTTGACCAATCTTCTAGTCAATTCAGATCTAAATTTATGCAGTACGACAAGCAGTGGGCCAAAAATGCAGATCTTTCTAAATGTGATAGTGAACATAAAACGAGTATCGAGTTGAAAAGTGCTATTCAAGCGGCTTCTAATTCACATTTATCAACCCGAAATGAATTAAAGGCATCTCTTTGCTCCCTACGCTCTGACCTTGATATTTTTTTCCAAGCTCCATCCATAAGAACAACACCTTCTCCTAACAGAAGTGATTCACGGCTTACAACAATGATGTGTAAAATCGACGAAATAAGTAACGATTCATTACAGTCTCGTTTATTACTAAGCAGCATTGTTGATGAAATCAGGATCACTTTCGGTAAGATTGAGGAATTTACTTCACACATCCAGCCTCAATCAAGCATGGCCTACAACACTTCGCTACTTGCTGAGATGCTTGAAAACGCCATCTTAACACCTTCCTCTCCATTGCATTCGGCTCCTGAACTTGAAGTTACAGCCATACCTCCGATTCTTACTGCATATCACGCACTACCAGCATCTCATGCACCTCCAGCATCTCAAACACCTCCAGCGTCTCAAGCACTTCCTGCATCTCAAGCACTTCCTGCATCTCAAGCACCTCCAGCATCTCCCGCACTTCCAGCATCTCCTGAACCTTCAATTACCCGCTTTGGAGTTTCCTGGACCGTATCTGAATGGAATAGTCGAGTTAAAAAGCTAAATGAGTCCAATACGGAGGAAGCAACCACTTTCTCTATTAAAGTTGCATCCGCACATGCAAACCCGACTTGGCTGATCAATTACTTTAAGCAGCATTTTAAAATTAATGTCAGAAACTGCAAACAAAAGTTGGCCGGTAAACTCTCAAAGTTTAAGCTACTCGTATTCAATGTTGATATTCCTTCAAAATATATGAATGGCTTTTCCAGAACTCCACATCCGAATCATTTAAGCTAGAGAAATTAACAATGAGGAAAATCAACCGTAAAAAAGTAATCTACCGAAAGCCTACAACGGACAAGATGAACGCAAAGGAGATTAATTTTAAGACTAAATCTAAGCCTAGTGTTAAGCCAACCCCCAAGCCTCACAACCAAACCAGCATACATAATTCTGACCCAAATTGGAGTCTTAAAGTAGGAACATTCCCCTCCTTTTCCCAAGCGATTCGTTCCACATCTCCTTTCCCTTCCTCCAATAATTCTAAGCTTAATAATTCATCGCACAAACGGGTATCTTTTGTTCTCCCATCGAAGCCCGGTGCCAAAGAAAGCAAAACTGACTCTACTAACTCGGCTTCTAATAAGTCCACCTACCCTACTTTCGTTTACTCCCACACCCTCAATCCATCCGCTCCGTCTAAATCAGATACAAACCCTACAACTTTTATAGACCCTATGCTCCCACCGAAGATCAAGATAACCAAGCAACTCGCCACTTCGGGTGATGATGGCCGTTACATTCAATCCCGGCTTAGAGATCGTAGAATTTACGAAAACGTTCGCCTTTATCTAGCTTATCTACACGATAAGCCTGATTCAATTTGCATTGATGGCACAACCAAAACAAATATTATGGTTTCCATTCAGCAACAAGACTTCCTACAAACCCAAAAGACCTACGTCAGATTTTCATACGGTTTCACGAAGCCTTTAATATCACGCCTACCGACGTTGCAAACGACCTCTCTTATGCCACCCATGTCAGCTCAAAGCGCCTCTGGCACCTTCAAAGAACGCGTTCTAGATTTAAGAACTATTTTCGCTCCTAACCAAACTCTACCTCTATTTGCACTCCCTGATTTCCTCAGCATTTACTATCAAAATGTTAGAGGACTTCGCTCAAAAACATCTGAAGTCTATATTACTTCGCAAAAACTGCCGTATGATATCTTCCCTCTTACTGAGACCAACCTTTCCTCTAATTTTAAGAATAGCGAGTTATTTACCCATGATTATGATGTCCACCGAAACGATGGCCTTATGAATAACGACGAATCAACTGGCCGCGGAGTACTTTTGACTGTACCTACTCGCCTTAATTCTAAATTATTTAAGCAACTATCTACAGTTTGCTTTGAATTTGTCTGCGTAAGAATTCCTATTTCTAAGCGCAATCTCTTTATTTGCTGTTGCTACATTCGCCCATCGCAACCAACCTGCAACCTTTTTGCTTTGAACACGTGTACAACTTTAATTTTCGAAGAGCCAACTTTTCTAAATTAAACAATCTTCTTTCTAAAGCTAATTTCAATTTTCTCTTCAACTCTAGTATTCCCGTTGATGATGCACTTACCTCTTTTTACAATATCATCTTCGATTGTTTTTCCCAGTCTGTTCCTTTTGCACCCTGGTATAACAAGGAACTCCGGTCAATACGAAATAAGAGAAATAAACTTTGGCACACCTATCTTAGTACACGTTCTGAAGCGGATTATAATAAATACCACTTTGCTTATACCCAATTTTCAGATCTATGTGAATCACTATATTCCAATTATTTAAGCCGCATGCATAATAGTCTTATTTCTGATCCCAAACGCTTTTTCCAGTTTATCAACTCTAAAAAAAAGTCGGACAGTTATGCCTCCACCATGAAGTTCAACAATTCATCGTCTGATGATCCGCTAAGAATAGCAAACTTCTTTGCCGAATTCTTTAGCCAATCGTTTGCTTGCCACATCCAAAACCCCGATCTATCTTATTTCTCATACTTGAACAGCTGTCCACAAACATCCTTTACTTCGGTGGATATCTCAATGGCATTAGTAGATGAAAAGATAGGTAATCTAAAAAGTGAATATTCCGCTGGACCTGATGGTGTACCCCCCATAGTTTTAAAAAAGTGCGCCGCCTACTTGGTAAAACCGTTCACTGCCATGTTCAGACTTTCCTTATCTCAATGCGCCTTTCCCCATTCCTGGAAAAATTCATATATAATCCCTCTGCATAAAAAAGGCTATAAAGATGAAATCTTAAATTACAGACCTATTGCGAAGCTCTCCACAATACCCAAGCTCTTTGAGAGCATTATTTATGATGCTATGTCTTTTTATTGTAAACCAGTGATTTCAAGAAACCAACATGGATTTGTTAAGGGCAGGTCCACTACCACTAATCTCATTGAATTTGTATCAAGTACTCTATGTGCATTAGAAGATGGCAAAGAAGTAGATGTAATAACCACCGACTTCAGCAAAGCTTTCGATAAAGTCTCGCATAAAGTAATTCTTTTAAAACTTTGCGCCCTTGGATTTCGATCAGATTTCGTTACGTGGATTTCCTCATACTTAAATGATAGACACTACTCGTACAGTGTCCTGTTTAGGTCTACATTATCTAAACCTTTCAAAGCCACCTCGGGTGTTCCCCAAGGAAGTCATCTTGGTCCCTTGTTATTTATATTAACAATTAATGATGTTGATACCATCGTTAACAATTCTTTTATCTCCATCTATGCTGACAACATCAAAATCTTCCGTCACATATTGTCTCCCTCTGACTGTTCTCTGTTGCAAGATGATCTCAATCGATTTTCCATTTGGTGTCTTCATAATTTTCTTGAGTTAAATGTTAACAAATGTCAAACTTTAACTTTCACTAGAAAACGTCATACAACTCTTTCTCGTGCATATTTCATCAATAACGAGCTTGTTCCTAATGTGACCGAAATGCGCGATTCAGGCATTATCTATGATAGCGAACTGAACTTTCGCTCTCGCATAGATAGCATTATTAGTAAAGCCAATTCGACTCTTGGCTTCATTAAGCGCTGGTCTAAGGAATATGACGACCCATATGTGGCTAAAGCACTCTACACCACATTTGTTCGGCCCCTCCTCGAGTATGCAAGTCCAGTCTGGTCACCATATTATTCTGCGCAAATTGCACGTATTGAATCGGTACAGCGTAGGTTCCTTCGGTTCGCATTACGGGGACTTCCTTGGTCTGACCCATTCAATTTACCCCCCTATCATAATCGACTGAAACTTACGAGTATTAACTTAAAACCCCTCATTACACGACGAGAAGTTTGTGATATAGTTTTTGTCCATCAGCTCTTAAATGGTTATCTCGAATTCTTCGCGAAGCGAACAAATTCCAGTCAATCTTTGACTATCACCTGAACAAACACTCCCTTAAGATTGCCCTTTATTCCCCTCGCTCTCTACCACCACTCCACAGCTCTAACAATTAAATTTTTATTAGTTTTATAAGTATAGTATTTAAGTTCAATGCTTGTATTAAGCTCAATAAAGCTGTCCGGGGTTGACCCGGGCCTAAATTAAATTCAAACAAGATAAAACAGGAGATATAATGTCGGTGGTCAAGGATGTCAATTGATTGTAAAGAAATTACTCGTAGCATCACCTATAAATTATATCGCACTGTTTCGAATCGAATGTAGTAGGCTCAGAGATGTTTTAGAAGCACCTGACCAGATTTCACTCCAATTTTTGGCGAATGAATGCCTTATACATTGAGACCTGATCAGAGGGGGTGAAGTATTTCTGACATCATATAAGGAAACCTAGATATTTCGCAACAGTTTTGACAACACCGAATATGTGGTCGTTCCAACGTAAGTTGTCACTGACACACATACCGAGAATGGAAAATTTTTCGGTTTCGACGATCCAAATGCCACTCATGGAAAAGAGCTGGGTGTTTAGATTTCACTTTAACGACAGCAGACAGCTTGTCTTTTAGAAGCACTGAATTCCACTCTGTTGATAGTTCCCCAATTGGTGATGCTGTTTATAATGGCCGTTTTCGTTCTACTTCCGACGAGCAGGGACGTGAGTCCGAGAATAACTATGAAAAGCAGGGAGTACAGTCATCAGCAAAGGAATATAGTGGATTCGAAGTAACAGACAAGGGATCATTGATGAAAATTGAAAACAGTATCAGAGACAGAGCGGAACCCTGGGGCACACCAGCATTTATTTTGTGAATATCAGACTTGAAACTATCCAAGGCAACTTGAATTGAACGTTTCGACAGGTAATTTCTAAACAAGAGATTCGTCGTTCCTAAATGGAAGCATTTTCGACAAAAGAGCCTAATTCCACACTCCGTCAAATGCCTTAAAAATATCAAGTGCAACTATCTTTCTCTCGCCAAATTAATGTGCGCTTTGGTTCCTTCAAATCACCAGTGGACCTGTTGCTAAGGAAACCGTACTGTTGGTCATTAAGAAGTTTTCATGTTTCGAGATATTCCATGTGCTGACGGTTTATCAGCCTTTCCATTGCCTTGCAAAGAAGGGGTACAGTGCAATGGGTCTGTAGAAGGAGAGAGAGGAAGATCCGTTTTCATCTGCTCGGAAAGAGTCCTAAGAGTTGGATTTTGCCAGCGTGGAAGAAAACGTCTTCAAAAGAAGGGGAGATATACCACCTGGACCAGCGGATTTATGTATGTTGAGACCTTTAAGTACTCTTGCTACTACCCGAGTGCGAAAGTGGATTCGTCCCATTGAAGATTCGACGCACTCAAGTGTAAGCGGAGACAAAGCATAATCTAAAAGTGTTGAGCTGGCCGCAAATTGTACAGCAAGCAGATTGGTTTTATCCAAGGAGCTGACAGCTGGAATTTCATTGTAAGTGAGTGGGATGGAGGATGAGGCAGAATTTCTAATGTTTTTGACTAATGGCCAAAAATGGTTATGGAATTAGAACGCGGAAAATATTGAACTCAATTAATAACTTTCATTCGTATAATAAAAATGTTGACACCGGGGAAGGATAACCACAAAAAGGCAAAACCAATCAAAAATTGAACGTCGTTCCAGGCAATGAAATTGTCGCAATGCTTGCGTATATGATTCCCCTAGATCTGGAGCACCACGAAGAAACGGCATGTGCATCGTTGGGAATATGCGACCGCAATCGTCGTCTCAAACCTCAGTCTCGGCCACGTCTTCCAACTTCCAAAAGTTCTGTATAAGTTTATCTGGAGTCATATCCAATTCAGACACCTGAGCGTGCAGGGTTCGTTATGACGATGGCTCCGGAGCAGCAGGGCCAAAGACAACCCAACCTAACTGAGTTCGCTGAGCGTGTGGCTCATTCAGCTTCTGCTCGTCTGCTCCAATGAGACCATCAACAGCGTCAGGAGTTCCAAAATGGCCGTCTGCAAGTTCAAGACTAGTCAAGTGTGTCCATTGATTCACGTCGATCGGCAAAGTTGGGGTGATCGAAGTGATTGACGCTATAACTAGCACTTTGACCGTCAGGGTGAAGTTAGAATGTATAGAACAGATTGTGAGCGTAGCGCTGCCTTCCGTCCTTGACATCATATTTACGTCTGTGGAGATCTAAACGCTGCTGATCTGCTGACAGTCCATATATATTTGCGAGCGCAGTGGCCAGCAAAATAGTTTGGTTGTTCTGCACGGTACAGCTACTTACAGCATCATTTAGTCAGGAACTGATTGTCTCCACTTGTGAAGCAACTGTTATCTGGGCGATCTGCACTGGAACCTCTGTTGTTTGCACAGCAGGGTTCGCGACAGAAGATTGTATGATGACTACGACTGCACTGTCGACATCCACCTGATGAGCACTGCCTCGAAGAATGTCCATGCCTAAGGCAATTAAAACACAAATTCGATGTTCTCAGAGTCTCAAAATCGATGATTTGGTTTCATAGCCAACAATGATGGACAGCGGCCAACTCTATGCGGATCTTGGCAATGAGGGCATTTCCCTTCATCTGCTGTTACCATATATGCTTTCACTGCATGACGAGTGCGATGTTATTGTCGTGCTGTTGAAGTTTCCAATCGAATTGGTGTCCTAATTAACACCGTAGCTAGACTATGCGCTCGTTTCTCCAAAAACTTGAGTAAAAACGCGAATCTCGGGATCTCATTGGAAGAACAGCCCATGTTACACTCACGCTGCGTGGTGACTGGAAGCTTAGACACCACTATAGGTACTGCCTTGTCAACAGCCAGCTTCATAACACGTAATGCACACAAAAATTCTTGAACCAGATCGACGATAGTCAGCAACATCTTAGAGGCCTCATTTGTTGCCGGCTTGGTGTTGAGAAACGTGAATTTCGGCAAAAAGCTTGGAATTGTCGTACCGCTCCTTCAACTCCACCAATTAATGGTACCTTCCTCGCATTGTATGCCTCCGGATGATCCATTTTATCAACCAGAGTCTTGAATTTGTCTTTAAAAGCCAATTAATTATGCAGGGATCCATCGAATGTAAGAATGACCACCGGATCGAATTTTACATCAATTTTTTCCTCAATCGCCCTTTGATTCATTGAATCAAGTTTAATCCTCAGGATTTCGCGGTTGAGTTTAACGCACGCCTCATTGTACAACGCCCCCACCTGTTACCACAATTGTTTGTGTGCTTCGAACTCATCTGCTTTAGCATTACACATTCACAAGACGATCTTAATGCTCCGTGACTGGTTCTAATTCCTGGCTCAACTGGGAACTGTCACATGTCTCGTAGTTGGCTCCTATTATGCATTTTGAGAGCTGTGACTGTTGTGTGGGCAAGGATCTACCTGTGTTTCATTAAGTGCCAAAACTGGATGTACACAGCCCGCGTATATGGGATACGTCCGCGCTGGATTCTCAAGTCTTAATGAGAAGTTACTGTAGGTGTTATGCCCATACAACAATATGAAACAGTTCACCAACTCTTTCTAGGACCTTTTGGGCAAAAGACGCCGGGGATTTCAGAACCAGTTACTGCATTTATTTGTCACCACCCGCCCTTGAAGCCCAAATACGTTACGTTACGTACGGAACCGTATATGTTTACTCCTCACACCACGAGCGAATTCGTGCTATACATCCTGCTCCTGAGATTCGTTCATTTCTGTCAGATATGCATCTACTTGACAATCGCTAATCCACTTACCTAATCGCGCTGGCAAATGAGGTCAGATTGGACGAGATGCAGTGGCTTCCAAGTTGACGCCAATCTGTGCCTTATTTAATCGTACAGTACCCAATGTTGACAGGACACTGTTGAATTTGGTTGCAATGAAATACGAGTGTATGCCTTAGCTCACAGATGTCTATAGTTCCTGGAACATTCCATCTGTCCCTATCACTACTTCAGTGTGGCATGTCTTATAATTTCAACGTCTCCGGCTTGAACCAATCCTTCTTCTACAACAGAAAGAACGGTGATTAAGTGAGTGTCTTTGAATGTAAAGATTTCGATGCATTTTCCTCGTTTTCCTACGACTTGAAGTTCGTTTGTATCTTGTGTTCCATGTGAATTACACAATTCCTCGAAATTTAACACAAAATCCTTCAGCCTTGCCCCTTTAAAAAATACCCAACGACAATTTCCCTAAATCAACCGTTACTAAATAATTCGCCTTGGGCTTTAAAACAAAGAAAAGATAAGTTTGTGCCTATTCCAACACTCCATGGTATACTTTTGCCAAACTTAACCCTGATGTTGAACAATCCAAAAACTTAACTCATCCTAAGTAAACTTTTGCTGCACAGGATATCCTAGATAACAAACCTTTCCCTTTTACCTTCCTCAACTGAACAATGTTGTCCTTTCCATTTCTAATAATTTTAGCCGACTTAGTTCCTCCCTCTTCCTATCCCTTACCTATTTGTGTGCTTTTTTTTTTTCCAACTTTGTGGAAAATATCAGGTCCCTGCCAAGTGTTGACACACAATTCATACATTTCCAACCCCCACACACTCAGATCAATCTCAGCGAAATCCAAGACGACACCATTAAAATTTCCAACCCACAAATTTGCCATCATTTTGGATCCTAACCCCAGCTGAAAATCATAAAAGCATCGTTACATCCTTTCGTAGTCATTTCAAAGAATTTGAAGGCATTTCAGGGCATTTCTGGCACTTCAAACCACATCCCGCCGCCGCTGCGTCATCTCGCTCATGAGAAACAATTTTATTATTATAAATAACTAAGTTAATATCCCATCAGGACACTAAATTTTGCTGTCATACGAGTATGTCGGACCCACAATATTATGGCGTACATCTAGCCGGTGTACGGATATCTGGAGGGTTTAACGGAAAGAAGGAGTGTCTTTCAATGGATAGCTGGTGTACTCGTATTTCGGGTATCTGTATCTGAAGCAAACCCACAAAATACGAATAAAAGGCGATTTGGCTCGTGCTATGTAGAGGAATGGGTGCGAGACGTAGCTAGGCGGCTCATTCAAATTTCATCAGCTAAATAAATACCCGTACACTTCCTGTGAAGAGGGAAAAAGGCTGGTTTCAACAACGTGCAACATGATACATTATTTAAGGGACAACAAACCGTCACCATTACCATTACCATCACTATCGCCATCGCCATCACATTTACCTCAAGCAACAAGCAAAGAACTAGAAGTGGTAGCAGTACAAGGACGACCACCAGTTTCAGTTCCAAGCATAGGCAGCAACATTTTTTTGTCCTTAATTCACTGAAATAAGATTTTTCGGGTGAAAAACCGCAATTTACTATATACACCTTCGAAAGGAGAAAAGAAAAAACACTTATTTCTTATTAGAGCACATCTCACACCCTTCTTACATATGTCCTTGCCTACTCAAGGTGGCGCTACAGTCCGGGTGGACCTGGGTCTCAACCAACAAGCGTCTCCAGCCAGCTCGATCTTCAGCTTGCTGCCTACAGTTTCGCACGTTAAGTTGGCTAAGGTCTTTTTCCACTTGCGTGCGCTACCTGCTACCTACCTCTACGGACTCTTCGGACCGGAAAATTTATGTTCATCCGCTCTACATGACCCAGCCAACTAAGTCGTTGGATCTTCACTCTTCTGGCTAAGTCGATGTCGATGTCGTTGTACATACGGGACCGAAAATCACCCGAAGAATTTTCCTCCCAAAGAAGCCAAGGGCACCCTCATCCATTTCTGATAAAGTCCATGCCTCTGGGCCATAGAGCAAGACTAGGATTATTAAGGTTTTTGCTGTTCGAGCGAGGACTTTGGTAGTCAACTGCTTTCTGAGCCCAAAAAAGCAGCAATTGGCAGGGTTTATTTTCGTTTCATCTCAGAGCTGGTGTCGTTGTGTCTGAATTAACAGCGGAGCCTAGGTAGACAAAGAGCATAGCAACATCAAAGCGCCCTTGACATCACCCTGCTTTCTTCCGATTATGTCAATATCATCGGCGTATGCGAGTAATTAGATGGACTTTTCAAAGATTGGGCCTCTTGTGTTCTATTCAAGTCGCATGACAGCGCATCATCTTGTCTAAATCGTTTTTTTACAAGGTCTCGGTGAGCTCTTTACCGACCTTGATGGAGCAGCGTGCATTCTCCATAGTCAAATGCCAAGTTAGACATTCCTCTGCATAGCTCGTCTCTATAGATGCTGTCGTACGCGACCTTAAAGTCGATGAATAGGTGGTGTGCAACGATTTGGAGATCACGGGTTTTTTCCAAGATCTGCGGCAGTGCGAATATGACACCGATATGGACCAATCAAGTTGTTGACAAACGGTTTCAGGCGATCACACAATACAGCAGAGGGGATCTTGTAGGTGATGTTAAGATTGTTGCCTCTGTAGTTGATGCAGTTCAGAGGGGCTCCTTTCTTGAGGATGTTCCGTTCATCGGGCATACTTCGTTCAGCAATATTTTACGGATGAGTTGTTGTATGCTCGTTACCAAGTCATCGTCTGCCACTTTGAAGAGCCCGGCAGTCAGGCCGTCTGCTCCAGCAGCTTTGTTGAAAATAAGCTTAGATTTGGCCATCTTCACTTCATCCAGATCGGGTGGACAGAATTGTTGATCTGCTCGTACATCGTCCTGGTTGAAACGTTCATTATGCCCTGACAGGCGGTATTTGGTTCGTCATCGCCGTTATACAGTTTACAAAAATGCTCTATCCAAATCCTCATCACAGAGTGCGACTCTACTACGGGGTTCCCTTGTTCGTCTCTACAGGCTTCGATTCGGGGTTTGTGTCCGTTTTTTTTACCTTTTGAGTAAAACTCTTTATTTTCCGCCGGTGTTCGTGCCTCCTCTTTTGCTCGTAGAGCTCGTGAGCAGGTCTAGTCAAGTGATTGCCGGCACTCTTCATCAAACAAGGGGTTTCGTTGGCCGAGTGAAACCTAGCACATCAGAGGCAGCATCTCTGACGGCTATTTAGCAATGTTGCCACTGGTCTTAGATATCTGATGCTGGCGGCATAGGACCTCTTAAAACAATAAGGCAGACTGATATCGAGCTACCTCACAGTATTAGCTTGCCTATGCAATGCTCGGGATATCGTCGACCTTACCTTGGCTACAACAATATAATGATCCGAGTCGATGCTGGCCCCTCGAAAGGTTCGGACATCCGTAATACTGTAGGAGTGCCTTGCGTCGAATGCAATGTGGTCAATCTGGTTGACGGTTGATTGGTCAGGAGTTCTCCAAGTTCCCTTGTGAATATCGAGTTGTGAGATCCGTTATCGGAGGTGGTGTCGCGCAGACTATAGCTTCCGATTATAGGGGTTGTCAACAGTAGATCCGTCCATATCCAAGGGCTCTTGTTGCGCCGTAACTTGGTTTATTTGTTTGGATGGCCGGGCAGATACCCCGGCAGCACAACCTCCAACCTGGAGTGCAAGTTCCATTGTTGATACCCCTAGAACGATGGGTCGGTTAGACCGAAGCCAGAAACTCGTTTGGGGATATGGGCGCTGTTGTTGGTCCACTAAGGGCTCATCCGCCACCATCTCATTTCCAAGAGCCTGACTTAGTCTCGGAAATCCTTACCGGCCTGAACTCGAAATATGTCTTAGTAGCCCGGATAAGGTCTTATTTGTTTTGTTCACCGCTATCCCGTTAATATTGCTACTTATTTTGTCTGCTGGTCAGCACTCGCGCTTTTAAGTTTGCCAAGTCCGAGTCCGAATGGACATTGACCAGGTAGCACTTGGATGTAAATTCGGCCCAACTGCAGTGTAAAAACATTTACAAAGCTGGGCATCCCCAAGTTGACACCTCTCTGTGCCTACCCTATTTCCACAGCACCCAACCTGGTTGTATTGGAGGTTGGCTCCTTCCAGAGACCTTTTGGTATCCATGCAGATAAATTCTTTAAGACTTTTGTCTTCTACTTTAGGCCAGCCAGTGTGACCGCTGGTATTTTACTCGAAGAGTTCCGTGAAAATTTTTGAAGGACTGCCAGTGAGCGTAGTTTACGTTTTATAACACGTAAGGGTCAGCTCATCAATTCTTACAATCACCTTCACGCGCGAAGCCTGGGAGCTTACATTATTGGAGGGTGCAGGCGAAGGAGGCGGGTATTGTGTTCACACTTGGACTATTCTTATTCATGCGAACGGCGGTTGAGGAATTCCGGGAATCAACGGCGGTATCCGCAATCCTAGTCAGTTTGAGCTCCTTCGATGTCTTCCCAAAATAAACTCCATGGTTGTGCCGGGACCCTGAAGTAGATATGGCGCAGGAAGATACCAGGTGTCTCTCATAATCTCAACGAGGCAACTGGCAATGGTCGCTTAGTCGGATTTCGTTGTGGACCTGGCCCTCACATTTCAGAGACAGCCAACAGCTTCGCATACGGACGGATGGACGTAATGTTGACATAAGGACAACGAATGTAGATGGAATGTTAGGACCCTAAACAGCCCATGTGCTACCGAATAACTCGTGGAGTACGTAGGCTGTCATAAAGCGGATATTACCGCAATAAAAGAACTGCGATGGGTTTTAGCGGGTAAAAAGACGACGAATTTCTACAACACCTACTAAGCGTTAGAAATTTTTTTTTATAATTTGCGCGCGTTCAAGGGATTAGAGTACCCTTAAAATGTTTGCCTCATAACAATTCACATCAAGGCTGAACACGGGAATGGATGTACATACGTCTGATTAGCGTTCATGCCCCCATAAAGTGTAAGGATGATTTCTTTGACCTCTTCGATCGAACATATGCTTAGTGGCCCAGCTAAAATGCTAAAATTGTGTCAGGTGACCTCACCTAAGGGCTGAATAAGAAAGCCGTCTTTGGGTTATCGGAAAATACAGCCTGCGTAACACAACGTGCGACAATGGATAAGGTTCTCGGACTTTGTAACGAGACGTAAAGCTTAAGTAGAAAGCAGGCGGTTCCCACATCTCGATCGCCTACTATCAAATTTTGAGCAGCACTTGGTTTCTGTATGAGAGCCCTTAAAGCAGATAACCTCCTAAATTTGTGGTTTTAACGACGGAGAAGTGTTTGGCGTTGCGCAACCACCATTTGTAGTTTTCGCGCCATTTCATAACCGTTGACAAAACATGGATTCACTACACCTGAGACCTAACAGTATGAAGAAGTGGCCAACAAGGTTTTGGTGACTTTTCAATTACCTCTGAAAAGAAAAGATAGTTAATGGTTAACGGTTTAACGACGATTTGAAGGACAAATTACTGCATGTGGCAGAAAAGAATATGACCTTTCATCAGGACAATGCGCAGGTGCAGAGGTGAGCAGTGGCATTTTGAGCATCCTCTTGTTCTACGAATTTAGCCCTCAGTGACTATATTCTCTTTAGAAGTCTTAAGAAATGGGTCCAACCCTCCAATATTCACAAGGGAATATGCTGGTTAGACGATCATAAAGTAGTCAGCCAAGTTAATCATGCAAGGCCAATATTGAATCAGAAAACTACCTACTTACAGCCAAAGTACATATGTATATGGCGAGACTTAAGGTTGGTCGGCTGGTCGCAACAGCCCCCAGAATTGTGTATTCGTCAATTTCTCATCAACACCCTAGCAACCTGTATTAAGTGTTGAAGGTTACTGGCATCGATGCTAAGAAGCCGTTCTGGGTTTCACCTGACCAAAATCACGAAACTCCTGGTGTGTAGCAATCCAATTTGCCTTAAGAAGCGCGGCTGCATAGAAGGATGATGGCAGACATATCATCTGCTTCTCCGAAAGCCTACAAGAAGTTTCATCAAAACATAAAACGAACATGTCCAGCCACCAGGGCCTGTATAAAACCCTGTAGAGATGGGCAAAGATATTTAGTAATAGTGTGACTCTGTGTCGAGGATATGGCATGACCACTTCTGCAGACTGTTGAACGCCGGAGATGATCCACACTCGCCTATTATGCAGAACGAAGCAATCAACTTGGATAATGGAGGATGAGAAGCAATATTTAAATTTAAGCATCACGAATTACGAGTACGTGCTCACCTATTTAAGTCCAAGTATTCGGTTTCTGGTCCTCGACTCTTGATATAAATTTTTCCCAAGGAGTCTCATATTCCACTGTGGTCACACTGAACATGGGTTTGCGAAATAGTTGACAAGGGTATGCTGGAGAGTCTTACCCCTACTGTGTAACAGAAGCTCGTAGCTTTGGGTATCTGATAATTATTTGGTCATTTTATATAGCGGTAAATCGAGGGTGCGTAGGCCATAGTAATAATTGAGGTATAACGAAAATCAGTGACATTTGTGGGCACTGGTTGTGCCAAATGCTGGCAACTTAAGAACTTTATCGAGCTATTACTCTGGGATTGGGACGAGATTACTGCTTCAGGTGTAAGGAAATGTTTTTCTTGTGTCAATAACGTACTCCCAATCCGGACTTTTATTTTCAATTCATGGTATACACGGAACCCATTTTGAGGATGTTTTCAACTTTACACTGTGAGAATGGTGTCACAACGGGTTCCAAGTGCTCTGCATTGTACACCATTAACTCGATGGGTCAGTTCTTTAAGTGAAGCAACCCAACTCCCATCACCGAAATGCAAGAGAGCTGAGTAACACAACACGGTGCACAGTGGCCCATTAGTAGTCCATGGTAGTCCCTAACAGGACTTAAATCACAGTACCATGGGAGTCAAACAGCCCCCCGGATCTCGGTCCGGGCCTGACTTGAAGAGGTAGGCCCCCTTGTACGAGCGTCATGGTGGCTGTGGTTTAAACCCAAAATCGCGGGAACGGTCTTCCTGTTGGTTTGACCCAATGTAGAGTTGCAATAAGTACTGGGTGCTGTGACCCTAAGAGTCATAGTAAGAGGTTTTTGGTCGGCCTCGACTCATACCAAGGGTGGAACTTGTACCGGCAACACAGTTTCGAATTAGTATCAATGGAATGACGGAGAGCGATGGCAAGGCGTATCATTTACCTCCATGGATGTATGGGTATCCCGTAAACATAAGTCTACACGACAGGTGGTTTACGTTAAAAATCAGACACTAATTGTCCAAGGTTGTGGAGTAAAGTAGTGGGGGCGTACAACGCCTTATATCGATCACTGCATACCCTGACTATATTATATGGTTCCAAGAGCTCCGATTTCTGCTTCAACCCTGGCCCAAACTAAGTCCTGCGTACTGCTACCAAGTCGTTCATCTTACATTTCATCGATTCTTTTCGTTCTCCTAGGTGGCATCTTCTCTCTACCTCGTCTAATTGCTCGAAAAGCCCTTCGTTGAGTATCAAGTAAATATTTTGAAAGGAGTATGCTTCGTAAAAGACAACCCTTGCAAACCACTTTGGGATCTCTGACATACGAACTCCTCAATTATATCCAGACAATTCATTACAGCAACCATACTAGCTTCTGGTACAGGTACAGGTGGGCAATGGGCCATTGATCGATGCAGTTCCGTTTGACTTCAGTGAAAACTCTTATTCGGGACACAAATAAACACTCCATAGATCCGACTTCAAACGCAATCCATTTTACCAGCCTTGACAGGAATTAAGGCTACAACGAAAGGGTCATCTTTTAAAAAGCCCATTGTCCTTGTTTTGTATCATTATTCTGAAGGTGTACATATTGGTATCAGCAGCAAGGTCCTTGAAAGAAGTTCAGAGCCAAATAAAATCGATATTGGACAATGATCCATAAAAGACGACGTCCATCTGAGGATTTCAATAAATGTTAATGAGATTCCGATAAGATCTAGAGAATCACAAACACACCCACCACAGAATACAGAAATGCACCAGCCTCCCAAAGTTTGTGTAATAAATTTAAAGCCTTCGGTCGGTATGGTTGCCGGAATTCAAAGCACGCATTCACTTGAGTACTCCTGTTCTGTGGCGAATTCCCCTGGACACCATCATCAAGTTACCAGGATACTTATTCGCATCTCATTCACCTCTCGAAACAATAGAATAGTTCGGAAACTATTACAGGACACAGAGCACAGGACATGCGACACAATTTGCTGACAAAATAAATAGAAATAGAAATACTCATAGAAACGGGAGCAGGACACATGGTAAGGATTGCACGTGGCTGCGCTATACAAATCACAAACTTACTGATGGTAATTTTTACGAGTGCAGAAAGCGTAAGGTATGCGAAAAGGACACTTTGTGGGCGATAGAAGGCGCTATTAGGCTATAGAATGCCGCCCTGCGTCCCTCCATAAATATACAATTTTCCAAATTGCTTTTTTTGCAAGCGGCAACCCACAAGATTCGCTGCTCTTTTCACTGTTGTCGCTGTCCTTTCCAAAGGGCTTTTGCTGCTTTAGTGGAGAGATAATAAAAGCAGCAGCAGTCAGTAGTATTGGCAGTGGTGGTGGTAACGTTTTCAAAGGATACTGACAGAATATTTACTGGATTTGCAGCTAAAACAAAAGGATAACGAACGGATATTGTTTCTAGACCATAACTTTCAATTTATAACCGCACGAATGTACAAATGCACTTCTTTGCTATTTGTCCATTGTTTGCCATCATTTACAGACTACTGCCACCAGTTGCCCAAACCCAGAGTTGCCATCACTAGATGGTGGATACAGGATGTTGGATGCTACTGAAAAGGGTAAACGAACAATAGCCATGCGTTGAGCTTTAGATGTATTCCGATCTGGAGCGGAACACTTGTGGGCATCTGTCCTGGCTCTGGTACTGGTCCTCCTATTGGTTTACAGCGTTTATGGGCAATATTCCCAATTGACCGTTTACCAGTGTGGTGGATGGTTCCATGGTTATCGTGTGTTCTTCTATTTCTTTCTTTATAGGGTGGTGGAGAATGAGAATGTGAATAAATTTCAAATCGTACCCACGCGACAACATTTAGTATGAAAGGGCAGTTATGGTTTATGTATCCCTGAATGCATGCGTGGGAGTTTTTGGGATGAGGACTAAGGATATGAGGGATAGATCCAAGGGAATCGCTTCTTGTTAAGGTAACGAGTGAGAATGCATTTTGCATTTGCATATATTGTGCACTTCAGGAACGGATTTTACTTACCCTTGAGGGTGTTGCGGGCATTTATCGATACACAACAGTATTGTGAGAATTTTTATAAAATTTTCAATCCTAGATTAGTACGCTACAAAATCATTATTGCAAAATTTGCATCGGATACTTGGGGTGGTTCCCACTACGTGCTGTATAATTTATGTCTGAGGCCGAAGCCCTTCACTCCAAATTCATGCAGCTCTCCGATATGGAACAAAGCAGTATCTGTTGCAATAAAATGAAGTTTTTATGGCTTTTTGGATTTTGTTTTAGTCGTCTGGATCATCGTCCTTGAGCTGCAATTTTATAGCGATGCATTCCCAAGATGGATCCAATATTTATGCGGTTTTAATGGCATGCGCGTTTCGAGACCTTTTTCTCTGTTGTTAATGGTGTTGAGCTTATGGTACCGAGGAGCAAAATTTTCTGTCGTCGTCCTCCAAAAAGACAGCAACAATGCATCCTAACTACTTTCCTTTTCTTAGGCTTAAATTCTGACCAAAACCATTCCTAGAAAATGATTAGGAAAGTCCATTTCGTATTTATTCCGCAGCAGGAGTTCTGAAGTCATTGCATAAGACGGCATGTCCATAAGCCTGAAGTCGAAAGACAATCGGCGCACAAGGTCATTAAAGCTCCAGTGCATATTATACCAAAGACCATATGAATATCAAGGGGAGAAAGACCTATCCGTTCGTGTAGAACAGTATCAAGTACCCGAGGCAGACAGTTTTAGTAGTCTGGTAGAGGGAGCAGTGACGTGTTTTCATTCCACCATAGCCGTCTAAATCCAGAGGACCCTTTTCGATGACGGGCCCCATGTCTTGCCGACATCTCCTTTACACGGCCAGAAGACCGACAGGGGTTTTGCGGCTTCTAATGTAACATGTTTAATCCAGGAATTATATGGTGATGCCTCTACCAGGAATTATATGGAGAAGTTAGACTAGTCAGATTTTACAATGTTTTCGCTGTCAAAGGTTCGGGCACGCCGCGTCGAACTGCGAAATGCAGCCTCGATGCGTGAAGCGCGGAAAGAACCACAAATCCGAGGAATGCGCTCTGGGTAAGGACGGAACGTCTGAAAAAAGCCAACTCTCTTGCGCTTTATGTAGGAACACGGGACACACCGCCAATTATCGGGGTTGTCCCAAATTCCAGTACATCAAAAGAATAAATCTGGCCCGGCAGCAGAAAATGGAAGTTAAACGTCCACCCGTGCATTTGCAAACTCCAGCTGTTACTCCCCATGTTACCTACGCCCAAATGGCGGCAGGTAGGGGAAATATGGTAGAGCAAGCGAAGGTTGCTTCTCAGGCCCCATCGCCCAGATCACCGGAACCAGTACCTGATATGCTAGCTATCTTGCTCTCTATCCAGGGGCAAATGGCTCAGCTCAAACGTCATTTAACTGAACAGACTGCGCGGGTGGATCAAATATACGGGCTGCTGCTTGACCTAACGCACCTTTTGTCGTAATGGGTACGAACGTGGCGGACCAAACCCTGAAGGTCCTTGCTGTGAATGTGAATTCACTGATTAGGTTCGGGCGACGAGCCACAGTATTTAAGTTGCTTAAAGACCAAGAACCTGATGTGCTTTTGTTACCAAAATGAGGCACAGATACAAAATAGTACGGAGAAACCGACCCAACTCCATTCAGGGAGGAGGCGTTGCAATTTTCGTACGAAAAGGTATTCGTTTTAAAAGAGTATACAGTCGTGTAGTACGCGGGTTCCAGGTGCTGGTAGCATGCATCGTGTACATCCCTCTCCGTAGTGGAAAGCGGTTGCACATAATGTCTATCTATGCACCTAAGGCTTTATTTATCTCAGAGCTCGAGACACTTTTTCGATTTCTGAGGCTGGAATTGGAAGACAACTATTTTATTATCGGCGAGGATTTCAACGCCAAACATAGTGATTGGGGAAATAATACACCAAATACTAGAGGGAACCTACTATTCAATTGGTGGGGTCAGTACAGTGTAAGGTATCGACTCGGGCTTAAGGCGACGGATAGTCCCTCGTATCCCAGACACGGGTCCTATTTGGATCTCCTGCTGTTCGACTCACGAATACAACTGACATGCACAAACCAACAAACTACAAACTGTCTACGCACTTTCGTGTATGACAGTTACCATTGCGGTCTCAGCACCGAAATAACTGTTCCCAACGAAATTGCGGAATTGGATGAGTTTGTTCAAAGGCATACCTACAATTATAGTAGGGTGCGTTGGACACACTTCACTAGAACAGTGACTAGAGCACTCTCCTCGAATTCGCTCTACCCACCGTCCAACAGAAATCTGTCAAACGAGGAGATTGACAGGTATCTAAGACCAATGGATGAGACAAACGATATCTCGGTACCAACACACTGACGAAGAAGACTTATTCTCCACTGCACCGACATAAAAGTAGACTGCTGTCAAGACTGTCAGTTTACTGACAGACATAACCCGGAGATCATGACACTGAAGTCGTCGATTAAAAACCTCCAAACATTAATAAAAGAAAATTACAGAGCATCTGTAAGTTTGTATTGTAACAATAAAATTCGGACTGTAAACACCAGCAACCCGAATATGTTCCCGCAAATAAATAAAATATTTCGGAGAAATAATCAGAACGACCTTCCGTGTCTTAAAGTCGCCCGAAAGACGAACAACGAACAAATACTGGTAACAGCGGGCATAGATCCAAATGAGGCTGTTGATGATGACAACTTCTTTGTGATCGAGGATCCGCAGGAGCAGGTAGAGGCTATAGGAGCGACTTTCCGGGAAGTGTACAAGGCGAATGTTATCATTGGCCCGAACCACGATCTGGAGAATCGAGTCCTTGTGCACAATTTCTACCTTCGAAATGAAATTGTGAATTGGCGATTCGAGAGCTCGGGTTTCACCCAGTTCAGTAACGAGAATATGGCAAATAATGTCATCACCAACGATAGGGTACTACCCCCGTTCATTTCGAAGGAAGAGCTCCAAACGATCTTCGAATCACTTAGAAGTAAGAAATCAGTGGGAACCGATGAAATACCGAACATTGTGCTTCGACATCTCCCTCTAGAAGCGGTAAACATTTATACTACCCTGTTTAATAATGCAATGAATAATGCACATTATCCAGCGCATTGGAAAACTGCGGTGGTACATACCATCCCCAAAAGGGATAAAGACACTTCCAATCAGGCGAATCTCCGCTCGATCAGTCTTCTTCCAAACATCAGTAAGGTGTTATCAATAGAGTCCTGACTAAGTGGGTCGAGGACAAACATATAGTTCCGGATAATTAATTCGGTTTCAAGGCGGGGCATGATATCATTCATGCTGCGTCGAAACTGGTTTCAGATATCCAATGGAACAAAGCCAAGAACCAGTGCACTGGTGCCTGCCTGATTGACTTGGAGAAGGCTTTCGATACCGTATGGTTAGAAGGACTCTTTTTCAAGCTGGACAGGTTGGGCATTAGTAAACCACTGCTGTATATTCTTTTTGATATGCTCTCCAGTAGACAGTTCATCGTGAAGAATGGCGATGCGACTTCTGCTGGAACTTTTAACATTAAAAACGGTCTGCAACAAGGTGCGGTAAATTCGCCGATCCTGTTCAACATTTACACAAGTGATCTGATAGGTTCACTTCACCATGCCATAGCGTACGCAGACGACTTAATCGCGTACAGATCAGGTCCAACGATTGAGGTCATTAATATGCTTTTGCAGCGTGACTTCGACAAAATTAAGCGATATTGCGATGACTGGAAGTTGAAAATCAACTTTCAGCAGTCGGAAACCATTCTGTTTAGGACGCCTTTGTCTGGGGCCTCTAGGGATACCAGAAAGAATTGGCGAAAGTTTTCTATCGTCGGACAACACGGGCAGCCATTTGCTTGTCAAAATGTAGTCAGATACCTTGGGATCTGGCTACACCAATATCTGTATTTTAACAAACATATAGATGTTGCTCTGGCCAGAACCAAGGGCGCTTTTGCCCTTACAAAGAGACTGTTTTATAACAGTCAACTCGATGCTAGGATGAAGGTGATCTGCTACATGGCCCTTATCCAGCTGAGTGCTACGTGAGAGCAAGTTTATTGGAAAAGATTCGGGTGTTTGAGAGGGCCATCGGTCCAATATATTTTATCCGTATACCAATCGATTGCTAAACCTTCAGGCTTATCGAGTCCCGAAGTGATCACAGTTTGCTTCAGAGCCTTCGGTGAAGTTTCTGTGCTGACGTTGATGCACTCGCTGATTTCGTGTCTACAATCGTCCCAACATACTCGTACTAGATTCTTCTCGTAATAGAGATCATGTACCAGCCTCAAGGGTACAACGATGCACCTTGTCGTGTATGCAGACTAAACAAAAGTTTATACTCGTATGGTTTGAAGCAAACTGGAATTCGAGCTTCACAAAACTGTTGACTGATTTTGGACTTATCACCTCTATAGATGCGTGTGTTTTCGTGTTACAGCACAAGGAAAGGAGTATCTATCCTGCACTCTATATTGATGAAGGGTTTCTTTTTGTCCAGAATACGCGAGATGTGGAATACATCAAGAATTTTTTTAACCCAACATTTGGAGGTTAAACTGCTCAAAGCAAATTACAATACCACCTTGAGTGTTCCCAGAATTTATTCAGAAAATTAAAAGTACAAGTTTACTCATCTAAATCTATACTGTCCCTTCAAAGTAGTCCCCATCGACTGGAACACACTTATACCAGCGCTTGATCCAATCCTCGAAACATTTTTTAGATTCGGTTTTCGGTATGTCCGTCAGTGATGCCTGCGATTTTTCCATTACTTTCTCTCGGCTGCTGAAACGCGTTCCCCGTAGTGGTTTTTTAGCTCGATTGAACAAAAAGATGTCACAGGGAGCCAAATTAGGTGAATTCGGTGTCTGTTGGATGGTATTTGTTGCATTCTTCGTCAACAAATTACAAATAATGATGGCACTGTGCGACGCCGGTGCGTTATCATGGTGCAAAATCCACGAGTTTTCTGCCCGCAATTCTGGTCTCTTTCGGCGAATTGCTTCACGCAAATGTCTCATAACGCCCAAATAATACTCTCTGTTTACTGTCTGGCCTTCTGGCAAAAATTCATGATGCACTACACCGTTGTAATCCATGAAAACCGTGAGCTTTGCCTTCTTTTTTGACTGAAAACGCCGTGTTTTTTCGGTCTCGGCTCAATTGGTGAACGCCATTCACTTGCCTGATGTCTGGATTGCGTGTAGTACTCATAAACAGACGTCTCGTCTCCAGTAATGATCCTTTTGGTGAATGTGCGATCGGATTCAGCCTCGCAAATCATCTCTTTTGCGGCGTCAACACGGTCTGTTTTTTGCATGAAATTGAGGTCTTTTGGCACTAACTTTGCTGCTACACGACGGAAACCCAAATCATTAACCAAAATGTCTTGGACGGATCCATAGGCAATGTTCAAGTCCTCCACTATCTCTCTGATGGTTAATTTGCGGTTATTGACCAACATTTCTCTGACTTCATCAATGTTTTCATCGGTTTTCGATGTCGATGGTCTGCCACTGCGTTCATTATCTTCGATTGACTCACGACCACTTTTGAACCGCGGTAAACGACCGTTTTCTTTAGAGAATCGTTGCCGAAACGCTTTTCCAACATTTCTAACGACAATACACTACATCTGTGCAAGATCATTAAAAGACCCTATTGTGATGATTTTTCCACCTTCAACCTTTCTTGTTAGTATTTTGTTATTGTTACTCGTATACCATAAATATTTGAACCCCTTCTGCTTCTGAGCCTCTTTCGTTTTCATAAACAATGCACGTATCTCTACAAAATGGACAGAGAGGGGACTCATCGTTTGTAAAACGGTGTAGATATGACAAGAAGATAGTCCTGTCTCGTTACTAGTTGCGTTATGTATAAATTAACTTCTCCACGTTTGCGATCCATCAGCCTTTTGACGAGCATCTCCAGCGTTGTTGCCACTGTCTTAAACGCGTGTTTCTCTTCTTCTCTCTACGTTGCGTCGATGTCACTGTGCGGGAGCCGCCCCTCCTGGTTGTTCTTTATGAACCTTCCCTGCAGCTGTTCTGCAAGTATATCAATTGGAAGCGTTCCTGCGATAACGTCTCAAACCCCAGACTAGAAGTAGCTGATTATAAAATCGAAGATGTCCTTATACCAATCGAAATGCCGTTGAATTGGTCAATTTGCAGGTCGATGATGAAGCTATGAGGTCCAAACACACAGTTAAATGCCTCGGAGTAATGCTAGGAAACAAATTGCACTCTCTCGAAAATTGCCACACAATGGTGGATCTGGATTGGCAAGAAGAATTTTAGTTTCCAGATTTATCACATCAGGTCTGCGTTCCGCAGCGATAGTCTAAGGAAACGTGCTTAGAATGATTCAGACTTAGAGCTGATTATCGTCATCGTAGGTGTAGCTTTTAAACCATCTCATCATAACTGGAATGATCCCCATTGACATCATTAAAGACGAGATGCTAAGGATGTACAGTAGTAGAACCTTACGCGTTGAGGCGAACTCAATGGCAGCCTCATTGGAGTTATACAACAATAGGCAGATGGACAAATCGCAGACTGGATAATTCGAAAGCAGTGGTCAGGTCATTGTGCTTACCAAAAGTACATCTACCAAATGCCCGCAATGCCCAGAAGATAAGGGTACGCGATATGGAGTTTTTTCATTGCATTCGGCATATCGGTCAGTGCTCTCTACCCAGTCGGTCGAATGCATTGCGTCTGGAAGAGAGTCGGAAGACAGTGTGAATCTTTATAACAAGTCTCCCAAATACACTCTGAAAGACAGAAAAATTAGGAAGAGGAATATATGCAGTAGAAGCAGCTGGCACAAGACTCATGCCGTCATTTTCTAATCAACTCTGTGAAGTTATACGCGTGGGAATCGGTTGAAGTCTGTGTCTGTGATTAAGTACGTAGACACATACAAACTTAATCATATTTACAGATGTCGTTCGTCCATTCAAGGCTTCAAGCCACCTCAGATTGTCCATAGTCGATCTACAGAAGTGATAGGTAATGGTGAATCCCATAAACAACAAATCGAACAACTTTATGTTGCAACCATAAAATCATTCAAAACTTCCCACAACTCAATGTACTCGTACTATTAAAACCACTGGACAAAGAGTCCATTAAATTGTACAAGTAGTAATCGCCCACACATTCTAACACCCACAATAGATAATTACCCGCTAAAACTTTCCATTTGTAGAAGCACGTATTCGCGAAATTCCATTGAGAAAAATTTGCTTCACTCTGCAATGACATCATACTGCTCGTATCCAAGAATAAAAGCCACCGCCACCGCGGGCGCCGCTTTTCCCGTCGACATCGTAATATAAATGCCCACGTGCACTCTGCCGCCACATTGCAAACATTGTCGTCGTATCTTTTTCTAACATACTCGTACAACGCCGTCAATCACTTAACCCCCACATCCTGTTCGGGGCAATCTATCGAGGTTGGGAGAGGACATCCCGATACTCATGTTGCTTTTCCTAGATGGCAATTGGCTTACCTCTACCCGTTCAATTTACCAAAACAACAGAAAGCAAACCAACAAGAAGGACAAGAGTAAGAAGACGCTGAAGAAGAAGAAAACTGTTTGTTAGTTGACATTTTCCTATTCCCATTTATTTCATGCCCACTACCACCGCCGCCGCCCGCTATAGACATACTTTGAGAAAAAAAAAAAAAAACACTGCATTCAGCCATAACGAGCGATGCATCGCCAATTCCCACAAACACACACACACACACACACATAGAGACGAGACGAGCAGAAATCCTTAGAGCACATGAAGTGCGTACACTTAAATCAAGCAGTCGGTCAGGCCGACGCAGGTCAGTTCAGGCCAGGCCAGATCGAACCAAACCAAGTTAAGTCAAGCCAAGACAGACTGGGCCAGTTCAAGTTAAGCATCATCACTGTTCGTTTCTGATTCAACAGAGACGCCATCGTTGCCACCGACGACGCCGACATGCCCACCACCATCGTCGATATCTCTAGTGAAGACAAAACTTCAGGGTTCAGCGTCTGTGGGAATTTTCTAGCGTTATCCTCCCACGCTACACTAAAGGATTGTCGCCGCACCACCCTCCCGAAAATGTCTGTGGGTGTTTTGTTGTTTTTTTTTTTTTTTTCGTAAAACTAAAAGTCGCCCTGTTTCGTCCTTTTTCTCTTTCGTCAGCTAATTTCATTGAGAAATACCAAAAGGATACGCTCTCGGTCCGACGACGACGTACTCATATACTAAGATCATGTCACGATGGGCGATTTTATGGGGTTCAGGACATTTTCCATTGTAAATTGCGTTCTTGGTTTATTCGTTTACTCGTTTACTCGTTTACTCGTTTACTTCGTTTATTCGTTTGGTCCTCTCGTTGCTATGCTGCGTGGAGAGAGCTGTAGAGCTGTGGTAAGCGGTCGTAGATATTAATTATCCTGGCATGGGTCTGCAGTTAGTGTCAGATTTCACTCTGCCAGTGTTGTCTTGGGTTTCCTCTTTGAGAAAGAGAGAACACGATGAAGAAGCTAAAGAATGTTGTTGCTGTGTACGAGCACTCCTATACGAGTACGTATTGTGTTCGGATGAAATCTATGGAATCCTTGAACTTCGCCAGTTTTAGTTTTAATCGATGTTCACACGAGAAATGAAGAAAGATTAGAAAAAGAGGATGAAACTAAGAGTATGGCAGAAAGGGGGGCCACATGATACCAAGTTCACTGAATCTCGCTCCTTCAGTTAGTCTTCGCCTTTGGGGTAGAGTTCAATTTTCTTTTTTTCCTATTCTTTTCGTCCTTGGAGAATGCTACTCTTTGTATTTATGTATATCAGTGTGGGGTATGTGTATGTGGCCTGGGATTGTCGAAAATCCACTTTGATGATTTCTTTTTTAAAAACACAAATCGAGTTGGATGAAAAGTTGTGCTCCCTTGTTAGACTCGGCCGAGAGCGGAATGCTTTCAAGATACATACCTTTCGGAGTGTGGGATTTGCGTTGTGAGAGTTAATTGTGAAAAATTGTTTAGGACTTTCGTTGGGTTACATGCTCGTACATGTAGGAGTGGAAATATACCATTACGATGCTGTTTTCGGGTGTAACGAAGGTTTTATTGATGAGACAGCATGGGTAGGTCTTGTTTCGGAAAACAGGTAGACAACAGACAAAGATATTTCGATATTCGTTTATCTTTAACGACGGTTGGCGTTTTTTTGATTTTAATTGGTGAGAGTAGGTCGAACCAAATAAACCTAAATTTTCTCAAAACTTGGAGTTTGTCCAACATACCAGCTTACTGAAGTTATTGCCGTGGATTAATAAGAAATCCTGTTGCCGCCGTTAAGAGGCTTGTAACCAGAGTATTTCTTGGGAATTTTTCAAAAGATAACTCAAAGCAGCTGGACTGCCTCAGGGGTCTGTTTTGTCTCCCCAACTTTTCCATAGATTCTCCGACAGATTTGTAGGGAAACATGAATGAGATTTATGGACATTTCCTCTTGTGTAATAGTGGTGCATTTGGACCAGATAACACATCCTCTGAGGAGTGGGCGACAATGGGAAATATTGTACTAAAACATCTTGGGAGCTTGTTCAATAAAATAGTGAAAGGCTATCGAATGCCTCACGAGTGAAGGGTGAGCTTTCTTTTTTCATTGTATAAAGGCAAAGCGACACGGGGAAAATATACTCAACTACTGGTCGGTGTAACTAGCGTCGCATTCAATGAAAAATTCGAAAGAGATCTAGATAGCTTTCCGGAACTACCGCAAAACTGATTGGTCAAAATACAGAGGAATACTGTCAAAAACGTTATCCTCTGAACTAACATGTCCCCCGCGTGACACCAATGAGCTTGACATGAAATTTACTCTGGCTCTCAATAAGGCTATGGCCGCTTCCTGCCCTCTTATTCAACCAAGAGGCAAGTAAAAGCCACATTGGTGGACATCAGCACTGGGACTGCTCAGAAACGCCTGCAGAAAACTTTTCAACGCAGAAAAAAGCACAAGAAAAGTGACCGACTGGGACTCATATAAAGAATCCCTCAAATTATACAAAAAAGAACTGAGGAAGGCAAAGCGACAATCCTGGAGGTCATTCTGTGACAAAATTACAGAAACCTCGGCATCGCGGCTTAGAAAAATCCTCTCCACAAATCCTATGATGCCCAGCTGTTTGAAAAAGACCGATGGCTCTTGGACAACCTCAAGTGATGAATCACTCAACCTGCTTCTGGACACCCACTTTCCAGGTAGCTCCCAACTCGCGGCCAGTAGCAGCCCAAACAGGCCTACTGCAACCGTGACCAAAATTCATGGTCTGATTACGAGAGACAAACTGCTCTGGGCGCTGCATGGCTTCAAACCATACAAGTCTGCTGGTCCGGACGGTATAATACCTGTCGAGCTACAAAGGTCCTCAGATATTATTCTGCCTACGATAGAGAATACCATGAGGAGCTGTATAGAACTGATAAACATTCCACTGTCATGGAGAGAAGTCAATGTGGTATTTATTCCCAAAGCCGGAAAATGCTCTCATGTTGTCCCAAAAGACCTATAAGTCTATCATCTTTCCTTCTGAAAACTCTAGAACGACTGATTGATATCCATATACGAGGTAAAATTGATCCAAGGCTTCTGTCAATGGCTCAACATGCCTACTGTAAAGGAAAGTCGGCGGAAATGGCTCTGCACTCTTTGACTAGCCACATTGAACGATCTCTACAATATAAAGAGTACATAATGGTTACTTTCCTGGACATAAAGGGTGCCTTTAACAATGTCGACACATCCGCAATCACGACTGCGCTGTCAACTCTGCAGGTAGACGACTCACTTGGGGAGTTGATCAGTCTTATGCTGGATAATCAACTCCAAACTGTGTGAGACTTCTGCTACAAGATGTGTCAGCAGAGGTACGCGCAAGGCGGTGTAATCTCTCCCCTTCTCTGGAACTTAGTAGTTAACGAACTACTGATATACCTGGAAGCGGGTGGTAGCTGAGTGATTGCCTATGCGGATGACGTTGCCATAGCCGTCTCAGGAAAACATCTAAATACCATTAAAGAATTCCTCCAAGTAAATCTTAATAGATTAACCCGCTGGGCAGATCGCTGTGGATTGGGAATAAACCCCCATAAAACTGATCTTGTCCTCTTTTCCAGGAAATACAAAATTCCAACTATAGACCCTCCTTCAATAAACGGTACCAGTTTAGTTTTCTCCGATACAGCAAAATATCTGGGTCTCATTTTTGACAGGAAACTAAACTTGAAACCTAGCATTCAAAAACGAGTCAATAAAGCTACAATAGCTTTATTCTCTTGCAAAAAAGCCATTGGGAACAAATGGGGCCTTCAACCTCGCATAACCCACTGGCTATACTTCTCGGTCATAAGACCGATTCTTACTTACGGGGTGGTCGTCTGGTGGACGGCCTTGGAAAATGCAGTCAACCGCATTAAACTAAGCAGAGTCCAAAGAACAGCATGTCTATGCACAAGCGGAGCCTTGCGGTTTACCCCCTCTGCGGCATTAGATATTCTGCTTCACTTGACACCCCTCGACATTTTTAGCAAGCAAGTAGCTGCGACTGCAGCTATTCGCCTTAAAGCGACTAAACAGTGGACAAATATTTCATTGGCCACGCCAACATTCTTAACACATTAGGGATCCTCACAGAGAACATCGATTACACCATACCTGGACTTTGGTTTGACAAAAACTTCCAGGTAAGCTTCCCTCTAGATCATTCTGGGAGGAAGATGCTTTCATGGAGGACTAGTCAATCCATCTCTACACAGATGGATCTAAAACCGATAGAGGAATTGGTGGCAGTGTTTTCTCAGATAAGCTAAATCTAAGCCTCTATCTCCGTCTTCCAAATCACTGTAGCGTGTTCCAGGCGGAAATTTTGGCGATTAAAGAAGCTCTGTCGTGGCTGAAGAAAAACGTGATATCTGCAACGGATATCCGCATCTTTTCGGATAGTCAGGCCGCTATCAAGTCCCTGGACTCGGTCTCATTAAATTCTAAAACCGCCCTTGAATGCTGATCATCCCTTATGGAGATGGCAGAGCAGTTCAACCGTCGCCTTGGTTGGGTGCCGGGCCACAGAGACATTCCAGGGAACTGCAGAGCCGATGAACTCACCAAAATTGGAATCACTCTACCTATCCTACCGGACAAAGGTAGTATAGGTATACCAATCGCTACGTGCAAACTAACACTAAAGCTGGATGCCAATAAAAGAACAGACCTTAGATCTGGCCAAAGCTGGATCTGAATCGCTCTAAGTGTCTGATCCTTTTAAATAGGAAACATCTCAGCGCCATAATAGGTGTCATTACTGGACACTGCCTCATAGGAAAGCACGCAAGAAGGCTTGGCGCTTTTACTAATGACTTCTGTAGAAGTTGCATGGACGAGGAAGAGGAGGAGACAATCCCCCACCTACTCTGCACATGCTGCCCAGCTTTCTCCCAGAAAAGCTTCATCTAGGAGCTTTCTTCTATAACGACCTAAACGATCTAGAAAAAATAGACGTTAACAGTCTCCTACGCTTTATTATAACCTCAAACTGGTTCCAGTAGTAAGAAGATCATAGATCCACGTGGGATCACAATGGGCCAATAGGCCTAAGTGGGTTGGTATTTCCAACCCTAGATAGGGGGCAACGTAAATGATTAAACTCCAAGACAGTCAATGCTGCTTTCTTTCATGCGATTCAAAGTCTATGGATAATGATGGACACATCACGACTCTTCGAAGGATCTAGATATCGTCTTCATCGATTTAAAAAACAAAGTTCGATAGACTTCCAAGAGATCGTATATCGACAGACCTCGCGACATACATATGGCATCTACTATTTAAACGTCGTCCGGGATTTTCAATTAAAGCAACGCATTACCGAATTCGGAAAGTCATTTCTCCTTTTTGGCCCGTGATAGTGCTTTCAGAAGCAGCCATGTAATAGTCCTTCAGGCAACTTTAATAATTCAATTAAGACGGTAAAAGCTAAGTTTTTACGGATGCGTCGTTCTTAGACCGAATATCTGCATTACAGCAACGACAAAAGGCAAAGCGGGACTTTCATCAACGATGCTCTTACGTCATGCACAAGGCCTCTGCACATGAAGCAAGCGAAAGAAGTAAGAAAGCGGAAACAGCATAAATTTGTGTGGTTTAAGAACAACCAAATACTTATGAGGAAGGAGGAAGGTGGAAAAGTCATCTCAATTAAATTAAATTACTGATCTTGAACTTGTTTGAATAATGAATTCTGAATTTAATCACACAAATGATGACTTTTCTATCCTCGATCTAAGTTTTGCAAATTGTGATAATGTTTTTAAAAATAGTTCAAACTCTATAAACAAACTGTTTGTCGTACACCAGAATATTAGAAGTTTGAGAGAAAACTTTGCATCTCTTGCTACCCACCTTGATTCTTTTCATTGCATTCCGGATATTAGTATTGTTTCTGAAATTTGGATTGAAATTAACGATTATCATCTACCGGGTTTCCTTTTCTTTGCGAATCCAAATGAAGATTATGCTGCGGGCGGTATCGGCTGTTTTATTAAAGAGAAACTAATAGTTCATGAAGCTAAGTTTGTCGACTTTCAGAGCGCAGACATTCTAAAGGTTTCTGTTAGGTTTAATCAGATTGATTTTGTTCTGTTGTCTGTTTATCGTCTACATACGAGTATGTTCAATGTTTTGGCGTTCATAGGAGAATTTTCTTGTCTGCTGAACACAGTAAAAGTAAAAAACTTAATTATTTTGGGAGATTTCAATATTAATCTGCTAGATAGTAGCGAAACTGTGTCTAATTACTTGGCCCTCTTGGCCTTCTACGGTCTAGCTAGTTTTATCAATGAACCCACTCGGTTGTCTTCAGGTACGTGTTTGGATCATATTTCTTTCCATTGAATGCCTGCGAAAGGTGCACATATGACTTGCAAATCACTGATCACTCAATGATAGGTTTATTGGTGAATGCTTTTCAAAGCAAAAAGACCAGCCGTACCGAAGTTAATAGCCAAAAGCAAAAAACAAGAATTGATTTTATAAAGCTGACAAATCTTCTACTTTATGAGTCCTGGGACGATGATGTGTTCATAACTCGCCTTAATGAATTATTGTGTTCAAATCATGTAAATTTTACACATGTATTACATATAATGAAATAAAAAATATTACTAATACTACTACTACTACTGAATCCGCAAACCGCTCTCCTGATATCCATTTATTATAGAAGGATTCATCTTGCCAAAGTGCGATGATAGTATCACACAGAGAGTCAGCATGGGGCGGCTTAAATGGCAGGACATAGTGATGACCTCGGCACTGTTGTATTATCTTCATAAATATGCCCGAGGACATGCTTAAACTAGGTTTCATGTGGTCAGAAGCATACATAGACCTGAAATTTGGCTGAGTCTTCATAGCACCAAAAACTTCCTCTAGTAAGGGCCTTTCGATCATGGCATCAATTTCTTCCAGTTGCTTGGATATTATTTTCTCAGAGCACCATATCGCCATATCTATACAACGTTGGTTTCATACAACGTTTGTCAAAATGAAATTTCTATTCCTCCTGCGATTTCTCGATGTTTGCTTTAGATATGTCCCTAACAACTTGAATTGATAAATTCTCCTCCTGATCTTCCCAGTTATGAAACGTTTTTTCCGAGTATCCCACTGTTAGTTATCACCCTCGCTGGCAGGTTAAAGTGTGTACTAACCTCCTCGAATAAGGCGCTGTTTCGGTCAATGTAACTGCCTTCATAGTGACATGCTTTGTGAATGCATCAGTGCACAAACCATCCCATGTGATCCATATGCAAGGTATGATATGACACGGTAACTTTTTCAGTTGCCCTTCATTTTGTTCAGACCTGCCTTTAGACTAGGAACACTCTAAACAAGACGCAATATACTTCTTAACAAAGTTCGGCATCTACAGAGTCCTGTTGACGAACAAAAAGGCCCACCTCATCAAGCGCTGATCCGGTTAGCTTGTACTTTAATGCATTCGGGACGTGCCATTTAAGAAACCCATCGGCAGTCGATATAATCTATCATATTTGAATTCGTAGCCATGATGGATCCATGTAAACACTTTAATATGTTCTCTCCGTGTTCGCCTTGTCATTTAAAAGCTGTTAACCCATCCCCATGAGTGATACCAACAGCATAGACAATGAGAATAAGCAATCTGTTTGTACCCACTGGATTACGATTCATACAGTCCACATGAGACAGAAACGTTCCGGGTCGGTAGATCAAACGAATATCGAATTTCTGAAGACGCAACAACCAACGCTCTACTCTCTGTACGGAACCGGAACAAAGTCCTCAGTACAGCAGGAGTCTCTGGCTTGTATATATGATATTTAGCCTCAGCATCACCAGAACATCCGCTTCAAAAAACCTGCCACCTCGAGAGGACTAGCGTCGCAATGAACTTCATGCTTGCATTCCGGATTGTACATCGCCATTACTGGCTCCGTCGCCAATTTTGCTTTAGTATGTCAAATGTATTTTGTTTTGACTCAGCCCACAGGAGATCTGTATGTTTCTTGACAAATATTTGCGAAAGTACTCTGTGAGCCCCAGAGATTGCCGTTGATCCTTCTTTTACTGCGCCTACAAAGATCTAATGACCCAGATTCTCCACTTTCATCTTGAAGAACTGACACTTAGGTAAGTCAATCCACTCTCATTCAACACTTTCAAAAATCGTTCCCGGTTGACCAAACCTTCATCTACGGTAACACTCGACACGATAGCATCGTCCAAAAATACCAACACCTCGTCCGTTTCAAGGCAACTTGTGATCAGTATTCGATGAAAAAAGTTGACCAAACCTAGGGCATTCGCCAAACCAAAGGGCACTTTGTCGTAGTTAACCAGTACAGGGGAGGTGCTGTTTAGCGAGTAAAAATCTCACACTACTATGAGCTCCGGGCACATAGTGTCTACGAAGATTTTTCACCTACCCATTTGAAGACATTCACGCTTCTTCCTCTTGCGAGCAACAAGCTGCTGATGCACATCCGCTTCATTAATTGCAGATGGGAAATCACTTATAAGTGTTCTCCCAGTAGGCGAAATCACGCTGCACCGACTCCAAAGAATATTTTACTGCGTCCACAAGCAGCTTCAATGATAAGTTGCTCAGACCAACCGAAAACTGGTTTTCCAGCTCCCACTGTGCGAAAGCCACTTCATTAACTGTCAAGCACAGTGATCGCGCAGGTGATGCTTCAAGATTTTGCTCTCCACGCATAGAATTACCTTCCGGCGAAGCAAGTCTATTTCCTTTTACAGAATATAACTATCGCACACAGCACAGTTATTTTTGAGTTCACCATCACTTTCAGCCATCCTCAAATGACGCACTCGGTCTACTAAATGTATTTTCTTACCAGCTGTCGATAGCCCGCATACGTTCAGAATGTCTTTAGTGCGTCATCTGCTCTTGGAACCATAGAAATAGTCGTATCTTGACGAATTTATAAAGGACGGTGATTTTTATGAAACAGAGATCCTTTAGATCTCTGAAGTGGTAGTTGCCTAGAGATTCCACTCCAATCTATACCGAGGCAGGACTGATGTAAGGGAAGTGCGTAATGGATTGCTCAACCTCTTTGTTCTTGCAGCTCCCACAAAAGTTGTTGTCAGGAATACTCTTCGCTGCGCGTGTTCCCTGATTTTGTTTGTGGGCTTGGAGATGTCTCTTCTCCGGAGGTTGATCATCTTTCTTGATTGTTTAGGATCAAATATAAGCTATATTGGTTTAGATGTCGCACAGTTGTGTAGATGAGTCAACCTTTGCCTAGTTTTAGAGAGAGTTTGAAAGTTTGTCCTTTATTTGGGGTAGGACATTAATTGCTCGACGTTAAATATTATTTGTTCTTATGGCTCCGAATGTGATCAGTTCATCAGCAACGCAGTTCACTGGGACGTCCGAGAATTCCAAACAGAGTCCTGAGATGTACGTGACAGTTTCTAACCACCCTCCAATTCATGTTGTGCGAAAGTTAGTGATCTGATCACTGCTTGAGTGCCTATATTGCCTATGTAAATTGGAATAGCTACCCCGAGTATTGGATATAGAGCTAAGAAGTAGACTAAGATTTCGACTTAGAAGACGGCACAACATGCGAATAAACTGCGGAATTTATGCCTGCAAAGCTGCTTAGAGAAGAGCCCTCCATCAGTGTCTTCGACTGCCTTCGAGCCATCTGGGATATCCAAATGCAAGTAGAGGATGGATAAGGCCCATGTATTAGTCTCTTTTTAAAGCCAAAAACACGTTTTACAGATTTGACCTAGTCAAACCCAGGGACTACATTTCGTTCGAAAACTTTCTCCAACTCTGTCCAGTATCCGTATTTTTAGGAAAGAAATTTGATCTCCAATTTCCAATCATCGCAATATCGCTTAATCTTGTCGTAGTCACATTGCTGCGTTTGCTATATTATGTTGAAATGATCCCACAAGATCGTACGTAATCAGGGCCAATTGATTCCATTTTTGAATACTTTACTCTCACCTTACCCCCAATATTCGGATTGAGACTTATCTAACGAAGATTCGGCAGATTGGATGTGCCTTTATCCCATTTAGGAATTGGATGCACCACAGCTGCAAGGGCATATGTGGGTGGCAAGCCCTTTCAAGCCGTTTGTGTCGGATTGAACAAAAGAAGTGCGGTGTTTATCAAAGAATTCTTCGATTATCTCCTTTTCTTCTGTGATGAGTGCAAAAGTATCTCACTCTCGCAATGACTCCTACCAAGACGCTCTCACGAAAAAGATTACGGACAAAATTTCGGTTATGAGTGCAGAGCTCATCCGATCTCATAAAATCCAAAGTAAAGCAAATTGATAAACAAATTGCTGGTCTAATGGAGTTAGACTCCGGGAGATCCAGGAATGAAGAAACTCCGTTACGTCACCTGGATAAAGTGTTAAGTAACATCAAAGCTATCTGTTCTACGCAGGTTATATTCAACCAAAAGACCTGCGAGTCATCAAAACGCAACAAAAAATCGTTGACAAACCAAACTTTCCGCCGCCTTACCAGAATGTTCCTATAATACATCGCTCATGGCTGAATTAATGGAACCAGAAGTGGATTCACGGTCATCCCCACATACAAGGTAACCGCGGACGGTCAAACCTACTAATTCCTGCGAATTTTCTTCCAACTTGACAATAGAGAGCACATCTATGTCAGCTCCTCCAATCGCTGCCACACTGGAGCTTGTCAATCACTTCAACTCAACTTGGACACCTTCCGAATGGCAGCGTAAACGTGATAAGCTTGCTTCGAAGAAGCAATTGGTCACTATGCTTCTTATCAAAGGCGCCCCACCAAACGCTGATGTTTATTGGATCTCGAATTTCTTTGTAAAAAAATATGGCATCACCATTAGCCACATCTCACCATAGAAGCAAGCGCAACTTCATGCTCAATATTCCGCCCAAATACGAATGGTTATTCCATAATCCAACCAGCAACAATTTCAATCTTCGAAAGATGCGTGTCAGCAAATGGTTGGAAAATACGATCGGTCTTACCTAAACCATCTAATAAGTTAGCAAGTAAATCCAATTTGCCAAGACCCACCTCCTCTTCCCAAAACAAACACATTTTCCTAATTTTAAGCCTCCCACCCATACTCCAACTCCCTTTTTTCCGACGTCAAGGTGTCTCTTTCGATTTAACCCCTACAACTCAAACTCCCAGCAATCAACCCCTAACACACACGCCTTTCCCTAATAATTTCCCAAATTTCGATCTCAAAACCGGACCTAAATATCCCAATTTCATTAGCTCCCATATTATAAATCCCTCATGTGAAAATGTGTCTAAAGCGCCTTCAATTACCACTGCTTCAGCCCTCAACATCTTCGTCCATTCGCCCCATTTTTGACCCCCTAACTGCCTCCCGCAGTTAAAATAACTCAACAAAATTTTGACACAACAGAATGTCGATATGCACTACCTTTCCTTCTAGTATATCTGCATGATAAATCAGACTCAGTTTGCTATGCGAGAAAAACTAAAACAAGCATCATGGTCTCCATACAGCAGCAAGGTCTTCCTACTGACCTTACAAGCCTGAGGAACAAGTCCCACGAGATTTTCAATATCTCTCCCCAAAAACTGTCAGACGACCTTGCTACTTTCGGTACTATGTGCACTTAAAAAGGATCTCACACCTTCAACGGAGCAAAGCTGATAACGACAAATTTTTTCATCCATTGCCAGTAGCTCACCTTCCTCTTACCTTCTACTATCAAAACGTAAGAGGACTGCGATCTAAAACCCGTGTTGTCTCTCCCATTTGAGGTCTACGCTCTGACCGAAATTAATCTAATTCCCGATAGGAAGAATCAGTTTTTCGAGACGACGATCTTACCCGTCCAAAAGATGAGTCTCGTTGTCGAGGTGTCCAACAACTTCTCCAATCGCTCCACGTCGAATTCGTGTCCTCTGTTCTCTCAGCCTTCGATAGTGGTAAAGAAGTTGAAATTATAACAACTGATTTCAGTAAGGCTTTTGACAAGATATCTCACAAATTAATCCTGTTCAAATATGTCCGTCTTGGGCTTTGAACCCATTTTGCTAAAATGGATATCTTCTTACCTGGATAATCGTTTTTATAATGATCTTTTCAGGTCTGTCCTATCGGCCCCTTTCTTGGCAACTTCAGGTGTTCCCCAAGGTAGTCACCTAGGTCCACTTCTCTTCATTCTAACTATTAACGATCTTCAAAGGGTCATTCAATACTCAGCACTTTCTCTCTATGCTGACGATACTAAATTTTGTAAACCCTCCTTCAAATAGATCTCAATAGTTTTTCAACATGCGTCTTCAACACTCTCATAGTAATCATCCTAGGATGTTTTGTCACTTACGCCCATATCACTCAGGTAATAAACAAAAGTGTATTCCCATTCTATGACGCCTGAATCTACAGTCATTCCTACTAGGGAACAACGGGGAAATCGCTGGCCTCCTGTAGAAGCTACACAAAACCCAACCGTCAATAGAAGACCCTACCTGGGGTCTTAAGAAACTCTCCTGCCCTGCTAGTTCAAGGGTCAACTCATTGTGACAAAAACCCAAACAAGATTCAGAGAATTCATTTTCCCGACCGCGTTCAGAGAAGCCTTGCTTTCTCGAACTATCATTGCCTGAAAGCGGTGAGAAAGTAGAGCAAGCTTTCAAACAGTCCTCCAAAAACACACCAGTGCCGCATCTTAGAAGACCTAATTAAATTAAATTCCTGCCTCAGATTCTGACCGAAATCATTACTAACGGCAGTAACAGAAGTTCTGGTGTCATTGCTTCAGACGCCATGTCCCCAAGACCAGACCCAAAAGACACTCGGCCGGCAAAATCATATAATTGAACGGAGGATGGCCTTGGGAATGCAGTCCATCGCATGAATACCAAGGCAAGGCAGATTCATCAGCGCGTCTAGAGCAGAGAAAGGAGTACAAGGGAAAGTTCCCATCTGCCAGAGACCCACCGTTCTATGAATAACAGCAATAACGTATTTTCAATGCAAATGGTATACGAGTATATCTAGGCATCTAGAGTTGCCGCTGAAGTGTTGTCTCTTCACTCCTCATTTGTAGTCTAGTTTGGGTGTAATATTATCAGTTCTTGTTGAGGCCAAAGTTTCAGGTAATAGAAGAATCCTGCACCTTCTTCCGACGTAGCGCTTACTTCGGCGCTTCGTTGGCCGGGGAAGAGTGTCCCATAACTGAGTATACAGTGAACTCTAGCAGTGTACATCCAAAGATGTGCATGCCCTTCTTTTTCTAAAAAAAACTTATGTTCCGGACGTAGACATTTTTTTACCGAACCCGATGTTCAATGTCTAACTTCCAGGAAAGAGTTGGGTTCATAATAATGCCGAAGGATAGTGAAAATTGTTGCCTGTTGAGCAGTAGGAGCTCTAGAATCTAGTAGGGCTCATCCGCTAACTCAGCATGACCTTCCTAATTTTTTCTTTGTTCAGTGTTAGGGTAAACTTGTACTACTGAATCCATCAAAAGGATTCTCGCGCTGCCTTAAGAACACCTTTTCCACTGATAAGGTCCTGGAAACTTCATATAGAACATGATGGAGGTCTGCCGAATTAGAGACTGAAGTTGATCACTTAACCTTTGTTACACAAGGAACGCAGCAAGTTATTGACCGTAACATTCCTGCTGGAGATAACCAGCTAGCTTCCTTCCGATGTGATTGAAAAATTCGGCAAAACCAGCTGATTAGTCCAACTCCTCAGAAGGGGTAAATTGGGCACGAAAAACTCAGAAAAACTGTTCGTACTACAGTCTCATCAAGCTCATGAAGCTCAAATTGTTGGAACTGCAGATGAGCTGGGTATATGCCCTTGCTGGTATCAATCATCGATTGTGGTGACGATGAGTGTTGCGTCCTATGATCGCTTCAAGTCACCTTCTTCCGATGGCATGTATTCAGTTCTTCCGCTACAAAAAGGTATACACCAGAGGCTGCCAATTCTGAAAAGAATCTTCAACACTGGGCTGGAACTAGTTTGCGTATCAAACCGAAATTCAGAAAAGATGCCAACAACTTCAGACCCATTCGTAATTAGTCTGATCATAGCGCTGAAGATCCAGAAAAGCCTCTTCAGTGACCATGGGCTTCGTATTGCCAAAATCACTTCACTACCAGGAAGCTGATGGCGCTGAATGCTTAGCTTTCTTGATAAAATGGATTCATATGTCATTTGGCAAAAGTTAAGTCAGAATAGTCAGCTTCCTACTTCTTGTGAAGAGAACAATCTCAAGTTTGAGATGAGTCACTAAAGACTCAATCATCGATTACGTCTAAGGAAGACAGTCGCTAGTCCAGCACAGCTGGATCATCCGTATTAAGAGCGCAAAGTACTAGGAGTAAGTTGACCAACATGGACCAAAGCAGTGGAGACAGATCGTCGCCTGCTGTTTATCCTCTGTATTACAAAGTGGACGTAGTTAGCGTCGACAGTTGGGGTCCTAATCATCAGCATTGCCCTTGTGACCGGTCTACGCCGCGTTACACTACACTCTCAATGTAGGTGCAAATGTTCAGCCCGTACACCTTCTTGTCGAGTGCGCCTTCAATTCTGCCACCCAGATTCGGAAGCGCAGTTGCATTTTCGACAGAGGATGTATTCACAAAGTTTTTTTTGGACGACCGTTCACTCCTAGCTCTTCAACGTGAATGAAGTCGGACTGTCTATTAAGGTCTTGTGGAGCATGAAGTTAACATTTCCGATCTTTCGGTGTAGAGGCTACTCTAACAATTCACCAGGGCTTCCTTCCCGGCTATACCTTTTGGTGCCAGGCGACTTGAAGCCATAAAAGGAAGCAACAGCGTATGTAACGTAACGTCACCACAACCGATATGATACTCAGCTCACTTGCAGCTTCAGCCTTTTCTGATTAGGTTACCTGCGAAGTGAGTCTCCGATTTCGACTCTGCCTCAGTGCTATCAGATTTTCTGAGTATTTCAGTCTAACTAATTTTCCCAATGCAAGTGTGTGAGTGAACGGCAGTTTCTTGGTCTTGTGTCACTATGTCAGGTATTGAATTCAACACAGAAGGCCTCCAGCATACACTTGGAATAGTCGGCATAGGTATACCGTTGTTGAACTATGACATCGATATGTCACTTGAGTGGAAAGTTGATGAAGGAAAGCACAACGATGGGGCAAGGATAAGAAACGTTTCAACCTAAATTTAGCCGTCTAAATATGTCCGTTTAAGAAAAAAAAATGTCACAAACGTCAAAGGTACACTAATCGACTCAATTATCCCTTCGAACCAGACACGAAATTTGTCCAAATCCGTCTCAAATCTATCCTTAACGATTGATTACGCTTGTTATCGTTGACTAATTCAGATTTAGAAAATCCCACACAAGCTCCTGTAACAGGACAACAAATTAAATTAATTCAATGGTTCAACGTTGTTGTGAGGGCGATTCCTTGACTAGTTGTTGGCAGGTGACTTTTTGCCTCGCAGCTCACTTTTCACAGGATCAAAACCAGACATTGCTGTGTTCTGCTCTTTTGAGCTCGTACTTATATATTCTGCGGCCGTTTCAATGTTTCTTCTATCTGTCCCTCATCTCATGGCTATTTGTGTGATTTTATTCGTTTTAGTCCTCCCTCAGCTGGATCAATCAATTACCGCCAACGCTTTTCATTCAAAAATAAAGACTCACACACAATCGCATTGTAGTAGACTTAGATCATAGAAATTTACGCTGCCAATGTTGTTGTTGATTTTTTTTTATTGTTTTTGTAGTTTGGGTGGGCAGATGTTCTGTATAATATAGAAACATCTTAGTGATGTGTAAAGAGCAAGAGAGCAACCGCCACCACCGCACGTAAGAATGGGGTCCAGTGTTACTCGTAGTTGGTCTCGTACATTCATATCCTTTGCCTCAATGAATCAATGTGGTTCTATAAATTTTATGTCTTGGGCTAGTGCCAAAAGATACTTTTTAGCTAGCCCACACACAAACTTCAGCTTCAAGGAACTATATTCTCAGCATCTTTGCCGATGTCGTTGCCGTTGCCGTTGCCGTTGTCGTCGTCTTGTTCGTTGTCGTTGTGATTGTCGTCTTGGCTGTGTGTGAAAATGTTATCAGTCAAGGATTTTTCAGTTTCGGTTCTCTCGGTATGTGACTCATTTTTTGGGGCTGGTTCCTGGGCTATATGCGAATGACTACGTGTTTCATTGACGGAGAAAACTTACTCCTTTCAAGCCCACCTCCGTGTGCTGGCGGAATTGTGGAGCCTGACAATCGATTCTTCCCTAACATACTCTACTTGTACTCGTACTCCGCTGACTCTGTGTTAGTGAGTAGTTTTCTATGGAACTGTCCCCTGTGTAAACATCATGACGAAATCAAGAAAAATTGGTCATTCAATCGAGTCCTGGGGAGAGTAAACACAGCGAATAATACAATAGTTTCCAAATAGAGAAGGACAGCAACCGAAGGATAGACGGAGAGAAAGGACATGTGACGTTAGGATGTTGTGTTGTGATTCATGAAATTTTGTGCTAAGCTTACGTGTGTGGCTCTGCCGATTTTCTGTATGAAAGGTCAGCATGACTGTTAATCATCACTATGCACAATGGAAATCGGAAATTCGGAGTGGGTTTCACTCCTACCAGGAACCTATGGGACACCCCAAAGAGCATAATTCTGATTTTTTATTTTTTTTTTGTGTATGACAACACCTTTTGAGCTGCATAATGCACTTAGAAGAGAAGATTAAAACTTTCATCCTTTTAGGGACTGTGCTTTGTGGAAAATGGCTGAAAACGATTTCTGCGAATTATTGCGTGCCTGTCAAGGACAAAATTACGCAGGAAATACGAAGAAATTCTCAGAGGTAACGAGCAAAGCGTTAAGTGTTGGATGTAAAAGTTTTATGCTTGATGGTTATCCTTTCTTGGAATAGACGAAGGCGTGCAAATATTGCTTAGGACATGGCAATATAATCGTCTCCTACCCTGTCTGGCTGACTAAGGCTGTTTGACTTGACCTTTGGGTTTTCGCGAAATTTTCTCTATCACTTGCATGGCAGTCAGAATGGTGCTTTGTAGACGATTTAGGATCTTTATGGAGGACAGGGTCGTTAAATTCTCTCATAGATTCAGAGAGGCAATATTCTCGGTAGGGTGAAGGTACTTTATCTTCTATCAAAGGTTGCTGGAACAACAAATGCCATGTAGGTGAAAGATGACATAAGATTTGATTCGAAGAACATAAGTTCGCTCTTCCTAAGAAAAGAGAGTCAAGCAGAACTTCTGCCATCCGGAGTTAGTGGTTGATAATAGATCTTAATATTTCCTGGGAGAATAGCTGATTTGATATCCATTTTGTGGGTTCTATGTTGTCCCCTCTAAGGACTTCATTAATTTTGGTACACTGAGCGGATTGTTGGGGGTCTACTTCTGCTACGCTTACCTTCGGCAATGGATTCAAGCTGGACCATGGGAGACCATCCACTGTCCTAGCCATGTGAGCAAATAAATTCAGACTCTTTTACCTAAGTCCATGTCGCCATTCAGCCGTACAGTTCTTGATTTAATCTCTTCCTCTACTCTCCATCGATGCGAACAGGGCGGTAGATCACTCGGAACACTTTTCTCTTGTAACAACCAATCTAAGTGAGAGTTTTGCTATTCAACCTGAATGTAGACAAAGTGCTTTTGCCTGTGGTGTCAAGTTTCGCACAATTCTCTCAGCCACGATCTTGAAGAACTCGCTTTTCTTATGTGAAGCTGTTCGTTCAAGAAATGGTTGGATAAAATTAGCAACTTCTGAAAGGTGTTTCCTCTATAAAAATTGAGAAAGAAGCATTTTCTTACAGCGAATTTCAGTAAAAAACTTCCTGCAGCATCATCTGGAAATTTCTACAGAAAATGCCAAGTGAAGTAAATGAAGGTCAAGCACCATGCACTAGAAAGATACTGGACAAGTGTCAGTTGGCCCAACAAACCGCCCACTGAAATGGTTTCTGAATGATACTTTGTGGACGACCTTTGGGTATCGAATTCTAATAACCGAATTCATAAAAATTAAAGCCCTTTCCGTCTTAAGAAGTGGCGTTTTCAGAACGTCAGATTCCTCAATAAGAGTTCAAATGGCACAATCTGGAAGATTAGTAAATGGCTTTCGCCAACCGTAGAGCAGAGCAGGAGTCAAGTGTAGAACTAATTAATACTGGCACCAGAAGAGCAGAAAAGCCTCATAAAGTGGACACCGTGTGTATTAGTGATAGGATATTGACTAACACATTTCGAAGTAGGGTAAGAAATATCACCATGGATATGGTGTTTGGTTTATCGAACCCGAAAAGGCCAACCATCTGGTCGTTGAAGTCAGACTATTTGAGCCATACACTTGCCACAAGATGGATTGAGTTTCAGTAGACCTCAATGAACGAGGTAGATTATCCCACCACATAGTGAAAGTGATGTACTTCTCTGCAAGCAACTGTGATGCGATGGCAGACTGTGTTTTACTTAAATTTCCAATTCCAACCGGTTCAGCCGAACAGAGATCTATTCTCTAACTTGGCAAGCATAAGCATATCAATGCTTTAGTTGCGCAGTCCGAAGATTCATCAACCTTATCTATAACTACGAGTACCTATGCTGTACCAAGCAGCTTATCGAAAAACGGAACTCCCAGAGCAGTTCAGGAGGTAGAGGAAGCACCTTGTGACTATGTTAAACCATTTGGATGACAGTCCTTCAAGCATTTTAAAACAACTAATAGTTTCCAAGCAGAACGGAATAAAGTTTTTGAAGAAGGCCAATCTGATAAATTGCGAAAACTAAAGGCATCGATCCATTGAGCACTGAATGTAGAGCAAGGAAACGAGTATTTGTCTCCATTCTACCTGCCTTTTTCCTACCTTCTGCAAGAGATGTATTTCCCTATTATTGATATTCTTCACAATGCTAAGCAGAAACTGCATCTGAGGCACTTAGCATCGCTTGAAACAGGTTCGAGTTACAATCATTGTGGGCATCACAATCGGGAAATGTGTGCATCAAAAGATGTCGTCGACTTCCCTTTATCCGGTAGCTGCTCGTAGATATTAGGGCGTTCGTCAGCTATTAAATCAGAAATCCTGGTTCATTCCCAGGCGATAGTAAGAAAAAAAAAGGAAAAAAATAATTTACGGAACTATAGCATCCGTAGTTTTGAAGATAATGAGGGAAATGTACAAAGAAAGCATACCTTTCGGGACACGCAAAACACTAAAAGCTTACTTTTTGGTTGCTGAAAAATATTAAGCAATTACAAACTCTGACACCAGCGACTGCTATGAAGGCTTGCGAGACCTTAGCGGACTATAAAAAACATTTATAGGACTTCCTCTCTTAGCGCTCCAAAGCGTGTCAGGGGTCTTACAGATAAAATATCAACAGAATCTGAGTGCATAATACATCGAGGAGCATTTCTTCAACACAGTGGCTTTGTTAAATTAAATTCTTTGGAACAAAGACACTTTGAAGCAACAATAAGACCATGGAAACCCGGGGATTTAACTCTGATGTTTACCAAATCGATCCCAAGGTGAAGTGTGTTCAATTGAAGAGCAATCTTTAAGTACGTTCTGATCCTAGGATAGCTAAAATTGGAAAGCATCAGTCCGACAAGGTCTCCTATAGTAGTATAGGTGGTTGAGTGTGACTGAGAACCGGGAATTGTCCTCAGTACGAAGCAATTAACTGTCACATAAGGAGCTGTCATCATAAATTCGACTGAACTCTCATGGAAGCTATCTCGACATACAAGCTATTTGTGTGCTCTCAGATCAACATTCCCAACTGAATGAGGTCCAGCTAAGGGACAATCGAAAGAAAATGTAGGCTAGACGTAAGACAAGTGGAACTGGACTCGCTCGAGAGTACTTTCCACAAAGCACATTCAATGTAGAATTTTGACAAAATTGAATTCATAAGACTATCAGCTGCATAAACAATTTTGCGCACCTGATCATGGGTATTAGTGATAGATCGCTGGACCACCTAATCGAAAAGAAGTGCTCTGTCTGCCATCGTATCGATGTTATGCGACTTTATCATGAAAAGGAACGGGGATCCTACAAACAGCCGCTGCCGACAACACCACCAGACAAGGAGTAAAAAAAACGCACAAAAAGCAAGAACTTTCGTTGCAAAGGGAAACGTCACAAGACAATTGCTTGAGAGTTGTTAGTTGCAGTAAGTAAGCAAAGTAAGAATCTGATACCTTCACCTGCCCTTGCGAGGAAGGGCGTACAGAATGTAGTCCAGGTTTTGTGGAAAATAAATGGGAGTTGAACAATTATTAAAGTCTGCCACAAAGAAAGGGCTTAGCCCCGACTTGATCTTAGCTCCACGCATTTCTAGTGGACACTTTATAGAGGAGGAGGTAAGAAGCCCTAATACACACATGTTTAACTATTTTATGATAATAAGAATAATGCAAAGGAAATAGCTTACTGATCACTCACCCATTCGTTATCCATATTTTGACGTTCTCTGTTTGTTGAAGTCTGCATATGAAATCACTCGCGAATCACACATTGAAGGGGGATACACTAAGAATGTCAAACATTAGAGTCAAACACAAAAGACATTAAGCAGGGGAAAAAAACATAAACCAAAGCGAGCGCCCGAAGAAAGAACAATTGTGTTATACTGATAGAGAAAGGGAGAGAGACCGCACATATGACAGAACACTATTTCGATTTAGATTTCGCAGAATGGAGAAAACACTCACACCCACACCACCCACTATGCACAGAGATCACAATAAGAGTGATGAGCGTGGAGTGGATCACACAAAAGACACTTTTCGCTCTTTGCACATTGCACATTCCACTCGCACTTATGTTACTCTCACTACCACTCGAACTTACCCCGCGCACTTTTCACTAATTAGCACTAATCACCACGAGCACCGAACGCAAACTAGACAATCTTCTCAGCTTACCACCACTTAAATAGTGTCTGAGGCCAAGTTTGAGCTGGAGAAATCTGCAAATGCAGATGGGGAATTATTTCTATCAGATGCAAGAGGCGATCTCGCGAGGCACAAAACAAATCTCGAAACGACCCTCTTTGCACTACTTTCGGATGAAATGAACACGCACATCAATGTGTTTTGTTCTTGCGTGAAACTCGGCATTCTTCACCAACTTAAGAGCACTTTGATTGTCGATGTAAAGCGTGGGCTTATCAATGTCAGAAATCAGCAAATTACGTAAGAGCGCATCAAGCCACATCAATTCTGTAACTGCTATCGATGCAGATATATAGATACTCAGATTCAGTTGTTTTTAGCGCTGTACATCGTTGTCTTTTTGAGGACCAAGAAGTGGGACTGCCGGCAAGGAGGCAAATATGTCCACTCGTTGAACGTATTGTGGAATAACGTGCTGCAAAGTCAGCATCACCATAAATAGAAAATTTTAGGTTAAATCTCGATTCAAATAGTATACCAAGATTTTTAGTTAATTTTAAATATTTAAAAATTCGTTTGACAGCTTTAACGTCATAAGAATTTTGACCAGCCAAAAAAGGGCTTACTACTCGTGATGGTTTTAAGGTTTGTCATATAAATGCTCGTGGTCTTAATCAGTATAAGTTAGATTATTTGAAAGTTCTGGTTGATGTTATTTGTGTTTGTGAGACTTGGTTCAAGCGTGATGTATCTGATATGCAGTGTAATATACCTAATTACTTTGTTTCTCGAAATGATCGGGTAACGTACACATGGGGAGGAGGTATAACAATTTACTCCAGGGACTCCTTGAAATGTAAAATTATTTGCAAATCGGCTGGTCTAAATATAGAGTTCTTAATTGTTGAAATTTACGATGATTGTTCTAAATGTCTGGTGGCCTGTGTTTACATTCCGGATCGGAGTTGTTCTCCTCAACCATTTTTTTCTGCCCTGTCGGAATTCTCGCCTCTTTATGAGCATGCTATTGTTTGTGGAGATTTTAATGCAGACTTATTTAAAAATGATTCCCGCTCCTTTCAAATTAAAGACTCTGTTTCCTCCCTGGGACTCCAGATATGTAATAAAACCTACCCAACTCGGTTTGCAAAAGATTGTACTCCTAGTATTCATGACCTGGTTGTCGTATCCGATCTTTCATCTGTTCGCCTTTTCGACCAACTCTCAATTGATTATATATCTGATCACGATCTTCTTTTTTGTACATATAATGTTAACTTCACTCACTCTGCTGATCCATTGATGTTTTCGTTTAAGGATTTTAGGTCAATAAATATTAACGATCTCCAAAATGCATCCCTTTTAGCTCCTTGGAGCAGTTGTCGCTTATTCTCGGCAAAGTTAACCAAGCACCTTATCGATTCTGGGAAAGATGGCCGATATGTTCTCTCTCGTTTAAGAGACCGCAGATTATATGATAATGTTCGCTTATATCTCGCCTACCTACATGATAAGCCTGACTCTGTCTGTATCGACGGTATAACGAAAACCAATGCAATGGTTTCCATTCTGCAGGAAGGCCTTCCCACTAATCATAATGATCTGCGGCAACTTTTTATACGTTTTCATGAGCAGTTAGATATGACTCCTGATGACGTGGCTAATGATCTCTCTTCTTTCGCATCTCATGTTAGCTCCAAACGGATACTACATCTCCAGAGAACACGGTCTAGTTTCAAAAACTACCATCGCTCCTAACCCACCACTCAATTCTTTGCCGAAGCCTCCCAAATATCTGTCCCTGTATTATCAAAACGTAAGAGGATTACGAACTAAGATTTCTTCTATATATCTTAATTCGCAGATTCTGCCATACGACATCTTTGCCCTCACAGAAACCAATCTCACCCCTGATATTAAGAATAATGAATTATTTTCCCAAGACTTCGATTACACCTTTAAAAAATCGTCCACTGCATTCTTCGAATTCGTTTGCTCTAGAATTCCTATTTGCAAACGCAACCTATATATTTGTTGCTGTTATATTCGCCCCTCTCAACCAATTCAAGGTTACACGCTAGCTGTTGATGCAATCGACTGCATTTTTAAAGCTGCTGATCCCAATGACGTTGTTATTTTTTTAGGTGATTTTAATCTACCTAAACTTCTATGGACTCAGACTGATCAGTGCTACTATACTGCAACAAATACTACCTCTGATAAAGAGAATCTTTTCATCGACTGCATAACTGACTCTGGTCTATATCAATTAAGTGGTGTCACCAATAACATCGGCAGACAACTCGACCTAGTCTTCGCCACTGATACAGATAACTGCGTCGTTTTAGAAAGTAAATATCTGCTTTCTAAGTTGGATAGTTACCACCCTCCCCTTTCTCTTACGCTGACATATGACAATGGTCTTAATCCCGTTTCCTATGAATATTCTTACAGTTTTAATTTTCATAGGGCTAACTACGCCAAACTGAACAACCTCCTCAGTATGGTCAATTTTAACTTTCTCTACAATAACCCTAACCTTACGGTTAACGATGCTCTTGCATACTTTTATACCGAAATTTTAACATGTCTCGCCCAGTCTGTGCCTTTTTTACCCAAAAGGAATCCCTCATCGTCACCACCCTGGTATAATAAAGAGCTGTGATCTCTTCGTAACAAGAGAAATAAGCTCTGGTATTCTTACTTAAAATCGCGTTCCGACACCGATTTCTTCTACTACCAGTCTGCCCAAATTAATTTCTCTGTACTTTGCCAAACTCTCTATAACAACTATTTAAACCGAATGGACCACACACTCATTTCCGACCCCAAAAGATTCTTTCAGTTCATCAAAACTAAAAGCAAATCGGATAACTATCCATCATCCCTAAATTTTCTTGATAGGTCCTCGGGCGATCCCCAAATTATTGCAAATCTCTTCGCAATCTTTTTTGGGCAAGCGTTCGCCATCCATTCCCAAGAGCCAGACCATTCTTACTTTTCCTACTTAAACAGCTGCCCACAAACAACTTTGGAATCGGTGTCTATAACTTTAGAGCAAGTTAGAGATAAAATAATAAAACTCAAAGATGATTATTCTGCTGGCCCTGATGACCTTCCCCCTATATTTTTAAAGAAATGTCAAATGCATCTAGCCCAACTTCTTACAGCTCTCTTTCAGCTTTCTATCACCCAGGGATTATTTCCATCAACCTGGAAAAGGTCGTTTATTATTCCCCTACATAAAAAAGGTAGAACAGACGATATTTCCAACTATCGACCAATTGCTAAGTTGTCCTGCATACCTAAGCTTTTTGAGAGCATTATCTATGACATAATGCTTTTCCATTGTAAATCTATTGTTTCCCTAACCCAGCACGGATTTTTCAAAGGCAGATCTACGACCACCAACTTAACGGAATTCGTATCAAGCACTTTATGTGCACTGGAGTCTGGAAATGAAGTTGATGTGATTGCCACCGATTTCAGCAAAGCCTTTGATAGAATTTCTCATGATACGAGTATAATCCTGCTAAAATTAAAGGCTCTTGGTTTCCAGATAACCTTTACAACTTGGGTTCAATCCTATTGAAATGAACGACTTTACTATGTTCTATTTAGGTCCATGGCTTCTGACCCAATTAAAGCCACCTTGGTCCCTTATTATTTATTCTGACCATTAACGATGTTGCTTGTATCATTAAAAATTCATACATATCTGTTTACGCAGATGATATGAAAATATTTAGATATATATCATCTTCCTCAGACAGCCTACTTCTGCAGCAAGATCTAGACAGGTTTTGTACTTGGTGTCAGAAGAATTTTCTTGAGCTTAACGTCAATAAGTGTCAGGCAATAACTTATACCCGTAAACGCCTCCCTACTTCACCTCGTTGCTATCTAATCTTTAATCTGCCTGTTCCCTTAGTGAATGAGTTGCGTGATTTAGGTGTTATCTGCGACAAGGAACTCAATTTCCGTTCTCACATTGATACGAGTAGTATAATAAAAAAAGCCAACTCTGCCCTTGGTTTTATCAAGCGCTGATCTAAGGAGTTTTCCAATCCTTATGTTATCAAATCTCTTTACATAACCTTTGTTAGGCCTCTTCTTGAATATGCCAGCCAAGTTTGGTCACCCTACTACAGAACTCACATCCTCCGGATAGAAGCTGTTGAAAGCAGGTTTTTACGCTTTGCTTTACGTGGTCTTAACTGAGATGATAGCCAAAACTTACCACCTTACACTGACCGGCTGAAACTTATAAATTTACATCCCCTTTCTATACGCCGAAAAGTTGCCGACATTCTCTTTATTCATCAAATTTTAGTAGGTAATATCGATTGTCTTACTTCAAATTATTTCTTTTAACACCAATCCCCGCAATCTTAGGTCTGTGCCACTTTTCCGGCTCAATCTTCACAGAACGAATTACGGACACCTGGAGCCAATGTCTAGGATGCTTCGCGAAGTTAACGATGTACTGCCTCTCTTCGACTACCATCTCAGCAAACTCTCCCTCAAGAACATACTTATTTCCACCTATGCCTCACGTCCTTATTTTCTTTAACCGCTCCCACCCTTTAGTTTTTAAGTGAAAATGTTAGTTTTAAGTATATGTTTGCTTGCAATAAGCTCAATAAATCTGTCCGGGATTGACCCGGGCCGCAAAATCAAAATTCTCCGATCATAACTCAAAACTACATTGTTTTGAGGAATTGGTCACTGAGTTGTACGATTTTTGTGTGCCAGTTAAAACAGTTTGTGGGCGAAACAAAAGTTGCCCTTGGTATACGACAGTGGTAATCGAGACTATCAAAGCTCGAAATAAGCTTTATAGGAAGTGGAAGCTAACTCCTTCTCCTTCTAACTGGACTGCTTACAAATAGCTATTGTAACGCCTATGCGTAACCATTCAACTTTAATAATACGAAATTCTAAAAGAAATTACTACGCCTCTAAGCTGAATACGTCGCTTCCTCCCAAAAGACTTTGATGTAATCTGCGACAAATTGGAATTTCTAGTGCTAAAAGTGATACAAAATGCGAAATTGACCCTGATGTTCTAAACGAATGTTTTCTTGATAACAGTACTGAAGAGTTACATTTCAATTTTCAAGAAAATTTGTCCCATCATCCAGTGAGAGGTTTTGAACTGCATAAGTGAGAATGAAGTTGCAAAATGTGTTGCAGCAGTTAAATCAAATGCTATCGGTGAAGATGGGATACCACTTCGCTTTATAAAACTGATTTTGCCTTACATTCTATCCCATATAACCCATATAATTAACCACTGCATAACAACGTCCACTTTCCCCAAGTCCTGGAAAATAGCTCGGGTTGTACCTGTCGCGAAGAAAACTACCCCGATCTCTGCAACTAATTTTAGGCCTATAAGTATTTTACCATACTTGTCAAAGGTCTTTGAGAAACTCATAGCAGGGCAACTTCTGGATTACTTATCTCTTAATGGCCTTTTGTATGGGGGAAAATCCGGTTTTAGATCCAACCACAGTTGCTCTACTGCATTGGTTAATATTTTGGAGGACATAAGACAAGAGTTCGATAAGGGATGTGTTACCCTTCTTTGCTTGCTTGATTGAACCACAATATCCTTTGCTGGAAATTAAAAAATCGCTTCGGTTTTGATAATAGTGCAGTGCGACTTTTTGAAAGCTTTCTTTCTGATAGATTTCAAAAAGTTGCGATATATGATTCTTGTTCAGCTCTTCTACCGGTGAAGCAGGGTGTACCTCAACGGTCAATCCTTGGCCCTTTAATATTTTCTATGTTCATAAATGACTTGCCATCTGTCTGTTCTCATACCTCGGTACATCTATATGCTGATGATGTCCAGCTATATTTGTCCAAGCCATATAAAAACACTGCTGAACTAGTTAACCATTTAAATAAGGACCTCTGCAGTATTCATTCTTGGTCTAAAGCTAATGGATTACTTTTAAATCCTAATAAGTCGCAAGTTATTCCAATTTCGAACAAAAAGCTAGCCCTAAATACCTTACCTGATGTCTTACTTTCTGGGAATAAATTAAACGTGGTTCATACTGTAACTAGTTTGGGATTTATTATTAATTCAAACTTCTCAGGATATGATCATACAAACTATACAATAAGAAGAATTGGATGGATGCGAGCTTTACTTCGGTCAGCACCAGACGAAAGCTTGCAATAAGTCTTATTTTGCCCTTAATTACCTATGCTGAAGTTGTATACTGCAATATCGACTCCTTGTCCCAACGTAAGTTGCAAATAGCATTAAATGATTCCGTAAGATACTCGTACTCGTAGACCTACTTCCAAGCTCGCAGGGAGATCGTTCCGACATATTAAACTTGCGAAGTACTCTGTTAATATAATTTGATTGATTAATAAAGTGGTCACCATTTTTGAAATATTGGGATTCCAAGGTAATACCAAAAAGTATCAAAAAGTTCCCGGAATAACCACCGTGTGGTGCTCCCATTGCTCCGATTTGAGTTCTGTTTTGTTTGTTCGTAGATCTGTTATTGACATTCCCTCAAAATCTTAGCGTCACAGCTTGATATTAGCAAAAGTTACGTAGCCAAGAGTATATCTATCTCTGCGTGTGTTGGCGATTTTTTATAATTTTAGAAATGGATTTAAATTTGCAACAACGAACTTGTATTTTAATTTTGCGTAAAAAACGGATTTAATGGTGCGCGAACGTTGGAAATGTTGGAAAAGTGTTTCGGCAACGATTTTCTAAAAAAAACGGTCGTTTACCAGTATCACGAGCGATTCAAAAGTGGTCGTGAGTCAATCGCAGATGATGAACGCAGTGGCAGACCATCGACATCGAAAACCGACGAAAACATTGATGGAGTAAAAGAAATATTATTCAATAACCGCTAATTAACCATCAAAGAGATAGCGGAGGACTTGAACATTGCCTATGGATCCTTCCAAGACATTTTGGTTAATGATTTGGGTTTCCGTCGTGCAAATTTGGTGCCAAAGGCCCCCAATTTCATGCAAAAAAGAGACCGTGTTGACGCCGCAAAAGAGATGATTTGCGAGGCTGAATCCGATCCCACATTCATCAAAAGGATGGATCATTACTGGTGACGAGAAGTAGGTTTATGAGTACGACACGCAATCCATCGGGCAAGTGAATGACGTTCACCAAATGAACCACCCAAACGCTCCACCCACCGTCCAATAGGAATTTGTCAAACGAGGAGATCGACAATTACCTGAAACAAATGGACGAGACAATTAAACAAACTATGGACACTACAATACCGCGGTATCGACGCACGACTAACGAAGACCTGTTCCGCAATCCTACTATTGACGCACTGCACCGACAGAAAAGTAGACTTCTGACAAGACTCAAAAACTTGTACAGACAGTTAACTGACCGACAAGACCCGGAGATTAGGACACTGAAGTCGTCGATTAAAAAGGAAAATTACAGAATTTCTGTAAGTTTGTATTGGAACAACAAGGTTCGGGCTGTAAACACCAGCAACCCGAATATGTTTCCGCAAATAAATAAACTCTTTCGGAGAAGAAATCAAAACGACCATCAGTGTCTTAAAATAGCCCGGACAACAGACAACGAACGGTTACTGACAATAGCAGGCATTGATGCAAATGAGGCCGCTGATGATGACGACTTCTTTGTGATCGAGGATCCATAGGAGAAGGTTGAGGCCATAGGGGCGACTTTCCAGGAAGTATACAAGGCCAGTGATATCATTGGCCCTAATTATGACCTGGATAATCGCGTCTTGATGCACGACTTCTGCATTCGAAATGAAATAGGGAACTGGCGATCCGAGGGCTCTGGTTTCACCCGGTTTAGCGACGAAAATATGGCAAATAAATAATGTGGCGTACCTCCGTTCATTACGAAGGAAGGACTCCATAACATCTTCGACACAATCAGGGCTAAGAAATCAGTGGGGACCGATGGTATTCCGAACATCGTCTTCGACATCTTCCTCTAGAAGCGGTGGACATTTACACCACCCTGTTTAATAATGCAATGAATAATGCACATTATCCAGCGCATTGGAAAACGGCGGTGTTTCAACCTATCCCCAAAAAGGGAAAGGATATATCCAATCCGACGAATCTCCGGTCGATAAGTCTCCTTCCGAATATCTGTAAGGTTTTTGAAAGAGTAATCAATAGAGCTCTGTCTAGGTGGGTTGAGGACAAACATATAGTTCCGCATAACCAATTCGGTTTTAAGGCGGGACATGATATCTCACATGCCGCGTCTAAACTGGTGTCCGATATCCAATGGAACAAAGGCAAGAAACAGTGCACTGGTGCCTGCCTTGTTGACTTGGAGAAGGCCTTCGACACTTTTCTATGAACTGCCTAGGCTGGGGATCAGTAAACCACTCTTGTACATTCTTTATAATATGCTAACTAACAGACAGTTCATCGTGAAGAATGGTGATGTGACTTCTGTTGGAATATTTCAAATTAAAAATGGTCTTCAGCAAGGCGCGGTCAATTCGCCGATCCTATTTAACATTTATACAAGCGACTTGATAGGTTCACTTCCCCATACTATTGCGTACGCAGACGATTTGGTAGCGTACAGAACAGGTCCAAAAATCGAGGTCATTAATACTCTCTTGCAGCGTGACTTCGATAAGATAAGACGATTTTGCGATGACTGGAAGTTGAAAATCAACTTTCAGAAGTCGGAAACCATCCTCTTTAGGACGCCGTTGTCTGGAGCCTCTAGGGATACCAGAAAAAATTGGCGAAAGTTCTCAATCATTGGACAGCACTCAATCATTGCCTGTCGAAATGTAGTCAGATACCTTGGAATCTGTCTAGATCAGTTTCTGTATTTTGGCAAAAATATAGATGCTGCTCTGGCCAGAGCTAAAGGTGCTTTTGCCCTTACAAAGAGACTGTTTTATAGCAGCCAACTCGATGCGAGGGTAAAGGTAATCTGCTACATGGCCCTTATCAGGCCCTGGTATTTGGTTGTCCTGTGTGGTTCAATGTACGAGCAAGCTTAATGGAAAAGATTCGGGTGTTTGAGAGGGCTTGTCTTAAGGCTTGTCTTCGCTTGTACAGAACACCAGAATCGGAGTACAAGAAATTTTATCCTAATGAGGTCCTTTACAACAGGGCGAACCTAATACGAGTGGACAACTTCGTAATTAAGCTGACTCGAAGGCACATTGCAAGAGCAATGACCTCGACGAATAACCTGATATCTGGGGCTTACTACCCCAATTACCTTTACCACGAGAGTGTGCGCTCTGACGGCTTCGTTCCACCGGAAGCATTCCTCTACCTTGATCAGATAGGGTTGATCCAGGATAGATCAGCGGTCCCGTTAATCTTCCATGTCGCTCGGACAGCTGGGGACAGGCGACTCAACTACAACAGAGACGTCGCACACGGCAGTGTGGATCGACTCAGGTTCAGTAGGGCGGTGGGGAATCGCGATAAGAGGGATGTCGTTCGGCAGCACCAGCATTTCTGGTGGTTGAATGATGGAGAAGATGTTTCTTCGTCGTTTCCGTCAATTACGGACCAGCCTCACTAATGAAGCAGAGCTGAACAATCTGTTTTCTCTGTAAATAGCGATGGCCGGCTTACTATGTCCATATGCTAAGTTTTGTTAGCAAATTTTTTTCTTAGCTTTAAGTATAATAAATAAATATTAGTAAAGAAAATGTACATAAAGTCGAAAGACATAGTTATAAGAATTTAGAGTAGCTTAGAGTGCCTGTGTGGGGCCAGTAAGTTAGTATAAGGTTGTTAAGTAATTTTAAGCCAGCATTTAAGCATTTTTTGTTAGTATGTAAGAGTTAGTGATTAAGAAAATAAAATGCATCTAAAACTATAAATGACAAAGTAAATTTTTTCCAAACACTAATATTAGACCTCTTCAATAGACATGTCCCCCTAAAAACTGTGGCAATTCGAAATAATAAATGCCCTTGGTTCACGCATGAAGCCAACCAAGCTATCAAAACACGAAACAAGCTTTATTCTAAATGAAGATCAAGGCCTACTGCACTTAATTGGGAAATTTTTTGTCGTGCGCGTAATTTCTCCACCTCAGTTACTGGAAGATACTGGAAGAAGAAAAGATACTTTCTATCTAAATTAAAACCTGGACAAAGCTCAAAGAGACTATGGAATAATTTGCGTTCAATTAGCGTTGGTAGGAAAGTAATAGTTGGTAGTATCCCTAATACTGACGATCTTAACAATGTGTTTATTTCCAATGCTATAACCGAACCTCGTTTCACTCCAAATTATGTCCTCACTACCAGTTGTGACTTCGATTTTGATGTTGTGTCAGAGCTTGACGTTGTGGATATTATACGTAACCTTAAATCGAATACTATAGGAGAAGATGGAATACCTATCCGTTTTGTGAAGTTTATTTTACCCCACATTTTGAGTTGCCTCACGCAAATAATTAACTTTTGCATAACTGCTTCCACTTCGCTAACTGACTTTCGACCTATAAGGATGTTACCATGTTTATCAAAAGTCTTTGAGAAAGCTCGGGCTCACCAAATTGTAAAATACATCCAACAACACAGTCTGTTATCCCCTTTGTAGTCCGGTTTTCGAGCTAATCATAGCTGTTCTACAGCAATGGTCAAAATTCTCGACGACATAAGGGTTAACTTTTGATAGTGTCAACCATAAGGTACAAATTAAATACATAGATCGAATTGCAACCGTGAAAGACGAAGTAACAAGCTTTGCTCGTAAACTTTGTACTCGTCTTGTGCATCATTGCAACCAGGAAATAATCCGGAGATTGGACGAGACAAATTTTGTGCGGCGTCTTCAAAGAACAAGACCATTCGACTTAGCGGCTTAAGGAGAAACCGTATGAAATAACGGTAATAGTAGGTGCCTTCGCTGGAAAGCTACCTACTAAACGCGATAAACTACAGAAGCTTGAGCTACTTGTTAAGGAAACTTAGTAAACAAAATGGGAAGTTTTTTACCTAAAAAGGTTTTTACCGTAAGAAAAAAACACAAATAAAGATCGTCAGTGAATTGAAAACGACCTCAGAAAACTTCTTATCTGACTAACAGAGATATGAAGGGCTCATGCCTCGTTTTTAACGAATCATCCCCCAATGAAATGCAAGCAGAATGCTGCAACTCTTCTGGTTCTACAACCTTGAACAACATTTTAAATAGACAACCTGAGCGAATGCCTACAACAACGACACCAACGAGAACACCAACTCTGGTTGAAGTAAGACAATAAACTTCCACTCATACGTCTACGACATCGTGCACATTTTCTAATTCTCTGCCTTAAAATAGTATGATGATGTACAAATAATTTTATAACTCACTGTAATCTACACTTCTTGTTGATACTCGTACATACGTCGCATAGCACTACATAGCACATCTGGTCATTTGGCTCAGTTTAACACCCTGTATTCGATGGCGAAAGATAAGAAGTCGAGATCGCCTCTTGCATCTGATCAATTTTATTACGAAAAATAATTCCCCATCTGCATTTGCAGATTTCTCCAGCTCAAACTTGGCCTCAGACACTATTTAAGCGGAGGCAAGCTGACAAGATGGTTTAGTTTGCGTTCGGTGCTCGTGGTGATTAGTGCTAATTAGTGAAAAGTGCGCGGGGTAAGTTCGAGTGGTAGTGAGAGTAACATAAGTGCGAGTGGAATGTGCAATGTGCAAAGAGCGAAAAGTGTCTTTTGTGTGATCCACGCTCTTCATTCTTATTGTGATCTCTGTGCATAGTGGGTGGTGTGGGTGCGAGTGTTTTCTCCATTCTGCGAAATCGAAATAGTGTTCTGTCATATGTGCGGTCTCTCTCCCTTTCTCTATCAGTGTAACATAATTATTCTTTCTTCGGGCGCTCGCTTTGGTTTATGTTTTTTTCCCCTGCTTAATGTGTTTTGTGTTTGACTCTAAAGATTGACATTCTTAGTGTATCCCCCTTCAGTGTGTGATTCGCGAGTGATCTCATATGCAGTCCTCAACGAACAGAGAACGTCAAAATATGGATAACGAATGGGTGAGTGATCTGTAAGCTATTTCCTTTGCATTATTCTTATTATCATAAAATAGTTAAACATGTGTGTATTAGGGCTTCTTACCTCCTCCTCTATAAAGTGTCCACTAGAAATGCGTGGAGCTAAGATCAAGTCGGGGCTAAGCCCTTTCTTTGTGGCAGACTTTAATAATTGTTCAACTCCCATTTATTTTCCACAAAACCTGGACTACATTCTGTACGCCCTTCCTCGCAAGGGCAGGTGAAGGTATCAGATTCTTACTCTGCTTACTTACTGCAACTAACAACTCTCAAGCAATTGTCTTGTGACGTTTCCCTTTGCAACGAGAGTTCTTGCTTGTTGTGCGTTTTTTTACTCCTTGTCAGGTGGTGTTGTCGGCAGCGGCTGTTTGTAGGATCCCCGTTCCTTTTCATGATAAAGTCGCATACCATCGAAACGATGGCAGGCAGAGCACTTCTTTTCGATTAGGTGGTCCAGCGATCTATCACTAATACCCATGATCAGGTGCGCAAAATTGTTTATGCAGCTGATAGTCTTATGAATTCAATTTTGTCAAAATTCTACATTGAATGTGCTTTGTGGAAAGTACTCTCGAGCGAGTCCTGTTCCACTTGTCTCACGTCTAGTGATAAAACCTTGCTACACGCATGTGTTCTATCTAGATGGCAATCTAGATGGGATACTAGCGTAAATGGCAGGGTTACTTACGGCTTCTTAAGGGATGTGCTAACCATGCGAATCTTTCCTGAACGGAATTTTAACCTCAGCCTGGGCTTTCTGTTGACCGGGCATGGCTCTCTTAATGCATTCTTGCATAAGAGGGGGCTTATCGAGGTTGCGAGCTGCTCATGTGGAGCTACCTATGAGGACTGGCTTCATGTCCTATGTGAGTGTCCCAATTACGCTGACATAAGGAACTTGCAGGCTATGGGCATCACCTTTAATGGTGAGACCTACGATGTCAGTGGAATTATCACTGATACCGTACGGTTTGAAAGAACCCGCAGTTTTGCAAAAGAAGTATTTAATAGAAGGCGCAGTAGGCAGCTAGCGGGAAGATTATAGGAGCTTTTTGTTGCAAGGTCGCCAGTCCTGGGCAGTGAGGTGCCCAACTGGAAGTAACCTCAAGGTTGCGAAGCTTGACCGGAAGCTATATTCTGGTACCACGGGAGGTCAGGAGCCCCCGGAACTATGGTTCCGGCCTGACCTAGGAGTTGGCCCCCTTGTGGGAGTATCGTGGTGGCTGTAGGTTTATACCCAAAATCGCGGGGAGAATGGACCGAATGGATCTTGGACATCTCATGGCTGAGGTATTAGATAGGCCTCGACCCTTCACCAAAGGGGAAGTTCGTGCCTTACACACGACTTCGAATCTGGTACTGGTGGTAGTACTTTTACTACCCAATGGGCGCTTATCAACGCATTGTTTTGATATCTTGTGCGAAGACGCACCGTAGGCTTAAGCCCTCACGGCAGGTACCTACGTTAAACACAAGAGACATCTGTCTCACGTCTAGCCAACATATTCTTTCGATTGTCGCTTAGCTGGACCTCATTCAGTTGGCAATTTTGATCTGAGAGCACACAAATAGCCTGTATGTCCAGAAAGCTTCCATGAGAGTTCAGTCGAATTTATGATGACAGCTCCTTATGTGACAGTTAATTGCTTCGTACTGAGGACAATTCCCGGTTCTCAGTCACACTCAGTCACACTCAACCACCTATACTACTATAGGAGACCTTGTCGGACTGATGCTTTCCAATTTTAGCTATCCTAGGTTCAGAACTTACTTAAAGATTGCTCTTCAATTGAACACATTTCACCTTGGGATCGATTTGGTAAACATCAGAGTTAAATCCCCGGTTTTCCATGGTCTTATTGTTGCTTCAAAGTGCCTTTGTTTCAAAGAATTTAATTCAACAAAGCCACTGGGTTGAAGAAATACTCCTCGATGTATTATGCACTCAGATTCTGTTGATATTTTATCTGTAAGACCCCTGACACGCTTTGGAGCGCTAAGAGAAGAAGTCCTATTAATATTTTTATAGTTCGCTAAGGTCTCGCAAGCCTTCATATCAGTCGCTGGTGTCAGAAAGACATCAATCCTATTTTTCTCTTTTCTTTTCTTGAGGGGTAATTCCATTTTTGGTCAAACAATAGGCGTGAAGCCAGGGCTGTGTAATCGGGAGCATTATCGTGATTGAAAAACCAATCGCCACACTGCCACAAATTAGGCTTCTTAGCTGTATAACTCTGTGGATTAAGCTCTGAATGGACTCTCACATCGAAAAAAAAGTAAACATCGATTTTGATTTCACTTTTTGGGAGCGCGGCGAACTTGAAGTCTTGTTGCTTCGTTTCAGGGTCGTAACTATAGCATCATGATTTGTCACCTGGAAAAAAAGTTGGGATCATTTCAGAACTCGCCTTTTACCGCACAGCAGGCTCCCACACTTTGTTTCTGTTCAGCAAGGAGCAGTCCAGGTACGTATTGGATGTCACCCTTCTCACTCCCAAATCTTCTGTTTAAATTTGCTGAACTGAACTCCAAGTCACTCCAAGTAGCTCTACAGATTCATCAATGGTCTGTCGTCGACCTCCCAGAATGGCTTCCCGAATTTTTTTATCAGGTTTGTCGTCAATTTGTGATTTCACCTCTTTTCAAACGATGAAACCACTCAATCGCTCGAAACTACTTCATTCTTCTAGGCCGCTTTTAACATTTAAAGAGTTCCTGTGCAAGTTTTTCTGAGAAAGAAGCACGAGAATCAGCCATCACAAAAACGATGGGAGCACACAATGTTCATTAAAAAAATACACTCTTTGATTCGGGAATGGTAACTCTATACGGTGCTACCCGCAGAATGAGATACTATAATATCCTCGGTCGCCTGTTATCCGAAAATCGTATTTGAAGGACAACACACCCTCTTATACCATAAGTAACCATGTATACATCTGTGTATGCTGTTTTAGCTTAATGTAGCAGAAGGGTTTTGGGCGAAGCTTAAGGAGACAGGCCCGTATAGACAGGAGACGATCACAATTGGACTTTCCCCATTAAAAGGTGAAAAGATCTCTCTATTTCGGATCAGGTCGCTACTGTAGCCAAGAGCTTGATAATACTTCGGCATTCTTTTACCTACGGCTCCTTCTTCCAACTTCGGCTGAAGCTTGAGCCATTTTTAACGAAATTTTTAACTAGGCTGAACGAACGGCTGTCGACTTGTAAGTGTCGGCGCCGTTTTGTTATCATAAAATACCGCCGAGTTCTCGTAGCATATAAGCTGCCCTATACTGACTCTATGCCATCACAATCTCCTTGGTGGTTAACGACAGTGCCTCCATATTTAAATTGTTTGCACTTGTCCTGCTTCACGTGAATGTCCTGCTTCACTAGAACATATTGCACGACATTAAAAACCAACGTCTATTTCCGATATGCATCTTAGCTTCTTCTCACATACCTCTCGCGTACATGTTGAGGTCTTAGGGCCGTCCAAATAAGATATCTGGGAGCTCAGATTTTTCAAAGGGTTGCCATCTATTATTATCGATAAACCTGTTAACTTTAAAACGCATTGACTGTCATAGAATTTAATAATATTGCGTTGACGATTGTCAGGAACTATCTCTCATATATTTTTATAGTACTCGTATGTGGCATTAGTTTCACCGAGCACTAGTTGTTGCAATTTCTCGTGTCGCCTTTGCCTTTATACAAAAAGTCTAAGTCTTTCATAATCAGCAGAGATTTTAACGCCAAACACAGAGATTGAGGATATAATAGTCCAAGCCCTACGCGGAACCTAGCACTCAAATGGTGGGGTGGGGCATAGGGACTCGGTTTAAAAACAGCAGATAGTCCATTGTTTCTCAAAGACGTTTCCTACCTGAATCACGAACTGTTCGGCACTGGGAGATAACTGACAGGCACAACCAACATTCTATAAACTGCCTACGCACACAGAGAGCATTGTGATCCTAGTACCGAAATTTAAAAGTAATCCTACAAGTGTAGTAGGATTCATTGGACACACTTCTCCAGGACGTTGATGAGAGCACTGTCCTTAGGGCATTGGGAAATTTAGTCTTGATGCGGACTATTACAATGGGTTCGCTGGCATGGAGAAACCAGAGGACTTGTTACCTTAGTCTTCCACTTACAGCAAATCCACTATAGCATTCGCCAACATATGTCACAGTTTCCGTTCCTCTTTCCATTGGGTGACGGTGATATCTATTTTATAGCAATCTAGGGCCTCAATACTGGTTCAACTTCATATTCCATGTGCTGATCCGAAAGTCGTTGTCCTTTCTTCATTCTGATGCTACAGTAAGATTCTTATGTGGCCGGATACATAGATAAATCCAAACGAACTTCCAACCTAGAAGGGTAAGACCGCAAAAATGTGCAACCAGGTGACATTAGGAATCCGCCATGCTGACCGTTGACTGTTGACCACTGATTCAGTTACGCGAATTCATCTGCTGAGATCTTTCTTTAGAGTCACAGCACTGGGCATAGCCATGCAGACGCCATTCAGTGCTTCTCTAGTCGTACAACATCCAGCCATACGAAGTAGCTAAAGCCTGTTAATGAAGCCTGTGAAGGAGTCATTTATTCATTCATTGCTCAGAGTCGGCAAGAAGCCGTAGTTCCTTCTCGAAACTCCGAACTGTTTGCTAGTTGATGGGCTGCGCTTTATTTTTATTTTTTTTTGTTCCAAGGACACTCAGGAAAGCGCTACGCTGACAGATATGCGATATGGGGAAGTGTTGCCTGAGAAATGGATTAGCTCCTGATTTATCCCAAACCCTTAGGGTTTGTTTGTTATGCAGAAACATTCTGTATCTCTCATGACTTACCAGCTAATGTTTCACTGGTTTAATTTTTCAAACGCTCTTGCCTCCCCATCCCTTGGCCATTTTCCTATCGAAAATTAATTCGATTGTGCCCGAGTACATGTTCGTCCATATAAAAGCTCACACATCCTCGACCATGACCTGCGGCGCGGCGTTGCTCTCTATGTAGAGAGCCAGAAAAGAAAAGGGAAAAACAAAAAGGCACGCACTTGGCCTCTGTCGAATCCCGTGAATGTGCCACCCCGCCGGGTAATGCTGACTGTAACAAAATCTCCATTACAAGGACACAATGATGCGAGTAAAAGTGCGTCCCTCTCGAAAGCAGGAATCTGCGGAACATTCCCTATTCTCTTCCATATTTAGATTCCCATTCCCTCTTCTGCGAAAGTAACTCAACCTAGTGATGAGGGTGACAGTGGTTAGAGTGAAAGACGTTGATTATTTTAAGGATACTTCCAACTATTTTTAGCCTGTTGGAAAGGATAAACAAATCGTTGGTGTGATGAGCGTGCCAATGGATGTTTCGTATGTGTATTTAACGTCAAACACGCAACCTGACGACCATTCATAACAAAAACTCAGACCCACCGACTAATAGTCACACACAGTCAAAGAGAGTTGGAAATAATGTTCGAGGTCCTTTTGAGGATTTTCGGTGTTTTGTTGGCGAAATATGTAATTTACACGCCATATACGAATGCTCCGTCCCAATCTCTCTGAAGTTCATCATAACTTTGAAGGTGGCGCTGAAGTTGAAAGGGGTCGAATGAGGTTGAATGTGACAATGGTTAGGTTATCCCTGTTTGGTCATGTGTATGTAGAGTAGACTTTGTGTGTATCAAAAGACAACACGCGTACTTGGCCTAGATTCTCTCTATAGGGACTAATAGGATGTGCCATACATAAAGGAGCAAAAAAAAGAACCGGTTCATAGTCAGGCTAAACGTGTTGCTTACGTGTTGCGCCCCCATTTTTTTGGAGGTGGAAACGGCGAATCATTATTCAGAGAATCATGTGAAATCATAAATTAAAAATTGTTTACCATCCTTCCCTCATTATCATCCTCATCATCTATAATCAAGTTTGTGAATGGCATTTGGGAGGTGAGGGCATATTGGGCCGACTTTGTGGCTACACCATAGATAGCCGTTGAATGGTCGACGAAATATAGTAATGGCGTTGATGGTGGCGGGACTCTTTTACTTCTGTCAGGGGTTCTTGAACTTGGATTTGAATATCTAATTTGTAATTTTCGTGAAAGTATTCTCTATCCGCACGAAACGCTAAGCCGTGTTGAAAAGGTCAAAAGCGAACAGAAACGGTAGTAAATGCGTACGGAACAAGGGGACCTGTCGGTTCTGGTGACAGCTTAGTTTTTCGAAAGTCGGCTTCTGATAGATCCAGAAAATAAATCGTTCTGGGTTTGACTTCTGTTTTTTTTTTGTCTGTCATTATCGATACAGAAATGTACATACTCGTAGTAGCGATAAATCGCCGAAAATAGGTTTTACATGGAGATATGTCAAAACCTTGTGCACGAGCAAACCTGACTACGTCATCAGTTTCGATCGATTAAATGATAAATTTAGACATAAGCATGGTATGTAACCTGAGCTCGTTAAGATATTATAAATAAGGCAGGACCAGCCCTTTAATTAATGACGTTGATTAGATTCATGTGGCATGAGAAAACAAAGCATTTGGTGGCAGTTACATACTTGTACGTCAACCGACAAGGCTTTGAAAATTTTTGAGAATGTTGACCAATTTGATACAGATAGTCAGTCGTCCAGTGATGGTCTACATGCGGTCCATCATAGGAGTATACCTGGGCGGCCTGATACTATCCTAGATCTTCCCGTATTCCAAAACAGGGCACTCAGACTAGTGACTAGCTTGTTACACTCCTTGCTTTGCTTTGCAATTAGAAAATCAGAAAGATGAGTAATCACTCCAGATGGCAAGTGCCAAGACTGCCAACATCCACAAAACCAATCCTTGGTACACAGGGGAATCGCACCGATGTGCCATTTATATTAAGGCGCTGGGAAAATGTACAGTGGCCCAGGAAGCTGACATTAACCAGTCTACGGTCTTTCTACATAGGAACGCCAATGATCTTTGAGAGACTTCAGAAAGCATGCGTTTGGTCTGTCTGTGGCGCAGAGATTCATGCACCCTCCGGTCATTTTCACAAGAAAACCAACTGAGAATGGAGGACGCAGTGGGTTACAACGCAGTTTCCGGTTCTGAGATGTCCTCATCTGAGCCTGATATAGATTCTGGAGCGACGAAGCCATTGCGTCAGACAACTGATCGCAAATTTGGGATCGACGACTCTCTTCTTCAATGGATTAGAAATTACCTTTCGGAACGCTCAATTCCAGTTTGTCCTGGACGGTTTCAAGTCTGATAATCACAAAATAAATGCTGGTGTGCCCCAGGGCTCTATTCTGTCTCCGACACTCTTTTCAATTTTCATTAATGATCTCTTGTCTGCTACTTTTAATCCAATATATTCCTTTGCTGGTGACAGTACTCTCTGCTTTTCATATTCGTTCCCGGACTCACGGCCCTGCTCTTCGGCTGTAGAACGGGAACGGCAACGTATGTTAAGCTCATTAAATTTCGATATTAACAGAGTAGAATTTAATACTTCCAAAACACAATGCTGTCTGCTGTCGTTAAAGCAAAATTTAAACACCCAGCCATTATCCATGTATGGCACTTGCATTGTCGAAACTGAAAAACTTTCCATTCTCGGTATGTGTGTCAATGACAACTTACGTTGGAATGACCACATATTTGATGTTGCCAAAAATGCTGTGAAATGTCCACGTTTCCTTAAGCGATGCGAGAAATATTTTACCCCCTCTGACCTGGCCTCAATTTATAAGACATTCATCCGCCCAAAATTGGAGTACAATGCCCATGTCTGATCAGATGCTCCTAAAACTTATCTGCACCTGCTAGATAGGATGCAAAAGCGTGCGATGAAGCTTATTGGTGATACTAATACCAGTGAATCAATTGACACCCTCGAACACAGACGTAATGTCTCCTGCCTCACTTTGTTTTATCGCTATTTCCACCACCAGTGCTCCACTGAAATCGCCAGTAGCATTCCGCCCATTCAAACTTTCAACCGTAACACCCGTCTCGCTATGAATGCTCGTTCCTAAGCCGTACAACTCGCTTATGGAATGCCCTGCCGATCTCTGTATTCCCTGGTCGTTATAACTTACAAACATTTAAGAACAATGTACATCGGTACCTCTCTTTTCTTCCTCCTGCGCGCAATTTGTTTCACGTTCAGATATTTCTAGAGGATAAATAGTTGAACAGGTCTTCGGAAAATTGAGCCATTAGATAGTCGAAGCTCACAAGCTCGAACTTTACCATATCGGCCTGGAAAAACCTTTTGTATGATGCCAAAATGTCAAAGAATTTTCGGCAAACAGCGATCCTCCATGAGTACCACATCCCCAATAGCAAGATTAGATGATTTCTGATGTTTCGAATAATGAAAGGATCTTAGTTGTTGAAGGTACTCAGTGTACCATCTTTGATTGAAGCTCGATATAAACAACGGTCGTTCTTTCCACCTTAGACGTAAGTCTTTCGATGAATGTCTAATGATAGTTTCGTTCACCACATCCTTCTGTAGTGTAGCTGATTGTGGACCTTGTAGAGGTTGAACAGGTGTTAGTGGGGATAAATCAAGAGGATCATCAGCAATGTATGTAAGCGGTCTGGAATTAACAACATTTTCGACCTCTATGAGAAATGTGTTCAGTTGATCAGTTAAGTTGCTTAAAGTTGCTCTTCCTACTGCTGCTCTCAAAGCTTACTTTACGACACCTACAAGCCGCTCCCATAAACCACCCCACCAAGGAGCACGTTCAACGATATGTCTCCAACATATGCGATTGCGATTCGAGGTTTGCGTTAAGTAACTCCCTGGATGTCGCTGCGTTGTCAGACCAAATGATTGAAGGCGTCCCTTTACGAGCTATAAACCGACGTAGACCCCTCATGCAGCTCTCCGTAGATAAATCAGGGGTCTAGACGAACTGCTCTAATTGAAGCGCAAGTAAACAGCATAATGTACGCTTTTTTCTTTCGACCAAAATCATAAGTAAAGAGAGGCCCAGCAAAGTCCAGCACAGTGACGCTAAACGGCATGGAAAATGTGATACGATCCCTTGGCAATGGTGCAAATGGTTGAGTAGCAGGCCTGGTTCTTAGAATTTTGCAAACGCTACAGCTCTTCACAACAGAACGAAGTAGTTGCCGCCCTCTGATGAACCAATACTTCGCTCGCAAACGAGCTAAAACTGCCGACACACCTCCATGGAAAAGCCCCTCATGTGTATTAGCGACTATTAGCCTTGAGATATGAGAAGACTTCGGTAAAACAATTGGATGTGCATTAATTGATTCTGAGATCAAGTGTAGTCGTCCTCCCACTCTTAGGTAACAGTTTTTCGGATCTAAAATGGGATAAAGCGTTAGCAATTTAGAATGTAATGCAGCCGCTGCACTTCATTTATCCTATAACATTCTGCGTTTTCGATTTCTGTTGCTGACACAGATGGGACGTCGTACTGATTCTGTTACATCGTTTTTTCGCCTTGAAGACTTGAACCACTCGAAGACTCGAAGTAGTTTTCTCCGTCTACTGAATTTTGTGCAGTCTAAAATTGGTTTCATACAATTCGATGATTCTGCAGTGTCTTCTTCCAAGTCGACCAGAAGAGACACTATTGGAAGCGTCTTAATTGTGCAATTTAGCAATCTGGTAGCTACTAAAGCAGCAGTAAGTTCCAGTTTAGGCACAGTCAATCTATCATGGTCTGCGTTTTTGAGTGGGGCTACCCTGTTCTTAGCACATATGAAACGGATGCAGATGGTTCCTTCTCCGAAAGCATATTGGCTTGCATCAGCAAAAATGTGTATCTGTGTTGAGCCTGTTTCCGTAAATACACAACGGGGTATCACTAATTGCCAAATTTCTTTGATATCTGCGATACAGTCACACCATACTTTATTTAGCTCTTTTGGAAGTTCCTCATCCCAATCGAGCTTTCGACGCCATAATGACCGAAAAAGAACGACCCAGGGACCTAACAATCCTAGGGGATCATAAATATTAGTCATTACCTTTAACACATTCCGCTTGGTCCAACTACCAGTGTGTGAAGTCAATAGGGTCTCTAGTGCATTTGATGTCTACGGCTAATTCGTCCGAGTCCACAAACCAACGCAGCCCTAATACCTTTTGAACAGCCGGTGTAGCCGCTTCAGACGAGATTTTATTTTGAACAAGTAGGCTATTGGAGTTCCATTTCCGTAGACACATTGAACCAGTCTTCATAATTGCCACTGCCTCACGTCTAACGTCTTCTGCTGTCTTTTGGTCATCAACGTAGAAACTATTACGCAAAATCTTTACCACTTGGGGATGTCGTTGTTCTGAGTTATCCAGTATTCTAGAAATTGTTTCTCCAAGCAAATTGGGACTACTTGTTACTCCGAATGTAACTCGAGTCATCCAATATGCCTGCACCGAAAAATCCGTTCGTCTTTTGGTGGAGTTAAATAGTTCCTTAAACCAAAAAAAAATCGATGGCTATCACGATCACTGTTCGTTCTCATTTTCATTGTCATTGAATTTCACCGAAAGTAAAACAATGTTTTTGCGAATTTCGCCCAAACGCGCTACAAAAAATTCCAATTAACTAATTTCCAAAACTACAACAACAATCCGCTCAGTGAGAAAATCGAAATTCAATAAAAAAAACAAAACGCCATCATGTATAGTTTCGATGGTGACTATCGTCGCAGGCCTATGCAAAATTTAGGTGGTGCATCACAAAGTTGCGATCGTGAAACACTAATAAAGAAGGCGCAAATCGAACGACAAAAACGCAATGAATTGCGCAAGCAAAACAATGGAGCAATTGTCCTACAATCGTACACGAGAAGTTTTATAATGCGACAACGGCAAAAGAAGTTAGAACGTGATAACTTCGATGAGTTTTTCAAGGCAAATCGCGATAAATTGACAGAGGACGAAAATTTGGCCTACCTGCTGAGGCGTATACTTTTCTTTTATTCCAACAAAGTGTCGAAAGATTGTGAGAGATTGGTGGGTTTGTTTTTATTTCTTATAAATTTGCCTTAGTTGGGAGTAAAACTGAGTGATTTCGTTTTAGATTGAACTTTCACAGCATTTGCTACGTAATCCCGCTAAACTTCTGGAGAATTCGGTGACAGGTTTTATTTGGTTGCATCGTCTGCGTAAGCTGATGATTATTTGCATTGAACAGTTGACGCTGCCGAATTTATCACAGGCCATACTGATGCGAATGATTGAGACTTTCACTTCGGAGAGTACTGTGGAACGTTATATTGAAGATCATGAGAGAGTTCGAATGTATTTGGAGTTGATATTCCGTTATTTAGTGGAGAGAAACTATTTTAAGCGAATTCGAAGAATTTTGGAAGAGAAATGTCCACCATTGGACGGAGAGATATTGCATGCACCGAACCAAGTGTCGGATGCTCTGTTTCAGATGATTATGCGACCATTGGTGCTGGTGAATCGTGGCTTTCGCTATGGGAAGGTCATATGTCAGTCGTTCAACGAACATATTCTCAGTACACCTTATTCAGAGCCGATAAGGAATTATATTTTGCCATGTTTGGCTGAACAACCAGAGTTTCCGTTTCGAGATATTCTACGATCGTTGGAGGGACTTGTATCGATTGACACAGTATCAGATGGTGCCGATAAAATGCAAGTAGATGGAGAAGATGTGAAGCCAGAAAGAAATCCAATATTCAGTAGTTTTCTACTGAACTCGATCTTGATATTGGATCGAAGTCAGTTCGGTAGGTTGACGACGTCTATTTGGGACTAAATGATGTTTTCTAAATTGAAATCGAAATCTATTACAGAAGTCCTTAAGGAGAAAAATGTTCTTAGTGGCTATATCAAGGTGATCTCAGAGGTTTCGCCCAAGGTTTTGACTTTGCCGAAATCGTCTATCAAACCCACACATATGTCAATCCACAATGCATACGATGAGGACGATGAAGAAGACGACGATGATGATGACGGTGGCGATTCTAAAGTGGGAGTTGTACGCATGAAAACGGATCAAGACAAGGAACCGCACGTTGGTTTAACTGTGATAGAACGAGACTGTCTTTTAGAAACGATCGAATTGCTGAATGATTCCAAGAGGGTGAACGTCATTGTCAATAATGTGGAACAGTACATAACAGATGCAGAGGTACTGTACGCACTCTGTAAAACCTGCCACAATCTAATGATCTACAACAAAAATGCGATCTTTGACTACAAACTGCTGTACACACTGGCGTTTATGCCAGCATTTATCCGCGCTGTATGGTTCACATTGGCTTCTCAGTCAAGCCAATTGGGCTTCTCATCGCCCCTCAGTCTCATATCAAAGGGCGTCGTTCCAAAACAAAACGGAGTGGAACAAACAATTCCCTTGCTCGCCACCTTCTGTTCTCTGTTCGGCCGTTTAGTTCCGACCTTACACGACACAGAGTTCTGTGAAGAATCAATGATTGAGAAACCTCACACCGTCAGCAAGCTAATGCCCTTTTCCATTGAAGAAATCGTTCAATTGAGTAAGACTTTAAAGGAAATTTCTCTTGGTCTAGTCGAATTGGCCTTTCCTGAGACTAGATCAAACCTGAACGAACACTACCGTTGGATTCTGGGCCGCAGTGAGTCGGAAGACAAGAAAATCAAACAACACAAAGCAAATCTGGGCAAATCTTCTGAAAGTCACTGTCTCGGTGCTTAATCAAATACACACACGAGATCTACGTCTTGGTTTTTGTCCAGAAGCCCACTGGACAGTATGTAAATTGAATTTACCTCTTGATCGACCAAGTGATTTGCCACTGACCAGAGGTAGTCGCACCAGGGGTATACGCCCATTTCAACCGATTCGTGATTTTACCCGAGAAGACTTTGAAAATGGTCCACCAATGTCGACGAAACAAATTCGATCGATTACGATTTTGAGGGAAATCCCATTTGTTGTGCCATTTAGTAAGAGAGTTGGAATATTGCAGGGTTTAGTGGCAGCAGATAAAATGAGAGTTCAGGGTAATTTGCAAGCATTTCTTCAAGGACTAGCAATAATGTTAACCGTACGCAGATCGCATTTGTATGAGGATGCCTTTGATAAGCTGAGACCTGAAAATGAACCGGACCTAAGGCTTAAGTTTCGTGTACAATTCGTAAGTGCACTTGGTCTAGACGAAGCTGGCATCGATGGCGGAGGAGTTTTCCGCGAGTTCTTGTCGGAACTGATCAAAACGGCTTTCGATCCGAATAGAGGATTTTTCATGGTCACCACCGACAACAAGCTCTACCCCAACCCGAATGTCGGCGATTTAGTGCCCGACTTTGAGAAGCATTACTACTTCATTGGGCGTATACTTGGCAAAGCAATATATGAAAATCTTCTTGTGGTACTCCCATTAGCTGAATTCTTTCTTACCAAGTTGGCTGGCAAATACTCTGACGTTGATGTTCATCAGCTCGCCTCTCTCGATCCAGAGATGTACAAAAATCTGCTCTGCCTCAAAGAGTACGAAGGAGATATATCCGAACTTAATTTAGACTTTAAAGTTGTCACAAGTTCACTGGGACAAACACAAGTTCAGGAACTCAAACCGAATGGTCAGAGTATTCCGGTAACATCTTCAAATCGCATCGAGTATATTCAATTAATAGCCGACTACAAGTTAAACAAACAAATACGCCAACATTGTGTTGCGTTTAGAAAAGGCCTGTCGAATGTTTTACCCGTGGAATGGTTGTACATGTTCAGCAATAAAGAACTACAGATTCTAATATCGGGCGTGGAAATTCCGATCGATTTAGAGGATTTGAAAAAACACTGCTACTACGGCGGTGGCTACAGCTCAGATCATCCGAGTATTATCTGCTTCTGGTCGGTGGTGGAAGGCTTTTCAGATCAACAAAAGAGACAGCTACTTAAATTCGTTACAAGCTGTTCGAGTCCACCATTGCTGGGATTTAAAGATCTTGATCCGCCGTTTTTAATACAAAGCGCCGGTGATATGGAACGTCTTCCAACGGCCAGCACCTGCACTAATCTGCTAAAGTTGCCACCGTTCAAAACTGAGGAACAAATGCGTGAAAAATTACTCTACGCAATCCAATCGAACGCCGGCTTTGAGCTTAGTTAATTTAATTTTATCTCTAGGATATGGATTTGGATGTCGTGTGAAACTTTTATAGTTGCAACAAAAATAAAAGAAAAATAAAAAAATAAAAAACCTCTCCCACCCCAACGTAAACTGATCAAAACATCCCAACGTCGTCGTTAAACAGTTAAAACCCAATTCATACCAATTCAACTCTCCTCCCAACAACTCACACAACATTCATGAACACTAACACTTTGAATTAAGTTCCTTTCTTCTAATATCATACAAAGTAACATTGATTTCATTTTTCAAAATTCTTTCTTTTGGTTTGTCTTCTTCTTAAACTAAATTGTAATTTCTTTTAATATTTGTATTGTATGTTTCCGAAAAGGAAAAAAAAAAAACAAAACAAAACAAAAAACATTTATTAGTACTCTTTACCCCACCTGAAGAAAGGCTTTCTCAATGTCAGCTATTAAGCCAAATATTCCACAGCGAACATTTAATAACACAGTCAAGATTTCTGGTAGTAAATTTGTACCTACTTCCAGGTGATCGTTGAGAGAGAGATGATCTGACGTGTGTGCTGAAGCGTGGTATCCTTGTCATCTCTGTACACTGGTTGATGAGGCATATAGTAAACACGAACTGCTTTTTCTTCATTTTCGACACGTTCAACTAAGCCACTTTCAATCATCTCCAACATTGCATTTAGCTTGTTTGATGTTCTTAGCCTGCGCACTAAACTATGCATTCGATGGAGAGAGCCAGAACGATTATCATGAAGCAATGAATTAACATCCTTCCAAGGCAGCGATGCTTCATAGCGATCTCCCACTTTTCGAACATTTACACTTGTGATAATACTCACTTTCTTGTCGATGGTGATTCCTAACGCTTCAAGCTTCCAAAATTGTTGAAGTTCCTCGCAAGCGCAAACATGCAATGCCTGTGCTTCAAATGTTTGAATGTATCATAAGTAGACGTTAGACCTTTGGGACCCTTAAGCGGAAAGTCGACCAATATATGAAACAGCAGCGGGATACCATGTCGCCTTGAGGCTAATTGCTGCCTACACCCGCCGTCACATTAGTCTTACCCACAAGACTAATGATTACCCTTTAGCATGTTGTCGATGAAAATTTCCAGCCCGTTCTCCTTGTCAATTGCGACTCCAATTCTGCCCAGCAGATGTAGACGTGCTCTCCCGTAGGATCTTCTGCGTTCTTAGGCATGTTGCATCATGGACAGAGGATGCATTCGCAAAATAGCTCACATGGAGCTCGATGTTGAAGTGGACACTGGTAAGATTTTCTGTGTTGATAGGCATGTTGCATCATGGACAAAGGATGCATTCGCAAAGCAGCGCACATGCAGTTCGACTGTTCCTCTCCATGCTACAGATTCTTTCCACTCCAACCGCCTTATTTAGATCTGGTTTCAACTGAGTATACATTCCACAAGCCTGGAGGGAGGCAAACGTAGTCTTTATCCCCAAACCAGATAGACGTAGTGGACTACCTAAATCTTATTGACCCATAAGTCTTACATTTCTTTCTGAAAGCCATGGAAAGACTTATGGATTTTCACATCAGAGACCTTCTTTACTTCTGCACCCTCAGCAACACCTCCACACAGATTAAAGAGGTCTACTGGCAAAAGGAAATTGCAATATGCGGCTCCCCACATTTATATATGAATCCATTTCAGATGCCTTGTCTGAAAAGGGTATTGACCACCCCACTGACCGTTGGGTTGGGTGAGACTAACATCTCTGTCTCAGCCGTCAGGGGTTTTCTCTCATTAGATATACACAATGATGTTATGACCCATCGTTGACTTCAAATCAACTGTGCACTGCTTTCAACACACTACCAGATCTCTCCCATAAGAACAAAGTAAAACTCTGGTAGGTGCCTGGTCATAAAGGTATTGTCGTTTCTGTAATACCATATTCCGAATTCAGCAATAACTCGTAACTCAACAGTAAAGAGTTGGGAGAACGATATGTGTGTATCCCATTGGGAAAGGATCCCTGGGCTTCGCCAGGCTAAAAGATCCACCAAACTCTTTCGCAAGAAATCAAAAAAAAAATCCCTACAACTCAAAAGGGATGATATCACAAGACTGGTTGGATTACAAAATACATAGGTCTTATTCAGGGAACTGAATTTCGTCTTTTCATGGAAGACGACGCAACTGCGGAACTGATCTTAAGCGAATGAATGGCTCTAAGTGCTTTTAGCAGACGATACTTCCTCAGAGAAATTTTAATCCCTGCGGAAATTCTCAAAATCTCCACCGGAAGATTCTCAATTTCATTAAACGAGTTGAGCCTCCCTTGGCTTCTTAGTACTGATTTTGTTGCAAAATCCAATTTGACAGCATTTTCGTGTAGAATTTTCAATATTACGAGTATCTACCGTGAGTAGTTCAGGTCTCTTGGTTCGAATGAATCTTTCTTAGTTGACTTACTCGTAGCTTTGTATACTGTTAGTGTGCAATTGTTAGATTTGTAAATTAAATCTGAAAATTTACGGTGTTTACGGCAAATTTTTCTTATAACATTTTTCTGCAGAAATAAAAGCACTGTTCGGTGTATGCCCAAAAACCTATCCCGCTCTTTGATGTCACCTTGATTATATAGGCAGTGGTCGATGAAAAAATCCTTGTTGTCTGCTCTATTTCTCGGTCGCAACAACCGCTGCTCACGTGACGATATTTTCCACAGCCACTGCTGCTGTTGACAAAGGGATGGTATGCGCACTGCTCTATTTCTCGGTCGCAAACACCGCTATTCGAACGATGGTATTATCCATCGTCGGAGATTCTGTTGTTGGGTTACTCCTTGCTTGATTATGACGTGGTGCTTCCTCTGGGTATTGGTGTGACCATTTGCTCTGGGTTTTGGTGTGACCATCTGCTCTGTCGTAGACATCCCCACCCGCAATTGAAGGGTGGCTTCAATTGGTATTACAGTCTTCATCCTTAGGAAGAACACAAAGTTTCTGCACTGGTTGAGCTAAGGTTTCATGCTCCGTCCGTATGCTTTCACTGCGCACAAGTCCATCTGTTCCCATATGGACAGCTGTAACTCGCCCAAGTGACCATACTGTGGGCAGCATATTCTCCTACTGTAATGTGCCGAGGTACTCGGCGTACCATCTTTTCCAAAAATGCTGCTGCATCTGGTTGATGATATTCCATAGCTTGAGTCGGTTTTGTGGCACTTGGCTGACGTCTGCTCTCAATGGCTGCACGATTTGCTCTCCTATCAGAAAATGACCAGGTGTCAGTGCACTTAAATCGTCCGGGTCATCTGATAATGATAGTGGTCTTGAGTTGAGACATGCTTCTATGAGCACTAATGTAGTAGCTGTATGTAATGTATTCGGCGTAGATGGTGTTTTACCAATTTGACGCCGGCTTCCCAAATACCGCCCTGGTGGGGAGCCCCTGGTACAATGAATCTCCATTTTGTGCTCATATCGTTGATCTGCTTGAGTGGGAGTCTATGGCCCCAATCCTTTGCGCTTCGGCGGAGTTGCCGGTCTGCATTGTCGCTCCATAATACGGAACAATTACCGCGCCGTGCAGTAAATCTCTGGAATGCGGCTAGGAAGGCGTCCGTGGTCTGGTTGCTCACAAGCTCGAGATGGATGGCCTTCGTCACCATGCATACGAACACCGCAATGTAGCCCTTTTCTCTAATGTTCGATCGACCTGCTCTGGCCTTTATTTGCACTGGGCCAGGGTAATAAACTCCGCTATGTTTGAACGCTCTTGCCGGCTGCACTCGGTCACGTGGAAGGTTCCCCATCTTCTGATCTGCTACGGCTCTCTTATGGCGAAAACAGATGACGCATCGCCCGATGTGGCATTTTAGCGCCCGTTGAATTCTCGTAATCCAAAATTTCTGACGAACATACTGCATGCACAGTTGCACTCCGCCATGACTAGTAATGATGTGCGCCTCCCTCAGGATCAGGGTCGTCAACTTGCTCGTAGACGGAAGAATTATGGGATGCATGCTATGATATGGAAGCCCCGCATCTTGAAGGCGACCTCCATTTCTTAACATGCCGTCAGCATCTATGAAAGGGCTGAGCCTTAGGATGGTGCTCGTACGGTCTATTTGCCCATTTTTGGCAATCTGATTCAGCTCCCTCATGTAAGCCTCTTGCTGGGTGACCTTAGCCCAACGAAGAAGTGCTCACTCTCGCTCTTCAGTCGTTACTAGTGGCACAAGTGTCACCTTTTGAATGTGTTCATGTTGTCTGCTCCTTTTGCTGTTTCGCACGAATCTTTTTCTAAAGCCGTGATCCTCAACATACCCTGTAGTGTTGCCTTGCGATCCAGTAGGCCGACACCATCGATGCTTAGGCTCGCTGCTCCAGGTATGGTTAGCTTTGCCACGATTGCTGTTCTTACTTCCAGGTTCGCTCGCTCTTGTTGGCGTCGGAAGCTGTGGCCAGTTTGGCTCTGAGCTCTTAAGCCATTGTGGGCCATGCCACCATAGCTCCGATCCTGTCAGTTGCTCTGGGGTAGCTTCTATTGACCCTAAGTCTGCTGGGTTGCCGCCTGATGAGACGTGTCTCCAGGGTTGATTTTTGGACTGCTCTTGGTTGGCAACAAACGTCTTCAACTCGAATGGTAGTTTTGTGATCCAATGGAGAACCACTGTGGAATCACTCCAATAAGTTCTCGGGATGTTTTGAAATGAGCCAGCTTCGACAACCTGGGTCATCAAGTTGCTCAAGAGGTTTGTTGCGCATAGTTCTAGCCTTGATATTGTGACTGTCTTCAGTGGGGCAACTCGTGTTTTAGATGCCACCAGTATGCACTTGGTGTCGCCATTGTTCAAGGTTGAACGCAGATAAACCACTGCTTCATATGTCAGCGAATCCATGCAGCTGTAATGTCCTTGCTCTTTCACTGCCCAGCCATCTCGGAACCCTAACGGATGCCATGTGTTTAAGCCGCTGGCGGAATTTCTCCCATTTGGGAGATTTGCTCATCCCAATGCACTCCGGATCGCCACAGGTCCTGTATGATAATTTTTGCACTCACTATTACTGGCGAGAGGTACCCATTGGGATCATATAACCTCGCGACAGCTCCAACAATTTCACGTTTCGTAGTCTTGCTCTCCGCTTCGTCTTCTCGCACCTTAAAGCGTATCTCATCTGTCGAGGAGTCCCAAACCAGACCCAGTATCGGGGTCCCAGTTTCCTCCGGGAGTGTGTGCACTGCACTCCCGCTCTTTGTGTCAGCAAAGGCTGATCCCACCTGCTCGCTCGTTGAAGTGAACTTGTCTAGCTCAAATCCACCTGTACTCAGTGATGACACTATGGCTCTGGTCAACTCTACTGCTTCTTGTTCTGTATCCACTTCGAATTTCAGAATTATAAAAATGGTTAAATTCAATTCTTTAATTTATCTTAAGACCAAGTAAATTGGTGAATCTACAATGGTTATCGCTGCTCATCGGTTTCGTGTGTACATCGGCTAAATTTTGATCAGATTTGCGCAAGAATTTCGCCCTGACATCGATGTGTTTTGTTTGCTGCGAGCACGAATTGTTTACTGCGACATGAATCGCACTCTTTTTTGTCGCAATAGATGGTGATGTTCTTCGGTGCATCGGTTTAGCCATAGTGCGTCCTGTGATGCTGACACAACGGATATCAACTCGTCTTCTGTAGTCGACAGTGGAACGGTCCGTTGTTTCTTTGAGCACCACGAAATTGCGGCTCCAGCTAACCCAAATGTATAGCCAGTTACCGATCGTCGATCGCCGATGCCACGTGCATAATCGGCATCACAAAAGCCAATCAATTTGTCGTTGCACTTCCGATAGGCTAATCGTCGATTAGTACTTGAATACGTATTCCAATGTACGTTTCCTGGATTTCGATTAAATTTGCTAAGCACTGACAGCACAAAGCAAATATCCGGCCGAGTCAATTGTGCCCCATACATCAGGCTGCCAGTCGTCTCTTGATACGGAATTATCTTCATTTGCTAAACTTCCGCATCGGATTTCGGCACCATGTCTGCAGTTAAAATTTGGTTGGGGTCCAATGGCGTTGATATTTGATTACAATCGCCCATTCCGAAAGCATCCAGGATCATCGCAATGTACTTTTGTTGATCGAGTGAAATTGTATTTTTCTCTTCGTCTCTTGTAATATTTACACCGAGAATCGATGATGCATTACCAAGATCTTTCATATTGAAGTGTTGCTTTAAATCGTTCACAATTTTTACTTCCAGGTTCGTGTTGTTTGAAAACTTCAATATGTCATCGACAGGGCATGGATCTGCATCAATCCGCTTGAACCCAAAACCTCATTCAATTTTGTATTCCAGGCGCGGCTTGCTTGTTTCAGTTCATAGAGCGACTTTTTCAACTTACACACTCGCCCCTTTCGTCGATGAAATACTGTGGTTGAATCGTGTACATATCTTCTTCGAGATCACGGTTCAAAAATGCCGTCCAATTGTCGTACTCGCAGAGCCTTTTTCACAGCCATTGCAATCAGGAATCGAATGGATGCATATTTTACCACAGATGAATAAGTTTCTTGATAATCCATTCACTCCTGCTGTGAAAAACCTCGAACGACAAGTCTTGCCTTGTGTTAGACAGGCAATAAGAAGTTTAGTGCACAAATTTGAGTCTACATATTCGTTGTGTGATGTTGCGATGTCAGTGAGACAACGGATTGAAGTGTCGAAAATATCGCTGCCGTTCAGGTGTCCGTAGTAAACGATCCAAATCAGTCAATTGGGCATCGCTCAGACCACAGGATCAAGCTGACTCAAAAATTAAAGCCGATGGACCATTTGAAGCGACATACGTTCTCCGATTGGGTTCTGGATGATGAATTTCATCGCAAAATCATCTTCAGTGACGAAGCTCATTTTTGGCTCAATGGGTTCGTCAATAACCAAAATATGCGTTATTGGTCGGGTGAAAATCCACATGTGCTTCATGAATCACCACTTCATCCACAAAAAATAACTGTTTGGTGCGGTTTGCATGCCGGCGGCGTTGGGCCATATTTTTTCATCGACGATAACGACGAACACGTTACTGTGAATGGTCAGCGTTATCGCGCCATGATCACCGATTATTTTTGGCCCGAATTGGAAAATATGGACTTGGACGACATGTGGTGTCAACAGGATGATGCCACAAGCCACACAGCACACGCTACAATCGATTTATTGAAGAGTAAGTATGGTGAGCGTGTTATCTCAAGACATGGGCCAGTTGATTGGCCGCCTCGTTCGTGCGATTTAACGCCGCTTGACTATTTTCTGTGGGGCTACGTGAAGTCATTAAATTTGGTGTCATAGTATTTGGTGTATTATTTCCCCAATCACTATGTTTGGCGTTGAAATCTCCGCCGATAATAAAATAGTTGTCTTCCAATTCCAGCCTCAGGAATCGAAAAAGCGTTTCGAGCTCTGAGATGTATAAAGTGGATTGAGTAGCCTTAGCCGCATAGACAAACACCATGTACAATCGCTTTCACTACAGAGGGGGATATACACGATGCATGCTTCCAGCACCTGGAACCTACGTACTACACGACTGTATACTCTTTTAAAACGTATACCTTTTCGTACGAAAATCGCAACGCCTCCTCCCTGAATGGAGTTGGGCCGGTTTCTCCTTACTATTTTGTATCTTCTGTGCCTTATTTTGTGTCTCTTGGTAAGCTTGGTTTCGCTAACCAAAAGCACATCATGGGCTTGGTCTTTAAGCAGCTTAAATAGTGTGTCTCTTCGTTCGAGTCTAATCAGTGAATTAAGATTCACTGCAAAGACCTTTAGGGTTTGCTCCGCCATGTACGTACCCATTACGGCTGTAGGTGCGTTAGGCCTGGCAGCAGCGCGTATATTTGATCTACCCGCGTAGCTTGTTCTGCTATTTGACGTTGAAGCTGAGCCATCAGCCCCTGGATAGAGAGCAAGATAGCTAGAATGTCAGGTACTGGTTCAGGTGCTGGGCGCCTGAGAAGCAACCTTCGCTTGCTGTACCGTATTTCCCCGACCTGCCGCCATTTGGGCGTTGGTAATATGGGGAGTAACGGCTGGAGTTTGCAAATGCACGGGTGGACGTTTAACTTCCACTTTCTGCTGCCGGGCTAGATTTATTCTTTTGATGTACTGGAATTTGGGACAACCCCGATAATTTGCGGTGTGTCCCGTGTTCCTACATAAAGCACAAGAGAGTTGGCTTTTTTCAGACGCTCCGTCCTTACCCAGAGCGCATTCCTCAGACTTGTGGTTCTTTCCACACTTCACGCATCGAGGCTGCATTTCGCAGTTCGACGCGGCGTGTCCGAACCTTTGGCAGCGAACACATTGTAAAATGTTTTCGCTCCTCTTTAATTTTTCCCAATGTATCTGGTAGTCCATTCGTCCAGGAAAATCGGCAGTTGCCGCTTCTCCCTCTTGGCTCTGGCTGTGGTGAAAGGCTTGACCCCCACGAATTGGAGCCCTTCGCACTTCTTCTCTTTCAGCAGTGCAAGGAGCTCCTCCGGATCATTCGACGCTTCTGACCCCCTCAGCAGCATTGTTTGCAGCTTCTCCCATTTCGGGATATAGGAGAAGAATTCCGTCGTCGTATCCTTCAGTAAATTTTTAATTTTTTGGTATCGTTCCACTGTGTTGCAGTGGATCGCATGTCTATTAATACTTAAACGCTTTATAAAAAAAATTATTTCCTATAGCCGACTTACATACATATGTAGCTCAATGGTGTCTTTTAATTCCATGTTGAAGGCGTTGATTGGTGGCATCCTTTGCTTGACTCTTTTCTGCTGATGTTGTTGGTGTTTTTGCTGCTGGTGTTGTTTTTGTTGTTTCTACTGTAGTTGCTTTTGTTGTTGTTTGCTTTACTTGTTGTTGCTGTTGCGGATGTTTTTGAGCTTCAGTTTGGGATTGTTGCTGTTGAGAGCTCTCTGGCGCTTGCTGTTCCCTCGCCCTTCTTGCTATTTGCTTAGCTTTAATATCTAGAACTCGTTGCTGCAGCTGCTGTATGCTGTTGTTTATATTTCCTACCTCTTCTTCTTCGTCGTCTGATTCGGAGCTAGACAGCCGAAGTTGTTATGGGCACACATGTAATGGCCTTCACCACCATCGGAGACGTAAGGATATTCAGCGACCACAGGTGTGTCCTTCTTCCTAGCTGCTGTAGTTGATATTTTCGACTCTCTCCTGGCTTCAACCGGCAGCTTTTCGGTTGAAGCTGATAGGGAAAGGCGTTTAACAGTTAGAGTTAGGCTTAGCTTCCTCCTTCTTTTAACCGTCCCTCCACCCACTGATGTACCTCTCTGGGCCGACATTATTGCCTCATAGACAGATTTGATCACGCCATATACTGAATCCGCTATTACGTGAGCGGACCGCTCGTCTTTATCCATCACTTGATGGATACACTTATGTTATTCTTATGTAAGTAAGGAGTCGAACTCGGCTCGCTTTGTCGCCGATTGACTGTCACTTCCACTAGTCCAACTTGCCCCTTTTGAAGTTTTTGTCAAACATTTTATTTTTACTATGTGTAGAAAATAGTAGGAAAATGCCACTGAATAAAACGCGCTTAATTTCGTTATAATAATTTCAAACTTTATTGGGATTGGGAAATGGAAATTAGGGTTGGGATGCGTTTTATATGGGAGCAATAGCAGGTGTGGTGAATACAATTCTGGGTAAATTAGTACTGTTGGGGAAATTGGTACTGTTGTTCAATATGGTACAATGAGTCAATTGTTATTTGGCGCGAACACTATGTGCACTGTTCTAATTCAGAAGACAATTCGGAACATTCGGACAATTCTTTGCCTCGATGGTCGATGGACGAACGTCCGCTTTTATGGCGTCTGTTGTATCATGCCTATCGACTGCTAAAAAGCGCAGAGAGCCCAGGATGTAATCAACGAATGAGAAATAAGCTTTAAGCCGATTCTCTCGAAAATTAATTTGCTCTTCTTACGAGAAGGAAAAAACTAACTAGTCTGAGCCATTTAGTCCTTAAAGGCATCACCATCTTTATATATTTCCAATGAAACTAAGTATTTGAGTGTCATCTTCTTAGAACAAAATATCTCCTGTCTGAAACGCTGTTAGCTTTCTGCCTTTATAAAGGAGCTTTAAGCAAGACGTGGGGCTTGTCATCGATTAGAGTTTTTTTTTCTCTTAGCGGCTGTTCAATCTGAACTCGAATATGCAATATAATCACATCCTTAAAGTAAATTTCGCTACCTACTTTCTTTAATCTAGTACAGTCCACTAAGGAAAACGAGTTTTGTTGGATGAATTTTTTGTCTTTCGCTAGAAGTCGAACCGTAGAGGTCGAGAGCAATAAATTTATTTTGTTAAAACTAAATCGTGGAGTTTTTTTTTACTTTCGACCTAACATTGGTCCTCGAGCCGGATCTTTTAGCAAAAGTTGTAAATTCGTGAACATTATAGTTAACTCTAATGTGTGCATCGTCGTTGCCCTTATATACACAGAGATTCGCATAGTTCATCGGGTCATTTAAAACATTATCGTTAATTCGGATGTGTGCCTCGTCTTCGCCGTTATATACGAGAAATTTGAATAGTTCATCGGATCATTTGCAATTTTATATGTATACATATACACATTCCTGAAAATCGTAGACATAACCACGTGCAAAAATTCTTCGATTACGTTCGAGAAGATTCCAAAAAATCTAAGCCATTTACCATCTCGTTTGCACAACGTCTTTGCAGTTACTACTGTCACCCTTTTGTTTTGTATAAGGATCGACAGTCATCTCGTCTTCGTCTCGCCATTATTGTCACCCTATTTTCAGATAAGGATCAACCCGTCGAAACTAATTCGCTGCTCTAAAGTTGTTGTCTTCCCTTTCGTCGGAATATAGAGTAGCCGTAATTATTTAGTCATCATATTGCGTGCTCTATCAAGAAAGGTTTTAGCCATAACAAAGTCATCGCATCGTCATCCTCACCCATTAGAGAGAAGTTGTTTTCGTCACTCTCTAACCTATTAAGCAGTGAATCGTTGAAACGTCAAACTTAAAATATTAAAATCCAAGCGAATTCGTAGCAATTTGAAAATGCCTGCAGAACCTACAATGGAGCAATTAAAAGCATCTCGTGCGTCCAGAAAAGGATATATAACTCGGATTGGAAAAATAATAGATGAAAATGACGATCTGAGTGTTATCGATCTCAATTGCCGGTTGGAGTTGTTAGAAGGGTACTTCGCCAATTTCTTAACAACTCAAGATGCCATCGACACACTTCTTCCAGAGGATTCAAACGAGGAAGGTTATCGGGCAAGTATTGAAGATATATATTGTGCACTTAAATCGAAAATTCTTAGTCACATTGCTAATCCGAATCAAGTTTCAGCCAAATCGATTATTCACACTCAACCGCAAATTTCCTCGTCCGATGATCTTCCCAAAATTAAGCCTCCAACATTCGCAGGAGAATACACGGAATACAGCACCTTTATACAACAATTCAATGCGGCCATAGGTTCGAAGCCCATCCCAACAATTAGGAAGTTTCAAATATTGCTGGACGAGTGCCTCAAAGGGGAAGCCAAATTAACAATCAAATCACTAGAGGTGACTGAGGCCAATTACGGCAAAGCTTTGGATTTACTAAAAAGACGATACGACAATAAGTGCATCGTGTTTCAAACCCACATTCGAGGATTATATCAACTACCAACAGTATCAAAAAATTCAGGAACTCAACTTCGTCGTTTTGTTGATGCAGTTGAAGGGCATATTGGTGCGTTGAGGAGTTTAGGAACATATGCAGACATTGTCGACGCATTATTAATTTACATTGCATCGCTGAAATTAGACCATGAGACATACGTGAAGTGGGAAGACACAGTGGAGCTGAATACGTTGCCGACGTGGAGTGAATGTGCATTGTTTCTCAACAGAAGGAGCCAACATCTCGACATTAGAGAACCTCAGCCCAAGTCAACATCGTCGTCAAGAGCGTTCTCATCTTCTAACGAAGGAAAAAATAAGAACCGTCATGTCAACACACTAACTCTAGCCGATCCTAAATGCGCATTCTGCAATATGTCCCATCATGCAATAGCAGAGTGTAAGAAGTTTATCAGCCTGTCCATATACAATCGATTTCGGGCAGTCAAGCGTCTCGAGCTGTGCATAAATTGCTTGCAATCTGGACACATCGTAAAGGAATGCTCTTCATCGAAGTGTACAATATGTAGTCTGCCACATCATCAAATACTGCATCGGTTCCAAGCCCAACCCTCAACTTTAACGATGACAAGTGGTTCCGATGGCAATGCACAAGCCGGGTCAACATCGCACTCTATCAACTTACAGCAATGCACTTCAAGTCATGTGTTCTTGGCAACTGCGGTGGTTGATGTGAAAGGAGCGAGCGGTGAGTACATTTCTACTAGGGTACTCTTAGACTCAGGTTCGCAACTAAATTTACTTTCGGAGCATTTGGCTCAAAGGTTGCAGTTACAGCGCAGAAGTTTCAACGGAAATCTAAGTGGCATCGGAAGCATACATCTTCGCAGCCGTCAACAAACATCAACTTCGGTTAAATCTAGGCTAAATAACTTTGAGATGAGCCTAAAATTTTGCATTTTGTCATCTATAACATCAAATCAACCTGATGCTTATATTGATATCAAGGATTGGCGCATTCCTTCGGAAGTTGTACTTGCAGATCCTAGCTTCAACAGGCCTCAACGCATCGATATGCTCATCGGAGCGGATATATTCTTTGATCTTTTGGTTGATGGACAAATAAAGCTGGGAAAAGACCTTCCTGTATTGCAAAGTACTGTGCTTGGGTGGATTGTTGTCGGACAGTTCAATCCTCATAGCGCACTTCGTCGAGCTTGCAATTTGGTTTCGAATGCAGATACTAGTGATTACGACAAAACAACACCTACAGATCATTCACTCAACGACATGTTCGAGCAATTCTTAGCCATAGAAGAAGTTCAAAAAAATACCCCGAACTGGACCGAAGAACAGATTGCATGCGAGAAGGTGTTTTGCAACACAATTCATCAAAGAGTGGATGGCAGGCTCGTGGTACAGTTACCGTTTAAAGAGAGTGCAAACGTTTTAGGTGATTCGAGAAGAATAGCTGAAAGGAGATTTCTATCCTTGGAAAAACGTTTGGCAAGGTTGCCGGAAATAAAGCAGCAATACATCTCTTTCATGCAGGAATACGAAGATCTCGGACACATGCAAGCTGTTCCAAAGGATGAGATATCGGATATTCGGTATTACATGCCCCACCAATTTGTGTTACGCCCCGACAGTTCATCGACTACATTGCGGGTTGTATTCGACGCGTCCTGCCGAACATCGTCAAATGTGTCGCTTAATGACATCCTAATGGTGGATCCAACAGTGCAGCAGGACTTGTATTCTATCTCGATTCGCTTCCGTTCGCATAAAATATGCCTGATTGCAGATGTGCCAAAAATGTATAGGCAAATTTTTGTGCAGCCCACTGATTCTAACTTCCAGGCAATTTTATGGCGATCAGATCCAAATACAAATATTGGCGTGTTTAGACTGATTACTGTTACGTATGGGACAGCGTCAGCACCATACCATGCCACCCGCTGTTTGCTGTACTTAGCTGAACAAAACCAAGAAAAGTATCCACTGGGATCTGCGATAATTAAACGCGATTTTTATATCGACGATCTGATCTCTGGTGCTGATACATTGGAACAAGCTGAACGGATTCGTATCGAGATTGAACTCATTCTCAATAGTGCGGGACTAGAGCTGAAGAAGTGGTACTCCAACGAGGCTAGGGTAATGGATACCATACCAGCCTCAGATCGCGAGAAAACTTTGCGTATAAATGATAGCGATGTCATCAAGGCACTTGGCATAATGTGGGAGCCTATCCAGGATGAGTTGCAATTCATAAACCCATTGGAAGGTGTGCTTGGTGCCAATGTCATCACCAAAAGGACAGTTCTAGCGGATGTTGCCCGGTTGTTCGATCCCTTGGGGCTAGTAAATCCAGTTACAGTCATGGGAAAGATATTTCTTCAACGCCTCTGGAAAGCGAAGGTTGCCTGGGATGAGGAAATTGATGAAGATATGCTAGAAGAATGGGTCAGTTATCGATCACAACTCGGCGAACTTACAAAGGTGCGTATTCCACGATATATATTTTCAACAGATTGCGTTCGTTGCGAATTACATGGATTCTCGGACGCTTCGCTTAAAGCAGTTGGAGGATGCCTTTATGTCCGTGTGGAGGACTCGCTTGGAAACATCTCTATTCATCTGCTAAGCGCGAAATCAAAGGTAGCGCCCGTCTCCACGCAGAGCTTGCCAAGGCTGGAATTGTGCGCAGCCTTACTTCTTTCAAGATTGCTTCATCGTATTTTGGATGCCCTTGGAAATAGGTTTGATCAAATTATTTTGTGGACAGATTCTGAGGTCGTCTTAAACTGGCTTGCTGACCATCCATCGTCCTGGAACACATTCGTCGCCAATCGGGTATCCATCATCCAAGAGTTGACTGCAGTTGCAACGTGGAGGCACGTCGAAGGAAAGAACAACCCAGCGGACATCATTTCTAGGGGAGCGAAAATCGCTAATTTAATACAATCTTGCTGGTTCACAGGTCCCGAATTTTTGTACAGCTGTTCGACAACTTGGCCTGCAAATATAAAACGTAACAGAGAAGACGTTCCGGAAAGGCGGAAAACAGAAGCAGTATTACTTGGAGCGACAAATAAGGTAAATGGATCCCAATCCTTTGATTTTGTTGAAACTTCTAAATTTATAAACGACTACAAAAAAACTGTCAGAGTGTTCGCATACTGCAATAGATTTTTACAGAATTTTAAAAGAAAATTTTTGAAAAAGTGTCGCAATGAGAATTTGTTGGGAGGTGAATTTTCAGTCGAGGAGTACGAAGCTTCCGTTTTGAGGATTATATTCTGCATCCAACACAACTGCTTCCAAGATGAATTAACAAGTTTACAATCTGAAAATAGTTTCGTTGGTTCAAAAAGTCGTATTAAAAAACTGAATCCGTTTTTACAACCTGAGTCGGTGGTGCCTTTCTTGATGCGAGTAGGAGGACGTCTTACAAATGCAGAGTTGCCATTCGATGCTAAACATCCTATATTGCTGCCTAAATCACATCTTTTCGTTAAAAGCTATCTAACTCATTTGCATCGAAAGAAGTGCCACGCGGGAGCTCAAGCTCTGGTGTCCATTTCACGACAGAGGTTTTGGATCATCGGTGTTCGAAGTTTGACGACGAATGTGGTCCACAACTGCTTGCGATGTTTTCGAATGCGGCCAAGATTGCGAGAGCAGGTCATGGGTGACCTCCCAGCTTCAAGAGTTTGTAGCGCACGCCCCTTTTTGAAGTCTGGTGTTGATTTTTGTGGTCCATTTCACACCAGTTTGGGAATGCGAGGACATCGTACCACCAAGTCATACATGGCAGTCTTCGTCTGCTTTGTAACTAAGGCGGTCCATTTGGAAATAGTGTCTGACCTGTCGTCGAAAGGATTCCTGGCTGCTTTAAAAAGATTCGTTGCTCGTCGTGGGATTTGTCGTCACCTCTACTGCGACAATGCCACCAACTTTGTGGGAGCTAGGAATGAGTTGGCCGAGCTACGGAAGCAGTTTTATAATGAACACACTCAGTCATTGATTTATAGGATCTGCGCAGAAGACAACATCGAATTTCATCACATACCACCTCGTTCGCCGCACTTTGGCGGCTTGTGGGAGTCGGCTGTTAAGTCAGCAAAAAGATTGCTGATAAGAACGTGTGACCCCACAACATTGAGCTTTGAGGAGCTTTCTACGGTAGCAGCAGAAATCGAGGCCATACTCAATTCGAGGCCTCTTACACCACTTACAGCAGATCCGAGTGACGAGGAAGCATTGACACCAGGTCACTTTATTGTTGGTGGTGCTCTAAGCTCATTTGTGGAGCCTAACGTCACCAATGTTTCCCGTTTATCACGCTGGCAGCAACTTTGTGCTATACGTCAACACTTCTGGAAGCGATGGTCCCGCGAGTACATTACGCAATTGCAACATCGGCACAAATGGAGTACTACCTCGAAGGATATGAGGTTGGGTACTATGGTACTTGTTTCCGACGACAATTTACCACCTCAAAAATGGCTTCTTGGGCGCATTGTGGAAGTCATCGCTGGAAAGGATGGTCATGTTCGGGTTATAAACATCAAAACCAAGAACGGTGTCATCTCTAGAGCAATACACAAGGTGGCGCCACTTCCATTTGAGTCTTAAAGCATCGATGATCTTTCAGAGGCGGCGGTATGTTCAATCTGAACTCGAATATGCAATATAATCACATCCTTAAAGTAAATTTCGCTAGCTACTTTCTTTAATCTAGTACAGTCCACTAAGGAAAACGAGTTTTGTTGGATGAATTTTTTGTCTTTCGCTAGAAGTCGAACCGTAGAGGTCGAGAGCAATAAATTTATTTTGTTAAAACTAAATCGTGGAGTTTTTTTTTACTTTCGACCTAACAGCGGCTATGATAAGATCAATAATACTCGTATCTTATGTTCAGGCTGTTGGAATAGAGTCGCAGGTCTTTGTTAGACCCGAGGTTGCGTCCTCGGTTAGGACTTCTATTGGCAGTTCGAGTTTCCCGCGAACAAGATTCTGGAGAATAGTTTCCGACGTCTCCAAAAAGGTGAGCACACGGCGCTATGCTTTTGCTAAGCAGCTAGGTGTGGTAGGTACAAATGACACAACTTGACGAAACAACCGACCATTTTCTTTGAAAGTGTCTGACCTGCAACGGCTACAAGTACTCGTCGTTGATGTGTTGAGTGCTTACTCACATTTCTACGGAAAAATTCAAAAATTCCAGCAAAGCCGAGTTTGATGGATTGATTCGTCTTAAATCCTTGGCGGGTCTGTAGGTTGATTTAACAGCTTTTACCAGCAAGAGTATGTATCACTGAGTGGCGCTGGTATGATGTGGGATTTTATCATTTACTGGACGATGGGCCTGCTGGTTTGAAGAGTTAGTAGATAGTAATAGCCCGAACTATTTTTCCAGTGCTTGATATCTCTTTTATGATTCATCGAAACAGCGCATTTTCAACAGCAGTTCCATGGTCACTATGCTGGAGCTGGAGTATATCCCAGCTCTGATCTGCTTGGAAGTAGCCGCTGAATATTGTTTCATTTTTATCGCTCACATCATGGCAAAACTTCTCTTGAAAATTTTCAGACTGTCTTTAGGAGGTTTCAAGTCCGTGTCAATTGTAGTTTTTCCAGTTCTATACTGCCTTTGTTTAGTTTTTCCTCAGTCCACAAGGAAAAAGCATATTGGTTACTGTCGCACGGGTTGCTAGGGAAAGACTGTCGGTCGGGACGATGAAGTGATTAGGGAATGTGTGATAGCGGGCGCTCCTGGGCCCATAAATCGCTACAAGGTAACAACCAAGATACGAGTAACTCCACACAGTAACTACTCGCGAAGTTGTCAATATAAAAATGAATCTTGCCCTCGTTTCCCAACACAAATTGTTAAGGAAGACTTTATCGAAGAAAAAAAACCTAAATTTACCCAGCCTCCGATATTCTGAAGACATCTACGAGTAGCTTGCAGCAACTTTGAAAGTAGTAAGTTCATCTTGTGAAGCACATACTCGTATATGTAAATCCAGATGCTTGAACTTGAAGATATTCGATTTCGGCCAAACATGCTACTCGTGCATATGGTACGAGTACGAGTATGTTGCCCCTGTGTATGCCAGGCATGTATCTCTTATCTCTCGGTTAAAGAATAGAATTCCTTGAAAATCTTTGCCGAAGAAACTCATTCTGGTAATGTAACCAACTCGACAAAATCCGCTTGTAGCATCCTAATGAGCTCAACAGAACTGAGGGCACATGATTTGGCTTCCACATTAGCGAATGGGGTCGAGCTAGGGGCTGGTGGTTTCTTTTTACGTCAGCTCCTTAACTCGCACTCCTTTGGACACACAAGCAGCGCCATTCATTTCCACTCCCCCTTATTCTGCATGTACATCTCTATGTATCTATCTTTCCCACTCTGTGTTGATTTAATGAAAATTTATTTAAAGCGAATGTTATTTGAATTTTTAAGGGAAATCCAATCCAACAATAAGGATGTAGTGTTGGTTGGTGTACGAATATAGCACTCGCACACACATACGAGTAAGTACCTATGCCGAAGTTGAAGCTGGTAGACAGTGAGAGAGTTTTCCTCCTACCTTCGGTGGAGAGAAGGAGAAAGTGGAAGTATAGAAATTGTGGCGCCTCGTTCGAATTGTCGTCATTGCCGACTACAGCAACAACTCCTACGATGAGTAGGAATGGGGATTCCCCTCGTCCCTTTACAGTGCCAATTGAAATGATTACGAATACATTGATCGGCCGCGCTATTCATACATAAATACACTTTCAATCGAGTGGTGCGAAGGTACACGAAGACATCTATCTATCTATTAGATCCTTGCCTTGCGTTGGCTTCATCCTCGGCATTGGGTTGAAGTTTAATTGAAAGTCTTCCTCCCGACCATCACCCACAGCAATAGCCTTGTGATGATCGTATTTCAAAAATTATTTTAAAAATCCAATTGACTAGGAAGTTCATCCGGGTGAGGGGTCTGTGAAAATTCAGGGAAGAAGTCTTGAATTTATACAAAACTTTTGGAGGCGCTTGCTCTGGCCGCCTTTCGTTTTTTCTTTAGTTCGTTGTTGTTGGTCCTTAGTTGTGCTTTGTTTCACTGCAAACTCCACCATCTATGATACTTTCATTCATAAAAATTCGCCGACATGTGCTTTGTGTTTTCGAGGTAAAAACAAAAAACCAAACGAAACGGAGAGAAACGAAATAAAAACAAAAAGAAACGAAAAGAATGGAAAAGAAATGATTCCACGGAGAATAATAAATTTATTCTGCCTTCAGGCCAAGGCGAATTCGCGTTTGTATTTGTATTTCCATTTGTATTCGGGATAGTGAATGTGGGGGGATGTTTAGTACTATTATAAGTTTCGGGTACGTGAAAAGAACGATGATGACGGTAATAAAATGTAGGATTTTCTATTTTTAGGACGCAAATTGCCAGAGATTGACTAACATTAGGATGCATCGCATATTGATGAGATTAATTTGAATTTTTGATTTTTTTTTCCATTTACTCCTTTTGCCGCATAGACTTTGTGGAGGTGCTAAAGAAAAGCTAAAAATTAGAACGTCATAGCTTCTATACATATGCACATATGTACCACCAAGTGACAGTGCTTCGTTGGGCAATATCAAAAAACAAGAGTCGATTTACCCACCCTTGTGCTGGCTGTCTGTTTTGTTTTCGACAAGTTTCTCGAAGACGTAAATAGAAATCAAATGGAAGAGAGCCTTTAAGCACTGTCTGCCTATGAAGATGCCTGTCTATTCTGAGCTCTCTATACGCACTTGCAGGTTTTGTATATTTTGCCCCATCAGACCCAGTACCATGTTGAATGCTATGTGGTGCTCGGAGGTACCTTTAGGGATGACTTGCTGTCAATTTGTCATCGATCTTAACTGAGCTGCTCTTTTTTCTGGATTCGTTCCAACCCCTTCTCTTGAAGGCTTTTTGAGGTGGTCTACATCACGTTCCTAACTGTTGGGCACATCCCAAAATCTTGTACTCGTCAAACATCTAAAACTATCCATTGACCAGAATGGAAGTTAAAGCACTCGTACTTACGGTGCGCCCTTGCATATTGTTTGGCTGAGGCTTATGGCGTATCACTCTGCTACGCCTCGAGTTCTCAATGAGTTTTTGAACCTTGGATCTTTGTATTTTTGATGCGCTTCAGAAAGGTTCCAATGCCACGAGATTGAAGATAAGCCTGAGGTGCTTCAACACCTAGTGAGACTATTGTACATGTCAGAATGCTTGATCGGGTTTTGACATCTCTAGACTGCCAATGGGGCAAAAGAAAAGTCGGATGTACATTACCACTTACCAGCGCCATCCGTGAAAGCAGAATATAACGAGGGTATGGCACTACACTAACTGACACTGACTGACAAAAGTTTTGAACAAGAGTACGTGCCAAAATGTCGCTGCAGCTAGTAGAACCTGCAAGCGAAGGCGTACAAAATGTAGAACTAAGCGAACAAAGTGACAGTGACAAAATAGAGGGGACACCTTTCTGATAGGTTTTCATCCGATGCCCGAATGAAACCGGGGTTACAACCGTCAAAGCTGCAGTTTAGGTGGGCAGAATTTGGATGTAGCGGGGAAATCCACCCCCAAGAAAACCCGGAAACGCCAAAGAGGACTAGACCGGGTTACCTATACAGGGCCGCTATCACCTCTCTGACGCTCCACATTGGAAAGGCTGGCAATAACAAGAATCCGAAAGACACTGAATGCAAACACTGTGTCGATCAACTATGGGAGCTAAGCAAAGGGATGCGATGTGAAATACGGGTGAAATATTCAACGCAGGAAACTCTTGACGCTTAAGCTTTTGAGATATTCGGGTCACAAAAACCCGTTGTGCCATCTTCTGGATCGAGGGCAACTCAAGGAAAGGGATAATGTGCTGATACGTCTTCATACCCAGAAGTGGATAATTTATTTTCGCATGCGAGCATGAATCGGAAAACAAGTACGGCTCTTCCCGCGCTGGGAGCTTATTCAAAGGTTCTGTCGAGACTAATAAATCGATCAATTTTCAACATTCAAAGTCTTCCTTTGGGGCTAAATTCCCTCTTGGAACAGAAGAAGCATATGCAACGTGAGAAGCAGTCATCTTTTCGATTTCATACTATCGGGTGACTTGGTTATCAAATCGAAAGAAAGAAAGTAATCGACTTAATCCTATCCATTAGGGACGCTTAGAAAATTACCAACTGGAAAAAACTATCAAATACACTATTGTTTCCTTTGATAACTTCAAGTCACGTGGCATATTCAATTCTACTACAGGAAGCCCTGAACAAAGCTTCGCAACTAACCCAGCAGTGGCATACAATATGACCGTGGCTTATACTGAAAGGTTACTATACGCTCGTCAGGAGCTTCAGATCTATTGGTGTGGCATCCATCATGCTTCATGCTTTGCAATGCATCCTCTGCGACAGCTAACATTCCTGGGGTCGTAAACATTACATTCGTCCGTATTCGAGGCCGCTGGTTGTCTCTGAATTGCTTTGTTTTTTCCCCCAACCTGATGGCTCAGGTCCGGTGACAGTAGCCTCTCTGAGGTTATGGCAACCTCCGTCGGCCTATTCAGGGTATGTCTTTAGACTTGGGCTGCAAATACGTTGAAGTAATTCTAAACCGAGCTGTGCACCAAGTAGTTCAAACTGAATAGAGTCGTCGGGAAGTAGTAGTTGATATGTAGGTCTTCTTGTGTGCGCCTTAATTGTGATCCATAATGCATCCCTTAATATTCTGACGCAGACTACAGCCATGTATCGGTTCGAATTCGAGTCTACATCCTTAACGGACTAAAAAGGTGAGCTCGATGCTGATAAGCAACCTTCTTCTCCTTTAATTGAAACAGAAGCTGCTGCCACAGATCCTAGAACGTCTATCTACCCAGTCAATGGAAATGGAAACCGACAAATAATCAATAAGAGTTCGTTTACGACCAGAGGATGAAGATAAGCTTTTGGTCACATTTTCAGAATCGGAAGCCTCCACCGCAACGACATTGTAGTGCAGGCTTCTCTGATTGATGGTGGCAGTGATGATACAATTTCTCCAGATTAACTTCCATCAACACAAAATATCCTCGGCCGCACTCATGCTGCGTCTATCCAGAAACCGTGGATTGTACAATAGAAGGCGTAGTTCGTGGGACACGTTCGGCTCTATGTAAAAGACAAACGTAAGATCAGAACTTGTATACTAGTGAAACGTAGGCTTAATGTACTCTTACTTGTTAATCTCAGCGACACCAACTTAACCGTTGGCAGAACTGGAGACTGCAAAGATACGTACTTGCCGGCATCGGTTGTGGACTGTCTCCCTGGTTACTGCCTAGAAAAGGTTGTCTTGGAAGCTGGAAAACAAAAAATTGGCCTCATCATTGGCTGCGATGCCAACGCACATTAAACGTGAGCCAACGCCTCATTTTTTGCAGTATTGGCACACTCTTGTCTCCGACAACATCCAATTCAGTCTGAATGACGTTCCACCCAGCCAACCAGCATTGCTGAACAAATACAGAGGAACACTTTTAAAACTTCTCTCCTCTGAACTGCTAAGCCCCCCATGTAACACCAATGAGCTTGACATGGAAGTCAATGATGTTATCCACTCTCAATCAGGCAAAGGTTGCTTTCTACCCTCTTATTCAACCTAGACGCAAGAAAAAGCCGCATTGGGACCGCTTTCAAACAAGCCAACGCTTTAAGATATCGCGAGGATACACTGTCATGGAGAGAAATTAATAAAGTTTTCATTCCCAAAGCCGGAAAATGCTCTCACGTTGTCCCAAAGTACCTCAGACCTATAAGTCTATCAGAACGATTGATTGATATCCACATATGAGCTAAAATTGATCCAAGACTTCTGTCAACGGCTCAACATGCCTACTGTAAAGGAAGATCGGTGGAAACGGCTCTACGTTCACTGACTAGCCGCATCAGACGATAGCTACATTATAAAGAGTACATAATGATCACATTCCTGGACTCCATGAACTCCAAACTGGAGTCCTAAAAGATGTGAGGTCCGTCAGAAGGCAGTGACCTTAAGCTGGTGGTAGCAGAATGATTGCCTGTGCGGATGACATTGCTTTAGTCGTTTCAGGAAAGCATCTCAATACCATTAAAGAACTCTTACAGCAAAATCTTAGCAGATTAACCTTTTGGACGAATCGCTGTGGATTGGTAGTAAACCCCCATGGACCAATCATAGACCCTCCCTCAGTCCACGGTACTAGTTCTCCGCTACAGCGAAATATCTGGGTCTCATTTTTGACAGGAAACTAACCTGGAAACCTACTCGTATATTTAAGAAAGAGTAAAGAAAGCGTCAGTAGCTCTATTCGCTTGCAAAAAAGCCGTTGGGAATAAATGGGGGCTTCAAACTCGCACTACCCACTGGCTATACGCCTCGGCACGTGTACCTACAGGGTATTTGACTGGCGGTTAAGTAAAGTCCGAAAGACAGCATGGCCTTACGAACTACTCCCCCCGTGGCACTGGATATTCTATTTCACTTGAGACACTCCTAGCAGCTATTTGCCTTAAAGCGACTACACAGTTGGCAAGTAACTTATATTTGGCCACGCTAATATTCTTAGGAGTACTTCCAGAGAATATTGACTACATTATGGCCCAACATTAGTCTGACAAAGATTTTCTTGCAATTTAGATCTTTCTGGGAGGAAGATGCCTTCATGGACGGCAAGTCAATTCATTTCTATGCAGATGGATCCAAGACTGATAACTGGATTGGTGGCAGTGTTTTCTTAGATAAATTTAACTTGGGCCGCCGTCCAAATTTTGGCGATTGAAGAAATCTTGGTTTAGCTGAAGAAAAACGTGATATCTGCGAAGCATATCCACATCTTTTCGGATAGCCAGGCCGCTATCACATCCCTGGATTCAGTGTTACAGAATTCTAAGAACTCCTTGACTGGCGATCACCTCCTATATTGGATGCCGGCACAGTGATATTAAAGGGAATTCTAGGGACGAAGAACTCGCCAAGATTAGAACCACTCTACCTATCCTTTTGATCTTTCTAAATAGGAAGCAACTCAGCTCTGTCATAGGTGTCATCACTGGACACTGTCTTATAGGCAAGCATGCAAACTACTTCTGCTGGTGTTACATGGAATAGGAAGAGGAGAAGACAATCCTCCACCCACTTTGTACATGCCCAGCTCTCTCCCAAAGAAGAAAACTCCACTTGGGAGCTATCTTCTACAATGACTTAAGCGATCTAAACAATATGGACGTTAAGAGTCTACTGGGCTTCGTGAAGCTCAAATCATTGATTATACGTAGAGAGGTAGTCTTTGTATCACATTACAAGCGTTTTGAAAAAGAAACAGTGTCGGAATAAGAATGGAACCCTGGGGTTGTCTTGCCAGAATGTATAGAGGACATCTATTTGACACATTTGATCTGACTCAAATGTTAGTGTTTCTGTTGATAACCAATATTGCAATTTTGAGATGTACATGCCCCATATTGTCATGCACATAGTTGCAAATATGTATAGTGCTGCCACTTAAAAAAATAAAAACACATAATGCTCAAAGCATTAATCCATTTAAGAAGGATCTCATCACGACTTGAGGAAAATGTCAAGCAATCTAGACTTGTACATATGTTAGGAATATGTGTGTGTGTGTACAATAAATTTGTTTGTACACATAAGTGGTAAGGTAAACATTTTTAATTGCAACACTGAGACTCTTTCGCCTCTCGAGTATAACACAACACATCCTTGGTTAAATGGCATTGGTCACCTCTTACCACTGTTACTCGCAGCTACCAACTGGGTGTATAGGCGTTAATAAATGAATGTATCTCTATTTGTAGTAACTGCATTCAAGTCTAAATACAAAACAATCTCATCATATGCTAATTACGAGTAAATGTCAGCTCCATACCCCTTGGCAGGGAATTAACATTCTTCTGAAAATTCGTTAGGATTTGGGTTTATTGTTTACCCCATACACGTACATAAGTACAGCTAAACACAACCACAGATACATATGTTAGATACGGGTATCCGTACATCTGACGACATTGGTTAACGGTAGAGAAATCCCAATTCAGGCCAAGTAATTAGTATGCGCATTCATTTGACAGCAACATGCAAGTTTAATTGAAATTCTCTAGTGAAATTTAAGTTTCCCAAAATGAAGGATACTCCTATGGTATCCTTAGGTCCCGGTCGGAAAGGTAAGAACGCTTCAGGGATGAGGTGAGTATAGCAGATGTACGAGTAGGTAGATGTCATGGAGGAGGATTGTGAGGGGCGTCTTCATTTAAACCAATGAAAGCATCCATAAGATATGTTAATACGAATACCGGCTGCCATGTGACAATCGTTGCCTAAAAACACATTCATCCCATGGCGTTGTGGTGGCTCCATCTGCTGATAGTCACCGTATTGTAGCTTTTTTTTTTGTTTTCCTTTCAAAACACACACTCATACGTTCATTGAAAGCTTATTTCTTGGTCCATTCATGAAGACCACCAGCTGGAAAATGGAGTTGACAAGAAGGCAGTCCGTAAGGAGGCTGGCAAGCTTGTCGCTGGGATAAAAGCAAAAGGACTGGTAAGTGGGCTAAAATGAAGGCAGAGACTGAATGTCGAGCCTAGCACAGATGATTGTGCTCTGACGCACAAAAGAGAGATTACCCCCAAAACGTATACAGTGGAAAACGCTTACTCACATGGATACTAACACAGATGCTGGTACTCGATTCTGTGCATTCGTGGTGACTTCCTCTGAAGGCTTTTTATCCATTTCGCTGTATCCTTCGTGTGCTTACTGCTTTGTCATTTTGGAGGTACTCGTACCATCGTAATGTGTAACCGGTTGTAAAGTGATGACGTAAATTGATGTGCCACTGGTATGTACGAGTACTGCTGTCCTGTCCTGTGCTGTGCTGTGCTGTGCTGTACAGTGTACGCTGTGTTCTTTGTTGTGGCATTCGTGTATGCGGTTGAATGGAGGAAATGGAGGAGATTCAGATGGAGATGCTACGAATAACATAGTAGTCGTCGTCGTCCTGTTTTTTTTTTCTGTATTTCTTTCTCTCTATCTCTTTCTCCGTGTTGTTACGAGTGTTACACTGGCCGATCAATTCATTTGAAGGAATCCAACTGCCCTCGCCCGTTGTCAGCGGTGTGGTGTAGAAAATTTTAAATTAAGGATAAACTGTTTTGTGTGTCATTTTCGACGGTGATGTGGTTTCGGTGGTTAATATGACTCGGAAGGGATTTTCCTGTAAAGAGCTAAACATATGAGTGGCCTTCCAAAAAAGAAAAAAAAAAAACAAAAAACACCTGGAATTGGGGGGGATGGGGATGTGAAAAGTGACAAAATTTCGGTGACATAACTGGGAAATATGGGGAATGATATGACTTTTGATGGCGAGTGTTTTGAACTGCGTTAAAGGGATAAATGACAGGGTTTGCGGAGGTGACAGGTTTATGTTATAATGTTGGGGTTGTTTTGAAATTTTAGACATGCGGGACAACCACAGCGGTAGGAGTCCATGAGACTTGCAGACATGCAGGTTCTCTAACCAGGTGTGGATGAAACTTACTCCGAAGTCTGTGGATGAGCGATCTCAGACTTAAATAAGAGCGACACGACGGGGTCACTTTTCAAGATGACATCAATATTCAACATGCATATCAGTTTGCATTCGCAAGCAGGGTGACGTTACCAAAGCTTTCTATCTGGTTTTAACCAGAGTTTTTAGGGTCTCTTTTTTTTGTAAATTTTCAAAAGGAGCTACCATCAATACGACCTATTAGAGCGGTCTTGCACGCGCCCCCAAATTTTCTATTCATTTTAGCAGCGACGATGCAGCTTTTCACCTTTTCCTGATGCGCTCTGGGTGCCTAATACCGGAAGACGTTAACGTTGACTCGTTTGAAAAGTTGTTGGTGGCAGCGAGATAATTTCTACATGGTGTTCAACTATGAATGTGGTGGTAGTGAAGGAATTCCTCAGAAGGGATCTAACAGGATGAATTATATAATTTAGGTTAGACTACCCTACGTTGAGGTGCACTAGACTAGGTGTACGCTCATTGTAACACTCGTACTATTGGAACCAAACACTTTTCACGATAAATTTGTCAAGGTCCATGGTCTTCATAGATCAGAAATCATTTGGATCTCGAAAGTGGCAGATTTCTAGGAGCTAGAGAGTGCGCCATAGAATCATATTCCTCTTCGTGCCGTGATGATGTATGTAAGTTTGGAGATACACATTAGTTCTCCGGCTCTCGTGATCGTATGAATCCAATATGGGTCTCGACGTGTCAATCTATGATTGTTTGACGCTTTTGAGCTGTTTACTATTCATTAATTCTTCAGGGAGGCTATTGCCTCCGATGTCTGAATCCATAGAGTGCGATATTATGTTCCTAACGATCTCGTCTGAATCAGATCGCTGCTTGACTTTATGCTCATTCAGACTGATGAATAGCAGGGGCTTAATGAAAAGCTGACACTTTGCCTTGGAATTACTAGTGTACGCAGAGGTCCTCTCAGATGGAAATGAACTTACTGAAAAAGACTTCGAGTTGTCTTTATTTGTTTCTTCCTAGAATCAGGTGGTTGAGGTTAACGTTGAAAGCGCTTACAGATAATTAAAAGCCAGTTGGTTGGGATAGGATGTTACGTAGCGTGAGTAGAGGTAGGCTTGTACTACATTTGGTTTTTTCCATTGGTGTGTGTTTTTCAGCCTAAGGGCAGAGTTGATTGCACTCTGCATGTCAAACAAAGTCTCTAAGTGGTAAATGGCGAAAAGTTATTCAGGCAGCCCTTTCGTTTTTTCGTTAAGTTAGTCCGTCTTTCTATGGCAGGCCACCAAATGGCCATGACTTTGGGTTGTATACCTTGAGTCTATAGCCACAACTACAGTCCTTTTGCCCAAATAGAGGACAGGTAAGACTATTTGAGTTCCACCTGCAAAATGATCTATCCATGACAAATTGCTGTCCAGAATGAGGCTTAGATACCTGATAACTCGAAGGAGTGCCATTCGAATTGATTTTCTGTGAAGGGAACCAGTTCCCTTTTGTCTTATGCTAAGACAGTAGCTGCGAGAGGAGGGAGTATACCTAAGGCATACTGCAGAGTATTAGAGAGTATCTTTGGGTATTTGCCCGACAAATTAAGAGTGACGTCGTCTGCGTAAACTACCAAGCCACATCCCGCACCCTCCAATAAACAGCCCATTGAGAACTAGGTTCCGTATGAGTGAGTACATCCCCTGTGGGTGTTTCTTTATCCACTTTCTTCCTGTAAGAGCAGGAGATAACATTAACGACTCAACAGTATGTTGAGAATGAAGTACATCCAGCTGTTCACAGAATCAATTTTGTCTCGTTCTTCAAGCAATACCAAGGAATACCTCCTTGAGAGTCGTTGAAGAGAATGCAGTGCACTCTGGACCGTGTTTTGATTTTGGCAATTGATGTCTTGGATTCTCTTGAGGGTAATCGAGGATGGGCGAGAGCTTAATAAGTTTTTAGAATACGTAACACGATGTCTATGTCATGCTCTGCCATTCTGTAGCTACGCAGGTAAATGCCATCGGATCCTTGTACCTTGTGATTTTTGAAGCTCCAAACTGCCCATTTAAGCTTTTCACACAGATCACGTACGACTTGGTCTGTAGATGGGTAGATGTTGTCATAGTAGATTTGAAGTGGGATGCTGAAATGCAACAAGGGAAATGGGTACTTGGTACTGTCCGGAGTGCTTAAGTTGTTTCGAGGATTCACCAGTTCTAGTGTTCTATTCGCAGAAGCTACACCAAGTCCTACATTATTCTCTCATTATATCTTGTTTGTAGATCCTTAAGGCCTTATAGGTTTTCAAGTAATACTACGAGCGCTTACCCTCTATGGAAGATTTAAAGAGGAAGGGAGTTCATTGTTGGTTTCGTCAAACTCTAGCTGGGGTATTGGAATGTGAGTACTGGATCTAGCCCATCTAACCCATAAGCAATCTTGTTGTGTTTCTTCCAGTTCATCTATGACAGCAGAAGGCAATTGCTTCTTCGATATGCTGAATTGTATGTATAGGTGGTTAGAAATGTAAGGATTTGTTGGTCTTCTTTTTTATTAATGAAATTGTGGCAAAAACTACGTTACAAACTACAGGATTAGTACCTTCTAGATACCCAAACATTGACACACCTATAGGGCTATGTCGGCTATGCCTCACAAGTCCTGGTTTTCATTTCATTGCAAGTTGTCTGCAACTCCAACTACAAGCTACGAGCAACTGTCTCCCAGGCCTGACTAGACGGATTTCTCAATTTAAAATAACCGCAGTTAAGCGCAGAACACAGACAGCTCCGACCAAGTGAAGATTTTGCTTTTGGGCCAAGTTTTTATTCGTTACATTAGTGCGGTCAACTGTTTTTCGTTTTCGATTTTTTGTTATTTGATTGCGTTTTGCAGTACTTGGGTGTAGTTTAGTTTGTACTAAATCGGGATCCTGACTTTTGTTGGAACTTCCGTTTAAAACCCGGCGAAGCAGATCTCTAAATGTCTACCATACGCTGGCAAACATGACATCAACTGACATCAAAATCGGTCTCTCGTCCTCTACGCGTCCATCGAGTCGTGTTCTAAAGCCACCAGGTGGTCGATGTGAAAGTCAATGCACCACGTCCAAAATACAATCAGCAAAACTCTTCAAACCTAAACGCATGCATGAATTCCACAGATGCCAATGTCGTTGTAGAGAAATTGCTCGTAGGGATTATTGCTCCAGTGGAGAAGGCGGATGCTGCACCAGCTCTGGAGCCCAAAAAATCACCAACCAACTCAACTTCGTCCAATGACAGTCAACAACGAGGACGGGTGCCACCAGGTGGTTTCTCATCCGGTGGATTTTGGTAGAGAGAAGGACATGCAGGAAATCTAATCCACCTTCCTCCCTCATCCCGAGTCCTGCTTCCAAATGCATTTAAACTGTTATAAGTAAATTTTCTTGTTTTTTTTTTAATTTTTCTCAGTTTTATCCTCGGGGAAAGTATCTCTATTTTTAAATCTTTGTAATACGCTCATTTCAATGTTGCTAACCTCTATAATCTCCTGCTTTAAGTTATTTTAAAATTAAATTTCCGCTTGTATGTTTGATGAATGTCCATAATGTCCAGAATACCATACCCACGTCCAGTCACATTAAGATCATACTATTCCGTATCCTTTATCCCACACATCACTATCCATCCTAACTAACCAAGCTCATCAATTGTCGATTTATAACACTCACAACCCAATCGAATGCAAATTAACGCTCATTTAAAATTTAAGATCCTAAAACATGTCGCGTCGAAAACGTCGAAGGCACTGCATGGCTCTTCTTAGCAAGGACGTCCGAGAGAGTGCGCAAACATCGTTCGCTGCGTTCGAATTTTCGTGAAAGACCTGAGAATGTTGCCTCATAAAGTGCACATCATTCAACAATTGCTGCCTGCTGACGTTCAAGTGAAGATAACTTACTCCCATGCTCTGTTACACCTCTTGCAAGAAGAGGACCATTTCGTATCCAAAATGACAATGAGCGACGAAGCCCATTTCTACTTACTTGTGAGTGGTTATGTGAATAAACAAAATTTGCATTTCTCTGGCATGGAGAATCCATATGAACTGCACGAAGAGCGATTGCCTCCTCTCAAAATGTCTATTTGGTGCGGCATTTTGCAGTGGAAAAGCGATTTGCCCTTATTTATTTGAGGACGCCGACGGCACCGCCGTAACTGTAACTGGTGAGCGCTACAGATAGATGTTAGACGAGTTTTTGTAGTCGCAAGTTGCTGAATTGGGTCTTGAGTACTGTTGGTTCCAGCAGGACGGAGCAACCGCTCACACGGCTCGGACAACGATGGAGATTTTGACTCACCAATTTCCAGGCCGACCGGATCGCCAGGTCTGTCGTTGAAATCTCGAGTTTACCACACCAGATGTTTGCTAGCAACAATTCAAAATGCAGTAAAACCAGCTCAAATGTGCATCAACTCAGGAGAATGGCATCCAATTCACAGTATGACATAACTTTTGAGCCACCTTTTACAATGCATTGCGAAAATCGGTGGAGAGTAACGAATCATCTGTTGCTGGAGAAACTGCCAATCTGCGCTGAAAGACTTACAGAGCCCATTCACGTCTTCGAAGATAGTTCGAGAATGCAAGACTTCACTGTACTGAGTCGAAATGCTAAAGTCGCTGAGCCTTGTTTGGATCTACTTATATCACAATGGGTTCATGGGAAACAAAATTGCCGAAGAACTTCCTAAGTTTGAGTTAAAACGGCCTGCGTCCTAAGCTAAATGCATATGATGTGATTCTCTATGTTACCGGCAGTCCAGTGAGCAATTTTCCTGTCCCTCAGTAGGATCGATTATAGACTGCTTAACGCCCTCGTGGGCCACTATACTTTTACGAATCTTCTTAGCGTGCTCTGCATATGGTAAGTCTCACAACACCCTACGTAATGATAACACCGCGGAGCACTATCTCTGTGAACGTAGGAATGTGGGTATTCCTACGAAAGACTGAGGGATTTTAGTAAAAGGAACATACTCGTACAAGGAGTACAATAGACTTGTCTGTGTGCTACCATCTAACAGGAAGAAAAGAAATTAACATTATCCTGACAGCAAAAACTATTATTGAAAACGATGTCTCTGTGGAGTCAACTGTGGGTTACTCTGATAGCCAAGCCGTTGAAAAGGCCCTGGGCTTCGGAATTACCAGATCACGGGTTGTAGTAAGACCAGGAGTAAAATGTTGAGTGACGGCACGTGGTTTTTCCAGTTAATGAATGGTGAACTGGCGAGGAAGTTTTCGGCGCTGCGCAGGATTTTTCCTCCATTTTTACATTAAGCTCGCTGAAAAGACGCACCGAGAAGTAAGCAATCACTGTTATAGGATTGTGTGAGACTGCTCCATGTTGGTATGCCTGCTCGGAAACCTATATTCCCAAAAATGAAATTCAAAATGCGGTTGATAAATGTATGTTTACACATACTTCCGACCCTTCCTCATCAAGTTTCGAAAGATCACTCCCAGCACTTACTGAATAGGACACTTCGATTATTTAACTAATGAATGCATACACAGACCTCCCTGACAGTTAGAAGGACTTCCTCTTACTTTGTTTATGAAATTTTCCAATAACTGCATCAGCAATTGGTTTTTTGTTTTGTTGAATTTTGAAGTTTGCTGCTTGACCTTTTCAAGAGCAAACCACCAATTTGGGGGGCTTTCCACTCCACATCAGCAAGTTTCCGTTTCATCTATGATCTGTGGTGGACAATCCTCTGATCCTTTGGTTTGGGACCACTGTACTGTGATTTTATTTTTACTTTTTTTGTAATCTCAAGTTTTTCTTTGCTCTCCGAGTATAAAGGGTTCCTCGTCAAAATGAGATTGCCTAAAATCTAAGGCTGAAACCTGTTAAGGACTTTCTGTTGGTCGTTAATCAGATTCTTTTATTGTTGCAGACATTTTCCTTTTGATGGATTATGTTAATAAGATTAAAATGGATGACTTGTTGAGTTGGATTTGGTCGAGGACACACCACTGAGTCAGAGACAGGCCAGCCGAAAAAGGATGATCGAGTTTGGCATTAATCGTATCACCATAAGTACTGACTCTGGCACTGGGTGAAGGGGTATCTACATAGCACTCAAGCTGTGTGCGTTGACGTCCAACACTGTAACTCTGTCCATTTTTAACTGAGCTAAAATTGTCCCAATTACTGGGTGATTCAGTGCGAATGGACATTACCCTGTTTCGGAATGGAATTTTTGGTATGGCAACCAGTCTGTGTGTGTTTGCAAGGCAGGGCCAGTACTCATACCAGAATTGTTCGTGTAAGGGAGTGAAAAATTTATGTCCAAATGGTAGTTGTGTTGTGCATTCGTATGATGTCCATGCATCCATGCGGTGGAAATGGGGATACAGAAATATGCTCTAGGTCAAGGAAGCCATGGGGTTGACAGTTAATGAAGTCCTTGTACTTGAGTTACATTAATTTCGCTTTTACTGAGGCAAGAAAGTATTACTTTTGACCAAAGGCTGGTATTTGGCTGTAGCGATGGAGTGAGGTGAATTTCGGGGAAACGACGTCCAGGAAACTACTTGTTACTTGAACATTTTCAACGTACGCATTTATAAATATATTTCAAGCTTAAGTGCGTCATAAATTATGTTTACTTTACAAATGGCAACCGACAACCAACATGGAGGGAACCCAAAAAAAAAAAAAAAAATTAAGAACGTTACATAGAGCTGTAACTACTTGATTATCTAAAGCCGCTCTGGAGGATTATAACTAGATGTCCTTGGGAGATAGAATTTTTGGCAGAGTACACTAAGGATTGTGTATTTTGTATAGTCACGGAGGAGTGGGCAAGTTATGTGGATTAAGTACTCGGATGTTGATATAGTCAAACGTACGGGTAGAACCTAACAACGGCTAAGAAGCCCACATTTTCTTTGGAAACTACTAACGAGTCCATTGCCCAAGAATTTTCCACTGACAGATCCGTTTGAATATATGTGTTTGGTGAGGTCAGAGTTCTCCTCAATAAGTTATACGAAGAGCTGGGAGGGTGATTCCATAGCTATGAATAGACTACAGGCATCTCTTGACAAATTTGTGAAGGTCGGTGACAAGTTAGATCATGGAAGGGGAAACTGCTTAAGAATTTAATTGTGATGCGTGACAAGACAGGTCTCGAGATGAGCTGCAGAAATGGTCAAAATTAAAATATTTGAAGAAAGAGATGGGCGACAGCAGGTCACTTCGAGTACTGCATAGTTATGGCTGCAGCGATCTAGACTAGACTAAGGAAATAAAGTGCTTCAAATGTGGCAATGTGGATCAAAAGTCAACAAGAAATAGTGATGTTACGTGTATCAAAAGAAAGCCGAGACACTTAGCAATCATTATGATGTTTCTCACTTGGTTGCTAACTTACTTACTCATGTAGATGGCGATCCAGTTCAGAGTGAATCTTATCTTCAACTAAGAAGCCTTTCCAGTTAGCTCAAACCTTAAGTAACTACCTCCAGTTGTGAATTCAAAATCGGTCGAGGTCCCCTTCCTCTACTTCCTTGGCCACTGAGCAAGAATCGAAGACTCTCCGAGCCGTAGCATTAGTGTCCATTCGCTCTGATGTATAGTCTTTTAACTAGATCGGTGTCGCCGTACGGGACCAAATATTTCTCTCGAAAAAACAGAGGATATCTTCAACCGCTTTCGACAGAGTTCATGATTCAGCGCCATAAAGTAGGAGTGTGACGATCAAGGTCTGATATATTACATTACTACTCAAATGTCTTCTTAGTCCACAGAAACAGCGATTGGCAAGAGATTTGACAGACGGCGCCCCCGGTGTTGGCTTGTGAATTCCTCATAATTCTTTAAGTTTGATGTTGAAGAACCACCGAGCTTGACAGCAGCAACTGGACGAGTTTGGTAGGGTTGCCAAAACTAGTTAAACTCTATACAACTCGTCCCTATAAAGGCTTCTTGAGTTCTTTTCAGGATCTGCGGGATTGTGAACATTTGGGCGGTTGTAGAATTTCCTGGCCAGAAACTCACTGATAGGGGCCAATCAGGTTGTTGACGAAGGTTTTCGGACGTTTACACAATAGGGCAGATAAGATCTTGAGGGGACTTATATGTGTGAAGTATGCGCAGTTGACGGGCTCTAATTTCTTGTAAATCGGGCGAATTATGCTGAGAATTCATTCATCAGACATTTTTCTGCACTTTTCTGACCAGATGGTGGAAATGAGCTGGTGTAGGCTCTCCATAAAGTCACTTCCAGGTGCTTTGAATACCTCGTCCGAGAAGTTTGAATATCATCGTCTTAGTTGAACGGTCTATTCAGAATAAATTTTTTCTTAGTAGACTGTGACTTAACTTAGCAGACTGTGACTCAACTTCAGTCGAGTACTTCTACATCCTTACAGGCTTCTGTGCGGGTGTTGTTGCTTTGACACGTTCTTTTTACTTTTTAGTACAACTTCCGTGCATTGTTCCTGGAGTACAAACTCTCAATATCTTCCATTTTTTGTCTTCGAGAAAAGCCAAGCAAGCATATTTCGTCCTTCGTTGATTCAAGCTTTTTTAATTCACTCTACAATATGTTCTCTCCCCTCAGCCTACTATCTAGGATGATGCAAGGAGGATGTGCGCCAGGCCCATAGTTACGTGCCATTAGGATATTGTGCCTTAGGCATGCTGGATAATGTTAGCGGGCATCTGTGAGTATATTATGGTGCGCGAAAGTTTGGGTTAAAGTTCTTTTTTCTTTGCAGTGTTGTGACGGCGGTCACTTTATCTCTATTCTCTATCCTGAGTTCAGTTCAAACCGCCGTTGTATTCAGTCGCCCTCTTACTTATAGAGTAAATTTGTGAATTTTTATTTTTTTTTCTCCGCAATTTGCTTTTGCGTTTTCCTGATCTTCGTCATGTCTTCTTGTGGATTAACCAACTGCTAGATTGACGACAATAATGCTGACTTTGTTGCCTGTAAGGGGCTCTGCGGCAAAATATTCCATGCTATTTGTGTCGGCCTAAATAAAAGAAACACGGTCTTCCTTAAAGAATTCTCCGAAAACCTACTGTTCTTCTGTGATGAGTGTAACAGTATTTCTCTCTCACATGTGCTCCTTGCAATCAAGTGCCTTAGTGACACCAATAAATCCAACCATAACTCACTCGTCAGACAAACAAAGTGTAAGATATGCGAAAGACTTTGGTCCTAGCATTGAAAAACAAGTTGCTCGTGAAATGAAGAGACATACAAGCGCCACCTTGATGGATTCCAACAAAAAAACATGTAATTCCATCAACTCTCTCCCTGGGAAGACACCGATATGATATCTCATATTATCCACATCCAATCTCCATCTCGAACCTGCAACAAACGAATCTGCAAAAAAATCTTATGGTGATGTAATTGCTCCAACGCCAACCCCTCCAGTCGCCGCCCCAGGGAAACTTGTTACACAATTTAACACGACGTGGACACCTTCACAGTGGCAAGGCAGGCTAGACCGACTCCGCACAACGAATTAGATGTTCACCACCCTAATCCTTAAAGGTGCTCCAAATTATGCAGATGTTGCTTGAATTTCACCATCAGCCAATCCACAGAAACAAACGGAATTTCAAAATTAATTTGCCGGCTAAATACGAATGGTTATTTGTTAACTCATCCAACACCAACCTCAAGCTAGGAAAGATGCGGGTCTCCAAATGGACGGATCAACCAACCAACAAAAACGGAGAAAAAAAAACGAAGCAACGTCTCATCAAAATATAATTATAAATCGCCCAGACTGTATCCTTAAAACCAATATATCTCCCAATTTTTACCTCCCGTTTATATCCCTAAGCAACCCCCTTCACGTATCTCTACAAAAGCACCGAGTGCCTCTCTTCCATCCAAGTCACAACGCGTTTCTTTTAATTTAACCCCTGCCCTTGATACTTTTACTGCTCAACCACCCACACCCCTTTCACGAATACTAACAACTGCTTTCCCAATTTCGACCTTACAACAGGAGCCAAATACCCAAACTTTATTAGCTCGCGTATAGACACTACAGAATGCTGTTACGCGCTCTCTAGGCTAAGGGATAAAAAGATATACGAAAATATACGTCTCTTTCTCGCATATCTTTACGACAAATCCGACTCTGTTTGCTTTGAGGGAAAAACCAAAGCAAGTGTCATGGTCTCCATCCAACAGAAAGGCATTCCTACGGATATAACTAGCCTCAGAAAGCTTTACAATAAGTTCCACGAAATCTTCGACACACCTCCTCCAGGTATGTACACTCTAAAAGAGTTTCTCACCTTCAGCGCAGACGAGCTGCATTCTTTGCCTGCATCTCATCTACACTCCCCTACTCCTCCACGCAACAAACTACCTCTTACATTTTACTATCAAAACGTAAGAGGCTTGCGCTCTACAACTCGTGCTGTCTTGTCTAAATCACACGGTCTCTCTTTCTAGAGCTCTCTTTCGTCTATGTTCTTACAGAAACCAATCTGATCCCCGACATAAAGATCTAGGAGCTATTTCCATCTTCTTATAATGTTTTCCGAGATGACGATCACTCTCTCCCTATATTTAATGATCCTGCCATCCCTAAAGTTGATTCTCCATGTAGAGGTGTCCTCCTTCCCATTCACAATAACCTCAACTCTTCTCTCATCGCTATCTCTTCTTCTGTTGAACTTGATGTTGTTTCATTTAAAATAACACTTCCCAACAGGTCCCTGTACGTTATGTGTTGCTACATTCTCCCAGCTCAACCTATTGAATCCTAAATCCTTGCTATTAAAGCAATTGACCAACTAACTAGCATAACTTACTCAAGCCTGTGCTAAGTAAGTGACGTCCCTAAGTAGGCAACTAGACCTTATTTTCACTAGTGATCCTATTAACTCCACAGTAACGTTGTGCCCCTTTATCCTATCAACTGTCGACAACTTTCACCCCCCTCTTCTTCTCTCATTTTTCCATAACTCTCCATCACAGCCCACTTCTTCAACTACCATCTCTTCTTACAAATACCTTAGCAAATGTCCTTTTGATTTTACCAACCTATCCTTGCCTGATGCTGTCTCCATTTTCTACAGTGAAATATTTAATTCCATTTCTCTCTACGTCCCCTTTTCACGGCATTAAAACATCATCTATCTCCCCTCCATGGTACAACAGAAGACTTCGCTCTTTACAAAACAGAGGAAACAAATTGTGGGCAGTTTTTCTTCGCACAAATTCTTATTATGACTACTCTAACTATCTTGGAACTTACATGCAATGCACTCAGCTCTATAACTGCCTCTATCAGCGCTTTCTCGACACATCGCAGACCAACCTTATCAACGATCCTAAGACGTTTTATCAATTCGTCAATCTCCCCTCTCTCTCGTTCGAAAATATATCATCGAACGACCCACATATTATTGCCAACTATTAAACTTTTTTAAAAAGTCATTTGCAGACAACCTCTTCGTACCCGACTCCATCTATTTCAAGTAGCCCCTCTCTCTCTCAACTTTTTGATCACACCCTTATCGAAGAAAAGTTACAAAATCTCAATGATGAATTTGTATCCGGTCCAGATGGGCTCACAGCAATGTTTCTCAAAAAGTGTGCCTCCAATCTTTCGCACCCACTTTCCTCCCTCTTTCATCTATCCCTCACACAAGGGGAATTCCACCAAGATTGGAAGACCTCTTTCATAACACCGATTCACAAAAAGCGATCAAAGAGTGAAGTAACTAACTACCGTCCCATTGCTTTGCGCATTCATCCCTAGAAAATGGCAATAAAATTGACGTTATTGCTACAGATGTCTCTAAGACCTTCGATAAAATATCACATCAACTGATCCTTTTCAAATTGTCTTCCCTCGGTTTTTGGTCAGCCTTCTCAAGAACATTTTTAGCCACTTCTGGTGTCCCACAAGGCAGCCATCTAGGTCCTCTCTTTTTTATTTTAACTATAAGCGATCTTGAGAAGATTATCAAACACTGCTCCGTATCAATTTACGCCGATGACACTAAGTTCTCCAAAACGATTTCTTCACCCCAAGACTCTGTTATCCTTCAAGAAGACCTCGATAGGTTTTCTACTTGGTGTCTAAAAAATTGCTTTGAGCTTAATGTCTCTAAATTTCAATGTATGACTTTGTCTCGTAAGTCATATGAATCCTCCTCTTGACTTTATTATCTGCATGACCAACCTGTACCCCAGGTTCAATCTTTTCGCGACCTTGGAATTTTATACGACAGAGCCAACTCATCGCTCGGTTTTATCAAACGTTGGTCACTTTATATTACCCTTGTCCGGCCCCTCCTTGAATATGCCAGCCAAGTATGGTCCCCCTTTCAGCGAATTCATATATCCCAAATCCAGAATATTCAACGTCGTTTTCTTCGATTGCTCTTCGTGGACTACCCTGGAGTGACCCATTTATCTTACCTCGCGACCGCCTCAAACTTCTTAACCTGAATACCCCCGAAAAACGCAGAGGCATAGATAACATTCTCTTCATTCATCGACTGCTCTCCGATTCTGTGGACTGCGCGTCCCTTTACAATTCTATTTCCTTCAACACTAATCCTCGTCTCTTCCATATCCCAACACACCGCACTTCTTATGGCTCTAACGAACCAATCTCCCGCATGCTCCGTAAGGTCAACTCAAACCTGCCCCTTTTTGATTTTAACCTGAGCACTTCTCGTCTTAAATTTGATCCCCTCCACCATTCCCTTAATTTCTAACCCTTAACTCTTGTTAGTTTTTAAGTCCGAGTTTTTAAGTTGGTTTAGGCTTGCTTTAAGCGATTAAATTTTACAGTAGGACAAGATGAGGTGAAGGCATGATATCACCTAGAACTTCTGATTTGTGACTCGTTCAGCTCAGGAAGAATTCTTTCTTCCTTTACTAGCCTACACTTTGAACACGAAAGTTAGTGGTAACATATTTTGCAAGAAGCAAAGGATTGGATTCAGCTGTCAATTAGAAATCTGTGAGCCGACTCATGACCACTCTCTGCCAGGTGTCTTGCCGTAGTTAGCAGCACCGCAAGCTCATGGTTTCTAAATAAAAAATCTTAAGCATTAAGGTACTCGGGCGGAGTATTGAACTCTAAGTCTATGAGGGATATTATACGAGTACTTGTCAGAGGAACCCATTCCTTGCCAAATCTCACCAAGACCGTTCCAAGCAGTCTTAGTGAAGTCCACCAAGTTCTGATCTGTGCCTACAGGCTTTATTGTACACACTGTTGAAGGATACTTTGATCACAGCATGACAGAGCTCCAATGACAGGAATTATATTGGTCGGAATCACACCTAGCCTGACATGACACACTATGTTGCTATGGGAAGTTCCGTTGCCTAGAAGATTTCCGGTTCGAGTGCTACTAGCTTCCGATATTGGTAGGTTTGAGTTATCATGAGCGCTTCCTTAGTATCCGACAGATTGCAGTGACTTATTCTAAGTGACTAAGGTTGCAATCACACCACGGGATTGCAGAGGGAACTGGTCCGATAACATCCTTCGTGTGCCTTCACAAAACGTATTCGAATCCTAGCTAACAAGCAGCACCCGTTTTGCTGAGATTAAAGCTCGGATTGAATTTGGAGCTCGCTGATATCCAAAGTTCGCATTCTAGTGGTTACCCAAGAGCTCCACTCTTCACGTTGCTCACTTTGGCCGTAAGTCATGTGCCTGTCTCCAGGTTCCCGAAGGAGCAGTTCCAATAGTTTCCAAAAATTAACAGAATACATTATCAGAACTTCACCGATGAGGGAAGTCTTTGGTTGCAGCACAGCTACCATTAATCTGCCCCGCGGAAACAGTGCCGATCAATAGTAGGAATCGCTTTCAACGTTACCCTGTGATCCGACACCTGGATCACCTGCATAAGGTCATTAACTCTGTTGAAAGTTGAACTTTGCCTTTTAGGTTGATATTTGTGCTACCTCACACTGTATATTTGCATCGCAACATGCAACATCATCTATGTAATGTACGAGTATGTACATACGACAAAACCTTCTAGTGATAAAATCTTGACATGAGAAACTTTAGCATTTTCGACGGAATGTTGGTGCCACCATCGAAGGAAAGTACGTGAACTGTCACTTCTTTGTTTTGTTAGCTCCCGATCCTTGATTAGTCACTGACTGAGATACGACAGCCTTACACTCTCTTCGACTCCTGGCACGCAGGTTCGAGTGGAAGTTGGCTGTGACTTAAAGATCCTCTATGCTGGGGGATTATTTTCCAGTTGTGTCTTAGGTTTCTGGACTACAACTTGATACAGCTCATAAAGTTCGCTATTGCTTCTTCTCCTTAATTTTCCCTTCTTGCATACACCAACCAAAGAATTATTCTCTCGAACGTGTTCACTGTACTTATCGCCTCAGCAAGGAAACCGGACCCTTAACGGGTAACCGGAGCCAAAATCGGGGGAATGTTCTTGGTGAATGGGTCGTTGCGCGCAATGCCCATGTTATCAACGAGCCGAGTGAGGTGTATACCTTTGATGCGGTCAACGGTGGCAAGAGTGACATTGACGTTACTTTTGCTAACGAGGCAGATTTTAGGGCGTTTAGTTTTAGGTGGCGTGTTAGTATAGAGGTGAGCGATCACAACTGGATTCAGTTTGAGACCGCTCAAGCAATAGGTGAAAATAGCATAGTTTCAGACAGGAGATGGTGTGTGCGAGGCGCTGATTGGAGTGTTTATGGTGCGCTTATACTTGCGGAGGTTTCCTCCATGACACCGCAAGTGTACGGCAGCTTAAGCATAGACCGTCAAATCGCGCACATTAATGAGTGCGTATGGCAGGTTAACGACGAACTCTTTGAGAGGAGCCGTAGGGCTGATCAAAAAAGGGTAAGTTGGCTCAGCTGGGCATTGGTCTTTGGGGAAGCTACTTTTCCGACAGAAAAGCGAGTGTGATAAATGCGCACGACAGCGTCTCAATTAATGTGGAGATAGGTTGCCCTCAGGGGTCCATCTGTGGTCCTTTTATTTGGAACCTGATGATGGATCCACTCTTGCGGCGACTAAACGAGCTCTGTGGGTGCTGCGCCTATGCAGATGACCTGCTCCTCATCCTTGAAGGCCAGTCTAGGGCCGAAATCGAGGCATTAGGAGAAATAGCTCTAGCAGTCGTTGTTGAATGGGGAGAGAGCGTGGGGGTAAGTGTGTCGCAGGATAAGACGGTTTCACTGAAGCTCAAGGGCAGATTGAATGTAAGACGTTGGGCACCTGCGATACGTTTGTCCGGCGTTGGCATTAGATGTATGACTGAGGTCACATATCCGGGCATAACGATGGGTGAGAGTATGAACTTCATGCCTCACCTGGTTCGAACCAGACTAAGCATGCTGAGTGCTGTAGGCCAGGTAAGGCACATTTTGCGATCTGACTGGGGACTCAACAGGCATTCTATTCGTATCATATACGATGGCCTTTTTGTTGCCTGTGCAACATATGGAGCATTGGTATGGTACGACAGGATTATGACTGTTGATGGTCAAAGGCGGATCTTGACTTGTCAAAGAGTCGCCTTGCTTGGCTGTTTACCGGTGTGCCACACTGTCTCCACAGAAGCAATGCAGGTGTTGCTTGGAGTGCCACCTCTTGATCTGGAAGTGATGCGTCGTGCTATTGCTTTCAAGATCAGAAAAGTGGATGGCCTATCCCTGGAGCAGCGTAAAACCTTGCTACACGCATGTGTTCTATCTAGATGGCAATCTAGATGGGATGCTAGCGAAAATGTCAGGGTTACTTACGGCTTCTTAAGGGATGTGCTAACCATGCGAATCTTTCCTGAAGCTTTTTGTTGACCGGGCATGGCTCTCTTAATGCATTCTTGCATAATCGTAGGGGGCTTAGCGAGGTTGCGAGCTGCTCATGTGGAACTACTTATGTGGACTGGCTCCATGTCCTATGTGAGTGTCCCAATTACGCTGACATAAGGAACTTGCAGGCTATGGGCATCACCTTTAATGGTGAGACCTACGATGTCAGTGAAATTATCACTGATACCGTACGGTCCGAAAGAACCCGTAGTTTTGCAAAAGAGGTATTCAATACTTGTTGCAAGGCCACCAGTCCTGGGCAGTGAGGTGCCCAACTGGATGTAACCTCAAGGTTGCGAAGCTTGACCGGAAGCTATATTCTGGTACCAAAGGAGCTCCCGGAACTATGGTTCCGGCCTGACCTAGGAATTGGCCCCTTTATGGGAGAATCGTTGTGGCTGTAGGTTTATACCCAAAATCGCCTGGAGAGTAGACCAAATGGAGCTTGAACATCTCATGGCTTAGCATATGTTGCAGTTTGCTACGACCTATGCTGGACCATAGGATTGCTATGGAACCAACTGGTCTATTCTATGTGGAGTTGCATTGAAAGCGGGTGCTATGACCCACAGAATGGCGGAGGTATTAGATAGGCCTCGACCCTTCACCAAAGGGGAAGTTCGTGCCTTATACACGACTTCGAATCTGGTACTGGTGGCAGTACTTGTACTACCCAAAGGGGGCTTATCAACGCATTGTTTTGATATGTTGTGCGAAGACGCACCGTAGGCTTAAACCCTCACGGCAGGTACCAACCTAAAACACTAGAGACATCTGTACTTATCGTCCAGCGCTCGACTCCATATAGCATAACTGGTGGGATTAATATTTTGTCGGGCAGCCATTGATGATGCTTACTCCGGAGTAGCTAAGCTCCTTTATATCTGTGCAGTTACTACTGTCAATAGTAACGTTTTGTTGTTGATGGCTTGAAGATACTTCTGTTGTTATTGACATCATGTAGCTGGTTTTGTCTTCATTTACTCGTACCCAAGGTCAACTCGCTTCAACTGCTCTTCACTTGATGTTGTCGATGTCATCTGCATATGCCAGCAGCCGGACAGATTTGTTGAAAAAAGTGCCTTTCGTATAACTACCTTGGCTGCGCACTATCTGCCCCAGCACAAGGTTGAAGAAATAACATGAGAGTGCTTCTCTTTGACGAAATCCGGTACACGTTTGTAATAATTCGGTTCGAAGGAACTATTTCGAAAGTGCACATTGCAGGTCGGCTTTTCTGTCGTCATGCGACACAGTTGGATCAGTTTTGACGGGATCCCGATGATAATGCTTTCGTATCCAGCTTGATGATTTGGCACCCTACCAAAGCATAACATCCGTGATGCAGGCGAAGTGTGGAGTACTATTTCCAGTACATCTATGCCTATGCCTTGATTTACCGCTCTTTGCTATAAAGCAGGATCTAAATTCCCTTTCTTTCTCTCCGTAAGTACCAGGAAATCGGGCTAATGTTATCAGTGACCCAACACCGACTTCTCGTGAATAGCTTGCTGGATCAGATCTACTCAGTATTCATCTGCTTATCCACTAGTATCATCCCCTATTCTTTCAAGCCGATCTTCATTTTAAAGTTGAAAACTCTGATTGAAGTTGCTAGTATGTTTGGGAAGCTACTAACAAAGAAAAAAATCTAAAAGCTCTAAAGCCTCTAAAGTCGGTATCTCTCGCTAATTATAGAAAAAAAAGCAAAAACCTTGTTGTTGATTTTTAATGTCTATCCTTGACTAGATGAATAATTCTTCCCTTTTCCTGCCATGGAACTTTGAGCAACTTTGAGGAAGTTCACAAAATTAGCTTGTCTCTGTGGGAGGAATATGTACAGCTCATGTATCATCAAGTGTATACAGGCCTTAAAAAAATAACTCAAAAACCTGAATGTTGATTTTAATTTTAATTTTAATATTTTTCGCGGAAATTCCCTTCGAACAACAACTGTTGCGTTCGACATGAAAAACAACAAAACGAAGTACCCTGAGAAGTACCACATACGAGTAGAACTTGGCGGAGCACTGAATAAAGAGCCAAGAAAGTAGGTGAAGAAGCCGCCATCGCCATTGAATACTTAACCAAGCAGAAATTTACGAATAAGTGAAAGTGTAATTTCCCTTCGTTATCTTTGTCATAATTCAAATCACGTTCTTTGTTATAACAAAGAAACAATGATGACGGCAACGTCAATGGAACAGAAATGAAAGAAGATACCCGTGCTGCGTCGGTGTCCTCATTTCAAATGAAATGAAAATCCAAAGTAATCGTCATCACTAGGAGGCAAAGTATCCATCTAAAAAAGTCTTTCCTAAGCTCGGTTCCAATGATTTAGGTGTGAGAGATTCTTCTTATTGTCCTTGATATGTCCTGCAGTTAAATTGTCCTCCGTTTTTCCAACTACTTTCAAGGACCTTAACCCATCAAACCGTTTTGATTCGTTCGTTATACTCGAACAAAAAGAAAAAAAAAAAAAAAAATTCGCAAAAGGATAGGAAAAATTCCTTCCGTCGTTGATAGAAGGAGAGCAGATTAGCGACGACTTCCGAAGGACAAAAATCACAAACCAACGACACGATGAGAGCAAATTTTTAACAAAACGGAAAGAAAGAAGAAAAAAATTACTACTTCCGTTCCTCAACTGATTACGTCGAGTATATGAGTAAATATGTATGCGGCCTATTGCGTAGGCGGACCTTTATTTTCTCACATAAAAGTCAAGAGACTGGTGTTCTTCCAAAGACCAAAAAAAAAAAAAATTGAAAAAAATACGAGTTCATCCGAAAAAGAAGTCATATTTGCGTATATTTCTGCCATCAGCAAGGCCCAGCTAACCCACGCCATCGTGCACAGCAACGATGCCGCCGCTTTATGCCAATGCTGGAAGGCCTGAAGCAACAAAAGTTGCGTTGCCTAAATATAAATATGCCCTGGTGGCACAGTAATTTGCACCCCACCTTGCACCATACCATAGCAGCCCACGAGGATAATAAAAAATAAGCAAAAACCGGCATGGGGGATGTGGCAAATAAAAATGTATGCGAGTGCTACTTTAACACTACGGCGACCAACACGACCGAAGCAACAACCGACAATAACGACGCGAACGACTAACGGGCGATGACGACGACGACGATGGCGATGGCGAAGACGATGACTATTGGTGTTGGCTGCTAGTCCTTCGTATTGCTATTGCTATTGCTATTGCCCTTACCGTTCGCTGTTTTAGTCCTGAAATTGAATTTCGATTTATTTTTTCTTAGCAAAAAGGGCCGGATATTGTTATGAACAACAGTGTGACCAGATGGATTTTGTCAGAACAAAACAAAAGCCAGAATGTTGCCACCATCAAGTCTTTTGAATTGACGTGCCCAGCCAGCAAAAAATTCTCTAAGGACAATTTCAAAGAAGATCGGAACATTTGCAAGTCGAAACAAAAGGATTATAAGGATCTAATTCATATTTCGGAAACCAGTAGGCTAGTCAAAGTCCTTAAAAGTTGTCATATCAGTCAGCAAATCTGCCAAAGCTGGTGTCATAAACAGTGAGTCAAAGCAGACACCCACTTTCCCTGTAACCTCATTGCAAGTGACCTGAGTTACACAACCCGCCAAAGCTTGCATCTGTCATATTTGTGCTGACGGATGAGACCACCAATTACACTGTTGCCTACTTCGATGGCTTCAAGTCACCTAGCACCGATGGCATATATCTAGTTATACTCCAAAATTATATAGACCCGCTGTTGGTAACTCTGAAAATAAATTCAGGGCTTCCTTGGCACTGGCATACAGACCGAAGGACTAGCGGCTGCAACAAGATCGGAAAAGGAACCTAGAAGAGTTGGAATCTTATCAGTTTTACTTACTTCATGTTGAAGAGTAAGGAGTGATGCATCCTCTATCCAAAATGTAAAATGCCTCCCTATGCGGACGATCTTACGAGAGTGAGATTCAGGATTTGGTGCCTACAATCGAAGATGCGTTCGAGAAGAAGGAGTGCACGCTGGACATTTTGATCGACATTGAAGATGCTTTCGACAACGCAACTTTTGATGTATGTACGAGTATAATTCGGCCAGCCATCACAAGCCAATTGCTTGTGAATAGGTCAGTAATTGCGGATGCCAAGAAGAAGTCCTGTCTCCATTGCTATAGTGCATATTGGTCGATTCTCTGCTCAAAGCCCTAAATAGTTCTGTTCTGACACCTACCCCCAGGCATATGCAGATGATCTACCTGTACTATCTGTTGTGTCAAATCGACAACCTCCAAGACGCTGTCGGCTTTCTAACATAATAAATGAGCTAAACACATGAGTCTTGTCATCGAGACTGTCATTTAAACTTTTGACTCTGGTCTTATGGTGGCGAAATACGAAATCGACTTTTCCTGTATCCAGGAATGGTTTCGACTAGAATCTGAGGCACGAAACGAAGTTGAGTCTTCACGGATGCCTCGAAAATCGATCTAAGATGCGGTGATAGTGCCTTTTTGGAGGATAACAGCAATAGATTTCATTCCTCATAAGGAAAAAGTGCTCCTTGCTTCCAAGTTGAGATATATGCAATCCCGACGTCAATGAACTACATATACTCGTATAGTGAAGAATCGGTACAGAGGGCGTAGTATGTATGGTACTCGTGTATGCGTCTGTAGTGGCAGACTTTTCCTATCATAAAACCTCTTACCACTTCCAAGTTAGTTCGAGATCGCAAACTTTTATGAACGCAGTCGGAAGTCTGGCTTAGTTCCCAGATTGCAATGGGATGACGGGGTATGAAATCACCGATCAACTTCTTAGGCATGGCTCAGAGAGGAGTACTACAGGACTGGAGTATGCGTTGGGTATACCTGCAGATGACATGACTCCCCAGATCGCCGACAGACTAAACGCATATTGCAGGGTTTTGCTAAGTGCTTCAGTGTGATGGGCAAGGTCATACCAACCTAAGACGCTTGTCAGAGTAATGATAAAATGATGATACCGCGGATCACTATCTCTGTGAGTGTCTGGTCTGCATTTGCATCAGGCAGCTGATACTCGGCACTGATGTAGTAGGTACTGGTCCTGTAGAAAGACTGAGAAATTCCAATAAAAGGACTATGCGCAGACAAGGAGTACTTAACATTTTTTGTTGGGCCGCTTGGGCCTTATCGTGTACGGTAGCACTATTTCAATCTTGTCCTGGATAAACACACCACTGCTGTACCTGCCTGGTACGGATCGATGTTTCTTAATTGAATTTAAATGAATCGCCGATAAGAAATATTGTATCTTCAGCCCTCCGCAGAAGCTGGGAACTTTTATTTCACGTTCTGCTAGCTTACTTGTTTTTGATTCACTACCAACCACCTCGTTATTAAAAAATATCGACGTACGGAAGGCAGATCAATAAGTCCAGGATTTGTACCTGCCCGTACTTCTGAAGCCGCCGCCTCTTGGGCTTTTGATGAGGTTTCAGCCCTTCGCAGCTCGTTCTGAAAACGTGCTACAAATGAGCACATTTTCTTCCAGTCGTCCAATAATCAGAGGTAATCCGGGCTTGGCAGGTTTGTTGCGTCTGCAGTAAACCATCGTATGCTCTACATCATTCTCTTCGTTTAGACATTCCGGAATCATCGTTCAGTTCCCTCTTGTCCTAGTAAACGAGAATCAGCTGCCTTTTGTGGAGCTACCCCACTTGGCTTACTATATTGCTACCGATGGTGCCTTTTCTTCCTCTTTTACAATTTTGGCCTCCTGTGGGTTAGAGGTTCGCCTAAACTAAGATTTACTCACGCGAGTTAAACTAGTAGGGTCGTATCCATGGTGTTCGTTGTGGTTTTTACTAGCAAGCCCACTAATAGCCCACTCGCAGTCAAAATTCGTCTGCTATTAAAACTACTATTTGGGTACCAATTCACCCTCTCTTGTGCAGATACTCTGGCACATGTAAACCCTACTGGTTCAACTCGCATGTGTAAACCCTAGGTAAGGTACACTCTCCGCATCTAATTCGTAAGGATGTCCGAGATTGTTGGAAAGCCGGTTATAGTCCTTACTAAGTAGAGACTGCAGTCTCAGATCTCGTGCATCCGTCCATACAAGAGCAGTGTATATTAGGACTAAATTGACTACTATAGACAGCGGGCATATCCAAGAGAATGCTGCATGCATCAGCGATACCTTTTTTGCTTGCAAAAACACTCGACCTTGAAGCGCAGCCCGCTACCGAGTATCACTGCGAAATATTTTAGGGACTCCTTAGACCTGATTGTTAAATTTCCGAATCGAAATTTCGCTTAGTCATTTCGTGGTCATCTAGTTCTGTACCAGCAGACTGCAACCAATCACTCATCCATGCAACCGCTTTACGTTTCCATATTACTCTCACTCCTTCGGACAGTATTTCTCACAGAACTTCATCATACGCCTACATAATGTTCGAAACAGGTGATCCGAGGACCGACCCTTGCATGGGAGACGTGTGATATATATCTGAAGTAGTCTGTAACTATGGCATAACAATTTTGGGCAAGAACCGCCTGAATTTTGGCTACAATTGACGAAAGCGAATGTTCACCGTGCGACAGAGCCTTGGATACCCTGTGGCCTTCAAGACTTGACCACCTTAGGTTGGCAGTCTTTGTGATTTTTTCCTCGATAGTGTCCATCACTATGTAAAGGGGTGGTTTGTTGTTGGCACTCACTATTGTCGAGTAGCCCTCCTTTTCTTTCAAGCTCGGCACACAGCACAGTCTTACCCGGTTCTGACTGCATAGTGCCTTGAGAACCGTGCGACAGGCCCTGACTGTATTAGAGTTGAAATTTGTTGATTCCATGGCCTTGAGTGCGGCCTCTTTCGGATACCGATGCCATCTGCATTAGCTCAGCCGCCCTGAGGACAGCCAAAACCTCTGTTTTATAGACACTCTTAGTTCTAGTGCGTCGTATAGTTTGTATGGATCTTACCTCACACTGTATACAGCCAATACACCATAGGAGGTTCTAAGCCCCAAATTTTTCCTACTGTTCTTTTACGGATAAAAAGAGCATCATATGCCTTTTTGATTCTTTCCGCTACGTCAAGATTCCAGTTCAGTTTTTTGTCCAGAATCACACTCAGACAGTTCCTCACTGTTAAGTTTTGGGAGTTTGAATTGCGGTATCTTGTACTTTCTGGTAAAAAGAACTAGTTCCGTTTTGAAAGGAAGGGTTGGCATTGAGACCACAGCTTTTTGTCCAAGTGCTGATCGTCTTCAAGGCAACTTCGATAATGTCGTTTAAAATATTTAAGTAATTTCCCTGCGTATGCCGTGGCACTTATACACATTGTACTAAGCTTCTTGAGGATGTCATTGAAAACCAGCACCCACAGGAGTGTGGATATGACTCCCCCCTGAGGGGTGAAGGACATTCTGATCTAGCTTTGCCCAATGGAACCGTTTATTTTCCTGCTTGGAAGCATGTTGCAAACCCAGTTCGTAATGCCGTGTTCAATGTTAGGGTCTACTAGAGTATTTCATATATGCATGATGTGACTCAGTTAAAAAGCCATTACTGCATTCCTAATGTGAATCACCAATAGTCGCTCTAGGTAGAGTCGGTAGAATACCATCCGGACCGGGAGATTTGTACGGCTTAAAGGACTGAATTGCCTCGGAGTGAGAGAGATCAATGTTCTCTTTGTGCTGTATCATGCCAGGGTCGCCTGATGCTGTTGATCTCGGAAAGTGGGTTTCCAACAGTGTTGCCAGAACCTCTTTCAGCCCAGGTTCCGTCACTTTTTCTGAGGTAGCAGGGAACGCGCGCTTTCTTTGAAAGGAAAAACGACAGCGTTTGGCCAAAAAGAATGCTCTTTCACCAAATCAATGCACGGGTACAGTCGTCCGTCTGAATTTAGCCCCCAGTGACTATTTCCTGTTTCCAAACCTGAATAAGTGGCTCGACGGAAGGAGCTTTGGCTCCAACATCGCTCAGACAAACACATATTTTGAGGGCCTAGACTAATCTTTTACTGGAAGGAAAGTAAAAATTGGAGAAACGTTAGTTGAAGTACCCGTAAAGTGGGCTCTTATCCTTCATTTCCATTCCAAAAGAAAATTATATGAATTTAACTTATTTTATTTATAAAAATAGTAAACACCACCATGGCCACACTGATGCATACGAATATGTCGCTGCTACTATCATACTTCTGTTCCTGTTGATGTTACTCAGTTTTCTTTGGAGCATAAAAAGGATTCACAAGATAGCTTGGCTATCTATGTTATGTGACGATGTGGCTGTCAATCTCGTTGTCAATGGCGGCGATAGATGTAGCGATAGCATTTGCGTTGGCGTTCCCAGCTATATATAGTTTCCTTTGGCTATAAGAAATTTGAGACGACCTAATAAATTTAATGTTTTCTTAATTTAATTTCCTTCTACCCAGCCTCTTATCCCTGATTAGGGATAATAGACGATGGAGACATCATCCACCTAACAAGTGATGATAATAAAGCAATTACATGACGCACGCTCATTTTTCCACAACTTTTTGTCCCCCCCCAATTTAGGGAAGAGGGCTGGGAATGTGCAGTAATACTTATGCCAAATTTGTGTTTCTGATTTGAAGTGACCCACTGATTGACAATGACATGTTTAGTTGTTGACAGAACACATGCTGGAAGGCGCACCACAGAGGCCGTACTCTGTCACGATGAGTGTTAGAGATTGAACAAAAAAAACGGGTTTATCATAGACAGAGAATAAGACTGCGTCATACTGATAAGGCAGGTCGCGCTATTCTATTTATATGGCAAAAGACTTTGCCGAAAGTTAATAACAACTATATCCTGATAGTCGTGCTGTCTAAACCAGAACAGAAACAGTCACGTTACACATTGTCAAAAAAGGGTTTGCGTACATCAGGCAGACGCACTTTGGCAAGCAAACATTAGTCACGTTCTGCATATGACAGGGATTCAGCTCGCGATTTCACCACAAAAGATCCTAGTGACGCTGTGAATGGAATTCATTTTTGTGCAGAAATTGGCCATGCTGAAGAAAATAGCTGAGAGCTCTCTGCCGCCAAATGTCTGCTTATGTCAGTCGGCAGTTTATGAATTCGTCGGAGCACATGTTACTTCGAAATAAGGGCCAACGTAGGCTCTCGATTTTTAGATTAAAACGTTCTTACTTACTGTATTAGGTGGCGCTAAAGTTCTGGGTGAACCTAGTCCTCTTCAACTAGCACGGTCCTTAGCAAACTGCCTCTAGTTGGCACCTTAAGTGAGATCCGCCTCTACTGCGTTGTCCCTTCGGGATAGATTCGAAGACTCTGCGGGCCGGAGCAATAGTGTCTATTCGCTTAATATGTCCTAAACATCTCAGGCGAGTGTTGCGCAGTTTTGGACGATGCGCTGAGGTGTTATTGGCAGAATTTATAGCTGAGCTAAGGTAGACAAAGTTCCTTACTACATTGAAATTATTGCTGTCGATTGGGTGTCATTTATACGTAGTCGACGGGGTTTTCTTTCTTGTAGATCGAGCAAAGTATGGTGAGATTCCATCCATCAGGCATACACTCTTCTAACGTGATCTGAGGAACGAATTGGTGTATGCTCTCCACAACGTCAGGACTAGCTACTTTGTTGGATTACAGCTTAGATTATCCTATCCTTACTTCGATTTGGTCGGTTGGACGAAAGTTTTGGGTATCATCGTCAAGGTTGAATGGTCTATTCTGTTTGACGGCGGGATGTTGGGCTTCATCCCCGATATACAGTCTGCAGAAGAAGTTTTTCAATATTCCCAATACTGACTGTGGCCCTCCTACAAGGTTTACTTCCTCATCGCTGCAAATTTGTGGATGGGACTTCTTGCCTTCCTGGAGTACGACCTTTCAATATCTTCGATCATGCGCTTCTCGTGCTCTTTTTTCGATAGTCTTCCCGCCTTCGTTGAAGTGCCGCTTTGTACGCCTCTTGTTTAGCTGCATGTGCTTACCGACATTCTTCGTCTAAACAGAGATTTCTTGGTGGAGGTCGGGTAAAACCCAGTACATCAGTAGGGACGTTGCCATTGGTTTTCGGTACTAAATGCTGACAGCATAGGAGTTGGTGAGAGATTATGGAATACGTGTTCGGCATGATGCCGACTTTTCTACCTTACATCTTCTCACAGTAGTTCTGCTTTGTTATGGCGCATGGAAAATCCTATCTTTCGGTTTTGCCGTTCACAATCATGAAGTCCCCTTGTGTATATTCGTATTGGGATGAAGAAGTGGTGTACTTGCTGTATATTCCTTCCAATAAGCCTAAGTCAGCTGCGAGTCGTGGTGTCGTGTAGACTTTGCTTACCAAAGATGTCTTCCTTGGATATCTTTACGTTAAAATCACATAGTACGATTTCTACGTCATGCTTAAGTCATTGCTCATACGTCTTGTCGAAGAGCTCGTAGGAACATCCTTTGGTGGCGTCTTCCTTGGCTTCCGTGGGGGCATGAGCGCATGTGGATTGTTATGAGACGCTCGTTCACGTGTCGGAAGCTCAAGTGTTCTTGCATAAGTCTGCCGCATATGACAAATTCACATGCGAATAGACATCACAGTTTTTCATTCCGGCCAATTCCCTGCTGCTGCTTAATAAATAGTGTACTCGTATTAAGCAAAGGTACACCGTGTGGTTAACCTCCCTATTCGAAACCATGTCCCCCATGGCAGCCCTCGTATTCGTAGCCCGATCGTCCGACGTGTCTGTGTAACCCTGCACCAACGGCTGATTGCTGGCTGGTACTTACAGAAGGCCAAGGTGCTTACCACATTTTCCATTCTCATGTTACCAGTTTTCTGCCAATAAGTTGGTCGATTTTTGTTACGCTTACGACCATATCTAGGAGTCCAGTTGTATTTTCTTCGATTTCATAATAAGAGATTCTGTACGTTTTCCTCAGCCACTGGGTTTCTTGAACGCAAAAGATGTCGCTCTGCGTTGCTATAATACATTTTCTAATTCGAAAATTTTGGCCGTCATTGTGCCGAAGTTCCAACTTCCAACTCGTAGTTTATTTTTGACCAAAATATTTCTTTTCATCCGGAGTGATTCTGGGACACTGTGTACTGTATCCACACACAAACGTTCACCTCCGTTATGGTCCAATTTCATCCTTGCGGCGCATGCATGCGTGAAGGGAATCCAAGGGTGTTTTTTTATGAGGTTCAGACCTTTTTGTTTAAATAGACTACAAACAAATTCACTAGACGACGACTTATTAAAATCATTCGAAAGACTATTTCATGCCATTTTAGTTTTGAGAATAGTTTCGGGCATATGTAAACCACATTTTCGAACACTTTTTTCAGCAATTGGCGGCGTAAATCGCGTATGCATTGCTCCAAAGCGTCAATCGTTGGTGGTTTGTCGGCATAAACTAGTGAGTTGATGTAGCCCCATAGAAAATGATCTAATGGCGTGAAGTCACTTGATCTTGGTGGCCAATTGACGGATCCATTTCTTGAAGTAACCCTTTCCAAATCGTGTTTACAATAGAGCAATGTTTCCGCTGTATGGGGTTTAGCCCATCCTGTTGGAACCACAGCTCTTCTATCATAAAACCCCTGAACCAAGATCTTTTGGCACAATTTTCCAGATAGTGATTGGACAAAGGCCAAGCTGCTGCTGACGACAACGGATCGATATATTGGGGTCCTCTTCAACACTAGTTTCCACAGCAGCGATATTTTCTTCCGAACGCACTGTTCTCGTTCTGCTTGGTGTATGAGTATCTAGTACCGTGAATTGGGTGCGAAATTCAAATGGCTGATGATGTCTACCCTAAATTTCACGAAGTCTTGCCAACAGAGCGTCGATTTTGGAAATAAATTTCAACGATTTGACAGCGTTGTTGTGGCACTCAAACTTTCCATGATAAAATGGCAAAGTGCACTGAAAATAAATGTAGCTTGGCAGCTCAATGTGACAGCTGATTTGACATTTAACATTTAAAAAAAAAACATCCTTGTTATGTATGCATGTTTGTTATGAAAGATTTAACATAGCACATTTAATGTTTTGTTTCAAGGATGAATTTGAACGACACGAAACAGCTTAATGCCGTCTTTTTGGCATTTGTAGCATTTTACTCGCAATATTTTGCTTTGTTGCGGCTGATTTTTTGGCTTCTTTTGGAAAAATGCGGTCTCTTCTTTTATCTTCCTCTAATAATTTCGTCTCAAGTATGTTCGTACCTAGTAAGCTATCCCTTGATTCAATTGCCATTATAAGATTGTCGTAGCTTTTTGACAAGATAGAAAGGACGACAATTGCCAGCAACTAATCTTGCATGTCTAGCTCAGCAATTTTTTCGAATAAATCGAAAAATTTGTTTAGATATTCACACATTTTAGTTATCAATATATCAGCCATTTTAAAGCGGTGGCTTTACGTGCAACTTTGTCTAAGCATCTTTTGAAGATGTGGCGTTTTCACGTAGATTAGTTAACTTGTCTTGACGAACAAAGCCAATGTCGCTAAGGCACTATCGTCTTTTGCTTCAGATATTCATATCATGGGCTGCATTCTCAAAGCCGTCTTCCATTTAAAAAGAAATGGTCTTTGGTAGCATACTGACTGAAGCTTTGATGACTTTGTGCGCGGACTGTCTTATGGGTATGCTGTCTGATGCAATGACGGGAAAAATACGAAATCGACTTTCTCTGTGCCCAGGACTGGTTTCGGCCAGAATCTGAGCCACAAAAGAAATGCAGTCGGGTCTTTACGGCCTGCTTCAAAATCAATATAAGATGCGGCGCTAGTATATCTCTGGAGGACGACTTTTACGACAGCGGAGATATACGCAATCATGATGGCAACGAACTATATTGTGAATAACCGATGGAGAGGCGAACCATTTGCATCTGTAGCGACAGCCATGCTGCACTTAGAGCCTTGCTGAGCCCTCTTCAGAACTTCGGGAACTGAAATCACCTGCGAACTTGCCAGGTAAGGTTCATTTGGGTTTTATATGAGGTCAGCGGCCTACCCGCTGTCCCTCAGCAGGAGAGACTGCAGGTTCCTAACTGGCGTCGTTACGCGGCACTACATACACTTTTCCTAAGCACTTAAATGTGCTGGCCATATGTGATACAACATCCTGTGATGCTTGCTGTGAAAGTGATGACAACACCGTGGAGTAGTAGTATAGCCTTGGATGTTCCATTGGAGCATAACGAAATCATTATCCAAAGGAGTCATTATTACGTTTTATAGCTGTTAGTTGAGTGGTTATAGTTGATTTGAGTTAGATAGGCTGGGGAGCGGTGTGAGTTATTGATTGTAGTTGAGTTGTCCGTTGTTTTGTGTGCAGACGTAGTTGTAGCGCGCGAGTTTTCGGTGTAATTTAGGTCACACATTTCTGAGTCGGATAGCGATGAGCTTTGCCATTCATCTGTCATAGTTTTCGAGTTTTCCTGGAATATGGTAGATGTGGTTAGAGATTTGTCAACAGTTTTAGCAAATGCAAGCATTTACGCGTCGATTTTTGGTGTGACCGAGTTTTCGGCACTCAACACAGCACATGCAGGTTTGTTACTGCTTCACATCCAATTTTTGTATTGCAATTGCCTTTACTCAAAACCTCATGCATACCACAGGAACCAATCCGTGCACACATCCTAGCACACATTCGAACAAACGGAAAATATTCGATTTATTGATTTCTTCCGCCGGTAATTCCTTACGGAAACAATTTCCACTTCCGACAATTTCATAATTCGTTAAGAAAATCTGTCATCAATCCACCGAACAACCCAACATAGTTCCCGATGTCTTCTTCCTGTCCCTTATCATACGTCAGATTATGATAATGATGTTCATAGACGTCCATTCAAGAACTTGGAGAGTCCCCACAGGCATCCAGATACCATTTTGGTGGACATTTTTATGGAAATGTGGAAAACCGATATCGTGGAATTGTGTGAGTATAAATCAAACTCGTAGTGGTCCCTTGTCCCTTCCTTTTGATACCAAAAACAGTCCAATTGGACATGTGGCATGCGTATCCGTTGAAAGAATGGTCAGCAATTTATTACCATCTTGTAAATTATCGGCAGTTAAAATTGATACATGACATCTTCCCTGAAGTGGGGGTGCCCATCCCTTGTTTTATGATTATTGTTCTGGTTTGTGTTAGTCTCCGGGCATGCTTCATGAGATGTAGTAAGTTACCACCGTAGAAAGGTGGTAGGCATTGGGAGATTTTTTTTGTTTCTTCTTTTGTAGGGAAGATAGATTTTTATTGCGTTGTCGTTAGTAAAGTAAAAGGAGTTTGTCGAACGCTGTTACGTTGATATACTCAACATGCATAGCTACTTAACCATGTTTCTGCGCTGTCAAGTATCTGCATTCTTACAGCGTCGCACTTGTAAAGGTAGCTTGATTTGTGAACTTGGCATCGCTTTAGTTAGTGAAGGCAAGAGTTTGCTGATATTTTTCCATTTAAGTGATCCAATTGTTTTTGCGGTCTGATTTGGTAGCTGAGGTAGGTAGAAAATGTTTGTAGAGCGACATAACAAAGATCTGGATATCCTCTGGGGTGTGCAACCCTAAGTCATGCACTGGGTCTTCACTGGTACTACGACCTGGCTGAATAAAAACCACTCGCGCGTTAAGAACCTCTCCAACAGCTACAACGTAGATTGCAATTAAGTCTGCCCTCTGAACTAAATGTAGGACAGGTCGTACTACTCGTGCTGCATCGCGGCCTCCCCCAATCAACAGATCTTCAATTATCTGAAAGTGACTTTTCCATTGGCTTCATTCACCAGATTCAAGAAAGAAACAAATGGGAAATCATTTTCTATCATAGACGGCCCTAATACATAAATTCAACCCTTTTCAAGCCAAAGTCTCAACTATTCATCAGGCCGCCATTTAACTCGAATTCAATACCAGCGTCGGATATCGCACTTTATGTAGTCAGTCAAGTAGGGATCTTGACTTCGAACACTGCCGCGCATTTCTTAAGAAAATGTGTTCAATGCTCAATCTCAAGAGAAGAGGCATCTCCAAGCTCACAACCGAAATCACGGACACTCACAACCAAAATCAATGAAAGACAAGCGCAGCAGTGAGTATTCCTTACAACGATTTCTGTAGGAGTTGGAAGGACGAAGCGGAAGAGGTATTGGCATTTTTTTGTTACAAAATACTATGAAGCTTCCGCTCGATTTTAACGATCCTCGCTAACTGAAACTGCGGGTTGAAATCCAGTACATCAGAGGCGGCCTCTCTGATTGCTCTTTAACAGTTATGCCACTGATCTTATACGTTCGATGTTGGCGGGGTCAGAAAATGCCCAAGTGTTCCACTGGCTTTAGGCTGTTACGGATATTCGCATTCATCCGAGCGAGTCAATGTTGACGTACCTGCTCGGAAAGTTCAAACATTCAACATCAACTTGATTGAGGGTTCCTTTAGTTACACTACCTGTGCTGGCCAAATCAATAAGCCTCTGTCCTTCTTCCTTTTCCGATGGTGATGCTGTGGAAACTTTACTTCCAAAGATGCCCTCCTTGTCTAGATTGGCATTTAAACCGCTAAGGACGATTTTCAAGTCACATTTAGGGCATTGCTCGTAGGTTTCGACGAGTAGCTCGTACCAGTAGTCGACCTTCTGTTGGCGAGTTTAGTTTTTATGCGAATCGTCGTCAGGTGTTCACTCACATGCCTGAAGCTCAAGACTTGTTCGCTTATCAAAAGACTCAAGACTTGTTCCCGCGTCACAAATCCATGGTCATTTCCTCCTCCGTATGGTGACAGCTATAGGCTCTTGACCCGTTCTCAGATAAAGCTGTTACGTAGTTATCTATTTACGAAGGTTCCAACGTTGGTCCAAGGTTCCAAGTACCACACCCGTAGAGTAATACTGATTCTACATTTGATCTGAACAGTCTCCGCTTGTTTAGCATTGTAAACGGAGCTTTAGCTTTCCGATTCGCCTGCTCACATTGAGTTCGGTGACCTCGTTGGCTGAGACGTTATATTGTAGAAAGTTTTCGACTTTCCCGACCTGTTGTCCAGCAATGTTGAGTTGAGCGTCAGAGTTTGAAATGCTCAGGGCCTTTGTTTTTCCCGCATTTATAGTAAGTCCTACTTTGCTTCCCTCAGCTAGCGTATTTTGTGAAATTTGGTAGAGATCCATTAGTTAATCGCGAGGAGGCAAAGATCATCAGCGTAGTCCACGTGTTTGAGGAAAGATGTCATTGTCCAACTCAAACCCTGTTTTCTTTCAATTGGTACTGGCTGAAGTGCATCGCTGATCGTTACCAGGAATAACAACAGTGAAAGCATACAGCCCTGACGTACTCCACTATGGACTTCAAAGTCACCTGAAACTTTACCATTGTGCCGAACGTGAAAATTACCCCCCTTCGGGAGGCAGGCATAACTCGAAGCTCGATGATCATCCCTTTCCACTCCTCCAAGAAGGGCTCATTTTCCGAATCTCTATCACTGAATCTCTCTGCCGATGTAGTTGGCACCCTTTGAAAAACTTTGGCAGGGATACCATCAACGCCTGCCGCTTTATTTTTTTTTGATCGATCTGAAAGCGACTGCTATCTGTGCGACTGCCTAAATTATTCACCACTAACGCGAAATGTTTCGCTGGATGTTGCCTTGAGCTCCGACAACTAGTAAGTTATTTTCTGATGCTGCAGACGGTCCTGCTGTCACACCTGCTAGTTGCTTCTTCAGCCTTCGAGGCCGGTGCGTTATTATATCAAGGCTTCTCACGTCTGACACGCTTCACTTCCATCCTCTTCACACGATATTGTGTTTCTAACTCGGTTATCTCTACAACTGATGCCGCTGCAATCGGAGCTGAAATACGCCCATCTATCCGTCTGCACGTATCTGCTGATATCCATGTAATGTGACTTTTCGGACGTATACCGATGTCGTGCGTTGAGCTCCATCAGCTCCATATCAGCTCCACGCTTGTTTCGGGTGTCTATGATGCAATTTCTGAAACATCGACTTTATCGCAAAATGGTCGATTTGGTTTGACGTTCGCTGCCTGTCAGATGAGAGCCAACTGATCTTGTAACAGGCTTTGTACTCGAACAGAGTGGCTTCGATGACTAGGCGGTTAGTATTGCAGAAATCTACAAAATGGTCTCCATTATCATTGCGATTTCCAAGGCCATGAACTCCCATCACGTGTTCGAGCGATGTGCTGTCGTTACGATTGCGATGTCCTCGTTAGGCGGTGCCAAGCTGACTATAAAAAATTGTCATTTCCGTCCCTAGTCGTGGTTTCCGTTGGGGCATGTCACTGGATGTTGGTAATTTTTCTTACCCTACTCTGAAATCTGGCTGTCAATATCCGGTTTCTAGGATGCGATGCTGTTGCTGTTGGTGTTAACATCAGTTCTACGCCAAACTCTCGAGTAGATCATGACTTTTTGTCCACAGCCCCAAGGTGCCCATATTATATATATTGTGAGAATTCTCTCTCAATTTGGAGGAATTTGACATTCTGGGGATCTTCGTCTTGTGAGTCGAAGGTCCTAATATTCCAGAATCCTATCGTTGCCCGTAGTCGATAGCCAAAGGTCGTTAACAAAATATTAGCCCGTATCCGAGGCTTGTTGTGGCATTTTGGAGCAATACGGTTGTGGCTCGCTGGGCCACAGTCCAACATTTGTCACCTCCACTTTGCACTTTTCCGAAGAAATTCACAAATGACTGTAGGGCTTGCTAACAGAGCTACAAGATGTTTGACTGCAGAGGTTTCTATTTATCTAATTTATCGGAAGCTACTACTTCTACGAGGCCTTGTCTTAACCGTTGCCATCCTGTTCTCTGTAACATTCTCCAAGTTATCACAATTTATCATTCTGCTTTTGACGGTTATGTCTGCTTTGTGGCAGTCACGGGTCTCCCCTAGTTAAAATCGTTGTCTTTGAAGTAGTTGTCAGAGTCGTCAGCACCTTACAAACTTGATTGTTGCGCTGCTCATCCAATCCAAGTTATAGAACAGTCAACAGTCGCTCTTACTCAATACTCGTCATAATTATAGCACAGGTATCGCCAAGTTGCAGCCACATGTTCAACAACCCCAGGCCACAGGACCCTATCTTCAAATGAGATATGCCAGAAGACTTACATAGATTGACCACAAGCGACACTTGGTCGCTTAACTTTGTGGCGAGGAGACATTGCGCACAAATTATGCGAATGTGCGAAAGAATGAATATGGAAAGTAGGCACATGAACTACAGAGGATCAGAGAAGCTCTGCAGGGACATTATAGCGGAAATATTTACCCTATTCATTTTTGACTTGCCATTTTAATGGGTTCTTCAGGGACCACGATGAGCGCCGTTTAAGGCGTTCAGTATTGCATGCGAATCCCATTCTCAATTCTATTCTGGAGAGAAGGCGGTTTTCAGTGCGATTTTCATTCAAAATTTACAACAGACACAATCACTGAATAGATAGAGCAGTCAAAATTAAAGTCCCAAACGAAATCTCACACAAAAAATCCCTCCTTACGTAAGCTCCCGATTGAGAAATCTTTCGAATAACACCTGCATCCAAATCCGAGCAATTCAAAAAGCGGATTTCGTTTAGTAGAGACATAAAAATCGCAAATGTCGACTTTGCCGCACCACCTACGAGTAGCATCATCACATTTTCTTCCACAAACACACCTCAAAACTGTTTTGCGACACACGTCCGTAAATAAATACTTATGTACATGCTCGTATAGATGTCCTTACTAGGAATATGTACGAAGGATCCATTTTCAAACGAGCCGCACACAAAATCGTTCAGCAAAAATTTTTGGCAAACAAATCGAAAAATCAAGAAAACCAAAAACAAAAACAAAAAAAAACCGAAAAAAAAATAAAGGAATCCTTCTTAAAAGCAGTAAGTACTAAGCATCCTTTCTCCTGCTTAACCATAGTGAGGTAGTTCAGTGATGAGCTTCCATGAATTGCGCTGGCGAAATACTCGTACCTACCCTTCTAGCACTGCCTCTCTGGCCATATTTGTTGGTGCAAAAGGAGAACACTTTACTCTGGCACTGCCGCTGCTGCTGTGGCCCTTCATCGTCTCCTCAACACTATTCTGTTTCCCATACGTTTCACTACGCGCTATTTCGTAACAACTCGGCTCCTCATCGTTGTCGTTATCGTCGTCGGTCGACCTGTCGCCTTCGAGAATCTTTTGAATGAGGGCCAGCAGCACCAGAGCACCGAATACGAAGTGGCAAGTTCTAAATCCCAGTAACAGTAGCAGTAGCAGCAGCAGTATAAGTACCAGCCAGTCTCTGTCGCCGTTCGATATAGTGGCTGCCTGGTTTACGTCACAATTATGCGTGGGCGGCTGCTGATGGCGCACCCACAGTCATCGGCTGATACGAACAGTAAAAGCTTTCTTTTCACAGATTCTAGCGGTGTACAAGTCCAAAAGGGGAAACACCAACCATTCTCAGATGTTGTTATTCACTAAAACTCCACTCCATTCAAAAAGGACATGCGCCGAGCTTTGAGAGTTGTGTGTGTTTTGTTTTTCTTTTTTTTTCTGTGTTTTGTTGTTGTCTTCTTTTCATTTTTCATTCGTTTTGTTTGCTTGCTCAACTTGTTTTGCATTTTACTGGGGAGCAATGAGTGTCGTATTTAGGGTTGGAGTTGGGAATTCTACAATGAGAACCAGCCACAAACGACGAGCTTATGAATGTTTTTCTCTCCCAAGAATGTTGTCATCGTTGCAAAGCAATATCTATCACAGATACTCGTACTTATGCGTTGTCTGTCGTCATTGAAGCAACAAAATGAATTCGCCGATGAACTTTTCCCTTTAGTCCGTGAATAACACCCACGTAATATCCTCCAATACATAGTCACAGATCCATATTGGAGGAGCGAGAAAAAACCAACAAAAACTGAGAGAAAAACAGAGAAGAAGAGAGAGAAAAAGACGAGAAATACCTTAACACCGGTACCTCTATGAACGACTGAAGGATAGCAACGAATATCCTTTTGCCTGCCATCGGCGACATTGTGTTGTGTAGTCGTCGTTGCGGGTACACATAGCGGCAGCAGCAGCAGCAGTAGCAGTAGCAATACCAGCAGCACCAGCACCTACCACTAAAAGGAAAAGAAGAAGAGCCTAAAACCAACCGCACATACAGAGATAGAGAGCAGAAGACAAGAAGAAAAAAACAAAAAAAAAAAAAAAACTTTCTCACATCAGAGAAAGGATATCCTTGCCGAAGGTGGCCAACGTTAAATCATTCGCGATTCATCCCTTAACGAACAAACAATTGTACGACGGCGACGACGACGACGACAAGTAACTTGGCCAACGGAACACACAAATTGTTGTTTCTCCTTATTGTTATTGTTGTTGGTGTGTATTCTCAGTGTTAGAAGTATTTTCTTCTTTTTTTTTTTGTTTTCCTTCAAAGCAACAACACGACAGCATCCCCCTTTCAATAGAAACAAATTGAAGAAGAAAAAAATAAAAAATAAATAAACGAAACAACAACGACAACGACGACGACCGTTGCAGAGCCGCGTCATGGCCAGGCTGGCCCCCCAACTGGGTGGTTGTAGTGCAACTAACCCCCCCGATTTGCGTTAAAGTTTATTTTTGTTGTTGTTGTCGTTTTTGTACCATCTTTCAAGAGTGTGTGCGTGCATTTGTATGAGTGTCGACAGTCCAAACCGAAGTACATTCACAAATTCGATTCCCATTCAGTGTTTAGATTTTCGCGAACAAAAAAGGATTTCTCACGAGAGGACCAAAGAATCATACCAAATTGGCAATAGAAAGGATGCAAGTGCTTCGTTCTCCCAACTGATTACACAAATTCGATGAAAAGTGAATTTTCTTTATTTTCTTTTCAATTTTTTTGTTTTTCCATTTTCAATTTCAAAATTCCAATTCAAGCTTTGGGTGAAGTTCAATTTTGAAAACATACTCCGTCAAGTGATTGTACATAGAAGTCCTGCGAGGACACTATTTGTGTAAAGAATATCAGAAAAAAAAATTAAATTTTAATTCAAAATCCATTCCTCACAAGGGAACAAGTGGTTGACCGACCGAGTGCTTAGAGTGTAAACTCGAAAATTTCTTACAACCAACAAAGTGACAAATCCGTGAAAATCCGTGAAAAACCAGAAAATCAACAAAAAAATCAAAAAAAAATCTGAAAAATAGTGAAAATCCTTGAAAGTCTCTGCACTTCGATTTCTGACAGACCCAAGTGACAAAGTAGACAGAAGCTAAAAGGATATTCGGTGATTTGATCCGAAGAACAGGTGGATTTGTTATTTCTTAAAAAAAAAAAAAAAACCAAAAGTAAAGAAAAAAACCTAAAAAATAAGAACGAAGTAAAAAAGAAAATTCCGAATCCTTTGCATAACGCGAGTGCCTTCTTTTTAGTCCTATTAGTCCTATTCTAGATCCTGTTTTCGTTTTTTTTTTTTCTCTAATCTCCTCTGGCATTAATGCCATTCAGTTAGTAAAATTTCCCTTATTTTTGGTTCGTTTCTGTTTGTTGCACACACAATTTGCGTTTTTGACTTTCGGTTTTCCGACGATTTTTCTCTTTTTTGTGTCCCATCACATCCTCGAAAGAAATTTCCCTTCTACGTAATCCTTTCGGTCGAGAAAATAAATAGGAAAACTCAAAAATAAAAACAAAATCGTATAATCCACCAAAGGAAGGAAGCAAATAACACACAATTTTGGCAAATCATCAACCGCATAGACACTGTTATTCGTAAGAACATTCTTAGACAAGAAAAAACAAAAAAGAAAGGAAAAAGATAAATAAAAAGGACTCCATCCCATCAGCATGTTTAGTAGTTCCTTCTCCATTCACATTGAGCAACATTTCTGGAGTTATTGAGTCAAAAGAATACATCAACGACTACGACGACTTCACTGCAAACAAAAGAAGAGAATTACCCTTCATTCTCAATTCATCATAAATCCAGTACGAATACCAACCAATAATAATCATCTGAACAAGTCTCAACAGTTAAGAATCTTTCAAGATGATCCGTGAAATAATCCAAACATTGGCTTGTCTGAGTATTCTAAATGGCAGCACTCTATCCCTCCATTTAACCAATGATCGTACCGCTGAACATAGCAGTAGTAGCAATAGCGGTAGCATTAACCCATCCTTACCCAATGACGGTTCGAATGTACTCCAGCATACTAGTAATAATCCGTATCGAAGGATGGCAGCCGCTGCGGAATCGGAACGAGAGCGAATGCTATTTCTTGGTGGGGGAGGCGGACGAAGAGGTCGACCTATAATCACTGGTCGCCTTCATTTGACAACAAGTGACACCGATAGCAGTTCAAATTATCAACCCTCATCCCTGACCATGTTGCAGGACAATGAATTCCCAATAAGACGTGAACCGTTCTACTTTGGCGCAAATGACGACATCGGTGATAGTGGCGGTGATGGCTATGATGGTTTCCAAAATTCACCTTCATCCGATCATTTCCATCGTTACGATGACAGTAGCTACGAAGTGATGGAGGACATTTTCAATCGTGACGAAGGGATCTATAGGAAATTCCCGCCGATTCATCATCAGCAACAGCAACAGCAGCAGCTACCTTCACCTCAATATCATGCACCATCGCCCAGAGAACTGCAAGAGCTATTCGATCATCAACGTCATGAATTTCCCATTGATGAACTAATGCCAAATCACCGGGCCGTCGATATGAGATTTCCACAAAAGATGCAAAGAAAACGAACGCAACAGAAACAGAATCTGGAAAAGCTCCCATCTACAGTAACTAAACTCAAGTCGAACTCGAAATCGAATTCGAATTTGAATTTGAATTCAAATTCCAACTCAAACTCAAACTCCAAATCCAATTCCAATTCAAATTTATCACCTGGATTAGCAGGAGAAGGTATTGTCGCAACATCAACACAGGAACAGCATCAGCAGCAACAGCAATTGAATTTGAAACAGCCACAGCAACAGCAGCAACAACAGCAACAACAGCAGCAGCAGCAACAGTTATTAAATCCCAACAACAATAATAAACGTTCAGGGATTAATAGCGGTATTGGCTCACCACCCGTCACCCACAGTATAGCCAGCCAGTTGATGTTGCGTACAGCGAGAGGACAGCGACAGTACGATGTGCCGCAAATTGGTATGTACATTCCTATAAACCTTTATTTCTCTCATGTACGAGTACATATCTTTTACAGTTTGTTCCTTTTTGTTTTTCGTTTTTTGGTTCTCCATTGTTTTTCATGGTATGTCCAATCCACTTCAATTGGGAGGATATTAATTGAACACGAAATGGGACAAGCTTGTGCCCAGCCATACGCATCGGTAGTAGTGTCCTTTTATGTGGAAAAATGGCCCATAAATGCTTCTGTTTCTGTTTCCGTTTTTTTTTCTCGTTTTTTTTTTGCTGGATTCATGCTGTGCGTATAAATTGTTGATAATTAAGGGATTCATTGCAGTCAGGGAGGCTTTGTGGCAGCCACACAGACGGTGGCAATATTACATTCGTATTCCTAACAAACATATCCACACGAGTGCAACTAGTTATCGATCTGTGATCAGTTTGTAACCAGTTTGTAACCAGGCTGGTCTGCTTCAGAAAATATGAATCTAGTCAATTTGTTAGCAGTTTTCAACCAGCCATGTTAAGACGAAAATAACTGACCACTCCTACATCTATGGAATGACGCAACTAGTTGGTAATTTGTTGCCAATTTACTTAATATCACTTCTTAGTTCCTGTAGTCTTCGACAATTTCTCGCCATATATCGAGAGGATAGACTCAGAACGATTCCTACTCAGTTCAGTATAAGTATCTTTTCTTGGTGACAAGAATTTATGAGTAATTTCTAACTAGTTTGTAATCAGTTTGTAATTCGTTATTATGCGGTAACTTCCAGGATGTAGTATCTATCTTTGATAAATTGAAATGTTAGCTTAAAGCGACGCCAGACTAGTCAATTGAAAAGACGAGTGCCACCAAATCAAGACGAGACACTTGTCAAGACTGACGAGTTTTTGAAAGATGATCGTCAGAAACTGAAGAGGCCTATTGAGAGTCTTCTGCAAATCATCAAAGGAACAAAAATTTTCAAAGAAAAGAACAATCTGTTTCAACCCCTTTCAAGACGAATTTTTTGATGAGTAGGAGGTCGTTTTTTTTTCCACATGATCTACTGCAGTTTACTTCGAAATATAGAGCTCAGACCATCCGAATCAAAACCATTCTAAATTAATTACCAGCAAATAATTTTAAATAAAAATATTCGCAATTTGAACTCTAACCTTTGGACGGTTCAAATTCCATGACCTGTCTACCGACTGTGGCATGGAAAAGTACTCGAACTGGTTGCAGTGCAATTACTCATTTAGCGTTATAATCGATTTTAATATTTAATACATAATATTTGTGGATGCACGGACTAGATTTTATAGGATTGCGGTGGATGGTTTCATTTTATTTGATTTTTTTTTTAATGGTTATCTCTCTGTTATGTAACGATGGTTATGGAAAATTTTGAAATACTTTATGAGCAACAAGTGATATTTATTGCTGCTGTCTAGCAATCCGGAATTTTTATTTTATTTTCTATTATTTCTATACTAAATGTGTAGAGTGATAAATTTTTGTAAAAACATTTTTCTTACGAACTGAAAAACTTCATGAAAAAAAAATCCATCACAGTTTGGAGGCTGACACATAGATGGCGACTACAATAAAGTATCTATACGATGGGTGTCTAAATTTAATGACATTTCGACCATTGGTCATCGAGATATTGAAGTTTTAGTGATATTTTCAAAAATATATGCGATGGGAAAAAATTCCGTTAAAACTCAAGAATGGCTTGAAAAGTGCTATAAGGAATTTGCTTCGTCGAAAGCAACCATTTGCCGCTGGTTTGCTGAATTCAAACACTATGGAACAGAAAACATCAAAAAAATCCACAAAATCTTTTTGAACAAGCATAAAACGAAAGTTCGCCAGATAATTGAGATCGAAAAATTATCAAAAGACGGTGTACGTCATATCTTGCACGAGTGTTGATGATTCAGGTGATCGCCGAAACTGAAGCGTCTTTTGAAGGGTTGGACAAATCGTTCTACCAAAAGAGAGGCATAGAAATATCGTTGATGAATAAAATCGAATTTGGACAAAATTGTGTTTGTCTCGGAACTTTTCGAACCACCTGTTACATAGACAGTTAACACTCATTGCCCTGTACTGTTCTGGTGTTCAGGTCTGCGAATTTCAGCTGATGTTTGCTCTTGATTAAAGCATGCCGATTCTGTTTGTTATTCATTTCTGCCCTTAACACTGCTAAAAATTAAAAAGCACTTCTGATATCCATAAACAGTTTCATAATTTCTTTTCCCCCAATTGCGCTTTTTATTTAAGGCTTCTGCTGGAAAATATAGTTTTTATATCATAATCAAAAGGATCTGTGTTTAAATATCATAGAATTGCTTTTTTCTGCCATTTTGCACCCTTTTCATCAGAGAAACTTAGAGATGACGGGAAAAGTAATCGACTCTTCAACGTAGGTAGTTTGAGGGCGTTATCGTATACTCGTAAGTCGCATAATATTCCTGTAAATGTACTGCCCTTCAGTTGGTGGCTTCTCAAAATAGCATAATAGCTACAACATAGATACTTCTATCTTCAGCTCGTTCATGAATGGAAAGCTTAACTTAATTTGGGTTTCCTTCCATTTGACGTTGCATTTGTATGTTGCGTGACTCTTTTAAGGACGTGTTGATCAATTGAAATAGAGGAATCCAATAGTTATGCACCACTCCCGGTTGCCAAAATTGCAATATCACCTGCGAATATATAAAGTATTATAAGGAAAAGGTCGGGACCTAGGACGGTACTTTGAGGAACCCCTGCTCATATTTTCTTAATTTCTGAATATTGCTCCACATATTTCATTCTGAAAGACCGTTTAGAGACATAAGTAAGTACCAAATATTATTGATTCGGTAAATCCTTTTGCAGTAGTCCTTTAGGCTGTTTTGGTATGCAAATACACTATTCTCTGAAGGCGTCTTTTAGTTCGCATAGTGACACTACACGAATATCATATAGCTCGAGATGTTCTTGAGTTTAAGGACTTCTTGCCTACATATTGTCATATTTTTTTGATTGGATGTGACGGAATCTGAGTCAATGTGCTTGTGACTTTCCGAAAAGAATAACTAGGGTGATGGTTTGCTGTTTAGTTCATTAGATACATATTGATTGATTCCTTTCATACTTCTTTCATCAGTAGCTCTTGTCCATTCCTCCAGAGCCTTCAGTATTTGTTTAATATATTTTCGGGTATCCGATACCTTCGCCATGTTTTACGTTATTTGGTCAATGATTACCTAGTCCTGCCATAACTTCTGTTACAAATGTAAATTTTGTTTCCCTCGAAATGACTGGCGTTTGCTTCTATACGTGTTTCCAAGTGTTGTGGCCGTCGGAATAAAGCATCATTCACCACGGTCTTGTGTTGTGCTTTTCAAAATTTCTATGAGAAGTTTTGCAGGCCATACCCTTCAATTCTGACCATAAATACGATAGTAATGCAGTGGAGTCTGGACTTCCCGATGGCCAATGTTTTATTGGTCTAAAGCCAGGAATATCGGGCCCTGAACCACTCCTGATTTTGGCTTTCTTTCCTTGAACAAAATCCTGTTGGAAGATCCATCTCCCTTATTTGTATATCTTTGCGCAACCTATCTACTACAACTCTACTAAACTGGACAGCAGTTCGACCTTTAACGAATTAAACGCTGCCTACTTTACAGACTCCTTGCATCCGTACCCAGTTCTGGTTGGCTTCGACATTCTTGACAGACAATACCAGAAAGACGGTATGTTGAGATCTTCGCTGCGGAAAACAACACAACCAACTTGTACATGAGGAGCGCGAATACTAGACTTCTCAGATTTCTCAGTCTAACAAGTACACTATCGAAGTGCTCTCTCCTCTTGGCCCTTCGGACGACTGTGTCTTATCAGCTAATTTCTGGTACAGAAAAAGTATTTCTGGAAAAACCATATTCCGACACGAGAAAGACTGTTGAAACGGACGTAACACCATTTTTACGAATTTTAACTGGTCATTATGTCTTCTCGATAACGACGTGGATGCGCTTTTTTCCGTTCTACGAGGCCAACCGGGCAGGAAACTCGAAAACGGTTCAATCGAGCCAGGACTCGCAAAAAGTGCTGCAATATTACAAAATTAGCAAAATTATTTGATCGTTCATTTAAGCCATTAGAAATTCTGTCTCATCTCCCATGGCTCTTTAAACAATTCCAATTTGCATGTTTCGCACTTCGCAGCCAGCACAATGCTTCTAGATTGTCTCATGTCTTCGAATACTCTGGAGCGCATGGAACATCCACTTTTGCACTTATGTAGAAGTAAAAGTACCCTATGATCTCAATATACACGAATCCCCTGGTCCAGATGGTGTACGTATCTCCGCATCTCCTTAAGACTCTTACCAAGAAGACGGGGAAAAACATGGGCTGGAACCGTCCCTAAATAAGATGAATCTTCTTGTCTCTTCGTTACAGTCACTCCATCTTAAGACTGATAAGTCGACGCCTCATGAAATATCTCGCACCAGCTATAGGTGCGCTGGTGATTTGATGACATGTGTCACTGAAATATGGAACAATGGTCTATAACAATCTGGCGAAAGCACGTTTGTTGCACCATTTGACAGAGCCTGCTTACAGGCTCTTTTGTCGCAAATCGAGGAATCTGTTCTTCATTGGGCTAGAAATTATTTCTCGTAACTTTCAATTCAAGTTGTCTTGGATGGTCTCAAGTCTGATATCTACGAAATAAATGATGGTATGCCCCAGGGATCCATTTTTCTCCGACACTTGTGTGTCACCACATTCGATTTCACCAAAAATGCTGTGAAATGTCTAGGTTTCCGCTGAAATTTGAAGTGCAACGCCCACATCTGCTCAGGTGCTCCCAAAACTTATCTGCACCCGCTAGATAGGGATAGAAACTGTGCATTTGCAAATTCATAGGTTATGCCAATATCACACAGTCAATTGACACCCTGGAACATCAACGTCTTACCTCGTTACAGTCGCTATTTTCACGACCAGTGCTTTTTCAAAATTCCAAGTAATATTCCGCTTTCGTTTGAAAGGTCTATGGATGCCATTATGTATGGAATATCGTTCAAATGTCCGCCGCGGCTTCTCTGAGTGGCGCGCATCCGAAATGTCCAATTTGTCATGATTCTGGCGCATAAATCAGACTGAATTTGACCGATGGCATGAGTTGTGTTGGCTTTGAAGGCCACTGTGGTTTGTGGCTTATTCGCATAGACCTGCGACTTCAGAAAACCGCACAAGAAAACCTCGCACAATCTCGGTGGCCAGTTCACATCACCTCCACGTTAGATGACCATACCCTCGAATCGCTCGTGCAGAATTTCCAATGTGGCTTGAGCTGTTTGGCACGTAGCGCCGTCCTGTTGAAACCACATGTCGTTTGTGTCCATATCATCCAATTCAAGCCAAAACACGTTGACGGTGATTGCCTGGCCAACGTCATTCTAAAAAACATATGAACCGATGACGCCGCCAGCCCAAAATCCACACCAAACAGTGACTTTTTCGGGATGCATTAGACGCTCTTGAATCTCATGTGGATTGCTATTGTCCCAAATTCGACAATTTTGTTTGTTGATGTACCCACCCATTCATACAGAAATGGGCCCCATCGCTGAAGATGATTTTTCGATGAAAATTAGGGTCAGTTTCTACGTCGTTGTCTATGGTCGTTTACGAGTACCTTCAGCTCCTGTGTCAGCTGAATTTTGTACGAGTGCAGGCCCAAGTCACGACACAAAATTCGCCAAGTTGTGGTCTGCGAAAGTCCGAGTTCTTGTGAGCGTCTTTCCTGCACACTCTCACGGACAGCGGCGATGTTTTTCTGTAGATCTTGCATTTCATCGACGTACGAATAGTCCTCTCGGCAGGACGATTATGGCAAACATAAAATGGGCGAAGCGCGCGTACAGAACACCCATTTTGATAGAACAATTTTATCATTTGCACGTGTAGTTGAACGCTATGTCCATCCATGGTGATTTGCCAAATTGACAGATGTACCTTCAACAATCAACTGTCAACTGTCAAAGTTCGGAAGTCCCTATTGGAAGACCCTGTACTTTAAAATATCTAGATTCTATCCTCTGCCTTAGAATTTGCTTTTGGAATACCCTGCCAAACTCTTTATTCCCCAGGCATTATAACCTGCAAACATTCAAAACCAATGCACGTCGGTATCTCTCCTTCTTTTCACAAACACGAAACCATTGACACTTACGAACTTCCTCTTTGTGAGAATATCTCAAATCTTTGGTGTATCTTGATAAATGCTAATGGAAGCCAACTCCCAGAGTGAGATAGGGCCTCAAATGCTCGGCATAATTTATTGGAATTCTGTCTTCTGGTTGCGGCAGTGTAGTTTATTGGTGTAGGATCTCTAAATAAATATCCTTTTCATCTGCCTACTTTTCCAAAATCATACCTAAGGCCTTATGGAGTTGTAAACCAACGTTTGTCCGCAAAACTCTTAACACACAATTCAAACAATTTCGCATTTATTGGCTAGATTTGGAAAATCTTTCTCACTGATGCATTTCGATTAATTTGACTGCTTCCTTCTACCGACAATTTAGTTATAAATCCTGTCGACATTTTGAATGAAGACCATCCGAAGCAATTCACCATTGTGTTGCATAGAATTCTTGCCCCTATTCAATGTTTCACATGAAACCGATGGCAAAAACCACAGATTGTTAATGAAACAGAGCTTCAGTTCCCATTTTAATTTGCTTTCATACTCGTATACTCATAATTCTCAAGTTTTGTTTTATTTTTATTTTTTGTTTATTTATTGTGGGTGGCATAAAAGCAAAGAATAATAATAAAAAGGATGCAGAGACGAACATATGTACTTGCACCATGGAGATTGTGATTTAAATTTGTATTTATACTTTTCGCACAGCAGCCAAACAGCATATTGCCATTTAAATAAAAATATTATTAATATATGTAATAGCAAAAGAGAAACACACAAATTCTGAAAATGGTGTGAATGAATGAAGGATGATACTCGTAAATCAACAAAAATATATTGCATCGGCCAGGGGATTGATTGATTGTTGATGGGGGAATAATATTTTACGCAGTATCATCAAAATGTTACGTTTAAAACAATATTTAAAAAACAATTAATGCTGGAAGGACATAACGAAAAGCCTTGGGATACGTACAATGTATTTCACGGTAAATCGATTTGGGCCGACTTCTGTCCTGAATGACGAAGGTTTCAGGTGGCTGTCATTCTTTAGATCCTAATATCAGCTGGAATGCTTAGTTACCAGGTTCTACTTGAGCCATGCTTGAGAACATGGATATGAATGGGGAAGATCCTGCGATACTTCGCTTGAAAATCTGAAAGGCAGAGTTGAAGGCCTTACCTTAACTTGCTCGCCCAGAAACCACCGCGGTGTAAACGAATCACTAATTTTGTCGATAAGATCAAGACAAGAACCAGTGAATGAGCACCAGAACGGCGTCCTGTCGGAATTACTGTGGAGTATATTGGTCGACCCTTTGGTTGACGCTTTGAATGTTTCTAAAGTCTAAGCCAATGTCTTTCAGTCAGTCCTCCCAAAACTGAGGTAGTTCACTCTTTACGAGAAGGAGAAAGATACTGGTCTAGGTTGTTTAGTACTTAAGGATATCAGCATCCAATTCTCCAAAGAAACTGAAACTATTTGGGTGGCATTTAAGCATAACAAACTTGTTTGGACTGATTTTCTGGTAGTGTGAAGGAGGCTATATGGGACTTACCACCAAGAACGGTCACTTGGATCTGCAATGCTCTGATAAAACCAATTATGCTCGTATAAGTTAGTTGGCTCTAAGCTGCTTTCACCAGACTTCGAAGAACGATATGTCTCAGTGGCTGAATGGAGGCTTTCCTTAGAATGCCTTTCTCGGCTCTAGATGCACTAGTGAATCTTCTTCTCCTCGGTGTTTATAAATATGTGGTACGGCATGCTTTCGACTGTGCAAATGCATATTCTGTTCGTTTTGCCATGGCAAACAATATAGTAGCGTAGTAGCGTAGAATACTCTAGATAGGTCTTATCTCGTGCAGGATATCATCGAAGCTAGTCAACTGCTATCGGGATTTGATGGATTTTCTTGAAACCTCAACCGATTTGGATCAGAGTTAGGTATGATTCTTAACACAACCAAGTTGTGTACGTGTTTCATTCAATGGCTAGTCGAATGCGGTTTTCTGTTGAGTCTTTGGCGGTGTCTGGAAGACACGGCGACATGGCAGGGATTCGTTCTTTGGAATGTTTTCGGTTCTGAGATTCAGTGATAAGGTGCTTAGGATCGATTGGGAATGAGGGAGAACGTGGAACACGTTGATCGATGGTTTCGCATGGAGTTGCCTCTTTAACGACGTGTGTTTCTTCCGGGTGTTCCGACGGTGTTTGATGGGTGACTTCTGTTACTACCGGTTCAGTTGTAAGAAGGACATCAACTCGGGGGTTCTTACTCTCTACAAGGAGGTCAGAGAATGTGTCAAATGACTCCATCATTGAATGTACGATTTAAAAATACACTCAGTGAGCGTGGATCGTTTACGATATATAGAAGCGTTTGAGGAATCGTTTTCGGCCATCTGTTGATTCTACATCTCGTGCTTCGGCGAATTCGCTCAGTGGTGTCTGACAAAAGCCTTCAAAATTTTTGTCTGTTAAGCACCCATGTTTGGTGAGAAATCAAGCCAAAACACGAGTTACTAGCTCAGCGAAAATCACACCACACAACACCAACAAACCAGACAAAGTGTTCAAACAAATGGTGGTTACACTGAGGTTTCGCACACGCTTTGGTCTCATGGACGTGCCTCTCTGATGTAAACTTCTGCTTCTGTTCGATTTTTCCTGTGCACTGGAATGAAAGTCAGATCTTCATGGAGGGCTTCAAAATCGAAGGACGACATCGTTAGATTGCAGTCCTCGTGAAAGCAAAATTTGCGCCTGTCTATCCACCAATCGGTGGAGCGGACAAATCTTCTTATGTTCGCTTAAAACCCTTCTGAATGTTGTAATGTACGCAGTCAGGAAGCTGAATTTACTGACTTGCTTGGGTCCGAGGTCATAGTGGGATTACGAGAAATGAGTTTGCCGATGAACTTTCTAGACAAGGCTCAGAGAAGACTACCTGCGTCCTCGGTTAAGACCTGTATTAACAGTAACTGCAGATGGCATGACTCTCTAGGATACCTACATACCATACGAAGTCTTCTGACCGTCTCTTAGAGATCAGTGATTTTTCTGCTGTCCCCCAGTAGTAAAGACTGTTGACCGCTGTGAGAGTGGTGACCATACTACGCCCTACTCTGGCATCAGGACCGTCTCTGATATGGTAGGTATTGGTCCTGTATACCAGTATATCTACATACCATCGCTAATGCGTTTACTCCTCCTTCTACAAATGACTGAGAAAGGAATCAAGTAAACATGTGCTCTGTTCCGACAGAAAAAAAAGATCGCCAACGTATGTGCAATCTCAATCTCATTCTCACAATAGCTTCAAGAGGCATCATTCTGGGAAAGTTGTATACTCAGAGGAAACCTGTACGAAACTTTGCCTTATATTCCTCAATAACTATGCAAGAAGGGTAATGACTGGCAGTCTATCAAAAATATTACGAATCCGTTGATCATTGTGGACCTACGGCGTTCTCAATGGACTAAACGCGGAAAATATTTTCAACTAAGTCCCCCATCAAAGCCCAAAATTTGCCTATTCAATCCATAGCCGATATGAAGTCTCATCCATGCATCTTCTACGGCCCAATTAGAGGAACCATAGCAAAAATTGAGTCTAAAGATAGATACACCTGGCCGTTAAGTCTTTATTCAAGCTCACTTTAACTTAAAATCGCTCAGAAAGTCCCATCCTTTGTTCACAAAGGACACTCGAATACATTTTTCCACAATCGGTGTCAAGTGTGCAAACCTTCATCAACGCAATTAGGGCTTGTAAATTTATTCGCCTATCTCTTTGAGTATACTCGTATCACACCCTGTTAACGGGAAATAAATTTCGCGGAAATCATGTTTAAGGGCAATCTCGATTAAAATCACGATCACTGCTGGTGCACCATTTAATGAAATTGCTTTTGAATCAAATTCAATTTAAAACACTCACAGAAGCGAGTGTTCCTTTGAAGTAGTCGCACATCACACATCACACATCACAGGTTTTTTTTTTTTTTTTTTGTATATTTTGTCTTTTTATTTCATTGACGCGTTGCGCATTAATTGTGTCAACAAGCAAAGAACTGAATAGTTGTGGCAGGCCATTGTAAACACAAAAGTGCTAAGAAGAGTGAGTTTTGACGTAGTTATCCTTGTGTGGATATTGGAATACGACGCAAAATATTAACTCCACGTGCATCCACCTACGTTCAACAAAAAAAAAAGAAGAAAAAAGTGTTGTCCTCTACCCTGTATTCAAATTCTCATCCATCCATCAACCGACCATTTGTCCACATTTGGTCAACACCTTCCCGACGACACAAACAACGACAGAAACGACCACAACGACGACGACGATGATGATTGGGGCGAGGGGGTTCGTCTCCATTCATTCCATTAATTAATAATTAAACAGAACGATAAAGGGCGGGAAAGAAGCTGTGACGTACCCCAGGGGAATAGATTAACCACTTAAATATTTGTTCACACATGTGGGGAGGATGAATAGAATTAGCGCCCACTTACAAATTGCAGACACTATTTGCGCACGTTTCTATTGACAATTAGTCACTCTCGACACCTGCAATTTCAAGATATCCCGACCGACGATACAGATTAGTCCTTGTAATTGTCCAATCGAAGATGATGGATGATGGAAATTTCCAACTTCTGCTGGAGATGATTTATTACCTTCGAACGCAGCATCAGTTCAATTGAATTCCGAAATCCAGAGCATGGTCTACATTCAGAGGATATTCAATGGATAGACTAACAAGGAACAAAACGGATGATTTTGACAAAATATAGGACACACATACATGTATACGAATAGAACATACATACCTCGTATGGAGTGGATTCTCTCCTCCTCGCACATACGAGCACGAGTACAATAGATTCGACTTCTATGAATAAATTTGAATGAATTCCTGGATACACAAACGAGTGAGTGGCTGATGTTAACTTGTACTCGTAACATAGGTTGTCTAAAATCACACACACGCGCTTGACATTATAACATATGTAAATTTTTAAGAAGCTATTCATCTCTCTTGGGGCAATAAGAATATTTATAGATGCGAGTACACATACTCGTATGTACACAACCTTTCTCCTTTTTGGCCGTGCGTCGCTCGTCGCCAAATTTACATCCTTAAGGAAGATATGTAGAGTGAGAATAATTGCGCAACAATTTTCTAGCCCTTACAATGATTCTTGGAAGGATATGATTTCGAATATGTCAAAGTTCAAAACGGCAAGTACCCAGATACGAGTACTTAGCCAATTTGTAATGGATGCTGTGTGAGATGGGTGGGGTATTTTTCTACTTGATTCCGCCTGATTGCACTTGTAAGTCATGGTCAACCTGAAGATACCAGTATCTGACATTAATTTACCTTCAGTTAGCTTCTATTTTCCAGTATAACCAAATTCTTAACCAACCTTGTTATACAATAAATACAACACATATTCGCTTGTCTATGGAAGTGAGACTTAATTGTTAAGTATCTTTAGTATCTGCTTTCTATAGTAACTATGTACTGCACAAACTGAGATGAAAACTAGACAATGTAATAGAATTAGAAGCAATTTAAGGGTGAAATTTCGAAACGTATCCTACTCAACGTATCCTAGACAAACGTCAGTACTCGCATTTGTATCATTTTGCTTAATTTTCCGTCAATTTCAATTCATTTGCATAAGCTCATTTGCAGCAGAAGAAGAGGTTGGACTTGGACTTTCATTTGCATAAGCTTGCTTTAATCTTTAATAATTAGACTTAACATAATGCTCCCCTCAGATACAGTGCTTGTTTGAAGAAAATCGCCGGTTTTACGGATGACCTCTTATTCCATAACTGTCTATTGAAGCTCAAAATGATTGGGGTAGGACGTACGAATATTGCAAACACATGCCCATATGCCCATGCCCGTACATTAATGGGAGCCTTGCCATCGTTTGCTGCCTTCCTGACTACGAATTCGGAACTGTATTGGAGGCATAGTCCTGATCTTAGAGTCACAGCACCCATTACTAATTTTCAACTCCACAATGGGTCAAATCAACAGGAAAATCCTTCCCTCGATTTGGGTTTAAACCACAGCCATCAGGACCCTCCAACAAGGGGGCCCGGACCGAGATCCGGGTGGCTCCTGACTCACATGGTACCAAGACCTCTTACCAGCCCCTTGTGATGTCATCGGAAAACCGCGATGATAAGACCAGTACTTTGCTCTGCCCCCGCTTTTTATTAGACAACGTCATTGATGGGCGAAGCCTTCAGGTTTTTGAGAAATGGGCTTGCTGACACCCCCAGAGAAGTTGACACAAATGCCGCGATGCCGTAAACTGAGCATTTGTTTGACAACGAATCTCAGCATCGTTTACCCCTTTGACTGAATTTACTAAAGAAGAGTCTCCTGAACATTGCCCACAAGCTCTTTTCTGTCGTGTTATCTGAGCGTCTGAAACCATTCATAAACAATTCACACATTAGTGCCATTTCGCCATCAATCAAATATTCAAACTACGGCAGATCTTGGAAAAGATCCGGGATGCAGGATGACGGTGGAGAAGATCGGTAATGAATTAACCAAGACCATCAATGTCTTCCAAGCAGATGAAGAAACTTTTGGCCGCTGTTTTCGGAGAATGGAGATGTACGAGCTGTGCAGCAACATCACTTTAGTCACACATTTACGGATCTAACGTCAGAAATGGCTGGCAATGTAGACCGAATGGACGTCACACCAAAGAGCCTTTGAGGCTAACCCCGAGCAACGGCGCAGCAAAAGAGGTCCGCATCTAAAATGGACCTCAAACAACGGAAAGTTTCAAACTCATTGGTTTGATATTAGCGATATCTGATTCCCTCTTAAACTTATTCGTCCCGCTCTGTTTTCGATGGACAATTTAATTGCCTTGTAGGTTCCTTCTTCTAAGTCTGTGAGTTGCATTTCAGCCGGCTATTTAAAATAGAAGAATGCGACATTTGCTTATAGCCTCAGGGGATGCTCAGTTAAGGTTCTGTTGAATAGCTCGAACATTTGCTCCAATTGAGGACGTACTCGTATCAACGGTTTTTTTTTGTTTTGAAAGATTGGGAACACTTCCGGTCATTTGTTCAACCATGTTGTATGAGAGCCGATAAAAGGACTCTCTCACATTCTCTAGCGTTTGATTCTGATTTTGATTTCCAAGTTAGCCCCATCGTATATTTCTCGGATAAGTTTACTGAACATTGGTTGCGGTCTGCAGTCGTCAATTCCACTGCATCCAATATGAACTTTGGGTTTGATGTTGATCTGATTTGTCTTGCCAGCTCGGTTTTTCCTCATGCTGAAGTCGATGTCTCTGTTTTCTTGCTGATCGGAAGGAACTTCTTCTGTGCTCCAGTCAACTACCTATTCGGCTCGCAGTGTTGGTAGTGACTTCTGTCACTTCTAGGTGATCACAGTGCTTACCCTTTACCTCACATAGTCCACAGGATAGTGCCCTTGCATTGAGAATAGTTTGTTATTGCGGTATTGCATTTTGGCATCATCACTCTGCAACTGCTCGTACTATTAACTTGCAAACTGGTATTCTGGGCTCTTGAATTATAAGATCCATTTAGGTGCTGTATTACCCGTTCAAAAAGTGATCCAGTATCCATATAGATACTAATGCTTCATCTCCAAGATCAGAGCAGAAGAAGAATGTTTTCGTAGATTACCTAGCCACCAACAGAACCTTCAGCAAACAATAGAGGGCACAACCGTTCCCAATCCTGTCAATTGTCGAATTGGGGCCGCAGATATTATGCAAGGCAAATTGAAGTGGATGTGTGCACAAAGAGTTTTAAAAGATTCTTCAAAGACAGAACAGAGTAGTCCAGAATTTGAAATATTTGTTGATGCTCCAGGAGCGACCGCATGGCGCCGTTGATTCTACAAGTTATCGTAGCATTTATTTTATTTTGTATCCAAGCAATACTCTTACGGCTTTTCTATAAATAGCCTTTCTCGTGGAGAGTCCTGAATGAAGCACTTCCTACATCCGAACGTGAGTCATGGACGTGAGTCCGAGAACGAATATGAAAAGCAGAGAATACTGTAGCAGACAAGGGATCATTGACGAAAATTAAAAAGATTGTCGGAGACAGAATGGAGCCCTGAGGCACACCAGCGTTTCTTTTGTGAATATCAGACTTGAAATTATCACAGACAACTTGAATTGAAAGTTTCGAAAGGTAATTTGGAAATTCTTTGGACAAGAGATCCGTCGATTCTAAACGGGCGCATTTTAGACAAAAGAGCCTGATGCCACACTCCGTCAAATGCCTTAGAAATATCAAGTGCAACTAACTTCTTTTGTCAAATTGATGTGCGCTTTGGTTCCGGTGGGATATGCCATCAAATCACTAGTGGGCCTGTTGCTATGGAAACCGTACTGTTGGTCATTAAGAAGTTTTCATGTTTCGAGATATTCCATGTGCTGACGGTTTATCAGCCTTTCCATTGCCTTGCAAAGAAGGGGTACAGTACAATGGGTCTGTAAGAATAGAGAGAGGAAGATCCAACTTTTTTAGGGACTGGTTGGCTCGGAAAGAGTAGGACTCTTGATGGATTGATGAAAAACCTACACAGTGGTATTGCCAGCGTAGAACAGCACTCTGGAATAACGAATTTAAGTACCCTTGCTACTACATTAAAGATTCGACTCACTCAATTGTAGGCGGAGGCAAAGCAGCAAGCAGATTTTCCTTATCCAAAAAGCTGACAGCTTTCTAATATATTTGAACAACGACCAAAAATGGGTACTACCTTAGGGATTATATAGTATTTTTTGCCTTCGTTTTCAGTCGTATTGAAAGACGTTTCAGTCATTCCTGACTCTTTCGAACCTTTTCCGGGTTCCCTCTGTCGGCTTGGTCTTGAAGGACCGAAAAAAACATTTCTCCATCCCTGACAGCCTCTTTACAGCTCCAGTCGTACTACGCTTTTTCTTTTGATTTGATACTCTTCATCACGTGAGGGAGAAAGGATCTCACTCCAAAGAGAGAGATCAGCGGCATATACGTCGTTGTCGGGGAAACATAACGATCAGTTAAAATTCCTAAAGAAGCTGTTAAGTTCGCTTCAATTGACTGTCTCGTATTGTCATACTGGTGTGGCTGTTCATGCTACCTCTCTCTAGCTAACTAAGAGTATAAAACGTCCCTATGAGTCGTCAAGTCGTTGGCTTGAAAAAAGCTTCTGTCAGCCGATGCAGGTAATGAAATTAACTTCTTGTCTACATCGCTATGAAGAACAAATCCCCATGTAACAGGGATATACGATGAACTAAGTCACACGCATTTAGACTTCTAAAAAACCCACTTTTTGTCCCATCTCTCTGGAAAACTGGCTGCAAATGGAGTCAGAAATGGGTGCCACTTCGTCGCGAATCAGCTAAATATGACAGTCTTATGCGACTCCTTCTGCGGGGAAGAAGAAAGTAGTAACCTTTAACAAGGAAGCTCTTACTCTTACCTCTTTATCTTTGTGCCTAACCCAGTCAATTTGTAGAGGGTCCTATACACTACATTGCAGAAGTCCTCTAATGGAGATGACGCCTCTCTTTGTACTTACAAAATTTGTAGCCGGTTTCATTGTAATTTTGTAAAATCTCGAAGAACAAACAGATACCCCATATCTTGGGCTAGCTCGTGCCTGACACAATATTCTCCAACTATAGTCATAGGTTGAGGCCCATTTCAAATTGTACACGCCCTTAGGAGAAGAGAGGTTCTCCACTGAATAACGTGCGTCAAATTTGCTAGACACAATAAAAAATAAACAAAAAGGATGTCTTTGATGGCACTAGTTCCATTACCCCATCAATCTTTCCAACATTTCAAAAATAAACATAAATTGACCTTAGAGCTCACAGCGTGCTGAAAACTTCGTATCCATTGTCGCTTTGACAACCTATTATGCCAGGACACATCTGAAAGATTGATATTCATAAAAACAGAGCATCACTATCTTTTTTCAACCCACAAAACTGGATTACGCGAATCTGACCCAATTACTACATCTCGTGTAGTCGTCGTATCCTTAAGTTTGGATCCACCTCAACTTCACTTTCATTAAAAATGTATTTCCCAACGCAGAGTTATTTTATTATTGGATTAGCCCTAGGGCCACTTAACTGAAAGTTCCATCCCCGAGGCGCCTGTAAAATATCGAATGTCCTATTCAACGCACCAGCGGACTATTGACTATTTTACTTCCAGCCCGTCCCCCCCGGAAATACCTTATTTACTTTACCAAACGCAATCACTTTTAATCAGAAGAATCATAAGAACATTTCCTCTGGCCCAGCAGTCCGAAATCTCACTCTGATTACACAGCACCTCCAGGGCTACTCTCCAAGGATCTACTTAGATTTTCATTTTTATTGAATATGCCGGCCGGAAAGGGCCTTGGCAAAGAACTCATTACTAACGACATTTTTCGGAGCCCCCAACTGTGATCGATGGAATGGAAATGCTAGCATAACATAAACACAAACCACCACCACTACTGTCAGGATAATTCAGATCTAAAAAAAAAAAACAAAACTTTGTACACTTTCCATCATTTCCATCACACACCAAACAGCAATAAATAATCCACAAAAGCACTATGTACGAGTATATTCGTTCGGAAAGCCGGGGGGAGAGTAGAGATAAAAAGGAGGAAATAGAATAAAAAAAGAACAGGAAAAAAGACGAAAGAAAATGGCCGAATATAACAATTATAATCGGAATTCAAGGATAAAAACACGTGTCTCACCTTTCCCTCGGTTGTTTTTTTTTCCTTGCGCTGGTTCTGCCTCGTCTATTTGCGCCTACGCTTACTCACCATGAGAGACTATAAAGACTGCCGACACCGAGGTGCTGGTGTACAATTGGATGGTGAGCCAACCCCACCCCCCTTTCGGTTTTGTTTCGTTGATTTGTATTAACCCGAAAAATACAATGCAAACAAAACATTCAACAATTGACTAGGGGTGGTGACGCGAGTACAAGAAGCCTGTGTTTTGGATAAGCACACAACAATAAAGCCACGCTGGTGGTAATGGCAAAAGAAAGACGGCGGTGAAGCAAATTTTAGCCCAAAATAGATAATTTAACTTTTTTTGGTTCTCTTTTTAAATTTTTTTTTTTTCACTTTCTTTGCTTTCGAAAATGTTTAGCCTTTTCGAGGCTTGAAGAGTCCTCGTACTCGTACATAGGTTGTCTGTTGAAAATTCCTTCGGTACGCACTTGAAAATTAATTAGATAATTAACATATTGAGTTGTAATTGGGGGGAAGGAAGGAATAGAATTCGCAATGGATCTGACAGGCTGGCAAGGGTGTTTTTGATAGCTCTAAGGATGTTCTCGTATTTCTTTTTCAAGGATAGAGAATAAGCTGATCCAATTCAGAATTTCTAAAGTCTAGGAATATGAAGTGAATTTTAATGCATCTAGGACAAAGGCGAAAGGTCAACATTTTCATGGAGAGCAGCACTATTAACTCGTTTGCACCCACTTGGATACTAGATTCAGCTAAAAGCTTTCTATCTTCTTGTGGAATTTTCATTGTGTCTTGCGGATGAGGGTGGACTTTCAGCAAGAAAGAATTCTGTCTTAGGAAGAGGTATATGATTCTACGGGGACCGTGGTGCTGCGTATCCTACCTACTGTCTTGATATCATTTGCCTTAACTCAGCTAAACTTGTCCAGAAAATCGTTCAGAATGCGAGCGGGTTTTAGTATCGCTTCCCGGTAGTTTGGTGTCTTCATTGCGGTGCCAGTTTAATTCTGCGGAACTTTGACTTAGTAATGGGAAAGTCTACGACGATATTCAGTACTGATGAGGTTGTCTTCTTATGTCACTTGACTCCGGGTGTCCATTGATATCAAAAAACTGTCTGAGCTACAGCCGACAACCACGACGAAGTCCTTGCTTAATAGAAGTTAGGACCTCGTTCCTGTTGGAGTTAATTCTCTTCCTATTTCCCGCACTTGACTGACAAGCGCATGTGGAAGGTCAGTTCATCGATTACTTAGTCTTTAAGGAGTCTTCATACTTTACTGCTTGAGTATAGTTGATGTCGTAGAGAGGTGAGTCTTTGAGTTTACCAGCACCCAAGACGTAAACGCCGAGTACATGCAACTTGATGATCACACTCTCAGCAAGCAAAAGGGTGGGGTTTCGTTACGACGCCGGTAAGCAGTCCTACCTATTGGCGAACAGCATGAAAGTCCCCTAACTTTTGGTAAGGACGCTAAACATTTCTTTAGTTTTCTGGGATTCTGGAGCCATGCCATCTGCAGTTATATTCATGCGAAACTTTAATGTCAATAGACCCCCAACCTGAGAAACTCTGGTCTGAGCTTTGCCAAGCAAGTTCGTCGGCGATTTAATTTCCCCTCATGAGATCACCTTCCGACAGCGTTCAGAGAAGCCTCACATTCTCAAACTAGCTTGGAAGTCGTAAGAGGGTTCAGCAAGGCTAAGTTGTCCTTTCAGTCGCAGATATAATACTTCGGCCCTTCCATCTATTTGTTTCTTTGTTCATTGCCATCTGAGTTTTTTTCGATTTTTTCTACGAGGACCGAAATTCAGTTTGCAGTCCTCCAAAAAAAAACTCCATTATCGCATTCTAGATCAGTTATAGGGCCATCACGCCTAAACTAGAGTCAAAATACAGTCGGCACTCCAGGTCATCTAGTGCATGTTGTACCGGAGCCCACTTATTTTTAGATGAAAAACGGTTTTAAGGTGCAGCCCGTGATATAGAAAGCCCCTATACTGCCAAACGGACTGATTTTTTGGAATCTGGGAATAGCAGCTGTGACGTTCGACCATAAAATCATAGTCCCACGCGCGACGAGTTCCATACCTTTTTTACACTTCCCGTAAACCGACAGCGTCTAACAAGTTTTCGACGTGGCATGTTTAGTCCAAAGGTGTTTGCTATACAGGATGACACCGGAATATTTATCTTCGCTGGAGAGGACTGATGGAAGCCAGACTGATAGGTCTGATAGGTCTGATAGATCTTGACGACCTAGGCTACTTTACCTGTTCGTCAGTAGTTCTTGTTTTTATGCCAATGGTAGTCTAACTGGGAGGATTCTCTTCAGAGTTACCAGTATCCAGTCTGTAATTTTTCGTAGCAGCGTAAAGCCATCAAAGAAAGCAAGAACGTTTCAAAACCGATAACGCACACCAGTCGCGGAATTATGTGTTATACAGCTCATTTTCAGCTTTAGTGGTAGAGGCCGGTTATTAGCTGGTCCTGATCAGGTAACCTAGGAAATAATTTTTAAGCAATATTGTCCGAGGATACCTTGGAGACTTTATGACATGAATTATGAAGGAGTCCCATGGTCTCCGTTTCCTTGGAAGATGTTCAAAATTGAAGTTTTCGATCCCTTCATATAGATACTGCTGCTGGTTGCCTCAAGTGTGTTATCCATATCTTCTTTATGTTTTTCTTCCTCAAGCAAGGTTGTCATTTAGGCTTGTTTTTGCTTTGCGCTGTCACCCAGCAGCGTCAACTGCTTGAAACCTGTCTTTTATCAAGAATTGTGTGACATGGAATAACCTTCTGATATCTACGGTTACTTCATCTTTAAGTCGCCAGTTCGACCTTCTATATTATGCCGACCTTTTGTGCTGGGACTCGCAGATTCCAAGCGTCCGGTCACTCGATGTAGCCGATCCGGTGTGGTGGTCATATTTCGGATTCCAAACTGTGCTTTATCTGTTGTGAACTGAAATACAGTAACACGGCTACAAATAAGCAGCTATGTCAGAACTATAGACGTCTCGCAATAAACGTCAGTGAGGTTGCGATCCAGTAATCCGATCCGAAAAGAGAAACAGTAGGAGACTCTGTGATTGTTGTACTAAGATCTAAGATGGTCATTCGGCATTACCGACGTCTTTTCCTATTCCTAACAGGCTTCAAACGTTGTTTTTGACATAGAGGTCGCCATACAGGACGGCCCGAAGACTATTTCCAATCGTGTATAGCGATCCACAGTATCATCGGCTACCTTCTTCATGAAGTTGTGTGCTGTCCGTAAAATCTGGTTACCTCGGGCATTCTGGCATGCATCCAACATCGAGTCTATTTTTCTTCTTCTCGGAGGATAGTTGGGAAGTTGGACAGTTCTAAGTTTAACTGTCATTTTTAGTAGTCAAAACCGACTTCCGATTGTTTGGCAGATGGCGTCTGAAAGTGTCCAAGTCCAAGGCCATTGTCTGAGTGTTTTGAGCACCTTAGATGACTTCTTTATCTAGTACGATCTTGGCTTCGTGCCCCAAACAAGCTTTGCCTAGAAAGCCCAAGAGTCATTAGAAGAGACTTGTGCACATACTAAGCTGATCTCACAGAGTTTATCGGAAGCGATTTCTGGAAGCGATTTTCCGAACAGAATCCACATCGCACTTAATTGCAATTCCTCCTCGGTCGTCAAGGTCGTCAAGGACCTAGAAAAGTGTCATGCCGAAGTGACACCAACCAGTTAAGATGGTAACACTCAACGAGGAGGTGAGAATAGAGGTTGATAGACTAAGGCTAGTTGAAAAATGTCAACGTAAATGGATATGCCAAATGGCAAGACGTATACATCTGTCGAATAAGCAGGCTTCCGCCTCCAACATCAGCCATAACAGGTCAGAACAGATCAAGAACCAAAAGCTGTCTCTATTTGACGAGGGAAGTGGCCAAAGTAGAATCCGTCAGATCTGGTAATTTGAAAAAAACTTGAGGAAGGATCGATGGCAATTTGTTTCATTAAAATCAAATTTGTCACCGAATAAACTCTCATAGTACTGACCAGCTCCACAAACATTCCAACAATCGTATTTTAAATACAGAACACATTGTCCTTGATGAGCCTTTCCTTCCCTTAGGAAAGAAAAGAAAATTAATGATAACACGTCAACTGTTCCCTACTTCAGTGAACCCTTGTTAGTTCCGCTATCTTAAAACACAAGTTCTAATTATGATCACAAAAGATCCTCTAAATGCCTCCAATCCTTCTCTCTGCTCCTTCCGAGAATCTGAATTTGTAATCTGAAAAATTATTCACAAATTTCAAATTACAAGAAATCCGTCTCATTTTCCTCTCGTTCCCTTTTTAAATTTATTCCCAGACTGATTGGCGACAATTTTTCTTTCATCTTTTGCCCACCCACCACAAACGCACACTTGTACCTAGGATTCCTTTGGCAAATAAACTTTATTAATCATCACCATCAACCCAATCAGGATGTGGGAATGTTGGAAACATTGAATGGACAAAAGATTGCCACCCTTGGTGTATAAAAATAAATAAAACATCTCTCGTCTGTTGTCTGTGCATTCGTAGAAAACACTTTCAATCTCATTGCGTTACGTAAGTGACCCGTCAGGACCATCAATATAAAGCAAAAATTCTAATTAGGTCGAATGTCCTTTAAAAAAAAAAAAACAACAAATGACATCTCATTCATTACTGCTCAGATAAATCTCATGCATCGCATCCTTTGAAGTGGTACATCCCTCAAGGATACTAGGACACGACACAATATAAGGACACACAATAATACCTCGTACACCAAACCAAACTCAAAACATGTGTGGATGGATACGACTATATCCAGTAGTCGTCGCCGCCGCCGAAAAAGATACAAAAACCAAAAAATCAGAACACATGTTGCGTGTGCAATCCCATATCCCATACAGCAAGCACAGCACTGTGTCGACACTTTGTCTGTGTGAATTAATTGCAAAAGAAATTCCCATCTACGACTGAAACAAAAAGAACTGCCCCCAACTACCCTTACGAAGTGGAACTCACCCGAAGAGAAGAGAGAAAAAAAAAAAAGGAAACCAACCAGAACTGAGGAAGACCACTTATAAGTAAATCACAGTAATTCCTCGGAATTGTTTCAATAATCTCTGCTGAGATTGATATCGAATGTCTTCTGGTACATGAGCATGGAACTACGATGGACAACGCAAGGACATTGTACGAGTAGAGAACCAGCATTGCCAGGGGATTTGGTGTTCAGTTCAGATGTCAAGGTATTCTGTAGAAAATGGATGAATTTGATTGTCGTCGTGTATCGGTCTTCGACTAGAAATAAGAGCAACGGTGGTGTACCACAGGGTTCCATTTTATCGTCACATTCTGTTATACTCGTATGCAGTCTATGTACTAGTTTACGAGTATGTACTAGTGGCCAAATTCACGGTCCATTGCAGCTTTGTATGCTTGACTATGCCTGAGGATAATTTTTAAAAAAAATTCTGTTACCCTAAAGCCATTTGTGCAAAAACAATCTTTCAGATCCTAAAAGATTCACTCAAATCCATTAAGTAGTTCCCAAGCAAATCGCAAAATGAGTCTGGTAATACCTGATATGCCGACAACTGATGATTGTTCGTTTACCCAGAGCTACTCGTAAATATCCCCATCGCATTGTGAGAGAATTGTATCTGAAAGTGCATTCGCTTCATGCTATTGATGAGGAAGATGGTTGTACGAATATGAATGACGTAAGCACAGGCGAACAAAAGAAACAATTGGCCACTCGGTCGGTGCTGCCTGCGGGTGAGCATTTTGAATTGAAGTATTGTATCTCGGCGATAATCGGCGATTTCCATTTATCGGTTCGTTAAATCATCAAAAACTGAAGAACAGTAATTGCAGTCGTGTTGCATTCCGGACTGGGATATGCAAATTTAAAATTGATCTCATCAGGTGGAATTTCGAGTGGAGTGCACTTTGGGCGAATAAACTTGAATCGATACGATTTGACGGATGGAAACCTCGGGCGTTCACAAGGTTGCTTATAGGGTTTTAGAAACCGGTGAATTGTAACTGGCACGTGCTAGTATATCATCCAATCCAGTTTGGTGGCTCCTGCAGAAGGAGAATTGAAAGAGGTCAGGGGTGAATTTGCTTCGAAAAATTTCAATGCGGAGCGATTTGAGAAATGTCGTCCTACCGGGCGGTACTGTCAAGACAATTGGACATTGATCCCGAATCTGTATTCATTGATCCATCACTTTTTACACGAATAACACGAATAGCACTGTAGTAGAGAAGATCTATGTAAACTACAGAGGGTGTACTTCTTGTTCTATATGGGACCTAGTCCTCAATGGGCTGCTTATCGAATTACAGGTTGTGGGATGTGGTGTGGCAGCTTACGCAGACGACGTACGCATTATGTGTCGGGAAAAATCCCACAGATACTCTCGAATATTGTCCAATATGCCTGAGGCTTACTTTTCTCCTGTACACGCAGCTCTGTCCTTAGTGTTAGATAGGCCAAAACAGAGTTAGTCATCTTCACAAAACTCCAGATAGCTTTTATCATATTTCCAAAAACCCTTCTGAGTTTCTCAAACCAGTTATCAAGGCTTCATCCTTATTGCTCTGTGGGTTCAATGTGGGCTATGCAATTCACATTCATACCCTAAGATAAGACTACACCAAAGTCCTAAAACCAATTCGCATTTAAGGCATAGGGGTTCACTGCAAGAACGATCTGACATAAAGCTGTTACAAAAAGCGTGACGAACTGCCTTTATAAGCATATAACTGGCGTGTCAAGAATCTCTCTAACGGCAAACATTTCTCAATTTGCCATCTATAGACATGGGATTCATCTTGCATATTAATTGCCATTTCAGTCCAAGAGACACTTAGCAATGGAAGAGCTAAATTGTGAACTTAATCCTCTGATTCCAAAAAGGAACATATTGAGACAACGAGAAATCCTTCTCAATAAGTTCATTTCCATCTTCACGGCTTAAAGAGAGCGCAGAGTTCTTCTAAATCACAGTCCCCTATGGCACCCAGATCCCTAACTTCGAACTTTATATATTTGAAAGTTTTAAGTTTACACTCGGTTTGGTTTCAGGATGTCCCTGCGTCCTCATGAACCTGATCCCATCAATATAAATGGAAATGAAAAGCAAATCAAAGACAATTGTTACCGATCTAGACTAACATGGCCCACACGATCAAGAACTGATCAGAGGATCAAACGAAAACAAATATAAATCACTGTCCCATTGGAAGACATCCACAGCGATTGAGTATTCCTAACAAAAATGTCCGCAGGGATGAAAAGATGACAAATTTGTGCCGCACTTCTACAACTGCCCTGTCTTTGAACACATCAAAATGCAATCCTTAGGCAGATACATTTTCCGAGATCTAAATGGTATCAGCTTTATGAAGATCATCGACTTTATCAAAAAAGAGGGCTAAACCATCGTCCTCCCACACTCTGATATTACAATGAACGTTCTGGTCCATCTTAAAAAGGTGTGAGTTCAATTTAACAAGGACTAAAAGAATCCTCATATTCTCGTTTCCGGATTAAACCCGACCAAGGGGAAGGCCTTACCTTATGTGTCGTGTACAAGTGGTATACATTTTGGAGTGCGTAACTGGGGGTAGACTCCCAAAGACTGCGCTTACTGGAGAGGTTTATTGTAAGTCCTTTGACTCGTCATGAGACATGGATAGTCGACAATGCTTCATATATTCCCAAATCATTTCGAGTGGCAACTCACTTTTATTTTTATTCGACATCACCAGCAAGAATCTGTCTAGTCTTTTCACGGACGATGTTTGGTGCTGCGTCCTTCTGCAATCTCTGCTGCTTAGCTTGTCTCGGCACACGCGACTGCTGAAGCTGCAACAATTTGAGCTTTGAATATACACCGCGTAGACGAATCACTAGTTTTGTGGACAGTGGCTGTGTAGAATATGCGGTGGCGGGGGTAAACAGAGGTTGCCCACAAGATATTGCATGTTGATCGACTTACTGCTCGACGCGCTCAATAGTTCTGATATCTATGCGCTAGCATACGCGGATGATGTAGCTGTAATGTGTGTTGGACTGTGTCTAGCAACTGTCTGCTATAAAGCGCTGACAGACATGATCGACGATTGGTGAACTAGTAATGGGCCTTCAGTCAGACAATCCCCTCTTTACGAGAAGGAGGAAACTGTCTGGTCTGACGCGCTGCACTCTCAAAGCCGTCTTTCGTTTAAAAAGAAGTTGTCGTTGGCACAACACCCACTGCAGCTTTGATTACCTTACCGACTGTCTTATGATTCTAGTCTTATGGACATGCCGTCTAAGGCGATGACTTTCCCTGTGCTCAGAACTGATTTCGGCCAAAATGGGAACTAGGAAAGGAATGCAGTCGGGTCTTCATGGACTGCTCCAAAACCGATATAGGATGTGGCGCTGGTGTCTGTGTCTGGAGGACGACAACGTCAGATTTCATTTCTTATTAGGAAAACTTTCGTCTGTCTTCCAAGCGGAGATTTACGTTATCCTGATGACAGCGAATTATATTGCGGAGAAGCGGTGGTGGAGGCGAGCGAAGCATTTGCATCTGTAGCGATAGACAAGCTGCGCTTAGAGCCTTGCTGAAGCCTCTTACGAACGCAGTCAGAAGGCTGAATTCACTGTATCTTGTCTGAGTCCCTGGTCACATGGGGACTTCGGGACTTGAGAGGCAAGCTTCAGAGGACAGTTTTTCAAGACCCGTACCTACTTTCGGTCGGCCTGCGTCCTAAGTGAAGGCTTCCACTGACAGTTCGGTTTTATGTGAGCACAACAGCAAATGCCGGCAGACAAAACGAATGCTTCTCGACGTCTCTAGGTAATCAGCGACCTTCCTACTGACCCTCAGCGAGAAAGACTGCAGGTTGCTTACTTCTGTCGTTACGGGGCACTGCAATTTTGCTAAGCACTCATGTGTGCTGGGCATAAATGATACAACATCCTGCGATGCTTGCTGTGAAAGTGACAACGACACCGCGAGGCACTATCTCTGTGAATGTCCGGCTTACGCTCGCACCAGACTGCTTGTACTCGGCGTTGACGAGGTGGGTGCTGGTACTATAGGCGCTTGCTTACCTTTCTTCAAAAGACTGCAAGATTTCATCAAAAGGCACTTACAAAGAGTACTATGGACTAGTTCTTCGTCTGAGTGCTCTGTTACGACAGAAAAAAAGAACTACTGGTGTTCGGTTTCAACTTCTCCGGCACCTTATGCCCGAGACAATTGCCAGCTATGGGCTCTCTCTTTATACATTTCCTTATATTATTTCGGGTATCACATACGAGTATGTAGGTCGCATTCTCACCTCCCAAATTTCATACCCGAGCCTAATTTTCCCGACAAACCACCCAAGATGTCGGAAGTAAATCCAATTTCCATTCATGCTTTCTGCACCTTCATTCAAAAGCTATAACCACAATCTACAGTATAATGCCTTCGTCATAACCGAAAATCTTGGCCTACTTTCATTGAATCATAGAAAAATAACAATCCCCCACCACATCAATCTCATTCATCTTTCAGTACTCGTATAACTAATTCAACTTTTTTTTCCCCTTCCAGGTAAGTGGATCAAATCAAATACGTATATCACTCATCCCTTATACGAGTAACATGTCAAAAATCATCCAAAAGTAAGTAACCTACAGTCGGTGACACACTTTGAGGGAGACGGTAAAAATCCTGATATACCCGTAATTTATACAGATTTACACACAATTTCCTCCTCCGATTCCAAGTCAAAAGTAAGTACATAAATCATTTGCTAAAAATATCCACCCAGTACCTCTCTGGGTAGTGCCTTATCCGTGTTACAAAAGGCATATCACTAGATTCCACATTTTTAATTCCCCACACCATCTCGTCAAGGAACCAAATACAATATAAAGGTAAACCACAGCTCGTCTAAAAATATCCGCAAAACCGTATTAAAAAGAAAATCCGAAAAAAGGACTCTACCAGCACAATTTTCGACATTCTCCTCTGCCTTGTAGGGTGCGCAAATTAAAAACAAGAAAAGTCTGAAAAACAGAAAATAGCAACACAACGATCCTTATCGGCAGCAAACTATACTAGACACGTACCCACAAAAGTCGGCAAAATTCGCACGGAAGCCAGAAATAAACACACCGAGTGAGAGAGAGAGAGTGAGAGGGATAGGGAAAAGATTGGGGCCCTTCTTGAAGTGGTCGGTATGTAAGGTACTACTCCAATCAGGCCGATAAATCCTGCAACAAATACCAGACAGCCGGGTAGTTTATTTTAATTTTGTGCCGCTAGCGCAACACTCTCAACCCTTGGACGATGTACTTCTATAGGTACACCATCTACCACCTTCTACCATCCATTCGGAGCTACATTCCAGTCTTGGGCTTAGAATAGGTGAACTCCACCAAACACTATTTCCTTGTTGCTTGTTAAATGGTCTCTTTTTACCTATCACAAGCTGAAATCTTAATTGAGTACGGGTATTGCGCAGCCTAGGTCTGGTTCCAGGCAAGCAAAGACTCTCGGACTGCTAGGGGGGTGGTTAGGATTGACGACAAATTGGGGGATGAGCTCCTTCTATCAGGAACTGTTGCTGTTTTTTCTTTTTTTTTGTTTTAACTTAACGCACCACAACTTCACAGTGCTCTGTGAAGGTAATCAATGGGCAATTTAAAGAATGTACAGATTGTTGGAATTGGAGGGATTGAAGGTTGTTTTTTTTTGTTAGGAGATGGTCGGGGGATGAGAATATTCGATGAGATAGCGTGTTACGTGGAGGCTTTAGAAAGTTGTTGTTAGAATAGCTATTTACGGAATGGTAATGTCACCAAGTGATTATGTTGCTCCTGCGGCAGCTAGAATTGATGGAATTAGTTGTGTAAAATGGCTGTACTAACAGGGAGTTTGACGTAGCTAAATGAATATACAATAGATAGAATGTAATATGTACACGGGTTCTGTTAATTCGTGCGTGCTTTGGGGCTTCACTTAAATCGACGTCTTATAATGGGTCTGTGATTTTGTATTCAAAACGAATGGTAGTCAGATTTCTATACCCAAACCATCGTAGACACACATTGTCATATCCATCGCACATGAATTAGGTTTATCTTGGACAGATACAGACTACAGTTGCTTTCCTAGTGCCTTCGCCATTTGCTTTTTTCAAAAATTCCTCAATCAGCTTAAGTCATCAGTGGTCCTTTGTACTGCCTCTTGGATTCTATGCTTCTAAAATTCATTTCAACACCAATGTTCGGTGTTTAAAAATCTGTTTTTGTACACACGCTATTGCTCATTTGCTAAATCCCTTACTAAACTGTCAGCGCAAAATTACCTTAAAATGGCAAAATGAATCAACGACAGCTATATGACCCTAAACACTCCAAAGAAGTAAAGATGCCACCTTTTTTCAGGTTAAACTAACTGCCTTTTTGTAGCTGTATGCAGTCTACTAGGGAAGCGACACGAAAGAGTGATAATAGCTATACTCTCGGATAGTCATTCGGTACTCAAAAGCACTGAATAGCTACTCGTACTCATCAAAGAATCTCTGAGAGTGTCATAAAATACTCAACCACTTCACGATCCTGAACTAAGTCTCACTAGCATAGGGTTTTCCAATAAGGACTTGACAACTTTTTTTTTTAAATAAAACGCAAACCATCTGAGCTCTTTCAACGTCGTCGGCGTGTTGGCATAAACCAATGACTTAACGTAGCCCCCCATACTTAGGTTAGGTTAGGTTAGGTAAGAGTGGCTGTTGGAAATACCAACCCACTTAGGCTTTTTGGCCCATTGTGATGCCACGTGGATCTATGATCTTCTTACTACTGGAACCAGTTTGAGCTTATAATAAAGCGTAGGAGACTGTTAACGTCTATTTTTTCTAGATCGTTTAGGTCGTTGTAGAAGAAAGCTCCTAGATGAAGCTTCCTTCTCTGAGAGAGAGAGCTGGGCAATGTGCAGAGTAGGTGGAGGATCGTCTCATCCTCTTCCTCGTCCATGCAGCTTCTACAGAAATCGTTAGTAAAAGCGCCAAGCCTTCTTGCGTGCTTGCCTATGAGGCAGTGTCCGGTAATGACACGTATTATGGCGCTGAGATGTTTCCTATCTAAAAGGATCAGACACTTAGATCGACTCAGATCCAGCCTTGGCCAGATCTGTTTGGTCGCTAGACATATTTGTCCAGCAGTCCACCTAAGGTCTGTTCTTTTATTGGCATCTAGCTTTAGTGTTAGTTTGTACATAGCGATTGGTATACCTATACTACCTTTGTCCGGTAGGATAGGTAGAGTGGTTCCAATTTTGGCGAGTTCATCGGCTCTGCAGTTCCCTGGAATGTCTCTGTGGCCCGGCACCCAACAGAGGTGAATGTTGAACTGCTCTGCCATCTCCATGAGAGATGATCGGCATTCAAGGGCAGTTTTAGGACACAATGAGACCGAGTCCAGGGACTTGATGGCAGCCTGACTATCCGAAAATATGCGGATATCCTTTGCAGATATCACGTTGCAGATATCAGATATCAGTGCCCCCCATACTTGCTCTTCAATAAATCGATTGTAGCGTGTGCTGTGTGGCTTGTGGCATCATCCTGTTGAAACCACATGTCGTCCAAGTCCATATCTTCCAATTCGGGCCAAAAATAATTGGTGATCATGGCGCGATAACGCTGACCATTCACAGTAACGTGACGATCGTTATCGTCGACGCCCAATAACGCCGCTGGCATGCAAACCGCACCAAACAGTTAGTTTTTGTGGATGAAGTGGTGATTCATGAAGCACATATGGATTTTCACCCGATCAATAACGCATATTCTGCTTATTGACGAACCCATTGAGCCAAAAATGAGCTTCGTCACTGAAGATGATTTTGCGATGAAATTCATCATCTTGGCGCATCTTCTCCAGAACCCAATCGGAGAAGAGAACGTACGTCGCTTCAAATGGTCCATCGGCTCCAATTCTTGAGTCAGTTTGATCTTGTATGGGTGCAAACCAAGATCCTTACGCAAAATACGCCATAATGTGGTCTGAGCGATGCCCAATTCTTGAGAACGCCGTGGAATTGACTGATTTTGATCGTTTGCTACGCCAAGCGATATTTTCGACACTTCGACCAACCCGTTGTCTCACTAACACGGCAACATCACACAACAAATATGTAGACTCAAATTTTTGCACTAAACTTGTTATTGCCTGTCTACTAGGGCGAGAATTACGACCGAAAATTGGAGTTAACGCTCTTAAAATCGCAGTCACCGATTCCGAACGAACGTTGCTCGTTCGTGTACTTTACCATGATGAAAATGTTGAGTTTACTGAATAAATTGACAGTGACAGTTTGATGATTAGATGCGTTCACAAATTAAATTCAAACTTGTCAAGTCCCTATTTGAAAACCCTTTATAAGTAGCAAGGCTTAAGGGTCACGATGGCAATGATAAGGCGGACCACTAGTTCAAGAAAGGTGCAATGTAGGCCAGTAACATTTCTGAAGACGATCTCGCAGAAATAGATCATTGCAGGAGGGCAATTTGCCTTGCCCTTAAACCAGACACTTCAAAGACGCTCGACAACGCAACTTTTGACTGCATGTGCAACTCGGCCAGAAATCACTGCCGAATCACTAGTTTTGTAGATAAGAGCAATATGTGATGGCGAGGATAGAAATGGGTTTCCCGCCAGTCGGTGTTCTATCACGGATGTCCCTCTTGGGTCAAACGTGGTGACTGTTTACCATAAACGATTGGTGTGCTAGAGATGGGCTTTCAACCAGTCCTCTAAAAGCTTTTTTATCTCATCTATTGCTTAAAGGCATCCTCATCCGTTTTTCCAACGTAGCTAAGTATTTAGATGTACATTTCGGCATTTCGCCGAGGTTCGCTATGAAAAAATCACCGAAATACGAGTACATTCTATGCGTTGCTTGTCTTGTGGAATCAGCTTCCAAGAAAATTCGTCACTGCTGCTTTAAGTAATTGCTGCTCTGGTCTACAAGCAATGATGTATCTCCCTCTCCTTGATCTTCCATTTAGAATGAAGTGGCCTTTGATACAATGATCTGGTCTTATGGACATGTCGTCTGTTGCAATGACATGGGATCTCCTGTTCCTGCATATACAAATAAAAATTCGACTGTGAATGAGTCGGCCAGAACCCAAGCCTGGAAGGAAATGTTGGCGGATCTTCACTAATGGCTTCTTTTTGAAAGATAACAACATAAAATTACTCGTTGCGAGGACTTTTATCTGTCTCTCAAGCGAAAATAGTGACATCAAAGCCTTACGGAAGCTGAAGCCACTCACCACTTCCTGCCCTGAATGTAGTCAGAAAGCTGAATTCTCTGAGTTTTGTTTGGCTCCTAAGTCGCAATGGATACACAGGAAATGAGATCGTCGGACTCCGCTAGACTCATTGTAGAGTTTCTGGGGACTCTCGGTTAGGCTTGCTATGGACAGGTGGGTTTCATGCCTTTGACGTGATTTTCCAGCATACCAATGGATCAAATGAATACCTCTCTAATAGGTCAGCGATTATCGACTTATTGGCGTCCTAACAGACCTTTATGCTTTTGCTGAGGGACTAAGTGTTCTACGTACGACACAATATCCTACGTCGCTGGCTGTGAGATTGATGATGATGACATCTATGAGCTTCCGGCCTACATGTGTAGCTTGGTATTTTGCTCTTAAACTGTTACTTTAAAACAAATTGATATTGGCCTCCTGTAATTTTGGCGTGCCTCAAGGTTACATTCTATCTGCCGTACTTTTTTTAATTTCTAATTTTTCATTCTTGGCTCTCGTGAATGAAAATGAAATGCGGTAGTCATATGAGTATGGCAAACATCTTAAATCATCTTATCTACTTGCTTTCCAAATCTCAGAATAGTTTTGAGTGACTTTTAAAGCAAAGATACCCTGCTCAATGGTATATTGAGACAAATTCCCTTTCGACATGTACTCGTAGCTGAGAAAATGCAACAGATGCGATGTTTTAAGGTATTTTCGTTGAAAAAAACCTTCTTAAAGCCGAACAGTGCTTCAAATGATTCCAATATTCATTTGTTTTTTTTTCCTGGCATATGACTTGAGTACCAGTCCAAAAAAATAATTTCATTTTAATTTCTAAACTTGCATAATGGGGCCAAACAACTTCACCCCCAGAGTTCCACTTAAGTTCAAAAGTACATGTACTCGTAACAAACCATTTAGTACTACCACCTCTCGCAAGTTCATTCAAGAAGAAACTTTTTCGAAAAAGTTTTGCGGATATTAATTCTTGGTGGAAAATATATAATGCTAACATAATACTTATTCCCACTGAACCCTGAACACTCTGTCAATTCCATTATTGTATAAGTTTCACTGGAACGTCAATTTTCTGACACCACCATTCAATGCACACTCACGCAACCATCCGTCCAATTACTCGTACATTCCATCCTTACATTCTCCAATTTATTCGGAAATAATATTTTCTCTGGCAATTAAATAAAGAACCATTTTGCCAACTTCCCAATGAAATTCTTCGTTTCGGAGAATTGAAAATGTTCCACTCCAAGAGTTGGATGGGCGGCAATAAGCAACAAATAAAAATTAAAGCAAAAATAAAAAGATGGAAAAAATCTGAAAATAGAAAAACAAAAAAACAAAAACATATTACATGCCTAGACTAAAAAATATCCTTCAGGGTGCAACAATAGCAATATAAGAATACTCGTGCACTCGCACACATGCAACAATATGGCAACTTGCACGAAGGTGGCACTTATAAGGCCATGTATACTCGCACACCACTTCATGGATGTGAGGTTTCATATTCTACTTGCTCCTGACTGTCTAAAAGGCAAGTCTTGTTTCGGTGAAAGGGAATCTGGCAATGCTGTCAATCATTTTGTATCTTCAACTACAAATAATGATAATAAACTGATTTTCATTCGACGAGGAAAACCATTCAATTCGATAGAAAACATGGCATACCTACTTTGTCATTTGAAAAATCTCAAAATGGCACTTTCAGAAATGACCTATATCCTAGAGATGGCCGAATGGATTCCGTTCAAAATCGCAATATAAACTTAATATACACGGCTGTTTGGTATAGGTCACCAATTTTCTATGTAAGTCTGGAAAATTTAATGTTTTTGGGGGTTTAGTACTATTTTAGTGCATTTTTTGGTCTTTCTCAGGTGCATTTCTATCGCATTAACAGGGTAATTTTGAATCATAATAGCAGAAAGACATGCTCTTGGTGTTATACCAACATTGTCGTCAAAGAAATGAATAATTATGATTTTCATTCCTTTTTAGTACTTTCGTTCTAAAAATTTTATTTTCTCCGATAATGTTCCACAAGCTGTGGAAAGAAATCTTCAGTTCTTCGAATTTTTGAAATTCCACATGAATAAAGTGAATATTTGCACAAAAAAGGAATCTCGTGACTTTCCTTCTGTGTAAGTGTACTAAAATTGTACTAAAACTCATTTATTTCGAAGTGTTTCTGATACTCCAAGTATCTCGTGATGATTTTTGATACTTTAAATTCGATTAAGTATACAAATGCATGCGACTCAGCTGTGCCATGTTTATGCTCTCCGTACGAAGAGTCTAAGGATAGGGAACGAAAACAATGGCTGTTGCCGGGCGCTGACTCTGTAACGCTGGTGAGGAAGTTCCTTACTTCATTCCTTCTGCCACAGGATGTTAACATAATAAAAAGGAACTTTATATTCTAAAAAAAAAAACAAAAAAAACCTTACTGCCTTGTCCTGTTCATTGCCTGTTTACTTCAGCACGCGTATTTATAGAAGCTTGCAGAGCCAGGAGCACGGAATACAAAACAAAAAGAACGAAAAATAAATTACAGGAAACATTTTTCCATTAAGATATCCTTACCGTTTACTGCTGGTCCTTTCACACAGAGCAGGGGCAAAAACAAAATATTTTCTCGCTGCCAAGTTTTATACAAGACTTAGACGCAGAAAAGGAAGAACACGACCAAGAGCATGTTAAACAATTGGTGGACTGAAGGAATGGGGGGGGTGGGGGGGCAAACATTAAATGATAAACAAAGTGGGAATCAACATAACACACAAAATCATTTACTCCTCTCGTACTCGTATCTCTGGTCCATTCTAAGCGGAAAAACGTACATAACATACTCGTACACCTGCAACAACAGACAGTAGAGTCAAAAGGTAACACGAAGTAGAGGATGAAAAGGATTCGGTGATTCTGGATTCAGGATTCTGGAATGTCATATGTAAATTAAATTATATAAATTAATGAACATCATTTGGAAAGACTTTTTGGAAGAAACTTGAGGGAGAATTGCGGCAAATTTACTGAAGGCACACGGGGAGCCGACGTAGTAACTTGGAGACTTTGTGGTAACACCCAAATGGGTGGGATTGGATTCAATTAGCTTTTGATTGAAATTTTTCGTATTTCTAAAAGCAGAGGGTGATTTGATTTCTTTTTTTTTGAGTAGAATAACATTATAAGCACCTTCAGAGGCCGTGTAGCTTCTGAGGATTTTGTGTTCAAGAAAAATGTTACTCATCTCACTTTAGTTGGATTAGGGATATCTAAGTAAGTGAATTTATTTGATTTTCAATTTTAAGGACTTGTCATTGGTGCAGGCTGTGAAGCAGCTAATGTTTGCAAGAATAATTGGATGTACTCGTATATAGGGATTGCGCGGCAATCCAACTGGTGGTCACCGGTAAGAACATGCGTAAATCCTCATTCGTGCATACGAAAATGATAAGTGCGTCACAGGCCTCCCAATCCTATACGGAAGAGACAATAAAAATATGACGAACCAGCTAATAGCTTCGGGAAATAACAAAGCGGACGACACTTGCAAACGATCTTCGAATCTGCATGTGGAATGTTCGGACCTTGAACAAACCACATGCAGCCGAGCAATTAGCATAGGCCATCATTGACTGATATTACGCAGATATCACCGACATCTACGAAGTGCGATGGGATGGGCCGGGCATAAGGACATATGGTGATTGCTTATTCGGATGCATATTGTCATATGCTTCCGATACGCGAGCGACCATCAGTGCTAAAATCGCTAACAAAGGCCTAAAATGCGCTCATTCACCCACGGAAGGCAAGGAGGACGCCATCAAATTACGTCCGTACGAACTCCACTACAAGACATGTGAGTTCTAAGTATGATGCCGAGATAGGAATGCAGGACATATCTGGAGGAATAGTAAGCCTACACGACACCACGTCTGGCAACGGATTTAGGCTTATTGACTTTGTGGCTGAGCGAAATATCATTATAGCGAGCACACGGTTTCAACATCTCAACTAACACAAACGCCTGAAACGCTAAACCAAACGATCAACGCAACCCACGCTTCCAGCATTCTGGACGTCTGATCTGTCAGGGTAGGCGACATTATCACGGATCACTGGTAAGCAAAGGTAAAGAAGAACTACTGTGACCCGACCACCAGTAAGTTTGGGTAACACATGCAGATAACATAAACAAGAAGCGTACAAAGCGGCAACGAAGGACGAGAGCCGCTTGTGAGATCTAAGCGCAAAAGACACGTGAAGAACATCGTGTTCATCAAGAAGAAGTTAAAAGAAGAAAGTTTGTACTACAGGAAGAAGGCGACAAGACCCGTACAGAAACCTGTAGAGATGAAGAAGGAAACTTTGTAATAGTAGAGTCACAGTTGGTGCTGAGAATATGAAAGAAATTATTGTGCAGACTGAATAATGGCGACGAAATCCAACATCCCTCAGGCAGAACAGAACATTCAACGTCGACGATGATATCCACAACCTCAAAACGAAGTAAGGATAGCAATATCTAAGCTTAAATATTTACAACAAAGTACTGAACCTTACACAGTTCACCGCCCGATGTATTCAAAGCTTCTGGAAGTGACTTTGTGGAGAGCATACTTGTACACCAACTCTTTTATCAGATCTGGTCAAAAGAGTGTGCGCCAGATGAATGGAATCTCACCATCCTACGCCCGATCTATTAGAAAATAGACCTCGTCGACTGGGCACACCTTAGAGATGTAAGTCAACTCAAGATCTTGTCTGTCATATTGAGTGACCCCTATCACTGTGGTTTCAAGAGTCTAGCATCAACCAAATTTTCATACTCCAAAACTCCAGAAGTCTGAATCGATACCCGCCGCCTTTTTACCAATTTTAAGGCCGCATATGACAGCATTTATAGAGGTCTGGTCTGGTTTTGGCATCTCTGCTAAACTCGCCCGTCTGTGCAGACTGACGATGGAGAATGCTCGCTTCTTTCGGGATCGACAAGGACTTAACCAAGGTTTTTGACAAGGTGACGCGCTGTCGTGTGACTTCTTTAACATCATACTTGAAACAAGCGAACACTGGAGGCATAATCTTTCAAAAATTCTGTGCAACTACTGCCGTGCACCCATGATATCGCATAATTTAGAGAACACAGCTGGTGATTACTGATGTTTTCACTAGAAATTAGGGCAAAAGAAGGGGCACACAACATCGACGAATTGCACCGAATGTCCACAGCTATAAGATCGAGTTACGAGTAGTAAAGAGGACTCTGTCTACCTTGGCTCTGCCATGAATTCTTTCAACAACACCTCAGCAGAAATATGTAAAACCACGAATCACTCTTTCCATTCGCTGTTTATTTGGGCTAAAAAGGGAATTAAGTAGTAAGATCCTATGTCGAAAAACTAAGGACACTCTACATAAGACCTTGATCATCCCAGTCCTATTTTGTGGCTATTTTATCGGAAGCGGATGAAGATATCCTCAGCCGTTTTGATAGAAAAATCCTTCGGAAAATTGACGGCCTTTGGAGGAGAAGATTCAACGACAAATGTATGTATGGCGACATCGAGTCAGAAAACTCCGCGTCAGTCGTCCGAGATGGCTAGGATGTGTAGAGGGAATTGACGGCAGAGTCAATTTGAATCTAACCCCTAACAACGAAGTAGAAGAAGGAACGCACAAGTAGAAGATGACCTCAACCGACTTGGAGTGCAAGCAGTTATCTAAAGACCGTTCTAACTTTAAAGGCTTGTTAATCGAGGCCCAGTCTCACCCTAAACTCTAGCGCCACCTAAGTAAGTAAGTATCAAGAGATTGCGTGTAAAAATTCGAAGAACTTAAAAAGGTTACCTAGAAGTCTTCCTTTGTAATGCGTCTGCTTTATTTCCTGCGGAATTACTTTTCTGATCCTGATGGCTTGATTTAGAAATAATCATGTGGGTGGTGCTTTTCAGCGAGTTTTTTCTTTGATTAATTTCGACATTCTTCTTCCTTCTTGTAGTCCTTGAAGGTACGTATAATATCTGTGCCCTTTAAACTTATCAAAGATGCTATCTGAAATGATTCTTAGTAACGATGTACCTACGAGTATTGTGCCTTAAATGTCAAGAATAAATAGATGCCTTCCCTGCCAGCAATGCAGAGGATGATCCAACGTTTTTTTTTGGTTGAAAGGTAGCTAAGTTGTCAATAATTCCAGGCCCGAGATGAGTGAGGCATAAATCTCACAGTTTCCTCTTAAATTGTTTCTTGTTCTTCTATCGCTTTAAATTAACTTGTGTTCACATTGATGAGGACGTAACTGCAATTCAATTTCAATTAAGAAGTCTCCGCACATTTTCACATTTATCTACGTTTAGCGATACTTGATCGTCGTCAATTGAATTTTTGCCACCACAGCATATCATATAGCAATCCCATGCCGATTGTCATACTCGTACCATGCAGGATGGTTCACTTCAACCATTTGCGGTTGGGATACCCTTAAGCGACCGTGTAATAGCGTCTTTGTATACCTGAATAGCTACGAGTACATATCGCCCAACGTCGTTGGTGTATTCTCTCCATTTCAATGATGACAGACCGACTAATCTCTGTCAGATACTTGGCTCCTTTAACCTGGCAAATGAACAAATCATCACGACAATGTCTCTGAAGCAATTCAGATTCTGCAGCAGTGGTGCATCCGTCATGAAAGATGATGACAACGAGCATGATGACGATGATGTTGGGGGTGACTGCGGTGACGGGTACCACTTGACAAGAGGAAACCGCATTTTTTTTTTTTTTTTTGTTTGTTACAGTCAGTGTAAGCGCGCATAAAGAGGGTCACGGCGACGCGACATGACACAAAGGCCAGACTGATGAAGATGTTGGAAAGTTGTGATAACCGAGAAGACACAGCAAATTTACATGACATCTTATGGAACGAACACTCGATTTACACGTATGCACCATATAAAAGAGTTATGTAGCTTTTGTATGAATATGAATACGGATACGGATGGATCCCTCATAGGTCGCTTATTTTATTTTGCAAGGGGTCGCGCTCCGGTAGCGTACTTATGTCGTCGAAGTTAGAAGGCAGTCAGAGTACTTGAATGGCCACTTGAGAACATCATTCGCTCTAAGTGGTGAAAAGGGTGAATTGCTGTTGTCCCGTTTTTCTTTTTTCCTTTTACACAATCGCAGGTGATTTCTTTTTTTTTTTTCCTTTCTCAATTATGAATAGCATCAGACCAAGGGGGATGATAATTTATTTTATTTTATTTTTTTTTTGTTTCTTCTCCTTGGACGCGTCACCGTCTGTCATGACTTCTTTAAGTGGGCAGCGTGAAAAGGGGGACCGAGAGTGAGAAAGTATCGGTTACAGTTACAGACAACCGGCTGACTAGTAGACTTGGGGAAGCCCAGCCAACATATAGGGTTTAGTTGAAATTTGAAAAAGGGGTCGTAAGTAGTACGTAGGATGGACGGACTGTTCATCGTCGCCGTGGTTGATGTATAATTTTCTATATTGAGTGGAAGTTATTGCAGTAAGTTGGGAGGAAAACAACTTTAAGATACATTCTTAGGGGGGGAGATTAAGTGAAATTGGACACCATTACTTTGTGGAGGGTCATAGAGGGTGTAAGAGTTCATTAGAGGGAGGTTCCCTCTAATGCATGGTTCATTCATAAATTCAGAAAAATAGAAGAAAAAAATAAACCAAAACGGAATGAGAGTTCTAATGAGATTTGAAATAAAGTGAGTGTGTGAGTAGTGATTTCTGTTTCCTTTAAGAGATGGTTGCGATGTGGATATGGAAACTAGTTAAGAGACTTCCAGTTATTTGAGATTTAAACTGGCGCCAGGGCTTCGAAATTTGATCAGTGATTTAGTTGGGTTGGGTTGGGTAATAACTGAAATAGGAGAGAACTTCACTTTCCCCAACCAATAGATGGCGGTACTATACAAAATGCATATGAAACAAATTTTTTTAGTATGACTGAGGAAAACGCAGTTGTTGGAGCTAACGGATATATTGTTGGCATGATTCGTGCTCTCCAGACACAACACAAGGCCATTCATATCTGCCATATTAACGCTCAAAGTTTGTACCCGAAAATAGATGAATTTAGGCATATTTTCGTAGACTCTAAAATTGACGTCATATGTGTTTCTGAAACATGGTTTCATGCTGACGTACCAAATGAAATTTATAAAGTAAAAGGGTTTGAGCTTCTTCGGTCTGATAGGGTCGGTCGCGTCGGAGGGGGAGCTGCATTGTATGTTCGGAATACTCTCAATTTTGAATTTGTATGCAAATCAAGCCAGGACTGTCCTCTCGAATATTATTTCATAAACATCATATGTAGTCATGAGAAAATATTGATTGGTGTAGTCTACAGACCAAATAACTCCATCTCTTTTGCTCCACTCTTTACCACCCTTGAGGAGAAAGGCTACATTACCACTAACATCATTATATGCGGCGACTTTAATTGTAATCTGTTAGATACATCCGGCTCCATAGGCTTTTTGGAACAAATGAAATCGCTTGATCTAAACCCAGTTAACACGTCTACCCCTACCCATTTTACGACCACTGCTTCAACTCTGATCGATTCAATTTTTGTATCCGATATGGGTAAAGTCCTGTTATATAGCCAACTCTCAGCACCTGCATTCTCTAAACATGACTTGATATATATAACTTACCAAGCTAAAAATGGCTTTGTTGAATCTAAAGTCATGTTTAGAGATTTCCATAACTCAATTGCAAGCTGATACTATAGGCACAAGTTGGGAGCGTATTTATCGGATGCCCCTTGTCAATGATCAAACTGACTTTCTGCAGGAAAAAATTGCTTTCCTCTTTAACAAACATGTGCCGTTAAAAACAAAACCTGATAGGCCCCTTCACCTTCAATGGTTTACCCCTAATATCATACAGCTTATGAAAAAGCGTGATGATGCCTATAAAAGCTGGAAAAAATACAGAATGCCTGAGTTCTTAAATATATATCGCAAATTACGTAATGAAGCGGTTTCTAAAATAAGAAACCCCAAGCGTGTCTTCTACTATCGGAAGTTCGGTAGCTGCTCCTCAGGCAGCGATTTTTGGAAACATATCCGTGAACTTGGGTTAGGAAAACAAAGGCCTAAAACTCCCGATGATATAGACTGCAACCACCTTAACTCAACTTTTTTAATGTCAAGTGATCCAGCCTCAGTAAGCTTAACTACTTTCGACCAGCCACCGGATGTTTGTAGAGAATCATACTTTGAATTCTACAGATTACGCGAGGAAGACGTTGCTATGGGGATCGATGAAATTCATCCAAAATTTGTTAAGCTTCTTCTTCCATATTTACTGCCTTCTATAACACATATCTTCAACTCAATTTTATCGACGTCAGTCTTTCCCACTCATTGGAATGACGCTAAAATTATTCCTATTCCAAAGAAATCGAATGGAAATGCAGTGGAATTCAGACCTAACTCAATTCTGCCATTCGTTTCAAAAGTTTTTGAGAAATGTATTCTCAAACAGATTCAAATCTATCTACAGTGTAAAGAACTGCTTTGTGAGAATCAATCCGTCAAAAACGAAGTTGCAAGACTGCGTTATTATTGGTAATTGACGAAATTAGGAAAGCTATTGATGACAACCATGCTACAATACTAACGTTACTTGACTTTTCGAAAGCATTCGACACCGTTAATCACACTATACTTTGCTTAAAGCTCAGAAAAGAGTTTACATTTTCATTGCCCTCTACAAAACTTATATTTTCTTACTTAGAAGGAAGACGACAACAGGTTGTAGCGGGAAACCGATGTTCATGCTATTTGCCTATAAAGAGGGGAGTACCGCAAGGCTCCATTCTTGGACCATTGCTTTTTTCGCTCTACGTAAATGAACTGCCAAAGGTTGTCGTGCATTGTGCAATTCATATGTTCGCCGATGATGCCCAGATCCGCTTAAGTTCTCCCATGAATTTGGCTCACGAAGCCACTGCGCAGGTGAATGAAGATCTCCAGCGTATACTTGGTTGGTCAGCTAAGAACGAACTGCGTCTTAATGCCCAGAAAACAAAAGCACTTGTGATCCATAAAAGAAAACTGGACCTTACTCACTTTCCACCAATCCAACTAGCCCAAAGTCCAATAGAGTACGTCGACTGCGCCAACAACCTGGGCCTGATGTTTAACCGGACCCTTACTTGGTCTACCCACATAAACGCCACTATAGGTAAGATATATGGTGGATTACGTGCTCTCTGGACTGCACATCGCTTTGTTCCTACACGGACAAAGCTCTTGTTAGCGAAAACCCTCCTAATACCGATTCTGCTATATTGTTCTGAAATCTTTTGCTGCCCCGACTACGTCTCCAGACGAAAGCTCAATGTCGTATATAATACTCGTAATATTGCCCGATTTGTATTTCACCTAAAACGATATGATCATATTTCCTTTTACTCAAAGCAAATCAGCGGATGTACATTTGATAATGTGCTCAAATACAGAACGCTAAGTCTCTTGCATGGCATAATTCAAACTAAGCAACCAGCAAACCTATTCAATAGGCTACGCTTCCTTCAGTCAGGTAGATCATGTATGCTTTTCCAAACGAGCTATGCCTGCTTGACGTCTGAACGCCAATTCTTCGTAAACTCCGTACGGCTGTGGAATTCTTTGCCCATAAATATTAGGAAAATTAGAAGCATAAAACAATTTAAAACCTCTCTCTTAAAATACTTGGCCAATGAAACAAATTTTAAACGCTTAAAATGTTCAATTTGATTGTAAAGCCAATTGTTCTTTTCTATCCTTTTCTCTCTTTTACTTTATCTTACTTACATTATTTTATTTTATTTTGTTATCACTTCCTGAATTCTTATTGTTATATATACTTGCACATACTTGTATCTGATATTTGAAAAATTTAAGGCTTCCACATTTAAAAGATTCAATTATCTTACCGTGTAAGCAATACTTACTTAGTAATAAATAAATAATAATAATAATAATCACTGGGAATGATTGTTTTTAATTAGACTTGAAGCGGAACCAGGGTGTCTCAAACCACCAGATTTCTACCAACTTGCTCTTGTCTTGTTTGGTGTCCTATGCACCGCCGTTAATTTTTCTTTCATGTCGCTTAATTGCTTTCAACATGGACAACAAATTTAGAGATCTTAACATTCCGACCACTTCGGAATTCAGCCAGAATCGCCAGTTCTTTGGTGGCACGTATTCGGGAGGTCAATTGTTCGCGTTTTATTCGCATATACCTCCGATTTCAGATAGCCCCAAAGGAAGAAGTCTAAACGCGTTTAATCACACGATCTCGGTGGCCAGTTCATGTAGCCGCCGCGCGAGATGACCATGCCCTCAAACCGCTCGTGCACAATATCCATCGTTGCATTCGTAGCGCTGACACTTTGGAACCACATCTATATCATCCAGTTTAGGCCACATTAAGTTGCTTATCATTGAACTAGCGCTTGCCGTTGACGAACCGCTGAATCCGCCAGACCAAAATCCGCACAACACAGTGATTTTCTCTGAATTCATTTTGTGCTCATCTGGTTCCAAATCCATTAATCTTGCTTGTTCACTCATCCATCCATCAAAAAATGCCTCTCGTCGCTAAAAATGATTTTTTACTCGAACGGTGCACTGATTTTGGAAAAAAATTTGATGATTTTCAGACGTTGTTCAACGCTATAATCTTCCATGGTGATTTGCCATACACCACTAAACAATTCACAATAAATTTGACAGATGTTACTTTGACAGATTTCGAGCCTCCCCATTGAAAGACCCTATGCATACCTACTTTCGATTTAAGCGCAGTTGAGTAGTTTCTAGTTTCTAGATTCTTAAACCAATAGAGAGTCGATAGAGATAGAATGATACCTTTCAGATTTGACAATTCAATTCAATTCAATTATTTACTGTCAACCTTTAAAGTTTTCACATATATTATAAAAAGCAAGGGTCCGAGTTGTTATTCCTGCGGTACTCCGTATTATATATCTTCGTGATTGCTGAAATTTTTACCAATCGTTACTTTGTAGCTTCGGTTTTCCGGGTAACTTTTAAACCACGCAAAAGTGGATCCTCGTATGCCAATTTTTTGCGGTTGTCGCTGTATATTTTAGTAATAGAGCGTGTCGAATGCTTTTTTGCAAAATCAATGCATGGTGTGGTAATATTGGGTGAAGCTCATATTTTTTCGGAAACCGTATTGATTCTTTTCTAGTATCTTGAATTTTTCTAGGTATTGCCCTATCTTTTTGGGTAGAACTTCTTCTAGTACTTTATCTACCGCTGGGTCTGTAGCTCAGCATGTCGTTTTTTTTTATCATTTTTGTATATTGGTCTAACTAAACAGAGGTTTGGAACATCTTGTGATAAGGTCTCATGTCGTTTATTCCTGCAGATGAAAAAAGGAACTTAACACTCAAGGGGGTATGACTACGAGTACACTTAAAATGACTAACATTTATTGAGCAGGCTAAATTATTAGTGTAATTGGGCCGATTTGGAACTACCACTTGAGCTACGGCTACCCACCCAGTTTCGTCCAAGTCCATCGAGTTTGGTGAACTTGTTGTTGAGCTATTGAAGGTTTTTCGGTTACAGTTATGTATGGTGGTGTTTATCCCGAATGATACCTGTTTGCAAGTTCTTTTTTATTTGTTCCGTCTGGAAAGTTTTTCCATAGAATATCATCTTCTTACTGATTAGTTTCCATGATTCTCTTGAGGTTCTCTTTGATTTTCGAATTTTTTCCTTGAAATATCCAGATTTTGTAGCATTGATTCTTTTGTTGATGTCCTTTCGAAAAAGTTTGTTGTATTCATTTTCATATTCTTGGTTTCGTCTGTTGTTTTTGTATCTTCTTTTGGGTGACCAGATAGTTTTTCCAATTGTTATGTGTCAGCAGCTGTCAAAGTATTCAGCAAAGTTTGCCCTTTCATCATGCATCGTTTTACACTTGCCATTCATCGGCAGAAATTATTAGAAAATATTATCGAAATTCTTGCTCGTGAGGTCGGTCGTCACCGTGGCACCGAGGAGAAGTTTGAGCGTGAGTACACTGTTTTGGATCTTAAGCCACTAACCAGACAGGGATTGGTGCGAATTGAAGAAAACATAGCCGCCGCTGTCGCAGAAGACCCAGAAATGTCGATCCGGCACCGATCAGCTGAATTGGGCATCGCCAGAGAGTCAACCCGGCTTAATTTGCGATTGGATTTGGGCCTACATTCGTTTAAGATTGTGCTGACGTAAGAATTGACGACGGATGGCCATAGACAATACCGTGAGTTCTCTAATTGGGCGCTGGAAATATTTGCCGGAGATCCTTATTTTGGCCAGAAAATGGCGGGCAACATCGGATCTTATTTCTTTCGAAATGAGGAAGGAAATTCCATTACCGTCAATGGTCTCAGGTATAGTCGGTTAACTTTCTGTAGTCAAAGCTCGACAGCATCAACATATTCGAGCTGTGATTCCAACAAGACGGAGCTACGTGCCATACCATTGACGCAACTCTCGAAGTTGTGAAGGAAAAATTTAGCGATTGGGTCATCTCACGGCAATTGGCCGCCGCGATCATGCTATTTGACACTACGCGATTATTTTCTCTAGGGCTACGTCCAGTCCTTGGTCTACGCTAACAAGCCAACCACATTGGACGAGCTCGAGGTCAACATTCATATTGCCGGAATAACGCCGCACATATTAGACCGAGTCATCAAAAATTGGACCGACCGCTTGAAGCACTGCCAGCGAAGCGGCCATTTGAATGATGTGTTCTTCGACACATAATGGCATGAACGTAGCTTCAAAATAGAGCCCGAATCAATTTATATCTCACACCGTCTGTCCAGGTTTCAAGTAGTGCAGAGCAAGTTAGAATAAATCAAAAAGTGCCTTAAAATTCTCTGTTTTCAGATTACGGTTTTTTACGACTAGTAGTGGAAATAGTAGTCCTACTTGCGGTATGCCTTGATATTCCCATCATTTGACAGAGGTTATCCCATATATAGCCTTAGATCACTCTTGCTACCAATGTATATAGGTGACGTCCGATGCGACGAATGATTTCGATGTCAATTTCTTGATTACTTCGACGATTGTGTTATACCTTTGGTTGCTTTGAGAGAAAAGTTCTTCGAGTTATTTTCGGTCCTGTCTGCCTATAAGGGACTTAGAGGAAAAGATTTAAGAGTGAACTGTGACATTGACTTGGTTAGAAGGGCTACAATTTATTGTCTTCACCCAGATGTCCGGAATGTCTTCGAATCAACTACGGATTGTAATTGCGGAAAAGGAAGACTTCGCCTTAGGTAAACAGAAGTTGAGTAAAATAGGAGGCGGTCTATCTATCTACCTTTGGGGTGGAGACTTTTTCCCTTTTTCTACGAAACGATGACAGAGCGATGTCTCACGCCGCTGCATCTGGTGGACACTTTTCTGTTCTCGAGATTATAGGGTTCAAAGCTGGTTACTGCTTATTTCAAATTGTTCTCAAACTTTATTCAGGATACAGAGAAAGTACACCTGCATAAGCATGATTAGAGCGAACTTTTAAGAGGACTGCACAAAGTACAAAAAATTCAGCAGTAGTGCCTGTTTATGGTCTTCCTTCGACTTTGTGTAAAGATGTTCCGCTGTTAAGACATGGAATCTGAGTCTCCTCTTCCTTTCGTTTTAAATAGTTTGTTGTTTTGCCATCTGCGCAATGCACAATAGCACGAACAAACTACGCAAATTGCAGGAAATTTTGAACTTTTTTGTAAATTCTCTGTCGATGTGAAGCGTCTTTTTGCTCAGTAATTGTCAAATTGGCTTGGAATGTTGAGCTATTCGGACAAATCGCACAAACCGAACTGAGAATATTGCTTCTGAGTTGGAAGTGCGTCCGAAAAACACATTTTTGTCCATCTCAGTGAACCGAACTAAGAATATTGCTTCTGTAGTTCGAAGTGCGCCCGAAAACTCAGGTTTGTCGATCTCAGGAACAGTGAAGAACCGAACTGAGAATATTGCTTCTGTAGTTCGAAGTGCGCCCGAAAACCCAGGTTTGTCGATCTCAGGAACAGTGAAGAACCGAACTTTGAATATTGCTCCTGTAGTTCGAAGTGCGTCCGAAAACCCAGGTTTGCCGATCTCAGGAACAGTGAAGAACCGAACTGTGAATATTGCTCCTGTAGTTCGAAGTGCGCCCAAAAACCCAGGTTTGCCGATCTCAGGAACAGTGAAGAACCGAACTGTGAATATTGCTCCTGTAATTCGAAGTGCGCCCAAAAACCCAGGTTTGCCGATCTCAGGAACAGTGAAGAACCGAACTGAGAATATTGCTTCTGTAGTTCGAAGTGCGTCCGAAAACCCAGGTTTGTCGATCTCAGGAACAGTGAAGAACCGAGCTGAGGATATTGCTTCTGTAGTTCGAAGTGCGTCCGAAAACACCGGTTTGTCGATCTCAGCAACAGTGAAGAACCGAGCTGAAATATAATATTGCTTCTGTAGCTCGAAGTGCGTCCGAAAACCCAGGTTTGTCGATCTCAGGAACAGTGAAGAACCAAACTGTGAATATTGCTCCTGTAGTTCGAAGTGCGCCTAAAAACCCAGGTTTGTCGATCTCAGGAACAGTGAAGAACCGAACTGTAAATATTGCTCCTGTAGTTCGAAGTGCGCCCAAAAACCCAGGTTTGTCGATCTCAGGAACAGTGAAGAACCGAACTGTGAATATTGCTCCTGTAGTTCGAAGTGCGCCTAAAAACCCAGGTTTGTCGATCTCAGGAACAGTGAAGAACCGAACTGTGAATATTGCTCCTGTAGTTCGAAGTGCGCCCAAAAACCCAGGTTTGTCGATCTCAGGAACAGTGAAGAACCGAACTGTGAATATTGCTCCTGTAGTTCGAAGTGCGCCCAAAAACCCAGGTTTGTCGATCTCAGGAACAGTGAAGAACCGAACTGTGAATATTGCTCCTGTAGTTCGAAGTGCGTCCGAAAACCCAGGTTTGTCGATCTCAGGAACAGTGAAGAACCGAGCTGAGGATATTGCTTCTGTAGTTCGAAGTGCGTCCGAAAACACCGGTTTGTCAATCTCAGCAACAGTGAAGAACCGAGCTGAAATATAATATTGCTTCTGTAGCTCGAAGTGCGTCCGAAAACCCAGGTTTGTCGATCTCAGGAACAGTGAAGAACCGAATTGCTCATGTAGTTCGAAGTGCGTCCGAAATCCCAGGTTTGTCGATCTCAGGAACAGTGAAGAACCGAGCTGAGGATATTGCTCCTGTAGTTCGAAGTGCGCCCGAAAACCCAGGTTTGTCGATCTCAGATATTGGGCTAGCACAAACAACAGTGAAGAACCGAGCTGCGGGTCAAAGAAACATATCAACATGCACGGCCAGTGTGTTTAAGCCAAAGCAGTGCCACTGTAAGCCAAAGTGTTCGGAATGAGTCAAGCACTTCAATTCGTCGCAGAAGTCAATAATTGCGTATTGCTTACATCACTTTACGCAAGGTTTTGACCCCTCATCTGCAAGAAACAAGAATTAAAGCCACTGGACCACAACACGATGTCGCCGTTTCGCTCATTTGATGTACGAGGAGTGATGAGACAACTTTTCATCAGAAGTGATATTTTCTGATGATTCATTCACTAGACAAGCAAAATTGTCATATCGCGGGGCTGGGAAACCCTCATTCGATTCAGGAAAAACCACTGCGTCCCAAAGAAGTTACTGTGTAGTGCATTTTATTGGCTGGCCACGATGAAGAGATTGGTACAATGAATGCTGTTGATCGATTTTTTCTGCCCGAAATAGGATCCATTGACTTACTTTTACACTTCGGTATGATAAGTTTTAGTAGTCTCCTGAGCCCTCCGCCTAGTTGGCGTTACTGTCAAATGAAAATGCGTTTTCGTGTGATAAAACTAATGCTGATTACCATGTCTGGAAAAAGCTCAAATTGTTCATTATGACAACGACCATGAAATGAAAATGATGCTAACCCTAACGCTAATGGTTGAACATTTCTTTACCATCTCTGCTCGACTCATTGGCCAAGGTCGCAACCAACCATGTGACCATTCCCAACAATGATAAACCACACAAGAGCAATCAATTTTAATCAGTTCCATCTTAATGACCTTTAAAATTGCTCATTTGGTTACATACGAAGTTTCTTAAGTACTAGACGGAAAGTAGCATAAACTGAGGGAAAGTTGTCTCTATGTACATTACACTTAATCCCTTAACACATACTCGTACGCCCACGGATACCTATTTACCGTCGTTACCTCTTTCAATAGCATAAAAAGGCTTCATCAAGTAAAAAGAAACCAAGCACACAACGAAACACCTCATGCTCTAAACTTTATGGAAGGCATAGGCATACCACATCGTAGACATGGGATTACAGCAGAGAACAGACGATGGTCAGGAGGAAGCCCATGCCTAGTTACGACGGATACCTTCCATTCAACTACCATTCAGTAGAACATGATTTGCAATTATCTGAAAAGCCCCTTTGCAATCCTGCCTCGAAAATAAATCATCAATTGTCCATAATAGTTGTGTGGTTCAGTTGAGGCTGCACGGAGGGCTAGTTCAAGTGCTACCATAATTGGCCACCGGGCTGATGTATAAATAATAGAACCAACAGAATATTTGCACTCCATTCAGCATGGCAAACAGTTTACTTATCACATAATTAGTTGAAATGCGAAACGTTAATCTACTGTCTAGTCCGGGTTTGCTACGATTTCAGATACCTACATGGTTTAAAAATTCATCTGTTGTATTGCTCCCTAAATTTGAAAAGTTCAAAATGTTGTTTCATTAACCTTTCCAACGGAATTGAGAAGCGCAACACCCACCGGAACGTTAAGTAAACACAATGCATTTGAAATTGAAACTTCAATATCGGGAACTACTATTAATTAAAGGCGTTGTAGGTACATGTATGCCTTAGCTGGATGCCAAAGGTGTACAAACTTTTTGTAGACACAAAACATACCGAAAACAGCAAGAAAAAAAAACACAAAAAAACGAAAAACAACAGAAAAACCAATTGAAACAGAAACCTTCTTCGTTTGCATTCGAAAACAAAAACCTGGCAGTGTAACAAAGAAACAAAAAAAAACAAAAAACAAAAAAACCCAAAGGACTGGAAAAGGATCTCCCAATTGCAAAAATAACATCTCTTCTGTTGGCTTTCTCGTTTCTGATTGATGGGCCACATTCCCAGGATAGGTTTTCCACATCTCCTTGTTGTATTGCCGTTTTTTTTTTTTTGGTTTTTTTGTTCTGTTTTGCATTTCATTTGTGTTTAGGACAACACAAGGATAATCAAGTTGTTCGCAGTTGGCTACAGGTACGAGTATACTCGTAGTCATACCCTGCATAACTTTACACAAATTTGTATCTTTTCCTCTATTTGTATTTCGTTTCAGTTGTTTATTTCTATGTGGCATAAATTGGTTGGGCGATGGAAGAGTTTATTATTATTATGAGACAGCCCACATAAAAGTCCTTAGGGCGAACAAAAAGGAAGTTATTGAGGGACTGCTCCACGTAATGGCATACTATGAGAATTATTTTTAAAGCAATTTTTTCAGCTATCTTCCGAGATAAATTTTCTTTGTTGTTTCGCCATCTCGTACTCGTATCTATCGACCATGGGTTGAAGAGATGGGGGTAAATTGACTTTTCAACGATTTATAAATTATTCAAATTTCCAGAATCACTTAACGTTGATGTATGTATGCACATTGGTATCCTGAGGGTGGGTTAGCTTGATGAGTCGACATGATAAAGCACTTTAATTCACTTGCATCATTTGCTTTGACATAATTGGTTTCGTGGTCTAAGATGTGGGCAGGTCAGTTGTGATTTATATGGTTAAAGGCGTGCAAATATGGTTTTTCTAGACAGGAAATACCTGTGAAGTCCATCGCGTACTTGAGGATGTGCTTTTGATGCCCCCAAGCCAGGTTCATCTGGCAAATGTCACACACTGTGACTGATTTCCCGTGATTGAATAGCCCCAGACTTCTTGTTTTCTCCTATAGATGAGGCGGATAATGTTTTTATTTTGCTTTCGTAATTTTGATCCCAAGGTGCTTTGAAACCACACTTGGGAAATCTTACAGGGTATCAGCACAATGCAATTTCCTATATTGACCTAGCACCTGTCCGTTTGCGTTTTCTATCCAGGAATGTGGGAGTACCATCTTTGGAACAGGATTGGAAGGCATTTACTCACGGACAATCAAGCGGTATGCTCAATTGTAAAAAAACGCAAATGCAATCATTGAGTGCTATGCAAGGACTAATACCCAATACTCTGCAGGGTTTATCTTAAAGAAACAAAGCTAAGATCTGACGGGCACTAGGGCACCAGGGTATTGAAGGAAATGAACATGCTAGAAATGGCTCTGCTGATCTACTCAATGGCCCAGAGCACTTCTGCGGTATCCCGTGTCCAGCAATAAATTCATCTATCGAAACTTGCGAAACCAATGGTTGTCTTCTCTTTCAAAACAAATCCAGATGATACCAAGGAAGTGGTGATTCTAATTGGACACTGTCAGCTTCGGAGTATCACTTACACAACTGAATGTCGACAGAGGACGACGGAACCGCAGAATACATACTGTCTGAATGCGTGGCTCTATGCGCCATAAGGCACATTGCTTATTCAGAGAAATCTTGATCCTCAAGTTCATTAAGAACGTTGAGGCTCACATGACATCTTAACCTGACTTTGTGGCACAGTGGCTCTTTAAGGTCGCAGTGCTATGATCTGCGACGTCTCAGGTCAGCATTGCCAGTTTGCCTACAGTTGGTTGAAATCCCTTTCCACTTCGGCACGTCACCTGATTCGAGTCACTGTCTCATCCATCGAGACTCATCCATCGTAGTCCTTATATTCGGACTCTACCTTTTTAAATGGCATATGCCGAGTAATTAACTGAATGCTGAGCATCCTTTGAAGCATGCTCCTTCTAGAGAGTCATCTGCTGCAGTTTTAAATAGAAGCTTTGCTGCTCTGAAGTTTAGATATGGCTATCTTTGCACCACACCAAGCTGGTGTTAATTTCATTTGTTCTTATCGTTAAACTCCCTCGGGATTTGTTGTGGAGTCCTGATCGTGATTACTGGATTCTGGTAGCATTAGATGTCCCGAGAGACTAAGCTCTGCTTTTCACTTTGTTCGTATCCCTGTTTAGTTTTTTTTTATCGTGCTGGGTGTATCCGTAACTTTGCCTTTACTAAAACAAAGAAGTGATCCGAGTCAATGTTTGCCTCTGAAGCGTCTGTCCTCTACCGGAAATCCCTTAACAAGATTTGCGTTAAACGTCACACCTTGAGCACTGCTGAGTGAGTTTCGTCCAGGAGTTCGACAGAGCCATCTTCGTCATCGTTATTCTGTCTGAAGGAAGGCGCTTGTTCATATGGCAGAAACTGAAAGCTTCCTACCTTAGTCTGGGTGCAATGAAAAATACGCATTCAAAGAAGCGCAGTTTTTTAATTCTCTTCTCGTCCGCTACTTCTTGGATCGTAGTAATATCTGCTCTAGGTCAAAGACTCTTGAGTTTTTTCGTGCTACTCGTGGTGGTGTAGGAACGGCGCCTCCTGCACAACGGACACTGTAAGCATGCCCATTTAGATATAGACGACGATCGAGTGGTTACTACTGACTGTCTAAAATATGGCTTAGGTTTAGTTTTAGGTTCATGTCAAATGTTTGCCTAACCTTTCCGTGGTGGCCGCTGGAAACTATTTGAAAACCCTTATACGTGTAGGCAGATTAAATTTGCAAGCGTACGCCAGGACCCAATGTTGGATATGGAAGAACTTGTCTGGAAGGTCTAAAAAGGGCTTTATAGCAGGTGTCAGGGTTTCTGAAGTAGAAAAGGTGGCATAAAAACTCAAATTAGGTCAACGGTGGCAATCTGAATTTCGTTCACAGGTAGCACTGACAATCGGTGCAGCTGGCTTCTTACATCCACAAATGGTCTAGCCCACTAGCTTTGGGGGATATATATTAGGTCGATTCTCGGCAGAGACCTTATATATATAATCTATGCGCGCTCAAGGGTTTTTGAGTAGCCTTAAAATGCTTGAAACACGTACTGTGTTTCTTAAAGGGCGAAGGAAAATTAGGGAGCAAAATAATAGAGGTACCGATGAATAGTTGGTTTTAAATGTTTGAAGATTAGAACGACTAAGAAATAGAGGGCTCAGCGGCGCATTCCACAAGCCAGTTGTACGGCTTCAGAGTACTTCCGAAAGTGGGCTTGAGGGTAAACTGATGGGCATTGAATGTTTGAAGAACCATTTAAGGAGCCATTCAACCTGGACGATGATGTGGGACCATTCCGTTCACCCGACTTCAACGAGGTGAGGATAGAGATATCCAAACTTAAGTCTTAAAGGCTGCGTGTACTGACGCCCTCAGCTCTTCAAGGTGGTGGGATATGACCCAGGATTGTATGCCCACACCTGAAGATAAAGGAGTCCCCTTGTCTGCGGCAAGTATAGAAACATCATCGCCTATATGAATTTCTCTTTTGTCAATCAACTGATTGGTCCTAATCAGTCTGGAAATCCATCATTGACCACATCCATACATTATGGCAGGTCTATTCAAATCTACACCCATCACATCCATCCATTTTGAGCCGTCTTTGACAGGGTATATCAGAAAATATTCTACGAATCCATGGCCGGTTAGGAATCCTTGTAGTACTGCTGCTCCGTGTCATGCCAATTCTTCAACATCGTACTTGAGAGTATTGTTCGGAACTCGCACACCAACCCCAGAGGCATAGTCTTTCAAACATCAGTGCGACTGGTTGCCTATGCGGATGACAAAGACATTATCGGCAGGGGTTTGTGAATCATGTTTAAGTAGACGCCGCGAAGATAAGTTTAGCTGTACACGGAGGAGAAACGAAGTATTGTACAAAGGGCACACAACATCGAAGACTGGGGCAAAACGTCACATAAGAGAAATATAACTTCTAGGTGATCAAGGAGTTAATATAAGCAACGCACGGCACCACCTTACAGATTGACACCATTCGAAGAGTCACTCTCACCAATCGGTATATTGTTGATCTCAAAAGGCGATCGATTAGCAGAGCCCTCTATTGAACGTAACAGTTTGCTTCAATGGCGTAGAGGAATGAACTTTTTTAAGAAAGGAAGCAATGAGGAGGCGCTTGGTCGTTTCCAAAGAAGAGTAATGTCTGCATCACTATAAAAGGAAAAGGGGATCCAACCAAGAACTGTGCGGGCTGTGTAGCTACATACCTGGTATATCGAGATCAGAAAGTTTTTGAATCCAACGAAGAGAAAGATCTCACTTACATAGGGCCATCAAAGGAGGCTGTGAACAGTAGTCTATCATACTCGTATCACAGGCCTGGGATTCCATTTTCAGCTAAGGTTTGTTCTGAAATTTCTCGTCCTCAACTTTGTACCACGTTTTCCCCGTTCTCTAACAAAGGGAGTAGGAAAACCCCGTCTTATTAACCAGTGTTACGAAATGATGAATCAAAAACAAATATCGTAAAAGGTTCTGTTAAACAAGTTCAACTTTCCTTAGCACCTTCTCATTGACATGAAATTTAAAAACGAAATCCTAAGCCAACCAAAGTTCATGGAATTCGGACGAGGAAATCATTCCAATTCTAAAAGTTAACCTATAAAAAGTACGACCCATTAAAATTGAGTTATTACCAAAACATTTAAAGGCGAAATCCCACGCCCCAGTGAAAGATACTTAAAGTTGGCAAAACCCATCATCATCAGGATTGCAATCATCATCATCGTCATGATGGTGAACATGAAACGACCCACTTATACTGCAACAGCAGCAGAAGCAGTCGGCAGTGGAAGGAGTAGGTAGTTGCAGCTTAACCAACCAGCCAAGACTCCACTTCCTTCATCAGGACATAACATACATACACGTACATATATCCAATACTCACATGAACTTTCAGCTTGCCTCCAATATTTTCTACTCTTCAGCTTTCATTCGAAATCCTTAAATTAGACCATCGTGGCTATAAATCTCTCATTCTTGACTTGTTTCTTCTTTTTTTGTTGTTGTTATTGTTGTTGGTGTTTTAGTTTGAGTTTTTCACTTGTGAAAAGCTCAGACAAGGAATATTTCCGGCTAACAACACATTTCCAAGCCCATCAACCTAAATTTCATCGAAGAAAATGTACTTCCTTGTAGTCGTAGTTATTCTTCTAGATACGACATGTGCATAACCCGTTGTCGTTACATGTATGTATGTAATATACGTACAAATGAGTATGTACCATGTTCACAGCACAGCCACTGCCGCCGTCGACGAGTGCTATAAAGACGGTGTCGCCAAGCCGAAAGAGCAATGCTTGACATAGATATGTCCTTACCTCTTGTAAGCACTTCCGTTCGAAAATTGTCTCCTTGGAATATATGACACCAAGCATCACCTGGACTTAGGTCTCCCTCCTCCCTCGTACCATCTATGAGTGTGACCAGATAAAGTCGAAAACAACGAAAAATACGAGTATCTCAGATTTCAAGAGGAAATGACAAAACCAAAAGGCACTTGTCTGTCTTGGAGAGCCTCTAGGTTAGCTTAAGTTGCATGTGTGTCGATTGTTATCCTTCCTAATGATGTTGTTTACCGGCCAATCGAACTATGCCTACTACGATCTGCGGTCACTCTATCGCTGCGGACTTCAGGGACATCTGGCAGCTTCTACATTTTGCGGGAGAAGTTTCGACTTCAAAATATTGTATATCCTGTAACTGGTTACGTTTCATTCATTCCAGACAACACTTAACTCGTTTCAATTCTTCACATTTAAAGGACGATTTCGAAGATTTCGGTTGGTTTGCTTGAAGTGATTTTGATGAAGAAGAGGATAGGTCGCTGGGAAAGATCACATTGTTTGTCAGCCTACCAATTCCTTAGAAAGCCAATTATCCTGATACGACGCCTCAGAGCATAATGGTCTATTTCTTGTGTTGACCTTCCTGGGCAAGGTTTTTCACTCATCTTGCGAGAGGAAACTTTCAATCAGCCACATGTCTTGCTGTACGATTTGAGTAATATTGAAGCAAGATCAGATGCCGTTGGCGGCTACCAAAATCCTTTTTAGTGACTTCATGAGATGCCTACACTTTGATTGAATTCTGAGGTCTTCCTTTGGTTTCATGTTGATTACATGTTGCTCATTCCTTTGGTGATACCTCGTTGCCTCTGTTTATTTCAGGTATCTACAGGGGTCCAACTTCTAGATTTAGATGAGTCGTTATTACGGGCGACTTCAATATACACAATTCTGGGTGGCTTCGACATTCTGGACAGACAACACCCGAAGGACGGTGTGTTGAGATCTTCGCTGCGGAAAACAACCTAACGCAGCTTGTAAATGAGCCCACGCGAATACCAGACGTTGATAATCATACCGCCAACACCCTGGATTTGTTTTTAACTTCTCACCCTGATAAGCACACCATTGATGTGCTCTCCCCTCTAGGCTCGTCGGACCATTGTGTCATATCAGCTAATTTCTCGTACACCGACCACACAGTTAGAGAAAAAATTCCTAAAAGCTATGGCAATATTAAAACAGTATGGCAATACGAGAAAGCCAACTGGAGCGGTCTTAACAGCTTCTTTAGAAATTTTAACTGGTCGTTATGCTTCCTCGATAACGACGTGGATGCCGCTGCTGATATGATTACAGACACCATTCTCTTTGGAATGAGATCCTTTATTCCTCATCGGATGAAGAGTATCAAACCAAAAGAAAAGACATGGTACGACTCGAGCTGTAAAGAGGCCGTCAGGGTTAGAGAAAGGTTTTTTTCGGTCCTACAAGACCAACCCGACAGAGGAAAACCGAAAAAAGTTCAAACGAGCCAGAAATGACTGCAACACCTTTCTTAAGCGTGTGAAATTCCAATACGACCAAAAACTGAGGCAAAAAATACTGCAATGTCCCAAAGGCAGTAAAAAAAAGGCCTTTCGTCAAAAACATTAGAAATTCCGCCTCATCCTCCATCCCAACGCTCATTTACAATGACATTACAGCTGTCAGCTCTTTGGATAAGGCCAATCCACGGGGTGGCCGTGGTGTAGTGGTAGTAGCAAACGCTTCTCACTCGGAGGGTCCAGGTTCGAATCCTGCCCATGGCAAATCAGTTTTTCATTGTGTAAATGGAACTCAGACAAAAAATTCTGCGTGTGAAGGCATAACACTGACACGTAGATTTGGCTGTTATAAGAGTTTCAAGCAATGAAAAAAATACTGGGAATTATATCTCGAATCACTCTGAGTGAAGAAAAACTCTCCGACCTATTCGGACTCCCACCCCTGGAGAGCAAACATAGAAACCAAACACACCTGAGTTTCAAACCACTACAAAAACAATTTTCCTTTCTCCTCCTTCTATCTTTCCGCCCGCGCCCTGGCAACAGTAAAAGGGTATCTAACCCCTTAGGCGCGCGTAAATTATAAAAAAAAAAAAAAAAAAAAAATCTGCTTGCTGAACACTTTGCGGCCAGCTCAACACTCCCAGATTGTGCTTTGTCTCCGCCTACACTTGAGTGCGTCGAATCTTCAATGGGACGAATCTACTTTCACACTCGTGTAGTAGCCAGAGTACTTAAAGGTCTCAACATACATAAATCCGCTGGTCCAGATGGTATAGCTCCCCTTCTTCTGAAGAGGTGTTCTTCCACGCTTGCAAAACCACTGCGTAAGCTACTCCTACTACTTAGGACTCAGAGCAGATGGAAAACAGTATTTATCCTCCAGAGCCTGTCCCGAAAAAAGACGAATCTTATTCTCCCCCCTCCTACAAACCCATTGCACTTACGTCCCTTCTTTCCAAGGTCATGGAAACACTGATAAATCGTCAGATCATGAAATATCTCGAAACACGAAAACTTCTCAATGACCGGCAGTACGGTTTTCGTAGCAACAGGTCCACTGGTGATTTGATGGCATGTCTCACCGAAAAGTGGAACCAAAGCGTACATCAATCTGGCGAAAGCAAGATAGCTGCACTTGATATTTCTAAGGCATTTGACAGGGTTTGGCATCAGGCTCTTTTGTCGAAAATGCGTGCATTTGGGATCGACGACTCTCTTCTTCAATGGATTAGAAATTACCTTTCGGAACGTTCAATTCAGTTGTCTTGGACGGTTTCAAGTCTGATTTTCACAAAATAAATGCTGGTGTGCCCCAGGGCTCCGTTCTGTCTCCAACACTCTTTTTAATTTTCATTAACGATCTCTTGTCTGCTACTTCTAATCCAATATATTCCTTTGCTGATGACAGTACAGCATACGGCAGCGTATGCTAAGCTCATTAAATTCCGATATCAACAGCATAACCAATTGGGGAACTATCAATAGAGTGGAATTTAATTAAAGCGAAATTTAAACACTCAGCCACTATCCATGTGTCGCACTTGCATCGTTGAAACTGAAAAACTTTCCATTCTCGGTATGTGTGTCAATGACAACTTACGTTGGAATGATCACATATTTGATGTCGCCAAAAATGCTGCGAAATGTCTAGGTTTCCTCAAGCGATGTAAGAAATATTTTACCTCCTCTGATCTGGCCTCAATGTATAAGGCATTCATCCGCCCAAAATTGGAGTACAACTCCCACATCTGGTCAGGTGCTCCTAAAACATCTCTGCACCTGCTAGATAGGATTCAAAACCGTGCGATAAAACTTATTTACGATACTAATATCAGTCAATCAATGGACACCCTCGAACACCGACGAAATGTCTCGTGTCTCACTTTGTTTTATCGCTATTTCCACCACCAGTGCTCCACTGAAATCGCCAGTAGCATTCCGCCTATTCAAACTTTCAACCGTAACACCCGTCTCGCTATGAATGCTCATCAGTATACCCTCAAGCCCACTGTCGGACGTACTCTAAAATATCGTGATTCGTTCCTAAGCCGTACAACTTGCTTATGGAATGCCCTGCCGATTTCTGTATTTCCTGGTCGTTATAACTTGCAAACATTTAAAAACAATGTACATCGGTACCTCTCTTTTCTTCCTCTCTAAATTTCCTTTGCCCGCGCTGTGTACAATCACCTTAAGGGTACTCAAACCCCTTGAGCGCGCGCTCATTATAAAAAAAATTAAGAAAAATTTAGTCAGGCTCCTGTCCCTTCTCCGGCTACAGTTTATCAGCTCTGTGTAGAGATTCTAAGATAATAGAGTGCAACTTCAGATATCGTCAATACTCGTAAATAGAGCTCGCTTACAATGTGTATCATCATAAACTGTCTGGGCAACATTAAGTATTTCTATCTGCAGTACCTGGCTGACTGTTATGTGAGTCGGGTTATTTGAGCTTTTAGTTCTTATTCATCTGTGGTTAACGGAGTTCAAAGAATCTCGTAGTGTCCTATGCCTTCGTCGACCCGGATTTTAGAGATGAGTTAATGTATCCTCTGTATACAATCAGCACCTGCTGTCTTAAACAAAACTCGGTAGTCAAACTATCAGGTCCAGGAGTTTTGTTAGACCTAAGCTTGGAAATTCCTGTCCTGATTTCACCTTAGTTGGGTGACGGAAGTCTTGTCTGACGGTGGGATCTTGTTCATCATCACTGTGATTCTACTATGAGGTTTCCTTCGCCGTCCTCGCAAATTTCTGTTTCATGCTTTGGCATGTTTGTTTTATTTTTAGGTAAAACGTCGGAAGAAACCAGGGCTACCAATAAGAGAACACCATCGTGATAAGATATGAAGAAAAAACAAAAATTCAATATGGTCACACTGCTTAACACTTACTCCATTTCTACCCCTTTTTCTTGTACAAATTCTAGTATCGATACGACCTCTTAGATATTTGGCAACGAGAAAAAAAATAAATTGAGGAAAAATTCGGTGATCCAAAAGGGTGAATTAACGAGGCATTCCAACAACAGGCAAATTGTGTCCATTTCCAAGAATGAAAAGTGTCACGAATGATACAAGAACACTATCAGCAGTATACCACCATCGCAAAACTACAGATACAGATACGAGCTCATATAAATAACAGCCCACAGGACAACAACAGGTTAACTTTCAGTAGAGGGTGATGGCTGTTGGGTGTGAGTATAAAACTTAAGCGAGAACCTCACAAACACAAGTGCACATAACTATAATGGGGTTTGTGTTTTTTGTTTGTTTTTTTTTTCCACTTAATCCTTGCTTTATCCTCTTTCGGCTGTTTGTCTGTTGTTGGCCTCTGTTGATCTGTTGTTCTGTTAGGCTGTTAGGCGTTTGTCGATTTTTATTTATCAGTTTCTCATTTCCTCTTTGTATGTTTCAGATACTGTCATATATTGACGAGTATCTGTATCCGCATGTGTGTGGTGTATGTGTTGTATTCATCAATGGAACGCTGTCCTTATTATAGCGTGGACACGAGAAACAGACAATTTATTCTGAATAACTAATTCGCGGTTCGATTCTCGATCGATATTCAGTTTATTTGTAAACTATGACTGACCGCTTGCATAGGATAGCAGACAACAAATTCGTCTATTTCGACGAAGGATAACAATTCCGTCAACAGGGCGTATACGTAACTTTTTTAGTTTTTTTTTTTTTTTAGTTTTTCCCTTATCGTATTGTAGTTGCTTTTGGGCTCGCGCAGGACTATAAATAGTTTTGGTCGCTCTCTCTCTCTCTTTCTCTCTGTCTCTGTCGATTTTGGTTCGAAATGGATTTTTCTGTGATTTTTTGTTTTTCCTTCGGCATTATTTGTCCTGCTAGAGGACAACTACGACAACTCTGACGACTGTCGACTACTGACGACGACAAACATACATTTATAGGCCTGGTTGTGTCGTTTTTAGTTCAGAAGGTAATTGACGCTTAAGTGCACGTTCAGTGGGGTTAAAGCTATAACAATTGTATTAGTATTGGTGAATGGATATATTGAAATATGTAGGTTCGACTTATGGCCGAGTAAGAATAGAAATAATTGCACACAGCGAACGTTTAATGATATAATTTGGGTTCTTTTTTTGGTCGTGATGTGACATTAATGATGCCATTAGGAGGCTAAAAGTAACGATTTTTGGTCGTTGATCTGAGATCTTTAGAGGCGAACAATCTACATTTAGAAGTACGAGCATGTGCTGACGTAGGTAAGATTCTACTTCACATAATTAGTTTCATTTGGAAGGAGGTTGCATTTTATATGAAGTAGGTCCGTGATCACAGGGAATTGTTATTCTTTTGAATTTGACTTTTTTCAGGCCATTGGTCCTTGTTAGGCGAGAGATTTCTTCCTTTGAAAACCATCTTTTGACATAAAAGTTCTCTGTATCAAATGAATCTCTATAACATTCGAAGAAGGTGTTATGGTGAACTTGTTGCTTGTATGCGGACGTGAATATGTGGCGCTATGACTTTTCAAGTTAAAGGATATCTTACGAAAGGATAGAGGCATATACTTCTGAAACTCCTTGGAGGAATAGAATAGGAATATGTGTACACTTAATATGCGCCATGTACAGTGTGCATACACATAGCCTTGGTCGCCTGGCAATTCTTCCGACTTGGAGTAAACACGTTTTATTGAATTGTAAAGCATTTGTCTGATCCACTGCCTTGAGCTCTTCGTAGAAATTCTAAAATATTTCTCGTAGGCAACATCTGACTTTAGACAACTCATACAAGGCGGCGCAAAATTGATCATCCAATTTTCTTTTTGAATTACTTTTTTACTAAATAAAAACAAAATGATTCTGAGTGAAGGAAATTTTTATTTGGACCTTTTGGAAAAGGTATATTGTAGTAATGGGAGATATGAATATTAATGTTAAAGATCTAGATTCATACTGCGTAAAAGAATATCTAGAGATGCTGGCGTCACTGGGGTTATTGAATGTAATAACTGATTATACTAGAATAGATCCGAAGATGGGAACAAAATCGACAATTGATCACATTTTAATTAGTGCAACGGATTACCAAATAAATTCAGCGGTGATTGAAAGCTGTATAACAGATCATTACCCAACCCTATATTTTGCAAATTCGCAAAAATCAGTCGTAAAAGAAAAACTGCCCAGCATGTCACTTATATGTAACGCGAAAGTAAACGAATTAATCGCCGAAACAAATTGGGAAGAAGTGATTAATGAAAATGATGCAATTTCTCTTTATCAAAAGATTGTCGATAAAATGAAAAGCATATATGAAAAGTCTACAACTGTAAGAACAATAAAAAAGGAAAGAAAGCATAACCCATGGATGTCACATGACTTAATAGTTAAGTGTAAAAAAAGGGACGAATTATACAAAAGATGGAAAAATAACAGATTGAGCAGGACTTTCGAACTGGATTATAAGACTTTCCGAAACAAACTAAACAAAGAAATAACAACGCAAAAATCTCTTTTTTACAAAACCAAGTTCAACCAGATCAAATCAAACCACAGAAAAACATGGAGCCTAATAAACGAGATAATGGGAAGGAAAAAGCCTAGCCTAGATGAACCTAGATGAAACTATAATTAAGAATTTCACGGGTCAAATGTGTGTGAGTAATCTCGCTAGCGAATGTGCAAAAAACTTTAAAGAACAAATTGAAAACATTGTGCACCAATGCGACTCGTTTACATCGATTCACCTAAATAAAACGCTTGACAAATCAGTTTTTATTCAAGAAACAAATGTATTTGAAATGTCAAGAATAATTGGTTTGCTTGACGAAAATAAATCGCCTGGTATTGATGGAATTCGAGCGTTGGACATCAAAACTCACGCAGTAATTTTTGCACCGATTTTATGCAAATTTATTAATTTGAGTCTTACACAGGCAAAAATTCCAGAAGCCTTAAAAACTGCTGTGGTCAGGCCAAAGGTGGTACAAAGGTGGTACAAAAAGTCAACTCAACAATTACAGGCCAATATCCATATTGTCAGTAGTAGAAAAGTGCCTCGAAGAAGTCATAACAAACAGGTTGCAGAATTTTATTGGAAAACACTCCATCATCCACGAAAATCAATACGGTTTCCAGAAAAAGAAAAGCACTGGTAAACTATTAGGAGAATTCGCAAATCATATTAATGAAAGTCTTAACAAAAGTTATCACGTCTTGGTCATATTTATGGACTTTAGTAAAGCTTTTGACACGCTCAATCACTCAATGCTAATAAATGCTCTCGAACTTATAGGAATACGAGGACTATTGGCCGATTGTCTAAAAGAATATCTACACAACAGGCTTTTTTGTGTCAAGATCAGCGAGACCCATAGCCAAAAAGAACATGCAGAGTACGGAGTCCCGCAAGGATCGAAACTGGGCTCGATTCTGTTTATACTATACGCTAATGAGCTTCTCCGCATTTTCAAGCGAGCCAAACCCTTTCCGTATGCCGACGATACAGCGATAGTGGTATGTCACAGATCTTTGCAGACGGCAACAACAATAATTCAGGAGGAGTTTGATAATGCAGTAAAATGGTGTCATGATCATGGTTTAATGATCAACTCATCCAAAACAAAAATGATGCATATAAGAAATCCGCAGTTCAAGGCTACCGAACAACAAATATACTGTAGGAATGATGACTGCCATACATCGACTAGCTGTCCTATAGATATAGTTCAAAATTACAAATATCTAGGAGTGACAATTGACAATAACTTTCTGTGGGATAAGCACATTGATGAGTTACGTTCGAGTCTGAAAAGAGCATTATACGCACTAACTCATCTGCAGTACCAAACGACAACATCTGTTCTAAGACAAGTGTACTTTGCGCTAGTGTAATCCAAACTAAGATATGGAATACTTGCCTGGGGTAATGCATCGTTAACTCATTTAAAAAAAACTTCAGAAACTACAAACTGCAGCACTGAAAAAGATAAATATATTTACTCATCGAAATGTAACTGAGAGAGGAAGGTTCAATGTCCTTAAAGTGGAAGACATCTTCAAGATGACGATTATATTAGAGTATTACGATGACATGAGATTCACCACTCCAATTAACCATGCGAGAAACACAAGAAGACGTGCACAAGGTATGCTTCAAGAGCCCAGATTCTACAATAACTAGAACTATGGAAGAAGACAGTTGAAATGCAATGTGCCCGAAATTCTCAACACTAAAAAACGCTAGAAATTTTAAAACTAGGAAAAAAACCATAAAAAACTTTCTCTTAAATCAAAATTCCAACAACTGAATGTTTTAATCTGAATACAATGTTAAATAAGTTAAATTATTAAAATGTTTTAATATTAAAGTAAATCTAAATCCAAAGCGATCAAAATTACTTATGTCAAATAATTTTTTCGTGTAAATCATGTATTGAATTATTATTAAACTAAGCTTACTTTATTTCAATTATTAATGTTTGAAACACAACATTCTGCAGAAAAGCCCCTAAGGCTTCGCGGAAACGCATAACCAATGTTGATTTTATTGAAAATAAAAATGAATTGAAATATGATATCCGCCAAGTGTCCGTTTTATCGTATTTTCCATGCCTTTCCGCAAGATTTCTGGTGATAACTGTTCGCATTCTTGTCGAATATTCTTCTTAAGGGCTGCGATTGTCTGAGGCATAAACCCGCGACTTCAAGTAGACCCAAAGAAAGAAATCTGGGATGATTAAATCACCAAAACGGGAGATTACGCGACCAAGGGAAACGTTTCCTTCACAATATCCACTGTGGCTCGTGATGTGTATGCGGTTGCACCGTTTTGTTGAAACCACATGTTCACCAAACCACGCTCATTCAATTCCGGTAGTAAGAAGTCGTTTATCATGGCCCTGTAGCGTTCGCCAGTAACAGTGACCGTATTGCCGATGGTGTCCTCAAAAAAATACGACCCAATCACTCCTCCCGCGTGTACGCCGCACCTAACAGTGGCTTTGAGTGGATGTAATGGCTCTTCGTGCATCACACGCGGATTTTCAGTGCCCCAGAAACGAAGGTTTTGCTTATTGACGTGGGAATGCGCCTCGTCGCTCATGATGATTTTCGACACAAAATCGATCTCTTCGTTGTTGAGATTGAGGATGGCTTTGCTGGAATTCACACGGAACTGACGGTCACGAGGCATTAACTGATGCACTGTTTTGCACTTTGTACGGGAACATGTGCAAGTAAGTAAGGCGGCCACGCCCTGCATGGTCTCCTGTAGATCCACTCTGTTCGAGTCGAGTAGCTATGCGTCGGAATGTTTACCCAGTTGGCGCGACACGATTACTAAATCGAATTTAGTAATTATAAAAATTATAAAATATTTATTGCTAGTAAAAAAGCTCGACCGAACGTTGGAATCTTCCTGACTCGACTGGTGAGAATCCGAGTACAGCTAACTGGAATTCCGCTGGTGGCAGTTGTCAGGTAGACTCCGTTGTGTAGTAATAGATTTGTACATCGCCACACTACTCCCCCTCTAGTTAACTGGTTAACCAAAAATAATTCACCTGTCATATTGTTTCGGAACCTTTACTCTTCTTCCGGAACGTGTTATGGTTGTTGTTTCTCCTTGTCAGCGGAAATTGTAGTCTGCGTGTACCTTCACAATGTAGGAATGCTGTCTTCAAGCGGTCGATTGACATTTTCGACATTTCACCTCTCTCTAGAATCTTAAAAGGACGGACCATCATAGGGTTGTTGCAATGGATGTCTGACCGCGTCGTTGCGCACAAAACCGTGTGTCGCTGTCCTGAAGCTTGGTTGAACAAACACGCTGGTGTTGCTGTCAGCCAAAGCAGGCACAGGCGCAACCTTGGCCATAGATCGGCGTAAATTTTTGATGAACTCCGATTCAGCCTCAATGTTGTTCCATAAAGCATCTCTGCTGGCGTTGACTTTATGTCGACCTTGAATGTTGAACGCAAGGCTAGTAGAACAGAGGGCAAAACATTAACCCAGTCTTCAGTTTTGTAGCACCTTGTAGCTGTTTTGAGGACGCGATGGCACCTTTCGATCATCCCATTGGCTAGAGGATGATAGGAGGTTGTGCTGTGATGTTTGATCCCAAATAGACGCGTTGACTCCTTGAAGAGCGGTACCCCGAATCTCGAGAACCATCCGGAAATCAAAGCCTTAGCTACGGTCTTAGCTGTAATGTCTGGTAATGGACAGGCCTCCGGCCATCGGGAGAAACGATCGATGCATGTCAATAAGTAGCGATTTCCTTGTGAAGATGGTAGAGGGCCAACTATGTCAAAGTGGCGAGGTATAAGTAGCTATCGGTGTATGATTGTGCCTCTGGATCTTGTTTTGCTGGCAGAAAACGCACTGTCTGACAAATTCGGAAATCTCTTTGCGCATTTCTGACCACACGTATCGTTCTGTAATCAACCTTGTAGTTGCCTTGACCCCAGGATGTGACAAGTTGTGTAAGCGATTCATTACAGTCGTCCGTAAAGGTTTCGGTACAATAGGTCGCACTGGATTGGCGGAAGTGTCGCAATAGACCAGTGATTTGGTTCCTGGAAGAGAAAGCAGCTTGACAGTTAGCGAATGCGAATGAAATTTACCTGCATCGAGAAGTTTTCGAATTTCTTCATCACTAAAGGTCAAAAGGATGTTGAGAAACCTGTGCCACTCGAGACAACGAGTTAGCGACATTGTTATCGGTTCCCTTCACGAACCGGATGTCTGTACTGAATTGGGCAATGAAATCGAGCTGCCTAATTTCCCTTGGCGAAGACCTGTCCAGTTTTTACATGAACGCAAAGACAAGTGGCTTATGATCCGTATGTATGCTGAACTCTCGCCCTTCGACCAGATGACGAAAGTACTTCACGCCCATGAAAATAGCTAAGAGCTCGCGGTCATATGTACTGTATCTCTTCTTTATAATTGCCAAAAATCTCTTGAGATTCCTTCGCTTTTGTTGGCAGATCGAAGTCCTGGATCACCTTGACCTTCTCGTCAAGCGGCTGGATGCCCTCGCTGTTGATCTTGTGGCCGAGGAATCGCACTTAATTTTTTCCGAACACACACTTCGAGGCATTTATTGTTAGTCCGTAGTCGCTCAACCTTTGGAAAACTTGGCGAAGGTTATGTTGATGTTCTTTCTCGTTGACTGAAGCGACACAGATGTCATCCAGGTAAGATGTAGTACTTTATGTAGTACCTTAGTACTTCATGGATATGACGCTGGAACGAACTCGAATAGGCCAAATTCTGCTTAGGCAGCCTTCAGCTGCTCCGCGTCCAACCTGCGTGGGCGAGCGCACACTGGAGGACCTCTCGTCTCGATGTGATGCGTTGTCATCACGGGCCTGGAATTGAATCCCGTAAGGTCTTTGAATTCAGCTAAAATGGAACCAAACCGATTTTTAGAATCGAATGTAGTTATGCTTACCGAGTTGACAAGTAATGTCTCCGTCTTTGTTTTGATGTGCGTTTGTCCGTCGATTAGTTGGTTGCGCTTCAGGTCGATCAAGAGTTCGTAATTCTTGCTGAAATCTACGCCGATGATAGGCCTTTGCACATCCGCCACTATAAAACTCCAGGAAAAGGCACGCCGTAGTCCTAGATCTACTGTCGATCGTCTCGTGCCGAATGTTCGAATTTCACTGTCATTAACTGCGAACAGTGACGGAGAATTGGAAGGCGTAAAACGATTGCTATACCTTGGTGAAATTGCGGAAACGTCGGCTCCACTATCGATGAGGAATCGCTGGTTGGATGATTTGTCATAAACAACTATTCTGCCAATGTGTTGGTTAGCGTGTTGTTCATAGGTATTCCCACTAACCAACACTTGACTGCTTAGTTTTTGACTTTTTGTAAGAGCAGGGCTCACGACACTTTGTGAGTACCAGCAAACTGGATCCTTTTCCTCCTAGTGACCACGTTGAGAACTTCTAAAACGACTGCGGCTATGACTACGACTACGATGATGATGGTTCTGTTGACGTTCCGATGACTTAAACAGCTCACTGATTTGACTATTTGTTTTTTGCAATGACAGTGTAGATGGCGTGAGTGATGATGGTATGTGAACTTGCTGCGATGAGTTGACTGGCATGATATTCCTGAAGTCACCCACTTCCATAACCTTATCCGCCAACCTTGCCAAGTTTGTCAGCTCTTCGTTCGACGCTTGGTGAATCGCTCTCACCTGCGCTGGAAGTCTTTGCCACAATGACTTAAGAAACTCGTTGTTGATTTGTGCGCCTCCTAAACTACGGAGCCCACTTCCGATAGAAGTTTCTTAATTTTCTTTTGCTCTGAGTCACCAAAGTGGTCTATCAGAACTTGTTTCAAATTGCGATATTTGTTGTTCTCCGGCGGCGCTAACACTGCATCGGAAATTTTAGCAAGTACTTTGGAGTCTATTGCACTGACCACTGAATAGAATTTCGATGCATTATTCGGGTTTTGGAAAGCTTGAACTGTGTCTCCACTTGGGCGAACCAAATTTCTGGTTTTTCGTTCCAGAATGCAGGAATCTTGTGGGCAATACTGGAAACCATCTCTGTCGAATTAGTTTCTATGTCGTGACTAATTTGTTGCCCGTTATATGGAGATCCCGCACCGTTAGTCTCCGAAGTTTGGCGGGATTCGTCGTATTTTGGCGTTTTTTGACGAGCACGCGACTGTAACGTTTGTGCAGGTTTTGCTTTTCACAAAAAAAAAATATGGGGTATCCGATTCTAGGAAATCACTTTATACATTCAGAAAAGTGAAATAAATAAGTCAGCTCGGGAAATGTTCCTTACCTAGGGTGCTTAAAGGTTATTGCCTTTTTTCATTCTTCAGGCAAAGACATCTATTCCTTAAACTTTTCAACTTATGGATGTCTGCTTCCCGTTTTCGTTGTCATCTTGCCATAATATTTCCCTCATCATTCACTGCATTGCAATGCTTTTGGAAGTATGGGCGTCTTGTAAAGTCGGTGATTCCCAGCTTTTCTACTTGGTCGGAATACATTCAGAATCTTTGAAAGTTAAGGCCCACTTCTGACTTGTACGGCACTATAGTTTTGGGTAATAGGCCCCTTAATTAGCACAGTCTTTGGCCACGCGATCTAAGTTAGTTGAAGTTTTCTTCCATTTGAATGCCCTTGCTCTACACCTCACAGCCATATCAAGTGGGATATGTACTCCTTTCAGACCAGGTCGATGTTGAGCTTACTGCAATATCTCCTCCTTAAAAACCCCTCAATGCAGATGTACCATAACAGCATTCTGTATTCAAAACTGTTAAGGATATCGTCGTCCAATGCTCATCCGGCGAAGATCAGTAGTAACTAGTAGTAACTACCTCAAAGTTATAGCTGTTTATTATGACGTACTGATGGATTTGCCGATGTTGTGTGTCTCTTCCTCCTGACAACATATAGATACTTGGGGGCAGTTTACTTTGTCCTGGCTTATGTTGATGTATCGGCATATGCTGTTGTTGACTCGTGAGTTTCGTCGACTTTTCACAAAAGAAATCAGTTGATGGCCCATCAGTTTGCCTGAACCCATTTCAGATACCATTCTGCGCAATCTGACGAGCTTGACAGGGATATCAAATTTAGACATGGCTCATCGATCATCGACAAATGGCTTCAGGCCTCCACACACGACGGCAGATAATATCGTAAGGAGACTGATGTCTCCATTATTGACCATTTCTTATGGTTCTGGCAAACGGTGACAAGGCTCCCTATTTTAAGCACACTTGCTGCTGACCAAATCTTGGAAGTGTACTAAGGCTTAGATATTGGTATGCTCATTCAGGTCGGGTGGATGGATCCCTTAACTTTCATCTTCCAGGCTGACTGATGCATTTTTTCCTTGATCATTTCGCAGGTTTCTGTTTGAGTCTTACTGGTCTGACACGCTCCTTGTTTTTTACTTTTTTGGCAAGACCTCTTCTTATGGACATTCTGCTCTCCTTTTTACCCGGAAAAGTCGATGTATGATACTTCCTTCGTAATGCAAGTAAGCCATTCTTGCATGTCCTTTCCTGTACGCTTTATCAAACCAAAAGTTTCGTGGTTGTGGCCGGTTGAATCCTAGAACATCAGTTGTTTCTTACGGCTTCTTGATAACGATTTCAAGGGCCTTTAACACATTTTCTAGAGGTTTGTTCGAGGATGCTCGTATGTGCATCTCCTGACAGATTTTTACATAGTTTGGATATTGTACAGGAGCTGGTAGAATCGTCTTTGTATTTTTTCTTTTTATGGGTTTCGCTTCGTTCTTACTTCGAGGGAGTTGATAACTTGCAACTCTATTTAATGGCTCATCCGATATCATAGGCTGAAGTGGTCAAGTGATTCAATCACTCGCGAGCATTGTAGTATTATGATCTCCTTTACGTTCTGTATATTCATGTGTCTACGGACTACGCCGCCTCCCTTGTCCAAAATGACTTCTTCGACAACAACACAATCACGAATAGTTTCATACTATTACACCGCAAGTTAATTTAGATTGAAAAGGTCAAAACCCGTTCCTTTCATTCCTTCGCCCACAAAAGATCAACCTTTATCAAGTACGATAAATCCTCCTTATTATATCATATTTCAGTTTCCTTCGTGCCTTTTGTTGCATTAATATTAAACACCCTGCATAGAGTTAATTTGAAACTGGTAAACCACAACCTTTCAATAGTGTCGTTTCTTTATGACATTGCCCAACACAGACATCAACTGTGTAGTCGTCCTGACAAAGTCAATTATTTCCAATTTGGAAAAATGTCAAACGTCATCCAAAGGTAAACACACACACCACACACACCTACACCACTGTCTGTTTACGAATTCACCCTCTTGGACTCAAGAGCTGTCCACAGCCTATGCAATTATTATAAACTGTCAAAAAGGAACAACTTGAAGACTTTGAAGGACTTTTCATATTAGTTTCCATTGGCTTGGTGTTTATTTGTTTTTTCTACATTAGGTGCTTACCTATGGTTTGCCGTTTCCAACAAAGTTGAGACGTTAACTGCGAACGACAGATGTCAGAATATTAAAAAACAGTTGTCAGGCCTATTCAATCTGTCACATTCATTCGCCTGATATGTGTGACCAATAATCATACCAATAACTGCCTGCCCAAAATATCCGACAAAAAAAAATAAAAAAAACTCCCAAAACTACTAGCTAAGGTGCGATAGGCCATGAGTGAAGTGGAATTATTAATGCATAATTCATGATGTTATTTTTGTCCTGGACGTCACAAAAAATCCTTTGAATTTCTGAACTTCGGCGAAAATAGGGTACAGTTCATCGGTTGTTGTTTTTATTTTTTTTTAATGCTGCCTGCAGCACGATTATGTGGCGGACCAGTACTAGCGCCCCTAGGAGCGAGTAAGGAAAACGAAGAACGAGCAAAAAACCAAACACTTCCTTATTCCTTATTCCTTCTTTCTTTTCTGCCAATGACATCATCGGGAGCGGTTTGTTCAAAAAAAAAAGGAAGACAAAAGAAAAGTCGTCAGAGTTAGTTATCCACCATAAAATTCGGTAAGTTATCTCGGACGCACATGGCTGAAAAGGATTTATCTTTTAAGGACACACTTAAAGAGGAAACAACACCGCAGATGACTTCTCCACCGATGGATTCGACTCCAAATCTACAGACCGATACGGGTTTTATTGGATCTGTCCAAGTCCTTAAGCTACCACAACCTTTCTGGCGTAACATGCCGGCTAGATGGTTTACAATCGCCGAAACAGCATTTGGACTGCACCGAATCACTTCTGATGAGACTCGTTTCAGACACGTCCTTTTAAACCTCGATTGCGACATGCTCTCCGTCGTCGGTGATGTCGTTGATTCACCTCCACCAACAGAAAAATACGAAACTATTAAAAGAAGAATTATTGCCAGTTTCGGAGACTCAGCAGAGACTCAACTTCGCCGCCTCCTACGTGGGCAGACGCTCGGCGACGAAAAATCATCCCTTTTCCTTCAGAAGCTGCGGAACTTGTCAGGGGGACAAGTAAGTGATCCTGTACTAAGAACTCTATTTTTGGAGCAGTTCCCAGGCAATGTTCGAGGTATCTTAGCTGCAAACGCCACCGCCGACCTTACTGCATTGGCTACACAGGCAGACCGCGTTATGGAAGCCATGCCTGCGTACATGAACATGATTGAACCTTCTGGAGAAACCCATGTTTCCGAACGCGAAGACAAAACGACGAAATCAACTACCACAGCAACAATAGGATCAGCTCCTGGTGAGACATACCGAACTGAGATACACGAGCTACGACTAGCTGTCGAAGCCCTGTCGCACGAGGTCCGCAGAAACCAATTCCGTCCACGCAACCATCACGACAGCAATAAAGAAAGAAACCGATCGACATCCCACAATTATCAAGATACTAACGCCATCTTTTTGTAGAGAAGGGCATACACAATTAATTCTTCTTCTTGTGTTCTTATTGCTGCCAGAGTTCACTGAACTCATTCACTTTGAAATAATGATACAAGGACATCTGCCCTGTGGGTCCTTAAAAATAAGAAAATTCTTTATTGCTTGTTTGTCTCTACGGATAACCTGTATGAATTTATTTTTGCCTCCCAGTTGGATAAGCAAATTTTCACCAGAATCAGGACCATAAAATTTGTCAATAAAATTTAATTACGTTCGTGGGAATTGGCTTGTTTTGAAATCCCCAAAAATCTCTCGGTGTATAAAAATACCTTGAGAGAAACGATAGAACAAAAAAAGAAGCAAGAAACGCTATAAAAAGTGTTCCAGGAAATTAGGTCTATGGGACTTGGGCCCTGGAATCCTGATTAGCAAATGAAATCGGCAGCAAGGATCAAAACACCATTCAATATGGATGAATGGACGTTTTGAACTTAATTGAAGATACTCGTAGTTGACTTGATTCCCCTTCTCATTCTCCTCAGATGATAACATATCTAAGTGACAGTAACAACCTTAGGCGAAAACATTTTGCCTTCGCCTTGCTTAATGCAAAGCTAAAGCAGATCTAAGTCTAGATACGTCTTCGCGACCAGAGTGGCTATAGGTACAATAATAGTCTCCCTATACTCCGCTATAATATGGAATTACTGCCCTTCCTATCTTTCGATGGTTTTGCCCGCCTTTCTCAAAACATCATCATTAAATGATAGGCGTTGTGAATGGAAGGACTCACACACTTACAGGAGAGATGTTTCCCAGGTATACCGGCACCTGTGGTGTTTTTATTTTAGTTATATTCCTTATACATTATATACACCTATTCCTGGAGCTTGCTCGGCAAATGAAGGAATGGTCATCTAGAATGTTCGTCCTTAAAAATGGCAGTGCTCGCCGCCTATGTCTTTACAATTTATACAGTACTCATTCTCCTGTCACGTATATCTTATATATTTACTGCGAGTCGATATACCCTCACAATCCATGGCATGTGCATATCTTGAAAGTTCCATCTAATTTTTACCCGCTCGAAGGTGACATTAGCAGAGTTCTACTGTGATCAGAGATGCTCTTTTGCCAGTTTGTCAATTTTGTTCTCGAAGCTAACTAGACGCACGTTTATGTACATTCGAAACAGTAAGAGCCAGGCTACTGCTTCTTGGACGACAGTAATTTCAAATTGAAATATGTATCCCTTCATGTGCCCTATTCCCGTCTTAAAACATCTTCTACATCCCCTCCTTGATACTCTGCTATCTACGATCTTCGCACCTACTCTTCGCACCTACTCTTCCTCCGACTATTCAAGCTATCTAGATACGGAGTTTCCTTCTTTGGACATGTGCAGAGTAGGTAGAGGATTGTCTCCTGCTCTTCCTCGTTAATTCAGCGTTAAAAAAGCGGCTTACCTCAGGGTTCCATTCTTATTCCGACACTGTTTCTTTTTGAATCGCAACTACAGCAAGGTCATAATGTGATACAAAGTCTCCCTATCTATGTATAATCAATGATTTTGATTTGACAATCATTTAATTCGAACTTGGTCAGGTTATGTTACGTTAGTGGCTGTACGAAAAACCAGCCCACATAGGCCTATTGGGCCATTGTAGATCTGTGATTCTCTCTAACGTCCATATTGTTTAGATCGCTTAAGTCATTGTAGAAGAAAGCTCCTAAGTGGAGTTTCCTTTTTGGGAGAGAGCTGGACATGTGCAGAGTAGGTAGAGGATTGTCTCCTGCTCTTCCTCGTTAATGCAGCTTCAGTAAAAGTCGCTTGCATGCTTGCCTATGAGACAGTGTCCAGTGATGATAGCTGTGACATAGCTGAGCTGCTTCCCATTTAGAATGATCAGACTCCTAGAGCGATTCAGGTACAGTTTTGGGCAAATTTGTACATGTTGACCACTCACTCCACCTAAGGTTCTTTTGTCAGCAACCAGCTTTAATATTAGTTTGCGCGTAGCGAGTGGTTTCAATTTTGGCGAGTTCGTCGGCCCTACAACTTCCTGAAATGGATCTGTGCCCCGGCACCCAATATAGGTGAAGTTTGAACTGCTCTAACAACTCCCTAAGAGTTTCTAGAATTAAGTGAGATTAAATCCAGGGACTTGATAGCGGCCTGACTATCCAAAAAAGATGCGGATATCCCTTGCAGATATCATGTTTTTCTTCAGCCAGGATAGGACTTCTTTAAGCGCCAACATTTCCGCCTGTTCTTTGGACTCTGTTTAATTTGCTGTAGTTGACTGCGTTGTCTAAAACCGTCCACCAGACAACCACTCCGTTGGTGAGGATCGGTCTTACAATCGAGAATTATAGTCAGTGGGTTAGGCGAGGTTGAAGGCCCCATTAGTTTCCTCTCAAAAATGAGAGCCAGATATTTCGCTGTATCGGATTCTATCGGAGTCTATGATTGAAATTTTATATTTCTTGGAAAGGAGGACAAGATCAGTCTGCTACCGATTCCAGGTATATCAGCAGCTCATTAACCACTAAGTTGCAGAGAATGGGTGAAAGCACACCGCCTTGTGGCGTACCTCTGCTGATACATATTTTAGCAGAAACTCCGTCCAGTTTGGAGTTGATTTTTCTGCTATTTGGTATAGGACTGATCAACTCCCCAAATGAGTCGTCTACCTGCAGAGTTGACGTTGTTAAGGGCACCATCTACGAGTATGTCCAGGAATGCGAGCATTGTGTACTCTCTATAACGTAAGGATCGGTGGCTAGTCAGTGAGTGTAGAGCCATTTCCACTGATTTTCCTGTCATATTGAGCCGTTGGCTATCAATCAGTCGTTCTAGAGTTTTCAGAAGGAAAGATGATAGACTTATAGGTCTGAGGTCCTTTGGGACAACATAAGTGAGAGTAGTATGGGAATGAAAACTATATTAACTTCTCTCCATGATAGTGGAATGTGGATCAGTTCCTAGCGTAGGCAGTATAATATCTGAGGACCTTTGTAGCTTGGCAAATATTATACCGTCCGGACCATGGTTTGAAGCTATTCATCGCCCAGAGCAGTCTGTTTCTTGTAATCACGCCGTGAATTTTAGTCGCGGCTGCAGTTGTGATGCTAGGGTCGTCCAAGGTGGCTTCTGTTATTTTGCCGCAAAATGACATCTAGGATTGTCGCCTTCTGTCCTCAGTTCGTTTTTATATATTTTGACGGATAAATTGTATGAGTCCCAGGCCTTTCTTGTGTTGTTTGCGACCCCAATGCTGATGTCCACCAACACGTCTTTTTCTTTTCATTGCCTGATTGAGAGCCAGACTTATAGAATTTCGTATCGTTGTTCTAGTGTGGATCTATTTTTGATGATCGGTCGGACGGTTACTTGCTTCGTTGTCTTCCTTTTCTTCTCAAAACACGTAAAATCCTTGACTCATTGGTGTTACATGAGAGACTTAAGAGTTCAGAGGAGATCGGTAATCGAGAGCGGTAAGATAAAAGCGTCATCCACCAGGACACCAAATGGAAAACCTTTCAAAGTATTCTTGAAGGAGAATAAAGTCTTGGAGTTTTGGAGAACTTAGTATCGGCGGTGTATGTGGATATGGGCCAGTGTTTAATAATCTTTTCAAAATAATTTATAGTTAAAATGAAAAGAAGGTGGCCTAGATGGCTGCCTTGTGGTACATCAGAAGTGGCTTTATGAGAAATATTGCGGGGAGCCCGTGTTAAAATTCATTGTAGGGTAAAAGTTATCGATAGTTTATAGAGCTACGGGATCGCTATAACCGTTCATATCTATCTGGTAGGTATAGATTAAAATTGCGCTTATTTTTGTGGTAAGATGTTGGAAATGTTATGCATTGGCTGATGGTGATGCCATACAACGTTTTGAAAAACTCAGAAATCCAAGCAACATCTGCGTAATTTGGGGTACCTTTGACAAATAGGACAGCGAACATCTGTACAGAGTCGGTCTAGCCTGCTTTGCCATTCTGAAGGTATCCATGTCGTGTTAAATTGTGTGACAAGTTTCCGTGGGGCCCGACAAGAGGAGCAGTTATATCAGCATAAAATTTTTGGAGGGAAGGGCTAGTGCAAGGTTTTGGATGTTGGGCTGCTTCCACTGGATACGGCGATGATTTGTTGTGGGGCAGGGGATGGGTTGGAAGACCATCGATTCTGTGACATATTGTTTCAATGAGGTCTTCCAAATCATTCGACACTGTTCTATTCGTAGTGATTTTGTCGCTAAGGTCATTGGTTTTATCGAATATTGCGTACTTCTTTGACGGTGGATGGGACACGGGGAATGGAAGTGGAGATGAATATCTCCCGAAAAGAGTTGATAGAACTACACGTTTTCTTGTTGGAATCAATCCAACACTTTATCGATGTTTCGACGCTCTGACCAAAGTCTTTCACACATCTTGCACTGTGTTGGGAAATTGATAGTTTGTCTATAAGTAGTCTGACGAGTGAGTTATGATTGGATTCATTGGAGGCACTGAGGCACTTAATTGCATGGAGACCGTGATTCTATTTTTGTAAAATAATTTTTTTAAAGAAACTTCTGATACGTGTATAGCCTTCAACTCCAGCCCAGGCTTGGTAATTTGTGTTTTCCCATCGGCCACTACCGCGTTCCACTCTCTAAAGACTCGTTAGTATCTTATCTGATTGTTTACGCCTTAGTCACATTAAAAAAACAAAAAAAAAAAAAAACAGATACGAACAATATCTTTCACTATAACCCAGTAATTAACATTGCCATACATACACACAGACAATTTAAGGCGCATTTAGGGACGAACAAATTTGAATTTTCCTGCTAACATTAATATCACCCTGCTAAGAGAGACAACAAAAAAAAGGACACATACACACTGGTATAAAGCCGTAACTCCTCCAACATTAATTTCCATTTTACGGCCCATAATTCTTTCTCTTTGTATAGGCAGACTGAAATAAAAAAAAATAATGAAAAAAAAAGAATCCAAAAGCTCACCCAATACACACGCATACTTGAATAAAGAACAACGCACAACATGATATAAAGGCGTTTCGTCCTTGCACAAGACAAGAAACTACGACTCTGTGATGGAGAGCCGCCTATACATCATTTGGCAGGATATTCTTAGACTGGTTCTGCCTTTTACTGGCCAATTAACCTCTAGACTCTTGATTTTTCCTTTTTAAACTGTACGAGCATCTACGGGCGTCTAAAGCAAAGCAAAGTCTTTGCAATTCACCAACAGAGACCATTTGTTCAGTCTTAATTAAATTTTGCGCAAGGATCACAAGAAATCATAACGAAAAATGAAACGAGCAACAAGGAGCAGGAGTCCCAGTACCAGAATCAAAAAAAAACAAAAAAACCACAAAAATAAAAGAACAAACTCCATCCACGAGGCATACGGCAAATGGACGACAGAAATGAATGTGCCAACCAAGGCAACATCAGGTGTTTGTTCTCCTGAAGGATGTGATTACATCCTGCGGGCGGGAGAAAGTAGCGAAATTAGGCAACAGGACTTTAAATTTGGTTTTCTTTTTTTCTATTTTATTTCTCCTCTACTTTTTGCGGTTATATCTGACTTGTAACTTTGTCGTTTTTTTATAATTTCATATGATAGTACCTACGCACTCTGTTTTGTGCCTGGCATGTATTGTGTATGGCTATAGGTGTAAAACACAGACGCACACATGGAGAAAGGAAAAGGACATGTCGCATATACTATAAAACACCACAATGACGACCGACCGACGATGACGTTGACGAGGGTGAGCAGAGCGTGCAAAGTATGTTATTAGGAACAAGAAAGAGAAGAAAGTAAAGAGAAGAAAGCAGAAGTTTTATACTTGAAATCCGATATGTCCTTGGAAGGAAGAAAAAAACGAAAAAAAAAAAGAAGAAACAACCTACCTCACCACCACCCAGGATCTTCCGTCGATTCTATTTTTAGAAATATCCCTCTCCCAGGGCAGTATACTCGCACTCGTATCCCAACCCCAAAATAACTGACACCTACCTACCTCATCCACCCCATGTTTGGTTTTCGGGTTATCCTTTTCTTCTCCTTTCCTTTTGTCGTTGTTTCTCCTTGTGCGTTTCATTTTTGGTTTGCGTCTTCTTCGTTTTTCGGGGGGAGAAAAAAATAAAACCGTTTGGTGGCTTAGATGTTGGGTTGGAGTTTGGGTTGAGGTTTTCGTTTTGGTTTTGCTCGTTTCAGTCGTTTCGGTCGTTTTGTGCTCGTTTTGGGGGTGTCCCTAGCACCTTAAGGATATGCGAGAAAGACTTGCTACTGCCTGTACTACAATATACGAGTAATACCATACATACTGCCGTATTGGCGTATTGCCGTCCTTGCGAAAACTCTTACTTATTATTATTATTGTTTTATTTTCGGCTTTAATTTCTCTCCGTTGGGTTAGACGTGATGGTTACCATTCCTAGTGATGATGCTGGTTACTCCCTATTCCTTACTCATTGCTGCTGGCTGTTGGCGTTCGAATCAACATGGTTTGGCAGAGATTGACATTCGAGTCGGTAGTGAAATTTGTTTTACATACTTTTGCCATCTTGCCCTTTCTGGGTGGGATCCTTTCATTTATTTATACTCACACTGTTGGCATCGCTTACTTAGTGGAGAGGTGCCGAAAGGAAGCAGCAGCTGACTGACTACGTAGAGCGTTATGTTGCTGCGTCGGATGGTAAAATCCTCCTGAGGCTGAATTGATTATTATTATTATTTTATTTTATTTTATTTTATTTTATTTTATTAAACAAATAAAAGGACTGCGAAGAAAAATGGTTTTTTAAATGAGATTCATCTAGGAAAGAAGTTGGGAATACGAGAAACCTTGAAAATCAAAAAATTTGAAATAACACCCACATTGAAGGAACTTTCCGCCCTCTCATTGCGCGTGGTAACATATTTTTGATAAGCAATTGGAAGGTGCCTTCAAAGTTCGATTTAAAAAAGCCATGGGGAAAGGTTGCCGATTGGTGGGAATGGAATTCTTTCGATAGACATTGAGAACCACTTCGAAATGAATTTCATCCACTCGACTCTTTGGACTTTTTACCTCTCGTCTCCATGCATTAATTAAAAAGAAAATTTATTTAGATCTCCCTGGTATTTTGACATTATTCCCTTCTCAGTAACTTTAGTTCTGTGCGTAGTTAAAAGTTTCACGTGGCTCAGTATGCGGAGTCAAATTCATCAAATCAGTCAGACTGGAAAAATCCAGAAGATTTGATGACACCTGTACTGAGTCGTGAGAAGAAGATGCAAGTGAGCTTATAACACAATTCTCCATGATTAGGCATACCTATCCCACATCTGTGGCACAGTAAGAGCAGTCTTTATACCAAGAAACGGGAAAAGCTGACCACATCCTTGTCAAGAGCTTCAGACTTATCAGTCTGTGTTCCCACAAATTGAAGAACATGGAGAGAATGTTTAAGCTGCCTTGCAGTCAATGGTTCTAAGATCTATGCTCTGGCATATGCAGATGATGTAGTTGTATGATAAGATTTAGACATGATCGACGACTGTTACACTAGAAATGGGCTTTCATTCAAACCTCTCAAAACTGAGGTTGTTTTCACTACGAGAAAGTGGAAGCTGATTGATCTAAGTCATCTAGAAGTGAAAAATACCAGGAGTGTCACCCTGCATAACAACTTGATACTACTACGGCTTTCTGACTTGCAACCAAGGTGGGTCCTTTGGATCAGCACGCAACGATCACACCAACTCAGTATATCAGCTCTTCCAACAAAAACCAGAGGCATTTTCAACAACTACAAGCTGTTGCATGACACAGACTTCTGAAGATCATTGCTGCTACCAAACAATTTGGAACGAAATTGTATTCTTCTAGTCATTAGATTGTCAACCGACTCACTTAGTTAGGTGTCGCTATAAGCCTCTCCAGCTAGATGACTGAGGTGTCCTTCCACTTACGTGTGCCACTTAAGATGAGGTCATCCTCTGCTGCGCCGTTCCTTGGGGATAGAATTGAAGACTCTTTGGGCAGGAGCCGTACTTTCATTCCCTGTCAATGCAAACGCTATCGAAAATCACACAATATCTTTCTATCGAAACAGCCATCCGCTTTTCACAAGAGCAGGACGGAGGTGATTAGGGTCTTCTACAAAACCAAGATAAGGGATTTCTGGATCGCCATCTTGGTTTCTCGATTAAAAAATCTCGAAAGAAGCTGTTTCACCAAACGAACGCTGTCACCAATATTTTAGTTAAAGCAGTTGGACACTTAAACAGCTTCGGAGTTATTGCTATCAGCAGTGACGTGTTGCTTCATATTCGTCTCTTTCTTTAACTATCCTTGATGTGGGGCGTTGGGTGCAAATGAATTGAGAATGTACTTGAACAGCCCGTTCTTCTAACCGCATGCCAAAGGACTATTGAATTGAGTAAGTCAGAGCTGATATTCCAGCTATCTGAGATATACTCGTATTCATCGTGGTGCATTTGACTCATGATTTGGTGCATGCTCTCGGTCAAGGCTTCGCCTTCTCCTTTGAGTTAGTCCTCATTTTCAGCAGTCAATCAGACCTACCGTTTTTGTGTGATTTTAGCTTTTTATTTCCCTATTCCTCCTCTTTTGACTAGATCTAGGGTGTTCTAGTACCCTACTGAATCCTTCACCCCATATCCTGCTATGATCCAGCTCATGTTTGGTAATAGACGTCCAGGAAACATTTCTTCCAAAGCACTGAGTGATTTTCAAAGGACTGTGTGAGCTGTTATTCCACTGCGTCGTCGAAAGGCTTTGTGGTGCAATCACAAATACACATAGAAAATAAAGTCTCAAGTTTCGCAACGAAATTCAATGAGACAAGGTGCGTCTGCAGGGTGCCACCAGCCAGTTCGAGAATTTGCAAATCCTAACCTAGTATCATATCGGACGCCGCTTAGGCTCATTTCTTTAGTTTTTCTTGGCCTCATCCCTTCTTTGTCTGCGATTTTTTCCCGTTGATAACGCAAAATCGCCTCGACTACTTTCTAGATGACTTCGCGGCACTTCGTGGGTTAGGACAATGTTATTCTGCCCAGGCACTGATTATAGGTTCCAGCTCTTCCATCCAGAGTAAGTTTCCTGTTTTGCCTTTATCGCAGAGTCTTTTCGTTGGACATGGACAACCAACTGTATTGAGTGCTGACCAAAAAGCGTTGGCGTTTCCATTGAGTTCCTTTTCGATGTAGATTTTGCTTCCCAACTAGCCCAACCATGCTAATTTTCGCAAAGCTGTTGAATACGATTTCGACAGGCTCATTCAGTTCATTCAGTTTTCAGATATTGTATCGCCAAGCCCTTGACAAAACGAATTAGGTTCAAAATTCGTTTTGTCAAGACGAATCGTCACAACTCTGATACGGCAGGTAAGCTACCATGCAAGACTTCAAACTTTGGCAGTTTACTTCTGTCGTCAAAGTTATGTTCAGCAAATTTTGCAAGTGGACGCTGTCTAGTAGTCGGCTTACTTATGAGATTTATAGTCCACGGGCATTCAAGAGCATGCTCTCAAATGGTCCTAATTCGCTAATGTCTCTTTCATAATAATTTTGTACTTACCGGTACGTGATACTTTACCCGACACGCAATCTGGAGGAGGGGGAACACTATCATCTCATTCTGGAAATAAAATTCTAGAAAACCTTTGACATTTAAGCACTACATACATCGGTGTGAGTTGTCCACTGATTCTATCGATTCAATCTTTCTTTCGATCCTCATTTTTTAAGACGAAAAAAACAAGATTTTCGAAGGAATTTTACAGGGATGAATGTCAGAAAAAATGCGCCACCTATTGTCGTATACGTGGCCACAGTTCTCTTATATGTGGCTTTGCAAATCGCGGTGTTCAACTCTACATACAGTAGTGCAGAACAATTCTGCGAAACTAAGTCTTGTCTGTATAGTATCGGTGTTAAGACCAAACCTTGTGGTATACGTCAGTATACGATACATGCTCGTAGTTGTTCATTCTCTTTAACACAGTTGACGAATACGCAAGTGTTTCTATTCACTCTCCTACAACTACCTACCACAAACTGCAAAGTATCTCATAAGCGGGCGCGTAGTGATTCTGGGGGAGACACACAAGTCATCCGACTCAAACTGTATCAGCCGCAAACAATACCTGGACATGAGGCAAAGACGCTCATCAAGTCGAAGAGAAAACGCAAAATAGTCTTCCTCACACCCCCAACCCACAATCATTCAACATTTACCACAAGATCGATTTTCCAATTTCTCTCCCTCCCAACTCCAAAAAACCACGCTCCTGTACACCCACCAATGCAGTGTACACAAGCTCAACAGTCATATACCAGCGGCAATCAGTAGACTTCAACGAAGAGTCCAACCCAACCAGTATCATCACAGAAAGCAAATGGTCATGGTGATCTATTCTCTTTTGAAGAGATAACTTGTCTCTTAAATGCCGTTGACGTTGCGCTCTTAACTGAAACATTGCTTAAAGTGAAAGACTCTCTCTACCATCCCAATTGCGTGTGTCATCGCCTCGATAGAATTCATACAACTTTCGGTGGTGTCGCCATTGTCATCAAAAACGGTATTACTCATACTGTACGCTCTTATCCACATTTTAAAGTTTTTGAAGTAATTCTGGTTGACATTGCATTTTTTCCGCATATTTCCCTGGAGGAAATAGAAGCACTGAGAAATTAGCTCACTTGAAAAGAGACATTCGAAAATTCTTTAGAATCAATAACAAAATAATTTGGGGACTATTAAGGCATGGAATTGTCAAAGGTCAAATTGTTGGGGAAACCTTTTGCATGAAATTGTAGGGTCCTATTCAAACCACTCTTTGCTACACCCGATGTCACATCAATCCGTAAAAGTCCTTCTACTCTTTATTTCAAACATTCCTGACAATTGCAGTCAGCCACAAATCCATATTAATCTAGGATCCGACCACGTTATTGTTAGAGCCGCTGAAATTTCAATCCCTAAGGTCCCAATAAAAAGCACAGAAACTTCATTGCCGGAGAATATTCTTTTGCTAATTCTATTAAGAAACTCTAAGCGACGAAAATGGCTTCTTTACAGCACTAAGTTCTTTAACAAAGCTCTAAAAGAAGCAACTTCAAGTTATAGAAATACACGATGGAATAATGTACTCTCTTCATTTAAATTCTTAAAAATAAGTGTTCTAATATTCCTTCTCTAAAAGAATCCAATCGCCTCTTCATCAGTCCAGAAGAAAAGGCGAATTTACTAGCTGATACTTTCTGTGGGAATCACACAGTAGCAGCACACCAAGGTGATGACCGTATTGTGCCTTTTTTTGGCGTTAAAATAAAACACAATTTTATTTAACCGAATCTTGAAACATGTTCCCATACATATGTTTTTGCTATCGACTCGGTTTGTATATCACGAATGGGGTAGGCTTCGGGCCACATTGAAAATCTATTCACTATGGTCAAGATGTATCTGCAGTCATTCGAGGGAGGAAGCGGTCCGACAATGTCCATATGTAGGTGTTGAAAACGACCAGCCGGTATTTCAATTTGATCAGGCTGTAGTTTCGTATGTTTTTGAGTTTTTTCTATTTGGCATGATGGACAAATTCGCCCAAGAATTTATGTCCTTATTAATTTTGGGCCAGAAGTAAATTTTGCTAATTTGCTTGCGCGAAGCTCGAATTCCCGGGTGAGAGAGGGAGTGAATTGTTTGGAAAATTTGTTTCCGCTTGACTGAAGGTACGTATGGCCGATTGGTATCTGTGGACGTCTCGCACCACAGGGAAATTTTATAGGCAGGTATCGAAATGAACTCTAGTTTCACGTTTGATTTACTCGGGAGGTTTCGAACAAGTGTGGTAAGTTCTTCGTCACTCTCTTGGGCTTTGGCTAAATCTTCGATTCCTGGATAGGTCAGCTACGACATTTAACGATCCCTGTATGTGTCGTATATCAGTGGTAAATTGTGATATATAGTCGAGAGGTCGTTCTTGTCTCGGAGAACGGTTGGCTTTCGTAAAAACATTTCCAGTGGTGAGTGGTTTTTGGTCGGTGAAGACACAGAAGTCCTGTCCTTCGACAAAATTGCGAAAATGTTTTATGGCCAGGTATATTGCTAACAGTTCACTATCAAAGGTCGAGTATCTTGTTTGTGCAGGCGAAAGCTTTTTGCTAAAAAATGCCAACGGCTCCCAAACATCACCTCTTTGCTGCTGAATGACTGCACCGACGGCTTTGTCTGATGCATCTGTCATGATACTCATTCTAGCGTCAGGCTTAGGGTGTGTCAGAAGAGTTGCTTTGACAAGTTCTTGCTTCGCCTTTACAGACGCTTCTTGGCATTCTGTGGGCCAAGTGAAATCTTTTCGTTTAACATTTGTTTTAGCGAATTTCGATAGGTGATTGTAAATTGGTGCGAAAATCTTAGCCAGGTTAGGTATGAAGCGGTTGTAGTAGTTCACAATACCTACGAATCTTTGAGCACTTTTTAACGATTGTGGCTCTGGAAATTTTTCGATTACCTCGACTCTGTCGTGTGACGGTTGTATTCCATCTTTCGATATATCGAATCCCAAAAACTGTAGCTTTGGAACTCCAAATACGCATTTCGACGTTTTAATTCGAAGACCGTACTTCAACAAACGTTGGAAAAGGATCCTAAGATGTTCTTCATGTTCCTCTTGCGACTTACTAAACACGAGAAAATCGTCTGTGTAAACGAAAACGAAATCTAGCCCCCTCGTGACTTGGTGTGCGAAACGTTGAAAGCTGTTTTATGCACATCTTCTGGTGCCACAGGGATGTGGTGGAAAGCGCGTATAATGTCGATTTTCGAAAAGATGATACAACCGTCGAGGTTAATCGAACAATCCTGTAATTGCGGTAAAAACTGCGCGCGGTTTCAGATTCGTGGCGTGCCTTTTACTGCTGAAGCCGTGCTTTCGTCGCGGGCGTAATAGTCTGCTCTCGCTCGTTATAATTTACGTATAAAACAGAATCACGTCGGGGTCACCAATATTGTGCCTTTTTTTTGGCGTTAAAATAAAACACAATTTTATTTAATCGATTTAGAATTTTTATTGCACAAGTTGTTTCTCGTCGAGGCGTGCAGTATGACGGCTAACTTAACTCTAAACACTCTATTCCATCTTCTCCTTCAATATCCAATTCTATTCCTTTTTCTTCAAAGAATCACGAGAGACCTCTATAAGTCATATTACAAACAATTATTTACAAACGCCATCTTCCAGTGGCCTCTACAACCGTACTTCTAATGATGTAATGCGTACTAAAGAATTTGTCCTAAATTCCCCGGTTCTACAAGGTGAATCTGACCTTGTACCAGTGACTATAGTTAAAGAACTAATAATCACCTTAAAACCAAAGAAGGGAAGCCCACGGAAACTCTCGGCAGTTATAGATCAATCTATTCGAAAAAGTCATAAAAGAAAAAATCAATAATCATCTTATAGATAGGGACATTGTACCAGGTTATGAATTTGGTTTTAGAAAGGGGCACAATACATGCCATCAAATAGCAAGAATTAAGAAGCATGTTCGCAACAAATTTAATTTAAAACAGACAACGGGTCTCGTATGGCACAATGCGTTAGTCCATAAGCTCCATACGTTTAATTTCCCAATTCACATAACAAAGTTGGTTCAAAACTTCCTAACTGGCAGAAGCTTTGTAGTCAAAGTTAACAAACATGAGTCAGGCATCAGACAAATTGAACACGGAGTTCCCCAGGGATCTGCTCTGGGACCTGTTCTGTTCAATGTATATATGTCAGGCATACCAAATCTAGACAGAAATGTCCAAATAGCAATGTTTGCAATATTCTTTGACGTCTACAATCATCTCCAAGCTGCCCTCTCTAAATTCGAACAATATTGCTTAAGATTAAATATCAAGCCTAACCCTCACAAGCTATTAGGCGCAAGAAAGAGTGTTACCTTCCAAATAATGTTAAGCTGCGATTATGCACTACGGAAATAGAGTGGGCAGACAAATGCAGATATCTTGGTCTAATATTAGACAACAAACTCACTTTCCAGGCTCACATTTCTAGCACAATCGACAAAGTTAACATATTAACAAATGTGTTGTACCCTTTGATTTGCAGAAAATCAAAACTAAGTATAAATTTGTGGAGATTCATAACAAATAAGGTTCGAATTGATGCAAATAATTGACGCATTTCACTTTAAAAAAAAAAAATACATCATGAACCGCGTTGTAATTCTCGAAGATTTCTCCTAATTTAGTCCCCTGGGTTGCACTCGCGAAAAGCTCTCCAACCAATCAAACAGTAGAAAGCCACAATACAACCAATTCATCGTTCACTATTTTCTAATCACAACTTTTGCACAACTTTTTAACAAGGAATCCAAGTAAGAGTTTCCATATCCATTAATGTCCCGTCCCAGTGGGTGAACATGGTATCAAGAAAAACTTTTCATCTTTCTCGTGTTTACCGTAACAAGAAGCTCTTCTTTGAAGGAAATGCAATAAATCAAAACTCAATTTCAATTAAATAATAAGAAATCCATCGATTCCTTTTCCACCGCCTGTCGGATGGAACATGAAAAATTTATGGAAGCACCTACAAGGATATACGTGATGATGCGTTCTCATCAAAACAAGTACATTCATCAAAATGTCAGATATTCACTGATTGTCGCTTATCAAGAAAACATAAGAAAAAGATATAAGTTCTAGTTCTATCCCCAATATGTTTAGTTGTTGATTCCCCATACTTTAGATTAGTAATTTGTTGTCAAGTAGACTACCGGCTCTACAATGGAACCTTGAGGCATACCATCTTTTTCATTGTTTGGAGCACAGCCCTTAGTCATCGTTCTATGTAAATGGAAATGTTTTAAGTGACGCATGACAGAAGCTTGCTGCAAACTACCTTCAGTTACTTTAAGTTCTTAGCACCCTTGATTTGTAACTGATGCCAAATCTAGGAATTGCTAGATAACATGAAGACTGTGGGTACGCCATCTTCAATTCATTTCATTTTTAAGTGACTCCACTGTAAGAAGACTATATCAATTGCTACACTACCTTGTGGCACAACATGTTTAATTCTGAAGACACGTTCTCATCAAAACAAGTGCATCCATCAAAACTCCACGGATACAAGCACATAGATATACGAATACATATACCCAATTCTACTTCCTTAATTTTTAAACGTAAACAGATTGCTCCTTCGGCAAAGTTATATTTTCGGAAACCAAAATCTCTCCAAGGGCCCCTCCCGGCAAAGGACAACACACCCAGAAAGGCGCTGACTGAAGGTAAGTACAAAAAAAAAAACGAAAAAAAAATTTAATAAATAAGAAAAATGGTTTAAAACGAACAACATCAAGTTTTGAATGTTATTGTGGGTGGCCACCTCAATCCAGAGTTTGGGTAGAACATTTGCCAAAATATCGGTGGATCTCCGTGATTCTTTTGAAGACAATTTCAACGTCAATACACACACACTACACATCTTTCTTTTTTTTTTCGTACACCCGCTGAAAATGAGAACAGTGAATGAACCAGAATGAACAATAAAAACGCAAGCACACCAAAAAAGTCATAAATAATAGAAAGCTTCTGGATGTTGACAACGTAGCAAAGTGCCAGGATCCTTTTACTTAAACAAATTGTTGTTTGTCCTCTTACTGTATAAGCTTACCACCACCAACTAAACACAGCAACACATTTTAACCGAGAAACCGAGGAAGATACACGGATTTAGAGCGCAACCTTTGCAATCTTTCTACAAATACAAAATGAAAAAAGAAAAACCAACATTTTCCTCTTGGTCTCTACTCAAGCGAGCTGTGTTTTTCTAAGGTTCTAAGGAAGAAAAATAATAAAATTCCTCGAAGGATAATAAATAATAACGCAATTTTTAAACGTACCTACTGAGACAGTACTATATGTGTTGAAATATATGAAAGACCACCGAAACACTGAGACACTAAACAACGTTATGTGCTCGTACTTAGATAAACACCCCACCTACCACGGTTGGCCTGAAAGAAGTTACATCTTCCATCATTCTGTAGCACTCAATTTACTCTGAGGACTCCCTGGATTTAACTTAATTACATTTAAGTGGAGAAGGCATTTTTTTCTGTGACGTTTTTTTTGAAAAATATTTGTTTGTCCCTCACAATTTGAAGTCATTTAAGTCCCCTGCTTATGCCAAGTCATCCGAATTTCTCCCTAACAATCTAACCTTTGTTTAGTTTTACAGAATTGTTAACTTTCTCCACACGGGTTCTTGAACCTTTCAAACTATTTTTAATCATCATAGATACGAGTACTCGTCAACCACCGACAACAACATGCATTGTAACAAGTTTTTGTCGTAAGTAACTATCAGAACTATACCGTAAACCGCACATAAAATCGAACCGGATGTGGCAAGGTCACCGAATCTGTGCTATGCTAAGAGGTAGAACCCACTGAACCGCAAATAATATGATACTCTGTGACGTTCTCACGTGAACCCGCTACATTAATCTGCAGTTGAAAAGGTTATAACGTTTCAGTGTTGTCACAACAGTTCGCTTTTATCCTAGTTTCTTTCGTGTTGACCCAACTGATTGTATTTTAAAGGGGGGACACAAATGTTGGTGTTCTTTAAGACCGAGATCAGGAAGAGGAGAGTAGTCCATCGCAACAGGTGGACCAATGACGCAGCCTAGTGACGACAAAAGGTTATTATGCTACGGCATAACACATTGAATGAATTTATTTCCGCAAAAGGGTAACAAAAGGCCAAGTGCTATAAATGGGTTAAGTTAAAATGGCTTAGTATACTAGAATCAACTTGTATACCATCGTCAGTGTTTGGTTAACCTTTCACAGGTTTAAGTGACAGCAAAGTTCGTCATGGGAAATGTGATGTTTGTGGAAGCATTTTCGTCGATCCAAAATGAGATTGTTACCGAAATAGATCAAACGAACCGTACCGCACCGTACTTATCAATGGATTTTGTTTGTCTTGCACATTTTCAACATCCGAACCCCTCAAGTAACGACAATAGGTAACCAAGAACTTCCATTTCGGAGAATCTACCCTCAACCTTTGCGGGTCACACTTCTTTCTATATAGAAGCTTCTCCCATCCAACATCCAACACCCTATCTATCATACTCTGTGAATGCTGAATGTTTTATCAGATACGCCACCTGCGACTTCTATCATCTTTTCATCGATCCCAAGGAAGTTGAAGTCGTTCTTTTCTCAGCGGGGACCCGATATTGGCAAATTTACATGTCGGAGTCTGAGTCGGTGTTACGTTCTGTGTTCTATAGCAATCATCATAACTGGTGGCAACGTTTTTTATCCTTCTTTCGCTCATTCAATTCCTTGAGTGGCAGTAATGTCCCTTCAAGTTGTCGGTTTTCATTTTCTAGGGTCGTCGACTGTTTGTGTGCTTCACAGCTAGTATCTTGAGAGCCCCAACCTCTAGAAAGCTTATTTCCAGAAGCCCACTACTTGGATATAACCGAGAGTCATTGATTAGTTGGGAACATCTCTACTTAAATATCAAAACATCCTTAAACGACCTGAGATACGAATATACCGAGATAGCTTAAATAAACCGAATTTTGTTTTGACCCCACTTTAGGATATACCTTCGCCAAGACATCCTCATTTGACTTATTATATACCACTAATCCAGGTCCAGAAGATAGAACATATTCGTACTGCAAGGTGGTGGTGCAGATCGCAACCTAAAACGACGAGCCATCGCCGGAGCTGCTAAGAATTACTCTTCCAAATCGTTGCTTCTTTTGACCAAGGGGTTGCCGTGGTGTAGTGGTACTAGCAATCGCTTCCCACTCGGAGGGTCCAGGTTCGAATCCTGCCCATGGCAAGTCAGTTTTTCATTTGTGTACGAGTAATTGGAACTCAGACAGAAAAATTCTGCGTGTGAAGGCATAACACTGACACGTAGATTTGGCTGTTGTAGAGTTTCAAGCACAGAAAAAAATAGTGTGAATTATACCTCGAATCACTGAGTGAAGAAAAAACTCTCCGTCCTATTCGGACTCCCACCCCCTGGAGAGCGAATATCGAAACCAAACACACCTGAGTTTCAAACCACTACAAAACAATTTTCCTTTCTCTTCCTTCTATATACCTTTCCGCGCCGCGCGCGTAAATTATAAAAAAAAAAGAAACCAACCGAAAAGTAAACACCTCTCGCAAGAAACTAAAAAGGCAAACAATAAGACACAGTTGTACAGTATGTTACCGATGTTGGGCCCAACCCTTGAGGCTTCCCACATTAATGACGAGCAATACTGGTCTTATCGATTTCAGATTTACCCCACCGAAGGTTGCAACAATTTGAAGAGTTTCAATACAATCTGCCGGTATGGGTCCCTTTGAGTGGCAAAACCACCGGGCCGCCCGTACTTCGGTTCGGGCCTGAGTTGTACGAGGTAGGTCTCCTACTTCCCAGTGGCTTTGGTTTAAACGTCAAGTCGCAGGCAGGGTCTTCCAGTTGGTTTTGATCCGATGTAGAAGTGCAATAAGGTTTTAGGTGTTAGGTAGGCCTCGACCCATACCAAGAGTGGAAATGTGCCCTCAACACAGGTCCAACTTACTAATGAAGGTAAGCGTTGACCAGGCGTATCCTGGCTCCCATGGACTTATGGGCAATCCGTGAAATTAAGTTTACATGACTGGGGTTTCCAATACATGGGTTTTGCCAAGGGCAGATGAAAACTTCTTCGAAAGAGACATTCGATCCCATTTGCCTAATAAAGAAGAAGGTACTACAGCGACACTAACCCTATTGGAACTGTGCAAATTCATTTGATCCAATTGAATGGTCCAATAGAAGGGACAAACCCAGACTTAGACTTGGAAAGTTTCCGTGTTCCGTTTCGAACGTAACATAGATGGGAAAAGTGATCTTTTAAATTGAAAAAGCTGTTAGTTGATTTTGACGTGGGTCAGTTATATAAGCATCCGAAGTTGCTTTACACAGATCTTCATACCAAATTCAAATCTAAATTCACAATTAAATCGAAAGCAGTCCAAATCGTGTAAGGTATCCGGGTAAATTTGCTAATTTGTGATTGTGCTGTAGCTGCTGTTGAAGACAGGAAAGCAAGGAGTGCTTTGCCGATTCTCAACTTCTTGTGCTTTCAAAATACGTGTGTATTTTGAGAATACTTCACTTGATCACCATAAAATCGTGAAATACCTCTTCGTTATTTATCTTAGCATATACTATTCTATACTTGTTTCAGGCTTTTTTTCATAACATCCTTGAGACAGAGAACGACAGAATCCAACAAGAAATTATAATCAAAGAGGAATACCGACTTACATTGGTTTTGAATGTTTGCCGATTATAATGGGAATGAAGAGCTTGACTGAGTATTCATTCTATTAGTGAATTGTGCGGCTTGGAAAAGGTATTTTACGATAGTACATTCGAAAGTGGGCTTGAACTGGTGAACATTCATAGTGAGATGCAAGATAGAGAGGATTGAAGTGGCTGAAAGCTAGTGAATTCTATCTCACGGTATTGAATCGTGTTTTGTAAGTGCTGAGAGATTTTAGAAACACCTTAACAGATTTGGGCATTGCACTCGAATTTTTCTCGGATAAATTCCCCAAATCAGAGGCTGGAAAGGTATTTCTTCCGTCGCTTGATGAAACATAGACATTTCGTGGCATTTTTGGTTGGAATTGAATACTATATGTGGACATTCTAACGTAGGTTGTAACACACATATGTCTCGACGATGCAAGTGCCATCAATGGACAATGATTGAGTTTGAAAGCATAAGCATGCTCTTCCGTCCCAGTTATATGTACACTTAAAGAGTAGTACTGTCGTCAGTACTTTATGAAAATTAAAAAGATTGTCGGACAGAGCACGGATCCCTGAGGTACACCAGCGTTTGCTTTGATATCGGACTTGAAACCGTCTAAAACTATTTGAACTGAACGTTCTCGTGTCTCGAGATATTTCATGATCTCAGTGGTATATCGGCGTTCCCATGACCTTGAAAAGAAGGAACATAGGTGCAATGAGTCTGCTGGAGCAGAGGAGCAGAAGAAGACCCACCTTATTAAGGGACTGTGTGGATAAATGCTGTCCTCCGTCTTCCCAGTAAGAGCCCTAAGTAATAGAATTAATGGGAAATCTCTTCAGAATAGGCAGAGATGTACTATCTGGGCTTTATTCGGTTAGGTTGGTCCTGTAAAACTGTAAAGGCAGCTCTTCACAGCTGGGTTTAAAAGATGGAACGTATTTCGTCATGAAATTGACTCTATATGGGTCCCCAATTCTGTTGTGAATGTCCCTCAAACAGGTGTTCAGAAATATCAAACAAATCAATTGAAATTCAACCCTTTCATCGACTGCTAATTCCAGTTTCAGCTAACGTCTCAAACTGGCTTTATAATTCCATCAATTTACCACCAGGGCCTTGTCAAATCAATTACGCACTCAAGCTGACAAAAAAAAAAATTCAAACGAGCAACTTCAAAACCGAATCTCCTCAATACAGCCTAATCAGTCCAACAATGACAATGAACAATAAGCCTCAAGCTCGTGAACATTTTGACTCATCAATTTGCCAGAAAAAATAAATAAATTAAGACATACTCGTACGTCAGGAATGAGAAAGTAAAATTCCCAGCACGTAGTTGTAGTGATGGAGCATTTGGAGCATCACAAGTTTTTGGGCTGAGTTAGTTGATAGCTTGGGGCATCGGAGGCACCAGCCACCCTTATTGGACGCAATCTTCTTCATTCTTCGTTTTTCTGACATGTCCTTAGTTCTGTGTCACATTTACTAAGTTAGTTGAACCACATAGTGATGACTCCATCATTAGCAATCAGTAACATCCCTGAGCCAGCAGATTATTTTTTTTTTTTCATCTCTTCTACCTCAGGTATCACACGAAGAATAGGCAGAGAATTCATTGGTAGTCCTTTCTACTTCTGCTTGACGATCAATTTATCGTTAATTTGTTGTGAAAAGTAATTTCGTTTCGGTCTTATCCGTAACAGTATACGAGTACGTGAGCGCTTCTTTAGACAACAACTTCACTTCAAAAGTTTTACCTTATTTGCAAAAATAAAAGGAACAAGCGCGTGGGCTAAAACTTTTGCCCTGACTTAAGACTCATACAGAGGACGAAACAAGTACAGGACTTGAAGGAAGAACAACAACTTTAAAGCCAACTCAAAGAAAATGGGCAGCAAAAACAGTAATTCACTGTGTCCAAGCCTAAAAGTAAAGAAAAAGAAATAATTTGTAGAATTACCGTAAATCCAGTCACCACATACTTTTCCTTTTTTTTTTTTGTTTTTTTTGCTGACACAACTGAATTTATGCGAAAACTTTTCCATTATCCCGAAGGATGCACGGCGAAACACATTGCACATTGTCGGTTGAGAAAATTTTCTGCAACACAATTCGGATTGAAAACAATTGGAAGGCAACAGAAGCGTCGGCGGTTTTGGTAGTTAACTGAAAATGAACAGAAGCGTCCGTTGAAAGTGACTCTAAGAATAAACAAAGTCATGTTGAGTCTGTTTGTTTAAACTGAAACCCGTTTCTTATGAATATTCCTGCAGATGCAATGGTTCTCGTCGTTGGCACTTGTTTAAGTTTTAATAAAATTCGTTTTAAGGCTAACTATCTTTTATCGTAGCTTCTGTCTTGTGTTGGCAGTGCAAAATAATGCAAAACTTTGCTAATGCAAAAAGTTTCTCTTCAGGATGATTTCATGGAGTAAGTTCTTTAGAAGATTAGTTATCCTTGATTGTACAGATTGAAGTCGGTCTACATGTTGATTAAAAAATTCAATTTCCAGACCTAGCAACTACACTTTGTTTCTTCAAGCATTTTTGCGTACTCGTTCCCCACAGGGGAGTGTATTCAGGTTGGAAAAATTGTGATAGTTGGGAGGCTGCGGATACCTCAGATGTCAGAACTAAAGAGAAATCACATGAAACCGCTAGAAACTTTGCCGATTTGTAGGTATCTCTCGACCAGTCGACAAGTCACATGCAACCCGCATCTAGTGCTAAAGGCCGGTGGTAGCGACGCCATTAAGTCCACAGAAACGCCGCTTGTGATGTGCTGGGTTTGCTGAAAAGTGTCTACTACCACAGGAAGAACATCTGCTTCACCAGAGGAAAAAGAAAGATCATCACGAGCGCTGGATCGATTGAACAAGGAGGGAGAAGCTAATGCAAATAAAATACTTAAATGCTGATAGGCAGAACACACCATGCGAAGATAATGAAGAAAGGGTAGTATCTAAACTTAAGTTCAAGAAGGTTTCCTTGCCGAGGCAAAAGTGCATACACCAACTCTTTCTTGGATTCTTCCAAGCAGGAACTACAGAGGCGTTTTGTTTTCTGTCGCAACAGAGCACTTAGGTAAAGAACTAGTCCATTGTACTCCTGGTAAGATCCTTTTAATCGAATTTCTCAGTCTTTGAAAGAAAGACGAGTAAGTGCTTCAGTGAAGAAGTGTCTACATTACCAGCAACAACCACATCAACGTCGAGTACTGCAGTGGAGGTAGTGCTCCGCAATGTCATTATCACTTTCCGCAGCAAGCTCGTGCCCATCACATTTAAATGCTTAAGTGTAGTGCCCCGTTATAATGCCAGTAAGCAGCCTGCAGTCTTTTTCACTGAGGGACAACAGGAAATCCGCTGATCTCTTAGAGACTTAGGAAGCACTCACTTGGTCTGCCGGCAATCTGGAAAGTCATGCCATCTGCAGTTCAGCTCATATGAAACTCAATTGTCAATAGAAGCTCTCACTGGGGACGCAGCCAGGGTCCTAAACAACTTTCCTGTTATCCTTACTTAGCAATTGTAAGTGATCCTATTGTGACCTAGACAAGACTCAGTCTCAGAACGTTCAGTGAAGTCTTGCATTTTCGAACTAGCTTAAAAGACGTAAGGGGGTGTAGCATCGCTACAGATGCAAATACTTCGCTCACTCCGCCGATTCTACACAATATAGTTCATTACCATCAGGATTGCGTAGAAGAGTGGAGTGAAATCTAACACATCGCATCCTAGATCGATTTTGGAGCCATCCGTGAAGACCCGACTACATTCATTTCCTGGCTCAGATTCTGGCCGCAGCCACTCTTGAGTACGCGGAAGGCGATTGCACCACACGGTATGTCCATAAGGCCAGAGTAAGCGCACAAAACCATCAAAGCTACAGTGCGTGCTGTACCTTTTGAAACAGAAGATGACTTTGAGAGTGCAGCCCTGAGTGTATGAACGCCTGAAGCCATTTACTAAACATGTGTTGGACCCATGTCGATGTGGATTAGGGTAATATTTTTTCCAAATATTCCCACCACAGGAGGTCCCAGAGACAAACGAAGAGGACTAGATTGGTGTTCATCACCTTTCTATCGGTCTTATGACTGAAGGCATGCATTCGAAACTTATCACGCTGTATAGAATGACGATGGAGAACGCTCGCTGCAATTTCACCGAGAGATGTGCTTCCTTGTAATGTCTTGAACGCCATGCTTGAGAAAATTGTGCGAAGCCCGAAGCAACAATATTGTTGCACTTGAAAATATTGGAACAGATGTGGAAAAAATTTAAGGGTGACGATAAGGCTTTATATCCTAGTCATTCTCTAGTGGAGAAACATGGACGTAAGCAAAGGCGAAAAAGATATCTTTGGTCGGATTCACCGATTGGGTTTACGTTACTGGACCTTGGGGGGGACAGATGACTGGAGACAGCCCAAAAAGTCCTTGATTCCAACCAGGAGACACAACGCAGAGCAAGACCGGAAGTATACTTCATCATTATCTTGGAGTGCAGATGGCAAAGACGGCGCCAACTTGAGATGTTTGTAATTTGACGGCCCAAATACATTCCAGAGTATGGCACTGCGTCTTTGAATGAATGTTAAGTTGAATCCAAGTACCTACACCCATCTTTCGAATCTTAGACTGCCCCTGAAACCAATCAAATAAATTATGACATGATGTCCTTGCATTCAACTCGTATCATTGCCACCTAAAATGGATTTTAAATGAATGAAATCCAATATACTCCTGACTAATTCGAGCCTACAACATCTGATGTCACACTTAATGAATATCTTCTCCAATACAGTACACAGGAGTATGAGTACTCGCATGTATCTGTATCTATTGTACACACAGCTACCTAATTCGTCGTACAATCAAATTAATCATTCGTAAAGCAACTGTTTACCGGACTGGAACTTAAGTACTTCCGAGAAAAGATGGCTCGACTTGGTCTCTCCTATACGAGTATGTGTGTATAATATATACTCGTATAATGACGGTATTCTCTAACAGGACTACCTCCCCCCACAATACACAGTGCTGAGGGAAATATCCGTGTACTCACTTGTGTGTAATTAAAAGGGAATCCATTAAATATTCTTCTTAATTTAATTATCCTTTTCGTTTGCTATCATTTAAGTCAAATAGCGTGTAGGTTATGCTGTTGCATATGTTATGAAAGTAAATTGCCTCAGCAATGCGTACAGAACATACATCGTGCACGGTTGTAATTTGTATTGAAACATCGCCACGTTAAGTGCAGTAATGTTGTTTTGAAGATACGAATTTACTTCAATACACACCAGCTGACATGTGTGTTAATGTGTGTGTGTGGGCTGGAAAAGGAAAATAAGATAAACAACAATACGAAAGGAATGCGAACGTGTTTACGTTGTGATTTATAATTACTCAATTACGAGTAATTCCCAACGAAAAAGGTGTATGTACAGGGTCTGTTGCAGAAGTGGCAGTAAAATGGAAATGCTGTCGAAATTTGTGTTTGGAATCCCTTCAGGGTGCTGAGTTTATACTGCTTAAGAGTGTCTGTAAAAGACACTACGAGTACTTTGTTGGATAAAAGGACTTTTTTTTCTATGGAAATTTGTATGATCTGGAGCTCCGCAGGTGTCTGGATTTGGTCCGATATTGTTAAGTTTGATGGTGTATTACATTTCAAGGCAGATTTGATGTTCTCTATCAACGACGTGCGAGTACAAGTTTGATGTAAATGCGATCAAGGAACTTCACTTCTATAAATATTTCCACACAACACCTGGAATTCAGAATTGATCGGGTCCTTCTGTGCGACCCTTATGACGTTTCCATCGCTTAATCAACAAGATCACCATCTACGTGTTTAAGCATATCTTGCTGCCCTTGTTCTGGAGTACAATTCATCTGTCGTATTCATTGCAATAGCTTGGCCTTCCATCTGCTGTAGACACGTCTTAGTTATCCTTAGCTTCGTCTTAGTTCACCTCTTCTTCGACTATTCTGGACAATCGGTTCTTCCCTCAACCTAGGATATCGGAATCCATTGCATAGTATGCGAAGTAACGAAGTTGTCATTTCTACCATCCTCATGCTTGTATTTTAGGACTCTGACTAGCTTTCTCATGGAGTTCCAAGTTTAGTAAGTAATACTTACCTATGTGCCGCTACAGTCCGGGGTGAATCTGTGCCTCAACCAACAAGCCTTTTCGGCTAGCATGATCTATCACCAGCTACCTCCAACTCTGTACTACAAGTTTGTTGAGGTCCCCTCCAACTTGCGTGCGCCACCTTAAATACGGTCGTCCTTCCTGAGCTGTCTCTCGACTCGAAGTGTCTTTTAGCCGTTGACGGCTTGACTTGACATAGTCAAATGCTTCTTTGTCCACTTTTGAAAAGTTCCAAGCTTCTGCGTCTTAAAGCAGGACCGATAAGGGTCTTGTATAAAACCAGTTTGGTCTTACGAGTGAGGGCTCTGTTACTACATTGCCTTCAGAGCGTAAAGAAACATCGATTGGCAAGAGTGATTTTGTCGCTGCTTGTCAACTTCGGAATCAAGTTAGATGAAGTCCCTAACTGCCTTAAACTTTTAACTGTCCAATGGTGACATTCTGGCAAAGCCGGTGGTGGGCTTCCTTCGTCTGACTCATTTTGCTTGAAAGTTCGGACATCCAGTACGCTGGAGGGGTGTCAGCCGTCGATCGCAATGTGGTTGATGGTTGATTGATTAGGGGAAAGCCAAGTCCCCTTGTGAAAAGTTTATGCCCCGTTACGAATTCTATAAACTGAATCCTTTGTAGGACGTGGTTGTGTATTCCGATAAACCACTCCAATATGTGTTCCTTGCCCAGCCATACGATAAGATCTCTTAGCACAATTTAGGTGTCATAGCTGGGGCACTAACGATATGTTCGATTTTGCCTTGGTTACTCGGGGCTACTGGTGGCCCCTCAGTGCTAATTGCAAGGTTGAAATGGAAAGGCTGATGATATTAGCTTTGGCACTGTTCGATTATGATTCACAGATGTAGTTGATGTAGTCTGCACAGGATCATCTCGATCGAAAACATTCCTGCTCGTCAGCGAGTGTACACTTAAGGTGGTTCTTTATTCACTCGAGGATTACTCTGGCTTTTATTTTGGCAAGCGCTGGTGCCATACAAATTACTCATTTTTTCGAATGTGTAACGATAGTTATCCTATTTCTTTGGTTTCCAGTCCCTCCCTCCGAGTAGAGCTCTAAAGATGCTGTTAGCGCACTACTGGTATACAAAGACATAGGGCCTTCTTCGGTTGGTTACTTCGGGTATTTCCTGACTCTTCCTGACTTGGTTGTATGTCGCTGGCGAATATTCTCCACCTTCTGAGTTGGTTTTGATTGGAGTCCAGCAAGAAACCGTGCATGGCTTTCATCCTGTATCGTCTACAGCTTTGATCCTAATAGTGATTCTGTAAATGGTTCTGCTGTCTCACCTATTAGCAACTGCTGCTGCTTCCATGGACATAGTATTGGTGTAGTTTGGGGCATAAACTCGTTCTTCCCAGGGTTTGCTCCAAATCGAACTCCATTCTTCGATCACTCTCCAAGTGTCGTCAGAACGCCAAGTGCTCTATCTTCTTTGCCATCTTCCTAATGCTTCTGAATTACTATCAACTCCCTATTTCTGATCGCTTCCACTCCTTGTGGAAAATGTTTCTTTCGTTGTTGATGCACGGAAGGATTCGTGAGTAAGAGAGAAGAGTGGCAACCATAAGGTGATGATCATTCCCACATCTGTGCCTTTCAGACATCCTACAGACAACTTCAGCGGAAATATTTGAATTTTTTTAAGCCCGGCAGGTGACTCTAAACTGAATGTGTGGCCGGTCTAAAGCTCACACAAAGGCACTGCAGAAATCCACAAGGCGTTCTCAATTATCTTTCCGCTCTCCGACTGATAATTGTGTTCCCATAGCATGTCTGTGCCATTGGTTGTCGGTGCCTGTGTTAGCATAACAATGACGATACCTCCGTTGCTAACGACGAAAGTTGTTGGAGCTCTGTGGATCCTTCCTTGACAGCATCAAACTTACTGGGTGCTCGTGGAAACTGCTGGAGCTTTCTTTGATAGAGTACGGCAGTTCTACTACCTGCTGGTGACGACAATTTGCTGGAACTTAACCACCTCCTCTTGTTCACTCTTTATATATCTAATTTGTACGGTTTAGGCTCTTGCTAGTGCTAAGGGTGTAAGTATTCAATAAACCTAGGTCTCTTAGGTTTGATCAGTCCTTTTCCGAGGCGTGGTATAGAGTAGAGTAGGTACTGATAGAGGTTGCGTTAACTAGACAGCCCGCACGCACTTGTGTTCATAATACTCCAAGACGACTTCGGAGAAGTAAGGCAAGCACAATTCTTTAGATTATCTTCATCATAGATACCATTGCAGAGCAAGTCTCTTCCCTTACCTGAACCTATTCAGGTCGTCTTATTGTTCCAAATTTAACGAATCGTTCTGTCGAGGCAAGCTCTCTTAAGTCTAGAAGATGTCCTTGTATAAGACTGTAAATCCCTTCTACAGCAAAAATAAACTGCAACTTTAAGTGGTAATTAAAGTTCCACTGTAGGTATCTCAGTATTGACTTAGTCCTTTCCTACTCCCAAAGAGAGTTATCCAGGTGACATCCCAACTACCTACACCCACATACTCGTACTCGTACTTCAAATGAAATCTTCAGCCCTTTTCCCTGAAACTGAATCAGAAATTGAATAAAAATTCATCTTGCACTGAGCAACCAAGAGCCCGGATATTGCAGTTTATTCGGCAGAAAATATTCCTGGAATCCTTACCCAGATACACACATACTCGTATCTGCACGATACTAAGAACTTTATGTAATAAAAGAAAAATGTGTGATGGAAAAATGTATTTCCATTTGTCATTGGAGTATTGGGAAAAGGCTCTTACCCCTTTCGAAAAGTTGATGCGAATACTTCAGAAAGTTAAGAACCAATCCAGAGGAAATGTTTTCTGAAAATCCAATGGATCCGGACTATGAGTATCAACAGATGGAAATCTGTGTGTTGTTGTCCCTAAAGTGATTTCCATCCAAGTCATCATAAGTAATAAATGTACTTAACAGAAGGCATCCATCACATTACCGCATACATACGAGTAACTACCTCTCAAGGACTCGCATTCAAGCAGTTTTCTAATTTCGTATTGCAGTGTAGTTGTGGCAATTAAGCCCCTAGATAACTGTTACGAAAATATGCCAACCGCTAGTTTATAGTTCTTAAAAGTTATTTTAGGAACACGCATACTATGCGACCTCCTTGAGTACAAAACTGTCACAGTGAGCTTACTCATTATTAATGGATCATATTATAGTGAACCACGATATGGGGTATACCACTGTATCCTCTAGAATTATTGTCAGTGTGCTTTGTTTCCCACTCTCGTCGATGGCATGCATTACACCGGTTTCACATAAAGGGTTGCCAATGTTGGGATATTTATTTCGATCCACAAAATCCGACTATAAATGAATAAAATTTGGAAAGGTCCTTCGGTAATGAACTAGTTGCATGCAATGTTCCAATATGACAATAACTCAAGTCAAAAAGAACTATAGTGTCCTAAATGTAGCAAAATTTATGGGTAGGTTGTTGAAAACATGAAAACATTAGAAACTCTGCTTCATTCTCATTTATAATAGAATTACAGCTTCGTAGTTGGAAGTAAACATGGCGTGCCTCAGGGCTCCATTCTATCTCCGACACAGTTTTTTTTTTTTTTTTTTTTCAAAAATAGTCTATTGTCTATCACTTCTATTCCTGACGATAGTACCGTCTGTTTTCCATATTCGTTTCCAGTGTGACCAAAGTTTAATATGAGACTCTGTATAGCTGCGGAAGAGATCTCTTTGGAAAAGATCCATATCAAGGCTCGAGAACCGATAACCAAAAATCAGGAATAAAGGCAGAGAGCAAGATATCATTATAAAAAGTAAGGGGCAAAAGGACAATCAGCAAACCCGTCAACAATTTATGTGATGTTTCTGATGTGCACTTTACGGAGCAATTATGAAAAGATTCAGTACAGGATTCAAAACAGCATAGGATGTCTTCATCTCTCAATAGTTCATAGTTTCATGCGTTCACAAATACGGCAGTTAAGGGGATGTTAAGGGGACTGATGTCTCCATAGTTGGTGCAGTTTATGGGATCCCAATCGCAGTGGATCAGACAAATGATGCTAAGATTACGTTCGACAGGTATACTTTCCTCCAACAAAATCGTACAAATCTATTAGGTTGGCACCTAATTCGCTCATTGCGGCAGCCTTCTGAAGCTTAAGTTTAGCTATTCCTTCCTTTACTTCATTTTGGTCAGGTGGGCGAAAATCTCGGCTTTCATCATCCAAGTTGATTGCTTCGTTCTGCATAATAGTTGAATTTCGATTGTCTCTGTCGTTCAATAGTCTGCAGAACAAGTCTTTCCATAGCCTGGACACCGAAGGTGACTCTATAGCCTTGGTGGCTATACATATTCGTTTTACGTTTTGTTAAAACTTCTGAGCATTACTCGTAGGCTTTCGGAAAAGCAGATGGTGTTTCTGCCATCATCCTTCTATGCAGCAGCACTTCTTAAACTTCTTTTCAAGCCAGGAGCTTCGTGATTTTGGTCAGATGAAACTCAGCACGGCTTCTTATCATCGAAGACTACAGAATTCTGGGGGCTGTTGCGACCAGCCAACCAACGTCAAGTATCGCCGTGAATGTACTTTGGTAATTTTCTGATTCAATGTTGGCCTTGCATCGATCGCAGCATGATTAATTTGGATGACTGCTTCATGATGATTTGACCACCGTATTGAGGTGAACAAACCATGTGACAGCTACAGTGATAAGGCGATGGATCATTAACTCGGTTGAATGAAAGATAGGTTCTTTGGCAAAAAACGTTTTATTTTTTAACAGGGTCTCCTTTGACCTATATACGAGTACGTAAAGTTTCTCCAATTTGCCGATCCCTTAAAAATAATAAGATCAATGGAGGTTGCCAAAACAGCGTTTGTTTGAGCAAGGATGGATTGGATTTCAGGCCATTTTTCTTCAGATTTGGAAACAAGAAATAGTCACTGCGGGCTAAATTGGTAGAAGGCGATAATGATGGAGCAATTCGAAGCCCAATTCATGAAATATCGTCCTGATGAAAGGCCATTTTCTTCTTGACCTTATGCTGTAATTTTTACTAATGCGAGAGAATCGATCCCATTATTGTTACTAGAATGATGGAGTTATTTTAAATGGTGAGTTTGTTGGAGACCGCTGCGGCGCGCAGGAAAGATCATCAGTGCTCTCAATAGATGCCGCCACTCTTCACCATTTAGAGATCCAGTAACTCTGGATTTTTTCGTATTATTTCTCTCAACGAGATATGAGAGATATACATGGAATGCGAGATGGAATACGATTTCGTTCATGTGGCTGACTCGACTGGTTTCGTAGTAGCGCATCCCGTCAACGGGATTTTTGAAGATCTTGTTGACTGTTCCTGGCTCTATTTAGCTCGGACGATATTCTTTTTAAAGGCTTGAATCGTTTCCGGATTGTCCGCATAACATCAATCTTTCAATGCATCCCAGAAGAAAAAAAGTCTAGCGGGGTTAAATCGGCGGCCAATTGACAAGGGCAAGGCGGCTGATAACACGATTACCGAAGTTTGCGCACAAAAGATCGATTATTTGATTAACTGGGTGCAATGGCGTTGTCCAAGTCCATGTTTTCAAAGTCAGCCCAACAAAAATTCGGTAGTCATGGCTCTGTAGCCTTCAGCGTTGACCAAAATAGCGTTTCCAGCAGCATTTTCGAAATAAAATGGGTCAATGATACCACCATTCCGAAATCCGCACCAAACTATCACTTTTTGCGAGTGCATTGACTTCTCGACAATCATGTGCGGGCTTTTCGATCCGCAGATGCGTTAATTTTGCAGCCGCCGAGATGAAAATGCGCCTCGTCAGAAAATATTCGACATCCAAGTCGAATCTAGAAGCCGGCTTTGCAAGGGAATAATCCGAGATCTTTGTGCAAAATGCTCATCAGGCTGGTGCATGAAAAGTTAAGTTAGTCCTCGATTGAGTCGAATACTCTCGACCACAGCAGCCACGTTCTCGTCGGTACGTATCTCCGGGTATGGAGACCACGAACTTTTTTCACATAGTGGTGTACAGTAGGCACGGGAGGTGCTTCATTTCGGCCAAAAAAATTTTTCAAGAACTTTGGAAATAAGTTTGCAATACTTCTCAACATTCTTCCAGCGTAAAGCGATTCATTTCGTCTTACGGAGGCATGATACTGACTGACGGTCAAGATTTCGAGCAGAAGAGAGCCATCAGTGTCAAGCTTATGATGGACAAGGTACACTAATGTAAATTTCCTTGAGCTCGCTTGAGGCATACTGTATTGCTTCGATAGGAATGTGATCAAGCCGGTTGAAAGTTATCTGATCATGTGACTAGCAGGTTCTTTTTAACACAGATGCGGGTTATGATGACATTTCGAACTTGCTGAAAAGTCGATTAGCCCAAGTCCAACATCAGTGTAGGCTATGTGTTCGAACTGTGTCGCTAAAGATGCTTATGTGTTGGACAGACTGCTGATTTGTATACCATGTAGTGAATACTATAACTTCTGATAGACACCATTTTGTAGTACACGCTGATTTTCGCGTTAAGTACAATAGTATACTTTGGCGTCTGTATTGTTTCGCATTTGGATAAAATAGTTCCCTTCCAATCCATTGTACCAATGTTATACTTTTTTACTGTGATTACTTCTCAAAGAATCTACAAAGAATGGCCAATAGAGAGATAGTGGCGCTGCAATCAGCAAGAAGGTGGTGTATCAAAAAATTGCGAATCTCAGTAACAGATATGTTTCGTGATCCTCTTATACTATAGGGTCTTCCAATAGGGACTGCCGAACTTTGAAGGTTGATAGCGGCCATATCGTTGAAGATCCATCTGTCAAATTGGCTGTCATTTATACAGTCTGTTTTGACAAATCACCATGAACGGACATAGCGTTCAACAACACGTGATAATGATAAAATTGTTTTATCAAAATGGGTGTTCTGGAGAACTATTCGCAGTGTGGTGGATAAATTTGAGTCCACTGGTTCAGTGTGCAGGAGGATCCGAGGCAGACGATTTCGCGTCGTTCATAAGAACTCGGTCTTGCGCCGTGACTTGGGCCTACATCCGTAAAAAAAATCAACCGACCCAGGAGCTGAAGATAAACGACCATAGACAACGACATGTGTTTGCTGAATGGGCTCTCTAGCAGTTGGAAACTGACCCTAGTTTTCATCGAAAAATCATCTTCAGCGATGAGGCCTATTTCTGGATGAATGGGTGCGTCAACAAACAAAATTGTCGAATTTGGAACGATACCAATCCACATGTGATCCAACAGCGTTTAATGCATCCCGAAAAAGTCACTGTTTTGTGTGGATTTTGGGATGGCGGCGTCATCGGTCCATATTTCTTTGCGAATGACGTTGGCCATCATTAACGGCGAGCACTATAGGTCGATGATTACCAACTTCTTTTGGCCTGAATTGGATGATATGGACACCAACGACATGTGGTTTCAACAGGACGGCGCTACGTGCCAAACAGCTCGAGCCACATTGGAAATTCTGCACGAGTGATTCGAGAGGATGACCACGGAAATCGTGCGATGTGACCCTGTTAGACGTTTTCTTGTACGGTTTTCTTAAGTCGCAGGTCTATGCGAGTAATCCATAAACCTCAAAGCACAACCCATGCCATCGGTCAAATTCATCCTGAGTTTCATTTCGATGATATCTCACACACACATTGTTTTATTTAAACTTAAAGATAGAAAGCGCTTTCTGAAAGACTCTTGCTTTTTAACGTGGTATTGTAGTGACAAACATGTGGTATAGGACATAGAATTGCTATCAATACCAGGACATTGGTCATGCGTTTCGTTGAAGAGCTGAAGAGTATAAGCATTCTTAATTGGCGTTTGTTCGGCATGCCTTAAGATGAGGACATCTTGATTAAGTGTTGCTCTGATGGCATATACACATCGAAATATTGTAGGATGATTTGCATTTTATAGATGTTTAGGGCCGGCAGCAAGTGGACTATTAAGGCTTCAAACATTATACCCGCACCGTCGAAAGTCGTTGTCAGTTTTTCGTGTAGGGGAAGGTCGTGTACCTCGGAACGATTTCAATAATCTAGCATTTTTCTCTTTTACTTCTTAACCTGTGCTAAAAAAAAGAATTCACGCAGCAACAAAAACATATTATCTCCCTAAAAAAGGTTTGAACTTATTGTTGAAGTGCATAGTTTTTAAGTAAAACATTAAAATTAATTAAGTTTGCCATCGTACACTTTAGGTAGTGTACCTTGGAACAAGGGGGTGTGTACCTTGGTACGGTTGAGATAAAAGTCTCAGATCTTTAGAAAACAAACATAACTCCAGCTTTATTATTTAAAATTAAGTTAAAAACAAAACAACAAAAAATAAAAAATTAGTAAAAATAAATTGTAGAAATTCAGGTTGACTTACACAAGAAAATTTCGTTCTTAAACCTTCTTGCCTCTTGCTAACTGGAAAATTTCTTCGATGGTCATTTCATCATCACCGCTCAAGTCCTCGTCGCTCCTATTTTCTATTGGCGTGGTGTTTGCTTTCGCATGTCTGAATTTAGGAATTCGTGGAATCACCGGCAGCTCAAAAGTTTCATCAACGTCTGAGGACTCGTTCAAAACTTTTTTCTTCGCTGAATTTGGCTTTTTAGTGGTCTTGACTTTCGAGCTTCCTGTAGCAATTTCTTCCTTCTCAGGAGTGTCCGTAAGAATCCTAGTTCTTCCCCTCTTTCTTCCACGTGCAATAGGATCCTTTCTTGGTGCAGCTTTTGGAAATGGCCTTATTTGCTCTGGTGATACGAAATTTATCGAAGGAACCAATACTGCAGAGGTGGTCGCTGTGGATGTTCCTGGTCTTTGTTCATCTGCAATTATAAGGTCATTTGCATTTTCGGTGGGCATAGCAGCTGGTTTTTCAGGACATGGTCGATTCGTTACGAAGCTACTAAGGAATTCATCTTCGTTGAAAATATCGTGATTGAAGGGATATATTCCTGTTACTTCAAATCCTTTAACGATGTTTTGCTGATTGAATGCTTTCGGATAAGCCTGGCCGACAATTTGTGCTACATTGTAAATTGACATTGGTTTTCCTGGGTTGTTCAGCATCCATTAACTTGCGGCTTTGTTGTAGTAAGTTTTATACGGTCCAAATACCGTTCTATCCAGAGGCTGCATTTTGTGGGAAGTATGCGGCGGCAGAGTCAAAAGAACAACTCCATGTTTTCTGGCGAGATCAATGGCCTGCAGAGATATGTGGCTATCATGGTTGTCCATTATAAGCAAAACTTTTTCATCTGGTGTTGGCTTTGAATGTGCTATAAAATGTACGAAGAACTCAATAAACAGTTGCTCGTTTGACCAGCCGGAAGGATTAGCACCACCAATACACCCTGCTGGAGCACCCTTAAGCATATGTTCCTTGAAATGAACTCTGGGGGGAATATCAACATCGGCGGAACATGATTTCCTATTGCATTAATAGCCGCGACCATAGTGACATTTATTCCTCTTTCTCCCGAGGTCATGCTTCCTATTTGTTTTTCACCTTTGGCAGCTAAAACTTTCGGTGGGACGTGAACCGTTGAATTTCCAGTTTCGTCAAGATTGTAAATTCTACTTGGGTAAAATTTAAAACGGGAAAAGCAATCTCCTAAATTGGTAAAAAATTGTCCCACATTGCAGCGGTTAAAACTGGTTGATCTGGAAGGACTGGTCGACTCTGGCTTTCTGAGTGATAAAGTTTGGTGCCGTTTAAGAAAGCCAATCATCCACTCTTTGCCAGCTGCTTCGTTCTTTATCCACGACTCCGGAAGAATTTTTCCATTTGCTTTTGCAAAACTAAAGGCCAATTTGGTTGTATCAATTTTCGATAATCCATACTGCAGCTTTGCTGCTGTGGTAAGGTATTCAACCAAGGCAAGTTCTTCTTCATCATTAAGCACTTTTTTGTGTGCAATTTCTGAATGGTATTTGAACGTTGCATCGCCAGATTTCCGATGCATTTGAAGATGACGAAACAAAGTTGTTTTGGAAATACTGTGGTCTTTTGCAGCTCTGCCGATTGTTTCCTTATTGTAGAGAACATCGTTGATAGCTTCCTGTAAGGCATTTTCATCCAAAGGAGTTCTTTTAACACCTTCCTTGCTGCGAGGCATATTCAGACTGCGGCAATGAAAAAAAAAAACGTAGATGAGTCATGGCGAAATAAAATCTCATTTTGGTTTTAGTAATGTGATTGTACCTTGGAACGGTCCAAGGTACAATTCAAGTGCCGTTCCAAAGTACAAAACATCGATATTTCTTCTTTAATCACTTTAATCTTTTAAATTCGCACTAAATCGGGCTTACCGTTTCTTATTCACCAACACAATACTATGCCTTATTCACTAAAAGCGCAATAATTCGATTCCAGCTGCTCTCAGCTGTACTACACGTTTCCCAAAAATGGTTGAAAAAAAACTTTTAGTGTGCGAAAACCGGATTTTCTTGTTTTTTTGCACGTCCGTCGCTAACCGAGTATGATGACAGAACGAAACAAGCTGCAACATGAATGCCCTTCAGACGTTGTGGAACCTTTTTCGTAGAATAAGATAAAAATTAAAAAAACAGCAATCGTTCCGAGGTACAATCGTTCCAAGGTACATGACTTTCCCCTACTGCAGTAATCAGCAGTAAGTTCATTAATATCCAAGGGTCTCCTAGAGAAATGAGGAGAAAGTGTCGAAATTTCGACAAGCCGGCCAATTTTCTATCAATTCGAGGAGCTTCACAACTCGGCTATAGTTTTGAACAAAATACAATAAATCGGATCGTCAGTATACAAAATCACGCCAAAGTGGCCCACACGGTTACATGACCAACTGCCCAGTACGCCTAAGATTTTGTTCTTTCCAATTTCATCCTTTGCTTGCCATAGTTCTTACCAGCTAGCCCGTATCCCTCGTATCAATGTAGTTGTGTGCTTGTAATTCTAATTGAATTAATCGTTTAATGGAAACAAAATACAATAACAAGCAGAACATAAACACTGACGGCAACTGACGTCAACGTTTTTTTTTTTGTTTTTTTCTTCTTTGCCAACCTTTCCTTTTCCTTTTCTATCATCATCATCATCATCATCATCATCATATCACACCGTTCTCATCGTTTTCCTTGTCGTTGTATCCGTGCCATGCCACATAGTAGTGGTGAATTGTTTGAATTTAATTTTCTAGAGTGTTCTCCTTCCATCTAAAATCGTTTGCTCCTTCGTCCTTACATATTTGGCGGTTGACGTTTTGGTTTTTGTATATTTTTTTTGTTGTTCCCATATATTGAAAGCTTAAGTTGATTTGTTTAAAAGGAAAAACGTCGAATTTATATTGTAGATTTCATTCGTCGTTAATCTTTGACTGACCTTTTGTTTTAATGCCTTTGGGTTCGAATCCTATTCATGAGACCATGAAACTGTGGTACCATACATACCAGACCCCCAGCATTTAGAGGCCAGCAAAAAAGATGCTTGCAACTAATTTAATTCGCACAAAGTTTTATGATGGCATAAAAAAATTATAGCCCCACGATTTTTTTATTTTGCTTTTGCTCCTTTTATGTGTTTTATTAAAAATAATGACTAACACATAAGCCAGCGTAAAAAGCATCCTTTGGATGGGTGGTGGTGGTATTGTAGTAGCAATTCGGGACAGTAGCCCAGCATGAAATTAGTGGCTTGTGTTTCTATCATACTTGTTTCTCTTCAGAGCAGTGTAATGGAATTTGACAAGCATATGGGCCGTAAATAGTCCTAACTAGCCCTTCCTTGAGGGGCATATCTACATGTATACAGTTTGTCCAAAATTGAACTGAGAAAAGCTGCAGAACAATAATAATTAGGTTTCCTTGTTTGTGTGGTCATTTGTCGAAAACATGTTTTGTCCTCTATGTCCCCTATGTCCCCTATTCTTGTAGGACTATGCCTGTCTGCCTAAAGCTTTAAAAGATAGTTTGGAACTTTCTATAGGGGCAAATTTGAATTTCTTTTTTTCCTACTTGACTACATTAGTAGTGGTAGTTTGTTTGTTAAAGAAAATCGTTAAAGTGAAAGCTGTTAACGGACCACATAATTGTTAATGAACATTTCAGAAAGTTTGCCAACAACTTATGTGATAGCGGAGTAAGCAATGAGTTGTGTTTGAGGACAGGGTGATGGGAGATATTTGCTTTTAGCAGCAATTTAGCTTTGTCGGCAAGTTATACTTCTGGGATGGGCAGGTATCGGATGCGTAAAAGGGGAGAAATAGGTCTATTAAAAGTTGTCTTGAAACAGTAATAGTTATACCATATATTGGTCGGATCAGTAACTTCCAAAGTTACCAAACATAAAGAGGTTCCAGATTAATACCATTAGATCCCGTCCTCTCACGAATCATTACGAGTATGTGGCACAATTTATTCTACCTTCGATACATGCGGCCCTTTTTTCGAATTTCATATTAGCTGAGGTTTTTGAGTCCAGAACTTCTGGAACTTTGGTTCCGTTTCCATCTGATGTGATGAAGCTTACCCCATATAGAGAGCGGAATTGTGAGAGATTAAAGGGAAACGATTGACATCATCGGTCATTCCTAGCATACCGTGATGGAGGAGCAGGCGAGATTTGTTGGCCTTGAAATAAAGAAGGACAAGACAAGGTTATGCTATCAAACCAGCAGATGTGCACCGCCTATTGATAGCAACAATGTCGAGGTAGTTAAGGAGTTCACCTACCTCAAAGTAAACGTGAACTCCACGAATGACACCCTAGTGGGGATCCGATGAATAATTACCCTAGGGAACCAATTGGTCTCAAAACTCCAAACGAAAAGTTTGCTGTACAAAATTCTTATCCTGCCAGTTGGATGATAAGCAGGAAGGGAGAATTGATTCTTCGACGAATTTCTGGTCCTATGTTCGAGGAGGGTGAATGGAGAAGAAGATACTGTACAACCGCGCACTCTATGAGCTCTACCAGGTTGTAGTCCAAAAAGCCAAAATACTCGTACGTCGACTTTATTGGCTCGGCCACATCGAGCGAATGGATAATAATGTTCCATCTAAAGAGGATCTTCGATTCTCAGCCCCCAGGTTTGAGACGAACGAACCGTCTTTTTAAAGACCATGCCAGAGCGCTGGATCTCGATTGCCCGTGATCGCAGAGGATGGAAGATTGCAGTATCTCGGGCAGAGACTCTTCGTAGATCGGGAGAAGGTTTAGGTAGGGCTCAATCTCTATCAAGGTTGAATTAATGCGTTCACTTCCCACGCTGATTACACCTTATTTCAACCTCTTGTATGATGGCACATGGTGAGCTAAGGCCACCGAGTCAAGTTTTCACTTAAAGTGGCTATTCATTTGCGTGGTGTTCGAAAACAGAACTCAGACCAAAACCATCTTAATCTCTCGAAGAAAGAAAAGAAAATGCGTCAGTGATAAAATGCCTACAGTACCAGCAAACACGAGTGTGATAGAATGTTGTGTCAGTTAGATGTTTAGCAAAGCTTCCTTCCGACGGCTGTTAAGTACATGAAAGTCTCTTACCTCTTGGAGACATTGGAAAGCACTCGTTTTCTCTGGGGATATTCTGAAGAAGCATGCATGAGAACGAGGAAAACTATAATACCTCCTGAGATTTGCTTAGTAAGTTTGACCGCGATTTCGTTATGGGTATCGAGATCTCCACCATCTAGATCTCAAATAACTGCGTATGAAATAAGAAGTCCGATGACAAAGAAAATGCCGACGCACGAATAACGGACTTCAGCGAAAACTATTGAAAAATATTGAACTTCGGTTCAGGTTATCTAAGTTCTAAAATGGCAATGTCCTGTGAAGAACTTAAGAAAGAGCTGGAAAGACTAAAGGCCAAAGACGAAACCCATAAGTATAAACCCCCAAACTCGGAAAGTGTCTGCAGTAAGTTGCAACTCGTCAGGCAAAGTAACCTATGGAACGAACGAAGAGAAATGGAAAGCTGGTTTCTCACTCAAAATCATCATTCAACAGAAAGGGAAAGGAAATAAGCCGGAAAAATTTATATAATACTCGTAAATAAAGGGTTTTCCAATAGGGACTTGACAACTTTGAATTTAATTTGTGAACGCACCCTTTCACTAAACATCAAACTGTCACTGTCAATTTATTCAGTAAACTCAACATTTTCATCATGGTTTACCATGCACGAACGAGCAACGTTCGTTCGGAATCGGTGACTGCAACTTTAAGAGCGTTAACTCCAAATTTCGGTCGTAATTCTCGCCCTAGTAGACACGCAATAACAAGTTTAGTGCAAAAATTTGGGTCTACATATTCGTTGTGTGATGTTGCCGTGTCAGTGAGACAACGGGTTGGTCGAAGTGTCGAGATATCTCTGCCGTTCAGCAAACGATCCAAATCAGTCAATTGCACGGCGTTCTCAAGAATTGGGCATCGCTCAGACCACATTCTGGCGTATTTTGCATAAGGATCTTGGTTTACACCCATACAAGATCAAACTGACTCAAGAATTGGAGCCGATGGACCATTTGAAGCGACGTACGTTCTCCGATTGGGTTCTGGAGAAGATGCGCCAAGTTGATGAATTTTATCGCAAAATCATCTTCAGTGACGAAGCTCATTTTTGGCTCAATGGGTTCGTCAATAAGCAAAATATGCGTTATTGATCGGGTGAAAATCCACATGTGCTTCATGAATCACCACTTCATCAACAAAATATAACTGTTTTTGGTGCGGTTTGCATGCCGGCGGCGTAATTGGGCCATATTTTTTCGTCGATCGTCACGTTACTGTGTACTTGAAAAAGTCTCCTTAAAAATATATTTAAGTCACTAACATCTGGTTCTATTGATGGCGGTTGTTTTAATTCAAAACACACCTTCTTCAAGACGCACCTCACAGAAGGGTATGAAGCTGAATTGAGCACAATTGTGACTTCCATTGCTGACCGGCTGATACCTCAAAAGTTTCTAACAATTTCATAAAAGCTTTGAACACTAATTAAAGAAACAAGAACCAGCAAGACTAACTAGCAGAAATAAAACTGAGAGAGCTTCAAGAAAGTGAAGACAACGTAGAACTGAACGTATCACAAGGCACCATATGAACTGGAAGATGAGGTTGATTAGAGAATACACCCTATCAAAGGACAAACTACGGTCTAAATTATCTGCCGGAGATAAGAGAAATTGTAAAGGAAAAAAGAAAAGTCCGTAAGAAATGGCAACAAAGTCGTGCTCCACAGCATGAAACACGTTTGAATAACCTTTATAACCAGCTGAAGAGAGACAATTAAAAACTTCAAAAACTATGCAGTAGACGCGTATCTTGAAAGCTTCACAGCAAAAAGGGAATCTATTGTAACTACTCGCTAAGGAGAAAACAGAAATCTTCGCTTCACATGTGGAAGAGACCTTTATGCCTTCCACAATATCAGTGAACCAGAAAGAGTGTCATACAATTGCACAATGACAAATGCAACGCTAAAGGAACGTACGAGTATCACTGAAAGAAAGAAATCTCCCGGTTGTCCTTAAAATGCTGTTTAAAAAAGCATTGACTGAGATTCTTTATGTTATTAACGCCGCTCTGATTGTAGAATGCGTTGATCTTAAAACCAGGAAAACCTCAGAATGGCAAGAAGTCTTATAGACCGATCTCAATTCTCCCAATTTTATTGAAAATCTTTGAGGGGATAATTCTGAGACTTGTACTGCCAATTATTGGTGGAAGAAATGATATCCCTAATCATCTGTTTGGGTTCAGGTGTAAGCATTCATCTATTGATCAGGTGCATGGAATCAGGCTTGCTCAAGCGTATTCCTTGAAGTCTCGGAAGCCTTTGATAAGGAAGACTTAAAGTTAAAATTACGGCAGGTCTTGCCCATGAGCTTTTACGATATATATTAACAAAAGATCACGAGAATAGAATTTGCCGGCGATTTCAGCCGGCTTACCGCAGGGAAGTGCTCTCGACCCACTTCTGTATCTCCTATATACCCGAGACACAACCCAAGAAAAGGGGACCGTTTGCCATGACACTGCTACACTAATAGTAGGTACAAGGATTGAAGAAACAACGGAGAAACTGCAAACCGCTCTTGATAAAGGTTATGAATGGATAAGGTGCTGGCGGATAGTCCTCAATGAGACCAAAACGAGTCGGTTGCCTATCCTCATAATCTCGCTCTCTATTCCATTTGCAAACGAGGCTAAATACGAGTACCTTCGAATGGCTCTTTCTGCAAAGTTAAAATGGAAGTCGCACGTTAAAGAAAACTGCAAAGAACTCGAAAACAAATACCAAAACATGTATTGGTCAAGCTTCTTTTAAATAGTCAAGTGCTAAAGTCGGCTTGAACCTATGCTATACAACTTTGGGGTTGTACCAACAAAATGAATGTCAATATTTCACAGATTCTATTGCGCCGTCTGCAAATGACCAAGCCTGTGAACCTAGTCCGATAAAATAAAGCCGCGTTAAAAGGCGGTACATGAAGGAACTTTCATTCATAAAAGGAACTCCTTGATACTCGTAAGTCGGAACTTAGTTGCGGTAACATTAACATTAATATCGTAGGGAGGTGTTTTAGTGATCCTCATAGTGTCTAATGGAACATTTTCACCTGCTCTCGCCGGAAGAAAAACTCCATGAATTCACCTTCCCGGCTGCGTTCAGAGAAGTGTGGCATTCTCGTAATATTTTGGAAGTCGTGAGTGGGTTTAGTGAGGCCTTAACTGCAACTAAGCTATGCGCCTTGGACGCAAATATGTTACTTCGCTCCATTTACCGATTCTTGGCAATATTGTTCATGAGGACAGACGAAAGTTTTCCTAACGAAAACTTACGTTTTTAGAACAAGGACACCAGCGCTTCATCCTGTATCAATTTCGGAGCCATCTGTGAAGACCTGCCTACCGTCTGGCCGCCTTGGAGGTTTCGACGTGACCAGTCCTCACCTTCGCGTGAATAAAAAACTTCAGTTTTGAGACAAATGATTGAAAGCTAATTTCTAGTGCGCCAATCACATCCAAAAGATAGCACAGCTGTCCAGTTAGAGCGTTAAGCAAGGAGCATGTGCACTATAGAAATGGAGAAAGGGCTACGTCTGCCAGGCAATGTGGGTACAACTACTACACTTACGTATGATGCCAAAGCAGGTGTTAAGTTTTTCGGAAAATGGGACAGAAAGAGAAAGAAATACGTTTGGGATCAGTGGCTATTTCGCATTGACCGCAGTCATCATCCCCAATCATGTCCTATTCACCAGCATTGCTTTTATTAGTGATTCGTCTACGCCATCTTTCCAAGCCGAGTTACGTGCTCGAAAGCGCCATCAATGTCGATTTGAATGCCCAGCGCGTACTTCTAGTCGAATGCGCATTCAAGCCCGGTGTGTCCAGTTAGTTTTTCACAAATTCCCCATTCTGAATCCAGGATTGGCACTTGATACTTGGATTGGGTACTACTCGTAGTTGGGACACAGATTAATGTTTGATGATCGGATGATATCATCTCATTGTGAATCTCAACCAAAACCAGTGTCCACCTGTTCCTTCACTTACCTTGTATAAGCGACCATTCCATGGAATGAATTCATCAGGTAGATGATCAAATTGTTGGATTTTGGACTCCCATTTCAATAATTTCAATATTGGTTATTTCACATTCCCGTTCTTTACTGTCCAAAAAAAATACTCTTATTATCGTTCAACCTTGAAACCATCCTCAACGATTGCTTCCGCCTAGCCCTGACCAATAAATGAACGACCATTACCAATTTTGTTTAAATTACTGCTTCCCATTTTGATGGACGTCATTCTACGTAATTATTTATCTAAAAACGTTTACGTGTATAAGCTTGTCGACTAGAGAAGGGAAAAACGATTTTTTGTTTCCGTTTTGTGAAAATATTTTCGTTCGTCGACTTAACATATGTTTTACTCGTACGTTTCACAAAAATGCATTAAAACGCAATGAGGCGCGTCTGATGTGACCACTCCCTTTGCCTTGCATTCTTAAACGGAAGACGAAAAATAGAACAAATTAAAGGAAATTAAAGAAAATACCTAAAACGCAAGGCAGCTATAAATAACGCACCTTAGGCGCTATCATGACTTAGTTTGATATTAAAATCGATAGGGAAGAAGTTTTATTCTTGAATCACTTACGCTCAAAAGGGCCTCGTCTGAGTCCCTTGGGTAATCAAAAATGGTGTACACTTCTCGTGCAAGAGGATATTGAAATTTAAATTAAACTGCTTTTATGTCAGAAAGGTGAACATAAGGGTGGTACCTACATCCATTTGGTTCCGTTCTGGCGAGTAGGTTATTTGAAGTTGAGAATCCATTTGAGAGGGTGCAACTGGAAGGTAAAGTTAAGTTCTGTGGAAGTCACTGCACAAATTGATTTATAAGGATGTCCTTCCACTCACCTTATTTGTCAGAATACCAACTTTTGTATAGTTAAACACCTGCTGGCTTCACTTCTGACCTAACAGATTAAGTACGAGTAATTATTTCTCTGCACACTCCCACACAAAAATCCTTAACAAATCCTCCGTTCTCAAGTGGAGACATTTATCCTGACAGCCTCTGGCATACACATATATCTTTTGACAAATACTTCAATGCTCATCTTTCCACTTTAAGAGTACTTAACGTATAAATGCACACAGAACCATAAAGAATCATCTCACAGTCGTTCATAATCAAGTACTCGTATACCCCTAGCACCACCTCGCCCAGCGCTCTTAAATGGTAACATTCCAAAAATGAATAATACATATTAATTAAGCTTTATTACCATGCTTACAGTGATAGGTGCCGTTACATTCTGAGCAAAGTTCTACTGGCACGGCATCCTTTTCGACCTTTGGCGGCGCGCCAGTGTGGTTTACCATTAACTTTTGCCTCAGCCTCCTTCTCCCTGTTTGTGGAACGCCATATGATGGTGGAATGACGCATATTGGCACAAAAAAAAAAAACTGCCACACCTCATACCACTATAACTGCCAGGAGGTAGATACCCAGAAAATGTGGTGTTCTGGGTATGGATATCATCAAATCAGCATTTATTGCATTGTAGTTGAGCTTCAGTCAGACTGTAAGGACTATTAGGACTACAGGGAATTTAGCATGCGATGAGCCGGTATATGGGCATTTACTCGTACATATGTGTTTCGGTGCATCTCTATGAAAATTTCTTGACAATTTTTCCACTGGTTCCGTTCCACTCTCTGTTCGTTCGTGCTCACATTCGAGAATCGCCTCCGGGGGAAAACCAGAATATTCCTTGTTTCGTGCTTTATTTCGGTTTATTGCTTATCATTATGGTTGAGCTCAAGGGTCCAAGCAATTCAAGAAACACAGACTGACAAAAAAAAATCAAGTACATGAGAAAGGGGAAGAAAAAAAGCGATTTTGTCAACAGGTGGCGTTGACACAAAGCGCACTTCGAGCCACCAAAACCCAGAAACACAACACACTATTATTATCCTTGTGCCAGCCAACGTTACTCTGGGATTTATTTCGGTCTTTCTTTCCTTTTTTTTGTTCGTTATATATCTGATGACGGTTTCGGGATATATTTTATGCACACGCTATGAAGTTACAAGGCAATAAAAACTATAGAGAGAAACGAATTTTCATACACAGTAGCGGTAACAATCTGTACCCCATTATTATTTATGAGGTAGTACTTTCTACTTTAGTTGGATGTGCATGAATTGGCGTTTAAGTTGGTCGTGTAGATGAATATTTTGTGGCCATATCGAGTACTTATGTTGTATAAGTGGAGGCAATACATTCAAAAATGAATGATATGAGCTTTTGCGCTTCTGCAATTTGGTTTCAAATCACAAATGTATCAAAAATATGCATAGACAATGACGTTCAAATCCTAATAAAATGATTTTATTTAAAAAATTACACGTTTTGCCATAGAAAACACGTTTTAGTACTAAGTACTAAAATGTGCTAAAAGTTATATTTTTATATTTTCGAAGAGAAACTGATTTTTCGATTGATAATTTTATTATTTAGACAAAAAAAAATATTTTTGCACAGTACTAAAAAAGTACTAAATCAACGAAAACAATCATTTTAATACTTTTTAATATGAATTTGGTACGCTATCTTATAGAATAGTCTCTTGTGATGACTTACACCAGTTTTCGTAAAATTCCTTACTGTGTTTGAGCTAGAACTCACAATTGAATCTGGGCCTTGTCAACATACCAGGTGGGGTGAAAAGTAACCTCCTTCACCGCCAGAATGCGCTGCTACTGCAAAAAGGGTTATGGTGCCTTGAAGTCCGTTCATATTTAGGCAGACATGCCAAATTTCAGTGCGATACTGTCTTTTGTTTTGTTTTGACAGCTGATTGTTGTTGACGTGTTTGGCATCATGTTGAGTATGGACAAAAACGATTTTCGTTCTCTCATAAAACATTATTTTTTGAGAGGCAAAACGGCGAAGGAAACAAAAGAAAAGTTGGATAAATATTATGGGGCTAATGCTCTGTCAGATTACACCGTCAAATATTGGTTTCGAGAGTTTCGTGGTGGCCGCAATTCCACTACCGTTCAAGTCCGCAGCGGTAGGCCCTCCGATGCGGTTACAGAGGACAATGTCAAAAAAATACATGAAATGGTGTTGGCTGACAGGAAAGTGAAGGTGCGCGAGCTAGCAGATACCACAAAGATTAGTAATGAGTGCGTTATATTTTGGGCAATATTCTGCATATGAAAAAGTTATCCTGCCGCTGGGTACCGCGCATGCTCACTCCTGACGAAAAACACGAACGCGAGAGCACTTCGAAAGAGTGTTTGGACTTGCTGATGCGGAATCGGGCAGACTTTTGGCGTCGATTGGTAACTGTTGATGAAACTTGGATCCACTATTACACACCAGAGAATAGAATGAGCGCCCGGCAATGGACTGAAGCCGGCACGAGTGCTCCGAAGCGGCCGAGGGAAGCTCGATGGGTCGGAAAGGTTATGGCGTCGGTTTTCTGGGATTTTCATGGCATACTCTTCGTGGACTACCTCGAAAAAGGAAAAACCATCAACAGCGAGTATTACTGCGCATTATTGGAGCGATTGAAGGCCGAAATCGCTGCAAAACGGCCTCACATAAAGCGAACAAAAATTTTGTTTTTGCAAGACAATGCGCCGGTGCACAAGAGCATCGCAACCACGGCTAAAATCAATGACTTACAGCCCACTGCTGATGGCACTACTAATCATATCCAACGGACAGCACATGCATAAATCAACATCGTCAGCAAATACGTGGACGGTAGAGTTTTTTTATAATCTGTGGGAGTTCATTCACATAAATTGAAAATAATATAGGGCCGAGAATAGAAGCCTGTGGAACTCCGGCAGGTACCCCAAGAAATGATGACATTATGTTTCCTACAGCCACACATTGCTGACACATTAAGTAGAAATGCAAGAGCTTGACAGACTGTCCACCGTATCGAATGCGAATTGAGAAGTCCAACAACGTCAAAAACGTAGGGCTGTTTGTGTCCCAGGCCTTTTCGAATGTAATGTACAACCAGTAACAGTGCAAAGGTTGTTTTTGCTAAGATGTGCTTGCATTTGTTATATTTAAGGAAGAAAGGAATGAGAAGCTTTAAAAATTTAGGATTTATGTCATCCAAGCTTATCGCATTCGATTTAACCGAAAGCGGTGCTTCGACAACATCTTCGTCCGCTAAGCAAGTAAAATGTAAAGTGGTTGCATTATTACAATTACTGATTATTAGGCCACCGATAATTATGGTGTTGTGTTGACGGTGTTAACTGACACACACTGCCAATTGAGTATATTACAGTCAACGTCAGCAGGAGCATCTGATCGCTGCTTCCCATTACCATGGGTTCAGGAGGTGTTCGCAGTGACAAAAAATACTACAATGTCCCAAAGGTAGTAAACGCTTTTGGTCGTTTGTCAAAAACATCAGAAATTCTGCCTCATCCTCCATATCAACGCTCATTCACAATGACATTGACACAAGGCCAATCTGCTTTGCACACTTTGCGGCCAGTTCAGCACTTCCAGATTGGGCTTTGTTCCGCCTAGACTTGAGTGCGTCGGATCATCAATGCGTCGAATCCACTTTCACACTCGTCTAGCTCGTCCCTAAAAAAGCGAATCATCTTCTCTCTCCTCCTACAGACCCATTGCACTTACGTCCGTTCTTTCCAAGGTCATGGAAACACTGATAAATCGTCAGCTCATGAAATATCTCGAAACACGAAAACTTCTCAATGACCGGCAGTATGGTTTTCGTAGCAACAGGTCCACTGGTGATTTGATGGCATGTCTCACCGAAAAGTGGAACCAAAGCGTACATCAATCTGGCGAAAGCAAGATAGTTGCACTTGATATTTCTAAGGCATTTGACAGAGTTTGGCGTCAGGCTCTTTTGTCGAAAATGCGTGCATTTGGGATCGACGACTCTCTTCTTCAATGGATCAGAAATTACCTTTCGGAACGTTCAATTCAAGTTGTCTTGGACGGTTTCAAGTCTGATTTTCAGAAAATAAATGCTGGTGTGCCCCAGGGCTCCGTTCTGTCTCCAGCACTATTTTTAATTTTCAGAAACGATCTCTTGTCTACCACTTCTAATCCAATATATTCCTTTGCTGACGACAGTACTCTCTGTTTTTCATATTCGTTCCCGGACTCACGGCCCTACTCTTCGGCAGTAGAACGGGAGAGGTAACGTATGTTAAGCTCATTAAATTCTGATATTAACAGAGTGGAATTTAATGCTTGCAAAACACAATGCTGTATGCTGTCGTTAAAGCGAAATTTAAACACCCAGCCATTATCCATGTATGGAACTTGCATTGTCGAAACTGAAAAACTTTCCAGTCTCGGTATGTGTGTCAATGACAACTTACGTTGGAATGTCCGCATATTCGATGTCGCCAAAAATGCTGCGAAATGTCTAGCTTTCCTCAATCGACATGAGATATATTTCACCCTCTCTGATCCGCCGGAAATTGGGATACAATGCACACATCTGGTCATTGTAAACAATCTAAAACATCTCTACACCTACTAGTTAGGACTCAACACTCACTCAGATAATGGACACTCTGGAACACCAACGGAATGTCTCGTGTCCCACTTTGTTTTACCGCTATTACCACCATCAGTGCTTCATCGAAATCGCCAGTAGCATTCCGTCCCTTCAAACTTTTAACCGTAACACCCGTCTCGCTATGAATGCTCATCAGTATACTCTCAAGCCCAGTGTCGGGCGTACTCTAAAATGTCGTGATTCATTCCAAAGCCGAACAACTCGATTGTGGAATGCCCTGCCGAGCTCTCTATTTCCTAGTCATTATAATACTTAGACATTTAAAACCAACGTACATCGGTACCTATCTTTCTTCCCTCCCTAATTTTCCTTCGCCCGCGCTGTGTGCAAACATTTTAAGAAGACCGTAAGAATTATGAAGAACAGGAAATTTGTGTCGTTTCCAACGAGCATAAGCAATAATAAATGTCCATTAAACCAAGGCGGGGAACGGTGAATAAGTGAAAACACTGTCAGTTGCATCTACGAGGGTTGTCTCAAAAGTTTCCACAACGTGAAGATAGCGGCACTCGTCAATAAAAGCTAGTGAATGCTAGTTGTGCATCTTTTGACAGTTACTTACCGAAGTTTCAGTCATTTTGGACGGGCAGTTTTTAGTTGACAGTTGTTTGAGTGAGTCGATGTGAGAGTTTTTTTTGGGAAAATGGAAGAAATTTAGTATCGAGCTGTTTTTAAATTCTTGTTTTTGAAAGGCAATACGCCTACGCAAATCAAAAATGATTTGGACTGTGTGTATGGGGACTCTGCACCATCATTTACCACAGTGCAATTTTGGGCAGCTGAATTTAAACGTGGCCGTAAGAGCTTGGGAGATGATGAACTTTCGGGACTTCCAAAAACAGCAATCACTGACGATAGCGTTGCTAAAGTTCACCAAATGGTGTTAGACGACCGCCGAATCAAAGTGAGAGAGATAGTAGAGGTTATGAAAATGTCCAAAGAACGTGTTTGTTACATATTAACTCAAGTTTTAGGCATAAGAAAGCTGTCCGCGCGTTGGGTGCCGCGTTTGCTTACGTTAGACCAAAAACGTGTTCGAATGAACATTTCAAACGCTCTGTTAGCGCAGTTTAGGTGCAATAAATCCGAGTTTTGGTGCCGATTAATTACTGTCGATGAAACTTGGATACACCATTGTGCCCGAAACAAAAGTTCAGTCAAAACAGTGGACTGCAAAGGGCGAGCCGGCTCCAAGAAAAGCAAAAACTGTTTTTTCGGCTGGGAAAATGATGGCGACTGTTTTTTAGGATAGTCGACTATCGATTATCTTCAAAAAGGAAAAACCATATTACAGGAGCTACTTGCCAAGCTGAAAGCAGAAATTGCGGAAAAACGGCCAAATTTGCAGAATCCTCTTTCACCAAGACAACGCGCCGTCTCACACCTCATCGGTTGCCATGGCGAAAATCCATGAATTACGGTTTGAACTGCTTGAACATCCGCCTTATTCACCAGATCTAGCCCCAAGCGACTTCTTTTTGTTCCCTCATCTAAAAACTGCGCTCGGAGGACAGAGAATCAGAATCTTCGGAAAATTAAACATTTTGTTGCTGCAAGTAAAAGAGAGACACAGACGAACTAAGTACAAGTATACTGAGTTGTACTTGTTATTTCATAATTTTTAAGTGAAAATCCAGAAGCGTACTTAGAATTGAGATCTGTTGGAAGAGGGAATCCCTTGAGGATATCAAGAAGGCGGGCCAGTTTGTCGTTACAAATATGTAACATACTCGTAATTGTAATTAATGTGAGGACAAACTTGTAGAAATCCACCTAAAGTGGTTTTTGTGTGACATATTGTATGTTAGCTGGATAATGACGTAAGTGACACACTCATACATTGAATGATGTAAATCCTTCGGAATGTGAAAAGAGTGTTGTAAAAAGAGAAAACAATTTCCAGAACCAATCATCTAGAATTGAATTCATCTCATTACTCGAACCTATCGTAAATACAATCACAAATGTAGAGAGGTGGAAATGAAATTTAAACAACGACTACGTCATACAGAAAGGACATTTATAACGGCAATTGGAAAACGTGTGTTTTCTCCTTTTATTAGAGCACGAGAGAGAAGATGTAAATAATTAAAAATGGTAACTACTCGTATACCGCTCTGTTGATGTTTCGAAGTTGAAATCTTTTTCGAAATTCATTAACCTCGTACCATGTGATTCTCATCCTGTACTAAGGATGAGTGGGTGGCATCTGGGTAATTCGTTCGCATTTTATATTTGGCACTGAATACATAGACCTATTTGATAGACAGATCGAGAATAAGTACAATCAAATCCAACAGGAAGGTTCTATTTATTGGTACGTGGCCGGAACCCAGATAGACGTTCATACAATTTTGTGAAGTGCCACTGAAAAGAGCTGAATAGCACTTGAATTTTGAAATGGTATACAGATGGGCAAGGAGATGTAGCATTTTTAAAACTATTTATAACTGAAGAGTAGAATAGTATTTTTGCTATCGGTCTGAGTGTCAGTCTAATTTTAATGAAACATTTATTTTTGTGTTGAGCGCTTTTTATTTTTAGGACAAGTAGAATTCGAGTGATGGGTTGTTTTGCTAATATAAAGTGTTCGCTGGCACTTACCTTGTATTTTTGAAGCACATACAGATGTCGTTTTAACTTTTTTCAAAGACTTTACCGTTTGGCGAGCCTGAGCGTAGGTAGATATGGGCATGTGGTCGGGACTTTACGGACTTCAGGACAACAACGACGAGTATAAAGTTTGCATCTGTGTCATACCGAATGACAATGACAACTATTTTGTGAAGTGATGGTAGAGTGGGAAAAGTAGCTGCGTCTATAACGACAAGGCACTTAGCCCGGGACGAGAATTCAAGGCTGAATTCCCTATCATAAACTTTGTAGAAGTCCAATGCATTGCACAATCTGAACGGTCAATTCTGGATGCTTAAATGAGAGATTACACGAACAAGGAATGCCTTGGAATGGCTAAAATTGTTGAAACTACTAGTCTTCAAGATCTATACCATGCGTTTGCTATATCATACCTCTAGGAATACCTCTAGCCCAACACATTCACGTTTACATAGCTTGCAACATAAAGATGGGCTTCATTGCTGAAGATGATTTTGTTGGAAAACTCACCGTTCATGTGTTGTTGTTCAGTGAACCAGTTAACGAACCCTTTTCGCTTTGTATAGTCTTCAAGCTAGAGTTGTTCAGTCAGTTGAATTTTATAGGCATGATTGCGCAAATCTTTAAGAGGGAATGAATTCCAGAGACGATTAGCATGAGGCGCAGAGGTTTTTAGCTTTGCTTACAAATTCAATTGGTGCATTTCCAAGGTGGACAAGAGGAAAACTAAGCATTTCGTGTTTGTCGGATTGAGTTACAAGTAGTTTTCCTCTGCTCAGCATTGAATTCGCTTAAGTTCATGATTAAAGTGGCGTGATCAATAAAGTTTTGAAGCTTAAATAAAGCTGAACATCGTTCGCAAGAATGCAGCTCTTAAAACCATTAGGGATATCGTTGATGAAAATTGCAAAAAGCAAGGGTCCTAGTACTGATCCCTGTGGAACACCTGCTGAAATTTCAACAAAGTCTGACCTAAGATTGTTCTTCCAACTAAATACGAGCCCATGAGATTACCGCCTGCCGAGGAAAAGTTATAGAATCTTGTTAACTTGAATATAAGTAACTCGTGATCAACGGTGCCAAAGGCATTAGAAAAATCTATTAGACCAAAGAGTGTTACTAATTTGTTATCATATGCAACTCGCATGTCGTCAGATACCTTAAGAAGAGCTGATGTACAGCTGTGGTGCTTTCTTTCACGCTGTAGTCCACAGGGTTTTAGTCGGAAGCTTGTTATCAAAACGTTTAGCGTAATAACTACACTTGTTCTCCCTTATTTTTGCATTCACTTTATTCCTTAACAATCGAAATCTAACAAAGAACTCGGGACTTCTAAATCGTTTCCATTTTTTGTTAGTTTAGTTTTAGTTTTAAATGCATTTTATTTTCTTAATCACTAACTCTTACATACTAACAAAAAATGCTTAAATGCTAGCTTACAATTACTTAACAATCTTATACTAACTTACTGGCCCCACACAGGCACTCTAAGCTACTCTAAATTCTTATAACTATGTCTTTCGACTTTATGTACATTTTCTTTACTAATATTTATTTATTATACTTAAAGCTAAGAAAAAAATTTGTTAACAAAACTTAGCATATGGACATAGTAAGCCGGCCATCGCTGTTTACAGAGAAAACAGATTGTTCAGCTCTGCCTCATTATTGAGGCTGGTCCGTAATTGACGGAAACCACGACGAAACATCTTCTCCATCATTCAACCACCAGAAATGCTGGTGCTGCCGAACGACATCCCTCTTATCGCGATTCCCCACCACCCTACTGAACCTGAGGCGATCCACACTGCCGTGTGCGACGTCTCTGTCGTAGTTGAGTCGCCTGTCCCCAGCTGTCCGAGCGACATGGAAGATTAACGGCACCGCTGATCTATCCTGGATCAACGTTCCGGTGGAACGAATCCGTCAGAGCGCACACTCTCGTGGTAAAGGTAATTGGGGTAGTAAGCCCCAGATATCAGGTTATTCGTCGACGTCATTGCTCTTGCAATGTTCCTTCGAGTCAGCTTAATTACGAAGTTGTCCACTCGTATTAGGTTCGCCCTGTTGTAAAGGACCTCATTAGGATAAAATTTCTTGTACTCCGACTCTGGTGTTCTGCACAAGCGAAGGCAAGCCCTCGCAAACACCCGAATCTTTTCCATTAAGCTTGCTGGTACATTGAACCACACGGGACAACCAAATACCAGCATGGGCCTAATAAGGGCCATGTAGCAGATTACCTCTACCCTCACATCGAGTTGGCTGCTATAAAACAGTCTCTTTGTAAGGGCAAAAGCACCTTTAGCTCTGGCCAGAGCAGCATCTACATTTTTGCCAAAATACAGAAACTGATCTAGCCAGATCCCAAGGTATCTGACTACATTTCGACAGGCAAGAGGCTGTCCGTGCTGTCCAATGATTGAGAACTTTCGCCAATTTTTTCTGGTATCCCTAGAGGCTCCAGACAACGGCGTCCTAAAGAGAATGGTTTCCGACTTCTGAAAGTTGATTTTCAACTTCCAGTCATCGCAAAATCGTCTTATCTTATCGAAGTCACGCTGCAAGAGAGTATCAATGACCTCGATTTTTGGACCTGTTCTGTACGCTATCAAATCGTCTGCGTACGCAATAGTATGGGGAAGTGAACCTATCAAGTCGCTTGTAAAAATGTTGAATAGAATCGGCGAATTGACCGCGCCTTGCTGAAGACCATTTTTAATTTGAAATATTCCAACAGCAGTTGGAATTCACCATTCTTCACGATGAACTGTCTGTTGGTTAGCATATTATAAAGAATGTACAAGAGTGGTTTACTGATCCCCAGCCTAGTCAGTTTATAGAAAAGACCCTCTAACCATACGGTGTCGAAGGCCTTCTCCAAGTCAACAAGGCAGGCACCAGTGCACTGTTTCTTGCCTTTGTTCCATTGGATATCAGAAACCACGCGGCATGTGAGATATCATGTCCCGCCTTAAAGCCGAATTGATTATCCGGAACTATATGTTTGTCCTCAGCCCACCTAGACAGAGCTCTATTGATTACCTTTTCAAAAACCTTACTGATATTCGGAAGGAGACTTATCGACCGGAGATTCGCTGGATTGGATAAATCCTTCCCCTTTTTGGGGATAGGTTGAACCACCGCCGTTTTCCAATGCGCTGGATAATGTGCATTATTCATTGCATTATTAAACAGGGTGGTGTAAATGTCCACCGCTTCTAGAGGAAGATGTCGAAGTACGATGTTCGGAATACCATCGGTCCCCACTGATTTCTTAGCCCTGATTGTGTCGAAGATCTTATGGAGTTCTTCCCTCGAAATGAATGGGGGTAGGTCACCCTCTCTGGCAATGACATTATTGGCCATATTTTCGTCGCTAAACCGGGTGAAACCAGAGCCCTCTGATCGCCAGTTCCCTATTTCATTTCGAATGCAGAAGTAGTGCACCAAGACGCGATTGTCCAGGTCGTAATTAGGGCCAATGGTATCAATGGCCTTGTATAATTCCTGGAAATTCGCCCCTATGGCCTCAACCTTCTCCTGTGGATCCTCGATCACAAAGAAGTCGTCATCATCAGCGGCCTCATTTGGATCAATACCTGCTATTGTCAGTAACCGTTCGTTGTCTGTTGTCCGCGCTATTTTAAGACACTGAAGGTCGTTTTGATTTTTTCTCCGAAATAGTTTATTTATTTGCGGAAACATATTCGGGTTGCTGGTGTTTACAGCCCGAACCTTGTTGTTCCAATACAAACTTACAGAAATTCTGTAATTTTCCTTTTTAATCGACGACTTCAGTGTCCTAATCTCCGGATCTTGTCAGTCAGTTAACTGCCTGTACAAGTTTTTGAGTCTTGACAGAAGTCTACTTTTCTGTCGGTGCAGTGCGTCAATAGTAGGATTGCGGAACAGGTCTTCGTTAGTCGTGCGTCGATACCGCGGTATTGTAGTGTCCATAGTTTGTTTAATTGTCTCTTCCATTTGGTTTAGGTAATTGTCGATCTCCTCGTTTGACAAATTCCTATTGGACGGTGGGTTCCATTTTTTGTACGCAGCATCACGTTCATTTTTAAGCTCAGCAATTTCTGGTGTAAACCACCTAATGTTGTTATACTCGTATTTCACAGATTTCGATTTAATGGGAACATGTCTTTCGTTCTGAAAATATTCAACTTGAACGTCAACTGATGTTTCGTGAAATATTGGCTGCCAACTAGCGCGTATAACATCTTGCTCAAGTAGATGTCTAAAGTCTCTAAACGTATGACGTATAAGGGTTTTCTAGTAGTAGTTAAGTTAAAAGTGGCAAAGGTAAGATCATGTCTAGAAAAAACAGCAGAAAACACATCTTGGCAATAATTGGCGATGAAAATGTATAAAAGCGTGCTGGTAGAACAGATAAGGTGCGTTGGTTCTGTAGAGTTAACAACATCGAGATTCACCACAGACAATAGTACGTAGGTAGGACGATGAATGGATTTCTAATACGTCATTACACCAAGGAGACATTTCTTTTTTTCAACTTGCACAAACTTATACTCAAAAGGGCTATCGGGAGGTTACTTAAGCAATGGATTCACAGTTAGATTGTCACGAATATAGATAGCAACACCACCACCAATTCTATTTTTCAGGTCAGCTCTGACCCTAACCCTCGGGTCAAACCATGTTTCGGACACACACACACAACATCAACACTGGAACCAACAAACAGATATCTAAATTCATCAATTTTCCTCAATACATGTCGATGATGGGCCATCAAAGTTTTCGATGATTTCACGCTCTTATTGGGATATCCTTTACAATAATCCACAAGGATCGGGAGTTGAATACGAGTGTTCTTTCATTCTACCTTAGATTGTCATTGCTATTATACATATTAGCTAAAAGCGGTGGAATATAGGTATGTGACGCCCAGCCAGATTCCGCAGTTCCTCAGATTGTTCTTTGCCAATTTAACAATCAATCCTTCACTCCATTCTTTCGGGGAATGTGTAATTTTGTCCAACATCCCAGCGCCTTTGAAACACTTATTCCAATCTAGGAATTTCACGCTGTCATCTAAGGTCTTACCAATCGTCATAAAAAGGGAATCCAAAATTACCTGCTGATTTTAGACGCATTAGCATTTTTCCATGTCTGGCAAAGGTATTCGAGAAAATTTTAGCAAAACAAAGAAGTAAATTCCTTGCAGTCAATAAGCCACTGAGTGATAAACAATACAAGTTTAGGGTAAATCACAGCTGCTCTACTGCTAAGGTCATCTTACTTGAGGAGATCAGAAAAGATTTTCGTTTCCGTATTAGATTTTTCTAAAGCACCTGTGTCGTAAACTTAAAATTTGGTTCGGGTTTAGCGATAGGGCGATAAGGCCTAGGAGCGCATCGAGAGCTCCAAAAAGTTTACGGAAATGCTCCTCAAAGTGAAACAACGTGCCGTGATTGGTTCCGTCGCTTTAAAGACGGTGACTTCGATGTTGACGACCGTACGCGTGAAGGAAGGCCAAAATCCTTCGAAGACGCAGAATTGGAGGCATTGCTCGATTAAAATCCGTGCCAAATCCAAGAAGAGCTTGCTTCAGCATTAGGAGTTACCCGCCACGCCATTTCTAAGTGATTCCATGCATTGGGAATGATTCAAAAACAAGGAACTTGGGTTCCTTATGATTTGAAGCCAAGGAACGTTGAGTTTTGTTTTTTCGCCTGTGTACAACTATTCCAGCGGCAAAAAAAGATGGTTTTTCTTCATCGCATCCTGATGGGTGATGAAAAATGGATTCATTACAGCAATTCTAAGAGAAGAATGTCTCACCGAAAAGTGGAACCAAAGTGATAGTTGCACTTAATATTTCTAAGGCATTTGACAGAGTTTGGCATCAGGCTCTTTTGTCGAAAATGCGTGCATTTGGGATCGACGACACTCTTCTTCAATGGATTTGAAACTACCTTTCGGAATGTTCAATTCAAGTTGGATGGGGCTGGTGTGCCCCAGGGCTCCATTCTGTTTCCGACACTCTTTTTACTTTTTATCAACGATCTCTTGTCTGCCACTTCTAATCCAATATATTGCTTTGTTGATGACAGTACTCTCTGTTTTTGATATTCGTTTCTGGACTCACGTCCCAGCTCTTCGGAAGTATTTCGGAACGGCAGCGTATGTCAAGCTCATTAAATTCCGATATTGACAGCATAACCAATTGGGGAACTATTTATAAACAGAGTGGAACAACATAATGCTGTCTGCTGTCGTTAAAGCGAAATTTAAACACTCAGCCACTATCCATGTATCGCACTTGCATCGTTGAAACTGAAAAACTTTCCATTCTGGGTATGTGTGTCAATGACAACTTACGTTGGAATGACCATATGATGTCGCCAAAAATGCTGCGAAATGTCTAGGTTTCCTCAAGCGATGTAAGAAATACTTCACCGCCTCTGATCAGGCTTCAATATATAAGGCATTCATCCGCCCAAAATTGGAGTACAATGCACACATCTGGTCAGGTGCCCCTAAGAACTCTTTGCACTTGCTAGATAGGATCCAAAATCATACGATAAAACTCATAGGTGGACACCCTCGAACAGCGAACACCACAAATGTCTTGTGTCTCACTTTGTTTTATCGCTATTACCACCATTGTGTTATTTATTATAAACTATTGAAACCCAACGAAACCATCACTAGAGAACGATGAGCACTGCGCGAAAAATGGCCACAATATGAGCAGAGGCACCAAAAAGTGATTCTACAGCATGACAGCACTCGGCCTCACGTTGCCGAACCCGTGAAAACCTACCTGGAAACCATTAATTTAATTTTAATTTAATTTAAATTTAATTTTGGTGGGGGCGAATGCCCCCATTTATTCGGCTTAATACAAGCTATAACTTAAAAAATAAACTTAAACTAAAACTTAAAACTAAGGTTGGTTGGAGTGGTGAAGGAGAACAGATTTGAGGCAGGAAGTGGTGCGATGAAAGTCAAAGACGGTAGGGTTTGAGTTGATTTGACGTAGCATACGGGAGATTGGTTCGTTCGCGCCATAGGAGGTGTGGTGGGTTGGTAGATAGAAGAGTCGAGGGGTACGTAGATTACGAGGGTTAGTGTTGAGGAAAATGGAGTTGTGAAGGGACGCGCATTCAACGTGACCTGAAAGGAGTCGATGAATGAAGAGAAAGTCTGCTGCATCTCTGCGATCTTCGAGGGTGTTTAAGTTGATAAGGTTGAGACGATTTTGATAGGGGGGCAGATTAAAAGGATCGTCCCAGGGCATACCTCGAAGAGCAAATCGAAGAAAACGACGCTGAATGCTTTCAATTCTCGAGATATGAACACGATGATATTGGGACCATACTTGACTGGCGTACTCTAGGAGGGGGCGAACAAAGGTAATATAGAGGGACCTGGTCACGTATGGGTTGGTGAATTCTTTGGACCACCGTTTTACAAAACCTAGTGCAGAGTTGGCTTTGAGGATTATCTCATCCATATGTAAACGGAAGTTGAGCTCGCTGTCACACAAAATGCCGAGGTCGCGAAGAGACTGTACGGAGGAGATAGGTTGGTTATGGAGAAGATAGAGTCGGGGAGGAGATTGGTTCCGCTTATGTGAGAAGGTGATGGATTGGCATTTGGCGATGTTAAGTTCCAAAGAATTTTTGAGGCACCAGATCGAGAAACTATCAAGATCTTGTTGAAGGAGGAAAGAGTCATGGGGAGATGAAATGGTTTTGAAAAATTTGGTATCGTCGGCGTAAAGGGAGACAGACGAGTGTTTGATGATCATATCGAGATCATTTATGGTTAATATAAAAAGAAGAGGACCGAGATGGCTGCCTTTAGGAACTCCAGAGGTGGCCAAAAATGGAGCGGACTGGGCTGACCTAAAACGAAGAGGATATCCATTTCAACAATATGGGTTCAAAGCCGAGGGCAGACAATTTAAAGATGATTAACCGATGAGAGATTTTATCGAAGGCCTTGCTAAAATCGGTTGCAACTACATCGACTTCATTGCCATTCTATAGGGCAGAGAGGGCAAAGGATACGAATTCAACGAGATTTGTGGTGGTTGACCTACCCTTTAGGAAGCCATGTTGTCTAGGAGAAATAAGTGATTTGCATTGGAAGCTTAGAGCTTCATACAAAATACTTTTGAAGAGTTTGGGTATATGAGAGAGTTTAGCGATGGGACGATAGTTGGTTATTTCATTCTTTGATCCTTTCTTGTGGATCGGGGTTATGAAGGAGGATTTCCAAGCCTCAGGAAATTCTCCTTGTGAAAGGGATAGACGGAAGAGATTAGAAAGGGCAAGGGAAAGAGAGGAAGAACATTTTTTAAGAAATATGGCAGGGAGGCCATCTGGGCCGGGTGTGAATTCGTCATTGAGTTGGTGTAATTTATGTTCGATATAAGACGGATCAAAAATATGAGAGAGAAGTGGGCCATTAGAGAAGTTCAGTAGGTAACTAAAATAGGATGGATCTGGTACAAAGGAGAAGTCCCACCCTACTCGCCTTATTCCCCAGATATTGCGCCGTCCGATTATTACTTGTTCCGTTCAATGGCACATGGTCTGCCTGATCAGCAGTTCCGATCATATGAAGACATCAAAAAACGGCTTGATTCGTGGATAGCTCTACCAGAAGGATGGGCTATACTTTGAATGATTTACTTGTAACAAAATTTTTTCACAATAAAGTTGCATTTCCATCAAAAAAACTTAGTTGCGCACCTTATAATTGTTACTTTTTCTCTCTAACGACCTTACAGGCAAAAGTCTTAACTCAACGCTCTACTTCAAATCTTCCTGATAGTGCCATAAGTGAATGTTTTCGGAGTCTAAGAAATGGCTATTATGGTCAACTAGATGTCGTCTGTAATTCAACAGCTCATGCTGGTCCCTATCGTCATCTTTATTTCGACTTCAAAGTAGGAACTGACAACACTGCAATCGACTTGTTATGGATATATCCATGCAGCTTCTAGGACCGAAATGACCATGGTGAACGGGTTGGCGATTTCTGTAGTCCTATTGAAGATACACTGCTTGAGCATTAGATCTGCATCAACATCTGCTGGGTCTACTCTAAAAGGCAGCGAACCTTGAACTAGTTAGAATGCATTCCAATTTGTCAATGATTTCGAAGTTGTTGAGCACAGAGTGGCCGATGATCCCTAAAGTTGGCAAAAATAGAAAAATTCAGACTACAAGTGTGAAAGTGGGATGAGGTGCAGGGCAGGCTTGACGGTTCAAACTCTGAACATTGACCAGATGAATCGTAGAGCAAGTGATGAGATATTGTATAATCGAACTTTCGCAAATAGAAAACATATCTAATGATAGCGTTGAAAGCAAGTTCTAATTTTCGAAAGGATAGCGAGCTTTTACCAGTTTCAGAGAAAGGAATCTTCTCTCTAGATAATTTAACATCAGGGTATTCGTCAACAATCCCGATTTTCTTGCCTAGAGACCATTCGAGTCCGCCCAGAGATTTATCGCCTTTAAGTCCTTATTCAATTTATTGTTGGCAAGTATATTTGTACATCATCCGCAGATATGTGTATGCTTACAAACTTGGGGGAGGTAATTAATGTACAAAACGAAGAGTAGAGTTCCCAGAATTGAGCCATGTGGAACGTCTTTACAAAGTCCCAGCATGGTAGAAACATCTCCGTTTAAGGAAACTTTCTGAAATCTTTCTCTATTCAGCGGCACTCATATCCAGTTCTAACGTTGAATAATGATTTCCAACAAAGTTTGCTGTGATTCACCCAATCTAAAGCTTCCAAAAGGCAATGCAGGGTTGTTTTAGTCCCATCACAGCTCAATACAGATGTCGTCAGCTATTTTTATGAGTGCAGTGGTGAAGCTATGCCCTGCTCGATATGAGTGTCAAGATGTACTTGCAATTGGCTGTTTGGTAAGCGGGAAAGAATGCTAATTTCACGAAAGTCGGAGCATTTCGAAGGGTTTGACTTCTGTGCAATTGATGTTCTTTTCGAGAGGTTTCAAGGAGTGGGAGAATAAGATCTAACTAGGCAGGAATTGTAAATATGCGTAAGCGAGTCCATTAGTTTGATGAATTTCAACGATATTTCGTCTGATCCTATAGCAAGAGATTTTATGGATTTAATAGCGAAGACCGTGAACGATGGAAAGCGACATTAGCTCAGGCACAGATCTTTCAAGGGTCCCTGGCCGGATAAGTATGTAAGAAAGTAATAGCGAAGATAACGTCAGCACCATTTTGAAAATAAGTCTAATACCCGAATATGCTGGAGAGCTGCAACCACTATCAGATTTGTCAAAAGGAAGAGCCGTGTCTGGTACAGATGAAGCAAAATTTAATCCGGTGCCTATGTCCATACTATTCGAAGACGACTTCTTATTGCCAATGGCGAGTCCGCGCTAATTTTTCCAAAGGTCGCGGGATCTATATTTGACATTAAGTTTGGCACTATACTAAGATTGTTTACTTTTGAACAACAGTGGTGGTGTTTCTCGACTTGACAGCACTAGTTCTGTTTAAAAACGTCGCAAAGGTTTTTGATCTACGATAAGCTTTTACACGAAGACGGTAATCAATCAATCTATGTCGATATCCTTAAGATTTCTGAACATAGGAACGTCATATGTTAAAAAGATTAAATCGTGAACTAAAACGAGGAACAGAGATTTGGTAATGAATTAGCATTGAACTTTCATCCGATGTAAAAAAAAAAGTAATCCACGAGCGACGGTCGACATCCTGTGTAGGCACAGAATTATGAATAATATTCAGGCCACAGTTGACAGCTCTTGAGTCATTATTTGGGTCAAAATCACTGTGTGGGACATAAGCACATCCAATAAGACATTTCATCATCACTACCAGGAACCAACCAAGTGTCAAAAACACAAATTATATCTACTTGCTGCAAATATCGTAAGACAGTTCCTTAAATTCATCTATACTCGGCTTGAGGCTTTGCGTTGTAATATGGGATACTGTCAATCCAGAGCACCGGTTAGAAAAAAATATTTAAAATTACACTGCCGCTGTAAAATCTATTCACGCCGTTTGCTGTGAAATTGTCATCCACGTGAAAATATGAATGAATACCTCGCATTCCAACCATCAAGCTCCTGGTTCCTGGGTGTTTTTTTAGAGGCTGGCAACACTGTTTCTACAGAGTGTCAATTTGACAGTTGAAACTTAATTTGTGGTCAGTACGTTATGTCATTTTACGGTGAATAGACTAACGTCAGAAAAACGCGTGCAAATTGTGCAAACTTATTTTGAAAATCATGGTTCGGTTCGCCAAACTTATCGTGCGCTACGTACATTTTACGGTCTACATACTCGTTCATCTGAGCAAGTTATTCGGAACGCGATGAATCCTTTTCGCATCACCGACACTCTAGTGGATAATACGCCTCCCCAAAGACGGCAAACAGTGCGAATAGAAGAAGTTATTGCCGTTGTTGAGCGCAGTGTTGAGGAGAATCCGAATGAGTTGATTCGCCATCGTGCACAGCAATTGGAGCTACGCCTATCCACTTTGTGGAAGATTTTACGGAAAGATCTTGGCTTAAAAGCTTATAAGGTCCAGCTTGTGCAAGAGTTGAAACCGCGTGACCATTTTACGCGTCGTACGAGTAGGTTCGGCAAAATTGCTGAATTTGGAGTGGAGAAAACCCAGAAGCCTTTGTCGAGACGCCCTTACAACCATTAAAACTCAGTGTTTGGTGTGCTTTGTGGGCTGCTGGAATCATCGTGCCACATTTCTTTAAGGACAATGCCGGCCGGAATGTTACCGTCAATGGAGAGCCCTATAGAAACATGATCTCTGAATTTTTCGTTGAATTCAGTTCAAAGGCATTGATATGAAAGAGTTTTCGTTTCAATAAGATGGCGCAAAATGCCACACGGCGCGCGACACCATCAATTTATTCGCTGAGCACATAATTTCGCGTAATGACACCGTAAAGCCTAGGACCGTAAATCAGTATGGATATTGAGGGAAAAATGGCTTTCAGGATGCAAGGAATTAAGAAGTAGGCAGTGGGCTTATATTTGGAGTGTCGTAGTGGAGAAATAAAAACTACAATTTCTTAATTTTTTTCGCAGACGTATTCCTGAGATTAAGAAACCTCTCACATAACCAGATAGTTTGACATATCTACGAATGCCGTGAATATAAGGCACTGCATCGTTGAGGGTAACTTGCAATTTAGTAAGAGATAGGGAATCAATTCTACTATTGTATAAACAACCTCAGAGTACCTTATTAAAGGCAAGATTAGCACTTTTACCAGCTATTGACGCATTTCCTGTGGAATAAAAGAAGCACTGAGCCACAATTTGCGAAGGCATCCGTATATACGGCTGATGACCCTATTGGTATGTTTCATGACGTCTTGGATATGTCAAAATCGATCAATACTTATTGTTGGAGCCATCTATTGACAGACAGGGAGAACTGATATATTATAGACACAAACCAGGAGCTTCAACCATTCACCGTTGGAATGTACGTAAATTGTCAAAGACAACACTAGAGAACATACAGAAAGCTCTACATCGTCCATACCTGGACATGAAACAAAGAGCCTTCCCAGGTTTCTTGTTTATAAAGGAACAACTGTGATGTTGGTGAGATCACAAACTTGCGTCACTGAGTCACTGAAACACTTTCAGCTGGCCTTGGACTACGTGGCAATATTAGAACATCAGGAATGCTTGCATTCAGTGGGGCTGTTTTAGTTGAATATCTTGAGCAATCATGCTCAAACAGCGGTTAATTATCCATGCATGCATCCATTGTTTGGTTCTGAAACAACTTAGCTCCAGTATCTACCAGTATCCATCGAAGATGAAAGGAAAGTGATTGCAGAGTAGAACCTCCAGAAATCGATTAATAAGTACACTAGTAGGTGTATCGCAGACGCTTAAACCCAGACCAGAATAAGGACTCCTGTGAGAGGTTCGGAAATTGTCAAGGAAGAAATAAATTACACTTTGATGAGAAGAATGAAATTCTATTAATACCCTGTGCTCGGCTAAGCACAAGCGAATACAAAAATCTCACTTTTGGTAGAAATAATTCGATGTGTACAGAATTGGATCCAAGAAAAAGTAGTCAGTACAGTCCCTGTTGTGGGGAGAAACTGGCAGCCCATTACCTTGAGCTTCTATTCAAATTTCAATTTCAATTTCAATTTCAGCTCATCCCCCCCAAAAGAATTCCTCTAATTAAATTCATTACACTGATTAATTGAATTATTTCCATCGTCATCGTTGTTGTAGTTGTAGTTGTCGTAGTCGTTGTCGTCACCTTCAATTAATCGCCAGCCTCAATAGCCAGTGAATCACAACTGATTTTTCTATCGAAGCGGGGGGAGTGATTTTGTCCTGATTTCCCACCCAAATGATAAAATTATTCATGCTTGACAATAAATTGATTTCTCAGGGTGGTAATTTTTTATTTTTTATTTTTTTCCCCCCATCCGCTGTAAACAAGTTAGATACTCATACCCTTAATGGAGCAAAAGCAGTAGGAGTCTTTTGGGGATAAAGCTGTGCGTTATTCTAGCTTCAACCCTTCAACTGGTGGTGACGGTGGTGAATTGTGGGGGGGGGGGTTACCACACAAATACTTTGCTATATCCGCCTCGAACCCAGTCGCATATCCACAAACTTAATTCTCTTTCGATCAAGAGATAAAAGTTCATCCATTCCTCATACCACCTTTGGGAAAAATTTGGCTCCGACAGTAATAAAATCTTTGCCAGATTTTCCATTGCCTCAAATGTACACAGAAACATATTATGTATGTGTAGGTACATCTATATGTATGTAGAGAGTGTAGGAGTCAGGAGTTGTCTTCAATTTTAAGGAAATAAAAATCATTCACCCTCTCCTGGAAACGGTGACAAGCTGTGTCTACTACTGGACTACTACTACTACACACACACACACATACGCAAACAAACTAAAAAGGACATTCACTAGCGTTTTAATGGCATAAATCTCATTGCTATGGCAGGGGGTAGTGAATGGTACAGCTGTAGCTGCAGAAAATGCATTCAACGAATGGGGTGGGTGATAGTCCCACTTTTTTGGGTTGGTATTGGAGCTATGAATAAAAATTGTTTGTTTGCCTTGTGCCAGTGTGGCATGGAATAGTGTTAGTCAGACCGAACACCATACCGCCGTCATTCATTGGTTGGAAATGACTTTTCTGTGGCTGCTGCGATGACTACTGCAACCCATTTATCCCATAGTTTGGGGGTACTTTCCTCTTTTCTCTCTGAATTTGGCATTTTTTCGTTTTCGGTACAAACAACCACCCCCGAGTGTCTGGACTAAATGGCGCCTAAAATTCACAATGCATAAAACGCAAGTTAGTCCTGAAAGGGAGGAGTACGAGGATATGAGCATCGCCTTCTATTTTTTTTTTTTTTTGTTAGATAGACATATACTCGTATGTATGGTATATGAAGGTTTTGTTTGCGTTCCATCGCTTAAATGCCACAGAGAGGAATTGACCACAAAACAGGGTTGTCGGCTGGGTTCGACTATTCATCCTGTCTTACTATCTACTGGATACCATATGTCACAAATCATGTCGTAATCAAAAATATACATTTCCTCGAGTTATTTGAAAAATCGTAAGGAAAAGCATTGCTTTTTCAGCTTCCTTTGGTTGGTGTGCTTCGTCTGTCGCCTCAGTTGCTCCTCCTGTGTATCTATTTCTGTTTGTATCTTTTCGATAGAAAAACACTTTAATGTCACAGTTTGTGGGAATCATTAGGTTATGAGTTCTCTTCCGTTTTATTGCAATTGATTTGATTTTATTTATTGGTACTGGTGCCTGATGCAATTCTACGATGCACTTTACGAATATTGGCTGCTGTCCGGAGGGGGTGGTGGGGAAACAATAATCGTTTCGAGATATACCATAATTATTGAATCTGCTGCTCTTGAGCGGAGCTGTGGGTCATGAATACGAGTATCATGGGGTTAATTTCGTGATATTTGACATTTTTTCAGTTGCAACCGGATTTAAGATCCCAGATGCAATGGCTACACGATTCACATTTAATTTTCATAGATAGCTGAGCTGAATTTTATTTGAAAAGTTCGAATTTATGTAGCAAATTTATGTCATTCGTATTAAAAGTTTCCAAAACGAAGGATTTCTGCAATCTGTTTGGTCGTTGGGGAATTTTATGACTTCTCCTTGACATGACTTCGGACGTTCAAAATAAGCACCACCTTGCCATAGATACTTTTCTGTTTATCTCTTCAATTCGGTCTTTAAGTGTCTTTAAACTTTAAGTGGGAGCTGATAAGTTTCTGCTGTTTATACGGAAGAAGGCATGATGGAATGTCATGGTGTTTGGAGTATGAGTTATGCTTCTGAAGTTTTTTCCTCTCAACAATTTCTGTATTTGTTCGTGTTGTTCGTCTTTATCTTGAGTTTTGGTGAAATGATTTTCACGTACATACCTATGTATCAGACCAAGTTTTAGCATTATGGAATCATTCCAAATATCAATGAATCTAAGATATCACTGGCGATATTAGAGACAGATCTTTCGCTTCAATTCGGATATCATCTCCAAACAGAATATTGTAAGCACCAGGAGATAAGTTCATTTGATTGACCAAACGCAGACAATTTACCAGGAAACAAAACGCTCTAGATGCAGTTGTAGACATTTGTGCCACAGCGCTCCTTTAAATGTTTTGCTGGAAAGGAGTTAAGAGCTTGCTAACGTTTTTCGAATGAACAGACTTTGTCACGGTGACTATTCCTTCAGAAGCATTACCTAATCACTATGGATATTCTGTATTTTCGAAGGCGCTGTAGTCCTATTTGAGCTTATAGTCAGCATATCACACGATTGAGCAATTTAGCCACTCTTATCCAGGACTAGCATTAGGTACAACTTTACGTAGGTCAGCAAGCCATCGATACTATCTTCTTTATATCTAATGTACTTCCACGGACTTCGCTTAATTCTCCGGAGGATTTCTAGTAAATTTACCACAAATGCACTAATTTTGTTTCCCTCCATTTCACAAAAGTTAGACTACATACTGCGGACTCAGGATATCTTGAATCGGGGAAGCTTGAATACTCTATAGTTCCCATCTACTTTTTAATCTACACAGCTTGGCTGTGCTTTGATGTCCAATTCTTGAATATAGTAGTGTCACAAAGCCCGTTATCTCTCCTTTCTTATGACCTACGAGTATAGTCTTGAACAAGTTGTTAGTGATTATGATGATGTGGCACTCATAGTATCAGGAAAGTTCCACCCTGTGATAAACCAACTCGTGGGCAGAAGGCCCGGAATTTTTAAACCCAGCAGCCTTCTCTCTTCCCAAAATAAACGGTCAAGCATTATCTCTCTGTAACAGAGCCAAATACTTTTGCATAATCCCTGACTCAAAGCTTAGATGGAAGTTAAATACAATAAATTTAACAGCGAGCTAAAAAACCGTGCATAGCTTTCCATTCTTGTAATAAAACCTTTTGTAGAAAGTAGGGTCTTGAATCAAGAATGACCCTGTGGATGTAGATAGCCGTAATATGTCCGACTCTTACCTACGTCGCCATCACATGGTGGTCAGCCTTTTTAAAAAATATAACATCGATAGGTTTGGAAAAGTCCAAGGGGCACCCTACATCTGCTGACTATCGAACTATTTCTATAATAAAATGTAGAACAGCGTGTAGTGCAGTCTGGCTCAGGGAATCTGACTGCTGGAACAGTCGCCACCAACCGGATTGGTGGTTTCTTCCACTCACTACAACAAAGTCTATCTACGAGTCAACAATCTGCACCGATGGCTTAAAAATGAACTGCGATGTCGGATGCCTGCGCCGATGACTTTTCATCTGCCAGACTATCCCAGCGTCTTCCAGGCGAGCTTTTCACGATTAGAGAGGCCTGCCTTTTACTGAGAAACTTGCAAGCAATGTCAATCTTCACTCAATCTCCTTGGCTCCCAATGAAGCGTTAACATCGTCTGGGTTCCAGGAAACAATGACATTCAAGGTAACGAAACGGGGCAGATGAACTATCCAAACGGGAGACTCACTAACAGGAATAGTCAACATTCCACTAGTACAACAACATGCACCTGGTACACGAAGTGAACACTTTTATGCAAAGTTCCAAGTTTGAGGCTCGCCTGCAAAAACGCGAAATCTTTCGAAGTTCACGGCCACTGAAAATCACACGACTGCATATCGTACCGTGAAGTTATTTGGGAATACTGGTAGAATAGTCGATCTAATGCCACAAGTCATCAAAACCGTGGAGAATCGAATTCAACGAAATTTGCTGCGCAAGCACGAACGCATGTCTCGGGAGATGGATATCAGCAAGCACAGCATGTCGCGCATCTCAAACAAACCGGCATCTTACTCAAAGAAGCATTGAAACAGAAACATAAGTCAAAATCGAAAGCCTTCCTTCAACAGGACGAGAAGTACGGTCACAGACGAGAAAGTTTTCATCGTTCAACAAACAGAACGATAGAGTGTATGCTCTGTCATCAACGTGGCCACCACCCAGTTTCTGTGATGGTTTTGTGGGTCACCGAGCACCGTTTCTACGATAAATGTGTTAATGGCAAATAAAGCGTGGACCTTTCAACAAGACCACTCCAGCTCATAAGGCAAAAACGTCTCACACATGGCTCAAAAAGCAAGTTCTGAACTTCATTTACATCTCATAGTCCAGACCTCAATCCATTAGACAGCAAACTATGATTCCTTTTCGAGACTCTGGCTTACAGAACTCAACTCAATGGAAAATTTTCCAATGCATGAGGTGCGTACTTCAATCGATGAGTGGCCAGACCGACTTCGCTGTTACTGAAAAGCAAATGGGAGCCAATTCGAATAAGTTGTTGTATAATTTGTAGACTACCTTGTGTCGCTAGGACACTTTGCATAAAAAAAACTTAGCAAACAAACTAATGAAAAACTAATTTCTTCCCTTTTTTTTTATTTTTACTTTATTTTTTCAACTGGTTTGCTCTAACGACAAATTTCTTGTGGTCACCATGGACCGTGTACGTCATCACGAAACCTCCGGTGTTCCTCTAGTTCGGTGGTCAACGACCTCTTCCGGTTTTTTCCTTTCAGGTTGATTAGCTGCATTCGCTTAGTGTGCTATGTCGGCTGGGGAAGTCACCCACACATGCGCAGCTGACTCATAGGTTGGTAGAAAAAAAAAACATCGCATCTGGGCGGAGCCGGAAAACCAAAGGACGGGAACATTTGTCTATGTTTTCTGTGCTCCAACATCGCATCTGGGCGGAGCCGGAAAACCAAAGGACGGGAGCATTTGTCTATGTTTTCTGTGCTCCCAATTTTGTAGAGCGATGTGCATGTGTTTTGCCGCCGGGGATTCCACAATTGACTTGCCGTCGGCAAAAATGAAAATGTAATGTTTGTTGCGTTGCAACATCCTGCCGGGCCACCGAAATTGAATCTGATGTCTTGAATGTTGTCTTTGCTACTTCCACTTGTTTCTGTGCTGATGACGTTGTCCTCCTCAAGGTGGATACATGAAAAGATTAAAGGTGGATTCAGTAGAGGTGTGTGGCAATATTTGGTTATAAATGTTTATAAGTTAGTTATAATTCATTTAGCTTATAATAATAATTTTATGTTATAATTCAATTTGTGTAATTATATACAAAAATGAAATTTTCTTATTCTGTAGTTTGTACAGTGTTCATCTGTGTGAGTGTATGTAAGTTAATTTAAGATATCTGTTCTAATTCTCTATTGGTAGGAGGCATATCTTTACTATTGGGCGCTTCAATGTAGTAGTTGCCGTCTTGATTGTGACCACACGGACCTTGCCGTCGGTTCCCGGATGAGTTGCTTCGATCCTCCCAAGTCGCCACTGAGTAGGAGGCATTTGCTCGTCAGGAAGAATTACGAGTTGTCCTACCTTAAATTGGTCATTCGATGTCAACCACTTTGTACGCTGTTGAAGTCGCGCAAGGTACTCTGATTTCCATTTCCTCCAGAAGTTTTGTTGGATCCTTTGCAGGAGATGCCATCTATCCAATTGATTTTCCTTGATTTCTGCAAGATCCCTTTCCGGTGTTGTGCTTAACGCCGTACCAATCAGGAAGTGTCCGGGTGTTAAGATCGACAAATCCTCAGGATCTTCGGTCATCGGACAGAGTGGGCGGGAATTTAAACATGCCTCTACTTGGGCTAACACAGTTGCATATTCCTCAAACGTAAGCGTGTGATGGCCGATTACTCGTTTTAGATGGTGTTTCATTGACTTAACACCCGCTTCCCACAACCCTCCAAAGTGCGGTGCACCTGGAGGATTGAAATGCCACTTAGTTCCACTCATCAGTAATTCCTTGGCAATATCTTCTGTGCATTGCTTTGACAGCTGTGTTCTTTCTTTGTCCAAAATTTTAGCAGCTCCCTGAAAGTTTGTTCCACAGTCGCTGTATAGATTTTCGCATATTCCTCGACGTGCAGTGAAGCGTTTAAATGCGGCTAGAAATGCTGGCGAACTATAATCGCTTACAAGTTCGAGATGCACAGCCTTCGTTGTAAAGCAAATAAATATTGCAATGAATGCCTTTGAAACCTTATTGCATCGTCCCTTTCACGCCTTCAGTTGTACTGGTCCAGCATAATCAACCCCTGTTGTGTGAAACGGGCGAGTCTGTGTAACTCTTGATGCGGGTAGGTTGCCCATTTTTTGATGCATTTGGGGAGCATTGTGTCGGAAGCAACGAAGACAATTACGAATGCATTTTTTTACATTTGATTTTAAGCGGATAATCCAATATTTAGTCCTGAGTGTTGCCATCATCAGTTGTTGTCCACCGTGGAGTGATTTCATGTGAGCATCATGTACTATGAGAGAGGTTAATATATTCTGGGAAGGCAATATGATGGGGTGACGTTGATCATATGGTAAATCGGCATTTTCCAGTCGTCCACCAACTCTCAATATCCCATTTGTGTCAATGAATGGTACAAGTCTTGCCAGTTTACTTCCTTTATGGATCTCCTTGTTCTTCAAGATTTGTCTGATTTCTTCAGAAAAGAATTCTTGTTGTACAATAGTTACCAAACGCCTTTGACCTAATTCGATTTCCTCGAGCGACAGTGGTCCAGACATACGTGTTGAGTTCTTTCGAGCGTTGTTGATAAAGCGTAGCCAATATGCAGTTACTCGAACTAATCGCTGTAGAGATGAAAACCTGGAAAAAAGTACATTAGCCTCAAAGGAGGTTGTATATATGCAGAGCTGAAAAATATTTTTGATGGGGTACCCAGATGCAATAAACTTATTTTTGACCTTAGAAATGTTTGATGGTTTGGATTCTAAATCTGTATTTGGTATTTCATATTCTAGATGAGCTTGTTCCTCAAAAAGCTGCAGAAAGTCAGGCCCATGCCACCACTGTCTATTTTTGACTAGTTCTCTTGGTGTCAGTCCTCTTGAAGCAATGTCCGCTGGGTTATCTTTCGAAATAACATGTTTCCACCACTTGGGATTTGTCAGCTCTTGAATTTCTGCAACTCTGTTGGCAACGAACGTAGTTCTGGTATGTGGTGGTGATTTGATCCACGCAAGCGTGATTTGCGAATCAGACCACGCATGTATCCGTGCATATTGAAGGTTCATGGTATTTATAGTGTGCACCAACAAGTGTGCTAGTAATAACGCTCCGCAAAGTTCTAAACGAGCTAGAGATTTTGTTTTAAGGGGTGCGATTCTGGTTTTCGAAAGTAGCAAATTTGTAAATGTTGTTCCACCGTTTATTACCCGGACGTACAGGGCGGCAGCGTATGCTTTCTCCGATGCATCGCAAAACCCGTGAATTTCGATGCATGACTTGTTGGAATAATGTATCCAGCGAGGAATTTCTATATTGTTTAGAGCTGTAAGTTCAGTCTTTAAGTAATGCCACCTCGCGATAATGGGGGTTGGAAGTTCACTGTCCCATGATTGATGCTCCTTCCAGATGTCTTGCATCAAGATTTTACCTAGGAGAACACAAGGCGATATCCATCCCATTGGATCGTAAAAACGCGCTATGTCAGACAGAATTGTCCTTTTTGTTGTTTGCCTTTGTTCCGGCAGACTTAGTTTGAAAGAAAATGTGTCCCTTCCCGGGTGCCACTGGATTCCTAACGTTTTTATGGCTGTCGGATCATCGAAGGCTAGTGATGTTGACACTTCTCTATCTGCTTCTGGAACGGCTTCTATCAATGCTTGACTATTGCTAGCCCATTTCCTCAATGGGAAACCTCCACGTTTCAGCATGGCAATAAGTTGTTGTTGCAGTTCCAGTGCTTCCTTGACAGAATCTGCTCCGTGCATAACATCGTCCACATAGAAATTTTGTTTTGCTATTTTCGAGGCAAGTGGAAAATCGTCGCGTTCATCTGAGGCCAACTGTTGAAGGGTGCGAACCGCTAAATATGGAGCTGCGGCAGTACCAAAAGTGACGGTATTTAACTGATAGGCCTTCAGCTCTTCATCCTCTTTATCTCTCCATAAAATGAGTTGATAAACAGAATCCTTTGGAGCGACCCAAATTTGCCTATACATTTTATTAATGTCAGCTACAAATGCTATCTTATGCTTCCTAAAACGAGTGATGTGATCAAATATGTCATCTTGCAATCTAGGACCAACTAGTAGGTGATCGTTTAACGAAGTACCATTCGACGATTTGCAAGATGCATCGAATACGATTCGCAGTTTGGTGGTAGTGCTGGATTCTTTTATTACTGCGTGGTGGGGAACGTAATAGTGAGCCGTTAATGTGGTTGTATCTACTTCTGTCATATGGCCCAATATCCTATATTCTTCGAGAACCCTTTTATATTCTTGACGAAATGAACTATTAGAATTTAATTTCTTCTCCAGTTGAAAGAATCTATTCTTGGCTAAATTTAATGACAATCCCAATAAAGGTTGTTTGCCGTCTCTGAAAGGGAGTCGAACCACATATCTTCCATCCCTCTGTCGTTGGTGAGTGAGAGAAAAGTGCCTTTCGCACTGTTTATCTTCGGGAGACAGCATTTTTTTGGTTCCTATTTCCTCAAGTTCCCAAAATTTCAACAAAATTTTATCTATATTAAGATCGTTGGTAGTTATGTGAAGAGATGTTGTTTTGTTATTTGAAGACACACCCCCAGACAGCACCCATCCTAACTCGGTTCTTTGAGCCATGGGGGAGCCTGGTACTCCTTTGATAATACCCTCAAGAATGATTGATGGATAAATGTCTGCACCGAGTAAAACATCTATTTCGCTTCGTCTGTAAAACGTAGGATCGGCCAGTTCAAGATTTTGGATATGATTCCAGTTAATAAACTTGATGTTTCTCATCGGCAGATCCGCTGTGACCTTAGGCAGAACTAAGGCATTGAGCTGAACCTTAAACTTGTTGTTAATGTTGGAATAAATAGGGAAGGAAACCTTATACTTGGAAATACCAGTTTTATTTTCTCCTATTCCACATATCTGAACATCTACCTTTTCTCTCTTCAGCTGTAATATCTGTGCAACTGACTCTGATATTAGTGAAGTCTCTGATCCAGGATCCAGGAGAGCCCGCAGGACCAACGGTTGGCCAACGGTTGTGAAAACTTTGATACGTGCAGTTGCCAGAAGAACACTTTTTGTTTCATTTGTTTCGGCAACGTACGCGTTATTAGCTGACGCCGTGTTGGTGGAGCAAGTTGGATGCTCTGAAATATCCTTCTTCGAGGTTTGATTAGTAGGCGTTTGGTTCGCCGGTGTTGACCGTGAGTCATAATCATTTACTGCGTTGTATTGTTCATTAAGATGCAGCAACGAATGATGCTTTTGCTTACATGTTGAGCAAGTGAATTTGCTCGTACAGGTTTGTACGGAATGCGTGCTGGAAAGACAATTGAAACACAGCTTGTATTTCTTAGCCATGTCGTTTCTTTTATTTGGACTGAATGCCCTAAACTTGAAGCAGTTTCGGATTGCGTGAGAACCTTGACATATTGAACATTTGTGCACTGTTACATTGTGCGATCGAACTGCATTCCTGTTTGACTTCGACTGTGTTATAGTGGATGAAGCCTGTCCAATAATCTCCAGAGTTCTTGCCCTCATCAACATGAAATCCTCTAGCTCGGAGTAATTTGGATAATCTGCGTAGGTAGCAATGTGGGATTCCCAAAGACCACGAGTGTTAAGTGGAAGTTTTTGTACCGTATGAAAAACAAGGACATCTTCCCATGCTTTAACAGAGACCCCTAGATTTTTCAGCGCTTGACTGGCTTCGTTAGTAGTGTCTAAGAGTGCTTTTATATCATCAGATGATTCCTGATACGACTTAGGTTGATTAAAGAGCAATTGAAATTGGTTTTCTTTCAGAAGTCTTACATTTTGATATCTTTTTATTAATATTGCCCACGCTGAATCAAAATTACCGTCTGTTATAGCAGTATTCCGTAAAAGACGTTCAGCTTCACCACTCAGATTTGCCTTTAAATAGTGAAGTTTTTGAGCATTTGAAATTGACGTATTTGTACACACAAGACCTTCGAAAAGATTTTTAAATTCAGGCCACATTTGAAATGACCCCGAAAAGGTTGGAATTTTAATAGGGGGGAGTTTAAATTCAGAAGATGGGAGCTTTGATTCTAAAATTGATTTATTCAGACCACTATGTGCTGCATTATCGGTATGCAACTGTTCTTTTAGTATAGACGAATATTTATAGAACAATTCCTTTAGTTTGTGGAATGTAAGTTCCTCCATATATTTGGTCTTAGCTTCTTCAGTGGGAGCTGCAATAATCCTTTGGTGCATCGCTCTGGCTTCTTCGAAAGACGATTGTAAGTTTTCTAAACGCGCCTCACACATATGCACTGATTTATTTAATTTATCAAGTGCCTGGAAAGCCACGAAGTCGGCTTCTAATTCATTAGTTATGATTTGAATTGATTCAATCAAACTAGAAACTTTTACTTTACTCATTGTGATATAGAATTAGAACACCCCAACACAGTATAAATTTATTAAGATCACCAAGGATCGATAACTTTTATTACGTTTAAATTATAATAAATGCAATATAAATGTATATTAATTATAAGCCACACACCTGTTTTTATGCGTTGCTCCTTTGTTGTACCACCTTCTCCAGAATTTGATCCAACTTCGACACACGTATTCTTATTTAAAATTATAAATTTCACGCACTTAAACCTTTAGTTTTATTGCACTTGTCTTTTCAAAGTCTTTTTGAAATAGTCAATCCGGTTTTGAAGGACCATTATGTGTCGCTAGGACACTTTGCATAAAAAAAACTTAGCAAACAAACTAATGAAAAACTAATTTCTTCCCTTTTTTTTTATTTTTACTTTATTTTTTCAACTGGTTTGCTCTAACGACAAATTTCTTGTGGTCACCATGGACCGTGTACGTCATCACGAAACCTCCGGTGTTCCTCTAGTTCGGTGGTCAACGACCTCTTCCGGTTTTTTCCTTTCAGGTTGATTAGCTGCATTCGCTTAGTGTGCTATGTCGGCTGGGGAAGTCACCCACACATGCGCAGCTGACTCATAGGTTGGTAGAAAAAAAAAACATCGCATCTGGGCGGAGCCGGAAAACCAAAGGACGGGAACATTTGTCTATGTTTTCTGTGCTCCAACATCGCATCTGGGCGGAGCCGGAAAACCAAAGGACGGGAGCATTTGTCTATGTTTTCTGTGCTCCCAATTTTGTAGAGCGATGTGCATGTGTTTTGCCGCCGGGGATTCCACAATTGACTTGCCGTCGGCAAAAATGAAAATGTAATGTTTGTTGCGTTGCAACAACCTAGTAACCTAAACAACTTCTGTCATAGTTGCGAAGAATTCAAATAGATGCCAACTTCCTCCTTGTTGCTTTCATTGGTAATGGTTTATCCCACATTGGTTACTTATCCTCTGTCTGGTTGGTTTGCTTCCTCCATCCATCATCACACTCATACATCAGTTGAATTAGTCCTTTTTAGATCATTCTTTCCATCGTATCCTGCAATATCCTATAATTTAAAACCTGATGTTTCGAAAGAGGAGCGTTTTCCTCCTGGTTGATAATACTAGTATCCATGTGGAATCGACACAAGTATACATAGCTCCCACTGGTCGGGAGACTCCCAAACCTCGTGTTGGTTTTTGAAAGTTCCGACGAAGATATCTGGCTTTTTACTGGGCAATTTTTAGCACTCGATTCGGGACGCAATCACCTAGTAGGCTGTTTGAAACTCCTCTCCGTCAATTTCTGAAATTATTCTTCATCGTAGTTTCTGGTGTTTCCAGTGGGAGATGAAGTTTGAAAAAAATCAGTAAGTCATCTCCTGACCAGAAGAACGCTTCCGTATCATTCAAACTTATTTTGAAAATCAGTCGTCTATTCGCGAAGAAGATAACGTGATTATTTCGTCCTCATGGCTGACCAATTGAGCTCGTGACAACATACACTCAACAGAACATACTGTATCCGCTATGAAGGAAAGTCTGTCGGAAGATCAGGAATTGTCAACTTGGCATGGATCGCAACAGTTTGATGCTATCCGTCCACTATGTGGACAATTTTGCAGAAAGACCTCGACCTACATCCGTATCAGATCCTCTTGGTGCAGTACCTATAGGTACGAGACCATGGCTTGCAAAATCCAAAAGGGACTAATCAGACTTAGATCGTACGATTTTACGCCACTCGATTGCTGCTTGCAAAGCTATGTAAAGTCATTCCTGTGAGCTGATATACCGCGTACTATTCAGACCTTGGCAGTCAATATTCAGTAGGGTATTCACTATGTCAGAATGCGCTTCATCAATAACTCATTTGCTGCTGATATTGTTTTAGAAAAAGTTCAGTAGATGTTAACAAACGGCCTTTAGTTGGCAGTGATTTGCAATAGTTGTTTTGGTATTACGCTAGAATTTCGACTTCGCCGCCGTCCACTGGGGGGTAATAGAGAGAGGGAACTGAATCTAAATGATTTCGGGAATTCCACCTGTACCTCGACATCCGAGCACCAAAGGAAGTGCAACGACTCCTCTATAAGTTTACAGCGAATTTCACTTCCCATCGCAAAACAAATCTTCTTCATTGTAATCTTGAAGAAGCTTAAAATATACTGTCGCCTACCATCTTCCTAGATGCTTTCTATAGGCAGGCAGAGGTTACATTAGAACAGCTTTCGATAGTATCCTCGACCTTCGAACTCTGACCTTTTTAATTTACCAAAGATGAGTATGAACTTAAATTGAGTTGGCTCAAACGAGCAGAACACAGATGATGTGTCATTTTTGAATAAAACTTAAAAGTAATGGTCTGAAGTGCCTACCTTGAGGAATACTTTCGATTTTTTTAATTTTTATTTTTTTTTTGTTCAACCCACTGACAGACTGCTCTTGTCAAGAGTACATACCCGAACTCCAAAACAAGCCTAGTCTTAATCTCTACAAGTTTTTCAAGAAATTGAGTTTTCCAATTTACAAAAACAAAAAACAAATCTCCAAATACTGTTAGAACTTCTACTAAGTAAAAATAAGAAAATCCTTGTATCAACCGGGTTTATGGCAAAACAAAACGTGGAAACCAATTAAATACTAAATATTTGAACATCTCAAAGAAAACAGAATTCAAGTCAATAATGTTACTCTGGTTGATAAAACCTCTGCCCTGGAGTCTCTTCCCTTTGCATCTGCCAGTATACACCCTTCGACATTTCTCCAAATTTCCAAGAAAAACCAAATCCAACATTTCGCAAACCACACACCAGGAGAACAACGGAAAAAAAAATAAATAAATTCGACAACTGTCTATATAAAAGTCCTTTCCTCATTCGGCAGGATACCGAACAAAAAAATAAAAAAATAATAATAATAACCGTCCTCTTGGTAGGCGGTTTAAGTGGGTTGGTCGGGAAAGTTTCTTGGTTGTTGCCGGTTGAGATCAACCAGCCGCCTAACAGCGAATGCCTTTTTGGGTGACGTTAAATCACAACGATCCCAGCGATTATCATTTTGTCTTTTGAACAATTTTATTATCCCTCCCAGGCCGGACAAAGAGAGTGGTATCCAACTTTAATTTTTTTTCTCTGTATCTTCCTCAGAACGAAACGACTTGGCTTTATTTCTTTCTTACTCCTTCTTTCGTTTTTATTTATTTTGTTATTTGTTGGTCGAAATCCCTTGCAACAAGAATGTTTTCGTGTGGCTCTGTGTGTGTATAACGCAGGATTTATTGTGTAATTTTTGTGCACTTACACATAGAAATCAAAAGATACAGGAAATTACTTTTATCCGTTGAGCGATGTCGTAAATCGATGTGAGAAGAAATTGAATTATTGATGGATGTATGGCACAGCACAAAAGGAACACATAAGCGATGGATGATGTAAAAATAACTGTTGTGCCAAAATGTAATTTATTTTCGGTTGGATCCTATTCCTGTGTGCCGACATTGGTATTGGTGCGGCTGCGAACTATCTTTGACTATTCGAATGTGATTCCCCGAAAACTGTCAGATTTCAACGAAATGGAATGAGGACTAATTCGGGCAGAAAGCAGGTCAGTGACTTTTGGCCACCGGAACCTAAGTTCTTCTGTTTTGGATAGAGTAAAACGATTTCGTTCGATGACCCCAAGTTGAAGTTGTTTCTAGTGGCTGATCTACTCAACCCATCCAAACATTTGACTCTTGTAGAATTCTACAAGCTTGAGGGGTAAACCATGTGTAATCGGATGTTTTGGATTGCGATCTGCAGAAACAGCCGTTGAATTTCTTCCAAAAAGGTGGCTTTTAATCCAAATCTCATCATTCGTGGTCGCAGAATAAAATTTAAACTCACAGCAAGCCCGCATTAGAAGGCATTCGGATTGTCAACCAAAGCGACTCTAGAGCAACATATCTTGTAGACGTCGGAAAGATCTCTGTCTGCAGTATTGCGCACATGAAAGCCCTTACCCCTACTACCCTTACATAGGTTAAGGTCCTGAAAAATTCTCCTCTGAGACTTACCCGGCATTTCTCATGATCCCATTGTTACTTCCGATGCAAACAAGACTTGATAAATGTTGCCTACTGATTGCGTTCAGAAAAGCCTTGCATTCTAGAACTAACTTCGAACTGGTGAGAGAGTTGAGTAAGGTCTTAAGGCTGCTATACTCGCCAACAGCATTGCATATACATAACTCTACTGGGAAAACAGATGCAAGTCTTCCTTCCTAACGAGTAGTAAATTCTAACGTATATCGCCTTCCAACAAGAACTGAAGACCCAAATACCTTACTTTCCTGGCACTGGTTCTGACCGAAACCATTCCTGTGCACAGAGAAAATCGATTTCGTATTTTCGCAGCAAAAAAAGTTGATGTGCCATTGCATCAGGCAGTGAGACCAAAATCAAGTGTAGTTGCAAAGACCACTTGTAAAGAAGGGCGGTCTAGAACAGGGCCAAGAGTGCTTCCAGCCGCGATTTGTAATCTGGTAAAAGTAACAAGTCCCATATCTTGCCGAAATCTATTAAAAACTGCTTAAGAGGCTTTCGATGAGACATCGTCCAAACCCAAATACTTCATACTTCGTTCCACTGAAACAGCTTTCCCCTTTTTGTCTAGAGGTTACCTGAAAGCCAATTTCTAGTACATCAATCGTTGATCACGCCAAGGGCTACCAACGCTTTAGAACAGACAGTAGTTAGGCATTGAGAATATTAATCATCCCAAGTCATGGAAACGCTGATAAACCGTCATCTGCCGAAATATCTTGAAAGACGAAAATTAGCACGATTTTCGTAGCAACACCGAGAAGTGGAACCAAAGTCCACACCAATCTGGCGAAAGCAATATAGTTGCAGATGATATTTCAAAGGCATCTAACAGAATTTGGTATCAAACTCTGATTCCCACAAGGTAAATGCTGGTGTGCCTCAGGGCTCCATTCTGTCTCCAACACTCTTTTTGATTTTCATTAATGATTTCTTGACCGCTACTTCTACTCCAATATATGATGTATTCCATTGCTTACGATAAATCTTTTTGCTGTGTAGATTGAGAGTGGAATTGAATGCTTCCAAAACACTGCACTGTTGTTTTTGGAGCGAAATTTACATACCCACTCGGTATTCATTAATGGTACTTGCACTGTCGAAACCGAAACTGACTAACGTTGCCCTTTCCGACACCCAACGTTGGAATGACCACATATTCGTTATCTCCAAAAATAATAAGAAATGGGTAGGTTTCCTTGCAGGATGTAAGGAATAATTTTCCCTCTCTGATGTAAGGCATTTATCCACACAAAATTGGAGTGCAATGAACACATCTGGCCATGTGCTCCTAAGACTTCTCTGCACTTGCTAGATATCATTCAAAACGATGCGACAAAACCCTAGGTGATGCTAATATTGCACAGTAAATTGACCTCGTCGAACACCGTTATCGCTATTTTCACCACCAGTGCTATGTCGAAATTTCCTGTAGCATACCGCCCTTCAAACCGTGAATAAATCCAACCCACTCTTTGGCGTATTTTGAAATATAATAACTCTCACTTATGCTGAATAACTCACGCTTTGCCGAGCTCTTCATAGTCATTGTAACCTGCAAACATTCAAAACCAACGTACATCGGCATCTCTTTTTCTTTCCTCCCTAATTTTCCTACGCCGGCGGCGCGAAACACGCGCTATCTATAAAAAAAAAGCAGTTTAGCCCTGTTTACTCTCTCCATCACATCAGGGTCCTAATTACCAGCATTGCTCTTGCTGGCCAAGTAACACATGCCGTCAAAAAATTGCGCTGTCGATGAAATGCCGTACTGCAATCGCGTACTTCTTGCCAAGTGCGGCCTAAGTCCTGTCCACCAGATTTTGAAGAGCGATTTTCCAGGTTTCATCTTGAATAGAGTATGCATTCACACAGTCAAATGGCAACCCTACTCGTTAATAAGCAAAAATCCACGTGAGCCCTTATCAATTGAACATCGAAATCCCAATCTAATTGGCACCTTTTGCACCTCTAATTCGGAAACTTGAATTTCAATGCTAATCTCGCTAATTGGCACGTAAACCTGTAAACCATATATTTCCAGATTCTCGGATAATCAAAAGCCGCTATTTAGGTATTCATTCAATTAAGTTTGTGACTAATCCCACCCGGTATCGTGCTCTAAAAATCTCACTTCTTCCAATCCCAACACTCGTAGATACACGTTTTCAATATTACCAATAATAAACACTCTTTATGGATGGAGCTTAGTGGTGTATAGTTTTAATTAAAAGCTCTGTCAAGCCCTTTTGTCTGATTTTAGCCAACCTTCAACCTACTGCCACCACTGATTTGAACCTCTCCATTCCACTTTCCACTCATTCTCATTCGAAAGTTGTAAGGATAATATTTTGAAAATTTTACAGTTCATTGGAAGAATTTAATTACTTTTGAAGGGGGATTAGATGGATTTGCTCGTGCAGAAAATCAGGAGGAACTTTGTCTGTTCATTGCGAATCCGGTCAAAAGTTTTGTCCCTTTAAAATAATATCCGCTGCCCCGTTTTCGTGGCACGATCGGTTGTTTCATTGTATTTTGGCGCGCATCACTAACAATTAAGATAAACTGCAAATGAAATTCTCAAATCAATTACCACCCACGATGAGTTTTGGCGGGGGTTTTCCAGTTTCCAGTTTCGAGTTTCGAGTTTCGAGTGTCGGATTTCGATGCGATGGTAGCTCCATCTCTGGGGGTAAAGGAGGTTTACTGTTTGCAAAACAAATGATTAACGAAGGATAATAAATTTTGCACAATAACTGTTTGGAAGAAGAACTATAGGGGGAACATGGGGGATTACGCACATTGACACGGAGGAATTGGAAAAGCAGTCATCGTTGTTGGATAAGGGTAAGGAAGACATCGATGATGGAGGGAGCATACATTGTGTACGAAAGGATAGTATTCGTAAAGCATATTACAGCGGAAATAATATGAAGAAGGAGGAAGTTGCGTTGGAAGTTTCCACCAAGGATATGTTCGTCCCGTGCGCATAACAAATTGCAACAAACAACCCTGTGATGCATATTAATACGGGGGTGAGTAAGATGCAAGAATTTCATGAATGGCAGTCCCGTACACATACATATACGAGTATGTTATGTGTCGTCCTTGTTGCCGTTGTGTCTCCAAGGATTAGCATGTGTGAGTGGGTGTTGCAAGAAGACTATAGTACAACGGATGGGTGAAATGTATTTTAAGTCATGGGATAAGTTTTGGTAGCGATTGGGTCGAGTCGAGACGACACGACTCCCACAACAACTTTTGATAAAGGATCAATGTAATTTCGGATAGTCGTGGCTCCATTCTGAAAGATAAGAAACTTTTCCTCGGCTTGAATTCTATTTTTCTTTTTCTTTTTTACTTTTTTGACTTCCTTTTTGCTGTTGCTGCTGATGGCTGCTGACTTGTACTATTTTTTTGCATCCACACATGTGTTTTCCATCGAATCGCAATCAGTTCGTTGAACTTTGTTGCTCGATACGAGTATTCGTATTTTTCATTCTTTTCTTCGTCCTTTTTCTGATTCTTTTGAAAAGAAAATTTAAGTACCCAACGTTGCCTGAATCGATAGTAATTTGTATTTGTAATTACTTTCAAGTTTCACTTGGTTACTACATAGGAGTATATTTGTACCAGGATATGGGAAACTATTCAGTGGCAAACGTCCTTTGTTGGATACGTGTAAACGTTCTCGTATATGTGAGGAATTTCGAGCCAAATTTTGAATGACACTGGTGAATGATGGACGGCTTTTGTGTGGCAGTGCAGCAGAACTTGTGATGAGAAAGTTGGTAATTGGTTTTAGACGAAGGACCAAGTTTTTGTTTTACAGTGACTCTTGCGACGTTATACACGGTTCAGTTGATTGATTTTCATATGACAATCGATGGCATTCCAACTTATTATCTTTTCAAATTCGCTCGAAAATCGCTGTTTTAGCTCGATGACGCGGCTCGAAGGACCAATTTCTTGTTTTATGGATGGTTCAATGTAGCTGAATTGAAAAGTCTCTACGATGACTTATTCTTGTGAATAGCCTCTGAAAATAAAACGGAATTACAAATCCGCAGTTTCGATTCGATATCATTGTGCTACTGCGTCACAAGTTAATTTTTAACAATTTGTCACAGTGCGACAGCGAGTGGACAATCAAATATCTGCGCACTTTCATTTGACTCTACAAAAATAAATCACTCTTTCTACTTCAGTGGCGCCGACGAGAAAAATATTTTCCACCTTTTGTGTCATCCTGACGTTGTTTTTTCTACCTCCATACCCACAATCAACTACGTTTGTAAGCCAACCTCCTGCAGCTCGTCGTAGTATGACATAAAAATATAATTCATCGCACGTTTACCTTCATTTTAAGGGGATTAATGAGCTCTGAGCATAAATTTGTCCTTCATCCTGTGTCCAATTAACCTAAGAAAATACAATTTGATTTGATTTTTTGTTTTTTTTTTGTTTTTCTTGTTGGTGCTACTCGTACTTCTCTGACAAATTGCTGCCATCATCCCCCGGTCACAAATCACAAATCACTGGGAAGTTTGTTGAATGCAAACTCTTAAAAATCTAACCTGTATCCAATGTCAGGACGAACAAACAAAACGAAAAGAAAAATAAAATTAATCTCACATTAAGGATATAATTACGGCTGATGTTTTGAGAGCATCCCAAGATTGGTACCAAGCTTTTAAAATCACTGTTTGACTAATCCATTTACTTAAAGTGATACTTTGCATGTCAACAAGATATTTGGAGTGTTGAACCTTTGGTGGCCGTTTACTTGGTTCGGTTGACAGCTGCTGTGCATAAAGTTCCGTGTGTTGGTATCGGAGAGAATGAGAAGCCATGAAATTGCTGCCATTGTTTTCCTGGGGTGAAATAGTGAATTTTGTTTGCTCACCTGCTGGGAAAACAATTGTCCGTAGAAATGGGTTAGAACAGATTAATTGTGAGGAGAAATGTAGAATTGGAATAAAGTTATTTCTAGCTGACCGTTGGTGATTAATTACGCCTGGGAACGGTGGGTTTTTATCTCGAGGAAGAAAAAAGAAACTACTCAACCAATTTTAGTCTAGCATGGTCTATAACCTAAACTCGAGAGGAAACCTCATCAAAATTGGACAAAGTGGGATGCGACTTCTGAAGCAACAACACACACATCCATAAAATATGCAAAGCAAATTCATTAGGCCGTTCTTTCTGGCTTATTGTCAAGAAATCAAGCTCATTCAGCTTGAAAAATGCTCAACTGCTCCGCCTTCAAAAACCAGCGCCATTTGTCTGAACTGGACTGTCGTGACAGGAACAAATACATCGTTACACGAATTATTTAATGAGTACCGGCAGTCAGAGAAGACAAACGGAGAAAGATGAATCTATAAACAATGGGGCTACCTACGCTAACAATCACAATCGTCATGTCCTCGTTCTCGTTCTCGTTCTCGTAACAATGCTCGTTTGTTCCGCAATTGGATTTCAATCATGGCAAATACAGTTACTTACAACAAATTGACAAAAAAAAAAAAACAAAAACGAAGGAAGAAACGCAATTTCCATATACAACAAAACAAGAGAAGGACAAAACGCATTTTGCGCTTCCTTCTCTAATAGAACTTGAACACTCGAGAGGTTTCAATCGAGGACGTAATTGAACCTCAATTGTGCCAAGTCGGCGAAAGATGTCGAGGAGTTTCGGTTTCCTTCTTTTTTTTTGTTTTCTGTTTCTTCAGGGCTGCCACTTGAAATAAAATTCTGTTCAGAGTTAAGAGCCCCATTGTGTTATTTATTAGTGAATCATTCGAGAAAGAGAGCGGGAACTTAAGAAGAGGGTTCCTTCACTTCGTTGGCGTAGCCCCCAAGTCCTTTAAAAGAAAAAAAAAAAAACAAAAAAGGGAAGAAACACGCACTCAAACCTCTCAAAGAAACTCTTAATGAACTCCCTTGATACATAAATATTCGATGAAAGTATGTAGTGTCATACCTGGTTTTACTCAATGTATGATACACGTACATGCATATGTGCGAAGACCAATATGAGAGGGGTATGCATATGTACTCGTATGTGAAAAGGTGGATAAAGGTTATAGGCCAAAAACAGATACAGGTGCTGGAACATAACCACAGGCATTAGGGGCAGATGACAGTTGTCACGAATGATAATAGGGTCCTGTAACCTAATGAGAAACATACGCACTTAAATAGAATACCATTTGACACTGTCTGACAGAATGTCCTTCATTGTCATCGTCTTGTTCTAGTATTTAGCATTTAATTGCTTGGAGAGTTGTTCACCGAAGTGTTTGAAAGGGGATGACAGTATGGCTGAATATTGTCATGGTGTAGGACTATTCTTGTCAGTAAGCAACCAACCCAATGAAACTACCTTTAGATTTGGTTTGCACCTTAAAACAGAAAGACGGTGTTGTTATATGGTCGGCGGTGGCTGAATTCTCCGTATTTTTACGTAGCTTTACTGTCTTTACTGATTTAAACCCATAGAATTACATTAAACGCTTCGGTAGCAAACAGAAAGTTTAAAACGCGAGCCATTTGCTTAGATAGAGATCGTGAGCAAATGAGCTTATCAGTGAAGGCATAAGATTGACTGGAATATTCGAAGCATTTGAGGAAGAAGGCAACCCTAGAGCCCTAACTACACATACATACGTACGAGTTATGACATTTTTTAGGCCACAGGCCACAGGATAACACGCTCACCATACTTACTCTTCAATAAATCGATTGTAGCGTGTGCTGTGTGACTTGTGGCATCATTCTGTTGAAATCTTATGTCGTCCAAGTCCATATATTCCAATTCGGGCCAAAAATATGGCCCAATAACGCCGCCGGCATGCAAACCGCACCAAACAGTTATTTTTTGTGGTTGAAGTTGTGATTCATAAAGCACATGTGGACGCATATTTTGCTTATTGACGAACCCATTGAATAAAAAATGAGCTTCGTGACTGAAGATGATTTTGCGATGAAATTCATCATCTTGGCGCATCTTCTCCAGAACCCAATCGGAGAACAGAACGTACGTCGCTTCAAATGGTCAATCGGCTTCAATTCTTGAGTCAGCTTGGTCTTGTATGGGTGTAAACCCAGATCCTTACGCAAAATACGCCATAATGTGATCTGAGCGATGCCCAATTCTTGAGAACGCCGTGGAATTGACTGATTTCGATCGTTTGCTACGGACGCCTGAACGGCAGCGATATTTTCGACACTTCGACCAACCCGTTATCTCACTGACACGGCAACATCACACAACGAATACTCAAATTTTTGCACTAAACTTGTCAACTTTGCAGTGTCTACTAGGGCGAGATTTACGACCGAAAATTGGAGTTAAGGCTCTTAAAGTTGCAGTCACCGACTCCGAATTTCGGTGGAAAATTTTTATAATTTGCAGACGTTGCTCGTTCGTGTACTTTACCATGATGAAAATGTTGAGTTTACTGAATAAATTGACAGTGACAGTTTGATGATTAGTGAAAGAGTGCGTTCACAAATTAAATTCAAATTTTTTCAAGTCTCTATTTTTGGCCATCATGAAAGGCCCAGTGGCTTTAGATGTGGGATCTCTTGGACTGGCTAACAAATTTACAATTGACGGTACAAAGCGGGTTCTATGCAGATGGTAAGGTATCAGTTGCCATCGTCTTGACGTGGACCTACATGATATAATCGAGAGCTATTAAATGGCAAATTGACAATATTTTGTAGAATTCAACTGATCGGCGAATTGATGATTGCAACTAGTCGTAGGGTTCAGTGGATATGTGGCATGTTGCACAATTGTGATGGTAGATCCAGGTCTCAAGCAAGGCACTTTCTCTTGATGTAATGAAATAAGTCGCACCTTGGCCATAAGCAGCAATTTTGCTTACCTACGCGCAAATTCTGTGACAAAATATCGGACCAACTTGCATTTGCTCTAGAAACTGAAAGAAATAGTTGAAAGAGGTGGAATGCTGTGAAAATGCAGTCTTGGTTCGATTGGAGAAGCAGCCAGGGTTCTTGAACTATAGGGATTTCATGACGAATCTGTGAGTGTTGGTGATTTTTGTATAGCAAATGTCATCATTGCATTCTGAAGCATGCTAAAGGAGGACAGTTTCACAGGTAGAGCACAACTCCTACAGAAATCACTGTGAGGAATACTTAAATGTATTCAAATAGCCATCTCCCAGGATTGGAGGTATACTTTCTCATGAAGTTGATCTACTTTCTTGACATGACTTTAGCCATGTGTTTTCAAAGCATATGGAGCAGTATCATACGAAAAACAATATTTCTACCCTGACTTGAGTTATGTGTAGTCGTCCTTTTAGGTAAATTTATCGGGTTTCAGTCTCAATAGTAGCACGGTCCGACTCGGACATCACATCAGCCTGATGCACCTCCATCAAAATGGACAACTTTTGTTAGCATTTGGAAATACATTCAATACAGCAGATCTATACGAGTAGAGCAACGCCGAAAATATTTAAATCCTTAAATCCATTCATATTATAGATTCCGATGGCATCCTAAGGGTCGGATGCAGGTTGTAAAATTCCACTCATTCGAGCAGCAGCACCGAATCATCCTGAAGAAGTTACATGGAGCGATCCAGAACCTGTGTAGATTATTGCTTATAGCCTAATAGCAAAGTATAGTGAATAGATTCTTTTTATTAATTTTTGTTTCCTTATTCCCTTTTTAGACAGATCTCCTTATTTCACGCAAAATTGGGCACCTGCCAATAAACTGAAAAATATACTCTCTCTCTCTCTCTCTCTCTCTCTCTCAATCTCTCCCCAATCTCTCTCTCTCTCTCTCTCTCAATCTCTCCCCAATCTCTCTCTCACTCACTCTCTCTCTCTCTCTCTCTCTCTCTCTCTCTCTCTCTCTCTCTCTCTCTCTCTCTCTCTCTGCCAAATAACTATTGTGTTCCAAATTGTGGCATAGCCGGCTCTGTGGTGTTACCCTGATGCTTCCTCCTGGAACCTCTCCATTGCCTGCTCATCCACACATCCACATTCCACATTTGAGCTTCCAACTCGCCATATCGTCGACACTCAGTTCCATTCCACAATCACTAGCTAGTTCCAGTGACTCTTTATACCACCCCGCGCTACTTTGTATTGTTTGTAGAGCTGCTTTCTTCGGTAGCCGATAGTCCGGTATGTTCAGTACTTTGACGACGTGCTCCACTTCTAGTTTTATGGTTTTAGTAAAGAGTGGTGGTAGGCCTGTCTCCAACGTAAGCAGTTTTTCCACTGTCTCTTATTGTTTTCCTCTCCACACTTGAGCTTCACCAAAAAGCAGTCCTACACCATGGACAATATATGTATTTGTTGGAGAAACAGTTTACAGTGAAACAGAAATAGATTCTACACTTTGCAGTATTCGAAGAATCTGCTTACGCCATCCCCAAAAAATGAACTTAACCAGTACACCTGCATACTCCACACTTCCAAGTAGGAAATCCACAACAATAGCCACAATGAAGTGGGGAAATAGACTAGGGATCAAAGCACAACCTTGTCTCACTCCTAATCTCGATTGAAACCACTTTGATTATTCCACACCATTCCACACAGCTACCTTGGTATACATACAGGTTTTCGATCTCTCGTCCGAACTTAAGTGACATACCCATTCCAAAGAGCTTATACAACAGGCCATTGAATCAAAGGCTGCCTTGAAGTCAACGAGGAATGCATACAGTTTTCTATTCCTAAGAGAAATGACTCCACAATACTATTTAAAACAAACACGTGACCAACAGTGGAGTATCCTGGCCGGAAACCGCTTGATACTCCTTAAACAGATTATTGGTGCCTATCCATGCAGTTAGGTAGTTCCCTGTTCCATATTTGTAAAATTCGACTAGTATCTCATCCAATTCTGCCGCCTTACCACGCTTAAGACTACTTAGAGCCTCAGTAACATCCTGCAAACAGTTGGTCTATCCAAAAAGTCGTTCCGGGAGTTAGGTGGGACATACTGAATCCTAGACGTACTGCAGAAAGGGGTCAATAGTTTGTCCAAGTGAACTTGAATGATGGTTGGGCTTAGTTCCGTATCTATTAAGCCTTCATTGCATTTACATTAAATTTTTCGCCAGCTGAATGATAGTTGCCTCCCCTTCGTGCCATTATCAAACCACGGTTTTTTGTTGTATTATTCCTACATTGGCTGATGATTGGGGACACTTTTCACATGCTGTTTTCACTTTTCTCATCCAATTGTCGTCTATGATAAACTATGAGGATATGAGACTCATGTGCCACGCACCAAAGATCTCGGTTACCATCAGCTCAAAGGTTACAACAATCGGGAGGTGATCTAAATATGGAACTTGTGTCACTTCAAAATATTAGGGTCTTCCATTCACAATAGTCGTTTACGGACGTCCCCGGCCATGTGAACTCTCCATGATTGTCAATCAAACTTATAACATCCAGCACTCTTAACCCAGGGGAATCACAGAATTCCAACAACTACTCGTAGGTGCCATTTGATCCTTAGATTATCGACCTATTCCAGCTACTCTTTTTCCAGTATCTCCTTCTTTTTCCACTCTTGCGTTCAGGTCTCATATCACACAGACATTGTGGTTTCCGCAGCACATCGCGGCACTTAGGCACTGCCTCTCGCATTCGAACGCCCTGGTACTGGAATTCCTTTTCAGAGTTTGCCCACATAGTTCAATTTGTATGTTTTTGTTTCTCGTAGTGAATTCGGTTTTTTCTTGTTTCCATGATTTCTTCGGAAAAAGTTCCTGAACCTTAGCTTCACTTGTCCGAACCACACAATAAAACACCCTCTAAACTGTGTATGCTGTAGAGGTATAAGTCTCCTTAACATCGCACATAACATCTTGCCGTACTCTCAGAGCGCTTGAAAATAACATTTTTAACAATCTTATTGTGTCCTATCGGGAACTGTCGTGTTTCGTCGCACACTTAGTCATTATAACCTTCAAACATTTAAAACCAACGTTCATCGGTACCTCTCTTTTTTTCCTTCCTAATTTTCGTTCGCCCGCGTCGCGTGTATGCATGTGTACTCAAATCCCTTGCTTTGTGCCAAATTCGTCCAAACCGTGCAGTACGACGATAAAGAAGGAGGCTCGCTGCTCCGTAAAAGTAAGAAATAGGGAGAATATTTGGTTGGTTTGGCGCCAAAAAAGTGTTTAAACACGGTGATGCGCTGTCATGTGACTTCTTTAACATCAAACTTACGAAAATTGTGCGAAGCTCACAAGCTATCCTAACACCAGTCTTTGAGATTGCTATAGATTTTGCCTTGCTCGAATCGGCTGTTAACTCTGATAATGGTACCTCGTCAGATATCAGGAAAGAGCTTATCTTACCTAATCAAAAGACTTAAGATTCTTTGTTAGACCCTTATTACCTTAGTCCTGCTTTATGACGCAGAAGCATAGACATCAGCGAATGCGGTGAAGACACCCATGGCCCTTTTGAACACAAGTTTCTTTTAAAATAGTGGCAAACTCTACGAGCTGAAGAGCAACACCAACCTGCCTGATTCGCAGAAATTAATATTAACGCCGGAGTGAAGAGTCTTCGATTGCTTCCCAGAAGGACAAGAAAAACCTCGCCACTCTGAAGTGTGGAACTGAAAGCAGTTGGCCAAAGACCGCGCTACCTTCAGAGATCTATTGGTTGAGGTTGAGATCCACCACACACTGTAGCTTCATTACTGTCTTGACTTCAATACTAACAGGGATCCAACTCTGGCCACTTGATTAATGGCGCAATACTCCGCGACTTCTGAGTGTGCCGGAACTCGACAGATTACTCTCCTGTGCTATTTGCAGCGACCTGATTAATCCTTACGACTCCACTTTGACACACGCTGCGGTATGTGAGTTGACTGAAGAAATTTTATATGCAGGGGTTGCCAGAGAAGGCCTCACACAAATACCTTTGGCTATTTCTTCAAAACTATCTCTGAAATGGATGCAAAGTAATCAGGACTTTTTAAAAATAGTGAGGCCATCTTCACTGATGTCCTGTCACAATTTCATGAGATTTTAACGTATAGAAGCTAAGTTATTGCGTCTGAAGTGACAGTATGCTTATGTCATCGAGCAAAAATTGCTCAGAATTCATCATTCGAAGGTCATCATCAAGGAGGCCCAAAAGAAAAAAAACTTCCATTGTGACTGGTGATGAAACATGGTGTTTTCAATATGATCCAGTGCCGAGTGGAAGACGCCAATTTGGTCGAAACCAAAAAAATCTCGTTTGGGGAAGCCAAAAGTGAGAACAATGTTGATTTGGTTTTGAGATTCCAAGCGCCAGAATATCTCACTGAAGGAAGTTGCCGTTTGTTGCACGATAATGCGGCATTTCATCGATCGACACTTGTTACCGATTTTTTTTTAAGCCAAAAATCGCATTTTCACTGTCAACCACTCCCCGTATTTGGCTGGTTTTTCCCCGTGCGACTGTTACCTTCTTGGAAAAATGCGTTTGTCGATGAAAGGAAAGCGTTATGTGAACGTAGATGCCATCAAAAAGGCTTGTACCGGCATCCTGAATTACATCCCGGCCGACGAACTAAAACACTTGACATGCTTTTAGAACATGTAAATCGCTGTATTGAGTCGGAAGAGGAGTATTTTGAATAAATTAAATCGATTTTGCCGATAGATGGAGCTCCGATTTCCGAAATTGTACAGCACCGTCAAATCACACGATCTTGGAGACCAGGCAACACGTCGATTCTTAGAGATAATGTTCCCCTCGAACACTGCCTTCAATAAATCGATGGTTTCGCCAAGCAGTGTGACTAGTGTGACATGTGGCAACATCCTGCTGAAAACAAATGCCCAGCAGATAATGTTCACTATTTTTTGGAAACAAAAGTTCGTTGATCATGGTTCTGTACCGGGCGCCATTTATGGTGACATTTCGATCATTTTTTTTTTTTGAAGAAGTACGATCCAGTGATGCCGCGAGTTGATAAACCGCACCAATCAGTACAGCTTTCGGGGTGCGTCGGTAGCCGATGGATCACCTTAATAGTTTCCTTGCGCCGAAGTCGACAATGTTGCTTATTAACAAAGACACTGAGGCAGAAGTGGGCTTCCTCTTTGCACAATCAATAAATGTTAGAAGCTTGAGAGAAAATTTTTCATCACTTGTTGCACACCTTGATTCATTTGTAAGCATTCCAGATATTGTTATTGTCTCTGAAATCTGGATTTATAGTTTTGAGAAAAATGATTATCATTTGCCTGGCTTTACATTCTTTGCGAAGACAAATGAAAGTTATGCGGCAGGGGGTGTCGGATGTTTTGTAAAAAATGGTTGCGTTATAAAGGAAGTGAAAAGTATCGATTTCCTTAGTGCAGATATTATTGAAATTTCAATTGAAATTAATCATGTTGAGTATGTTGTTTTATGTGTTTATAGGCTGCATATGTTTAATGTTGCGTCGTTCATAGAAGAATTTTCTCGTTTGTTAGATCAGATAAAATCAAATAACCTAATAATTGCCGGAGATTTCAACCTAAATTTATTAAATAAAAGCGATTTGATTTCTAATTACTTGGCGATTCTGGCATCGCATGGTCTTGCGAGTTTTATCAATGAACCAACTAGGATGATCTTTGGAAGGTGTTTAGATCACTTTTATGGTCGATTGAGCAATATTTCATTGAGCTCCTGCGAAAGCGGCATTTATGATCTAAATATTACCGATCACTGCATGACAGCGTTGTTGGTTGACACTGGTACTTTTCAAAAAGCAAATGTTGGAGTGAGTGTTCCTAAAAGTGTTAAGAAAATTGATTTCGTACAACTGAAAACAAATCTTTTTTATGAGTTTTGGGATGAAGTTTACGCAGAAAGTGATGTCTCAGCATCGTATTCACTATTTTTGAATTGTCTTAAAAAGCACATAGAGGACTGTACTTACACTGTGCCTTTAAAAAAATCTTGCAAAAGACTTAAACCTTGGATTACAAGTATTCTTATTAAAAAAGTTCAGGCAAAAAACAAGTTAAGAAACAAATGTTCCAAAAACCCCAATAACTTTAGATTGAGTGATCGATATAAAAAATTATGTTCTCGACTTAAAAAAGAAATTCGTAAGAGCCGTGATGATTACTATAAAAATCGATTCTTTTTTGCTAAAGGTAGTTTAAAGAGTGAATGGAACGTTGTTAATAGTATATTAAAAAAGTCTTCGTGTACTTCCAAACCTACAACAATTCGAATTAATGACTGTGACATTTCTGATCAACTCGGTGTTGCTAATGCATTCAACAATTACTTTTTTTCAATAGCCAACAATCCATCTTCACAGATAGGTCAACAATTTGGTTCTTCTTATGGTAGCTGTGATGAGAATTTTCAAATCAATAGTTTTTCGTTCGAGCCAATATCTGCTTTTGAACTTGTAAAAGTTATTGGGACACATAACGCTTCTAATGCTAGCGGTTATGACGGTATCTCCAATATACTTTTGAAACGTATAGGATGTTCCATAGTAGATGTACTAGCAGTCATTTTTAATCTTAGCATATTTTCTGGAGTTTTTCCTAGTGCTCTCAAATGTGCAGACGTAGTTCCGCTTTATAAAAAAGGCTCAGCAGATGATGTAAGTAACTATAGACCTATTTCACTTCTTCCTGTTTTTAGTAAACTCTTGTTCCAGTGTTTTCTCTAACCTTGATGCAAAAAAGCTCACTGCAAGTCTATTTGTGGATATTACGAAAGCATTCGATATGGTTAACCACACTATATTGCTGAGGAAACTAGAAAATGCTGGATTTCGCGATTTTATGCTCAATTGGTTCAGAACATATCTTGCAAATAGATCTCAAAGAGTTAAGCACGGTGAAACCAGGAGCGATGTTAAAATTTTAAATTTGGGAGTACCTCAAGGCTCTGTATTGGGACCTATTATGTTCCTCATATATATTAATTCACTCTTTGACCTCGATTTTAAAGGTACACTTATTGCTTTCGCAGATGATGTGGGCTGCTCCTACGGTTCAGATAGTGCTTTAAACTTGGTTTCTGATATTAACTGGGATCTAAGCATTTTAAGGATCTGGTTCGCTGAACATAGATTGAAAATTAGTTCAAAAACTAAATTAATGTTTTTTAACCTATCGAACGCAACCGACATTAATGCGGAGTTTTACATTCATTCCATGGATTGCCAAAAATTCAAACTTGTACGCTCATGTGTACCAGCTTCCTCTCCTCTTACCTTTAACAATAGTCTACATTGCAATAATGAGTGTTTTTTAATTGAGAACGTAGAAGAGTTTAAGTACTTGGGACTCACTATTGACTCTAAAATGTCATTCGCAAACCATACGCAGTCATTGAAAACATATTTTCGTTCCACTCTCCGACATTTTTTCTACCTTAAAAGTGTTTGCTCTGACAAATTATTAAGAATTATTTACTATGGAATTTTTCATTCGAAGCTCCAATATGGAATTGCCTGCTGGGGAGGGGCATATAAGAATAAAATTCAACCTCTTTTAAATTTGCAAAAAAAATGTTTTGAAAAAAATTTGTCGAAAACACCGTCGACATCCCAGTTTTCCTTTGTTCCGTGTTACGAAAATTCTTCCCGTCCGTCATTTGTATTGTTTTAAGGTATTAAAAGCATTCTTTAACAGATCGGGGAATCGAAACTTGAGATTAATTTCTGATTATAATTTACGAAGAAATTTTTCTAACGTTGTATCTGTACCTTTTTTCCGTACCACCGCCTTTCGTAACTTTTATTTGGTTTCATCGTGCCGCCTTTTTAATAAACTACCTCAATCGATCAGATCAGAGACCGTTCCTGGAAAGTTTGTGAAATGCGTCAAACTGTGGCTCTTACAATTAAATTACAATAATTTAGAAGCCATTCTTTCTGACATTCTGGTATAACTTTCTTCTTTTTGTTCTTCCTTTTTTTTCTACAATTTATATTGAAGATTCATATTGAATTATAATTTTTAAATATATTCATATTATTTTTATTGTATGTTATGTTATGTATATTAATATTTAAGGGTTACCCCACCAATTATCAAAAAATATTAATCAAGCCTATTGAAGTGGCATTTGACACTATTTTAGTACGTATAGTATATAAAATGCAAAATGTCATTAAAGTATTTCTAAAAATCTGATTTAAATAATGTAAATTGTGTATTTTAATTTATTTGAAATAAAAATCTAATCTAATAAAAAAAAAAAAATCATGTGAATCGACCTCCAACTATTCAATCATCGAATTAGCGAAGTCAGGTCCTTGCATAATATCTTCCACAAAATCGATAGACAGAGGACAAGTTCTTGCGCACGATGAAGCGGTAAATTTGGATCTTCCTCACCACTGCACTGGCTTTAACGACGTCCATATTTTCATCAGTGGCTTAGAATCCAAAAGAGTGAATGTAGTGAAAAATTGTTCAGTTGCTGACTGTCTAAATACTATTTAAGGGCATATTTCAGGATTTTTTGCTAACCACGAATGGTTAAAATACAATTCACATTGTGAATAATTATATACTTCTCTTTCTCCATTCCTCTGTTCCATTAACCCGACTGTTGAACCACTTTTTTTCAATATTTAGTTGTTAGTTGTCAATCGTAGACTAAAAAAAAAGAAACTAATTAGTTGTTAGTTGTCAGTTCAATTAATTCTTCTTAAATGAAGACTGTGCTCTTGATAGTTCTGTTCAGATGGACGAGTGCCCCTTAGATATCGTGAAACCGCCTCTAAATTAGGGTAAGCTTAAGGAGTAAGAATAAATAAACACCACTATCGTTGTAATACAATACATCGAAAACCAGAAGAGAAAAAGTATTGGCCTCACGTTAATCATCTTTCTTGGCACAATACCCTTCTCTTCATTACGTAGTTATGAAATTTGACAAGTTTCTCGACAGTTCCTTCATTTGAAGTCTGCCTTTGATGGCAAATTATCGGCTGTTTCACAAAACTTTTCTCCTCGTGGGCGTATCCTGCCAACTGACTCAATCAATTAAATTAAGCATCTCCGCTCTAATTGCAGATGCCCACCACTGTCATCGTACTTTGTTGTATACAACAAAATGCAAATTAATATTCCCGACAGCCACCAACCACCAACCACCAACCACGAGCCACAAGCCGCCATTCATCTGTCCACAAAAACCTAATCAATAATTAAATTTCACAATTTAATTGAAATACATTTGTTTAATGTTAAACATTGGTATGCATACGTTTGAGGATATTCGAACCCGATCAGGAGGGATTACCCAGTTAACAACACATGTGACCACCACCAGAGATGCAGAGCTATTTTCAGCTTCTATTGTAAATCATAGACAGAATCAATTAAATTGTAAATTGTACATTTTTCCACAAATTGTAACACTCAGGACACATATACGAGTACAACAATGTTAATCGCGCTGAGTGGTTTAATTAATTTTTTTTTTTACAATTTATGCGTAAAATGAAACTGAACGAGGGGTGGTTTGAGGGTGTGATATTGAGCATGGGAAACATATTTTTTTTTGTTTCCAATGTTGTTTCATGAAATTAAGCAAAACGGTGGAAACAACGTAAAATTTGTTGACATTTTCCAAACAGCAAAATACTATACTCGTAATTAACCAAATAATTTGTGCTAAGCAGATTATGCAGATACAAATTGAATTAATTATTTATAGTTCGGGTTGCTTTAGTGCCGTTCATGCAACACAAGTACTCATTTGTAGACCGTCATACCGAGTGTCGGGTGGAGATATTTGTTTATATCTGACAAAGCCGTGCTATGAAATATGTCGATTTCAGCGATTTACGATACACAGACATGGTTTTATGGGGTTGCTTGAACCTTTGACCTATGCCCGGTAAATAATGAGAAATCATAAATCAGTGGATCTCGTATCGGAGGTATTTACTAAATAAAGCCGCTCCGGGGTCTGCCTTTTTGTTTGCTTAGCTTTATTCAGATTGACAAATATTTCCGTATGCCAGAGCTGTTGGTTTCAGTTATCAGTAACATCTCGTTTGGATAAGAGTCAAAATTGGTTGGAATGACGATAAATAATTTACAATCAAATGGTGATGTACCAGGAATAGACTTACCCTTGAACAATGAAACGAAATTCTCCAACTTACTTACTTAGTTAGGTAGCGCTACAGTCCAGGATTTAGTTATAAGTGGTTTCTTGCGGACCAGTGTGAGATTCCCTTAAGGTCGCTCGCTATTAAGTCTGCTACTTCATCTTCTAATATTCCCAGCTTGCAGCTCAATTGAATCTGCACATCATCAGCATATAAATGTATTAGTGGGTGTCAGACTATTTGTGGCAGACCATATATAAACATTACAAACAGTAGTGGTCCAAGATTTTAACCTTGTGGTACTACTGACTTTAGTTCTTTTAGCTGAATCAGAGATGCTGAAATGAAAAGTCTGTCGAATGTTTTTGAGAAGCATAGGAGCCCAAGAAAAATATCAAGTCCTGATCCATCGCACTTCTCACATCATCAGAGACACAACTATGGTTTTACCTGAAGCCAGACTTTTGGCCACGCAGAAGTTTCTTTATCTTCAGCTAGGACGATCTTTGGACAGCTGCCCACAGTGCCGCACTCCAAGTTGGCTGAGATCACCTTCAACTTTTTTTCTTTTTTTTTAACATCGAAAGCCTAAAGGTCAGTGTGGGACTTTAACCGCACTAAAAACATGTCTTCATCGTATGGACGGGAATATTTAGATATTTCGTCAGAAGGGTGTCCTGAGCAAAGGCTCAAGGCGTTCGTCTAGTCGTCACTGTCAAGGTTGTGGAGAAATTACTTCTCGCTGGAAACGCTCACTCTCCCGGCGGCGTTCTATACCTCTCAGCTCCATCATCAATGTCACGATTGAGTCTTTAATAGCCTGCTATTTCCGGCGGCTGCTTAAAATACTGGGGACCAGGTTTATCGCTGAAGCTGGTTCCCCGATCGCTTCGTTAATGGAGGTCATGATGTGCTCGAATCTCGGACACGAGAATAGAACATGTTCCGCATCCTGTATGGTTCTCTCACAGTTTGGGCAGTGAGGATCATCTCTTAATGCCGAAGCGATGGAGATAGCCTCTAAAGCAGCCATGTCCACTGAAGGCTTGCGTGAGGTATTAGTTTACCTCTCCATGCCTCCTCTGCAGCCATTCATCAACGTTGGGGATTAGGGCATACGTCCATTTACCCTTTTGGGAACGGTTCCATCTACTTTGCCATGCACAAATTGTATTACGCCGGGCATCTTCTTTTGGTAGGTTGTCCCCTCGGATCTTTTGCAGCGATCCGGTCGATCGGCGGCATGCCGGTCAGGATGCATGCAGCGTCATCAGAGACGGTCCTATATGCGCTCACTACACGGAGCGCGCTCAGAAGGTGTGTGGAAATTATTCCGGCCGCTTAAGAGCGTTAGCCATTGCCGATACCCAGATGGGAGCCGCGTACAAAATCACTGAACTGGTAACCCTTGCTAGCAGTCTTCGCTTACTAGACCGGATGCCCGATGTATTTGCCATTATCCGGGACAGAGTCATCGTGATCCTGTCGGCTTTACCTTTTACTTGCTTTAGATGCTCTTTAAAGCAGATCCTTGCATCTAGGGGGACTACCAGGTGTCGCAGGAAAGGCTTCGATGTGACCGTAAAATCGCCACTCTGGAAGGAAAGCACTTCTTTCTTTTTCCTTATGGTCAAAAGGACTGTTTCGGTCTTCTGTCCCGGCCGGTGCAATCCGTTTCTTTAACCTTCAACTTGGTCCTCTGTATCTATGTTGGATCCGTAGACGCCTGACTAAACCAATTTCAATGTACTGCCGGGATGGTCCTGTATAAGACCAGCTTGGTGTTACGGAATAAGTCTCTGTTACCCAAACGATTTCTGCGTTAATATCGATGCTTATAACTGCGGAGTCAAGGTGGACGAAGTCCTTAAGTACCTCGAAGTTATAGCTGCCATTGATAACGTTCTGGCCAAGCCGTTGGTGGTGTGCGTTCTTTTCCGATGACAGCATGTACTTTGTTTTGTCATCAATACCATCCGCGTAGGCAAGTAATCGCGCCTCTTTTTTTTTAGTAAGTGAGTTGTGCACGGTTTTTTCCAGGGCGATCCTAAAACATTCACTTGACCGCGGGTCTCCTTGTCTTTCCGTTGCAAGTCTCGGTTAATTCATTACAACCTTCATGGAGCAGCAGGAATTCTCCATAGTCTCCTGCAAAATCTGACGATTTAGACAGGGTTTTCAAGGTATGGAGTAGTGTAGTTTGCCCCTATGTAGGTTGTATATGTAGCTTTGAAGTCAACACATACATGGTGAGTGTGGATCTTTTCTAAGTCCTGCCGTAGTGTGAATATTTGATCGATGGTGGACTTTCCTGGCCTGATACAACACTGGTAACACCGCAGAAGAGATCTTATAGGCGATGTTTGGGAGGTTTACTCCTCTATAATTGGCGCAGTCGAAAAGGTTAAAGGTGGATTTAATGCTTCAGGCATCCTTTCCTCTGAGCTAGTGCATGTTTCCAAGCAGGTCATTTCTTGCTTCTTTAAATAGATCTGAAGGCAGTGCGTCTGCGCCTGCAGCTTTATTAGAGTTTAGCTCCGAACAGAACACTCTGTCGCCTTCGTCCAGGGTGAGTGTGTCGTTCAACCTAATAGCGGTATCTATAGACTTCTCTGAAGGCTCGTTGTCAACATTCAAACTGGTGTTGTAGGGCTAGAATTTTGAAAGAGCTTGAGGATTGCAACTTTCCGACGTCGAACTTTGGTGGTCTTACTTGACAGTATCTAGTCAATGATGACATCTAACAGTTCAGGTCGCCTAGGCTAACCCTCGAGTTGTCATACCCTCAAATTATACTAAACTTGAAATAGGAAGCTTGATTTAGTCTATGAGGTTCCGCATGTTTCATCTAAGAATGAAGCGCGATTCAAAGGCTATGGTCTGGCTTCTTTGCAGGAACAATCAGTCCAAATAAAATAAATCACCTGCCTCCCAATTGAACACTTGTTTCTTAGTGTGGCAATGTGCCAAAAGATAACTCACAAGTCATCCGCACTATTTCAGCATAACTCTCTAAGCCTGTCGGAAACCTTGAGAATTTGCTTAGAATAGAAGGCATACCTTCTCGAGAATAGAGCCAGCTAATACATCACAAGCACTATCGACCTTACAGCTCTGACAGAAGCTCAGACCATCGGCGACTCAAGATTAAACAATTATCCCTTGGACCACGAGAAAGCAAAGAAATCTCTTGTGATACGTCCCAGCCAGACATCCGTCAGTACATGCCTAAAATATTCAGACAACAAGTCTTCAAAGATTTTCATAATGCCGCTCATGCATGAGTCGAAACCAGAATCATATGCGAACTGGATGCCAAATGAAAAACTGGCTGTTAAGTCTAGCACATACTACAAGGAAGACTCAAAATTGTCAACTGCAGATTACCTTTCGAATTCTTCGTCCATGAACATCCATCTTCGGATTCCAAGATGTTCCTAGACGAATTCGAAGCGCACATGTGCAATCTCAACACTTTGCTTTCAAGATTTGTTTGCTTGCACCCGGATCCTCCCTACTCTGGCCCACACAAAGTCCTCGATTAGTCCAATAACATTTTCACCGCTGATATAAATGGAAGATCATCAATTATAAGCATCGAATGACTGAAATCCTGGCAAAGAACGACGTGGTGGAAGACATGAAACCCAAGGGCCAACAACCGATTCCACCGCAAGGCAATACCGAAACGATTCTTCAACTTCTCAAAAGAAAATATTGGCTCATTGCTTGGAAGGAAGTTCTATGGAATATCACGACATGCGTCAGAGCTGTTCAGAGTTCTACTGCTCCCTACTATACAGGGAACACCAATCCACACATAAACTTGTCCCGGGGCCGAAATTTTCTTCTTCGCAATCTGCAAGGGTGAATGAGTATACCTCTTAGTAGAACCATAGTCGCAGGATTATTTTTACAGACTGTTAAACAATGACGACGAACAACATTCGAAGATCTGGCAGAATGAATCATTTAAGCTGGGCTAAGTCAGACAACACGTTTGTCCACCGGAGTAAGCTTAAGTCTAACAAAACTGATGGACCCGATGGCTTAACTGCCGAGCTATTGAAAGCAGCTAGGAAGAACCATGTATACAGAGCCATGTCTAGTCTTGACAAGCTCGTTCGACTATGCAGGATGATGATGGAGAATGCACGTTACTAGAAGTACTCGGATCGAAGAAGGACATAGACAGATGGCGTTCGGAAATTCCGTGTCAAAACAAAGTGCCGAGTATTTCAAGTCAGAGAAGTCAAGGATGGTCAGATGCTTACAGATTGCTGGATGCCACGAATAGATACATACAAGAGAACCTTGTATCCAAAAAAAAAAAAAACTGCCGCACTTCCTGCTTCTTACACTATGTTAGTTTGGCACTTACTGTGTCCGTTGATCTAAAAAAACAAAAATCACTTTTGTTAATAAACAAAAGTCCTGTGTTCACTTGCATACCTACACATATACCCGTATGTATCCTTCGGAAAAAAAACGGTCGCATTCCACGAAAATTCTTTGCCATAATTTGAAGTTTAAAGCCTCGTAAACCTCACAAACCCCATAAACCTCATAAACTACCCAAAGGGATATTCCAGGATACGAGTATTACAGTATTAAGGCGAAGGTAAAATTATCCACCTTTAGTCGTTTAATTCTGCAGCACGACTCGCACAAACACTCCATTCCCTATGGCATCTTCCTATGCAATTGCATGGACAACAAAGTGGCGCATCTACGGCTATGACCTGCCTTAGCTCTGCCTTTAGTTGTTATCCTTTCTTCCAACAAAGTATAGACAAGCAAAAAACAACAACAACAAAAACAAACAAACAAAAACACGGTAACTTATTTGACAAATTTTTTCTGCTCTATCATCTTTTTTTTTCCGGGCCGTTGTTGTTTTTTGTTTTTTATTCTCTGTTCAGTTTGACATTCTGTTGTTGTTTTCTATCCGAAGGATATACTAAAGTTGCACACAAACAAAAAACGCATACATAGCCCAGGTTCAATATACCTTCGAAGGTGCTACAAGAAGCTCTTCTTCCCAGCCAACATACAGTTTCTTCTTTCTATCTTTCTATTATTTGTTCCTTGTCGGAATTTCTTGGTGTTTTTTTTTTTATGATTTTCTGGGCGAGGAAAAAACTTGAGACGGACGTAAAGTTATAGTCCTTTTACCTAAGCACCTACATATTTTTGTATGTAACCATGACTATACCATGGGAGAGAGGAAGTATGTTTGTGGGAAAGCTTGCGCGTAACTGCTGTAGCTATGGTAGAATATGCCAGGTATGGAAGGATATTTTATTCCTTTTCGGTCATTAACAACGAATCCGCGCGCTCTACATCTCTTTATCCTCTATCCTCTATCCACACATCCGTACTTGTAGTGTAGGTACCTACATACATATATCCTGTTTAACAGAATCCTCATTTATGTTGCAGTTGTGATGCCAAATACCCCGTGTGCTGATTTGCTTTTGTGTTTTGTTGGAATTTACTGGCAAAACATTTATTTTTCTCCCCCTCACCCATCCCCGAGGGTTGGAGTTCTCTGTCAAAAACAGGACACTACCTGGAAAGTTGCCTCGCCATCTAAGTGTATACAGGCTCTTATATTTTCTACATATTTCTCTATATTTGCCTGTGTCACATACGAGTTACCTATACTCGTAAAGTTAAGGAATTTTCAATTATCTAGAAATCTTTCAACACTTGCATCTTTGTTTATGCAAAGGGAGGTCAAATTGGATTGCCTTTGGGTTTGTCAGTTTTAAAACATTTTGTCATCGGTGTTGTTATCGTCGTCGGGGTCAACCTGTGCTAGCAGTGACATTTTCTGGCTTCAAAGCATCTTATCCTGAGGACACCTACGTATCCGTAGGTGTTACATTCTAATTTGAAAGATTAAATGTGTCAGCTTAAGGTTAATCGATTGTTGGTAGTGGCAGCTTACAACAATGGTTGGCTTTGGGGTGAACTTTAAACCTTGAACTTTGGTTGGGGGGGCTTTCGTGATTTTGTTTTCTATTTTGATTTCAGTTGAATAAATATTAGATTATTGGATATAAATTAACTGTCATTCAGCTTAGATGCAAATGTTTCGTTTGTTTTTGAAAGTAATTTTCTCAATTGACATGCAAATGATCTCAGGAGCAACGTCGACATAGACAACGACGTTCAAAACACGTGCTGTACACCATCAAACATTTAAGAATATATGCACGAATACGCCAAGCTACTGGAGGAGACCTAGTGAAAATGTTCTTGGGACAATAATTCGTTCACATGAGTCCATTTTTCTTGGCATTTTGCAAAATCCAAGCAAGCTCTTAACCCAATAACATCCAAAACTGAGTCCGCAATACTCAACACAGATGTTTTCTTGGACATGTTCAATACTAGTGGTAGTGTATTGGCTTACCAATTGGACTGTTCGGGGTTCAATACCAGCCATGCCCAAAAGGCAACAAGTCTATTTACACTAATAATTTAGTCTCCCCATTAAATGTTGGGTGTCATTCATGGAGCCAAGTAACCACTGAGCCTAAATATCTTTCTCTCTCTCTCTCTATCCAAACTTAACACGTGCTCCGGCATTTTAAGAGTAGTTACACCCTCTTGAGTGTTAAGTTCTTTAAACAAAAACGCTCTTGAGGAGTCACCAAATGAGCCGGTCATATATGAAATCAGGCTGGTGGCAGACTTTGCCAAAATAAACAGAGCTAAGTTGACGGAGTGCCACAGGAATCCTTGCCTAGACCATGGCCTTTCAATATCGAAAAATCGAAAATCGTTCATTTCGCTGACGACCCTTAAATTTGCTGCTTTCTTTAAATTTGTGGTAAGGCAAAATTGTACGCCATCGTGTTCGGCTCTCTACAACGCCTTATAGAACAGCTCTGAACAATATTTGCTCAAGGCCACTCAGACTTCTGCCTTATTTGGTAAGCGGATGTTATTGAATGGCGTTGTCTTCGCGCGTCTAAGTGTAACATACACATTGCGACGTTTCGTTGCCTTTAATTTTTTTTTCTTGTAAAACTTTTCTTACGGAGACATCTTTTGTATTTACGTAGGTCTTCAGCTTTGTGAAGGCCAGTTTCCACCAACTGCATTTAGGATATCATCGCTGACTAATAGTTGTAGCGAGACCATGAGAACAAAAGTCTTTGAAGATCATTCCGGGCATGTTGTCTTTCTAAAAAGGTCTCGAAAGATCCGTGAAGAAACTTGCATGACCGAGGGCCTTCTGATTGCATATATTTATTCCATAGTCCTGCTCTACTTGCTCCGACAATCTTCTAGCAAAAAACCATTGCGCTGGAGGAGAGGTTTAGAGTAAGACATTTTTATCACCACCAAAAAAGTTGGTGACAATATTAAGCCCCGGTGTTCATTGTTTAGGATTTCAAAGTCGTCGTAATAGTTTATCGTTTTATTAGCGATCTTGTCGGAAAGTTCCTCTCATGAGTAAGGCTTTCACCATCTTGCTTCACCTTGTTCTATCACTATTTTCACGGACTTGCCAGTAGCATTCCACCCCTTCAAATTTTTAAGCGTAACACTCGTCTCGCTATGAATACTCAACAGTATACGCTCAAGTCCATTTTCGAACGTACTCTGAAATATCGTGATTCCTTCCTTCCCAAGCCGTAGAACTCGCTTATGGAATGCCCTGCCGAACTCTCTATTTCCTATCCATTGTAACTTTCAAACATTTAAAACCAACGTACATCGGTACATCTCTTTTCTTTCTCTCTAAGTAAGGTCTTCCTATAGTGCTTTGCCCCACAGTGGTGGAATCGGAGATCCTTCGGGCAGTGGAGCACTGGTGTCCAAGCTCGAAGGCTTCTGACTCGATCCACGTCATCCTCCACATTCCGTCAACCCAGACAATGCCAAATAGCAGATATAACACGGAGAATTATTCGCTCAAAGTAACTAAAAGAGCTTCTTGAGAGTGTAAATATTCCTGCGCTGTATATCATGACAAGAATGCTGAGAGTCATGTATAGTGTCTTCTTCTTTGCTCGATATAGGATTTTGCTGTCCAATTGTCTTCCTAGCCCGCAGAAACAGCGGTTGGCAAGAGCTATTCTTCGTTTAGCTATTCGCGCTTGTATCACTATTGGAGTTCATCTCAAAATTATGGTTGCCGAGGGTCACATTTTGCCTAAGACGTCGGTGTTTTGCTTTCATAGTCTGCCAGACCCATTTTGGCTGTTTCTGTCTCAATGCTCACAAAAGCCCCACTAAAATCCCGTTGGCTTTTCCCGAATAGTCGATGTTATACACATATGAGAGAGGTTGGACAGATTTTTGAAATATCCTGCCTTTGGTGTTTGCTTGTGAGTTGCCATCAATACCTTCAAGTAAGATGTTTAAGAAATCGCAGGATAGCGCGTCACGCTGTCTGAGAGACTTTTCAACATCAAAAGTTTGGCAGAGTAGTGGGACATCCTACATAGTCGAACTCTGTATAGTTCGCCTTTATAGACGCTATCATATGCAACCTGAAATTCAGTGAAGGTGATATGTATTGATTTGTCATACCGGCGAAGATCTACCGCAGAGTGAAAATTTGGTTGATGGTGGATCTGCCAGGTGTAAAACCGGACTACTATGGACCTATCAGGTAGTTGATGATCGGTTTAAGACGTCCGGACGTACGGAACAAGTACCTTGTATACGACGTTAAATAAACGTATGCCCCTGTAGTGTGCGCAGTTCAAGAGGTAACCTTTCTTCAGAACCGGACAGACGATGTTCAAGTTCCATTAAGAGGCATGCGTTTCTCTGAGGTGGAGCTTGGTCACTAAACCGTCGAAAGGCGAACATTTTCGCGATCTTCGTCCATTTTGAATGGTGTATTCTACCTGACAGCGATATTTTCGTTGTCTTTGCCGTTAAATAGTTTGCAGAAGTGGTTCTTCTGAATTTTTAGCACTACGATATTCCATTTGTCACCTTTGCAGGCTTTCCCTCGGTTTCTATAGGGTTTTCGAATAAGGACTTTGACAACTTTTTTTTTAAATAAAACGCAAACCATTTGAGATATTTCAAAAACTTTATTATCGGCTTGAAGAACAATCAAAACATTTATGAATGGAACTCGACTTCGTTCATATGGCCACCGCGGGCACGTTTGCAGCGGTCGATTCGTTGGACCCAATTTTCAACGACTTGGCCACACATTTCGGCCGATACGGCCGCTATTTCGCGTTCAATGTTGGCTCTGAGCTCTTCCAACGTCGTCGGCGTGTTGGCATAAACAAATGACTTAACGTAGCCCCACCGAAAATAGTCAAGCGGCGTTAAATCGCACGAACGAGGCGGCCAATCGACTGGCCCATGTCTTGAGATAACACGCTCACCATACTTACTCTTCAATAAATCGATTGTAGCGTGTGCTGTGTGGCTTGTGGCACCATCCTGTTGAAACCACATGTCGTCCAAGTCCATATCCTCCGATTCGGGCCAAAAATAATCGGTGATCATGGCGCAATAACGCTGACCATTCACAGTAACGTGACGATCGTTATCGTCGACGAAAAAATATGGCCCAATTACGCCGCCGGCATGCAAACCGCATCAAACAGTTATTTTTTGTGGGTGAGGTGGACCAATAACGCATATTTTGCTTATTGACGAACCCATTGAGCCAAAAATGAGCTTCATCATTGAAGATGATTTTGCGATGAAATTCATCATCTTGGCACATCTTCCCCAGAACCCAATCGGAGAACGTACGTCGCTTCAAATGGTCCATCGGCTTCAATTCTTGAGTCAGCTTGATCTTGTATGGGTGTAAACGAAGATCCTTACGCAAAATACGCCATAATGTGGTCTGAGCGATGCCCAATTCTTGAGAACGCCGTGGAATTGACTGATTTGGATCGTTTGCTACGGACGCATGAACGGCAGCGATATTTTCGACACTTCGACCAACCCGTTGTCTCACTGACACGGCAACATCACCCAATATGTAGACTCAAATTTTTGCACTAAACTTGTTATTGCCTGTCTACTAGCGCGAGAATTACGACCGATTTGGCTGAAAGTGCGCGTCTGCATTCATCGCCGAAATATAGATTTCTTGTCATTTCTGATGGCCTCCTTGCAGCATTGCCACTGGTTTTCCGCACTTGAAGCGATATTATGAGAAAGGTTGAGAGAGACGTCATCCGTAAAGGATCTGTGATTGTAGCTCACAGTAATTTCCCGGAAGTGTATTGCCTTAGATATCCGCATTCGTAGTGCTTCGAGTTAATGCTTGCACCAAGAAATGTGCGGAGATCTAAAATGCTAGATGCGTCTCTTTCGACTGCCGCAATGTGTTCAACGTGGCTCATCGTATTTCGATCAGGAGACTACCATAAACCCTTGTGATGTTTTTCTCACGTGCAAAGTCTGCATGCTGTGCTTGGTACATTTCTTATAGATCCTCTCTGGGAACTCGTTAAAGCCTTCCCTGGTAGAGTCGGATTTTTGTTACGTTGGCGCACGTGAATAAAATAGGAATAAAAAGCTGATGTTGGTGAATTTAGCTCTGATACGGATGGTAAGCAGTTCCTCGCTTATATTCTTAAATCCGCTTCCAATAACAAACCACACCCAAATATGTATATCGCCGCCGTTGATAGCGCAGTGTTTGATTGTCATCTCTTCCTGTTCTTGCAGTTCAGAAGCACCTGGTCTCTCTCCACTCCTCATACACAACTGAACGTTGTTATCCTTGTTCCGTTTGCATGCATAGTCAACACTTACGTCGGTCCTGTCCAAGTTGTTTTCATCACAATTATTTGCCTTGTAAAGCTATAGGCAACGCAATTATATAGATCCTTTATTTTTCCCGATGGGCTTCTTGTTAAGACTTCTGATTCTTCTTCTGGTTAACAAGATATGTACTCACCCGTTAGCATAAGTTTCCACTACGGTTACAGCCAGAGACGTACTTGGGTACCCTGATGAATCGGTACTAAAACCTCATCCAGTTTGTCACCCCCAAACGTTGAGGTCAACTCAGACGACCTAGAGAAGTTTCTAGTATCCAACTGCAGGGACTTAGCCTAGTTAACTGGGTACAGTAGGTACCGCGCGAGAAGCTAACGTAGCGATTTTGCTCCCTTCAAGCTCGTCTATGTACATCACCAAAAAAGAAACACAATCCAAACAGACTCCTTCAACCAGCCTCAATTCATTCACAGAGGTACATACTCGTACATAATTTCAAACAGAGTCTGAAACTCAATCTTACAAAAACACTTAAAAACCAACTCTGAAATTGCTGTTAACGCCTTAACAAGTTTGTTATCATTTCCCCCTATCTTCCATTACCATTTCCATCAGCTCATCTTAAAATCGTTAAGAGCTCTGTTTATACCCCGTCTCCTCGTATCCCTCGAGCACGCACGTACGTGCACTACGTACGCCCAACACCTTAAGGATTGTAAATAACCAGTTTTGTGGAGGACGATATAATGGGCTAGTGTTTAAAGAACTTTTACCATCAATAACTGAAAATTATTTCTCTCGCAGGAATATTTCGCAGAAAATAATTTCTCGACGAAACCGTAAACATAACATCTTGGGCGATACCATACCCCGTCGTACCATATACTCGTATGTACGTCGTTTTCCCCCTTCTCAAGGATTGTTTTCCTCTTCGTTTCAGAGTAGATGGATGAAGAATTCATATCGCCATCTTGTGTTGAAGTAGATCCTTTTCCTATGTACTCGTAGGTATTTAGTTTTAGGTGGCTTGGGTTGGGTCCAGTATGAAAATTCATCTCATGGATAAGTGTTGTAAATACGAGTAATTTTAATGAAATACGAGTACAAGAGGAAGGATCTCGATTTATAAACCTGTGTTGCTGGCAAAGTTTTCCAAGAAGTTTTTGAGTTGTGAATAACTTTTCAAGGACCCTCCTAGAGCATTTGGTACTGAGATCAACCGGCTCTCTGAACAGGTCATTTTTAGTCAACGTAAGAATGGTATTTGTCGAAGCTTTTTAAGGGCGTAACTTGGTCAGTTTTTAGTGGGACTTCTTTCGCCGACCTGACCTTAAGAATGGATTCCTTCTCAGAAGAGACTACGAGTACATAACGACGAAGGAACTTTCATCTATTGCTTTCGAACAAAAATAACTGGGTTTTCAACGAGTCTATTGACTTAAAGTCGTCACTTTGGACGATTATCCCTTACCCTACTGTAAAAGCTGATTGTTTTAGCAGAAAACTTGCTTCTGTCGTCGTAGAAGAGAAGCTAACAACTTTCCGAAACTAAAAATAGAAGGAAAAGTGAATTTAAGCCACCTCCACCATCACATAGCTCTCAACCAAAAAAAAAAAAAGTCCAAGAATGGACCGCACAAAATACGAGTACTCGTATCTGTGACATGACTTTTTCGATTTGAAAGGCAACGAAAACATAAAAAACAAAAAAGAACGGACAAGCACATATTCTCATTCCCATTCCCATTCCGATTCCGATTTACGTTGCCATTGCTATTCTTTGCGTCGTTTCTTAGGAAAAGAAATTCCAAGTCATTTCTCACTCATATACTTACGGACAGTTGGAAAAATTTACAAACTCCACATGTAAGACACAATCCAGTAGATACAAACACATAAACCATGCCATACCCCCTGATCTAAATTTAGCCTGAGACTCGGTGTCTAAGTTTTAGCGGGGAATCCCACACTGACTCTGTGCGGAGGACCATTAATCTACGTCGTCCGAAAGCAACCTGTAAAATAGCGCTCATGTCCTGTAGAGATGAATGTTGGCAATGGAGACTTTTATTTTTATTTTTTCCTCGCACTATGCAATGATAAATTCTGAAAACCACCCCCTACCCTTAAAGAAGACGAAGTCACAGCATGAAAGCCCTTTGTTACGATAGTGACCTGTAATAAGTTTTACCCGGCAACGTCATCCCAGCCATAAGGATAGAGGTAAACTTTTGTCGGATACGAGTGGTTGCCAGTTGAGGGTTTTTTAGGTGCCAAAAGTAACTCGTTAATATTTCCATTAATATCCTGTGGATAGTATGGGAAAGTTTTCGAAATTACGTTATACGAGTGGTTATGGCCGGTATATCCTGTGAGCTGAGCAAAAATAGTCACAAAATTCGACCAAATACACGTCCGTGTCATACTGTGTCAAGGCTGGCATGGAATTTAAAATGATTTACGTGATTGTATCTATTTTGTATCACTCATTCTCTGATTGTTTAGAATTTGCGTTTTAATTATACAAATAATGAGTGTCCCTGACAGGAGATAATCACATCCCAATCAGCCATTAATCACGGATCAATAAAATAATTATTATCCAAGCAACTGTTGTATGTATTGTAGATAGTTGTACTCGTACTTGTATATGTATTTACGTAGTTTGGGGATTGTAATTTTGTTTTCACCTGGGTGGTGAATGTACCTGGGTATTATCGATTTAACTCTGTTAATTAGAAAATTATTCAAAGACATAAGCGGCTACTACTAATTGAGATTTAGGGAGATTCTAATAAGCTCTTGAGCTCTTATTGGCATTTAGAGAAATGACAATGTAAAATGTCCGTTCCTGTAAAAGGCGTGGGTGGATAATATTTTCAACATCGGTGTTCGATTCAAATACCTTTAGATGTGGTGCTGTATCCTTAAGCGGGCTTCTGGTGTTTATCACAAAATAAAGATTTCTCTTTCTCTAGTGCGACTATGTCATACTCGTGTATGTGTTTCGGATTGTTTACGATTTAATCTTTGAAGGATATGAAGGGTATATCCAACCTTTAACCTTCAACGATTGAGAAAATTCGAATCGGCTTATACAGATGCCGTATCAGGCAGACAGTGAAACACCAGACGTCACTATAAGCCGCAAACATTCAAAACCTACGTGCATCGGTATCTCTCTTTCTTTCCTTCGCCCGCGCTGTGTGCAAACATTTTAAGGGCACCAAAAACCCCCCTGAGTGTGCGCTAATGGAGGAAATATTGCGGACAAGACCGCAGTCAGCGTATTTTCCGAAAAGGCTTGGCCTTACGTCCATAGAAAGTAATATTACACCAAGAGCTAAAGCCATATACACATCGTGCACGTAGAACTTTGGCAGTTTGGGCTCTATGAAGATAGAAGGCTTGGAGTTTGGATTGCGGTTTAAAAAAGATTGTAGCACTTGGCATACTGAAGACGAAGCCCCGTTAGTGCGATTTAATACCAAAATACTCTTTTATTTGGAGCCACGTTAGGTTTCTGGACTTAAACGCGAACATTCGACGTGTAACTGCTGAAATATCGACTGAATCATGCGAAAATTTTTTGATAAATTGTATCCAGTGCATCCATTAATGCAAGCAGTTTCTTGGAGGACATTCTAACTAATATAACTATTTCAGCGCATCTGATGAAAACCTCTGTAGCACGTATCGTAGACTGAAACGTCGGCATAATGACGCACAAAAGTTTCGAACAAAGAAACGTAACACGACAAGGAAAAACTGAAGAAGAAACTGAATGAAGAAATGTCGGAAAGGCGGGCTTGTACTTTCAAACGAAAATGTTGAAGTCGCCATGATCTTGACAGCTAAACTCCTAGATGAGATGGTAAACGTATCAAAAATTAGCAACCAACTTATGGCAATAAAACAGATAATCGAACGCGCAACTTTGAATGACATGGGCAGTCCGAAAAAGAAATATTTTAGGACGACTTTGATAGCCCTTTTCCAGCTGTTCACCAGTGTAGATTTAAGCAGACACCTTGGGCAATCCAACTACGAATCCGAAGATTGCCAAGAGAAGTAAGTGGGCGATGGTATGGGCGAGCGTGGCTTTTAATTATATTCTGCAGGTGTAGACGCAAAATGCAGGCAGATCATCATCTATGATGGAATAATGCGTCAGTCAGAACAAACTTTTGTGGGCAGAATTGAAGAAACCAGAGAAAAACTAACGAAAGCCTTCATCAGTCGAGAAAATAAACTGGCGTAACTTAAACGAGGAAAGAGATCAACTAATTTTGCGAGAATGACATAAACCAAGAGGCAGAACTAAATGAAAGTAGCAATGCGAAAACTCTGATGAACTGGCCAACACCAAATACTCGTAAATAGAGAAACGTTATAGTGGAACGATGTGATAAAACACGATATCAGTCAAAAACAAAAGGGTTGGACCAAGTATAGCAGAAATAGCGAAATCGATAAGATGCGTCTTGAGGAAGACCTCGAACATTGCCGAAAAAAGGCGAAAAAGTGGCAGCAATGGCACGTGCATTATATAGGGAATTAGAAGATACACCTTCAAATCATATAAGCAAGCGATAAGTTATAAACGTTGTCCCATTAAGACTGCCTATGTATTTTGGAATTTGAAAAAGACGCAGTGTTTATTTGAAAAGCTCTGATGTTTTTTTTTTAACAGAGATTGTTGACATGGAGGCTATGTGACTGATGGACCTATTGAGGAAATGGTAGAAGCGCAACATCAAAGCACAGGCAAATGAACTGAGATTTCAAAGATGCAAACGCTGAAATATATTAAAGAAGAGCAGGCAAGTCTACTAACGTGGATCAACGAAATTCGCAAGAGATGGAAAAATCACTCTGGCGCGTTACTTACAGAAGAATCTCTGCGCAGTACCATCTTTTCAGCTGTCGCGCACGAAAACGAAACTCCAGATACTACTAAAAAAATGAAACAGGGACGCATAATCTCTGATATATGGGTGAACATCTTGGATAAATGGCTATTGATTTTGTTCAATAAATCTATGAGAGGCGATCGAATGCCTAACCAGTGAAAGGATAGTTTTTTAGTGCTACTGTATAAAGGCAAAGCCGACACGAGTATATGTAACAACTAGCGATCGATTAAACTAATGTCTCATACTATCGAAACGTACGACAGAAGTCTAGGTGATCGCCAGCGCAATATTATTGAACATCGTAGCAGTCAATTCAGGTCGACATATGATGCGATTCAAAGTTTACGTATAACGTGGCGCTCCGAAAGATCTGCATATTGTCTTCATCTATTTGAAAAAAAAAAAAAAATGATTTCCATGGTACGTAGACGTTGCAAAATTCTTAGAATGATATGCGATATGTACAGTGGCAATGAAACAAAAGTTGAATGCATAGGAAAAATGACTTGGAAATTCGACCTCGCGTTATGACAGTGATTTAAGTTCGTAGCTTTTGAATGTCGTGCAAGATTTTCTATTGCAGCAGCACATCAAGTAAATGTGTTACAAATCAGCTATACTATGGCCGTTTCCTGAACCCGAAAGCTGAGCTCCGGATACCTATTCTAATAAAGTCGTTCCAAAATGCGAAAAATGTAAATACTCGCGTTGACGACCAAAGTAATTGAATGGTCAGTGGGGGTACCTGAAATATCACAAAAGCTCCACAATAGTTTGTTTCACAAAAATGACGTTTAAACTTAATATTAGATTGTAGTGAATTAAGATTAAGAAACCCGTAGTGGACCAACTTTTGACTGAGCAAATCTGCTAAAGTTCAGAGTAGAGGCCGAAAGAAAATTGATTGATTCACTTAAATGGAAAAATCTCAACAAACACTTGACTCTAACTACTAGGGTAATCGAAAATAGAGCGTCCTGCTGAACGGTTCTAAGGTCTACTATTGGCCACCATTCTTACTACGCCGTGCTAAGGTGCTATTATGCGAATAAGTTGTAGATTTACCATTTAAAATGATGAGAAACGTAGACGTACATTTGTAGATCGAGATACATTTATAAAAAATGTCCCACATATTTCCTTCTTTCGGCACTTTTCAACAAATAAGTGACTTGAACCATTCAAAATTGGCCATAAATGGAACATCTCATATGTTGGTTTATTTTGAAGGTGTTTCATTTTTTCGTGACGTTTCACATTCTCGTGACGAATTACATTTAATTGAAGCGAAACAACACCTAACATTGTGGCTTTGTGCTAAAACTTCTCTATAACAATATTTCTTTACAAAAATCGGTTTATTGTGTTGCGTTTTATTACCGACCTAGACAGAAAATATATTGTATCTTGTTCAGTGGGTTGAAAGCGCTTTTGTTTGCCTTCTTCCCTTCGATTGTAGTTTCCAGTTCCATCTATTTGGTAGTGTAAGGCTTGTCATCTCGAGTAAACAAACAATTGTAAGAAATACAATAATAGACGACCACAATACAAAGCTTTTTCCGCTTCTTTACAGTTCCTCTACCGTTCTCCATTTTGTCACCTTTCCTGCATTTCGAAACTACCTCCGGACATTTAATCGTTAAACAGAACAGCAACAACAATAAAAAAACCAAACTAAAATTACAGAAAATTAAGTGCGTGTGTAAGGTAGCACAAGTTGAATAGTGTTTTTTATCAGGTAATGCTGCATAGCCTTAGAGGTGGAGTTCCTTTTTTTGTTGCTCCCCTATAACTCGTGAAAGAGCGTATGTATACGTACATACGTATACCAGAAAATTCCACACGTACACACATTATGTGCCAAGACATTTGATATGGCTTTTGTGTGGGTTTGCACTGGGTATATTTCATGTTTGTTTTTTTTTTTTGTTTTTACCTATAGAGTATTTTTAGACTGTGTTAACGATTATTTTCACTCAAAAAAGGGAAGCAAATGGGATTAACAGCAGGAGGGACTTATACGTGCGACTACTATTATTTGAAAGAAAATAAGGAAAATTTACTGTTATTGTTCAGGGCCGTCGACCAAGTGTGGTAGAGAGACAGAGGAGTATAAAATCGAGAATAATGACGACAAGTTTGGGAGACAGTTCTTTTCTGTTTTTTTTTCGTTGGTCTCGAAGGACCCATTAAATATGCTTTCGTGTTGCTTTCGTTAATTGTCTTCACGCAATCGAGCAATACGTCTGTGATACTGAATAATAGATATCAGGAGGAATGGAAAGCATCAGTTTGCTTGATGATTGGTTATTTGCTCATACTTATATTAATTGCAGGTCGGGAGGAATGCTGCTGCATTATGAGTGAAGTCTGGTTTGACTTTACCTCAAAATTCATTAAATCTTTATTATTCTTCATAAAATTGATTGCACCAGAGTAACGTTGTATCCTTTGAGGGAGCACTGAGAGCATTATCAACCACAAAGGCTACGCAGAACAGCCCGCAAGTACTTAGGTATGGTCATGCTATTGGTAAAGCAAATGCAACTGACCTGTCTATTCATTGAAATTTTACTGCTCCACTTTATCCTGTGACAAAGTTGTTATGTGATGTTAACCACACAGAAAGTAAACTGAGGTAACTTAGTCTCAACGTAATATTTGCACATGTCCCATGTTACGAGTAGAAAAACATATCAACGTCCTTCCCACAGCCACACATGGAACTGGGACTACGTTCAGCTAAAACAAATTTAATATATGTGATGGCCGAATGCTTTTAGTCCTCGTCCATCACTCTATACATACGTTTCGCATACACATATACGAGTAAACAAACATCAAACTAAAACAGGGCATCCATTCTTTGTAATTGTTTTTCGCTTACGTGTCCTTGTAATGGCTGAGTATCCTTTGTCTTTTAAATTATTATACTTCAGCCTACTGACCAGTTGGACAGCCTTCCATTTTAGGGAAATTAAATGCTTATAAAAATAATTTACAAAATCTCTCGTCCTCATCCTTTGAATGTATATTTTCTTTTTTTTATTTCGAAAATCGAGAATAATGAAGAGTAACTTTGATTTGTTTTTATTTCTTATAGAATGCCCATCAGCGATTGATGGTATGGAAAGATTCGCATGCCCAACACCAGATCTGCAAGGACGATATCGTTGCATAGATGACCATGTGTTATGTGATGGGTTCATTGATTGTCCGGAAGGTGAAGATGAGGATAGGCGGTCGTGCATGTTCTACAAAACGGTAAGTGCTAATTAATTAATTTATTCTCATTTATCATCGATTCATGAATATCCATTCCCCATTTATGCATTGTGAAATTCCAAAGGTAGTAATAATTATTAAAAAGCGCCTTTATAACTATTTTGAAAATATTTTTCCGCGACCGTCTAACTTTCAAATCAAATGTTTCGCATTTTCGTGACAATCTCCTAACTGTTTAATATTAGGATTAAGGATTGAATTATTTTCTTTCCGCTCATTTCAAACAGCATGCCCCTATGTAGTTGTTATATTTGATTGTTACAAAAAAGTTTCATATTTTCGTGACGTTTTTGCTTTGTTGGAACTACTTACTTAGGCGTTACCATGGCCAAGTAGCCTGTAGAGTACAATATAATACTTTTCTATAGCTTTTGGACCATTATTTAGTGAAGATGAGTTCTTTCTCGTACATTAAAGGGCGTCTCTATCTAGGAGCTGATGTTGTTTTGCATTGGCAATATCTGTGTTGTCGTATGGCACAATTTAATTATTAATGAATGTCTGGAGATTATTAATTTTATTTTTATTTGTGAGATTTATGTGTGTTGATTTTGCCTCACTGGGTTTAATACGCCATTTTTGCGTCCAATCTTTCCCTCTATCGACTGTATTCAGTACATTTAGGTACTTGGTACCTATCATGACTACAATAAATACGATGGTAGTCCTAGAACACTTCCTTGTGGAACACCAGCATCAATTTTCTCTAGTTCTAAATGTTCTTGTGCATGCCGAACTCAAAAGTAACGATCTTTAGGTGAATCCCTGTGCAGTTTGTAATCAAAGCCCCTATGCCAAACCTTGTCGAAGGACTAAGCAACATCTAAGACTAGTGCCGAATCGAATGGTTTTCCTCCCAGCGTTTTTTCTACTCCATAATTCGATGCACTGGGTCTATCGTGGAATGTTTATTTCTGATGACGCGGCATCAGATTGATATGATTTTCTTAAGCCTTTTCAGGAGTAATTTTTCGAAAGTTTTTGTCACATTTGTATATGTATCTATAAGATGTTACATCCTACTTCATGGCCTTCATTATAAATTTTAGTTTTCTTAACTTTTGCGCGACGATTGATCGGGAGACTGCTGATTGTCTTATAACAGGGATTGGACCATCAGTGAAACAGTCCTATTTTTGGGATGTTTATTTTACCTCGCAGTTGTGATCCCCGTTAACAGTTCGCATGTAATCTGACGACGATTCACATAAAAGCTAAATTCGCCTACATAAGCCTCATAAACGCTCATGCCCACAGAGGAGAAGGAGAACCTTAACAAAGACTGCTTCTACGAGCTCCCCAACAAAACCTACGAGCACTGCCCTAAGTATGACACATGAAAAGCCTATTTGGCATCTTCACGATATCACCCTAGTCAACGTGCACTTATTAATTTGCCATAGGGACCCAATGTATCCATAAAGTGACCTGACTGACGCCTGATCAACAAATCGGCAACAAACTTCATCATATTGCGAACGACGCAAGACACTGCTCCAGGGATTTAGATGTCCGAATCCACTGAGCAGCTAACATCGACTCAGACCTTTATCTTGTTGCAGAGAAGATATGGATGGGGAGATCCGTATTGGACCAAATCCCGGGAACTGTTGTAAGAACGTTCCGCGTTGAACGGCTACAATCGCTAGAGATCCTTAGGGTCTATTTTTGATTTAATTTTCTTAACCTCTCGAGAAGTCCGATGCTGCCATCATCGGTCGCTGAAAACCAGTGACGTCATTGCTAAAGAACAATCAGAGACGTCGTGTCTGATGGACTGGGTTTCAATTCGCGCAAACAAAGAAACGCCTGCTTCAATGACGAATGTAGGGAGGCAATTCTAGAAAAACAGCGGGCATACAGAGCAGCTCTGCAGAAAAGGAACAGAAAGGCTCGCGAGCTCTAAGTGCAGAAAAGAAAGAAAGAGCTCTACAAGCACACTACGGAAGCCATAGAGCAGTGCTATCAGAAGTATGACGTCTGGAAGTTTTACTAAAAAATAAAACAAGCTATAAAGCAATCTGTCAGAATGGAGAAAGAAGCTTTATCGTTGGGTCGGTCGATGCTGAGAATTTGGAAGGATTATTTCTGCAGACTATCAACGGTGATGACGACCACCAGCAATTTCCAGGCTTAATTCTAACAAATCTGCTGGAACCGATGGCATAACTGTCTAGCGGTTGAAAACACCAAATGAATGAAAATGATTGAACAACTTTTGAAACAAACTATACAGAGGGAAGTCAACGGCCCCGCCATGCTGAAAGCATCGGTTCCCACTAGATCACCGAAATGAAGTAGCGTAGAGTGCGGTAACTACCTAAATGGAGAACCGCATGTGAACTCGATACCAATCCAGCTTACTGTTGGCAGTCGGAACACATGGAGTAAATGGACCAATTTCGTGTCTGACTGTTACCGTTCCGGAAAAGATGTTGAATACAGAACCACGTCAAGTTCTGGCATCTCTGCCAAGCTCATTCGGCTATGCAGGATAACGATAGAGAATGCACGCTGCCCCGTCGAGGTCAATAATGACAAAACCGAGAACTTCTGTGTCAAAAAGCCGGTGCGATGTCGTCTGATTTGTTCTTGAAAGAATTGTCAGATCCAAAGGCGCCAGCTTTTAAAAGTCAGTTCAGTTGCCCGAAAACGCAGATGGTATTGACACTTTTGCGACTCTTGAACTACGCGGGGAAGATAAGCTTAGCGGTCAACAACATCGATGCCTACTTTGTCTCCGCTATCCACTCCGACAACGAGACCAACGCGCAAATCACAAGAAGAATCACTTTATACAAAACATTGAACATCCCAGTCATGCTTTACGGCACAAAACCTAGGAAATTGACGAAAGCGGATGTAAATTCTCTTGGGCGTTTCGCGAGAGAAGTTCTTTGGGTGATATTCGATCCCATTTTCATCACTGGAGAATGGAAAAAAAAAACATTTCAACAGCGATTTGTACGGGCTATACAAGTTCTGGTTTAGATGGCTAGGTCACCTGAACACCAACGCCCGGGTCAGGAAAGTTTTCGATTCCAACCCAGAGGAACAACACAGTAAAGGTTTTATCTTGTCTTAGGCAGCGTAGACGAAGTTCACTGAGGTCCCCTTCCACTTGAGTGGCTCATATAAAAAGGTCTTTTTAAAAGACTGCAGCGCTATCTAATTAAGTTTACTTTAAGGCAATCAATGGCATTTCATTCAAAACCTGCGCAGTCATCAGCTACCTTCTGTTAACACATATTTCTTACTTCCCTGAGCATGGCAAGGGAAATTTCATCTTCGCTTCATCTAGGTTTTCAGTGGCTGCATGGTTTCAAAATATTCGACAGAGCTTCAACGAAGAAGTCGGCCTTTTGGTTTGGGCTTTCTACCTTTTTAGCTGCTTTCCACAATGAGTAGCCGGTAAACGCTTCGTTCGCTAAACTTAAACTCAGAAATCGACAAAGTAAAGCATCATCATCATTTTTCACGGTCTTAGTACCCATCACTGATTCCTATTTGGAATCCTTAACTGCCTCATTTCTTATGAGATTGCTGTCTACCAGAGCTTGTCGAACCTCTAATAACTACTTTTATTGGTCTTGCAGCTTTATTTTCATACGATTGCCGCTGTATTGCCTTTCCGGTTATCCTTATTGTTAGATATAAATTAGCATTCACCATCGCCATACATCTTTAAGCCTGAGAACCTGATTGGAGGTGCTGCAATTTGTCTGTTGCTTTTAGCGTTAACTTTCTTTTGGAGAGCAACTTGTAGTGGTTTTCTTCCCATAAGTTTCGAAAACAAGTTCGTCCTCATCCGTTCGAAATTCAGGATCAGTATTATGTTGTCTGTCGAACTAGGTCTTCGAGCTCTTTCACTTGTTTTTGTAGTTTCTTAACCAAGTCTTTAAGTTGTATTCTGGATTGAATTTTTTGTTGCCATTCTTTATAGAATCAGATGTTACACATTTTCGTGACGAGCTGTTTAAAACGAAGAGGAACAATTTAATTCTTTTCTCACAAACTTTTTGAAACATTATGCTCTTATTTAGTTGGTATAGTTTCTATGCTGGTTGCCACAAAAACGTTTCACATTTTCGTGACGAGCTGTTGAAAACGAAGAAGAACAATTTAATTCTTTTCTCACAAACTTTTTGAAACATTATGCTCTTATTTAGTTGGTATAGTTTCTATGCTGGTTGCTACAAAAACGTTTCACATTTTCGTGATTTTTTCCACTTTTCGCAATTTTATTAAAGAATTTCGTAAGGCAGGGTAGTAAAACTATTAAGAAATAGAAATTGTTTGATTTTACACTGTTTTTTAGCCGCTGCTTGTCATTATGCTGCCTCTCATTTAGGACTTAACAATTATAACTTGATATCCTGGGTCAAAGCTCCGCATTGCCAATGTAATGTACTCGTATTTGTCGTCCTCTTTAATTTGCATCTTGCGAAAACAAAAACCCTGGAGTTGTTTCGCATGGAGCGAAATCTCATTCCATTAACCTACGGAGTCTTTGGGATAATCATTATGTCTACACAGATACGGTCAGCAGACGCATCTTTCATTGTCCTGATATCATCGCCAATTGTATTGGTTTCTGATGCTTTTGCACTTAACAATGAACGTTCATCAGGCCACACTGGGAGACAGATCACAAATGTAACATCCCTCTATTGTCACCGTGTCTAAATCCATCACCAATCCGTAACCCTTTTTCTAAGCAAAACTGAAACATAAAATACAATGGAAAGAAAAAATATTTTCTTGACTAAAACGTCCACGAAAAAGGACACATAAAGTTTCATTTTTCCTTTCAGCTCGATTTCGAGATGTTTTTTTTCTCTGGAAATGTTCTTCTGTGTTAGAGAGATAGGACTATATTACGAGTATTTCGGTTTTGTTTTGTTGCTGTTTATTAGAAGCTCGTTTATTTTTTCTTATCCATCTACGCGTTTTTTTTGGATAGAGTCTGACCTTTTTTATTAGGTTTTGTCCCTAATTTTATGATTTTGGATTGTGAGAGAGAAATATCTTTATAAATTATTCCTGGTAATAAGAATGTCCTTTTTTTTTAAAGAAAATAAAATAAAATATTACTTTCGTTGTGCTTTTGTAAAAGAGCAAAGTTCAATGGCATTGGTTGGCAGCAACAAGAGTCGGAGGATTGATAAAGGATCATGTTTACTGTTGACGTTAGTCATTTGACGAATTAGATTTCAAAAAGGTGCTGAACAAAAGTTGTTGAGTTTAAGTTTTGTGTGGAGTTTAAGGCAGGTGGGGGAAGTGGTATTTTATTGGATTATCTCGAATTTGATGAGACATGGTCATTTTGGAAAAGTTATTGCGACGTAGAGTCCTCTTAGTGGGGTTGGACTTTTACGAGGCAGTTGCTGATGCTTGTGTGTCTCACTCGATTGATGTTGAGTCTTTTTAACAGGTTTAGCTTAGGGAAAAGAAGAAAAATAAATTTACAGAAATAGGTATAATGAAACTTGTTGTATCTCAAGCAATTTGTTGTACGATGCTCTTCAAAGTTCACGGTGTATCTCGTTATTCGCGTTCATACTGCTTCAGAAGACCACAATATCAATATTGCCTTCCGACTTATCGTCCAACATACGGATCCGTACAGCATTACTACCACGATCTTTTGAGTTAGAAGTTCTGACTCAACTTGTAACGATTATTTGATGGGACAGTCTTCGTAGGATCTCCACTAAAGTTTTTGTGTGTTTGCCATGCACTAAGATGCAGGTGTTCACAGAGCTATTTCCCTCAAACGCTAAGAAGCTCCTACGTTGTATGTTTAGAGCATGTACTACAGTTCGTCATGTCCTCCATTACTCTATGCACTGCTCTTTTCGCCTTTTTTTAAAATACTCGCAAACGCTTTTTCAATTTCGAGTCAATATTGTCAGCATTGTCGAACGCATGCATGGTGCCTCTGATACGCAAGCCCCATCTTTTCAGGTCAAATTCGAAAATTCAAAAGGATGCTGAGCTCTTTGCTAAAATCCGTTGTATGTCTGGGCATTTTGATCCCTACCTGGATCAGTTTTCCCAAGATCTCGAAATTAGCTATTACCCTGTATAGCTCCAGGCGATGCGTATTTATCATATACCGCCTTAAAGCTGACGTCAAGACATTCTGCACAAATCAACTTTGAACTCATTGGCTTTTTCCATGATTGGCGGCTTAAAGGCTTCTTCTTTTATGAGTGTCCTTAGATGTTTGTGAAGGGCGGCGGTTCAACGGTTCCTATACAAGCTCACTCCATATGCTCTAGCGCCAGTTTGCTGAGATATCCGAGTTAAGATAGCCATATCGCTAGATGGATTCTTTTGTCGGAGGTTCTTCTCCCACTTGTTACCGTGTTTCGTGCAGCTGTAATTTTTGCTTCGTCCTCCAAGATAGACTTCGGAGCCTACTTGTTCGAAAGGCCATAAAAGCCAGGTTCTTTAGCTTCCTCAGTCATGGCATATGTAATGTTAGACTAAAATCTGTTGAAGATTTATGGGGATAAAGCAAGGCATATCGGTTATAGTCCCATGATCTTTCTGAATCTTTTTTATGCAGGTTAGAAGTTACAAGTCGGACCCAAAACTGGCATACTAAGACCATATAAGGTCGGTTGTAGTATGAGAAGTGTTCTTCATTTTCGATGAACCAGATGGTAGGTCGGACGAGGCACAATATATTTCTAATATCAATACTTCCAAAACCATTTAGATTGTCTTGGAAGAAAGCTCTATTTTTTTTGGGAGAGAGAAGCGCATGTGCTTTGAAGGCGAAGGGTAATCACCTCCTCCTTTTTGAATGGTGTCCGGTATTGAGGCTTAAAGAGTTTCAGATCCAGCTTTGGCCAAATCTGTTTGGTCACTATACATGAAAGTCCACATGTCCATCTTACGTTTTGTTCTTCGATAGCATCTTACTTTAACTTCAGTTCACATGTAACCATTTCCGTACCTAAGCTACTTTTTCCTACAAAAACCGGAAGAATAGTTCCGTATATAGTGATTTCATCGGCCTATCTATATGCCCCGGCGCCCAGCAAAGGTGAATATTGAAGTCCTCCTCTATATCTTTCAGAGATGGATATCCTTCTAGGGCTGCTTTCAGAGTTTATAGAGGCTAAACATAATTTGAGCCGGCTGTCTGTTAAGATACAGATATACTTAATAGATACCACCTCTTTCTGTCGTACTTTCTGCTTCAAACAAGCTACAATGTTTGGGAAGACGGAAGAAACTAAGGTAAAACCGGTCAACTGAAACACCTGTACCTTCGCCATTATTCCGTCGGTGTAGAAGTGGGACGATTCGTTCTCCAAGAATACATTTTGACTTGGAATTTATAGTCTAAGTTTCCTGGAGAGATCTTACTCGTATATGTATTTAGGTCTGCGTCGTGGCCAGTGGGCTTGCTGATCTACTGGAGGAAGCAGCTGAGCAATGCTAGAAACCGCTCCCATGTTTTTGATGAGATCTTTTATTGTCTATTGTACGTGTGTTTCAAAGCAATCATGTCGTTTCGTGATCTTAATTCTTCTTCCTATGCTGATCTGTAATCTCTAATAGCCTTTTTAGAACATAGATCCTAGATAGATCAGTGTCAACAGCTCCAAGCAATATGATTGCTGCGCGGATCATGTCGGCCCTGATCATGAGCATGATAATATGCTATCCCTGCAAAAAGTCATTAAGTACGGTTCTTGCTTCAGTCTTCGTACTCGTACTATTGTATATTTCGATTCCCAGACGTGTCTGTTTAAATCATTTCCTCCTTTGCTGCCCTGTTTGAAAGGTTCAATACTCAATTACCAGTTTTATAGCTTGTAATCGGTGGCTTATATTTGATACGCTTACAATCTTATTTAGAAGTTAAGCTATCAACATGATGTCAACTCTATTCTTATTTTATTTTCGTCTGTAATTATACATTTTATACGCCAACGTATGCAGTTTGCTGCTGACTCTATTTCCGACACTTCGTATCTTCAAAGCGTATTAAATCGAGTTTGCGTTGACGTAATACGTTTTTCAGTTCGAAACTTTTGCCCGTCATTGTGACCTTTCAGCCTGCGGTACGTTATTTAAGTCTTTAAGGTATCAAAGTTGAGCTCCGGAAATACTGAATACTTCTATCCACAGTGGGAACACTCCTTCGATAGGGAAAATATTTATGAGCCCGGTGAGGTAGTGTTTGGATATACTTCCATGATGCCGAACTTTCGTACTATACGAGGGTGGATCATCAAGTATCTGTGTTAGTTTTACACAATTTTTTTTTCAACGCTATCTACTGTTAGGACGATACACTTTCCCTAACATTTCTGCCCATCTAAAAATAAGATTTGTCAAACTCTTCGAAATAGGTTTCTGTCTAGCTCAGGACCTCCATTTTCATGTTTGAGAACAGAAAAGGTGCGGGAGTCAGGTCAAGCAAGTATGGTGGGCGTAGCGGTACTGCACCAAATGGGGCCGCGTCTTCGTCAGTTTCTTAACAAATCGGTCCAATTATTCCCTGCAGTATTGCTTTGTGATCGGGCTTCCTTTATTCAAGAAGTCCATGAGAATTTTTCCCTTCATATCTCAAAAAATCGAAGCCATAGTCTTTTTAACCGAGACGGGTCCCGTTTTTGAATTCTTTGGAGCAGATGTGCCTGGAAAAATCCATTACTTTGATTGCCGCTTGGTGTCTGGCATGTATTAATCGATCCAGGCTTCATCAGTGGTGTGGAAACGATGCATTTCGATGAAAAAGTTCCACTGCGGCACCTATCGGGCCGACAGCTTTCTCACTTATCATGTAAAATGTGATTGTCGTACCGTACGATACTTTACGCGCGTGTCGCAGACCCCTTTTAACGAATTTCTCAATAACCAAGTCTATAAGGCCAACGTCTAACTTCATTGAACCAATATCTAGCGGTTGCCATACGTGGTGAAGACAGTATAGACAGCATCCAACTTTGCTCGTTTTCAAAATTTTCTATTGTATCATAAAACACCAAACATACGAGTATAATACAAATGCCTGTCATTTTGTAAGGAGTCCTTCCACAGAAGGCTAACTTTCCTTAGCAACACAACTTGTATTGAAAAACGAGTACCTAAAGAAAGAGACACTAGGTAGGTAGGTTGGTAGGTAAGAGTGGCTGTTGGAAATACCAACCCACTTAGGCCTATTGGCCCATTGTGATGCCACGTGTATCTATGATCCTTTTACAAACGGAACCAGTTTGATGCGTAGGAGACTGTTAACGTCTATATTTTTTAGATCGTTTAAGTCATTGTACACGAAAGCTCCCAAGTGAAGTTTTCTTCTCTGTGGGAGAGCTGGACATCTACAGAGCAGGTGGGAGATTGTCTCCTCCTCTTCCTCGTCAATGCAGCTTCAACAGAAATCGTTTGTAAAAGCGCCAGAGCCTTCTTGCGCGCTTGAATATGAGGCAGTGTCCAGTGATGACACCAATGATCGCGCTGAGATGTCTCCTATTTAGAAGGATCAGACCTCTTAGAGCGATTCACATCCAGCTTTAGACAGATCTGTTTGGTCAAACCATTTGAGATATTTCAAAAACTTTATTATCGGCTTGAAGTACAATCAAAACATTGATGAATGGAACTCGACTTCGTTCACTTGACCACGTTTGCAGCGGTCGATTCGTTGGACCCAATTTTCAACGACTCGGCCACACATTTCGGCCGAAGCGGCCGCTATTTCGCGTTCAATGTTGGCTCTGAGCTCTTCCAACGTCGTCGGCGTGTTGGCATAAACCAATGATTAACGTAGCCCCACAGAAATTAGTCAAGCGGCGTTAAATCGCACGAACGGGGCGGCCAACCGACTGACCCATTTCTTGAGAAAACACGCTCACCATACTTACTCTTCAATAAATCGATTGTAGCGTATGCTGTGTGGCTTGTTGCATCATCCTGTTGAAACCACATATCGTCCAAGTCCATGTCTTCCAATTCGGGCCAAAAATCGGTGATCATCGCGCGATAACGCTGACCATTCACAATAACGTGACGATCGTTATCGTCGACGAAAAAATATGACCCAATAACGCCGCTGCCATGCAAACCGCATCAAACAGTTATTTTTTGTGGATGAAGTGGTGATTCATGAAGCACATGTGGATTTTCACCCGACCAATAACGCATATTTTGCTTATTGACGAACCCATTGAGCCAAAAATGAGCTTCGTCACTGAAGATGATTTTGCGATGAAATTCTTCATCTTGGCGCATCTTCTCCAGCACCCAATCGGAGAACGTACGTCGCTTCAAATGGTCCGTCGACTTCAATTCTTGAGTCAGCTTGATCTTGTATGGGTGTAAACCAATATCCCTACGCAAAATACGCCATAATGTGGTTTGAGCGATGCCCAATTCTTGAGAACGCCGTGGAATTGACTCATTTGGATCGTTTGCTATGAACGCCTGAACGGCAGCGATATTTTCGACACTTCGACCAACCCGTTGTCTCACTGACACGGCAACATCACACAACGAATACTCAAATTTTTGCACTAAACTTGTCAACTTTGCACTGTCTACTAGGGCGAGAATTACGACCGAAAATTAGAGTTAACGCTCTTAAAGTTGCAGTCACCGACTCCGAATGTCGGTAGAAAATTTTCATAATTTGCAGACGTTGCTCGCTCGTGTACTTTACCATGATGAAAATGTTGAGTTTACTGCATAAATTGACAGTGACAGTTTGATGATTAGTGAAAGAGTGCGTTCACAAATTAAATTCAAAGTTGTCAAAGCCCTATTGGAAAACCCTTTACACATTCTTTTCCGGTGGAATAGGTAGGGTGGCTCCAATTTTGGCGAGTTCATCGGCTCTACAGTTCCCTGGAATATCTCTGTGGCCCGGCACCGAACCAAGGTGAAGGTTGAACTGCTCTGCCATCTCCATAAGAGATGATCAGCATTCAAGGGCGATTTTAGAATATAATGAGACCGAGTCCAGGGACACGTTTTTCTACAGCCAGGACAGAGTTTCTTTACATTTCCAGAATTTCGGCCTGGAACACGCTACAGTGGTTTGGAAGACGGAAAGAGAGGCTTAGATTTAGCTTATCCGAGAAAACAACGCCACCATCTCCGCTCTGTGTAGATATGGATCGACACTAACTACGGCAATATTCTATAACTACTAAAATATGTAACATATAGGAATAAATCACAAGTCATCCTTTAGCACTACCTCACATCATTAGTTTTTTTTTTAAATTTCATCACCCTTAAGATCTATCATGCAATTTCATCCGACAACTTTAACCGTTTCTTTGTTCTATTTCAATCGTTTCATTAAACAGACGAAAGCTCACTTAGACGTGTTAGCCGATGCTCTCCTAAGATGGGCGCGAGGACGTTAAGCCAACCAGCAGTTGTAAAGATATTGGATAGTGTAAAAAAAAAAAACGTCAGCAAAACCCAGAGTAAGAAAACTGCAAGTATATATACACCTAAATACCAATGTAAAAACCACAAAAAAAAAAAACAAATTAAAAATTATATATACATATAAAACAAAACAAGACTCAAACCTCCAATAAAACACAACTATGTATAACTAAAAAAAAAAAACAAAAAACAAATAACGACTGGTCAGAATAGCTAAACCAATACTTAACCCCCGAAATATTAAAAAAAAAAAACAATCAACCAGTTCTCTTCTTTCTACAGCAAGAAGTAGAAATCAATATCAATGTGAAAACTAAATTTTAAAATATAAATAAAAACAAAAATTTACATCCAGTAGTTGATTTCCTCCAAAGAATAAAAGAAAAAAACAAATACCAACACACGATTCCATGAATAAAAAAGCCAAAAAAAAGATTTAAACTAAAAAACAAAAAACAAAACAATTATGTAAAATCCGTAAAAAACAATCAAAATTTTACTTAACATCCAACGGTATTGTTTCTCTTAGTTTCTCCTGAATTCTTTTCTTTTCATCATTCAAAAACCTATCATTTTGTAGTATGGACATTACAAAAAAAAAAAAAAAAAAAAAACTATTCTCATGGATAAGGCAGCTATTGTAGATAAGTAAATTAACTAAAACAAGAAAACGAAAAATAAAATAATAAATAATTATAACAAGAGAAAATTATGAAAATAATATTATACAAGTTAAATCTAGGATTTTAAATTTAACACTAAACTAAAAACGAAAAGAAAACCTAAATAAATAATGCAACAAACAATTTGTTGATTTAGTTTTTTCTTTTTTGTTTTCAATTGTTTTCTCTCTGTTTTTTTTGTTTTTTGTTTATAAATATGTTCAACTTTCTCACTCTCTTTTATTTTTCTTATTTTTAAGAAAATCAATATGAATTTTATTATAAATAAATAAAGAGAACTTAATGTTAAATCTTAAAGTTAAAATGAAAAACAAAAATCAACCATCATTATATAAATTCATAAATAGTTATATTTATATTTATTATTGTATGTAAAATACTTTTCTGTGATTCATTTAAATGTAAATTATATATATATACACAAAACAAAACGAAAAAAAAAATAAAATAAATTAACATTAAACATTATTACTATAGTTAAATGTAAAAAATAAAAAAACAAGTAAAATAACACAAAAGGAAAAGAAAAAATCATTAACAACGTCTTGCAACCGATTGGAATGATTTCAATTAAAACCAAATACTACAAAATTTGACTGGAAAAAACATTTACATAATTGAATAAGCATGATATATAATTTAACAAAAATAAAACAAAAATTATTCTAATACTAAAAAAAATTCAAAATAATTGATGAAATTATGTTAAATATAATTAAAGTTTAAACAAAGAGAGAAAAACAACAATCAATTGTGAAACAATCATTCTAACATCTAATTATCGGTTGTGGATTTTTATTTTATTTCTAATTTCGTTTCTTTTCTTGTTTTACTTTTAATTAAAAACGAAACGAAAAACAATGATATATACAATAGAGAAAAAAAAATGAATAAATATTGACTTAACGATCTTCATAAAGGATAAATAATTTTTGTGTTGTTTTCTATTTATTTTCTATTTTATCGTTTCATATTTGTTCGTCTTTGGAGTGTTTGGAGGGCTGTCGGGGTTTAAAGTGTAAGTTCTCATTGTATTTCATATTTATTACAGGATTTTTGTGTTCTTTCAACTCAAAGATGAGACGACAATTTAGTGGAAAGAAAGTGATCCTAACATTGAACCGTGTGGCATACTATTGGCACTTGAAAATAATCCGAACAAAAATGTACATAATCAGATGCTCTTTTACGAGGTGGCCTCTGTTGCTCTTGTTGTTCTTTTCTTGACGGATTTTCTCCGGATCTGGATCGCTTTCTCGATTTTGTTTTTACTATGCGCCATGGTGACTATTATTTTTTCACATCGTTTTCACTTATTTGCTGTTGTCGATCCTCTAGAGATCTTACTTTTGTATATGCTAAACTTGAGTCCTTATTTCCTCGTTTCTCCTTTGCGAAATCCAATTACCCTTCTGAGATAATTGATCGTCATTTCTTGAATTTTTTTGGCTGCCTTCTCTTCTCCATGGAGACATGCTGGGAAGTATATTGTTATTTTATATAAATCTTTTTTTATCTGGCGATTTTGTCTGATCTTTAAAAAAATTTTTTTTCATATATTGGTTTTCAGTCGTCTGATAGCAACACCATATCTCAAGGTGATAAAATGTAGCCCACGTGAAATTTCTCTCAATCTAAAATGAATTTAAAAACTAACTGGATCTGGATTTTTCAGCAGGTCCCTCCATTTTATTTTCATGCCTAACAATCATGCATTGTGATTCTCAGACATTCAAGACCAACGTTGAAAGGTACCCCAATTTTTATTATATTTTCTGCAAATCCTCGACATTCAACCTGGTCTTGCTCTGTTAATGCTTCTGCTTACGCAGAGTTTAATCTTCGGTCTCAGTTTAAATCTTCCTTAAGGCTTATCTGGCTTCAAAATTCTGAAGACTCTTCATGTGCTATTCATCTAAAGCGTTGAAAATAATTCTTTTTTCAATGTCCTAACCTGCTTTCAGCAGGTTGGATGAGGGTCTTATAAAGAGGACCTGAAATAGGCATTGGCAACAGCTATTTTTGCCTTTCCGGCTTTCACCCGCTGCTTTCTACTCAGTTGACTGCCGATTTGGTTTTGGAGTAGGATGTCCGAATACTTTTGAGGGTTCTCTTGATGTTTTCTAGTGTAGTCAGCTTTTTTGGACATCCTGATCATCCAGCATCATCGGTGACCGTTTGATCTCCTTTAAACTCATCTAGCCACTGATAAATTGTTATTTTCGTCGGGACAGATCATTTATAACACTTTTCAAGCCATTGTTGAACCTGAACGGTGTTTTTTCTCTATTGGTGGAGTGACCATTGAAAGCAAATGTTTTCTGAAGCATGGATAGGATGCTCCAATTCCGTTCGGATACAAATAATAGCATTTCATGAGTCATTTGCGGGTTCATAATATTCCAACTTCGAAGTCAAACCTAATCTATATTTCTGCAACTTTCTTTGCATAAGTTTGACTTAACTGTTATTGGAATAGAAAGATTCCATCTTGTATCTACCGCCCTACAAAACCCTGCTGGGTAACTTTAAATACAACATCTACACGTTCGATTGTGATCTGCATGGCGCAATGGTTAAGTTCGTTGACATGGGTTCAATCCCCACAACATACACCGAAAAACAAAAAAAAAACAAATGCAAACCTCCGAAAGTGGAATATTCCCATTCTCCTGTCGTTTAAAAGCAGCAAAAGAACAAAAAGGTAGGTGCTTCCTTCTGTTTATGAAAAACGTCAAAAATAGTGAACGAAGAGACTAGACTTTGTAGGGTGTCTTGCCTAAACATCGCTTCGAAAATATCTTTGTAAATATTGATGATTCTAGTGGGACTGCTATAGCATATGCTTACAATTGCCAGCGTGTCATCCCTCCGAAATTCGGTTCTCTGAGACATACTTAGTGAAGTGAAAGCATAGTCCAATTTGAAGACTATTTAACAGACATAGTGGATGGAAGGATGATTTGAAGCTGATATCTTTTTTAACGGAATTCATGCTCACTGGGATGACACCGACTTACCCAAACTAAATTTTGTAGCAGTTTAGTCCCTGAAACACTGATGCAGCCTTAGATGCCGAAACTTCACATCTTTGCTTTCTAAATCTTGTGTAATCAACAGGTCTTGGCTGTTTATGTACGAATGAATGAAAAGTTATGCGTCCTAATCTAAAGTTGGTTGGTTTAGCTCAGAATTCCCCGTATTATAGGTTTTTCGAGACTTTTCCTCAGTTAAATTTGCCGACGCTTTCAAAGTCCTAAACTGCTTTCAAGGTCATATGCAGGAGAATGATGAGGCTCTTATAAAGAAGACCTGAAGCAGGCATTGGCAACAGCTATATTTACCTGATGCAGAACAGTTCGTACAGCAAATTTTTAAGTTAGACGATTCACGCTTTTTTTTATCGAATACATCGAATTCTTATTCCAAAATTCTAATATTTTAAGAACTTTCCGGTAGTAGTGATCCCCTGATCACTAGACTTCTTCCTTTCTTCATCATGGAGCATAATCTAGCCAGAAAAAAAAATGAAGACCGATTTCTCATATCTCATTTAGGGTCCTAGAACTATGACCATTCAAAGGTCAAAGCCTGAACCGCTGAAGTCTTTTATTTTCTGCTACCGTAAGGTTACGTTCCTCTGCCACACTTAAATACGAGGCTTAATCTCTCTCTTTTTTTTTCAATATAGTCATCGCCTTTGTAGATTCCCTGATTTTGTCTTCTAGTGCAACTTCTCCATGCAACATTTATGAGAGATTAACTATTCCTCTAGTTAGGGCACGAATGAACATACGACTGCATACGTATACCAGCTAAAAGGTCAACCTTTTTCAATGTTAATAGTAAGTAAGCTCTGTTTTTAACGCTATTTGAAAGCCAATTAGAAACTAAGGAAAAAAAAACCAACATCTTATCCTTACAATTTGTTTGTTCAAATGAAATTATCCTTACGCCAACTTAAGTTGAAAAGTTACAAGCATGATGGTAGTTTCTTTTTGATGCCTAAGGAGAACCTGCTAAAGCTGAATTTATTATGAACACAAAGTGGTCACTCTGAGAGTTATTTCCTTCCTTCTACCCATACAACCACAAGAGAATAAGTTAAACTTTGTTTTATAATAACTTCAAGGTTGCTGGTTAATGCACCACTTCTACAACGCTTCAAGGAACTCCAGCACAAAGTATACCAAAATAAAAAAAAATAAAAACCAAGAATAATTCTTTTCTAGTTTCAATTTAGTTTATTTTTAAAATGAAATACGTATTCCTGAAAGAAAGTAACCACATCGCCGACATCTGTCCCTCCAAAACTCCGCAACTAACATTCAAATGGATTTGCAATAAAAAATTTCCTTACATGCATTTGATAAGAATTTTATTTTAATTCCAAAAATTAAATATTTAACAACAAAAAAAAAAGGAAAAAACCCACCTTTAAGAAATCATACATAGAAAACTAATATTAAACAAAAAGATCTACCCAAATCCTTGCACAGAATGGAATTTTTCTCTGTAGTTATATAAATAGAAAGAAAACAATTATATTAAAAGAATAAATCAATTTTCCTAAAACGCATTGACAACAATTAACAAAAGAGAAAAACAAAATAAATAAAAAATAATAAAAATCATAGAAAACAAATATATTTTTGGCCTATTTTTATATTAACAAACAATAACATCAAGAAGAAAACAAAAGTAAATAAACAAAACAAATACAAATTTAACAAATAACAATTTTTACAACTTAACAAAGAAGTATAAATTCTTATTTAATTTCTCAAGTAAATTTTAAAAGTAAAAACTTAAAACAAAAACTACTCGATAAACAAAGACTTACAAACATAAAAACGAAAATAAACACATAGACAAAAGTTTAAAACAAAATAACAAATGCTTGGCCTTATTTACAAAAACGAAATTGATTTTTGTTGGCCGCTTTTTTGTGTTTTATTTACTATTATGTTTTCTTTCTGTAACTCTCCTTTGTCCTTACGAAGATCGATGATTTTTTATCATAAATTCTTTCTAATTGTTGTTTTTTCAGTTACAACTTAATCCTTAAACAAAAAAAAAACAAAATCTATAAATACATATTAGTGTATGTAAAAAATAAATATAAATATAAAATAAAATAATAAAAATAACCAAATTGAAGACAGTAAAACCAAAAACATTTTTAAGTTCATCCAAAATAGACGTTTAGAAAATGAAAAATGAAAAACAAAAATTTATAATAATAACCGAGTTTTAGCCACTTAATAGATGTCATTTTAACTTCCAGGAAAATTATTATATTAAACAGAATTACAGAATTATTATTATTTTTTGGTTAAGAATTTTAAATCAAAAATAAATTACTTAAAAATATCCCCCCCACAGAAGAATAAAATATGTAAAATTACAAAAACAAAGATTAAAAGACTTAAACATCAAAACTCACTAAAAAGAAACAACAAAACATGGACTTGACATTTAAATGGAAAAACAAAAGAAAATATAAATACTACGATACATTTAAAAAAAAAAACAAAAAACAAAAAAACACAATGACAAAATACATGTTGAAAATCTCTCCAAGTCACAGACTGCATTTACAAAATATGATAAAAATGATTTTTTGTTTCTATTTTTCCTAAAATTTCAATTTCAATTAAAACTAAATGAAAACTATACGAGTATATATATTGTTAATGTACTAAATGCTCTTTCTCTATCTTCCACTTCGTATCTTTCTTTTTCCGCTTTTCCTTTTTTTGTTTTTTAAGTCAACACCTTGACATTTAATATATTATAAGAAATACATATATTCTTCTTCTTTTTTTTTTGGTCATGTGTCAATTTTAAGGCTGGCAACACCATTTATTTCGGAATGAAAATGTAAGGTTCTATATTTTACAGGAATTTTGACATCCTTCACTGAAGTTTGGACTTGGTATTTCTCGAATCTTTATTCAGATCTTCTATTGGCACATTATTTTTTTGCAAAATTTCACTATAAGAGGTCCCACGGTGTTGCCAGACTAACGCGGAATTAATATATTTAATTTATTTGTTAGAAACCGTGAAAAGTGGTAAGGTTTGTCCAATTTCTCTTCTCAAAGTACAATAGATCGCTATCGGCAGGAGTCGAATATTGTCAAACTTACAGTTTTCTAAAAATTAGTTTAGCAGTATTGCCCGTATTTTCGTATTCTTCGAAAATAAAACACAAATGCGTCTTAATTTAAAAATAAATGGTCTTGATATTTTAAGACAAATCTGCATTACAGTTTTATCACTGCCGTCGGTCAGAAACTATACATATTTCGAATACTCGTGACAAGATCTGCCAGAAATACTAATCCTATTAAAAGAGTTCCAGCAAACATTTTGTCAGCATTAGCTGTCGGTAATCACTCAATCTGACAAGATATGCAAGAAACAGTGATTCCACGATTGGCTCTTGTATTTCATCTTAAAAAGTTCAGGTGTTCCTGGATGTTTGGATAGATTTGACAGACTTATGTCCGGTTTTTCACCTTGTTTCTCCTCAATGTCCTTTATGATCTCTCAACAACGCCCACAACTCGATGTTATTGATTTCCGTGGTGAAGACAATGATGTGGAGCGTTTTTGTCAGCCGAAAATCCTTCACTGAAGCCTGCGTCAAATACAACTTTATTCATCAACATAGTCTCCTTCAAGAGTGATATAATTATTCCAACGCTTCTCTAACATTTCAGTCTCCGATAAGACTTCATCATCTCAGCCAAATCTCTGTGCCGGCGTCATCGTTTTCTGATTTGCTTACAGGTTCGCGGTTCGAACTTCAATTCATGTAATTTTGCTATTGTAACCATCGACTTGTGACGCTAAATAGTTCTAAGTAATTTTCGCTCTTCATGGTATTCGATGAAAATTATGTCATGCGAACCCCAAAATACGGAGGCCATAGCCTCGCTGCTTTCCACTCAGTTGACTGGCGATTTGATTTTGGAGTATAGTGGCGGATCCATGTCATACTGTAAGATGTCCGAATAATTTTGAGGGTTCTTTTGATGTTTTCTAGTATAGTCACCTCTTTTGGACATCCTGATTATTCATCATTCAGCAAAGCACCGGTAAATGATTATCTTCGTCGGAGCAGATCCTTTATAGCACTTTTCAAGTCATTTTTGAACTTGAATTGTGTTTTTTCCCCATTGGTAGAGTGCTTATTGAAAGGAAATGTTTTCTGAAGCAAGGATACGGTGCTCCAATTTCGTTAAAATTTACCCTTCATGTTCAGCTCGGATGCCAATAATACCATTTCATGAGTCATTTGCAGGTTCACAATATTCCAAATTCGAAGCCAAACCTAATCTATATTTCTGCAACTTTCTTTGCATAAGTTTGACTTAACTGTTTTTGGAATAGAACGATTCCATCCTGTATCTACCGCCCTACAAAACCCTGCTGGATAACTTTAAATACAACATCTACACGTTCGATTGTGATCTACATGGCGCAATGGTTAAGTTCGTTGACTACTAAATCAGGCAGCCTGGGTTCAATCCCCACACCATACATCGAAAAACAAAAAAAACAAATGCAAACCTCCGAAAGAAATATTCCCATTCTCTAAACGACTGCAGCAAAAGAACAAGAAGTTAGGTGTTTCCTTCTTTTACGAAATACGTCAAAAATAGTGAACGAAGAGACTAGACTATGTAGGGTGTCTTGCCGTAAACATCGCTTCGAAAATATCTTGTAAATATTGATGATTTTAGTGGGACAATACAAAAATCTGCTATAGCATATGCTTACAATTGCCAGACATACTTATTGAAGTGAAAGCCTAGTTCAATTTGAAGACTATTTAACAGACATAGTGGATGGAAGGATGACTTAAAGGAATTCCTTAAAGTTGATATCTTTTTTAACGGAATTCATGCTCACTGGGATGACACCGACTTACCCAAACTAAATTTTGTGGCAGTTTAGTCCCTGAAACACTGATGCAGCCTTAGATGCCGAAACTTCACATCTTTGCTTTCTAAATCTTGTGTAATCAACAGGTCTTGGCTGTTTATGTACGAATGTGGATGATAAGTTATGCGTCCTAATTTAAAGTTGGTTGGTTTAGCTCAGAATTACCCGTTTTTCGAGACTTTTCCTCAGTTAAATTTGCCGGCGCTACAAAGATACTCCGGCAAAGGTAGTAGCAACTTGTTAGAAAGAGTCAATATTACTTCTGCTTTTTTTATGTATAATAATTTACTTAACGTTCCCTCTTCCGAACACGGGAGCACACCGGCATATCGATACAATATTCGGACATATTCGTATCTAAACTCTTAAGAATTGTAATTTTGGAGTTGTTTTAAACGTCTTTAGTTAGATTCACTGTAAATCATCACATTATTGACTATCAGATTACCCATCACCTTCACACCATCCAAAATTTGTCCTGCACCATTGTATGGTGAAGATTGTACAATCCCCTCAGGGGATCCTGACAGAAACTGTGAATTCATTTAAAACATTCCTGCTCATAAAAAAAAAGAATACTTTCACAATGGTTTATAAATAAACCCAATAAAGTCCACAAGGGATTATGTGTCTCCTTGAACAAATTTTTTTTTTTTTTGTTGCTTCCCCTCAGCCAATTATGTAAATATGTTCTGTGCGCTACAGGTAATCCCATATCAAAGAGGTCGACCTCATTCACATCCCAAAAGTGTTCACCTGGGAGTTTCACTTGTTGCACAGACAATCAACTTTTACTTAAACATATATTTGGGCACATTTAGGTCCAGATTAAAATGGGAAAATACTCGTAATTGTAATTCTTTTTTCGAATTGGATTTACTTGGTTTTAAGTAGTAAAAAGTGTTCTATAAGTTTTAAATTGTTCGTTGAAAATTGGAAAATTCACTTCCCACCTAGAGATGGCTCAAGTGAATACCTTATGTGTTCTATAGTCTCTCTGAGGTAATATCCACACGCTCTGACACATTCTCGGTAGATCCTATCGGTTTTAACGAATCCAATTATCCTTAGAAAGGTCTAGGAAATTCGTCAATGTACGACTATGTATGTATATTTATCAAGAAAATAGAGAATGGTACCCTAGCACCCACTCACCATGGAAACCCACACAGATTCTATTCGAAGAAACCTACTCGAATTCGAGCAGGATACGAGTATCAGTAGAAAATAAATTAAAGATTTAAACAAACTCTCCCATCTAAGCAACTGTCATGATTCCTATATCCGCATTCCTGGAAAGTAGCTTTAACGTGTATCTATGTATTACATTACAAAGAGAGTCTGAAATTTCAACAGATAGATACCAGCCATGCCCTCGAGCTTATAGAGATTTAATCCTACAGACACGACACCATATCCTGTTTCAAATTTTGAATATACTCGCAATGCCGTACCACATCTTGATATTGGATTTTCTAAAAAAAAAACAAAAACAGATACCACAAGGAGTTTTTTTTTTTGATGTCTTAATTCGTAAATACCATAATTAAATTGAATTCTCATATCTACGAAGTGGTTGTATCTCTGAAATACACTAGTTTCCAACAACTCTCAGCTGAACCAATGCAAACTTTGAGAATGAATTTTAGTGCGTATTAAATTTTACTATAAAACATTTAAGCTTATAACTGGTTTTAGTGGTTTAGTGTTAGTTTTAGTATCAAAACAACAAACAAAAAAATTACATAAAAATTAGTCATTTCAAATATATACATATATTTGCAGATTTTAGTAGTTTTAGTGCAATTTTTTCTGTCTAGATGTTTTCAACAAACAACACACAAATAAAAAAGAAATAAAAAAATTTTGCAAGTGAACGTTTCGACAAAGGACGCACAAAATTCGATAGCGAATTTAGAAAAAAAAACGGATAATAGAAAGAGATTCATTTTCTAGACAGATCAAGGTAATTCAAAGAACGCAATTAGCAAGCAGGAAAAAGAAAAAAACAATTCAAATAATAATAATTAAAATTAGTTGTTGTACTCAAACCAAAAAAAAATCATAAAACAATTGTCAAAAATCAAAAAAAAAAAAATTAGAGTAGATTTAAATGTTTAAAAAGAAAATAAAAGAATACATATTTAGTGTATGTAAGAAGGAAAAAAAAAATATTTAAAATACATTTATTTAAGAAAGACAGCAAACAAATCAGTATAGATCTTCACTGAGAGTTGTTGAGGTCTAAGGAAATCTCCCATTGGCACTTAGCCTATAAGATACAGAACGTCATGCATAAATTCACGTACAAAGGAGGCTGAATGTCAAATTAACTCAAATAACTTTTCAATACTAACAATCTAATAGCAGGATACGAATTTACAAAAAAAAAAAAAGTACCTGGCGACTCTTTCTTGATGAAATTTTTGTGAAAAGTTCCATTTTAATTTGACGTTCATTTTGTGCTTGAATTTGTCCAATCACATTCTCTACTAATTCACTCTAAGTATTCATAAGAACAGCGCTTTCTTTTAGGATTAAGATATATTTTCTTCCTTTTTTTTCTCGCTATAGGAGATTTCCTTAAAGAGAAAACTAAATTCAGGATCAAAACCATTTCGCGGGTATGGAAAATCTTGAATTTATTCCTCAATGCACGAGTGTAATCAATTTCCGGTTTTCTGATTAAGTTAAGTTCCATCCTCCATTAAAATTATTTAAATATTCATTTTCGAAAGCAACTTTGTGAAACAATGGAAAAAACAATTAAAAGTTATTTTCGCTTATCCAAAGTGGTTGAGCTGGATGATTTTGTAATTGTTTTGTGGTGTAAAGAGTGTGTTAAAGGTCATCGATAAAGTTTCCTTGGGCATGGGAAAAGTTTTACGAAATTTTAAGGTGTATCTCTTGTTGATACTGATTGTATGCACTTAGGTTGATTGAATTGTATGCAGTTTAGATAATAGTAATTCATTTTAAATTGATTAGATAGTGTGGTATCTTTGGGCGTGGGGTGATGGGGAACCTTACAGTGAGTACTCATTTTGATCTCTGACTTTTCAGAGGAATCCGTAGAGTATTTGGAATCATTCTGTAAACTTACAACAATGTTAAAGTCAATATGTTTTCCTTCTGTCACTCTGAGGTGCCGAAAGGCTTATATTTGTCTATGATACTGTTTTTATTGATATCTCAATTTTTTTTTCTTCCTGTCTTCTTCCAATTTTTTTGTGTTTGATATACCAGTTCTGTTTACAATTCATACTTTCTAAATTCTTTAAAATTTTTAGTACAATTCACACGTATTATCGAAACCCGTATGAACTTGTTTCAAGCTCCCTTCATTTGGAGGCGTGTCTTTTCACACTTCTTAAAATCATTTGTCTTCCGAATAGTTGTACTCTTTTATATGGCGAAACTTCTTTAATCTTCTCCCATAGACCAAATGTACACTTTTTTCAAATAATATGGGAACCGTCATCCCCGTGAAATATCGCGAAACATCAATGCTTTTTCGTAACAACAAGTCCACTGGTGATTTCTCACCAAGTAGTTACACTTCATAACTCAAAAGCATTTGACAGAGTTTGATATCAGACTCTTCATATTCAATCAATTAGAAGTTACTTTTCGGAACGCTCAATTCGAGTTATATTGGAGTTTTTCAAGTAAAATAAATGCTGGTGTGCCCTAGGGCTCCGTTCTGTCTCCGATACTTTTTCAAATTTTCATTAATCATCTCTTGTCTGCCATTTCTTACCTCCTCACCGGCTGTGTGACTCTCATGACAGTTAGGATCATTCTAAATACAATATTATAATAATTGAGGAACCATCAAATAAGTTAAATTAACGGCTTTCGAAACACAATGTTTACAGCAATTAGCTATTAAAGTCGTCAAGACACATTCTCGGTCCATTAGAATGACCACACATTCTATTGTGACAAAAATACAACGAAGTATCTAGGTTTCCTCAAGCGATGTATAAACCCTTTTGATCTGGCCTCAATATACAAGGCATTTCTGCAGCCAAGATTGGAGTACAATTCCCGCATCTGATCAAGCGCTCTCAAAATTACGTCAATATTTCGGTGTTGCTTTGTACTAACGCTATTCTCACGTCCAGTGCTTTAAGGAAATTGGCGCTAGAATTCCGCTCCTACCAATCGTCAACCCTAACACAAATGTCGCTATGAATGTTCATTAGTTTAGACTCCAGTCCATTTTCGGACTTATTCAAAAACATCGCTCATAACCATTCAAAAGCCACGTGAATCAATATCTCTCTTCTTTTCCTCCCTGATTTTCCTTAAATCGCTTTGTTTATGTTTGTTTGAACATCATCGTACATCGTCTTCGATACGCCGTCAGTAAGATCTTTCTCCATGTTTATCCATATGCCTTAAATAGCCCACAGACTGTTATACAATTGTATTATATCACGCTCGCAACTAAGTAAATTTGACCCGTAAGTCTTCATTTTGTGTGGGATTAACTTCAACAATCGATAGCTGTTACCGTTTTTCGTGACGCATTTGCCTTTATACAGAAAAGAAGAAGGCGCTCCTTCCATTCGTGAGGCAGCAATTCGATCGCCACAACTTGGTGGTAGCCCCTACGAAATATATGACCAACGTTTACTAAAATTTGTTATTTTTCAGTTTCTGGCTGTAGAATGTTCGATATTCTATATCGCGACAAAGAGGATGATATGATGTCATTTCTCGTTTTACTTGGACTCATTGTACCCATTTCGGGTGACTTACGAGTATGAAGGTGATTGTTCACGTTTTAGATGAATGGTTATGCAGCAATACAGGACTGTAATAGACTCTTGAAAGAAGTTGACTCTTTATAGGAGAGTTTGAATATGCTTGTAGGAGAAGATAAGTGGTGCTAAGTCAACACATTTCACTATATAAGTTGGCCTGCCGTAAGAGTTCATTTTATTGTCTCAACTTTTGATTAACAATTTTTATAGGCACAATAGATCAATCCGGTCACAGTGCAGAAGAACTACCCTCGGTCTACTTGAAATTTAGAGATTACGAGGACGTTAGACATGAGTCTTCTTCTTCTTTTCCTTTTACTAGCCGTTTCCTCGCTACACGAACTTATGCATAACTAGTTTCCCATTTTTACTGCATCGCTACTACTCCGCTTATGGGGTTGTCTAATGTCGCAGATCGCGTCTGCATACTGCTCGGTCCTGTATCGCTTCGGCGGTTAGCCCCAGGCGTTGTTGTGCATTTGCCATCTGAGCAATCTAGGAATTCTGTTCAATACCTCGTTTTCTTACCGTGTGTGGGACCGTAGTTGATATTGCCTTCTTAACGGGATTGTCCGGAGATCTTCTTTGAACGTGGCAATACCAGCTAATTCTATCCGACTCAAGTTGTTCGATTACCGAATTCTTTATGTGTAGACTTCTTCTAATGTGCGTAGATCTAATGCAGTCGCTTTTCGTAATTCCAGTCGACATCCTTAACATTTTCATCTCTGCTGCCGTCATTTTATTTTTAAACGCTTCGTATATTATCCAGCACTGCGAACCATATGTAAGAGCTGGCCGAACCATCGTGATGTAAAGTTTTCCCTTCAATTTAAATGGAAATTTTCGGTCACAGAAGATTCCCGAATTTTCTCACCATTTCATCCACCCCACACTTACTCTTTGCCTTACGTCGTCGTCACATTTCGCTTCTACGTTAACGATTGATCCTATGTACTTGAACCTAGTGGTCTTCGGAAGAACTATTCGCAGTGGAATAGTTCGCAGTGGATCCGAAAATGGGCAGGTCAAATGTTCCCTCTTTGAGCGACTTATTTTAAACCCGTTTTTCTCTAGCGCGTCTTTCCATTTACTTAGGACGTTTTGTAAATCTACGACATTATAGCTTAGAATAACTGCGTCATCGGCGAAGAGAATCGATGTTACATTTGCTTCGTGCATGCAATCTTTTAAAACATAGTCTAGTACCACGTTAAAGAGGACAGGGCTAAGAACGCTTCCTTGATGCACTCCGACATTTACCGGAAATTCTCTCGTAAGTCCGGCGGTATATTTAACATCAGTTTTGACGTTTCCATACATGTCTTGTATCATTCTTATATACGTTTCCGGTACCTTTTGAGACCTCAACGCGGTCCATATGAGATCTCTAGGTACACGATCGAATGCTAGATTTCTAGATCAATAAATACCATGTGCAGATTTTTTTGACGAATTCCGATGTTCTTCCATTAATATTCGCAAGCTTTGGATTGCGTCCACCGTCGATCTTCCTTCCACGAATCCACACTGGCTATCGTCGAGCTTTATGATTTTGCGAAGACGTTCGTTTAAAACTCTTTCAACGATTTTCATCGTGTGTGACATCTGCTTGATTGAGCGGTAGTTGTTGCATTCAAGCGTGTCACCTTTGCCTTTGTATAGCGGAACCAAAAAGCTACTTCTCCATTGATTCGGCATACGAGTAGTTTGTCCGCATTTTATTTTATTCAAGAGTTTCGACAGCCATTCACTGCCGATACATTCCATCATCGACCAAAACTCTGATGGGATGTTGTCTGGTCCCGCCGCTTTCCTGCGTTTCATTTTTCCGATAGCTATACTTATTTCTTCTGTTGAAAAGTCAGCTGCAGGGACGCGATCACGTGGAAACTGTTTGTTAAGCAGGTCCTTACAGTATTCAAGCCACCTATCACAGATGTCCTTTTCGTTTGTTAGTAAGTGCCCGTAGGAGTCTTTGATGTATTTTAGCGACGTTATTTCCATCGCATTTTTTCGCCTTTGCGCAGCGAGTTTAAAAATATTTGGCACTTTACTATTGTACGACGTTTGAACTTCTTGAAAAGCTTGTCTTTTATCTGCCGATCGTGAGGATATTTGTTCCTAGTCCTGGTAAAGGTTTTCCGCTGCTGTCGCTCGGGTTTGGGTCAGGACTCTCTTTGTAACGTTTTTAAGTCGCTCATATTTAAGTGCAAGTCGAGACTTTTCGATATCGTTGCTCCGGTCACAACTCGTTTGGTTTCGTCATTCCACCACCATGTTTCTTTCTCGATGTGATGATGTCCTGATATCTTTCCTAGAAGAGACTTTGCGTGTGTCATGCATGCTGTTCCACATTTCTTGCGGTCTAATGAGTCTGCGATAACGTTTATATTAAGAAGTACGTCTTTAGCGCGTGCAATAAATCTTGTGCCTCATTCTTTCGATAAGTTATACCACCGGATTTTAGGCTCCGCTGTGAAGAATTCTGTAATGAGCAACCGGTGTTGGGTAACTAGCGATTCTCAAAGGATTACCTTGCAGTCCTTGACACTGTTTCTCATCGATCTTTTGCAAAGGTGATAGTCTATTTGTGTTTCGTGGCCTCCGCTGCTATAGGTGATAAGATGTCGTTGATGTTTTATAAACGTCGTATTTAAAACAGTGAAACGGTGGGCTTTACATGCTGCAAGGATGTCTTCAACAGCAGAATTTCTGGTTCCAAAGCCTTTACCGCCGTGGCAGACATGAGTATTTACAGCGCATGCTGTCAAACAAGGTTTCTTAAAAAACTAACCTTTGCTCACATTATTTGTGATTTTACTGCATTTGGACGAAGAAAATTTAGTTCTCGTTTAGCTAATATTAGTTATGCCTCTACATAGACTAAGTGACACCAATACTTTTAGGGGTATTTGGCATAGAACACAAAAGAGTTCGAGATACAAGAAGCATGGACCACTACGACGATATTAAATTCTTCAAGAGCAAAGCTCTCCTATGCACTTTATAGACGTTGTTTAAACTTTTAAATCCAGTTATTTTTGAAAAAAAAAACATGATTCCATTGCTATGAAATAAGGACAAGCAGTTTCTATTTTTCTGATTTACCTTTTAATTCTAAAAATAAATGTTTTCCACATCAAACTATATTAAATGTCAAAAATCTCATTTCGCTTAAATCCTTTTGCTCTGCAAAATAGCATGCGCTTCCTATTTTTTCCAATTTTTATTTATTTCTTGATTCTCTCTACAACGGTTTCTCGATTTTCTATTTGAAAACCATCTTTACACCTTCCTCCTTACTATCTCTGTACACACATAGCACTCACCCAAAACAACACATGATCAACACATGATAAAAACCCAACCGAAACCACCACCAAAAACCAAAGTCCCCCTTAAAATATAAATTAAAAATATGTAAAAACTAAATAAGAAAACAAAAGCAACGTATTTAAAAAAAAAATCAAGCAATGCACACAATGCAAGTAAATTAAAAAAGTATTTAATTAAGAAAATCAATTAAAATTAATTTAACACATACACAAAAAAAAAAAAAAATTACAATCTTTCTGCACACCTATTTTTACACAACAAAAACAAAATCACCACTCATTGTGTAAAAATTATCAAAAGGAAAATTTGTAACGTTTTTTTCAAAGTTGTTGTTGTTATTAGAAAAACCAAAAACTAAATCACCAATTTGCACTTATGTAACCAAAATGCTGCACCAATTAGAAAACAAAAAATTAACCAAATGAAATTTTTGTAAAAATATTACTTTTTCATGTTTTTTTGTTTTCATTTTCGTTTGTTTCGAATTCTACTTTATTTAACAAAAAAAAAAACTAAATATCATGATACAACTAAAAGCAATGTTATTTGTCAATTTTTGAATTTTTTCCTTGTTTTTCTTCTCAAAAGGAATATTTTAAACAACAAAACATACTTATCAGTAAAGAAACAAAAATGTAGCAATAAATTTTGAACGAAACATATTCGAAAATGTCCTTTACGTTGTCGTTTTCAATTTTTTATTTTTTTTTCATTTAATCTTATTTCTTGTAGAAAAAAATCTAGTGTAACTGTACGAGTTTGTAATGTAATATGTACAAGTAATAGTGTTTATTTGTTGTTGTTTTTTTTTGTTTTTTAAATATACATAACTTAAACTGCACTGCACACAATATGTGATATTATTGCACTTATTAACTTTTAAACAAATTTTTGCACTCACTTTGAACACCTTTTTGAAGCAAAACATAAAAATTATATAATATATATATATACTAGATTTAAACACATTTTATAAAGCTTACCAAGGCCTTGTCAACAAGAAAACAAACAAAAACACAAAACTTACAAAGAATAAACAACTATTTTTATTTCTACAGTTTTTAATTGGTAAACAAATTCTTAATAAAGAAATCTTATATATATATATATATATATATATGTATAAAAAAAAATCCTTGTATAATTGGAATTGCTTTTTTCAATAAAAAACAAAAATAATAATAAATAATAAGAATAAGAATAAATATTCAAACTCAATGTAAATGTGTATCTTTGATTTTAATTTGTTCTTCGGAAATAGTATTATTATGAACAAAGGAATATAAAATATATTTTAGGATATAGTAGTCACATGTACCTTAAAAAATATGAGAGAATTAAAATAAATAAAAATAAATAAAACACTTAAACGATAACAGTAGTAACAGAGGAAGCAAAAACAAATCGAAAATCAGTTCAGTATTGGCAAAGAAAAAGCAAATGAAACCGAAATCGAAATCGAAATCAGCTCGCAAATGCTTCTCATTGAAAAAAAATTACAAATCAAACAAACTATCCTACAAAATGTTAATAAAAATCCGTCCTAACTTAGACATTTTTAGCTAAAAAAAAACAACAAAAAATCAATTACAAACACTTTATCTCTATTTTTTCAAACAACTCATTTCCCACTTGAGTTTGAGAATGTATCTCTTCGTTTTCTGAAATTTTTGCACACCAATGAGAAGAGAAGGCGCCTCTTTTTTTTTGTTCAAAAATCATACTATTCAAGAGGATGACATAATAAACCCGATTAATGAAATGGCTTATTGCTTAACAAAAAAAAAAATATGTATGTGCCGAAAATATATAGAAAAAAATATGATATATGTATATCTAAATGAAAAGTTTAACAAATAAAATGGTTACAAATTACAAGAAAATATAAAAAACAAAAAAACAAAATAATAATAATTGTTGTGATGCACCTTAATGCACTTATATTTGCACAATTTATATTTATAAAAAAAACAAACAACTTAAACCTTGTAGTTTCATATACAATAAATGTATACATACGAGTATGTCAAAAATATATATATACCACATTGATTGTTAGAGAATACATGTAGTTTATAAATAAAAGCAAAATGAATCAACTTAAATCCTTTGCTTCCTTTAAAAAAGAAAAAAATCCTAGATTACCAAAAAACGAAAAGAATTAAACGAAATATACCTACCAATCCAGAGAAGAGCTTTTGATTTATGGGAACTTTCTGATTTTCTGCACACGAATTTTTACCCCCCAAAATTGTTAGCACACCCTTTTGTTTATATGTGTTTCCTTTCTTTTAATTTTAAGGAGAGATTTTCTTAGTAAAAAAAAAAAATAAAAGATATATAACAAACTTGAAAAGTTTTCGTTTTTTTTTCGAAAATTTGTTGCATTATTGTGTATTAGAGTTAAAAATTTAACTAACAAAACTTTTTCATAAATGTAAATTGCACCCAAAAACAACATTTTTTCCCCCAAAACCAAAAAAAAATACAAAATATGATTGTTGAAAGCACAAACAAAATAAAAATAATTATTGAAAATTCCAAGAGTCAAAGAATTTATTATAAACTATTTACTTAAAAGTATTGTACATTATTTATATATAAACCAAAACAAAAACAAAAAACACTAAATTTAATTACATATAAGTGTATATAAATATTTTTGTATTTATTTTAAATTGTGTTTAAATAATTCATAAAATAAAAAAACCGCAAAAACAAAAATCAAACAGAATATTTCAATGAAGGTATTTTTTGTATATACATACATACGAGTATAACAAGAATTATTTGTTATTTCATTTGTAAACTAATTTTTCATCCTTAATTTCCTTTCATCTTTCGATACTCATTTCGCTTTGTAAATACTTAAATATACAAATTATACTTCTAACTTTATTTTTAGTTTGAAAATGTTTCTAACATGTTTTATGTAAAAAACAATAAAACAAATAGCAACGATTTCTTTGATTTCCATTTCAACGTGTGCTAAATGACAAAATACGAATATAAAAAATCATTTTACAATTTTTATTTCAAAAATTTCTCTTAACGAATTCAAAAAATCAAAAAAAAAACGTATTTCTTCTGTTCGAATGAATTTTGTTTTATTCTCATTTAACAACAGATAAGATACAGATAGAATCTGAAAAGCATCTGAATAGTCACTGAATGAAAAGTAAAAACCAAAAAAAAATTAAAAACCGAATGAGACAAACTGAAAAATATTGAAGAAAAACTCGAATCAAATGGAGGAAATGACATTTAAAAAAAAGTAGAAAAAAAAAAATACAAAAAAAAAAAAACAACATGAGAAAAATGGCTCTGATATTATTATAATTATTATTTTAAATAAAATTTTAAATAAAACAAAAACAAACTTATTAAAAGCAAAAAACCAAAAAAAAAAAAAATGTAAATGTGTTATATTACTATATAAAAATATATATTTATGTATATTTATGCAGGCAAGAAAGTAACAATGTTGGATGAAATTACACAAGTATAGTGAATGAAAAAAATAAATAATAATAATAATATTAAACTGAGTAAAAGAGAGAAATTAATAAGAGAAAGGAACCCGAGAACGATAAATAACATCATTCAATGAAATTAACTACAGAAAAGGAAAGTTAAAAAAAAATAAAAAAATAAAAGACAAAAAAAAACAAGAACTATATTATTATATACATTAAAATTTATGAGATTATATATGTAAAATAAATGCCTCAGTCAGTATATTAATTGTGGTTTTATTTCAACCAAAAAGAAGATGGATCACTTGGAATTTTTTCAGTAGGAAGAATACTATGACGGCAAGAACTACTCTTCTTAGACTCTGCTACGAGGGCGGGTCAATAAGTCCGTGACTTTTTGAATTTCTGATCTCTTTACTGAAACAGCAACACTGCTCCTGTCAACAGGCATCTGTCAGTTGACTCCTGTCAAAATTTAAACTTGCTGCGTCAGTTAGTTTGTGTTTGACAGCTATTTTTATCAGACTACTCACTAATTTGAGGAGAAAATGGAAAAAAGTGAATTTCGTGGAGGAGTTTTTGCGCCGTTTTGTAACCGTGGACGAAACATGGATCCATCACAACACACCAGAGAACAAACAACAGTCAAAACAGTGGGTTTCTAAGGGTGAATCGGCGCCAAAGAAGGCCAAGGTGGGTTTGTCAGCCAATAAAGTTATGGCGACTGTTTTTTGGGATGCACGCGGGATAATCCACATTGACTACCTTCAAAAGGAAAGAACAATCAATGGGGAATATTATGCCAACTTACTGGACCGATTCAATGACGATTTGAAAAAAAACCGACCTCATTTGGCCAAGAAAAAAGTTCTTTTCCACCAAGACAATGCAAGGGTGCACACATGTGCAGTTGCCATGGCAAAAATCCATGAATTGGGCTATGAATTGCTCCCTCATCCACCCTATTCTCCAGATTTGGCTCCGAGCGACTACTTCTTGTTCCCAAACCTGAAGAAATGGCTTGGTGGAAAAAGATTTGACTCCAATGATGAAGTCATCTCGCAAACAAAGTCCTATTTTGAGGACCTCGACAAATCATTTTTTTTGGAAGGGATAAAAAAATTGGAGAAGCGTTGGACAAAGTGTATAGAGCTCAAGGGAGACTACGTTGAAAAATAAAATTATTTTTTTATCAAATAATCTGTGTTTTATTCCAAAAGTCACGGACTTATTGACCCGCCCTCGTATTATTTTGTTTGACATAAATAACAATGGGTTAAGGGGTTACATATGTTTCTCCGTTCAAAAACGGAGCGTTTTTCAAGATTTTTTTTCGCTACGATATTAAATTAATATAAAAAAAAGTAAAATATACATTATGTAAAGTATTCCTTGACAAATACAAAACTTTATTGACAATTGAAGAAAAACAATTTTAAAGTATACATTTCGCCCATCTTCGGAAGCCTCTTTTCAAAAACGTGCTGGGCGGTACCAGGAATATCTCTGGTAGGTTTCATCTGAAACAAAAAAAAAAACCTGTTGAAGTAGATAGATAAAACTAGTCTCTATCATAGCCGTTTTGAAATATTTTCATTTTTAATAAAATGGCAGCTTTTTGAACGTACGAGGCTATTATTCACTAAAAAACGAGTCACATTTTTATTTATAACAAATCTAAAAATTAAGATATCAAAAAAATCCTACGTAGGAGACTAGATAATGGTATTAAGAATATCCGTGCGAAATGGCATGCAAATCAGTAGGGTGGTTCAAGAGATATTTCTGGTACCGACTCGGAAAACACTGTTTCGAGAAAAACGCATTTAAAGTTTTGCCACTCGGTTGTAGGTCGAAAAAGACGTATATAAATAGAATATGATTTTTTTGGTAACTTACATATCATCATCGATGCCTGGGCCATATAATGCGTCACTTCCAGATGTTGTGGCTTCATCTGATTTGGCTTTTGCGGCTTCGGTCATGAGTGAACGCCTTGCGGCGCGTTCAGCGAGATCGAGTCGCCGCGAGTCCTCTAAGGCGACCCAGCGATGAGCATTGGGTCCACTGTCAATCCCCATAAACTGCATGATCTTTAACAAAGTTATTGCTCCTTCATTAAACAAACAGGGATCAACATTAGGAGCAATCTCAACTACTGTCAAGCCTGAGTCGATGAGTCTTTGGCGATATTTTCCAGATTAAGTTGTTGAGACTCTCATTATTATTCTGTGTGTAGCCTCCTACACAACGCTCTAATAACTCTACCTTACTGAGGTTCTCGTATATGGGCCTAATACCATGGAGAACTTCCACTGGTAGTGGTTTATAGTCGTGGGTATATTCTGTCGATTTTCCGCTGGCTTTTGTCTTTTGCCATGAACACCATGACTCGGAACCCGGTGGAAAATTATCATGATGCGGTTCGTTATCTGTTGATCAGCCTGATGGCGATTTTTCGGCGGTACTCGCTTAGATTTCACATCTTTTCTTAAAACTCCAGATTTATGGTATTCTCTCGACACCTTTTTGCGCGATAACGACATGATTTTTTCACTTTATTTCTTTTCGAAATGCAAAATCTGCAGTGTGTCTTGCCTGCGTGGCTTCGAAAGTAAAACTAAAAATGTGCAAAACTGAAAAGGTAAAAAAAGGCTCCGCCCGATCTGACGTCTAACGGTCATAACTTTCTTAATTATTGGAATTTTTGAAAAATTTGAATTGCAAAAGAATATTGAATTTTTTTGAGCGGAGAAACATATGTAACCCCTTAAGCAAACTCTTGTTCGGTGTTGCTTACCGCTACAATAAATGTGTGGATCTATCTGAACTTTACACAGTCTTAGAAAACTTGTCGCCCCTCTACACCGATGTCATCTTGTGCGGAGACCTTAACTGTAATCTACTAGAAAATACCTCACTGTCATTTATTGGGTTGTTCAATAAGTTCTGTGGTTTTTTTCGTGGAAGTGGCGTTTATCGCTTCAGAAAATCTCTGTGTATAAAACCGTTATAAAAACTTATTTTTTTCCAGTAGAGAGGATTATTCTTTACATTGTTACGAGAATTTGTTTTGATCGGACGTGTTTTAAGTGCTCAGATTTTTTTTTTTTTAAATTGAGGATAAAAAAGTACATTTTAGGCATATTTTGTTTTTTTTTTTTCTTTAAAAAAGGTGTCAAAGCGAATTTGTAGGGTGTATGGAGATTCGGCAGTTAGCGCTGACACTTGTTAGCGCTGGTTTACACGCTTTCGTTCCGGCAATACAGACCTTGCTGATGCTGCTCGCTCTGGACGTCCATCCACCACAGACGACGATCAAATCTTAGCTGCAGTTAGCGTTGACAGACATTTGACGACACGATAGATCGGTCAGAGGTTTAGCATTGCCCATACAACCGTTTCACAGAGACTGAAAAGGCTTGGAATGTCGAAAAAAATGGATGTTTGGGTTCCTCGCGAACTCAGTGAAAAAAACCGTATGGATCGCATAATGATCTGTGAGTCTTTGTTGATGTGGAACTCGCTGGATACTTTTTTGAAAATAGTGGTTACGGGAGACGAGAAATAGGTGGTTTACAACAACAATCGACGTAAGAGGTCATGATGCGCTCCTGGTGAAAAACCGCAATCGGTTGGTAAGCAAGATTTGCATCCCAAAAAGGTCATGTTGAGCATTTAGTGGGATTGGCGAGGTGTCCTATACTTCGAGTTGCTTCCACGCAATGAGACAATAAATGCTATCAAATATTGCTCTCAGCTCGATAATTTGAAGCAGGCAGTGGAAGTCAAATGGCCAGAGTTAGTGAACAGGAAGGGTGTTGTTTTCCACCATGACAATTTGTGACAAAAGAAAAGCTGAATGCCTTCGGCTGGGAAATAATGCAGCACCCACCGTACTCTCCAGACCTTGCGCCGTCTGACTACAACCTATTCCGCTCTCTCCAAAACGATTTGGACGGAATCCGAGGAGGACATAAAAACACATCTCAGTCTACTGATTTTTACAAAAGAGGAATAATGTCTCTTCCAGAACGTTGGAAGAATGTAATAGATCAGAATGGACAATATTTGATTAATTAAATATATGGTTTTAAACAAAAAATGTGTATTTAACTTTAACCAAAAAAAAAAAAAACGCAGAACACAACCTAATATAAACAAAATAAGTACTCTTAGTCCAGGGTCTATCAACACTACTGATCCAACACATTTCACAAGCACCTCATCAAACCTATTGGATATTTTTCTCACAAGTTACCTTGACAACACCCTTCTTTATACTCAGTTGTCAGCGTCTGTGTTCTCAAAACACCACCTGATCTTTGCGACCTTTAAACATCCTCTGAAGCAAACACAACCCTCTGTGTATAAGTAAAGGGGTTTCCAATAGGGACTTGACTACTTATTTTTTAAATAAAACGCAAACCATTTGAGATACTTCAAAAACTTTATTATCGGCTTGAAGTACAATCAAAACATTTATGAATGGAACTCGACTTCGTTCATATGGCCACCGCGGGCACGTTTGCAGCGGTCGATTCGTTGGACCCAATTTTTAACGACTCGGACACACATTTCGTCCGAAACGGCCGCTATTTCGCGTTCAATGTTCACTCTGAGCTCTTCCAACGTCGTCGGCGTGTTGGCATAAACCAATGACTTAACGTAGCCCCACAGAAAATAGTCAAGCGGCGTTAAATCGCACGAACGAGGTGGCCAATCTAGTGACATTGCATCAGAGACTACATGTCCATAAGACAAGCGCGGAAGGTCATCAAAGTTTCAGTGCGTGGTTTGGTACAATTCTTTTTAAATGAAAGATAGTTTTGAGACTGCAGCCCATGAAATGAATATCAAACCGCGAAAGATGCGGATTTACTGCTGACAGCGCCTGCAAACGAAATAAAGACAACGAATTTCGGATCTGTACTTAGAATGTTAACTCCCTTAATAATCCACGTGCAGCGGAACAACTAGCAGAGCCTCTGGACTGCTTGTGCTGTTACCACCAAGAAGATGATGAACACCAAAAAATGCGATGGGATGGATGAAAAACTGCGATACCTACTACTACGATTGGTATCGGCAGCAAAAACAACGCCTATCTGGATGCGGATTCGTTGATTCAGACTTAGGCAAGAAGTCTTAAGTTGCTGGCGTGCGACCGAGTGCCTCGTAACAATCCGTATTAAGGCCAAACTTACCAACATTAACCTCATATAGCTCTGGAATAGGACCAACGAACAGTGCCCCAGCTATGACATTAGGATTGTACTCGGCGATTTTAACGCAAAGCTAGGAAGAGAGGGCATCTTTGATAGTACTGCCGGAAAGTATAGCCTGTACGATAAACACCTCCGATAACGGATTCAGGATAATCGACTTAGCAGCGGGGCGAAAGATTGTTTTTAGGGGGACTTGGCGATCTGATAAATAAACCGTCAGCCAGATTGACCACATTGCGATCGACGCAAAGCCCTCCTTCAATATTATGAATGTCCGAACGCTCCGAAGGTTTTTGATATCCCGAACATCGCGAAGATATGAGAGAAAATCTGATGTCGGCTGGCTACAATCGCAAGACATCGCTAAATCTCTTTAGAATTCCTATGCTGCCAGCATCAAGTATCGAAGTGGCAACATTGCCAAAAAGCCATCATAGATACCACCTCTGATATGCTGTGTTTCACTCGGCCACCACAACGAAACCCCTGGTTTGACGACTAGTGACGGCAAGATGCATAGAAAACGGCGCTGGAAAGAAGGAGAGTTACTTTGAACTCAACGAGGAAAGACGAACACCGGCTTCTCAGGAGGAAAGAGAAGGAGCATGGAAATTCGGTAGTTTTACCGAAAAGTAAAAAATACGGACACAAAACCTGAAACGAAGTCTGTAGAGACGAACAAGGTAGAAGAGTTGCAGTCGATGCTGAGGATTTGGAAAGAGCATTTCGTCGATGACGACGAATGTACCCTTCAACCTGGACGATGTAGACCAACAATTCCGTCCACCCGATCTGTATGAGGTGAAGATAGCCATATCTAAGCTCAAATCCAACAAGGATGCTGGTGCGGACGGCCTGACTGCCGAGCTAATACATAGGAGCATACGAGTACACCAACTTATCTGTAAAATAAAGGCAGACGAAAGTATGCCTCATGACTAGAACCTCAGCATTGATTGTCCGATCATGGAGAAATAAGACCCTCTTTTTTAACGTTGCCTACAAGAAAATATCTCCCACAATGCGTGAACGCCTGGAACTGGTCGTCAGCAACCTGATTAGTCCATATCCGTGTGGCTTCAGGCCAGAAAAGACCACTATCGATCAACTATTCACACTACGGAAGATCCAGGAAAAAACCCATGATACACACGACCCATTCACCGATTTTAAGGCAGCGTGTGACAGCATCTATAGGGACGAGCTATACAAAGCAATGTCTAGTTTTAGCATCCCTGCCAAGCTACTCCATCAAGGTGGGTAAAGAACTCACCGAGACCTTTGATGTCGAAAAAGAATTTAGACAAGGTGACTCGCTTTTATGCGAATTCTTTCAAAAGTCCGCCTAATTACTCGCATACGCCGATGATATTGACATAATGGGAAGAAAGCAACGTAATGTCAGAGGCGCGTCCGTGAGTATTGAGGCGGAAGCGGTGAAGATGAGTTCAGTGGTCAAAGAGGGCAAAACCAAGTATATGCTGTCAACAAGAAATGACACGCAACACCGACGTCTCGGACAGAACGTCACCTTCAACAGATATGACTTTAAGGTAGTTAATAACTTTGTTTGCCTAGGGTCCGCTAGCAATTCAGACAACGACACCAGCGCTGAGATCAAACGAAAAATAACTCTTGCCAATCAGTACTTCTCTGAGATAAGAAGGCAATTGACCAGCAAAGCCCTCCCTCGAACAACAAAAGTTACCCTAAGTAAGGCGCAGAGGCATTGATGTAAGCGAAGACGGATGAAAATATCCTTGGACGCTCTGAATGCAAGATTCTTCGTACGATTGTTGGATGCGTTTGTAGAAGCTGACCTCAGCCACTGGATGCACACTCATCTTGACTGCTTTAAGAGGAAATTTCGGTACCGTCTGCATAGGTTAGTGGAGGAGTAGATACAACGATGAACTGTACAGGTTGTCCAGCGACATCGACTTAGCCATAAGAATGAAGGTCCAAGGACTGAGGTAGCTGGATCATGTAGATCTGATGGGCACATACATTCCGGTCCGAAAAATCTTCGAATCCTCGAATCCGGACAACGCAGTAGAATAAGACTGCGACTCAGGTGGCGTAGGCAAGTGAAAGGGGACCTCAACCAACTCAGCGTGCAAAATTGGACCCAGATAGATAAAGATCGAGCTGGCTGGAGGCGCTCGTTGGTTAAGGCTCAGGTCTACTGCGGACTGTAGCACCACTTTAAATACGTGATTAAGCTTTCGCTTAACTTTTAAGCATTCTAATCACAAGTGATACAACATCCTGCTTTCTCTAATAGTGATGACATAATGGAGCACTTCCTCGGAGCACACATTGGGATTCATCCTACAAAGCTGCGTCCTACTTAGCTTGACACGCAGAATTTTTCTAAAATTTCATACAGACGAATGCCATATGAAAGTCACAGCCTGTCGTCCGCAACAGGGTGTAGCTTCACTACTCCCGTGAACACATGTGGTACCAAAGTCCCAGAGCACTCAGACGGAAGGTCTGAGAGAACCATCTAGAAGAAAACAATCGTGAGTCCAGTCTGCAACATGAAACAATCCCTAATTTAAATTCCATTTACTACCCCTAAGACCTCATGAATGTACCTATCTTTATTTATAGAATCGTCCAATTGACACAATTGCACACCGACTAGTTATTTCCACCGCCGTCAAATGACTCTATTATCGAATTGGAAATCTGCCGTCAAAGGCAACAACCTCACCAGGTCAAGACTCTTTAATCCGCGTGTGAACAAATCAACAACTTAATTACAAGCTTCACTGACTTACTGTGCTTTTTCATTTATTTGTCCTCGTCCTCTACCCCCTCACCCATGACAACCAACCCTTAATAAAAGAAAACAAACATTACCACCTACATCTCATGTAAACACACAAACGTATCCTCCAACTCCTACTTTCATACAGAAAAAAAAAAAAAAATACAATAATAATAAAACAGTCATCTTCACCCCCACAGCTGAGTCTTATTCAATTAGGAGCCTACCTGGACAAATTATCCCCTCACGGCACAGACATTAACCGCGAACAACCTCACGAAAATAATTGTTGTGCAATCGTCTAAAAATAATTTCGTTGACAAAGGATGAACACACGCACACGTGAACCAGCGAGTGTGAGTTCGACTAAGAGGATGGAGTGAACACGGCGAATGAGTATGGATAAAGGCAGCCGTGCCACGCCCTCTGAGCCCTAATGGAAAAATTTCATGACTACATATTTTTTTATAGGCTTCTAACGAGCGAAGATTTTATTATTTTCTACCCCGCAAAAATGAAATTCCAAGACTTGAAGGCTCACAGGACTCCCAGGAGCCCGAAACCAGGACGAAGATAGTAGTGCCAGTCGAACGTACTCGTAACATAAAAATAAAAATTCTTGTTGTGGGTGAAGGAGATTAACTTCACCACCAACAACTGTCATAAAGTTTAGACGCAAATTATTTTCTGTCAAATTTGACAGTTCGTACGTGAAATATGAGCACAGTGTGGCCGACCTCTTCGGTATCCTTATTCTCCTCCTTCGCATCATCATTCTCTATTACAAACCAACAATCACAAAGTGCCAAGAATTAATTAATAACTTTGGTTACTTAGTTCCTTCCGGTGAAAGGATATAGCAGTAGTTTTGGAATTGTGCGCCATTTTTAGACTGCGAGTTGTTTTTCTTAGAAAATTAACACCTGCTTCGTTTGGGGGATCATTAATCATTCGATTCGAAGGCGCATTGCGTGAGATTTTCAGCGGCGAAAGAAAAATAGGTCAACTACAATGGGGTAGAAGGTTTAAATGATTTACGCTCTCATTGTGATGGTAGGCATATTCGAAAGAATTGGTAGTCACGATGAGTTAGGCGGAGAGCCATTGAACTACTACGTCGATAAAATGGGGGAATTGATGTGGGGGTTCCTGGTCAGTTAAGTTGTCTTAGAGGTTTGATATCGTTGGAATATTTCGATGCACTTATTGTGGAGATTGGACAGTTCTTCGAGCGATGTCTTCTCGTGATTCGATGTTGTAACATAGTGATGCCCAGAGCTGTACCTTTACTCTGAAATTCACATCAAATCTGCTTGTTACATTTGAATCCCCTCTTCGTAGCCACCGGTTAGTAGTCTCGTCCAATGGTCTTGTGGTGGTGAAGTCAAAGATGGTAGGATTTGAGCTGATTTTTAGTAGCATATGGGAGATTGGTTCGTTCGCGCCATAGGAGGTGTGGTGGGTTGGTAGATAGAAGAGTCGAGGGGTACGTAGATTACGAGGGTTAGTGTTGAGGAAAATGGAGTTGCGATTTCAAATTACGCGCATTCAACGTGACCTGAAAGGAGTCGATGAATGAGGAGAAAGTCTTCTGCATCGCTGCGATCTTCAAGGGTGTTTAAGTTGATAAGGTTGAGACGGTTTTGATAGGGGGGCAGATTAAAAGGATCGTCCCAGGGCGTACCTCGAAGAGCAAATCGAAGAAAACGGCGCTGAATGCTTTCAATTCTCGAGATATGAACACGATGATATGGGGACCATACTTGACTGGCGAGGGACCTGGTCACGTACGGGTTGGTGAATTCTTTGGACCACCGTTTTACAAAACCTACTGCAGAGTTGGCTTTGAGGATTGTCTCATCCATATGTAAACGGAAGTTGAGCTCCCTATCACACAAAATGCCGAGGTCGCGAAGAGATTGTACGAAGGAGATAGGTTGGTTATGGAGAAGATAGAGCCGGGGAGGAGATTGGTTCCGCTTGTGTGAGAAGGTGATGGATTGGCATTTGGCGATATTAGGTTCCAAACAATTTTTGAGGCACCAGATCGAAAAACTATGCAGATCTTGTTGAAGGATGAAAGAGTCATGGGGAGACGAGTGTTTGATGGTCATATCGAGATCATTTATGTTTAATATAAAAAGAAGGGGACCGAGATGGCTGCCTTGTGGAACTCCAGAGGTGGAGCGGAGTGGGCTGACCTAAAACGAACACTGTAAAACCGGTTTTTGAGGTAAGAGGATATCCATTTTAACAGTATGGGTTCAAAGCCGAGGGCAGACAATTTAAAGATTATTAGTCGATGAAAGATTTTATCGGAGGCTTTGCTGAAATCGGTTGCAACTACATCGACTTCGTTGCCATTCTCTAGGGCAGAGAGGGCAAATGATACGAATTCACGAGATTTGTGGTAGTTGACCTCCCCTTTAGGAAGCCATGTTGTCTAGGGAAAATAAGTGATTTGCATTGGAGGCTTAGAGCTTCATGCAAAATACTTTCGAAGAGTTTGGGTATATGGGAGAGTTTAGCGTTTGATCCTTTCTTATGGATCGGATCGGATCTGTTGTGCAAATAAGGTCTAATTGCCTGCCCATATAATTGGATACACCACTGACTTGGCATAGACTTGAGTCTGTTAAGCGATCTAAGAAGAGACATTCCTTAGCTGAGTTGGCATTTGAAGCGATGGAGTCCACTGTAGCTGAGGAAGATTAAAGTTGCCGAAAATAAGGATATCGTCAATAGAGTCTGACAGGTCAATTAAACGATCGATCGTATCAATAACAAGTTGGTAAGATTCGATAGGTTGAGCTGGTAGGATGTAGCAGCATATAACGTAAAGTGGTGGCTGTCAAGTAAAGGAAAAGACCGTTCGGATTTGCAAATGAAATAATCGGACATTGAACAGATGACCCTCAATCTAACAGCTAGCGGAGGTTACCTCCTATAAAATAGATTAGGCAGGCGTACGTAAGATGGAAAACTGTGAGATACACTATGGCGTTTGCTATGGAGAGCAGGATGAACTCTTATTTTAGTTCGCATTTTTTGAAAGCCTTCAGCACGTCAACAAATGCCTTTTAACAATCCGCACCATGGCTAAATTGGTCAACATCAGCTTGATTTGCGCTCACACACACAGAAAATAACGGACGATGCTGCCAAAAAATAATTATACGAGCTCCTCCTCATTCCTGGTTCAGATTCTGGCTGAAACCAGTCTTGGGCACAGGGAAAATCGATTTCGTACTTTGTCCGCATCATGAGTTCTGGTGTCATTGCATCAGATAGCATGTCCACAAGATCAAAATCAAAAGACAGCCGCCACGCAAGGTAAACAAAGCTGTAGGGCGTGTTATACCCTAGCTGGACATCTCATTTCAAAATACTTGGTGATGGTACCGTTCACGTTCTGAACAGCTTCCTCTGATTTTTGTTTTGTTCTAAGCTTAGGGGGAGCACTGTTGGACTTGTCGAGCTCCGACCTAAATCGTATCCAGTTAGTTAGGTTTGCGGGCTGATGGTGTATATGGAGCTAAAGGGCACCATAGTAGACCATCGCACTTACGAGTAGGTCTATGATTGCGCAGAGACGGGAATTGAATTGTGGTTACCAATTTTAATTTCAACTTCCTGTGACGCCTTAGTTGATACTTGTTCCTTGAGTGGGTCTCAGTCATCCTTCTGCATCCGTGAGCCTGAAAAGCTCTAAGAGGTCATGGAAGTAGTAATTTCCTAAAGTGTTTTGTCTAAAATTACTGCGGCTGGGACAGTGACATACGAGTAGAAGGTGAAGGGTATACTCCGGTGAGTCCACGTCCCTGGTTCTTGACTGTAAGGCGCAGCTTTATTGCATGCGCACTCAGAATTTTATGGCTTGTGAGTACTCCAACTGTTTTCAGTGGGCCGTCAATACAAATTATCTTTGCATTATCTTTGTCCCGAAAGGCCAAGTGCTTCTCCATCCGACAAGCTCCCAGCCTCTGCGCCATAGAGAAGAAACAAGATGAAGAAGGTCTTGTATAAAGCCAGTTTGATCTTACGAGAGAGGGCTCTCTTTTTCAATTGCCTCCTGAGCCCGAAAACATAGTGATCGGCCAGACTAATTCTGTGTCTGATTTCTACTCTGATGTCGCTGCCCCTTTGAGATGCAGCTCAATACTTTAAGCTTCATTGACAGCTCCCTCTATCCGTCCAATCACTTATTGACATTGAAGATCCCGGTTAATTCATTTCCGGCACAACCTGACGAATTTGGCAGATATGTCGAAAGTAGACATGTCAACACATGAATGTCGACCTGAAATTCGCGGGTTTTTTCCAAGAACTACCGCAATGTGAACATTTGAACGATCTTGAATTTTCCTGACCTAAAACCCAACTGGTATGGATCAACCCGGTTGTCCTTTTCAGGCGCTCACATACTATGGCAAAAAAGAACTTACAGGTGATATTTGGAGACTTATTCCTCTATAGTTGGCCCATTTGGGGTCTCCTATCCGATCTCTACGGATCGAATAAACGATGCTGAGATTCCATCCATCGAGCATGCTTTCTTCTGAACATGTGTCGTAGATGAACTGGTGCATGTTCCCAACTAGGTCATATTCGACCGCCGAAAATATTAGCATATTAGACTTTAGCTTCGATATTGCTACCTTAGCTTCGTATAGGTCAAGGGCACACAATTTTCTGTGTCATCGTTCAGTGTGAATGATTCATTCTGCAGAAAGAGTTTTTCCATATTCTCGGCATCGTCTCCGACTCTACTACTTGTTGCCCATGTTCATTCTGCAAGCTTTGTAGGCTTTCGAACGTCATTCCTGCAGTATCATCTCTCCATTTCTTTCACCCCGCACTTCTCGTGCTCTTACTTTTCCCAAGAAGCCTATGCACTTCCCTTCATTTCGTCTTGTAGAAGTCATGAACAAGTCACGTCGATGCAGCGCAGTTATATTTGCTCCTTGTTTTATTGCGCATTCCTGAGGTTCCTTTGTAGTGGCGCTTTAAAACCAATCACATCAGAAGCAGTTTCTCTGATGGCTCATTGACTAAATTCCCATTCTATGGTTTGAGAGAGCTTGGGGGTAACGCGGTCGGTAAAGGTTCTAGAAATCTCCTGCGGTTGCAGGTTTTCAAATTCGAACTTTGGTGGTCTAATTTGGCTTCATTGTAGCTGTGTTATCTGCATTTTCGTACCATGGCTACAACCTGCCTGTCCTTTAAGATCGACCATAATGCGATCAATCTGGTTGATGGTTGATTTATCAGGGATTAATCAGGGGACAGCCAAGACCCTTTATGGTTGTTGGTATATGTGGAACCTCGTGCTGGTTGCAAATTTTAAAACCGGGATTCAGTTTCTAATAAGAGACTACATGTTGACCCAGCAGTTCAAGCTATTATATCCGCGAAAGCTGTTCACGAGGAGTCTTTTTGTAAACTGGAGACCTTGTACAACGAAATTAATAAAGCCTTGGGATCGCTTGAAGATCTTGGTCGTCACGTAAGCCAATGGAATGATGTCCTCACACATATCGTTTCCCGCAAACTAGATGGTGCATCAGTTAAAGAATGGGAAAAATCGTTAGGATCTCCAACGGAACCACCAACCTGGGCGGCACTTAAAGATTTCATCCTTCAAATTTTTGAACGAGCTGCTTCAGGACAAAGCATTTCCAAGTTCCACTCGTCCAACCATCAAACAAAGGCGAAGGCGCGTCACGTAGCTGCACACCACACAAAACAGGTATGTTTCAATTGTAAAGGCGAACACTAGTACATCTCTTCATGTCCAGGTTTTCTATCAAAAACTCCTGCTAATCATGTCGAGCTTCTAAAACAGCTAAGACTCTGCTATAACTGCCTTGGTCATCACACAACTAGTGCATGCTTTTCGAAATGGAGTTATCAAAAATGTGGAGGACGTCATCATACAACCATTCATCAACCAAACACGTCCATCGATTCAGTTCCATCTACACGATCTAATCAAGACATCTCCGCCAACAACATCAATAACTTTTTTCTGCTTCCTCCAATGTGAATTGCATCAATCAGTCCCCAAGATCAACAACGCTTCTTGCAACCGCATTGGTAAGAGTCATATCTAGTTCTGGGGAGTCATACATTGTCCGAGCCTTTCTCGACCAGGGCTCGGAAGTAAATCTTATATCGGAGTACCTCGTCCACCTTCTCCAACTTCCACGAACGCACACAACTTTATCGGTAGTTGGCATTGGAGGCGATTCATCATCATACCATCAGCTGTCCGTTCCGTGCCCCGATGGCTTGGAATAGCTCCCGGGTTTTCAGATGCATCGCTGGCAGCACTTGGAGCCGTGATATATATTCGTGTCATCAAAGAAACTGGAACGGATATTACAATCTTATCATCCAAAACGAAAGTTACTCCAGCTAATCGCCCAGCAAAGTCATCAAAACGACTTAGACCATTCCACGTCTGGAACTTGCAGCAGCACTGCTGCTCACCAAACTTGTAAAACATTTCATCAGTGTCCTCAATCTACAATCAGTCCCTATCCACCTTTGGACTGACTCCAGTACTGCTCTGTATTGGATCCAAGGTGAGCCATCGAGATGGAAGGATTTCGTCCGAAATCGAGTCAGACAGGTCCAGGATAATGTGCCCAAAGCAAACTGGCATCACGCCTCGAAAGCAGCATCGCCTCGCCAGTTAGCAGAGAGTAGCCTTTGGTGGCAAGGCCCACAATGGCTCCAACTTACTCGTGATAAGTGGCCCAATGTTATCCCCACTCCAGATGTTAATGTAGACCATGAAGAACGTCAACAATTGGTAGCTGCGGTTATAAGAAAGCCGACTACATTATCATGGGATCTTGTTCAACGTTATTCGTCGTTATCGAAACTTTTTCGAATCACAGCGTAGTGCAGACGAGTAGTGTTATTGCGAAAAGTCTCAAGTTCATCACATAGCCCAAGTCCATTAACACCAGCTGAGATCAGAGAAGCAAACTTATTTTGAATAAAAAAAATACGCAAAGCATTTATTTTAGATCTGAAATGAATCATCTTTCTCGTTTAGGATCTTTATCCCGGAGTAGCTCTCTTCATCGGCTTACGCCATTTATTGACTCAGAAGGAGTGCTGCGAATTGGCGGACGGCTTCGTAATGCACGAATAGATCCAGACATGAAACATCCCATAATTCTGCCAAGAGATTCGATTTTCACCAAACTTGTCTTGAACTACATACATCAAGCAACCCTCAAATACAACCCTCCATGGTGGTGTACAATTGACATTAAGAAGAACTTATTGGATTCTAGAAGGGCGTAGTTATGTGCGCTCATTCGTTCATCGCTGTGTTATCTGTTCCTATTATCGAGCTGCAACATTGCACCATTCCTTCTCGACCATTCTTACACTCCGGTGTAAACTATGCTGGACCTTTTATTTTGAAAACTTGGAGAAGACGAGCAGTCAAAACATACAAGGCCTATCTCATCGTATTTGTTTGTTTTTTATCATCCACAATTCACTTAGAATTGGCAACAGATTATTCAACGGAAGGTTTCTTAGCTGCATACAAGAGGTTAGTCAGCCGCCGAGGCATCTGTGCTACTCTTACAAGTGATTGTGGTACCAACTTGATAGGAGCAGATGCAGAACTTCGAAGACTTTTCAAATCTGCTTCCAAGGGGTGTCGGCAGCTCACTATTGGTGAGTCTCTTTTAAGATATGAAGAGTTTTCTACTTTATTAGCACAGATAGAAGCCGTCCTAAATTCGCGACCAATCTGTCCACTGTTAGATGATCCCGAAGATATCAAAGCATTGACTTCGGGACACTTTATCATTGGAAGCGCCATCAACACAGTACCTGAGCCATTGCTGCTTCATATACCTGAATCAAGATTATCTCGTTTTCAACATCTGAGGCAAATTTTAGAGCTATTCAATACCTACAGCACCTCCAAGAATTTGTCAAATGGCATGACACAACGCAATCTATCAAGGCAGGAACACTTGTTGTGGTCGCAGACGAGCGGTACCCTCCGACTAAATGGCCACTTGCTCGAGTAATTGAAACGCACCCAGAATCGGATGGGTACGTTAGGGTCGTCACCATTAAGACTCAATCGTCAATTCTGAAGCGTCCCATAGTCAAGCTGTGCCCTTTACCCGTTTATCTAGAGGACCAGGAAGACATTCATAATTCCAATGGAGACGTTGAGGTGGGAGGAATGTCAACTGTCAACTTTTATTTCCTTCTCATTCTTCTTAAATCATCTCTAGCCGAAGTAAGACGTAATGAAATAAATCTTCATTCGTTCACAAAAAAATCGTCTTTAATTTATTTCGTAAGCTGTAATGCCACTAAATGTCGTAAGGCAGATACAACATCGATGGTGAGCTGCGATATCTGTAAGCGGTGGTGGCATTTTTCATGTGCCAATTTCGACCCATGTCTGTACGACACAGCCACTCCTTGGTACTGTGGCGGAAGTTCTTGTCGTCAGCAGCTGAGGTTGAGGAAAGGCCTGCCGTTGTGGAACTGCAGAACGAGAATAACATCGTCGAGTCCTGTCCGTCTGAGGAAGATGAGTTAGAAGCAACTCTAGATGGGTTGATGGTGGCGGCTGTAGTAGCACAGGCGGCAGCTGCGGAGAAGGATGCCGAACTTGCTGCAATGCGGAAACAGTTGGATGAGCCAAGGTTGAAACTGGCAGATGCCGTGCAATCCGCTCCTGCTGTTGCTAATCCCGAGGTGGATAAGCCAGGTCCCAGCCGGCATTCGCTTAAGTTATCGGATGACAGATTGGAATTGATCCGAAGAATCCAAACTAATCACCAATCATTGTTGGAGAGTACTTTACAACGTCAACCAGTGAAGGATCCTGTGAGGCATCCTCAATCTACGCCTGTTAGTGGAGTGCGTAACCGTCAAGTCAGTTTTCAAGACTCCTCTATCCAGCAGTCAGATATGGCGAATCTGCTGACCATCTTAAACAGATCGAATGTTCAAGAGCTGCCGATTTTCTCTGGATCTAATAAGAGGGAATGGCCCTACTTCGAGGAGGTTTTTAGGTCTACAACCATTGAAGGCAACTATTCTGGTAAGGAAAATGTTGCTCGATTACGCAAGGCCCTAAGGGGTGAGGCTTATCAGTTGGTGAGTGACCGATTGAAGTATTCTTCTGACGCTGTGGCGATAATGGATTCCCTGCGTGCTATCTTTGGACGTGCTGATGTGCTGGTGCATGGGTTAACATCGGACCTCCTCAGATTACCCCCATTGAAGTCAAAGTGCGATGCAAACCTGCAGTTAAGGTCAATGGATTCGTGGCTGATCTTAAGTCAATGAGGAGAGAACAGGACCTCACCAATGGGTACGTGATTACCGATCTAGCCTGCAAGTTAGGTGCAGGTTTGTATCAGGAAAAACCTCAAGGCCCATCGAAGACATCACATCGAGTGCTGACACATCAACCATCCTCGTCTGCAGCCGAAAGACCCAATTGTGGCAAGTGTGGCCGAAAATGTCATACGCTGGCGTATTGCGAGGACTTCAAGAATCTTACAGCTGAGCAACGGTTGGATTACGTAAGACAGATTCATCCCAGCATATTCTCCATGGATGGGTGGTGCGTGGGAACGTCGAATCCATTCGATCAAAATTAGTGTCGAATTCATTCTTAGAGGAGTTGTCCCACGAGAAGATGTTTTGCGTAATGCCCTAATTGAAGCCCAGGGCCAAATTAATCGTCGACCACTCACACATATTCCTGTCGATCCGGAGGACCCGATGCCGCTTACCCCGAATTCGATGCTCTTCGGCAAGGCCGACAGAAACATTACGGCCCCCGGATTGTTCACCGAGAAGGATGCATTCAGTAAGCTTTACAGTCGGCGGTCACAACACCTGATGAAGCAACTTATAAGTCGTTGGTATGTGGAGTATCTTCCGGAGTTAACGAGGCGGTCAAAGTGGCACAAGATCACGAAGCCAATAGAAATCGGTGACGTGGTTATCCTCGTTGAGCCAAATGAAATTCGCTCGGCATGGCAATTGGGCCGCATCACAAGGGTTTTGCCTGGTTCAGATGGAGTCATCCGGGTCGCAGATGTGCGATGGATCCTAACGGATCCGTTAAACTGAGAAGGCCTGTAGGAAAGCTCGCTGTTTTAGACTTGTCTTCTCACTAGGTGTTCAGACGGCCCCCGGAGTGTCATCGAGCCACAAGGCTTAAATATTATTTTTTGTTTTTGTATTTTTATGAATTAAATAGTAAAATATTTTAATTGAATTAACGCACCCATAGGACCGGGAAGGTGTGCCCGCTGGTAATATAAATGTTTCTTCCACCTGCTGGCATCACTTTTAAACCAAGTTTCGATTTGTCAATAGCTTTGTCTCTTTCTTCAAAGAATTTGCAAGTGCAGTTTAGACTGCTGTTCTGCTTAACTGTCATACCAATACACTCACACAGGTTTCCTGGTACATTGGAAATTTCTACGGCGTGTAGCAACACCTTCCATCTTCGTAGCAGTCGCCGTTTTAGATGTCTCATTTAGATTACAGTAATATGCGCTTGAAAACAGTCTACGGATTCCGCGAGTTCTTATACCAAATCCGGTCCCAGTAGCCTCACTGAAGTCATGAGAGCCGCCCTTGGTCTATTTATGTTTCTTGCACCGTCATCTGTACTCCTGGGTCCTTACACAATTACAGAGCTCCCTTTATATCTGGACTCCGAATGCGTCAAAGTAGCTCTAAAGGGAGATGTACACCAAGTAGCTCAAGCCGACTAGAGCTGTAGATGTTGCAGTTGATCTATATATGTGATCCCTTCATCGCTAGGCTTAAGTTTCCACGACTGTGTTTTCATAAAGCACTTGACCACCATTGGGAGCCTTGTTGTCTACGCTTCGAAGGACAAAACCCCCCCTACTTCGTACTAGATGGCGAATATTCCTATATGACCCATATGTGGCGCACGATGAGTAGAAGATTCAATCCCAAAACAATCAGGGGCTTCTGAGGTTAAAACGTGCATTTTGGGAATAGATTTTAGGTCATCTCGTTCAATATAAATTCGATTTCACCGGGACGGCGATGGCCCGCCTTTCCGGCTAGTGTCTTCTCAAGCTGCAGTCTACATTTAGTCGCCCAGTACTATAAATAGATTTGAATTCACAGCTGCCTTGAGTAGTATGATCAAGGCTTTTAGCATCCATGACAGTCTTACTATTTCCAAGAACAAATAAGGTTTCATACTTGGGATCATTTATACCATCAAGCGGCTGAGTCAAATCTGCAAGGGCCCAGCGTCATGTATACAATATTTCATTAGTCCGTTTCTTCACTCTCTCATACTCGTATCTTACATTTGACTCGGCCACCATTTTGCTGCTTCTTTTATAAGAAGACAAGACCTTAATGTGGCCATATCCATTCATTACCCTAACGACTTTGTCACCCTGTCAAGCTTTAATCTAAAATTGTTTTATCAACATTGAAAAGCTAAAGGCACATGGTACTCGTTCTAAGATAGACATTTTTACATAATTTTTGACTTGAAAAGTGCTTAAGAAAATTGCCTTCTACACACTTCCAATATGTTACTTACGGGTAGCATCTACAATACTCGTATTCGTAAATGGAATTCCCGGAGCGGCCTTAAATTTTCACACAGATATGGCATTTTCGTCTGCAGCAGTAGAACCAGCCAATACAGAATAAAGCCCAAACTCATAGCTCTGTTCAATAAATTTTAATAGAAATAAATTATAATTCAAGTCTGGGATGTGCGTGGGATATCCGTGCGACAGAGCACTTACTCCTAGACTCATGAGAAATACCTGAAATTGCACACTTTACCACGTGTCTATGTTGTGGGAAAATACGCAGAACCACTTTCGGCTTTAACATGGCAGCGTTAAACTTGATTATCCTGTTTTTGAAGTTTTATCCAAAGTGCGTCACATTCATATAGATTCATGAATAAGTGTTATTAGTAGTGTTGACAGTTTGATGGGAATTTCCCTTCCTTTCCGAAATTCTCGAACTCAAAATTTGGCATCCGCCGTAATCTACGACAGAATGCAGAATCTTGCAATGTCGGACGGTAGCGTATAGCCATCCCTGACGAAGTGTCACCAAATAAAGGGTCAGAATTTTCAGTATATGGTAGTAGGGATTAAACGTCCGTAGTAACAAATTCCCGAAGAGCTCTAACGAGTAGCGCCAACAACATCGAGTGCAGGAGCTACCTACTCATTGAAAGAGCTTGGGAAACAGAGAGTTTTCCTGTAGAGTGGAAAAAGGGAATGATTGTCAAGTGCTAGTCAAGTGGAGAGGAATTTTCGTGCTGCCTGCATTAGCCAAGGTAATAGCAAAAATTGTCCAAATAAAAGACCACCTCGAAGACACACTCGATGTCGAACAAGCAGGATTCCACACTAGATCTTCCTGTGTGAACCACATCAACACCTTCCAAATCATCATGGGCTTCTGTTGTTCATCTACTTCGAAAAAGCGTTTGACAGTGTCAGGGAGGGGCATCCCAAATTTATTGCTATTATCAAGGCTACATATTTTGGATCCAAATGTCTGGTTCTGCATAAAGGAAGGTTGTCAGAGGAGTTTGAAATAAAAAGTGGAGCTAGGCAAGGCTGTATACTCGCACCAATACTGTTCCTGTTGGTGATAAGTGATGGACTGCATGGTGGACTCCATCAAATGACAACAAGGATGGAGAGAGAATACGGCAAAAACAAAAAGGATCACCCTTGGAACTTTCTTATCTAACCAAGTAGAGATTTCTGGACAACCAGTAGAGAAGTTAGAGAATTTTCAATATCTTCGGAGTATAGTCTCTACAGATGGAGGGACCGAACTAGATATAATCAGCCGAATTGTGAAAGCAAAGGCTGCATTCGGAATGCTATCCAAAATATGGAGAAACATCTCTATCAGCCTAAAGACGAAGCTACTGCTCTAATGTTGAATCCGTGCACTTGGAAAGTCACACCCGCTGTCACAAGAAAGCTGCAAACGTTCGTGATAAGATGTCTGCGAAACATCTTGAGGATTTTCTGTCCCAAGCTCATCTTTAATGATGAACTTCATGCGAGAACAGGTCAGGAACCCATTGACTCTATCATACGAAGACATAAATACGCTTCATAAAGGCCCCTGAGTGCTTTGCGGATTAAGCGATGCAATAGAACCCTCTCACGCAGAGAGGCAGATGAGTGGGCCGACCTAGAAGTATTTGGAGGAGAGCGGTCGAAGATTTATTACCACAACCGGGGAAAAGTTGGAAAGATACCTCTCCAAAAACCATACACTATGGCACGTAGGACTAGTGGAGGCTCTATACCGCGCAAGGGGAACCTCACGGACATAAAAGGTCCGCGAACCTAAGTAAGTAAGGGATAAAATGTCAATTCAGCTGTCACAGTGACCCTCATTTATTTTTACTACAATTTGCCATTTCATCATGTAAAGATCGGGGCACCACAACGCCACTTTGTAGAAATTTATTTCCAAAATCAAAGCTGTATCCACGAAACTTATAGAGCTAACTTAGTTATTTAGGTGGCACTACAATTCGGAGTGAACCTGGGCCTAAACTAACAAGCCTCTCTAGATACCCCGGTCTCTATATAACTGCCTCCAGTTGTGCACTCCAAGTCGGTTGAGGTACCCTTCTACCCCTCGGGGTTAGATTAAAAGACTCTGCGGATCGAAGCTTTGGTGTCCGTTCGCTATACATGTCCTAGCCATCTCAGGCGAATTGTGCGCAGTTTTCTGACAAAGTCGATGACGCTGTACAGCTCGTATAGTTTGTCGTTGGATCATCTGCTCCAAAGCCCATCATTCCAAACGGGACCCAATAATTTTCTCTCGAAACGACTGAGGACATTTTCATCCACTTTTGATAGAGTCTATGCTTCAGCTCCATAAAGTAGAACTGGAATCATTAAGGCCTTATACAGAATCTGCTTAGTTTTTCGGGATATGGCCTTGTTACTCAATCGTCTTTTAAGCCCAAAGAAACAGGGATGGACAAAAGATTTGAAAGATTTTATTTCCAGCATTGGCTTGTGAATTCCTCACAAGCCTTGACGACAAGGCGTCACGTTTACTAAGCCATCGACCTTGACGGAGCAGCGAGTGTTATCCATCGTTATCCGCACAGACTGACGACGGTTGCCAAAACTAGACATGGCTCGAAATGTAGCTCGTTTCTATTAAAGCTATCATATGCGGTCTTAACATCAGGGAAAAGATGGTGTACTCGTATATCGATTTGGGCTTCCTGCATTTTTTCTCGGATCTGCTGTGAGTGTGAAAATTTGGACGATTGTGGAATTTTTTGGCGAACCAGGTTGTTGACGAAGGGTTTCTGTTGAAGGTGTGAACGAACATTTATGTTCTATTAGCTGTATCCTACTTCTTTGACAGATGTTAACTGATACATTAAATGAACTCTCCCACTTCGTCAGGTTACGGGCAACCCATCCCTTTGAAATAAATGTGCGGAAAATAGAATAAAATTAAAGTGTCCACCTGTCGCATAAGAAATAGGATTTTTGGGTTTTTTTTTTCTGGAAGGGAAGGCTTGTGGAAGTACACGCAAGAAGACTTACATAGCAGCGTCCTCGTCTAATGATGACAAAAAAATTTAAAGGCGTTATCAGAAATTATATTCTGTACTGAACTAGGTACATATTGACGGCATTGAGTGCGCCAAGAGTGCTTGGGATACTCTTGAAAAAAGGCTCTCTTATTCCGGTTTAAGTAGGAAAGGAGCATTGTTAAAACAGTTAACCCATACAACATTTAGTGAACTTCTTTCTCTATCTTCGCGGACTGGCGACCGAATATGTTTCATTCGTAATGACATGTGATAGCGCAAAGTTTCTTGCAAACAAACTGGCGATTTCTGGACAAAATGTGGACACACGAGCGTCTTTCTAAGAAGTGGGAAAGCGTGCTAAACATGTGTTTAATTTAAAACTCTCCTGTGTTTATGGGCCACTTGAAATTCCAACTCACTCTGGTGCGCGTTACTTGTTGATATTTGTTGACAACCGAAAACTTTTTGCAATTCCAATCAAAGTCAAGTCACTTCGAAAAATCAAATTCAAATCATTCGTCGAAAATCAACTTTCAACAAATATCAAAGTTTTTCGTACCGACAACGGCACTGAATACTGTGATAGGGAATTTGAAAACTTTTTAATGTCAAATGGCATCAAACATGAAAAACCGACGCCGTACTAATAAATCGCAGTCTCGTTGAACGAATGCGATGCATGCTGATTGACTCTGGTCTGAACAAAAAGTTCTGGCCAGAAGTCGTATCAAAGCACGAAACGGGCGTACTTATTAAATCGACTTCCATGTCGAGGCAATGAGAAATCACCTGAAGAGGGTTGCTCAGATGAAAACACCAGACAGAATCGAAAAAAACTGGATGAGAAGTCCCTCGAATGCACTTGTGTGGAATAGCGCGTCCTCAAGGGGTTAAGGTATTCTTAAAATATTTGCACACAGCGCAGGCGAAGGAAATTTATTTAGGAAAAAAACAGAGGTGCCGATGTACATTGGTCTTGAATGTTTGCAAGTTATAACGACTAGAAAATACAAAGCGGGCATTCCATAAGCCGGTTGTGTGGCTTAGCAACGAATCACGATATTTCTGAGTACGTGCGAAGGTGGGCTTGAGGGTATACTGATGAGCATTCATAGCGAGACGGGTGTTCGGGTGAAGATATAAAGGGCGGAATGTTACCGGCGAAATAGAATAGGTAGAAATAGCGATAAAACAATGTGAGACACGAGATATTTCGTCGGTATTAGAGGGTGTCCATTGACCGGGTGATATTAGAAGCACCTATGAGTTTTATCGCACGGTTTTGAATCCTATCTAGAAGGTGCAGAGACGTTTTAGGGGCTCCTGACCAACTTGTACTCCAACTCAGAAGGCGAAAAGTATTTCTTACATCGTTTGAGGAAACCTAGACATTTCACAGCATTTTTGGCGACATCGAATATGTGGTCATTCCAACTTAAGTTGTCATTGACATATATACCGAGAATGGAAAGTTTTTCAGTTTCGACGATGCAAGTGCCATTCATGGACAGTAGCTAGGTGTTTAAATTTCGCTTTAACTACCACAGACAGCATTGTGCTTTGGAAGCATTAAATTCCACTCTGTTGATAGTTCTCCAATTGGTTATGCTGTGAATATCGGAATTTAATGAGCTTAACACTCGCTGCCGTTCCCGTTCTACAGCCGAAGAGCAGGAACGTGAGTCTGGGAACGAATATGAAAAGCCGAGAGTACTGCCGCCAACAAAGGAATATATTGGATTAGAAGTGGCAGACAAGAGATCGTTGATGAAAATGAAAAAGAGTGACGGAAACAGAACGCAGCCTTGAGGCACACCAGCATTTATTCTGTGGATATCAGACTTGAAACAATCCAAGAGAATTTAAATTGAGCGTTCCGAAAGGTACTATAGGTTCTAATCCGTTGAATGAACGCATTTTCGACAAAACAGCCTGAGCCAAACTCTGTCGAATGGCTTAGAAATATCAAGTGCAACGATCTTGCTTTCGCCAGATTGATGTATGCTTTGGTTCCACTTTTCAGTGAGGCATGCCATCAAATCACCAGTAAACCTGTTGCTATGAAAACCATACTGCCGGTCATTAAGAAGTTTTCGTGTTGCATGAGCTGACGGCTTATCAGCATTTCCATGACCCTAGAAAGAAGGGACGTCAGTGGAACGAGTCTGTAGGAGGAGAGAGAAGAAGATCCGCCTTTTTTAGGGACTCGCAGGACAAGTGCTGTTTTTCACCTGATCGGAAGGAATTCTAAAGAATACGATAGATGAAATGGCTTATGCTGTGGTTTTTCCAGCGTAGACGATCACCTCTTCAGAAGAAGGGGCTATATACGAGTACCATGTGATACTGCACGAGTGTGAAAGTGGATTCGTCCCATTGAAAATTCGACAATCTTCAAGTGCTCAGCAAGCAGATTGGCCTTGTCTATGGAGCTCACAGCTGGAATGTGGTTGTAAGTGATCGTTGGGATGGAGGATGAGGCAGAATTTATAAAGTTTTTGACAAACGACCAAAAGCTTTTACTACCTTTGGGGCATTATAGATCATATCAGCAGCTGTGTGGTCGATGTACGACAAATTAGTTGATAGGATACAGTGGTCCAACGAGCCTAGAGCGGACACCATATTGATCTTGTATTTGTTAGGGTGAGAAATTAAAAACAAGTCCAGGGTGTTGGCGGTATTACTATCAACGTCTGGTATTCGCCTGGACTCATATACAAGGTGGGCCAAGTTGTTTTCCACAGCGAAAACCTCAACACACCGATTTCAGTATGAGGATACAGAAATACAATTCTTTGAACTGAGTCAGACAACGCATCAAACTCGTTAAAGATCGTATTGCTGTCCAGTTTGGGGCTTCTGTAAATAAAGCAGGACAATTTGCTTTATGAAGATGGAATTTCGACCACATGAAATTGAATTCCGGGTTGGAAAAAGGATTACATTGTGGTGGAGTTTGGTATGAAACGTCACGTAAATGAGATATAGTGCAGAGTCGAAGGCGTATAGACTCGATAACCCTAAAACAAGAAAAAAGATGCAGATGCAACCAAAATCAATCAAACAGCTGAGAAACCAGGTATCAACCCTTTAGCTGAGGTGCCAGCTAAAATTCACAAAGATGCACGTGAAGAACTGGAGTTACCAGGGGAAATGTATGAAATTACACTGAACGACCGTCCGAATATCAACTATTGTAGATGAAAGTATTGGAACTTTAAATGAACTACGCCTATCGGGCCATTAGCATTCCATTGACGTTCGATGAAGCCACGTTAAGCTTAAAAGCAAATACAGTCCGAAGAAGACGTTTTTCAATATTGCCAACACCGACTGTGACTCTATTACAAGGTTCCCTTCTTCATCTCTATAGATTTCTGTACGGGTCTTGTTGCCTTGATACGAGTACGTTCTCTTTCTCCTTCTAGAGAAGCCGATGTTCTTCAAGTCTCTTCTGCTCATAGAGTTCGCGAGCGGCTCTTGTTCTTTATTGCAGCCCCGATTTATTTGCTTCTTGTTTAGCTGAATGTGCTTGCCGGCATTCTTTATCAAGCCAGCGATTTCTTGGTGGTGGTCGGGTGAAACCCAGAACATCGCCGATGGTACGTTAGCTGCGTCATCCCTTGAGAGATTTCGGGATACGCGTTCGGCGAAGATTCTTCTACGTTATATCTTCTCGCAGTAGTTCTTATTTGTTGTGGCACTTGGGAAATCCTCAATCGGACCTTAGCTGGAACAAGGTAGTATCTATGTTGGCTACCCGGAAAGTCCGCTCGTGCAGAATACAGGAGGCATGTCTTACGTCAATCACGAAGTGATCAGTTTAATTTAGCGTTTCATGGTCCGGGGACAGCTATGTCACCATGTGTATATTGAGATGAGAAAACCGTGTGGTTGCTATAGTGATATTTCGTCCCTCCGCAAAGGCAATAAGAATAAGTCCGTTGCCAGTCGAGACGTCGTGTAGGCTATGCTGCCAACTGTCCTACCAATGACATCCTCCTTCCTTCCATCCTCATAAATCTTATCGAGGAGCTCGTAGACACATTTTTTTGGTGGCGTCGTCCTTGTATTCCATAGAGGCAAGGGCGCATATTAGGCTTATGTTAGCGCATTTATCGTTGATGCGGATGATCATAAGACGTTCAATCACATGTTGCAGGCTCAAGACTTCTTGCCTTAGTGGTGAATCTTTTCGGCCCATGATGCATGGTTTCCTGGATGGCCGTGATATCTGCCAATTATTCCGCTGCATGTGGCCTGTAAAGAGTCCGAACATTCCACGTGCAGATCCGAAGATTTTTGTCCTTTAAGCATTTGCTGGGTCGTCAATAGGGAGTGCATTTTTATCCGAGGCCATTAATTGGTTCGTTACATATTTTAGTTCCTTCCGTATAGCGTTGCGAGCTCTATGACGGCGGCCTAGGCCAATATAATGCAACTTGCCGTGCATACCCTTGCCATTTTGGCCTGTATGAGAAAGGATTTATTCATACAGTTACTGGCGATCACTATTGCTGCGCTGCTGGGCCACTCTTAATCGTCACTCAGACCCCCTGTTGCAGTAATAAAAAAAACTCCTGTTGCGGCAAATATACGAAATCAACTGTTGTTCTACCGGAGGACGATAATGTTTGGTCTCACTCACCGTCAGAAAAAATCGCGTCTGTTCCGGATAGCAAGGAACTGTTTTGTGAAGAATCGGTGGAGGGGTTGAAGCACAACATATGCATATGTAGCCACAGCCAAGCTACACTTAAACCCTTGCTGAACCCTCTCACGGCTTCCAAGCTAGCTCGACAATGCAAGACTTTATTGAATGCAGTTGGAAAGCTGAATTCACTGGGATAATGGAGTCATGAAAAAGGAAATCGCTGATGAATTTGCTAGGCAAGCCTCAGAGGAAGAACTTTCAGGACCCAAACCAACGTTGCATATGGTTGCGTCCCCAGTTAGGATTCATATTAGCATAACTATTGTACCTCCATATCGCCTTTCTCTTCTTTTTTCTTTGCTCGTAAAGAGCAGCACAGTTTCTCGTCTGTAAACGCAGTGTTGCTTCATTGACTTGCTACAAGTATTGGTTGCACTCTTTGTCAAATCATTCGGTCGAGCGAAACCTGGCATCGATGCCACTGGGCTTCAGAATTTGGTGCTGGATGGATGGGTTGATGGATACACCGGAAATATTTAGCAGTTCCTTCTGATTACGGTCGTCCAACGTTTAATCACTTCACACAGTGTTTCTCCGATGTTGCGGCTTGGACACACCTTGGCCGTACCACCATGTCCCTTTGTAAATTTTGAGGTGAAGAAACCTTGTGCCAGGTATAAGTCTAGGATCTTTGTAAGGCTTCAAGGTCCGAACACTTATTGGGGAAATCCGAATGTCGCTGTACTTTGTCATCAACACAAAGTCTGTCGCCAGATATTTTGAATCCTTCATCTGCAACTATTTCTATTTCAGCAACTTGCCTCTACCCCTAGATGGATGTTTTTCTTAAATGGGAATACTTCCAAGACCCACAATCGAAGGGAAATTTGACCCAACCACTCTGGGAGCACTGCTCATCACTGCAAAGAGACTGAAAGTCAGTTCAAATTATGCCCATTAACAACAAAAGCAACACAGAAAGAAAGGAACTTTTATTTTAATAGAAAGGATAAACATGTCGACACAAAGCAACACCCAAACACTCGTACATCGGACTCATAACTCCAAGGCAGTCCTGACATATTCCAACCAAGAGAAAGAAAATGAGAATGGATTCTTAATTTCTTACCTTGTGGGTTTGTATGCATACTTTTAATGCGTCTCTGTTGATGAAGGATACAAGGTAGGTACAATTGCCAGGCAACATTCTTTTACATTTTTCTTTATTTATTTATTTTTTTTTTTTTTTTGCTGTGAGTAAACAAAATTATAATCGCTTCCGGACGAATATGGGAAACCCACTGTGTTCAAATATTCAACAGCACGTTCACACAGTTCAACACCCCTTTGCAGGAATACGAGTACGAGCACATATTCGTATCCCACCTCCTTCCAAAGTCTGTTACGCCGTCTTCTTCAGAGCTTTACAACTGCCAAACACTTTGGTCTCCCACATACTCGTATATTTGTACTGTATTCCTTGCTAGCTGCGCTGACTTTTGCATGGCTTTGACTTTGACTTTGACTCTGTGGAGCCAATTAGAGAGTTTTACTTAACAAATTAAAGTTTAATATTTCATTAGGCTTCCAGGAGGGAATATAGGGAATTTTTCTCACTTTTAAAGAAACCCTGGGCAACCACCACCCATGTGGTGTCATTTACTCACATAGGCACACATCACAACAAATGGAAAAGAGCAACCGTAAAGCAGGAGGTAAATCACCAATCTCCTCCTGATGATACTTGCTTAGGGACAGGGACGACTCTGAGGGTTGTTGGTGCGGTTGCCAATCGACAGTCGAGAATGGACGGATGCCAGGTATCCAAATAATTTATTTGAGTTGTCGTTAAGAGCATTAGCCGGAGTACACAGTGTACCCAACCGACTGGAGTTGGTGAGATAAGGTAGACGACAAAGTTAAGTGAGGTAATTTGTTTTCCGCTAAAATTGTACTGTCCTCCTTTGGACAGTTTTTTTTTTCCTTAAATATGATCTGGTTATTGTTTTAGGATCTTTTCGAGTATGAAAAAGTGAAATTACTTTCAGTAAAAAACCTTTGATCAGCATTGGTTTTATGGTTTGGTTGTTCGTTTTGTCGGTTCTTTGATAAAAGACTGACTGAAAGACTTCAATTTGGCAGTAGAAGCTTACTTCACAGTATCCGCGGATGAGACAATACCAGCAAGCAGCTTAGCTGTAGCCAGTGAAACAAGATCCCACATCACATCCCTAGAATGTCATCATGACAACACTACGTCAGCACCAATACGACGGTTGAAAAAGGCACTTCATGGTGTCGAACAATAGATTCGCTGTCAATTGAAACCAAACAAATAACGTAAAGGGCGAATGAATCGCAAGAGTCTCCGAACCCTGAACAGCAGCCAGTTTAAAAGCTGTCAAACCAACAGCAAACACTAAAACAACGGACTATGTCTCAGCTTCAACAGCAGCGGTTCAAGCTACAAGTGTATCAATAGCACAAAGAACTAGTACCACAACAAAGTCAAAAGCGGCAGATTCTGCAGCCGTAAAAATCTAAAAACAACAGCAGTAACAACAGCAGCAGAAATCAACTGGACAACGGGTACCTTCACTTAATACGAATAGAACGGAGTTTAAGGATATGATAGACCATATCAATCCACATGCCTGCTGTAAAGGAAACTCGGTAAAGATGGGTCCACACTCACTGACTAGCTATGGAACGATCCCTACAATATAGAAAGTACACAATGGTCGTGTTTCTGGATGTAGAAGGTGCCTTTAACAACGTAAACACATCCGCAATCAGAACTGCACCGTCAACTCTGAAGGTAGGTGACTCACTTGGGGAGTTGACTGATAGGATTATCAACTCCAAATTGGATGGGTGAAACATATTTCAGCAGAGTTAAGCAACTGAAATACCTGTGAGCGGGTGGTAGCAGGGCTTTCTTCTACACTGACCTAAGCGATCTCGACAATATAGACGTTAACTGTTTCCTACGCTTCATCATAAGCTCAAATTGGTTCCAAGAGTAAGAAGATCACTGAACCACGTGGCAGAACAATGGGCCAACAGGCCTAAGTAGATTGGTCTCTCCAATAGCCAACCTAACCTAACCATCATCGCTGCAAAATCTATTCAACGAAGAGTTCACGTTAGTCACGCTGAACGCATTCAATCGAATCTACCGAATTGACACAGGTCCTCGTCCCTTTAAAATCCGTTTTTCTCTTAGTCCAAAATCCAAAATTTGCGTTATTTGTATGATTCTCTACGAAGTCCCTTCATCTGCAGTTAATCAGCCCTTTCGGGGCCCGAAATGCACAAATTGGTCATATTTAGAGGACACATGGTGGTTGTATCTGCTTTTCTTGCACGAGAGCACTTTTATTGGGATTTTAAACCCCCCAGGCTGTCGGCGGAAAGGGTTAAAACAAGAGTGTGGTGGATATGCCATCACACAAACACCAGGCACCCAAACGGGTCCATCTCTATCCCTGTGGAACCAGTTGAATTTATATTCAAATATCGAAAACCTAAACAATCTCCCTGGTGAAACATCCAATTTCTTTGCAAAAGCCAAGAAGGCCTTTGAAGTTCGAGCCGTCTATTTCCTCTAGGTTTTCGACAAAGCAAATATTTCCCCAAAAATTTTCTTCGACTGCGCGATATTGCCTCGCATTCAGACAGTACGTGTGTTATGTCCTCAACAGCTTGCAGATCACAGCAGAATCTGCAGATGTCCGTCTCTTTGCGTGTTTCCGCAGGAGACAGTGTCCTATCAGGATTCCTATTATTGTCCTAAGCTTAACCATGTTTAATTTGATTAACTCCATAGGTCTTTTGCAGTCAAAAAGTGGCCAAAGATTTTTTTCCTCGATAGTGCCCCTTACTATGCAAAGGTGTGGTTTGATGTTGGCAACCTCCTCTTCTTGCAAGCTCATCCGGTTGTTCATTTCGTTTTATACCGCAGTCTCAGCCGGTTCTGACTGCATAATGCCTTGAGCACTGTGCGAATACCCCTGACTATATCAGAATTGATGTTGGTCCAATGCCTAGAGTGCGGCCTAGCTATCGGCGTATCATAGATAGCGATATATCTTTCGGATAACTCTGATTGAAAGACACCGCTTGCGTCCGGTAGTCGTATAGACAGAAGGATACCAGAGAGAGAAGAAAGATACCAGAACCTGTTCCTTCATACAGAATGTCGAAGTCCGCTCCGCCAGGCCCGTGCCGTGTCCGAAATTACTGCTCTTGAAGTGACCCAAATTAGTGAGTCTTGCAAAGAGTGCCAGCTAGTTTTTTGATCTTTAAATCAAGCGGTGTTACTTGTATGTGTAGAAAGGTCTCCAATGCTGCCTGCCTTTGAACCGCCGTTGTTTTTTAGCTTTCCAAAATACTAGTGAGCTTTATGTAATCGTGGGTCTTACCGTCACCGCATACAGCCAGTTAAGATCCCAATTCAGTTATTTGTCCAGAATTACACCCAGATACTTCGCGCTGTCCGAGAGGGACTATTCCACTCCGTTGAGTTTTGGGAGTTTGAACTGCGGTACTTTGCACTTTCTGGTAAAAAGAACCAATTCCGTTTTGGTAGGATTGACATTAAGACCACAGCTTTTTGCCCAAGTGCTGATAGTCTTCAGGGCAACCTTAAGTATTTTCCCTGCACTATTATGACCACGTCCATCTGCGTATGCCGTGGCACTTATACCCATTGTACTAAGCTTTTTAAGGATGTGAAACCATCAAATTTCATCTATGACGTGTAGTTGGCGAAACAGCCCTAACTGTCGAGGAACTCACCACAGTGTTAAATCAAAGCGATGCCATATTAGATTCTCATCAACTTTGCAGTGTACCTGATGATGACCGTAACCCGCTAACACCGTCTTGTTTCCTTATAGGTGAGCCGTTAACAGCAATCCCAGAGTCCATGCGGAGTTCAAGGGTTTTGACGACAATGCCATACAGAACACCTGACTATCCTACAAGAGCGCAACAAATGTGAAACTCAGCATCCAAAACGTGAAGGTCAGCGATTTTTTCAGGTGGGTTCTTGGACGAGTGGAAGCGGTCATACCAGGAGATAAGAAATAAGTTGTTCGAACTTCACAACGAACTTTCGTTCCTAAGTTGTAATCCTTAACAGCTCCTTTGAACGAAAGATCCCAAAGTATGAAGACGAAGACACAGCTAACTTTCCTACTTGTACAGTGACAAAGATGTGATCAGAAGCCATTAGGATGGCCAATTTGACCTGCAGGCAATTAGCTGCGGATCCAGTTGGCTGGTGACGGACTGTAGTTGAAAACCAAGACCAAAACTCTGTTGGAAGATGTAAAGACTTGAAATTCTTCTACTTGAAGTCTTACAATTCAAAAGTGTTCTTAAATGCGATTCGCGAATATTTTTCAATAAACGGATAGACCTTCCTTATGTGTCGACTCAAGGCCGTTCAAAAGCGATAACGGTCCCTAAAGCCATTTTATCGCCTTAGAAACTACCACATCAGATTCAATTACGCACTTTTAAGTGTCATATAGCTTCACCTTTGCATTGAAAAGTCCATTAAAATGTAACGATCGTTAACAGTACATCAAAGTACTTAAAATTAAAATCCATTCGCTTGTCACCTGTAACCTGTAACTTGTTACCTGTTACCTGTTACCTGCTATCCGTAACCTGTAACCTACAACCTTTTTTTATAGGCACACACTCACTCAAAGGTTTTAAAGTGGCATTACTCGTACTGCTTAATGTGATTTTTTTTTTCCCCGAAAAATCCTTTGCCTGCCCCTAGAGAGCATACCATATTAAAGGACCAGAGAAACATAAAATGGAAACTCTGAAAGGTAAAGAAATGGAAAGGATGCGAGAAGGAGGGAAAAACCTCTTAAAAGAAAATCCATGCACAATCCATTTTGCCACCATTATTTCAGTGTCAAATTAATTTGACATTTTCAAGACCACTACCCTTCTACCTTCCACTTTCGATGGCAGTAAGGACGTAGCCCTGCTGCCTTCCAGCATGCGAACCAAAGTATTACGAATTTATAGCTGCTCGCCTTTTATCATTAGACAATGATGAGTAAAAGGCACTTCTAAATGGGATGATAAAGGCATAACCCGACTTAGCTATGTAATGGGGTATCCATTTGGCAGATAATGCCGCAAGATATTTGCGCCGGCTTGCATATAAAAAAAAAAAACAACAAACACACGCTTGTTCCTTCAGCGAAATTCGGGCGCGCGAAACGGCAATTGCGCCATCATAAGATATTAACATCTTGGAGATGCTTGGCGCACTTAATATCGCCATTGAGACGAGTCCAATGGAGCAATTTACAGCGAAAAGTTTGACTGATGGATCAAGGGAAGACCAGAATGCACCCTAACCTTTACCGCGCTTGAGTGAATTTTTATTGTCCTGGTCATTTGCATGACGATCCACACAGAGGGTATATGGTAGAAAGGCTACAAGTGACACCATAGTCTTTCACAGTTTAGGCGCACTCAATCAAGTGAAATTCCCTCATTAAATTTTCATTTCGTCCTTTCGAATCTGGATGATTGTCGTCTGGAGATGTGAACCAATTTTTCTCCCTCCACCGGAGTGTTGAAAGGAGTAGAATGTTTATTTTTGTTATTGGCATCACCTGTAAGGCGGTTCTAACTTCAAAATCTTTTTGCTGATGTCATAAATAAGGGTGTGCCGGATGGTGGACAAGGTGGACCAGGTGGACGTCGGATGGGGAGAAAAAATTCCCTTTGATTTCGCATGTTTCGATGTTCTGTCATCACACTCTCTGTCGTAGCCGGACTGACGGAAATAATCATAAATCACACCGTTTCGCGCGTCTGAGATTTGAGAAGGGATGCTGCTTTCTCGGATGTGATGAAGATTACCTTTTTTTTTTGATAAGAAGGATGAAGTAGAAATCAAAGGTACGAATACTAGTAATGGAAAAGGTTCTCTGCTACTCATACTGCTCCTCCTTGGAGGTGTTATCATGAATATTCTTTGATCCGGGACTGTGATTTCGACGCACAGAGCCAAAAATAAGACTAGTTATCCATATTTGGCGAAGACGAAAGGTGAAAATAATGCCTAGATTCTGTGAAGGCGTCGGTCGCTGGGCTAGAGACAAGCCATTTTTGAGAGCAAAAACAAAAAATAAGGAATTGACACAAGCTTGTTAATAACGACATGAGGGTGGCATCTAATATGGATTGAGGATGTACATCGGCCGACGTAGGCGTCATTAAATTATGAAGGGAGATTCTCCGGACCACGCTGGATGAATAGCAATTGTGGTGGCGTCAATTTGTGCGTTGCATGAAAATACACTTTGTTAGCCGATGGCCTTTTAGATATCAAGTGGATTATTGTGAATAAAGAGATTTATTGGTCTACTAGCTTGTAGAAGATTTTACGCATGTACCATATGTACGTCTAGAAAGTATGTCGAAATGTAAGGCGATATGGTAAAATTCGGACGAAATCAATAGCAGGGGCAGTTTATTGACAGTGAATACTTTCAAAGAGGAACTTTTTATACATTTTGGCTTGACAGAGATTCGGAGGAGGTCTATTAGAATGAGTAAACACGTGAATTTGCAATTCCATGGCCATTCCATATTCCTCAGATATACCCTGTGGATCTGAGGAGCTGTGTGGTATGATTTGATTCAGCAAGGTCGTCTTAAGTTGATTCTGGTATCAGACCAAAAATCACGGTGACCTTCTCAAGGCTACTGTGAGGGTTACTGGTGGTAGATAGTGTAAACTCTCTGCAACAAGACGAGCCACCACCGTATTCATCTATGGGCTAGATGCCTTCCTTCGAAGGCATCACCCTTTTTGGCATTACATTTGGAAACATCGATTCAGACACATGTGGGGTGTAGTTTGCATTATTATGTTTCCTGAATAAGCCGGAGTGAAATCCTGTTGAAATGGTTTTCAGACTATAAATATCAACATCCAAGTCCCTTTAGGACCGCCACAGGCCTCAAAGAATAAGTTGGGGCGTAGATCCAGCTATAACATTCCTGGTTAGCACTAATCCGACTCTGGCACATAACCCTATAAGTCTTTATGTCAACCCTCGCATGGCCTCACAACATGCAAAGACAACCATGGGATCGCTCGCCAGATGACTACACATTCAAGTATTGTTAGGCACTTTGAGCCGGGACCCAACTGTAATGATTAATCAAAACCAAGTCCAATCAAACAAAAATTAGATATACTGACAGAAACTTTGTCAAAGGAGATCGATGATGCGAAAATCGCCGGTTTGAAGTACACCATGCTGTCTACCTCTTCATGCAAAAGAGAACATCAAAGCGCTCCAAGAACTCTCAGCAATTGAAAGGCACGATGAAAAGTCCAAAGAAGTCAAGTCAGCACAGCGCCTCCCAAATGTCCCTATGCCAAGATTATACCGAGGAATATGTCTTTATAGCAAATAAAGACCGGAGCTAAACATCGGGTCGCCAAGCCCGAAAACTCGCCATTCGAAGCGAACACGACAGTGCGCAGTAAATTGCCAGATAAAAGCTGGAATGCGACGAAAGCTAAGCTAAAAAACCAAAAATGGCAGAGAGCAGAGTGTTGGCGACGACAGCACGTGGTCAAAAGTCATCAAAACAAAAAGGAGAAAGAATAGAAGAAATCGCTCTGGGGAACACAACCCTACGCTAAAATACTCCGCGGCATCAGGGCGGACCTCCAAATCCACAACAACGACCTGTTGTTCCAACTACGCGCATCTGGCAAGTGAACTGAACAATTTAGTGGTGCAATCGGTGAGTACCTTCCTTAGGGCACACTAACGACATTAAAGACCTAGAAGAAGCCACCGCAAGGATTAACTTTCGTGAAGCTATCAAGGTCCATAAGAATATCAAGTCAGAGAGGCAGAGGCACCACCAAGGGGGTGGCCGTGATGTAGTGGTACTAGCAATCACTTCTCACTCGGAGGGCCAAGGCTCGAGTCCTACTCATGACAGAAAAATCTGCGTGTGAAGGCATAACACTGACATGTAGATTTGGCTGTGAATTATACCTCGAATCACTCTGAGTGAAGAAAAAACTCTCCGTCCTATTCGGACTCCCACCCTCCGGAGAGCTAATATCGAAACCAAATATACCTGAGTTTTTCAAACCATTTCATCACAACGATGTCTTTCTTTCTCCTCCTTCTAATTTCCGTCCGCGCCCAGGCAACAGTAAAAATATCATAACCCCTTAGGCGCGCGTAAATTATAAAAAAAGACGTGCTCAGCCAATGGAAAGCCGACAGCGGAACGCAGATAGCTATAGTAGGAGTGTTGACAGAAAGGGAAAAGAAGCTCAAACTACCATACATACTCGTGTTGGAAAAACCTGCACTAAATGCTTTAGGTGCCTGAAGTCCGCCCTCACGGAGCGTCAGTATAAGAGCGAATACGACAGATCCAAGCAGCTTATAAACGGGGGGTGAAAAGTAACATAACAAAGTCTACAAAGGACGTACGAGTATTATTTGGTGTAAGCTGGTCAAGTCGGAAAATGCGGGACACTTAGGTGATGATGGTGCAAGTGTCTATAGCTCAATAATATGATGAATAGCAGGACCTTTAGTCGAGAAGAGAAGAAATGATAGACGTAGCACGATATGAACTACGACCATCCGTCTGTTTTTCGGAATGCCAAATGGCTAGTCAGCGAAGACTGTACTCCAGTTGACCACCAAGCGATACTATTTTAACCTTGACAAAGAAGAACAAAGCCAATGTAAAAGACACGCTCTTTGAAGAAAATTTCAGAAAATTTGTAAAACCAGCACCATCATCCCCACAACTTGCGATGCAACAATGCCGAGAAGGGCACCCAATGATAGCCCTTCTATTGAAGGGATGACGAGATAAAAAGGCTCAGAGCAGATCACAGCGATCCAGGGCATACCAGGCTTCCAAGAACGGCCAACCACCTTCAAACTGGTGGAAATACGACCTGAAAAGGCCCATTAAATAAAGCAAGTCAAAAAGCTTCAGACGCCTTTGCGACGAGGCGGACCCAGAACTTTGGAGCACAACTTCTAGTGTAGTGATGAGGAAGCCTATAGGTAATAGATCTCATAAATTAATCTGTCCGGTAATGCTAGAAACGCTAATAGAGCATGTTGTCTCATGTAGGCCAAAGATTTGTACTCTATCGCGGGGAAGAACACCATGGAGCACATACACAATTCGGTAGCTTACTGGAGAACGGGGTCCGAGGTGGAGATGGGAGGCAAAGATATATTGTCCAATAATATCGTTTGACGTTAGGAATGCGTTTAATCCGGCTTGATGGTCATGCTTTGAGAGGTGCTTGGCTCGAATGAATACACCATACTACCTACTGAAGATATTCACAGACTATTTCAGCAACCGTAGTCCAAAATAGCGCAAGCTCTCTGCTTTAGAACATAATATATATTGAAGTTCTGCAAGTAGCAGTAGTGCTGCGGGGATAAACGTTGGTTGGTTGGAATCTGCCAGTCTGGAACTAGTTGACCATAAGACTGAGTCTGCCCTAATATAATCAAATGCAAGACAGTGTAGTATGCGAACTTTCAAGTCAGAAGACAAGCAAACAGTCAAGGGAGTGTCCTGGATCGCTGATGAAGGCATCAATCTCTCGGATCTTCAGTTAGGTCCTCCTTCACACTTCTCCGGTATAGGCGGGTGCAGTAGCGAAGCAAGGAGTTAAAAAGGAAACTATCGTCTGCGTACAGGCTCTACGCAATTAGGATTATCAGCGGTTCTGAAACAATCAGTTACGAAGAGGTCTATGTATTTGACGGAGTGATCAAGTAGCCCCACGGGGAGAGTTAACTAGCACGAAGGCGCGAAATCAGGAGAATTATAAACTTAAAATCGTACGTGTAAGTACTCGTAGTACGAGTTACTATGAATACTCCACATCAAAGGCCAAAAATTATCTCGCCGGATAGTTTGATTATGGCTGCCTAATACGATCAATATATACTTCCCGCGTCGCTTTTTCTCATTTGCATATGTCCTGGTGCATATTGCATATGACTGGTGCATTGATGGTCGATTTGGGAACAAAAAAATGGGTCAGCACACATAAAATTGTGATCTTTGTCTATAGGAGGAAAATAAAATTAAATAAAAGCGTCGACCAGTTTTTATAATCTGCCATTTGCCATAGCAAATATCTGTGTGTTATCCTCTTTTCTCCTGATGGGATGCAACTTAAAAGCAATTTTCAAGAATTTGTCTTTAGTTGAACTCACACTGGATGGCTGGATGTTGTAAGGTTAGTAGGCATTAACCTGGCGATGCCCAGTGCTATAACTATGTTGTCACATCGGATTTGCATATTTCCATTCTTCGCAGAAGCCAATGAGTACTAGTACCAAACTTATAAGGACAGGAAACGGCAAAAACGGTTTTAGCTGTGAATGAGAGCAAATCAAGTATATCGACGAATGGAACAACAAAGTTGTGGTAGCTAGGGATCTTGTCTGTTTCAACTCCGGCCGGAAGAATATCTCGCCTAAAGTGAAGCGGACAATTGGAGGGAGTTCTCAGTCATCTTTGAAAGTGTGACTAGGGACAGTTATGATGAGGTTGAGGCCAAGTTCCACCACGGACTGCAGAGTTATTTAAGGAAGAAAGGGAAGATAACTTGCATTGAAGTTAAGATGGTGTTATTGATATGCCTTAGTTCAAATTTTGGTCAGAATTTGTGGCAAGAAAGGTAGGCAGATGTATCTTTTTGGTCGATTGAGGCCTTGCTAGATCCTTTCTCCACTTGCAAAATTGCTCTAAAATTCAGATATTTTGGGGACGCACCTTGAATTTAATAGATCTTTTCAGGTTCTCACCACTTAGACAAGGCTCAGAGGAAGACTTTTCTAGACCTAAGCCTTTGTTAGGGCACTTTAGTCCACTGGTTTCTAGTGATCAGAACTTTAGTGACCATCACTCAGACAGACCAAACATCGATGTTCTGCGTTAGCTTGTGCTATATGCATTTGACATCGGAAGCAAGCCTACGTCAGATTAGCATGAATATCCTCGGTTTCGGGATCGAGCTACCATATTTGACTCAATTCCAAAATATCCATCCTGCACCACATGAAATTATTCTCAAGTTAAAGGACCCCACTTCGCCAGCGAGGGAGTTTAAAACTTCAACTTCGGTAGTACTCATAACTCATAATGTGGCATGGATCAAATCCTATTTAGATGACCGAGAATACAGAGTCATCCTCAGATGTTCAGATCTTCAATATCCTACCCCATTAAAGCAACACCTGGGGTTCCTCAGGGTAGACACCTTGGACCAATCATCTTTATCCTAACGATTAATGATACATGAAAATTTCCATCGCAATTTCATTGCCTTTTGACTCCCATTGCTTGCAAGATGACTTAAATAAGTTTTCGGTTTGGGAGCTTAATATCAATAAATGCCAAGCGATAACCTATTCCCGCAAACGGGAATAAGATACTACCCACTGCAGTAGCTTTGGATGCTGTAAACCCTGTACAACAGATATCTCCTCCTTCACCTTTTGTCTATCAGATTGAATACATGTTAGGGGCAAATATCTGAGATGTGTCCTTCTCCTGAACATTATACACAACTCCGAAACGACCTTTTACAAGTTTTTTGAAATTCTCCACGTAAATTGATGGAGATCTCGTCTTTTAGAAGACTTCGCGGAAAACTTCTGGATCGGAAATCTCGACTCTGTCGTTAACAAGTCCTAGTTCACTACTTCCATGGATATTCTCAGCTAGAGCTCGGAAACAGACTGTAACCACTGAGACAATTTCTCCCCATTCACCTTCGCTTTTTCTTGCATTTCATGGTGGCGTATGGTGGAGCACACCATTCCACAGGTGGCTCTGGAAGGCCCTTTTCTGCCACAGAGGCTGGCACAAAATCACTACTGTGATCGTTCATTACCATATCTCTTCTACTGTCTATTGGCCACCGTCCTCTGGAGTGATCGAGTATCGACTGTACGATTGTTGGGGAGACTTTGGTATAGGAGCCTTCATAAATTTCCCGACCCGATTTGAGCCATTTAACAGTGAGCACTGGATAGGCCCTGAATTTGGCTTGCAATATTACTGCACCGCCGCCAAAGGCTGTATAGTCGGCCGGTCCTGTGACAGCGATATCCATCTGGAAGTGTGCCTTCGGCAATCCCGTGTCGAATGTAACCTCAATGTCGATCGATTATACACCACAGTTGTAGAGCTTAGCCGTATTAGACCAGATTAGAAAGTCCAGTCCTCCAACGTACAATATGTTGCTTGTGTCCTCCTCACACTTTATAGAAAAAATCATGAGCTTTAACTGGAGTACAATGCCCACGTCTGGTCGGGTGCGCCCAAAACACCCAATCACCAGTAGCATTCCGCCTCATCAGTACACTCTCAAGCCCACTTTCGGACGCGACGTACTCTAAAATATCGTGATTCACTCCTAAGTGATACAACTCTCTTAGGAAATGCCCTGCCTAGCTCTGTATTTCCTACTCATTATAACCTTCAAACATTTAAAACCAACGTTCATCGGTACCTCTATTTTTTTCCTCCCTGATGTTCCTTCGCCCGCGCTGTGTGCAAGCGCTCAAATCTCTCAAGGGAGAAAAAACTGTCAATCTAACATAATTTTCAGTAAGGCCTATCTGTATAATCATTGATCTCAAAGCTCAGTTCCTAACCTTTTTGGCAACAGAAAACTGAATATCATTTGGTCCGGTTTCTTTTATCAATATTCATTATATATTAAGACCTTAAATGTATAAGCGTGTGGCCGCATAAACTTTAATCAAACATATCCAATCATATCCCTAATAATTGAATGTAATCCTTCCACATTATACTAATGGTTGTACGAGTACTCGTATTGCGACATTCTACGAGTACACAAGAAATTCGTTTCGGTGACCTCAAACGACAACACATTGTAATTAACCTCATCTGGCCCTTATTGCCGCCTCCGACTCACCAAACCAATTTTAAATTCGCCTCAATGTCCAACTTTGCTCGTTATTATAAAAAGTAATTAAAATTTGTTGCCGTACCGTCCGTCAGTGTTGGTTTGTTGGTTGCGATAGGACATTGGAACGATGTTGGAATGGACGATGGTAACCACGATGAGGGTCTGATTTCTTGCTAACGATAGTGAACTACTGGGTAAAACCATTGGATGGAGATTTTGTTTTTAAATACATATCTTCATCTTGAAGGTTGGCGAATTGGTCTTTTCATTAGGAGCTTTATTTAGAGAGAGATTTACGAGTACGATTATCAACACTGGTTTTCTTTAACCTTTCGATGAAATAAGGTCTCATACCCTTCATGGCGACATTCGTGATTGTATCTTATTATATTTAGAATGTCAAGGGCATAAGGAATTTTGGGTATTTTTGGTATCAAGATCAAAACAATTCTCTTTATATGGAACAATTTTAATTGGAAATACTTTGATAAGACCTTTACTTCTTTGACGTTGTGGAGCATACATTTAAGACCACGTTTCACTCGTTCTTTGCTGCTTTGTGTATCTAATTCAGTAGATATAGTTTCGTTAGAATGGCGAAAAAACTTAAGTCACATGACTTGAAAGCTTTAAATGAACAGAATTGGTCCTAAATGATCACCCTGAGGTACACTAAAAGATGCAGTAAATAAAGAAGCTAAATACTGCGTCAGAGAGGATTTTTGGGATCTTATAGACAGAGTTTGCAGTCTTATGTTGCTGTAATACGTTTGCTAGTTCCAAACTTTTACCCGTCATGGGGCTGGCATGCGTGAATATATGAGAGCATATAGTGTACGCCGAACTTGGGAAAGCATCTCATGCGCATCTTTAGTGTTAAAGTGTCTGAATTTGATTTTTCACCACTAAGTCGCTCCTAACGACAAACAGATGAACGAACTGCGGTAATATTATGTAACCCGGCACTGTCACGACTTTCCTTAAGGAGTTTTTGAAAGTTGGTAGCCATGTGCAGAAAATGGAATCACATTGTAAGACGTAACATACTTCGCTTCCTTTCTTGGCTCACGTGTCGTGGCAGGAAGGCTTAAAAGTATAATAAAATATCCTAGTGCTGGGAAGAACCCAGACGAGATGTCGAACTAGGGGTCAAAGACGTTCAATGAAAGCGACAATATACCCGTGGTCCTCTCGAACTCGCACGTATAATGAATTCTGAAGACCCCAACCTTACTAAGAAAATCAACCACCGCTGACATACAAATTGCCAAATTGCTGAATCTTTCGATTCCGGTGACTCCTTAGGCTCTTTCTACGATACGTTCGATTGATATAGCTCGAACGATGGAGCCTTTTATAGTTAAACTCCATCAGAATAGGCAGATAGTTGGTCAGAGTATTGTATCTGGAGTTTAGTCCCGGGAAAAAGAAAAGGTCAAACGCACTCCAGGAGAGCTCTGAAGGATTACTGTCTTTGAAGAGAATAAGAAGACATGGGACAAACGCGAATGCTAAAAGCTTCGCTCCTCCAATTGTGACAGAGAATATTATTATTGGCCCGGGTCTACCCCGGACAACTTTATTAAGCTTATTAACAAGCCAAACTTAAAACTAGACTTAAAAACTAACATAGATATACTTAACCTAATGGGGCGAGGAGAAATGGTGGACGGGGGAGATGTTAAGGGAGTGGCATATTGAGTAGCGCTGTTTTTATTTCTTGTTTGCTGCTATTTAGGTCAAAGACTTCAGCGTAGTTGTTCGTTATACGCAACATTCTGGATATGGGTTCAAAGTGACCGTAGTTGGTGCGGTGAGTTCGGATCAGGAAGAGTGGGACAGATCTTAGATTACGGGGATTGGGAGTGAATGCAATATTTTGCGTTATTGTCGAGCAGTCGATATTTCCAGTCAGTAACTGGTGGATAAAAAGTACATCAGCGACTTCACGACGTTTTTTTAGGGTATGCATGCTAATTAGTTTTAGCCTATTTTCATAGGGGGGTAGTCCATATCGATCGGCCCAAGGTAGACCACGAAGTGCAAAACGGATAAACCTGCGTTGGACTGCTTCTATTCTTTGAATGTGGGTTAGTTTATAGGGTGACCAAACTTGGCTGCAATATTCGAGAAGAGGCCTTGCAAAAGTAATGTACAGGGACTTTGTAACGTAAGGGTTGGAAAATTCTTTTGACCAGCGTTTGATAAAGCCGAGTGAAGATTTAGCTTTATTTATAATGCTGTCAATATGTGAGTCGAAATTCAATTCTCTATCACAAATTATACCTAGATCCCGTACTTGGGTAGTGGAAGGAATAGGCTCATCGCAGATGAAGTAGTTTCTTGGAGGGGGAGGTAGACGTTTACGGGAATAGGTTATCGCTTGGCATTTGCTGACATTAAGCTCCAAAAAGTTTTGCTTGCACCATACCGAAAACTTATTCAAGTCATCTTGCAGGCAATGGGAGTCAGAAGGCAATGAGATGACTTTGGAAATTCTCATGTCATCAGCGAAAATAGAAACATTAGAGTTCGTTAAAATTAAATTTATATCATTAATTGTGAGGATAAAGATGATTGGACCAAGGTGACTACCCTGAGGGACACCAGATGTTGCTTTAATGGGTTCGGATATTGAAGATCTGAAGATGACCCTGTATTCTCGGTCTTCTAAATAGGATTTGGTCCATGCCACAAAATGAGGGGAAAAGCCAAGTTTTTTTAGTTTAAAGATGATAAGTTGGTGAGAAATTTTATCGAATGCCTTGCTGAAATCTGTGGAAATTGAATCGACTTCATCACCGTCTTCTAAAGCATGAAGAGTCCTAGAGACGAACTCTGTTAGGTTAGTGGTCGTTGATTTACCTTTCAAGAAGCCGTGCTGATTTGTGCAGATAGTTGGCCTACAGTACGGAAGCAGTTGTTGATAGACTATGCTTTCAAAAAGTTTGGGTATGCAAGAGAGTTTCGCTATGGGTCTATAATTATCGACTTCGGCTTTACTTCCTTTTTTATGAATAGGGATAATGTAAGATTCCTTCCATAGGAAAGGGAAAGTACCTGTTGAGACAGACAAGTTAAATAGAGCAGCAAGAGGAGGACCGAGATGGGTAACACACTCTTTTATTACAATAGCCGGAATTCCATCAGGGCCGGACGAGAAATCATCTTTAAGTTTATTAATGTTTTCAGATACCAAAGTTGTTGTTATATTTAGTGAAATGGCTGGCGTCTCAGGATAGTTTCTCATATAGCTAAAGTAGCTAGGATCGGGTTCAGCTGTTTTCTTAGAAAAGGATTTGTTAAAAAGAGAAGCAAAGAAATTTGCAATGGTTTTTGGGTCGGCAGAAGATTCACTAAGAAATTTAAGAGTAGATGGGTAGCCGTCTGACTTTCTTTTGGTATTAATAAACTGGTAGAAGCGTTTAGGGTCCGAGACTAAGCTAAATTGCATGCGGTAGAGGTACTCAAGGTAAAGAGACTCACAAAGTTCAGAAAAACGATTATATACCGATCGATAATTACTGTAGTCGGAATCAGATCGAGTTCTTAAGAATTTGTGCCACAACTTGTTTCTGTTATTACGGAGAGAGCGCAACTCATTGTTGTACCAGGGAGGAGCAGATATGCAGTCCTTTCGGAAGGTATACGGAACCGATTGGGCAAAGCAGGAGAAAATTAACGAATAGAACGTTGATAGGACAAGATCAATGTTAGTTGTCTCACCAATAAATTCAAAGTTAATGTTGCTGATGAGGTTTTTAAGTTTGTTAAAGTCGGTTCTACGGAAGTCAAATGAGAATGAATTTTCCGAATCGACACATGTGTTGCCATTTTCATATGAATATATAATTGACAAGGGGGGATGAAGGCGGTCTAGTTTAGAAAGAAGATGATCACTCCTATAAACGACACAGTTATCTGAATCGGATGTGAAGACAAGGTCGAGTTGTCTGTTCATTGTGTTAGGTATTCCACTAATCTGAAACAGACTTCAGTTGGTTAGGCAGTCCACCATCAATATTTCTATTTCAGATGTCGAATTACGAGAGACAAAATGAGACGAATCATCGGAAGGCTCCCATATAAGGTGAGGGAGGTTGAAATCTCCTACTAGAACAATGCAATCTTCAGGTTGTGCATCCTCAGTCAAAAAATCAACTGCGTGAACTACAGGTTGATAAGACTCAATGGGTTGAGATGGGTGAATGTAGCAACAAAGTACGTAAAGACATCGTTTGGGGAGCGTAATGTTGGCGCATACTAACTCAAAGTTTTCAGTGTGGGGAATATCGACAGGAGTTGAGTGAAAGCAGTTCCGGATTGCTAGTAAAACACCGCGGCCATAAGGATTATCAGCTCTTTCAAATCCATCTTTTCGAAAAACGTTGAAATTTGGAGGAAACAGCTCATTGTTTTTAATGTCTGGAATTAGATTTGTTTCAGTAAGAGCAATTAGGTCATAGGGAAACTTTTGAGAACTGAGATATACCGAGGAGATTTTAGAGCGCAAACCTCTTACATTTTGGTAGTAAATGGACAGGCATTGTGGACTGGAGGATACAGTTTGTAATAGTTTTTAAAATTTGAACGAGTTCTTTGCAAATGGGAAAGACGTTTGGAGCTGACATGCGAAGACAACGTAGAAAGATCATTATGAACTTCGTCGGAAGAGATGTCGAAACTCTCATGGTAGCGAACGAAAATTTGCATTAATTCCGCTGGCTTAATAGGAAGACCTTCTCGTTGAATCGAAACCATTATGTTGGTTTTGGTTATGCCATCAATGCAAACGGAGTTGGGTTTGTCGTGTAAGTAGGCAAGGTAGAGCCGAACATTTTCATAAATGCGGCGGTCTCTCAAACGAGATACTACATAACGACTGTCATCATTCATATCAGAAATTTTTTTAGTGAGTTTGACAGTTGGTGGAAGGAGTGGGTCAAGGTATTTTGGGTGAGAATCGGAGGCACGAGCGGATGATGAAGGGACAGGATGGTCAAGCACCCCGGAACTAGAATCTTGACTAGTGAGGGGGGTTGGATCAGGTGGATTGATAGATGAAGATGAGGAATGGGTGGTTGGGTTTAGTATATGGGAACTAATAAAATTAGGATATTTGTCGGATGGGGCATTGTTAGTTGGAACTTGGGTAGAAGGCGCAGGATCAAGGTTGAATGAAACTCTGTTTTGAAGCGGCTTTAAAGATTTGGTGAGGGGAGGGAGAGAATTTGGTGTAGCGACTCTGGTGTTCTTTTTAGATGGTGCAAAGGGGGGAAGGAGTGAGGAGAATCTTGGAAAGATATTGGTCTTAAACGACCAGTTTGAGTCGGGATGTTGATGGGATGGGGCAGAATTGTTCGGGCTATGTTTTCTTTTAATAGTAAACTTATTATCTACCATATCCTTCCGTTGGGTGATGACCATCTTTTCCGATATTGGTATGCCGTCCGATGATTTGAACATCCAATCGTATTTGGTGGGTATACGTATTTCAAAATACTGGCCGTTTTTGCTCTTGACTTTGCCAACTTGTTTACATTTGACGTCTTGTATACCGAATTTACTCCTAAAAAGGGCTTTGATCCAGGACGGGCTTGCGTGACGTGGGGCAGCTTGGAGGAAGAAAGTAGACAGTTCCGGTTTTTTGATCGCTTCAAAATTCATTTTATTTAATTTTTGAATTCTGTTGGTCCATTCGGGGAGAGTCCAGGATGTCCCAAAAGCCCTAATTATTGGCAATGGTCTTGGGTCGGGATTGGTGATCGAAGTTGCATTTATCGTAGAGGGTTGAACGGGAATAGGACCAAGGCTCTCCCTATATCGATAGATATTTCCGCGCGCGATATCTAGATGAAACGGGTGCTGCAACCAACAAAGGCTACAGGTCTAGTGGACGAAAATCGGATAAAACCACCAAATCCAGCCTGAGAAGCAACCCTGGGTGAGAGGAAAGCTCGCACAGAAATCAGCCAAATTGTAAACCCACAAAGACTCTCTGTCTCATACTAGAGATTCGTTTCCCAGGTAACCTCATAAGGACCAGATCGCAACCAGCTCCTATCACCGAAGTTGAAAGTAAACTGTGTAACAGAACACGCCATAACTACTCGTAATATCTGTCATGGGTTATGCTTGCGGATTAGACCATCAAACACGCTGTTGCTTCCTTTGATGGCTTCAAGTCACCCAGCACGGATGACATACCCTATGCCTTGTTGTTTTACAAAAAGGTATAGATCAGCTGCCGGTAAATCTAGAACAAAATCTTCACTTCTAGACTGGCTCTGTCATGCATTCCGAACCACTGGCGAACAGCAAGACTAGCCTTTATGCCGAAGATCATCAAGAACTTCAGATCTTTCAGTCTAGCTGCCTCTATGTTGGAATACGAGTTGCCTCCTCCGAGTATACACTCCAAAATGTGGTGGTCAGAATTGAAGGCGCACTCGGCATGAGGAGTATGCGTTGGATATTTCCATCAACAATGAGGGTGCTTTCGACAAGAAAATTGTTTATGGTATGTGTAACTCTGCCAAAAACACTACGTTTGGTGGACGAATCCCACGTTTAGTGGATTAAAGAAATGCTAGTAAACAGAATCCTAATAGCAGTAATACTGTTAATGGTTCTTACATCGACGTTCAGGCATATGCAGATGATACAGCTGTAATGTGTGCTGGATCGCGCCCAATGGCAGTCTGTTCTAAATCGCACGCAGTCTTAAACGTGAGCGGTGAAAGCTCAGATTATTATTTTCACGAGAAGAACGAAGTCGAGCGTCGAAAACCTATAAAGCGTTGTCGAATTTCTGTCAGTGGAAAGGAGCCTTCAGCGATTTTAAGGGCAAATTTATGTCATGTACATCGGTTGTCCGATGAAACAAGCTTTCACAAAAATACGCTACTGCTGCTTTTTTCCAGACTCCACAGAACGGTCTATCTCGTCTTATATATGTTAATGGACAGCGTTCTCACCATCATTTACTGTTTACAAAAAATGAGTCGTTGGTATAACACGCACTAAACAGTGACAGTGCACGACAACTGACGACAACTGTTGTAATGACTTCAGAAGTCTTGCTTCTGCGAAAGAACGGAATTGACTTTCCATGTGATCAGGAATAGTTTCGGGCAGAATCTGAGCCAGGACACTAATCTATCCGGATCATCACGGATAGCTCAGAAACTGCTATAAAATGCGGCGCTGGTGTCCACGATGTTAGATTTTACTCCTCGTTAGAAAAACTTAAGTCTGTCTTCAAAACGGAGATATTCGCATCCTAATACTCGTAGCAACGAACTACTTTGCGTGAAGAATCGGTGGAGGGGGAGTAGTATTTGCATCTGTAGCGACAGTCAAACTGCGCCTAAAGTTTTGCTGAACCCTCTCACAACTTCCAAGGTAGTTCAAGAATGCAAGACTTCACCGATCACAGATCGAAGGCTGAATTCAGTGAGTCTTGCTTGAGTCCCAGGTCGCAAGGGATCACAATAAATGAAATCGTGGATGAACATGGAGAAGAGTTTCTCAGGACCCGAATTTGCGTTAGGACTTCCATTGACAGCTGCGTTTCATATGAGCACAATGGAATGACTCTCCAGCATGCTGGCAGACCAAACGAATGCTTCTCTCTAAAAAATGTTCTGCCCCTCGATGATAGAGGCTGCTTAATGTAAACCTAAATACGCTAGGCAATGTGATGCTTGCTGTGAAAAAGATAACGACAACGTGGATCTCTTTCTCTTTGAGTATCCGTCCTATGGTTGCATTAGGCGGCAGGTACTTGGCACTGATGTAGTGGGTTCTGGTACTATAGTCACTTTAACGCAGATTAATTGATGAGCGCTCCTGCCCCTGTTCGCCTAGACTTTTGTTGTCATCCAAGTTTGATTATGTTAAAAACCTTTCCAGTCAACATTTAAGGAAGAACGAGTACCCCTTTCTGAATGTCCTGCACTATTTTTCTGTATATCCGCTATATGCAGCTTTTTTCTTGTATTTTTCTGAGTCTCCAATTGCAAAGTAAGGCACTTTGACCTAAAAGATCTCTGGTACTAGGCTAGTTGACTATCTATCTTCCGAATGAAGTTGATAACATTACTAGCAGAGGAATTCATTTTCGTCTTCTTCGAGACATAGTCGGCACTCCGGAGAGTCGACTAGTTTCATGTTGTTGAGGTGATATTTTAAACCGTGATGTCCTGTGAGGAAACCTTCTAAGTTTTTGATATTGTGCCGACTTAGATTCAGATATCTATTAGGGATGCAGAGTTCAGGTCCATTAAAGGCAGTTTTTGAGGCCTTTATGGCCAGTTCGTCAGCCTTTTCATTCCTCATGACCAAGAACCCACCATAGTTTGGTCTTGTTTCTAGAGCTAAGTATTTGGAGCCTTGTGGAATCAATGATATGTGAGCTGAAGGTTTTTATAGCAGCTTGACTGTCCGTGCATATAAGGATGTTTGCGCTTTTGATACCAGATTTGTAGATAGAGTTGGCACATTCTTGAATAGCGTGGAGTTCTACCTGAAACACACTGAGGCGTATTCCCATTGGTTAGGTGATGTTATTGTTTGGTCCGTGTATACCACTTTATGCCATTTTGGTTGTTTGATGGGTTATTGCTAAGCCATGGTTCTTTGTTAGGAATCTCCGTGGAGAATTCTTTTATCGAAGCGTAATGTTTTTTGAAGGCAGTCTGTTACCGCGCAGATCATATCAAGTTCCGGTATTTCCGGATCAAGGTCTTTAGGTCCAGGTGATCACTAATACTTAGCTCTTTGATATATACCAGACTTGTTGAGTTGCGTAGTCCCACTTTGTTAGTATATAAGTGTAAAGGCAGGTCCGTAAGGCTCCCGAAATATACAGCCGTGCAAGACTCTGCACTATTTTGAGCTTTAAAATAGCGGTCTTTAACTTTGGTCCACCATACTACAGAAGCATATGCTATGATGGGCCCAACCATCATTGTATAGATACAGTGAGTGATCTGAGGCGAGATCCGCTACGTGCTGCCATACGTGCGACGACCGGCCCACAAAGCGTTGGTTGCTTTAGTTATTTTGTTATTTAAGTGAGAGTTTCAGTTGAGTCTTTTGTATAGGATTACTTCCAGATGTTGGACATCGTCGGAGTACTCAACGATTGTATCGCAGCTCTTTCAGCTGTCAGTTTTAGCAGAGCTCTTTCCGTCGATTTGCTTGCTGATAGGTGTACTGACATGGGTGCAGAGGCAAGCCACTTCTAAGCTTTCTCTCTGATATGGAAGTCAATAATTATTTCCATTGTTTTCAGATAACAGATTTTGACTGGCAATCCCATGCAATATGAATGATCTTGAGAAAAGGCTTTATGGAGTCGTGCTACCGCAGGAAGTGCTTTGATTTTCTCCTAGTAAGCACGCTAGGAGGCTCTATTTGGTCTTCGCAACTCTTGGTTGTAGTGGGTTAAAAGGGATCTATATTGTACCCAAGTGACAGTGCGTTTGGCTTCGTTGAAAAGCTTCCTCACTCTTTTCCGAATAGCACGATGTTTTTTTAGCTGGAATTGGGTCTCATCTGCATCCACTGTTGTTAGCGGCGCGGGCGGCAAGAATACAGCTTTGACCGGTAAATTTTCGCGATATGTCCTCCAGTTCGTAAATTGTTGTCATATCGTACTGGTGCGTGTTCGTTGCTGCACCTTATCTTGAATAAAATGTGCATATGATCTGATAGAGATGCCTCCTTGGACAAGTGCCAGCCTTCCACCATATTTTGTAGAAATGGAGGCGAGGCCCCTAGTTATGAAACCTTGAATGAGAGAGAATTTCTCAATAAAAAGGGCTACTCTCGGTCTAAAAAGACCTTAGCCAAAAACTATATCTCTGGTTTTGCTTTTTAAATCAAAAATCTTAACATGACTTACCCATGACTCTTGGATAAGTCCAATAGCGATGTTCCCTTCAGCATATCGCTGGTTAAAGGTGTCCGGAGCACCCATAGCTCGGCGCAGGGTTGCGTGCATAATCTGGATTCCGTGCTCTGTAGGGTTTGTTGTCACCTCTACGTCCTACGACCTCTCGGACCGTTGATATGTCCTCTACATATTTATCTGGCGATCTGATCGGTTCTGGTTGGTGGTGTTACTGGTTTTGACCATGGTGCCGTGCTGTACTGCGATTACTGTAGCTTTCTTGCTTTTTGGTGATACAACATGTACGGTAGAGTTAACGCTAACGGTAGGTGGGATATTGCTCACGCCTCAGCCAGCTTTAGGTCGCTGATTTACAGCTCTGGTTGGTTGTCTTGTACAAGCTTGATCTTTTTTTTTGGTTGCGCCCAAGGATGTGGCAATCTTCGAAAGATACTAATAGCCCGGGCTATCAGAATGCATGGTTCGCAAACCGCAAGTACTCGATTTTGGGGGAGCGCCTACGTACTAACCCACACCCTGCACTCTTCTACCACTCTCCCCGTGGAACTGCCGTTAAGTACTACTACGCGGGCCTGGTAAGCACTTTATGCCCTTCTTTCTACGTTTACTGCTTCGACATTGTGTGATGCCGTCTGGATTTGATTTTCATTAGTGCTCTCTCTGACTCTTTCCAACCGGCGAAGTTCTTTCATTATTTTTGCCGCAGCCTGTTTCACCGCAGCTCATATTATACTTGATGTTAGCATATGGTTTCCGATGTTCTGAAGTTTGGGCACTGGAAAAATACGTGCTGGGCATCTTCCCTGGTCGCTCCGCAGTTTACGCAGAAGGGAGATTCCTTCAGACCCAACCTGTATAGATATGATTGAAAGCAACCATGTCCAGTTAGGAGCTGAATTAAGTAAAAACCTGCACTTCTCCGTAATTATGTTCTACCCATTTACGAATATCGGGTATAAGTCAGTAGGTCCATCTCCCCTTTGTAGACTGGTTCCATCACTCTTGCCGCGCACTTGCGCTGCACTGCGTTTCTCCCAGCTTGATATTTTTGACTGAAACTCCGGGTTCCCGAATTTTGGCATCGTGGGTCCTTTAGTGCTCAGTAGCCAGTATATCTGCTGGCAGCATTCCCGCAATTACATATATAGCATCATCTGACACTGTCCGATATGCACAGCAAACTCTCAGAGCACCTAGTCTATTGACAGAGTTAGTCTTTCTTGCGCGTGACTTAATTTTCAATGCTTTCGCCCATATTAGTGCCGCGTACATTGTGATTGACTGCACCACCCTTGACAGAACTAGTCGAAGTTGTTCTTCATCCATTCTGCAGTGGAAGCATCCGCACAAACGATCAAAATCCAACCGGCTTTGAAAGTCGCAAGTTTCATTTCCTCATCACGTAGTTCCATCGGGATATCCATGATCGTCTCTTATACCAGAACCATTTGTTCATTTGTGAGAGGTCTACCATCGAGGTCGCCTGGTAAAACTCCCAGCCTGACATAGCTCCAGTCTACACAGTGCGAACTCGTTTCGCTTCGGATTGGGGAGGAGTGACAACTTTTCTTTGGCATAAATCCGGGCTTGCTCATAGTTGCAACACTTTTTTAGCTCACGCTTGAATCTACGTTGTTCTGTTGACGTGTAAATGACGTACTTGTACGCAGTCTGCACCACTTTGCTGAGGTCTTGGGTACGTCTGTCTTATCGGGTTGCTAAAATTGAGTCATTAAATCGAGACAAGTGCTCTTCAAAGTCGTCCATCTCCGAGACAATGCTTGATGACTCCGAACGAGTTGCAGATGTCAAGTCGACATCGACCAGGGTATTCAGTTCAGTTGGTGAAAACTAGTAGGAATCAGAAATATATTTGGGGTAGGATCAGGAATGCTCCTATACGGCAGGTGCCACTCGGACGTGATAATGCGGATTAAGTCATTGACGCTATATTGTCTTTGATGCCGTCCTCTTGGTTCGGATAAAATCATAAGTTTCATTCAATCTTGTCACAGTTTTCTTCTTCCAACACCTACTGCCTTCCGGCTGCTACTTCGTTTCAGCAGGCTTGTAACATCCTTCTTACTCGTATCACATGTCGCTAAGTTGGTTCTACAATCATTCTATTGCATGTAAAGGTTTCACTCTGTTATACTATTCGGGCTTCGATCCAAGTGATTAAGATTGACGACACACGGCATTAATAGGGGTTAGGTTTGATAATCACCCGACTTCCGGTTTCAAAGCCCATAATTTACTCGTAAATGTAAATGTAAATGTCACAAGTTGCAATTAATCAGAAAAAAGAACCATCAATGAATTCATTTTCCATTTTGTTGCAGTTTATCTTCAATGGCCATTAAGCTGAATAGGTTTCCGAGTAAAGCCATAGTGTGCAAACAGCCGCAATACCCTTGGTAGCACTTAAAACTACATTTGCACTGAAAACAAAACCATAAAAGGTCAGGCACTTGTGGCGGCCGCAACTTCAGCCACAGCCCCACCTTATTATTTCCCGACCTATTCCACGAACCACACTTAACTGTTCATTTCCAACGCAACGGAATTAAACTGAGTAAGGTACTCGTAAACCATTCAATAGGTTTTCCGATAGCTTAGATGGGAGATTCCATTGAATAACTACTACGAGTACAAAAAGCCACTCGGTGCAGCACGCCCTCTAGATATGTACATACACACATAAACAGGAGTTGGTCAGGACATCCATAAGGACCTGTTGATATTAATTAAACAGCCCCATTGCGTGCTCGGATTGCAATTTAATTTTTTGTTTTTCTATTTTTCATTCTCTCCATCGTCATCGTCTTCGTCCTCGTCATCGTTATTCGCATTTCCACAATTCATGGTGTTTTGTTAAAAAGGATATTCATTTCTATTCCGTACATCCTTTAGCCTTGAGGCATGAAATGAAGAAGGGAATTTCCCACTTTGCCGCCGAAAAATAAAGCACAAAGAAAAGGATAACACCTTGCGAAGCAGTTAGTAATTTTAGCTGCCGCTGAAAGTGTTTCAAATTAAAATGTTGGAGGACATTTAAATATCCCACTGCCACGCCTCAAATTTCTGTCCGGGCTAATGGTGGAAAATTGAAAGTTTTTCTCGAAATTCATCTGAAATCGTGCGGTGAATCAGCTGACACTGTTGCCAGTCAGAGTGGATTGTGATGAAATTGATGTCAGACTGCGAGTTCCGTGTAACTGGGGTGGCACCCTTAGCTTGGATGGAAGAATAACGAAGGAACGTTCAGCGAGTATTTATATTATTAAATCTGATCCTGCAGTTTTAACCCTTGATGAAGTCCTGCACTCTGATGTAGCATATGCAATTAAATATACCCACATCCTGGCCTGGACCACCCTGGATTTTTGTTGGCGCGAGTATATCGTCGGTATATGTGTACCAGCTCCTTCATCCCTGCTAATCAAAAATCAAAAAAATTCCCTAATGCGCAGAGTTAGCAGATTGATAATTATATCTTCGCTAGTGTGCCGGTCAATCCCGGCAGCATATCCAAGTTCTTCATTGTTTGACAATGACTCACTTACCTGGCTATAGTCAGATAATGGACCTCGAAACGGCCAAATGGAGTAACAAAGAACGAGATCGATTTTATCGGCAGACATTAACAATGTCTGCGTCACAAATAACTTGACTTCGACAGTGACCACAGACCAGTAAGAGGCACATTTGGAATTAACCGCAAACCCAAACAATACTACAAACTAGCCCAAAGTTCTATATGAAGGCAGTATCCGTTTATACCTAGAAGTACGGCACCAGGAATTCTCCAGATGAAGTCCTCCTAAGCATGTTCAAGTCATGCAAGTCATAAACCGGCACCTGATCACTTGCAGCAGTGGCGGAAATGAAACCAAGATTGACTACCATTTGATGGGCAGTTTCATGAAGTTAAAGATTACAAAGTGAACATGGTGGTGGACAGATGAAGCTAAAATAGTGATACGGGTAAAGAAAACGACTTTCAAGGCTTGGTCAAAGTGCCCTTCTACTAATAGAGATGGAAAAGCTCGCCTTGAAGTGATATATACTTGTAGACGTTACAAAGGTCTTGCAACGAAGACAGGCGCCCAATTTCAATCAAAATGTATGTAAAGCCTCTATCGGGAGTTGGAGGAAATATCATCTTCGGCGTCTACCCAGGAACTTCGACAATTCAACTTGAATAAGGGAACAACTATCTTCAAAATAGCCGCCCGGAGAAGAAGAAATGCTCAGGAGATTCGTTCACTAACAATGCTCAAGGCCAGCTTCTTGTGGAAGACGATTAAATTCTCCAAAGATGGCGACAGTATTGTGAAAGACTTCTGAATGAACAGTTTCCCCGGATATATTTTCCAAGAGCCGCTTCTAACCATGACGAAGTATCCGACATTACTGCCGAAGAAGTTAGGAATGCGGTCAAAGTTTTGGAAAAAAATGGGAGGTCTCGGGTCCAGATGGCTCCTGATACTTATCTCCAAACTTATGAGCAGTGATCCAATGCCTAATCAAAGGAAAGTGCGATACCCGAAACAGCGATAGCTACCGTTCTGTCAAGCTGATGTCACACACAATGAAGATCGTTGATCTGGTATAGACGGCTATCTGATGACCAGTGTGGGTTTGTCAGAGTGTAAGGATCATAATAGAAAAACATCGTGGTTCCTTAAAGGACTTTCATATGGTGTTGGTTGATTTTGAAAAAGCCTTTGATAAACAACCAAGAGATCTTTTATGATTGGCGCTAAGATAACGAGGAGTTCCAGTTCACGAGTCCCCGAATAGTTTCCTATAAAAGTCGTTGTGCCCCAGGGAACCGTCCTCAGTCATTTACTATTTATTGCAGTCCTTGATTATCTGTTTGAAGGAAAAATGACGGACCCCAAAGTGCATCAGTTATTCTTTCCTGAAGTTGGAGCTATAGTAAGTCAAGTTCAAATATTCATTTCTAATCCACACCGGCCTATTCCAGACATTTACTTGAATCCAAAAGTGCTTCCTATGGGCGAAAAGTTCAAATATCTCGGATCTATGATGTGATGATGACATCAATCAGCGCATAAGCGTAGGGTGGATGAAGTTGCAGGGAAACTCCACTATCTTCTGTGAGCGAAAAATGTCCCCTAAACTGAAAGGAAGGCTCTACACCGCAGTTGTACGCTCGGCGTCCACATACGGTTCACAATGCTGACAATGTACAAAAAGTTTGAAAGCAAATTCACGGCAGCTAAGATGAAGGTGCTTCGCTTGACAACAGGAGCAACAGAGCTTGATAGAATAAGAAATTCGAAGATTCGCAGAAGCTTTTATGGAAAAGAACCCATCACAAGCCAGATAAAGCACAACCGGCTCAATTGACATTGTCATGTTCAAAGGAGAGATCCTTCGCAATATCAATCAACGTTCCTACACAACCACACAAAAGAGGCAGATCAGAAAACAACTGGTTCACACAAATACACGAACACCAGCATCAGCCTCAATGACGAAGTGATCCGAAACCGGGAAGCCTGCCGGCACTTGCTGAAGTAAGAACGGCAAATCCCACAGGCGGACTAGTAGGAATGCAGTAAAGTGGAAAGGTTGTGATTCTTCGACTCCGAATCATAATCTCCCCGTAAGGAAAGAAGAAGAAGAAGATCCTTTATATCAAGATAATCAGGACCAAAGATGCAGATCAGATATTCTTGACAAAACCAGCTTACAAAAAGTATACGAACAGCTGGAGCCTCTTTAAAATATTTCGTCGGAATCAACGAAGGAGCTTATTACGAACAGGGGATTGCTAGATCAAAACCCACATCTTACAAGTATGGAGACAACCGAGCTAAACCAACTAAGCAAGGCCCGATATGCAATAAATAACAGATCTACCGATTTCTTGGAAACCCTCGGTAATTCTAAACTGTGCCGGGGTTCTTCTAAACTAAGGACGAGTGCAGGTAAGAGACGACCACCCCAGTACTCAGATCAACCTTCAACATTCCATGTCTGGGACTACATCCCTATGTAGAAGGCTTTCCGTGTTGAATACATCACATAATATCTATACAGGAACCATGGCTGTTGAATGAACACATCAGTGGTTTCGAATGTTTAAGGGGTTTCACACCACTTTACGACGAGCGATCGGAAAGACCGAGCACTTGTCTTTATGTGCCGAACTCACTCTCACCATCTAAACTTGTGCAATTTTGCAACCAAGATTTAGCTGCCGCAGACATAAGCTACGAAACGAACGGACAATGGCACAAATTCGTCGTTACGCCTGCTTATTTTCCCCATAATTCTCATTACAGACGCCGCCACAAGAGGCGGTAGCAGAAGCTATTGAATATTGTGATTCCACGAAGATGAGTCTTATCATATGCTGATATGCTAAAGCAATCATCTCATGGATTTCATACTATCCTCTGACCTGGTTGTCAACAATGTTGCCTCTTAGCCAACTTTTGTTACGAGGATAAGACAGGAAGTAGTCTACTTAACGTTATCCAAGAGCTATGCAAAGGAGTACTAGTACAGCTTTCTGGAAAGAAGAACTATGTGCTGGACCATAGACACTCGTATATCAAATTCAGAATCGGACACGAAGTCTCGACCTTGTTGAAGAGGAGCATTCCGCAAAAGACCTACTGGATACGAACTCGACAACGATAACAGTGCTCCGGACAAAACAAAAGCTAAAGGAAGCTGTTCAGAGCTTGAGCGGTACCTCCACAATGTGTTTTGAACTGGCATTCCTTGGTAGATCGCAGATTTGCAGCGTCTTCGTAAAGAAACTAGAAAACTTGTAAACAGGTCACTTAAGACTAATTTGGAGGCAGACTGGAATCTTTACAAATCGAAGCAAAAAGAATATACGAGCCCTATTCGGATTTCGAAAAGTGCCTCTTATAAAGATGGAAACTGTCGGTGAAACCAGTACTCTGGTCATAGTCCTCAAAAGTGGAAGATCAGCCTGGATGGAATCGCTCAGAAAAACTGATGGCACTTACACTGAGTGGAAAGCAGAGACTCTCCGTTTCATGCTTGAAACTCACTTCCAGGTAATCCAATCAGAAGCAGTTCACAATCAGCTTCTAATAACGAAGCTGCTAGTGAGCTGAGTAACACAGCACGCCGCAGATGGTATACCTCATTGGCCATTAAACTTGCTGTTGCTTCCTTTGATGACTTCAACTCACCTTGGCACCGATGGCATATACCCAGTAATGTTGCAAAAAGTATAGATCATGCTGCCAGCCTGGCACTGGCATACATGCCAGAACCCTGACGAACAGTAAGAATAGCCTTTATGCCGAAAAACGAAAAAAGAGGACTAAGACCTCGCCAAGAGCTTTAGACCTATTAGTCTGACTTCCTTCATGTTGAAAAGCATGGAGAGAATAATCGAGATCCATGTTCACAAAACTGCCTAGCGAATGCGTTTTCTGTCTGCGATGCAACATCCCTATCAACGCTCAAGATGGTAGGCAAAATTTAAAGCGCACTCGACAAGACGACATTGTTGGTGCTTTCGACAAAGCGACTTGTAAGGAGTTTAGTCAGTCACGGAGGCATCTATGATGCAGCAGGAGTAGGCTGCAGTGACATGCTCGTTGTTGCCCGGCTCAAGCTCGTCGGAATGGGTTGGTTCTTGTCGCCGCTACCCTCACTTATCCTTTTAATAAAAAAGCAGAAACAAAACCGAAATATAGAATTAGAGGAGGATACGTTGTCCTTGCGGACGGACTTAAAAGAAAGGAGGAGAGTAAGATGACAGAAAACGGAAGGAAACGAAACAGCAAGATCACATTTAAGTGTCATCTCCACTGCGCAAGACCGGGACGAAACTTAAATAACGAGTTAAAGCTAAACGTAGCACTGTGTATCCTGTGTCACACAGCGGTGTAGGCTCGTCACGGCCTGAAATAACCTAGATGTTGTTAACTGAGGATGGCCAACCCAACCTTATCACACATAGATGCGACCAATTGCTACCATTCTGGTCAGATCTGTGCATAGTAGCAGCTAATAAGAAATTCGTCCCAGTCGCCACCTGTAAACAAGTTAAGCGAAGTCAGTCGCGTCATTTCCCGTCATTGTTTGTACATCACCGTACGTGATGGCAGTCGGCCCCATCGAAGGATTGTAGGTCTGCTCGGCACTGTGAAGGGACACAAATATGTATGAACACCAAAAATATTTTTTTGTTTCAAAAGGCTGACGCTACAGACTTTTGACGGCATGTTTTCTTCAGCCAGACATCACGGCGTAGACGAATCACTAGTTTTGCGGATAAAACCACGTGGCGAATAGAACGTGGCAGAGGTTGCCCGCAAGTCGGCGTTCTGTCTCCACTGCTATGGTTCGTGTTGCGCGACTCACTACTCAGCGCACTTAAGAGTTCTCGCGTATATCCACATTGCACAAGCAAACGCGTGTGATGTAGCTTTTGATGCGCCCTAGAAGTGGTCGACGATTGGTGCACTAGAAATGGGCTTTCAGTCAATCCTCTCAAAACTAAGGTTGTTCTCTTCTCTTCCCGATAACAAAAGGTTGTCAACAAAGTATCAGTCCATATCCGATGTGTTGATTTCCTGTTTGAACCAATTCTCAGACGACAAGTTCGCTGTTTGTTTTTCGGAGTAGGAGGCTCACCAGTCCTCATATTTATTTCGCAAGAGGATGCAACCCCAGACAGGATTAAGTGAAGTTGAGGGTACTAGTAAAGCTGTAAAGTACTCACCAAGGGCTCTATTTAGACACTTGGTTAAGCAACAGCAGTTAGCAGATAATACTCCTACAAGCCCTTAAAGCGTTAGTGCGTGCTTCTTCGATGAGCGTAAGTAATGAGTGATCCCTTATTTGGTTTGAAGTCCTTTCTTATTCTCGGGGTTTTTGGTGCTAGAAAAGAATTTGCGGCCTCACATCTGGCCCCGTTTGCTTTCTTGGCCTAGTCGTCGCGATTCTCTTTCTATTAATGCCGGTTGTGTGACTATCTATCATAGTTCCTGTTCATAACTCGCAGTACTATTTTTTTTCATATTCTTCTCGTAGAATCAAGGATTCTCCTCAGAGACTCAAGATTTTTGAGTTAATTCTGAAGACCTGTCAGTATTCAGGCATCGAATGAATGGCATCATCTACACCGAAGTCCATTGAAGGCTTACTGCTCCATTTTAATCTGCATACGGTCAAGGCATTTTCATAACTATAAGTATATAAACTGACCCTTAGCATGATACACCCAAGCCCGACTATTAAGTCCGCAGGCACATAACCTCTAAGACTGTTGCCAACCTTATCCACAAAATATTGACTTATCTCTTCACAGCTTTTCGTGCCTAGCTTACCAGCTCTTCCACCTGTCAATCTCGTAAAAACAATTTCACATTCACGAACATACCGACCCAAGGTACGGATTCGTGTTCACAAATTCCTGGCACACCATGAGGAACGTCAAAAATCGAATTCGAATTTCTCCCCTTAATGACAACATAATTCCATCTTTGACACTTTCGGGAGGAGAAATAATGTGATTCCCAATACATCATCTAATTGAATATCCTTTCCATCCTTCCACCAGGAGTTGCTGTTCATTTCATTCTTCCGGCACAACCCGGATGGAATATCCTCTTTTCCAGTTCTCTTCTCGAATGATTCACCATTCGAAGAAATAGTATAGTATAGTCCTCCTTACTTTCAGCATAATATTGTAGTTACCAGAAGTCCTATTGCTACCAAGTGCAATAATTAAAAGTGACATTCCACCTGGACCGGACCTGAATTGTCCCAAGTTTTAATTCCTATTCTCAATCTCGCCAAGTCATGTCGTTTTTGTTGTCGTACGATACGTATACGACTCGTATCTGATCTGTTGCTATGGTCGTTGCAAGTTTTTTCATACCCCCCGCTTGGTACATCCCTTGACCGAACTACTCGTAGTATCATTGGAATGCCAGGAATTAAACATTCCTATTAGCATTGTTAATATCCTCCATAGATCTAGCTAATGAATGCCTCCACCCACCAGGGCTGCATCTCCTCCATCTAACTATCAGAACAGAACGACTACAGGAGCATACGTACTCGTAGAATGTTTTGCTTTGGTCATCGGCTTGAGGCCGATTTGGAACAATGTCCAGGACCAATGCGCCTCCCTGGCATTTAACAGATAAAGTTGTTATTCGTTGTCCGGTCAGGATGGTGCTGCGTCGTGATGGAGGTGGTGGGTATATCGGTTGAATGGGTACGAATAAAAATTAATGAAATCACCACGTATGGAGCTGAATAGCAATGCTGTGCGCTGTGTGTGTCCTCTCAGGTGAAGTTGGGCATGGTGATGTCATTGGGTGGACGATGGTGACGATACGGAGAAGGATTCAAACCAAGACCAAGTCTCGCATGGACAATAACAACAAAAAGAAATGAAATAAACGAGGAGCATAGTAAAGATGAAATCTTCTTTATTATCAGCTGAGGAGACATATACAGACATACAGTGTTGCCATTGTTACCCGCACTTTACGAGTATCTCCCACCCCTCAGTTGATGGTTTTTTTTATTTTTTGAATTTCGTTTGGTTGTTATTTTGTTGGCATCCCCTTCTGTTTTATTTCGAAAAGATGCATTGCCATGCTAGTGTACCTGTAAGGTTATTGTTTCTTGCAGCAACACGCTCCTGCGGAGTCCTTTTGTAGGAGTATAGACAACAAAAACGCTCTCATCGGAATGACGGTTCTAGAGTGTGAGATACAATTAAGTGCCTAGTCTAAAGGGATGGTGTACGATGTTAAATGGATAGCTGGGGCTAATTTTGTATTCGGAAACATGTCCAATGGCTATAATTTAAGTGAGAATTCTACTGGTACTATGCGCCAGGAATGTGTGATTATATGGCTGCTTAATGCCCTTTCGGTCGTTAGGATTGGGATAACCATGCTGTGCCAGCGTGTGTGTTGTATGTTCGTTGTTGTCATTGAGATTTCTTATGGATTATCTACGAGGGCAATGAATGTTGATTCGAAAGTCACTGAGGTAGATACGTATATTTTTATTTTCTCTTTAAAAAACGGGATTTGGACTGAAATTTTGAATGGGCTACCTGTTAGGTTAATACTCGTAGTGCTGCTCCACCTTTTTACTTCGGAAATTTTTCTTTGACGGGCGCACAGATACCTTAGAACAAAAGCCCTGTTCTTATTGTTAAAGCAAAGGTTTCAAGCGGTTTAAAAACACTGAAAACGATGTTTTTTTTTGTTGTCTGTATCCTGGTGCAGATAGCTTTACAATGGTAATGTAAGTTTCGTCGATTATTCTGAGCAAGCGAAGGAGACGAATAAAAATTTGTCGAATTATTTCCAATGACACGGATCTCCAATCTATCCCAGAGCTGACTCGACTGTTATAACAGATAATCCGGTCAGCTTTGCAGAAAAAATAGGACCTTGCACGACTGCTACAGAGAATAGAAACAGCGTGTATCTGGGTGCGGATTCAATATAAGCGGCAGACTGCGGCAACAATTTGCAACAAGCTTAAATCAGCTGATATACGAGTACGTTCCTACCCACACAGACGATGTCCGAAAAACAAAAAACGCTTCTACAAGCTCTTCGACAATCTCTTCCACAAAACCTACGTGGAATGCCCTAAATATGACGTAAAAGTCGCTTTGAGTGATTTTAGAAACAAAATGGGAAAAGAGGGCATCATTAATACATAGTTAGACATGCCATCGAAAGTATAATCTAAATGACACCATGGGACTTTACTAATTGACTACGCTGCCGGTCGGGATGTCAGTATAGCTAACATAGGGTTTTCTATGCCTTCAGTTGGTTGAAGTCTCCTTCCAGTTGCGTGCGCCGGCTGAGTCATATGGTCGTCCTCTATTGCGCTGTCCTTCGGGGGCGGATTTGAAGGTTTTTCGGACCGGAGCATTGGTGTCCATCCGCCCTACATAAACGTTGTATCTCCTCCTGCACCCACCGTCTAAGCAGACGAGACCGAAAATCAACCAAAGAAAGCAATCAAGGACACCTTCATCCATTTTTGGTAGAGTCCATGCCTCTTCGCCACAGGCCAAGACTGAGATTATTAGGGCATTATATAGGGTCACTTTTGTTGTTGCAGAGAAAGCATTGCTGGTCAATTGCCTTCTTAGCCCAAAGAAGAAGCGATTGACTACAGTTAATCTTCGTTTGATCTGAGAGCCCTTAACTACCTCAAAGTTATGTACGTCGAGGGTGACACTCTGTCGGAGACGTCGGTGTTGGATGTCCTTTCTACTTGACAGCATATACTTGGTCTTGCCCTCGTTGACCATTAAACCCATCTTCGCCGCTTCCGCCCCGCGAAAACGCCACTGACATCACACTGCTTTCCTCCGATTATGACAATATTATCTGCTTATGTGAGTAATTGGGCGAACTTTTGAAAGATTGTGCCGCTTGTGTTGGCGCGTAAGTTTTGCACTATTCTTTCAAGAATGATGATAAGGACGCATCGCCTTTTTGACATAAAGGATCTCGGTGAGTTCTTTATCAAGATTCACCATCCCCAAGCGGATGAGTTTGGCAGTGGTGCCAAAACTAGACATTGTATAGCTCGTCTCTAAAGATGCTGCCATATGCGGCCTTAAAATCGATAAATAGGTGGTGTGTATTCATTTTGAGCTTATTTGGTGTTTTCAAGATCTGCCACACAGATATGGGCTAATCAAGTTGTGGACGAACGGCTTCAGGCCTTCAGTAATCCGGCGATAGAATCTTGTAGGCGATGTTAAGAAGACTAATACCCCTGTAGTTGGCACAGCTCAGAGGGTATAATTTCTTGAGGATCGGACAAACAATGTTGTAGTTCCAATTAATCGGGAATACTTTCGTCTGCCCATATTTTACAGATGAGTTGGTGTATGCTTCTTACCAAGTCATCGCCTGCCGCTTTGGGGAGCTCGGCAACTTCAGCTAATACATGACTATCTTCACTTCATCTGGGACAAACGGACTGAATTGTTGGTCTACATCGTCCGGGTTGAAAGGTTCATTGTGCCTGACAGAGGTATTTGGTTCGTCATCACCATTATGAAGTCTACAGAAATCCTCTTCACAAATTTTCAGCATCAACTGCGACTCTACTCCTACGTTCCCATGTTTGTCTCTACAGTCCGTGTCCGTGACTTTTGGTAAAACTTCCGAATCTCATTCGTGGAGTAGTATCATTCAATTCCTTCTTTTCAATTCTGGGAAGCCGGTTTTCGTCTGTCCTCTATTGCTCGTAAAGCTCGTGAGCAGCTCTAGTCAGCACAGCTTTATATGCCTCTTGCTTAGCTGTATGTGCTTGTCGGGACTAGTCCTCACACCAAGGTTGTCATTGTGGTAGCCGAGTGAAGCTCAGCACATCAGAGGCGGTATCTCTGATGGTTTTTTGGCAATATTGCCACAGGTCTGCGATACTTGATGCTGGCGTTCGGACATCCATAATACTGGAAGAGTGCCGATCGCAATGCAATCAACCTGGTTGACGGTTGATTGATCTGGAGCTCTCCGAGTTATCTTATGAATATCGAGATGCGGAAACCGCGTGCTAGTTACGACAATGTTTCGTCCCGATGTCATACAGACTATACTTTGCGACAGTACTACCAAAGATGCACTCTCTTCCTAGATAGGGCACTGCTAGTAAGTCTTGCCTAGAACTCGTAGAAGCTATCTTTGGTGTAGTCATCTTCCTCCTCTGTGGGGGCCTTCGCGCATATAAGGCTAACGCCGGCAAATATATCCTTAATACGGCTTGTTACATGGCGCTCGTTAAAATGCCGGAAACTCAAGACTTTTTGCCCAAGTCTGGTTGTAACAACAAATCCGCATCCACATAGATGCTGCTTTTGCCGTCGATAACACTCGCCATAGTAAATGTCGCAGTTCTTCATGCTCTTTTTGTCCCGCCCTTCCCATCGCATTTCTTGGATGGCGGTTATATCTGCTTTACAACAGTCTAGTCTAGAGTCTAGAGAGCTAGTTGTTCGGCTGCACAACCGAAGGTCGTTGTCCCGGTTTCGTTTGCAGGGGTTGTCAACAGTAGATCCGTCTGTGTTTCGGTTTTCTTATCAATATTTTCAAGGAAACACTGCAATCATCTGATCATCAAATTAATCATGCCGCGAAATCATTATAGATGTCCGAACATTCCAAGCGGCCAATATGGTGTTACATCAAGTGCTGAAGACGAGTGGTAACGATGCAAAGAAGCTAGCACTAGTATGATGTGTGATTTTGTTATTTGCAACATGACGAGCAGAATGCCATCTAAGGCCTTGCCGAACCAACATCTACTGGAACGAAACCTTTTTTGAACTGACTAAGTCGCCTAAAAGGTTCTTGAAACGATGCTTGTTGATATAGTCTGCGAATATATTTGTTCAACTCTTGAAAAAGCCTAAAACAAAGAGGCTAGGAACCATTCTCCTCTGAAACCTTCCACTTCACGATAGATAGTGCGTCGGTGTATGATATATGATTGAGATATCGAGTAGTTGACTTCTTGACTATAAAGGTCGGCTTAACTCCACAGTTTGTTAAGATTATACCAAATCAAACCCCCTCTTGTTATTCCTTTTGAAACAAAAAGCTAGGAATAGGAATAACAACTAGGGGTATCTGGTATTGCTCTTTTACATTTCCGGTCTTACAATACATTTGGATGTATCGCAAGGCATCGTCCTTAGTGTTCTTCTTCAGGTATTGACTGCCAATTGAAATTATTTTCGGCTTGGTTTAACTTAACTTTCAACAACCTTACTCAATCCTTCCTGCATTTTTCTGACCCTAATTGAAGTGCCAACAGAACACAAAAGCAGAAAAAACAACAAGTAAGCTATTTCTACACAGATTAACTCAACCCCCCCTCAACCTCGACACCAACAAAGGACACACAATTCTTTCGTAACCCCAGCGCCAGCGTAATCATTATCCTGGGTTAAGTAGTTCAGATTCGAATTCAAATTCGAACTCTCAAACGTTTTGGAGTAAATTAGTTTGGCCATTGACTGAGCAGTGATCAGTGGAGCAGTCTACAAGGATACTTTCTTATAACTCCGCACGAATGGAATCGGAAGGACTTAGGGAAAGTTCATCATCACGATACTTAATTATCCTTGTTCTTGCCCTTTCTCTTCCGTTGTTCTCTTTTTTGTTGTTCTCCGTTTTTTTTGTTGTGTGTGTTTTCTTGTCGTTTACTTATCAGTTCACTCTATCCCTTACTGAAAAGGATGCCATTAATAAATTATCCTTCGCTTCTTAGTTTGACTTTTTTAGACTGAGAAAAGGAAAAACAAGACTGTGAAGGATAAAAACGGAAAGAAAAACGCCTCGAGCAAAAACCAAAATTACGGAAATTTTAACGTAAAATTACACAAAATGGACAAACACAGATAAACGCAGACAAACAGATACTCGTACGTATGCAGATTTAGACTTGGAGTGAAGACAACGTGGGGTAACAGTTGAGAAGGACACTAGAAACTGGATACAGGAATCTGTATCCTCTCCATTCCTGTACTTTGCGTACACACTAAATGGCATAAATAAAATATGAAATCGTTGCTCTATTACTTTTGCATCATCCTTATGGCAACATGGACAGTATCAGTAGAATAAGACGCCCCAGACTATAACTTCTCCTTCTCAGCTCAGTTCGTCCTTTTGTTTTTTCTTTTTGTTTTCGATTGTTTGGGTTGGGTTGGGACTTTGGAATTGGAATCCTCATTTCTTTGAAGGGTGACATGAAGTGTTGTATTTTTGGGGTAGTTCGTGTGGCAAAGCTTTTAAAATGCCCCCGGGGATGGCAGTAAATGTTAAGGGGGTCTGCACTAGTTTAAACTTCCTTAATAAGGGCGTTCAACATGTTTCTTTCTCTCTACTCCTCCTTTGTGAGCAAGGGTTTATAAATTGTTGGCTATTTCTGTGGCACTGTGTCATAAAAAGAAAGAATTCGCAGGTATTGGCGCTAACGAAGGCTGAAACTAAAGAAAGGTATGCTCTCTAAAGGACTACTTTAATGTAAAAGCCTTTAGGCGTGTACAAATGTATTGATTTACTCACTTGAGGAGGTGCTATAGAGTAGGTTAAGTATATGTTTGACCTGGCCCAAAGTGATATCTCGAAACACGAAAACTTTTCAATGACCGTCAGTACGGTTTTCGTAGCAACAGGTCCGCTAGTGATTTGATGGCATGTCTCATCGAAAAGTGGAACCAAAACGCGCATAAATCTGGTGAAAGCCGACAGAGTTTGGCATCAGGCTCTTTAGTCGAAAATGCGTCGAAATGCGAAAATCCACAAAATAAATGCTGGTGTGCCACAGGACTCCCTTCTGTCTCTGATAGTCTTTTTAATTTTCTTCAATGATCATTGTCCGCCACTTCTAATCCAATATACATATTCCTTTATTGACGACAGTACTCCCTGCTTTTCATATTCGTTCCCGGATTCACGTCCCTACTCTTCGGCGGTAAAACGAGGTCGGCAGCGTATGCTCAGCTCATTAGATTCCGATTGAAACAGCATTAATAAATGGAAAAACGCCCACAGAGCGGAATTTAATAGTTCAATGTTGTCTGCTATCGTTAAAGCGAAATTTAAGCACCCAGTCATTATCCATCAATGGCACTTGCATTGTCGAAACGAAAAACTTTCCGCTCTCGGTATGTGACGACCTACATTGGAACGACCACATATTCGATGTCGTCAAAAATGCTGCGAAATGTTTCCGTTTCCGCAAGAGATGTAAGAAATACGAGCCCACATCTGGTCAGGTGCTTTCACCGTAAAACCTCTAAATATGTAATCATGTCTCCTGCCTTACCCTGTTGTATCGCTATCTATACCCCAGTGCACAAGTGAAATTGAAAGTAGCATTCCGCCCCTTCAAACCTTCAACCGTAACACTGGTCTCACTATGCATGCTCATCATGCTTAAGCCCACTTTCTGACGTACTCTGAAATATCGTGACTCTTAAGCTGTACAACTTGCTTATGGAATTTTTCCGAGCTCTTTATTTCCTAGTCATTATAACCTTCAAACATTTAAAACCAATGTACAGCGGTACCTCTCGTTTAGGTACGTTTCATTTCTGCCGAATCAATAATCCTTAGCACTCGGCTAGAATTGTTTAAGAATGGCTGTTGCTTCCTTGTCCAAGTGTGATCAGGACACCGACGCAATCACCGGATTTCAATATTATTGAAAATATTTGTCAAAAATTGGAAATTAAAATTCGAAAACATGAGATTTCGAATGACAATGATCAGTTATGACTGCCTCCAGTTGCGCGAACCAAGTTGGTTTAGGTGCTCTCTCCCTAAGATATGATCGTCCTCTGCTTCGCGGTACTTTTCGATTAGAATCGAAGACTCTTTGGGGCGGATATGCAATGTAAATTGAACCATCTCAGACGTTTTATCCATAGACGCTTTACCAGATCGATGTCGCTGTCGTACATGCTTGAATCTCTTGCTGCATACTTCGTCAATACAAACGGGACCAAAAATCAGCCGCAGCCAATCAAGATCTAAGCCACTGCCTAATAGAGCAGAACCGGGATGATAAAAGTCTTGTATAAAGCCAGTTTAGAGGGACGGCTCTGTTACTCGATTATCTCCTAAACCCAAAACACAGCGATGGGAAAGAGTAATTCATTGTCTGATTTAGGCAGTGATTTCGTTGGTGCTTGTAACTAAGGACACGAATTAGACGAAGTCTACCCTGAAGTTATAATTGCTGATGGTAACGTTCTGGCCAAGCCGTAGGTGGGTTAAGTCTTTTACTAATAAGAGCATGTACATTGTTTTGGCCTCATTAATCCCATTTTGGTCTCTTCCCCCTCAATACTCAAGTTAGATTCGTTGATGGCTGCTATGGCTATATGCGGGTTTGACGATAAGTGTCGATCTAAAATTCATGGATCTACTTTTCAGATGCTCACATAATACGGCATAAAAGATCTTATAGCCGTGAATCGGACCAACAATGGTGAAATTCCATGCTTCGGGGATGCTTTCCTCTGACTATACGAGTACATATCTTAAAGATGAGCTGTTGTCATTTTCAGATGCTTTAAATAGTCCAGAACGTCTTATGTGTTTTGCGTGGACACCTGACTTTACGGCCTTATTCCACGGGATGCCCATCGCTCACTGTCATTCCACTGTTTTAGATACCAATTCGGAACTGTGTTGCCGGCACAAGTTCCACCCTTGGTAAGAGTCGATGCCGATCTAAAACCTCTTGCTGGTCTTAGGGTCGCAGCACCCAGTACTTTTTGCAACACTACATTGGGCCGAAGCCCTTCCCGCGATTTTGGGTTTAAACCGCAGCCACCATGACGCTCCCACAAGGGGGCCTACCTCTAACAAGTCAGGCCCGGACCGAGATCCGGGGGGCTCCTGACTCCCATCGTACCGTGATTTAAGTCCTGGTAGGGACTACCGGTGGTCCAGCCGCCAACAAGACCTATGACCGGCAACTTGTGACTGATCTAATCGTAGCAACCTTCGGTAGCGTCATCTGAAGATGTTTACGATAAGACCAGTACTTTGCTCTGCCCCCGTTCATTATTAGACAACGTCATTAAAGGGCGAAGCCTTGATAATTGGGATCTTTAAATAGGGCAGCAGGAAGTCCGTCTGCCTTAGCAGCTTTGTTAGACTTTAGCTTCGACCTTAACTTCTTCGAGATCAGGAGGACGGAATTTTCTGCCATCCTCGTCCAGGGTAAATATGGAGGTCATTCTCCCTGACAGCGATATTTTGACCATCGTCGCCGTTATACAGTTTACAGAAGTAATCTTTCCATATCGGCAGCAACGACTGCAACTCTACCACTAGTTTACTATGTGTTTAGTTTTATTTTTCTATTCTCGCCTTGTAGCCCTGGCTCTGAAAATGGCATTTCGAACGTCATTACTACAGTAACATGTTCCCATTTACTCATTCTTTTTCTTTCCGAGAAACCTGTGCTCTTCCCTTTTTTGTGCTCGCAGAGCTCACGCGCAACTCTCCTCTTCCGATGCAGCGTGGTTAGCGCTTTGAAACCAGTCAAATCTGTAGTATCTTCCCTGATAGCTCGTTGGTAACATTCCTATTGGTGTTACGGTTTGTGTAAGAGAGCTAGAGTTTTGAAAGAGCTTGAAGAAAACGCGATCCGCAAAATTTCTAGAGTTCTATTGCAATTGCAGCTTTTCGACGTCGAACTTTGGTGGTTTTATTGTATTTGACTGCGTTGTACTTGTGATATCCGCATTCGTACCCGTAGTGATCCAAGTCATTCCGAGAGGAGTTCTGCGCAGAAAGAAATGCTTCCACCACTGTTTCGAGTGATCAATAAATTTCCCAGGATAATTAAAGAAGAGGTAAATAATTGCGGATTATGTGGACGACGTAGCAATTTAAGACGCCATTGACCTGAGATAAACCAAGCAAAAATGAAAGACTGGCTCTTTACGGCAAGAAGGTTGCTCGTATGAAAATCTGAAATCTCAAAGCGAGGAATAATGGGATCTTAGTCCCAGATAACCTGCATTAAGTGCTGAAGATTAGTGACATCCGTGTCAAGCAGCCGTCAGAAATGCCTCAACTGATGTACCGTGCTTCAACCGTGCAAAACCCTTGGTTCAACTCTCTTATGGATCAGCGCTGTATATAATAGATAAACGAGAGCAGCTTGTGCGCTATACAAATAAAGAAGGTGGCTGAAATTTCCGAAATTTTAGAGTTGAGGAAGGCAATTGTAAAGTCGCAGTAGATGCTAAAGATATGGGGAAAACAATTTTGCGGAATCCTAACACGCACCGCTGCCAGGCGAAAAAGCCGTTCAACGTGAGACATGAAAGCCAAGATTTCTCCTAACAACCAAAAACTAGAAATATCTAAGCCTAAGCATAACAAAGTGTCCCGACTACACGGATTACCTGTCGATCTTTTTAAAGATGAAGTGGTAGCTCATCATTCAAGAAAAGTTTCCCTAATGAACGAAATCAGCTTTCACTAGTGCGTTTGCAAGTTTAGAAACAGAGGCGGCAAAAATGAGCTTGGCTGGGAATAATGGCAAAACCAAGCATATGCTCGAAGGGGTGCACAATTTCGACGAATCGGACAGAATGTTGCGTAGTTTTATATAGTTAACGGTTTTGTCTACCTCGTCTCTGCTACTAACTTTGATAATGGCACCTCATAAGAATTACACTTGTCAATCGCTATTGAGCAATACGACCTTGTCAGGGAGGCTGTATAAAAGACTCTTTATCATTGCAGTCCTGCTTTAGGCCGCAAAGACATGTGCATAAGCAAAGCCGAATGCAAACATCCTCGGTCATTTTGAACGCAACATTGTTCAAGTGATATTTGATGAGATTTGGAGCTGCTCGGCGACATTGACCTGGACAGAAAAGTGTGCAGCAACAATTTGAAATTTCTAATACATGTAGAGCGAAGGAATATAAACGATCCAGCCTGAAAAGTCTTCGATTTCGACCCGGAAAACGAGAGACTTTAACAATACTGTAGTCCACACCTGCAGGCATTGGCCAGAGACCGCGCTAATTGGATATGTTAATTGGTTGAGGACCAGTTTAATTGTAAAGCCACCAAAGTAATTAATCAAGATGTTCGAACCGGTCATTCCTGGTATAACAATGGGTTAGGTCTGGCACACGCGTGCATTATTAGCACGGCCATATATGACGTCTGACACTCTCCAATTAAATCAAAAGAGTTCGTCTCTAAAGTTTCTGTTTTACTGTTTATTTTTGTACGGGTTCGTGTGAGAAAATTATTAATAATTTTGTTGCTTGACAGTAATAAGTGCAAACCTTCCGCTTGTTAACCTATTATTTGTACCATACTCCTTTTCAAAATAGAACCACGGCAGCACTATGAGAACTGTTCAAAGTTAGTCAACCCTTCACCTAATACAAGAACCTCTAGTCATACTCTAGTCTTTGCACCCACCACTTCTAACACCACTTACCTGTCAAAGTAAGAACTACTAAACGTCAAAACAACAACTTGACAACCACTCTGTGAAACGTCATTGTATAGTGCCAACTCCGGTGCCATCAATTTGGCTTCGACCAAATAAGTTCAAACAAAAATTTACTCGTGATGTCTGTGCTTCCACCGGATCCTGTCTATGTCCTGCGGCATCCAGACCTAAACGCCGTCAACTCGTTGGCATTCCATCAAGACCAACGTCTCCTCGCTGGCACAGTCAAAGGAACTGTCCACTTGTGGGACCTACAAGTAAGTCTCTTCTCCGTCACAATAACAGGCCTGTCTTCAGATTAGTAATCCAATTTCAGAGCAATCGTTGTTGTCTAAATTTCGAAGTCGGTTCGGAACCCATCACCGCCATGCATCATGCCGAAGAGAATCTTATCACTCAGGAGAAAGGCGGTACACTTAAGTACTGGTCGATGACAAACACGGGCTATGTTTTAGAAAAATCAACCGAAACAAATCACATTGCATTTTGCCGCACAGACTTTGACTTTGAGCAGGATTCGCTGATATTTCCACAAAACGACAACAACATCGGCGTGCTTCACACCAAAGACTGGCAGCAGCAGACACTGCTTGTGCCGGACAAAAACAAAAACGTCGGACAGTTGGCGTGCGTGAAAAAACTCAGCTCAGGTGGGCATGATATGATTTTGGCTGGCTACGAGTCGGGAGATTTCTTCACATGGGACATGCGAACAGAAAGAGTGATAAGCGAATGTCATTTCGATATTGGAGCCCCCACAAGCGTCGATTTCGATGTCCGAACTAATCGTGGCATTGTGGGTGGCACAGAGGATCGACTTGTCGCTGTTAAATTCGAATTGTCAAGCTTAGAGCTGAAGACTATTCAGGACATTCCCATCAAGAATCCGGGGATAAATTGCATTCGCATAAGAGACGACAGGAAGGTCTTCTCAACGGCCGGATGGGATGGAAGGATTCGAATATTCTCATGGAAGAGTTTGAGGCCGTTGGCTGTGCTGACGGAGCATAAAGCTGGGGGAATAATGGACATTGCGTACTCTAAAGGGAATGTCTTATGTTGGAATTCGCCCATAATGGCTGCGGCTGGTATGGACAGTCAGATCTCTCTCTGGAATTTATATAACTGATCGGGCGCTACCGCTACCTCACGTATTACTATTTCTGTTTCGTTTTCTTTTTTTCTTGTGTTCTTATCGGAACCTATGGTTACTATTTACAAATGTTTCTAATCAGAAGAGCTTTCCAGATTCGGAAAGGATGAGCTCGGTAGTTATAATAAATATAAAAATTGTTAATTTGAAAAAACGTTATTTCGCATTGGTATGTACAGCCAGTCGGAAGTACTGGATGAATTGTGTTTCCTTCGATTCTTTTTCAAACGTCTGCTGCAATTTGGGTTTCAGATGACCACTTTTGTCCATTGTAATGCCGGGTGACGCGCTCAGTTAGAAGGATTCTCGTTATCGAGCGTGGTTCTATAGTAGATGGATGCAATTGGAGATTCTATTATAAGGAAGCTAAATAGCCAAGGCAAACATTACTCGTATGACATCCAAAGGTGGGCTTGAGTGTAGAATGACTAGACTTGAGGAGAGGGTTTCATGGCAAAACGACGGGTTACGTCAGAAGATTTGAGAGAGCCGAATACTACTGGTAATTTCGTTGGAGCACTGGTGATGGATATAGCGATAGATCAAGGTATGGCTGAAGACATTACTCCGATGTTGTAGATTGTCAAATGACTGCGCAATATTGGCGTCACCTATGAATTTAATCAGCGGCTTTTCAAGTGTAATTAGCAAGGCTTATAGGTCATATGAGCATCTGACTAGATGTAGGGTTAGTATTCAAATTTTGGGCTCATAAATGGCTTTCATATTGAAACCAAATCGGAGGCGGAAGGTAGCTCTTACAGTGCTTGAGGAAACGTAGACATTTCGGAGCATTTTAGGACATTCCAACGAATATATGGATATCTCAACTTAGGTTGTCGTTGTCGGAAACAAAACGGAGTCCTGGGGCACACCAGCATTTATTTTTTTCACATCGGACTTGAAACCGTCCAAAACAATTTATATTCAACGTTTCGGAAAGGATTCGTCGACCCCAAATGCATGTGTTCTGAACAAAAGAGCCTGATGCCGAAATCTGTCAAATGCCTTAGAAATATCAACTTTCTCAACGAAAGTTCAAAAATACATACTTCTTTCGGGTCACTAGTATTTTTTGTTTCAGTTTCTGATCGTAATGAGACATAAACTCTTAAGATTCCCATGTTTAAGAAACGCGTTGCAATCGTTCCTGGTTTTTTTGAACTTTTTTCTGTTGCTCTCTATCGGGTGGGTCCGGTAAGACCACAAAAGCAATTCTCTGACCATGACAACCTCTTGGCACACCTTATCTTTTGGTTTAATACTCTTTACCCGAAGATGTTCCTTGCGGTCAGCGGCGGCATCCACGTCGTTATCGAGGAAACACAACGACCAGTTGAAATTCTTAAAGCAGTTGTGTAGTCAGAGTACTAGAAATTCGGCGATTTGACACAGTGGTCCGACGAGCTCAGAAGGAAGAGCAGATCGACGACATTGTGATAAGTAAAAAACTATCAACGTCACCTATTCGCGTTTAATTAAAGTTAAACTAAAATATGCAAACTTATCTTTGTGTTTATCTTTCCTCTCGGAAACCCAAAGCGAACTATAGAGCTACGTGTTCAGAAATCCTGTGCTGCTTTGCTTTGGGGGATCTGCGTGGCGATTAATCGGGAAACTGCTGAGTGTCCAATAAATTGGATTGGGCCAGCAGCGCAACAATCAAGTTCGTGGGGAAGTACTTGCCTTACGCCGTCATAGGTTAAAAAGATGTGACGAACCAACTGATGGCCTCGGATGAAAACGGACTGTGTTTACGACCCTAGCATTTAAAGGACAACAACACTCGTATCTGGAAGGGGAATGTTCGGACCCTTAACTTTGGGACGGGAAGAACTATCTATAGAGCAAGCACACGGTTTCCTCATCTCAATATACAATAGGACATGGCGGTCTCCGGATCATCAAACGCCAAATCAAATTGATCATTTTGCGATAGACGTAAGGTTTGCTTCCAGTGCCCTGCACGTCTGAACGTTCCGAGCAGCCAACATTCACTCGGATTACCACTTTGTTGCAGCCAAGTTGTGAATGCGGATTTACCCAGCGCTACAACGAAGAAGAACTACTGTGGGAAGATATAACATAGAAGAGCTGCAATCGCAACAGGCCGCCAGAATCTTCGCCGAACACATATTCCGAAATATATCAGCGACTCCTATGCCGCTCGCTTCAAGTACCGAAGACCAGTGGCAACGCTGCCAACGTGCCATCGTGGACGCCGCAACTGATGTTCTGAGTTTCACCCGACCACCACCAAGAAATCCCTGGTTGGATGGAGAATGCCGGCAAGCGCATGCAACGCTCAAAATGGTGCCGCAACGAAGGGGGAGAGCTGTTCGTGAGCTCTACGAGTAGAAAAGATGGGAAGAACATCGAAGATATTGATCGATTGTACTCCAAGAAGCACAAAGTGTGGAAGTTTTACCGAAATGTAAAAAGAACGTGACAATAAGACCCGTACAGAGGCCTGTAAAGATGAAGAAGGAAACCTTTAGCAAAATCATAGTCGGTACTGAGAATAGGGTAACACTTTTTCTGCAGACAGTATATGCTCTTCGTGGACTACCCACCCTGGAGTGACCCATTTATCTTACCTCCCTATCACGACCGACTCAAACTTCTTAACCTGAATACCCTCGAAAAAGGCAGAGACGTATCTGACATTCTCTTCATTCATCGACTGCTCTCCGGTTCTGTGGACTGCGCTTCCCTTTACAATTCTATTTCCTTCAACACTAGCCCTCGTAATTTACGCTGTCCTCGTCTCTTATATATCCCAACCCACCGCGCCTCTTATGGCTCTAATGAACCAATCTCCTGCATGCTCCGTAAGATCAACTCAAACCTGCCCCTTTTTGATTTTAACCTAAGCACTTCTCGTCTTAAATTTGATCTCCTCCACCATTCCCTTACTTCCTAACCCTTACTCTTGTTAGTTTTTAGGTTAGTTTAAGCTTGCATTAAGCGAAATAAATGGGGGTGTCTTTTGCCAGGGGGTCTTCGCACTGTTACCATTCCATCAGACCCGAAAAGGTTTAATTTCGATACAACACTAAATAATACTATTTTCCGCATTCCATTTTGGATGCTTTTGAGCGAATTTAAGTCGTTTCAGGTGGTTTGCTTTTGAAATAAGTGACTTTTTACCTGTGCGAGATGCTATTGGGAGCTTGCTTCGAAGCCAGAAAAGGTTATTTTTTAATTGTCCGTAGCAGCAATGCATCCTAGCTTGTTGTTTTTTAGCATTTTCTTCCACCTTTGTGAACTACTGCAACGCATTAATTTAAATTGAATCATTTAGTCCGCTTTCATACGTCGCAAGTTTCGAAAGATTCAAATGAGTGCAAAAGAGAGAAATAATGAAACAAAAAATACCCAATTAACCAAATTCCCACTGCATATGGGTAGCAATTTCATTGCAAGTTTTTGACATTTCTTTTTCTCTTTCTTCTTTCTTTTTCGCATTTGCTTCATTACTTCTTTCGCTGTGTTACGAACACAACATTTCAGTATGGCGGATGAACGGAAATGGACCAAAGAATTAACAAGGGGGCTCATTTTCAATTATGAAAGACTGAGCGCCAAAGATGAAATGAAAGAGAACTGTCAAATAACATGCAAACTCAAAGAAGTGGAAAGTCTTCATGTAGAGTTGCGCGCATCACTGAATGACAATTCAAAAGAAAATAACTAGAACATGCGCATTACACACTTGCGACGTGTGAAAGCGGACTTAATGATTTTTGAAATCGTGAACTTGTGAACATAGTGTTTTGTAGTGATGTCTTTTTGCAACATTCCGCCACAAAAGTCGGCAATAATACGATCCCTTGGGCCATTATTGCATATTCAATTTTATAATCTTGCAGATAAGACTGGGATTTTCTGCTTGTAAATGGCCAAACTGTCAATAACATAACGGTTTCTTGATGTTTTGAGCACCCAAGTTCTATAAAGTGCTGCCAATCATGTACAAAAAGCGCATTCAGTGTGAAGTGAGTCTGCATTTACGAGGGTTGTCTGAAAAGTTCCCGACCGAACAATGATACAAGACATTTTTTCATAGTCAGGAGACATAGTCTCCTCGTAAATCTACACACTTCTCCCAGCGATGCGCCCATCTCTCTAACCCGTCCAAATACTACTTGGCGTTTTTCTCTGCAAAATAATTGTTCACGAAGGTGATTGCCTCCTCATTTGACGAAAATCTCTGTCCTCCGAGCGCAGTTTTTAGATGAGGCAACAAAAATAAGTCGCTTGGGGCTAGATCTTGTGAATAAGGCGGATGGTCAAGCAGTTCAAACCGTAATTCATGGATTTTCTGCCTTCAGCTTGGCAAGTAATGATGCGTAGTATGCTCCTGTAATCGTTTTTCCTTTTTGAAGCTAATCGATTAAGATAACTCCTTTACTATCCCAAAAAACAGTCGCCATCACTTTCCCAACCGAAAAAACTGTTTTTGCTGTTTTTGGAGCCGGCTCGCCCTTTGCAGTCCACTGTTTTGACTGAATTTTTGTTTCGGGCGTATAATGGTGTATCCAAATTTCATTTACAGTAATTAATCGGCGCCAAAACCCGGAGTTATTGCGCCTAAACTGCGCCAACACAGCGTTGAAAATGTTCATTCGAACACGTTTTTGGTCTAAAGTAAGCAAACGCGGCACCCAACGCGCGGATAGCTTTCTCATGCCTAAAACTTGATTTAATATGTAACAAACACGTCCTTTGGACATTTTCATAACCTCTACTATCTCTCTCACTTTAATTCGGCGGTCGTCTAACACCATTTGGTGAACTGTAGCAATGTTATTGTCAGTGGTTGCAGTTTTTGGACGTCCCGAACGTTCATCACCTGCCAAGCTCTTACGGCCACGTTTAAGTTTAGCTGCCCAAAATTTAACTGTTTTAAATGATGGTGCAGAGTTCCCATACACAGAGTCCAACTCATTTTTCATTTGCGTAGGCGTATTGCCTTTCAAAAACAAGAATTTAAAAACAGCTCGATACTCAATTTTTTCCATTTTCACAAAAAACGGTAAGTAACTGTCAAAAGATGCACAACTAGCATTCACTAGCTTTTATTGACGAGTGCCGCTATCTTTACGTTGCGGTCAGAAACTTTTCAGACAACCCTCGCCTAAGGACTTGCTGAACCTTCTCACCACTCTCAAGCTCATTCGAGAATGCAAGGCTTCGGTAGTTGGAAGTCGGAAGTCTAAATTCAGCCTTGGTCTTCTTTGAAATGGTATTAAGGAAGATAAGGTTACCAATTAACTGCGTCCACGTCCTCGGTTAGAGCTTCCATTGACAGTTGAGTGTTTTGTCAGAATAACAACCGCTGGCATTATCCTCCAGGATTCATACACACATATTGCTATGCAAATCTTTTGTACCTTTTCATCAGTCAATATCCTTTCGTTGAAAATTCCTACAAACCTGAGTCCCGATTAAGTCGATCGAAGAAGCATCTGAAACAAGAAGAAACTCCATGAACTTACTTTCTGTCTGATCTTCTCTACCATCTGCTCCTCAGAAAGGAAAGTCAAGCCCCTTCGGCCCCCAGTTTGTTCAATTATTTTATTTCAAAAACATTTTCATTTTATAAAAAAGGAAAAACAAAAAAAACAAAAACAAAAGAATTCCTTAAACTTAAAGAAAAGTGAAAATAAAATTACTAAAATAAATTACATTTACAGTTCCGTGTATTCATACTATTATCGACTATCGACGAAGAGTTAACAATTAGAATTAGACAAAATAAAACTAAGTAAAGCAGGTGAGCGCTCGCGTCTCTACTCCAACAGATTGGCCTACAACAACACCAACAAATTAATTAAATCAAAAATGCATCTCTAACTAGAGGACGACCGAAAACAATAACAAAATCGAAGTGTGGTAATTGCACGAGTTTTAAGGATTTGTGTGTTTAGAGTGTCCATCCACTATGTATGAGTAATTCTCTTGCACTTTCACTTTCGTTGCTTATTCCCCGACGGAGTACTGTCTTCGACTTCTGGTTCCTTGGAGGAGATTTTCTGAAAGTCGCAGTCTATAATCCGTTTTCGTTTTCGAAGTGGTCTACTGCATTCACTCGACGAAGATTGTGGTTCCTTTGGCGCTGTGACGAACGATGAGACAGTTGAGGTTGCGCCTACTAGTCGTTTGGTATGCAACCGAGTTATCTTGAATTTGGGCAGTTTCTGTTTGGAGCTATCCTCTTCGTCTTGGTCAGATTGTGCTTCAGCTTCAGCTGGCGATGATTGCGACACATCTTCGTCTTGGGGTAGCAAAGCTTCTTCTTTTGATTTGGTAAAGTCTAGTGGTTCGTCCAATTCTGGAGACTTTGCATCGTTGGTGGGAGTTGTCCGAGGTGTTGGTGCGGCTGTGGGTTCTTCTTTTTTCTGAGAAGCTTTGATGAAGTCCATGATGGGCAAAGGTATTGGGATTGGTATGGGAAGGGGGATTATGATGGGGTAGGGTACCATAACAGTAACAGGTGGCGGCGTACCCAATAAACTAGAAACCATATCCGGCGGTGGTAGTAAATGATGAGCTCCACTGAAAAACCTCGGATGAGGTTGCGGCATAAATGGCGGTCTTGGTGGGAAAGATGGTGGTCCGGTGAAGAAGCCCGATGGGAGATTGGTCGGCCTTGATGCCGGGTGTTGTGGCGGCGCCGGTGGTTGTGCTCCGTCAATTGGTGATATAGGTAGGGCACTTATATTCTGTAATTCCTGCACACTAGAGAATGGTTTGGGTGGAAGTTTCGGGCTGGCACTTAAGTTGTTGCCTAGCAACTTTGATTTGTTGTTTAGATTCAGGTGGCTGCTAAGACTATTATTGTTGTTGATACTGTTGGAGTTGCTGTTGTTGGTAGTGCTGTTCATACCATTCGTGTTCAATGCACTGATGGACATAGCACCAGCACGTGAGGGTCGCTTTTTTCGACTATGCTTTGGTGATTGTCGGTTGTTCATGATGCCAGGACTTTTCGACATCAACTTAGCTACCGGTGCCACAGATATTATTGGCTTGTGAGTTTGCGATGGTACTTGTTGTTGTTGTTGTTGGGTGGACACTGTCGGAGTCGGTGAAACAGACACTGTTGAGGCTGGTGATGCCGATCGACTACGACAATTTCGAAGCCACAAGTCTGGGGTTATAAGACCTCCACTACCGCTGGCAGTTTCTAATCCCTTGTCACGTAGATGAGGGTTCATATCTAAGTGCGCTTGAGTTTCTTTGCAGAATATCTGCATCTTGTACTGATTTAAACATTTATCGGAGCAAAATTGCAGCTGAGAAGCACCATCCTGAAAGTCGACATAGCTGACGGCATGCCGCACATGCCGACACCAGTCGCATGTTTTTGCCTTCTTAAACGACGCACGTCTGCTTTGGGTGAAGCATGACTCTGAGCAGTATCTTGGACCATCGGCGGTGGTTAGAAAGTCTGTTGAGTTATCTGCAATGGGCCGACGGCACCATACACAATTGTTGCAATCTGAAATGATAAAAAAAGAACAAGAAGACTTTTTGTTAGATGAAGTTTTCTAATCAGTTTCTATTATAGAGTACGAATACACATAATTATTAAATCCAAGGCACGCTTTAGAAGTGCCTTTTGGGGTTTCCTTTGGGAAGAACCAGAGTCCAGTTTTTCCCCCAAAAAGTATCTAATGGAAACATGAGAACCTTTCTGGTGGTATGGGAGAATAAAAACGAACGTTCGGTCGAAAGAAAGTTGTATCCTTAAATTTTCCATCGAATGAAGACGGAGGAAAAGGTGTGACTAGGGTAAAAGTGGAAGTGGTTTCATATCGGCAGATATAAAGCAAGAGTTCACAGGTCATGTTGAGTATTGTATTCGTATTTCTTGGAGGATGGAGTTTCATTTTTAGAAAGCTGTTGTGTTGTAGTATTAATAATTGATAATATTTTAGTCTGTTAACAGATCTGCATCAGGTCATGGAAGTAGAACGATACCAAAGGGGTTTTGGACTTTAGGATTTCAGAGGAAAGTTGAGACATTGAAAACTATTTTCTAGGAAAAGTGTAGGTGGTCTTGTTTAGGGAGGAAAGTTACATGTTGAATATTGGTTGGATTCACAAAGGAAGATGTGCATTTTCCAGACGAATTCCTCAGCATCACTGAGAATAAGCACAGCTTGCTATGGAGGCGACTCACCTTTTGCCTGGTATGTATACAACATAAACGAAAGGATGAAGTTGGTATTAATAACACAGGAAAAAAAAACTGCCAGCTAAATCGATATAGAGAGCCAGGTTCAGTTGTAGCTTGTTAGGTTCAAACTCCTTCCAAATAGACAGGGCGTTGGTCAGAATGTTGCTTGAATCAAAAACTCAAGAGTTTTTGATCTAAATGTTGCAGCGAGTAAAGCATGAGGCAAGTGTCACTGATTTTTAAAAAAAATAAAAATAATCGGCAGATGGTTTGCCGAGTTTCCACGTCGGTGAGCAGTATACACCGTAAAATGCCTGTTTATCGGCCACTGAGTATGACAAAACGATCCTTGTCACTATGAAAACCTAGCCGACACACACCCTTCTCGTGGGATATCCAGATAGCTACAGTAAATAAAGATCTGGCAAACTTGTGTACGTAGATTTGAAAGAAAAGCTTCGAGACTGATCAGCAGTACAAGTGCATGTTAGATTGAATTATTGTATTATTTTGCTGGCTTGGCGTAAACCTGACGATGCCCTGTGATGTAACTATGACTACACATAAGTCGTGGTGATGCTTGTCTGTTTCAACCGAGTTCAACTTGATAAACTTAAAAGCGCGAGTGTTGAGCAGAAGAAAACAGCATCACTGTAATGTCTTGCCAGAAGTGACAGAACCTCAGAAAAAGCGCGTACGTCGGATGAATTTGCGACTGAATCAATGGTTGAGTTATAGTCAGTATGGCAGAATCCTTAAATGAGTTGCTTCAACATAAAGATTTTTCAGGACTACTGAGGGTGCTAAACAGAGACAATGGTGTAGGAATTTGTACTGGACTCCGAAGCGAGTTACTGACTCCTGAATATCTGGCCCCTTTTGGTGGTTGCTATATGTGGTGTGTCGAGGCAGTTATCCAGCATTACAGATCTTCGAACATTCCGTGTGCCGGATGTGAACTCAGACCACTATTATGTTGCAGCCGTGATACCTATGGGACATTTTAGACGTCACTCCAACGGAGAAATATTGTGAAAAACTTTCACGCTAAACGGCTATTTGACTATTTGACACGTCCTATAGATCCTGCATCCTATCCTGAAGACCAGATGTCTCTTGTGTTTTAGGTACCTGCCGTGGGGGCTTAAGCCTACGGTGCGTCTTCGCACAAGATATCAAAACAATGCGTTGATAAGCGCCCTTCGGGTAGTACAAGTACTACCACCAGTACCAGATTCGAAGTCGTGTGTAAGGCACGAACTTCCCCTTTTGGTGAAGGGTCGAGGCCTATCTAATACCCCCGCCATTCTGTGGGGTCATGGCACCCGGTTGCAATGCAACTCCACATCGAATAGACCAGTTGGTACCAGAATATAGCTTCCGGTCAAGCTTCGCAACCTTGAGGTAACTTCCAGTTGGGCACCTCACTGCCCAGGACTGGCGGCCTTTCAACAAAAAATCTCTACAAACTTCCCGCTAGTTGCCTACTGCGCCTTTGAATACTTTTGCAAAACTACGGGTTCTTTGGAACCGTACGGTATCAGTGATAATTCCACTGACATCGTAGGTCTCACCATTAAAGATGATGCCCATAGCCTACAAGTTCCTTATGTCAGCGTAATTGGGACACTCACATAGGACATGTAACCAGTCCTCATAAGTAGCTCCACATGAGCAGCTCGCAACCTCGCTAAGCCCCCTCTTATGCAAGAATGCATTAAGAGAGCCATGCCCGGTCAACAAAAAGCTTCAGGAAAGATTCGCATGGTTAGCACATCCCTTAAGAAGCCGTAAGTAACCCTGCCATTTTCGCTAGCATCCCATCTAGATTACCATCTAGATAGAACACATGCGTGTAGCAAGGTTTTACGCTGCTTCAGGGATAGGCCATCCACTTCTTCGGGAAACCCAATCGCACTCATTTAGAGGGAGACCTTTTCTGATCTTGAAAGCATAGCACGACGCATCACTTCCAGATCAAGAGGTGGCACTCCAAGCAACACCTGCATTGCCTCTGTGGAGACAGTGTGGCACACCGGTAAACAGCCAAGCAAGGCGACTCTTTGACAAGTCAAGATACGCCTTCGACCATCAACAGTCATAACCCTGTCGTACCATACCGATGCTCCATATGTTGCACGGGCAACAAAAAGGACATCGTATATGATACGAACAGAATGCCTGTTGAGTCCCCAGTCAGATCGCAAAATGCGCCTTACCTGGCCTACAGCACTCAGCATGCGTAGTCTGGTTCGAACCAGGTGAGGCATGAAGTTCATACTCTCACCCATCGTTATGCCCAGATATGTGACCTCAATCACACATCTAATGCCAACGCCGTTCAAACGTATCGCAGGAGCCCGATGTCTTACATTCAATTTGCCTTTGAGCTTCATTGAAACGGTCTTATCCTGCAGGAGCCCGATGTCTTACATTCAATTTGCCTTTGAGCTTCATTGAAACGGTCTTATCCTGTGATACACTTACCCCCACGCTCTCTCCCCATTTAGCAACAACTGCTAGAGCTCTTTTTCCTAATGCTTCGATATCGGCCGTAGACTGGCCTTCAAGGATGAGGAGCAGGTCATCTGCGTAGGCGCAGCACCCACAGAGCTCATTTAGTCGCCGCAAGAGTGGATCCATCATTAGGTTCCAAATAAAAGGACCACAGATGGACCCCTGGGGGCAACCTCTCTCAACCTGAAGACCAGTGAAATCGACGCTGTTAGACCCGCCGCAACAGATGTGTTAGTTTCACCCGACCAATTTCAAAATGCATTGATAAAGAGTGCACGCTAGCGCATGTAGTAGAAAAACTCGCTTTATAATCGCTTCAAAGAAAATGGAAAGTGCTTCGGAAGAAAGAAGATGGAAAAAGACCCAAAAAGAGCAGGAGAAGCGTGTGATCGAGGAAATAGAGAGGTGCTTATTCAGAAACAAAGTTCGGAAGTTAAAAAGTGCGTGCGAAGGCAATAAACCTGAACAGATACCTGTAGAGCAAGTAAGTGCTGCAGGCTGTTAAACAGCGAACACGGCCAAATTTCGCTGTTGGGCAGAATGAACTATTCACCTTGCGTGATGAAAGCCTAGATTTCCGTCGACTCGACGAGAATAGTCTAACTCATTTCCACAATTTGGTAGGATAAAAAATGACTGATGAATGAAACCGGAACGCGATCTATATAGAGGCATCTATAGAGGCATCAGCCTCTTACCATCCCCAAAAAGGTCTAGTCGACCATATTCACGATTTGTGGTCTCTATCAGACCGGTTTTAGGCCGGTGGACTTACACAATTGATCAAATATTCATACTCCTGCAAATACTACAGTTTTAAGCAGCACCTAGAGAGAAAGGTCTGGCATTCCTGCCAAACTTGTTGAGTTGTGCAATTTGACAAAAGAAGGTTGAAAACAAACTCAGCGAGACCTTTTATGTCAAAAGAGCGTTAAGATAAGCTTAGACGCTGTGATCTGACTTCTGTAACATAATATTTGTGAAGCTCATAAGCTAACACAAGATCCTCAATTTTCCAAAGTCTTAAACAACGTGCATACGCTTAAGGGGTTGATAGCATTGGAAGAACCCAGACAGCTGTCACTGGTGCGTTTGCAGGTATTGAAACAGAAACATCAAACATAAGTTAAGCTATGCATCGGGGCAGACCAAGTATACTCTATCAGCAAAAAGTGACGTACAACATCGACAAAGAGGACAGAACGTCAGAAAAGACAGATATAAGTGTGATTGACACTTCTCAATCGCTGTTTCTTTGACCAAAGGAGGTAATAGTGTGTGATGAAACCGTCGTCTCTAATGCTATGGAGCATGTTTGTCGACTCACTGGTCGACTCAATAGTTCTTACGTACATAATATGCTCAGGAACATGCAGATGATGTATAGGGTGACCAGATGAGAACGATAGGAAAAAATTTAAGTAAAACCACAACGGTGTGAGATATAAAATTGATTCTGGCTTTATTTTGAAGCTACGTTCATGCCGCCTCGGCTTTGCTGGCAGTGTATCGAATATTGGCCTCGAGCTCGTCCAAAGTGTTTGGTTTTTCAGCGTAGGCTAAGAACTTGACGTAGCATCAGAGAAAATAATCGAGTGGTGTCAAATCGCATGATCGTGGCGGCCAATTGATGAACACTCGCCACTTCGAGCGTTGAGCTCTGACCACATAATGTCGTCTAACATCGCTCTATACCTGATACCATTAACGGTAACGGTGTCTCCTACCTAAACCGCTCATGCATTGATGCTTGACCGAATTCTTGTGGAAGGTGCTCGCTCCAATAACGGCGATTTTGCTGGTGGACAAAGCAGCTGAGCCAAAAATGGGCTTCGTCCAAGAAGATGATTTTTTGGCCAAAATCTGGATCTCCGGCAAACATTTCCAGCGCCCAATTAGCGAACTAACGGTGTTGTCTATGGTCATCCCGCTTCAATTCTTGCGTCCGCACAATCTTATATGGATGTAAGCCGGGTTGACTCTCTGGCGATGCCCAATTCAGCTGATAGATGCCGAATTGACATTTCTGTCATGTTTTCATGTTTTCTTCATTTCACACCAATCTCTGTCTTGTTGGTGGCAAAATTCACAACTGAGCCGGAATTTATATATTTTTTAATAATTGCACGTTCGGCAAGCGTAAAACGATGCATTAGGAAACCTTACTGAATATTTTGACAGCTGGATGTCATTGGTAACTTTGACAGCTGCTGAAACATAACAATTGGAACAACTATCATTGTTAACTGGTCACCCTTTAGATTTACTGTCTTCTGGATAATGCCTAGCAGCTGCATGTTCTAAAGCGCTGGCAGCTCTAGAAGTAATCAACGATTGGTGCCCTAGAAATGTACTCTCAGTCAGTCCTCTTAAAACTGAGGTTGTTCTCTTTAACAGAAGGAGGAAGCTGACAGGTCATCATTATTCGTTTCTCCTTATTTTGTGAATAAAAATGACACTTCAAGGATCACCAAGGCGCTACCGCCTTTCTAATAGTGTAAAGGAGTATTCGGAAAGACATAAACCTTGTCATATATATTCATATCATAGGCTACACTCTCAAAGCCATCTTCCATTTAAGAGAAGTTGTCCTTGATACACTGCAGTTTAAATTAGCCTACTCGCCGACTATCTTCTTTTTTTAAATTAGCGCGCGCTCAAGAGGTTATTAGTACTCTTAAAATGTTTTGCAAACAGCGCGGGCGAAGGAAAATTAGGGAGGAAAACAGAGTTACCGATGTACGTCAGATTTAAATATTTGCACTTTATTGCGATTAGGAAATAGAGAGCTCGGGACGCCATTCCACAAGCGAATTGTTCGGCTTAGGAACGAATCACGATATTTCAGAGTATGTCCGTAAGTGGTGATGATGAGCATTCATAGCGAAACGGTTGTTACAGTTGAAGGTTTGAAGGGGCGGAATGCTACTGGCTATTCCAATGGAGCACTGGTGGTGGAAATAGCAATACAACAAAGTGAGGTAGAATACATTAGGTTGGTGTTCGAGGGTGCCAATTAACTGACAGATATTATTATATTTTGACTCTGGACATGACATTTCATGCAACGACATCACTTATTTGTACCCAGAAATGGTTTCCGCAGAAGATTGAATCAGGTAAGGAATGTAGTCTGATCTTGACGGATGAATCCAAAGCTGATCTAGACTGCGGGGCCTTTACCAGCTCACAATGCGGTCACGGGAGATGAAATCAGTATTAAACTGCATCACTCTATGAATGTCCACCTGCGCTCGCCATCAGGCTGTAAACACTCCGCCTTGATTTGATATTTTCTGGTATAAAGGCACTTCATCACGGAAGCGTTTTCTTATTTGAAAAATTCCAGTTAAAGGCATATACTAGGAGTACAATGGACTAGATCTGAGTGTTCATTTCAACAGAAAAATAAAGAACAAATAGGGCCTTGCCAAGAAACACTAAATAAGCTCTACATGCATTATGGCGCAGAAGGATGAAGGCTCATCTTGAATGCAAGATCCTTCGAACGATTTTATGTCACCATTGCATTGCCAAGATTTAGAGGAGGATATACAACAGAGAACTAACTCTACGAGCTGTACGGCGGATAAGTCGCCTGACATGACTACGGGTATGGCATCAGGAGCTGAAAGAAGTCTTTGCTCTATTGTTTTGTCAATATACGATTACGAATTTTTTTCCCGTCGTAGTAAGGAAAATCTTGAGGCAGATTTCCGATCTGAAGTATTTTTTATTTCCGGTCTGAGAAGAATATTAATTTACAACACAACTGAGTCACACGGAACAGACAGCAAAACCTTGATACGAGGATTCACAATTCGAATTCGGATACTAATTTCACTGTAATGAACTTCAGAACTCCACCCACACTCGTCAGTAATCTATCACGCTAGATATGCAAGAAACTGAAACTCTTTCGCTTGACCACATCGGACATATGCAAGGTTTCCGATTACGTAGCAATGGTGGAAAAATTTCCAACAAGCAGAGGAAATTATTTACTATACTTTTCATCGGTAACCATTTTTAATGAACGTTACCGCAGTTGCACTGTCCCACCCCAACTCAACCTGAGTAATGCTAGTCATCGTTAAAATGTTTCCACTAATAAGGACAACAACAAGAACAACAACAAAAGATACTTTTACCTCTCCGGAGAGATTGGATTTAATAATCATCCGCGAATAAGGATGATCTGATCATGTTTTTTTGTTTATTTTTAATTACCTGGCTTTTCATCGAGTGCTTTCGCGGAATTTGGACTTTTCGAATCCTCTCTGGAACTTCGTGTGTCATGGTCTGAAGTTGTACTATCACCACCACGGTGACTGAGTCGGCTGTCATTCAAACCATTTCGACTTCTACTTCGGCATTTCTCTAATTGATTACTCGTATTTGTGGCTTGTAAAAGGCGGGAAGTTTTCGTTGATAAATCTAAGCGTTCAACACCATCGTAGCCGTACCAGCCTAGGAGTTCATTCATGGCTGTCTCAGCGAATTCCTATAAAGAAAACCAAAAACCAAATAAATAATAATAAAGTGTCCGATTTGGATTGTGCGAAATAGAATACGTCTACTCATTGAATGAATAATGTGAACACAAACACATCGCATATTGGTGTATACCATATACTCGTACACACCAACACTCGAACTCGTCGGATTTGATCTCAAAAACGTAACCAAATCTGACATAAATTTGATCTGTCAGTTGAGCAAAAATACTTTATGGCATTTAAATTAAAAACTGAAAACTACAAATGAATAATTGTGGATCGAATTACGGGCATTGACGACGTCGGAGGATTGGATTTCACTTTGAGAATAAATTATATTTTTCTGAAGGCGACTCGGTTTGGATGTACGAGTACAGTGTATAGCAAAAATAAACTTCCACTTAACCCTCTATGCTGCATGAATTAAATCCTAAGAAGGAAAAGAATTCAAAGTCTCTGAAAATGGTTTTGTTTAAGGATTCTTAACCAACTTTTATTAAAATAAATTAAAAACAAATTACTTCGTAGGCGTTAAGGCTTACGAGAACAGTGTAAGGCTTGTGTTATACAAATCTGGTTGCAGATTTTTTGTTTTGTTTTAGTGGCTCAAGTGGTAGTATATTGGTTTCCCAATCGGACGGTTCGCGTTTCAATACCAACTGTGACCGAAAGACTTTTTCAGGCAACTAAAATCTTGTGAGATGAATAGTTGCCTACAACAATACGAGGGCTGTTTGATGAGTACCAGGATTGGAAGATAGGTCGCGCTACTGAGCCAAAATGAGTATACCGTCATTTAGCATAACCTCTTTTAGCCCGCCTGTCAAAATTTGGTGACAATCCGATGGTGTGCATGGGACCCATTCAACTTCCAGTACATAGTGTCTGATTTTTAACGTATTCTTATGTTTACGGGATGCCCATACACCCATGGGAGCAAAGATACGCCTTGTCATCGCTCTCCGTCATTCCATTGATACCAATTCGGAACTGTGTTGCCGGCACAAGTTCCACCCTTGGTATGAGTCGAGGCCGACCTAAAACCTCTTACTGCTCTTAGGGTCGCAGCACCCAGTACTTATTGCAACTCTACATTGGGTCAACCAAAGGAAGACCCTTCCCGCGATTTTGGGTTTAAACCACAGCCACCATGACGCTCCCACAAGGGGGCCTACCTCTAACAAGTCAGGCCCGGGCCGAGATCCGGGGGGCTCCTGACTCCCATGGTGCCGTGATTTAAGTCCTGGTAGGGACTACCGGTGGTCCAGCCACCAACAAGACCTATGACCTGCAACTTGTGACTGATCGAATCGTAGCAACCTTCGGTAGCCTCATCTGAAGATGATTATGATAAGACCAGTACTTTGCTCCGCCCCCGTTCATTATTAGACAACGTTTGGGAGAGCGGCCACCTTCCCGTACAGAACGTCTCTTGATTTGCGTGGACTCCTGCCTTTACGGCCTTATTCCACGGGATGCCCATACATCCATGGGAGCAAGGATACGCCTTGCCATCGCTCTCCAATGATTTTCACTATTTTTGATACCAATTTGGAACTGTGTTGCCGGCACAAGTTCCACCCTTGGTATGAGTCGAGGCCGACCTAAAACCTCTTACTGCTCTTAGGGTCGCAGCACCCAGCACTTATTGCAACTCCACATTGAGTCAACCAAGGAAAACCAAAGGAAAACCATAGGAAGACTCTTTCCCGCGATTTTGGGTTTAAACCACAGCCACCATGACGCTCCCACAAGGGGGCCTACCTCTAACAAGTCAGGCCCGGACCGAGATCCGGGGGGCTCCAGACTCCCATGGTACCGTGATTTAAATCCTGGTAGGGACTACCGGTGGTCCAGCCGCCAACAAGACCTATGACCTGCAACTTGTGACTGATCGAATCGTAGCAACCTTCGGTAGCGTCATCTGAAGATGATTATGATAAGACCAGTACTTTGCTCCGCCCCCGTTCATTATTAGACAACGTTTGGGAGAGCGGCCACCTTCCCGTACAACCGTTTACCATTGGTTCGTAGAGTTTCGCCGTGGCCGCACGTCGCCCCGTGGACAAAATCCATGATCTCGTATTGGCGAACCGCCGATTGAAAATTTGCGAGTTGGCTGAGACAGCAGGCATCTCAACTGAACGCGTTAGCCGTATCCTACACGAGATTTTGGGCATGAGAAAGCTGTCCGCGCGATAGGTGCCGCGTTTGCTCACACCGAAATCCAGAGGAGTTTCTGCGTCGTTTCATGACCGCCGATAAGACATGGATTCATTGGTACACACCAGAGACCAAAGAACAATCGAAACAATGGACTTTACCCGATGAACATGCTCCAAAGAAGGCGAAGACGGTGCCTTCGGCCGTAAAGGCGTCAAAACAAAACTAAGCGTCGGATTGTCACCAAATTTTGACAGGCGGGCTAAAAGAGGTTATACTAAATGATGGTACGCTGATTTTGGTTCATTAGCGCCACCTATCTTCCAATCCGGGTACTCATAAAACAGCCCTGGTACAACATCAAGTCCAATTTGCTCTAATAATTTAGTCTCCTCACTAAATGTTAGATTTCACCCATGGGGCGAAGTAGGCACTGAGCCCAAACATCTTTCTTTCTCTTTCTGTCCGATTTTCCGAAAAACTTAACACATGCTTTCTCACTTTAGCCTCACACCATCAACTCCTACTATCCACCTCTGCGGGGTGAATGCTGTATGCCTAGTACCTCGACTGGAGATGGTGTACCAAACCCCTGTGGAAGGTCTTTGGTGGCAGCTAAAGAGAGAGGAGGGGGAGGAGTGCCATTTCACTAAGGCACGTTCTCCTGTTTCCGGACGACAGCGGACGAATTCTAAGGATGGAATCAAAGGTGGCGTTCACAGTTCCAGTTCAGTCGAATTAGTGTTATCTCTATATGAGTTGCTTCAACTTACTTGGAAACCAGGGTGTTGGAAAAGAGTTAGTGGAGGATGGGTCAACGGCAGCACTCACATCTCCGAAGCGGGTTACTGGCCCCTTTTGAGACCCCAAAAAGAGTCTGGCCCTCTAGGTTGGGGGTTGTGTTTGGGATTAACTGCTAAACCACCTAAAAAAGTAATTGTTGCGAGGCGACCAAGAGCCTCGAATAAGGACGAATTCACTGTTGACGAGCCTGCAAAACGAACAAAGGACAACGACTTTCAGATCTGCACGTGGAATGTTCGGACCTTGAACAGGCCGCATGCAGCCGAACAATTAGCGGAGGCCCTAGACTGCTATAAAGCAGATATCACCGCCATCTACGAAGTGCGGCGGGATGGGCCAGGCAAAAGAAAGATGTTTACTACGGTGATTGTTATAGAGAGCGTAAGCTGCGTCTATTTGGATGCAGATTGAGTTTTCGGCACGTAAGTGAACGCCTTATAACAATCCCTATCAAAGGTAAATTCGGTAACATCAGCCTTATATGCGATCATGTTCCAACAGAGGAAAGGGACGATGCTACCAAAGAAAGTTTTTACGAGCTCCTTGAAAAAACCTACGAGCAATGTCCGATGTATGACGTTAAAATCGTAATAGCCAACTCTAACACCAAAATTGGAAGGGAGGACATCTTTGGTAGCACAATCAGAAGACATAGCCTACACGACACCACGTCTGGAAACGGACTTAGAATAATCTATTTCGCTACGGGACGTAACGTTTCCTCACCTTAATATTCACAAGGGAACATGGCAGACACTAGATCAGCAAACTGTCAACCAGATTGACAATGTTGCGATCGACGTAAGGCACTCCTCAAGTATTTTAGATGTCCGATGTCCGAATATATCGGGCCATTACCTAGTTGCAGCCAAGGTACATCTATGGATATCTCAGACGCCACAACATCGGGGAAATACAATACTATGAAGAAATTTAACGTTGAACGGTTGCAATCGCAACAAGTGGCCAGAATCTTTGCCGATCGCCTATCCCACAACATCTCGCCCACCTTCATGCTGGTGAAGAGTGAAGTTTGATGAAGAGTGACGGCAAGCACATGCAGCAAAACAACATGCCTACAAAACGGCGCTACACAAAACGACGAGAGCGGCTTGTGAACCTTACGAGCAAAAGAGGATTAAAGAACATCGGCTTCTCCGGAGAAAAAAGAAAGAGGATATAGAGAGGTGCTACTCCAGGAATAATGTTCGGAAGTTTTACCAAAAGGTAAAAAGAACGTGTCAGGGTGTTAAGACCCGAACGGAAACCTGTAGAGATGAACAAGGAAACCTTGTAGTAGTTACAGCCGGTGCTGAGGATATGGAAAAATCATTTTTGCAAACTGCTACACTGCTGCGGAGACGACATACGAGTAGAGCGAACAATTCAATATTGACTATGCAAGTCAAAAATTCCGCCCATCCGACCAAAATGAAGTGAGGATAGCAATATCTAAACTGAAGTCGAACAAGACGGCCGGGCCGGACGACCTAGCCGCCGAACTATTTAAGGCAGCAAGAGATGACTTGGTAGAGAGCATACACCAACTTATTTCCAAGATTTGGTCGAATGAATGTATGCCTGATGAATGGAATCCTAGCATCGTTTGCCCCGTTCACAAGAAAGAAGACCCTCTAACCATCGCATATAAGATCTTGTCTGCCGAATTGTGCGAGCGCCTGAAACCATTTATCAGCGATCTGATTGGACCCTATCAGTGCGGTTTTAAGCTCGGTAAGTCCACAATTGACCAAATATTCGCACTACGACAGATCCTGGAGATAAGCCAAGAAGTTCAAATCTGTACTCACCACTTTTTTATCGATTTTAAAGCTGCATACGACAGCATCTACAGAGACGAGCTGTACAGAGCCATATCTAGTTTTGGCATCCCTGCCAAATACGTCCGCTTGTGCATTATGACGATGGAGTTTGGAGACGGTTCTTCCGAACTATTCCAAACCTGTACCGACTTTCGGAAAGGAGATGCACTGTCGTGTGATTTCCTCAATTTAGTTCTGGAACAGGGAAGGCACTATATTCAACAAATCTGTCCAGCTGCTAAAATATGCAGGCGGCATGGACATCATCGGTTGATCCCAGCGCGCCGTCATAGAAGCTTTTACTGGAATCGAAGAACAGGCGAAACGAGTTGGCCATGAAGTAAATGAGGTCCAGCGACTAGGACGAAAAGTCACTGTTGACAACAGTAACTTCGAAGTGGTTAAGGAGTTTACCTACCCTAGTGGAGACTCCTAGGAAGCCGGTGCTACTTCAGTTTGGCGATCCAAATGGATTTAAAACTCCTATCTCGGAAGATGAAATGCCAGTATTGTACGATAAGCAGGAAAGCAAAGCAGATATTGAACACTTTCGACAGAAAAATTGTTTGTCGAATGGAAGAAAAGATACAACCGCGTAGTCCAAAAAGCTACAACACGTCGACTACACTCACCTCGCCAACAGTGAGCGAATGGACAATAATGATGATCCAGCAAAGAGTGTCTTTGATTCACACCCCCCAGGTTCGAGGCGACAAGCAAGACCTAGAGAAGACAGTGAGCAATTTTACATCGACTCTGTCAGGTTATCTACGAGTACATATATCTAAGAGAATCCAATGCGACTAGGATACATACACGAATACACGAGTATAGGGCGCACAGAACTACGAGTATGTATGACAACTTCATTTGACATAAGACACTCGATACTCGTACATATTAGTCCGTCGGCGAACCTTCCCATCATCAGTAACTCATTTCATTCAAGCTATAACTGTCACAACAACAAGCTATCCCTTTTGTAACAACTTTAGCTCAGTTTATCTATTCAATCTTGTAGTCCAATTGCAATTCACATCCGCCACACACACACACGACAGTAGTTTGAAGCTAGTTTCAGTCATTCTACACCGTTAATTCACATGAAATTAAAAGCAAAGCGCTGAGCTAGCTGACACCCTCGCAGCAATGTTTTAAAAAGGAAAACAGAAAAACTTATAAACTCGCCGTGCGAACTACTCCCAGAGTGTCACCTACTTCTCACCTTTAGGTTACTCGACTCGGTGCTCACAGGTAACCCAATACCCGAGTAATTGAAGACAAACTATACATGCACTCGTTTATGGTTGTTGCTATTTCTGTTGTTGTTGGCGTGGCTGTCATTAATGTCGCAGTCATGTTATATACTATCGCCACCATCATCGTTATATTATCTCATACAACACAATGTCGAGGAATCATGACGCTTCACATGACACCTTCCACTGGCATACCTCATCTACTGACTAATTGACAATAAGTTCATGTTTATGCCATTTATGAAGCATACGAGTAGATACAGCTACACACACATAGATTCAGTTGCTCATATCCCACCATTGAAAGCGGATACTGCAACTAGTGTAACGATTCAATTTCATATGCATCATTCATCTATCCATCATCTAATGCCACAAAGAAGTCAAAGTGTAATCCGAGCCTTAGTTGTAGGGATGAACATTTTGCGCCACGCTAAGCGCCTACGGTTCATTAGGGTGTTTTGCCTGCAAATGTTTGCACATGTCTACTGATGTTCTGTGAACAACTAGTATCTATGCACTTTGGGCGTCCAAATGGTCAGTAGACATTTGGCATTTGTGTTAGAAATCAGGTAACCGCAGTGTATGTGACTGTGCGCATGTTTAGTGTCAACTGCGTTTGCACGCAATGTCAGCCAGATAAGCGACTAAAAGGCTACCATCCTTTGGACTGTGAAACTATAATTTTGTCTGTAACTTGATACCTACAATCGTGAGTGTGTAATAAGTTCAGAGATCGGGATTCGGGACAGAGGGGCAGTCCAATAATAAAGACGGAAACCTGAGTTTTTGAGTTGGACAATATGACAATAAGTAAGCCGCTTTAATGGTATGGACCGTCGTTATTGTCACAAAGCGAATCTCGTGAGAGACTCTTTGTCAGAGAAAATTTCTAAAGTTTCAATGAATGGCCATATTTGCGCTGACTTAAGTGTCATGATAAAAGATGTGGATGCTGTGCCAGATTCAACTCATTTACATTCAACGACAATAGTGTAAGATGCCGTCATTACACAGCGATTGTTGGGAAAATCTATGGGATGCAGTAAGCCCAACTGACAGTCCGGATGACATAGACGCGACAGTGTGCAAGTTCAACGAAATTATATGTACTCTCCGCTTTGAATCTGATCCCAAAAGATCCCAATTTGATGTGATAGGGAGCAAGAAAAGAGACAAGAAGAAGCGCCTAGTTCATTTGAAGCGGCTATGAAATGTTTCAAACTACCCAACTTCGGGGCAAAGTCATGCACAAATCACCTCCTGAGTGTCCTATTGACTATATTATTGTTCAAATTATATGTTAAACTGAAAAGCTAATACTTAACGCGGTCTATAGACCAAACAACCGGATAAATTCTGCTCAATTGCTAGATGTTTTTGAGGCAACATCAATCAAGTTGCCGCCTTTATTGATCAAAGCCCGTTTTGCCACGTTTTCCATCACTTTTTCGAGCATCTCGGGCGGTATAGCGATGATTTCGGCTCAAATGTTTGCCTTGAGCTCGTCAATGGTCTGAGGCTTTCTGGCGTAAACTTTGGTTTTCAAATATAGTAACCCCACAAAAAGAGGGGTCAAATCTGGAGATCTGGGCGGCCACTCAATGTCGCTATTTTTTAACAGCAAACGTCCAGGGAATCTTCGTTGCAGAAACTGCATTGTAAACAACCGTCCAAACCTTTTTCACATATTTGTGGGCAAACATAGCGAGCCAACATCCATCGATATTGATTCCCATCGACTGTTTCGCCTTCTCTAAAGAAAAATGGCCCAATTAAGGTTTTGGTGCAAACGCCAGCCCAAACAGTCACTTTTTTATCATGCAATGTTGTGTCATGGACCGCGTGTGGATTCTCCCTGTTAAATGGGCCGCGTTGGTCTTCAAAATTTGCTTCCAAAAATCAGGTTCAGTGTCAACCATTCAAGCGACTGTTTGGCCGTATTCCAAGCAGACGGTCTGTCGGCAATATTCTCTGAGTCAATTGCACTTTATATGAAAACAAATGCAAATTATCCTTCAAAATGCGCCACAAAGTGGCTCCACTGATGCAAAAAATTATGAGCGCGATGACGATACGACACATGTGGGTCCTCGGCAAAACTCTGTCTTACCGCTTCAACCAATTGATTGGAACGTCTTTGGCGTTGATGAACGGCATGACGACTATCTCCCACTGTCCAGTGCTCAACAAAATACGACATCAAACGACGAATAGTGTTGTCAGGCGGCGCTTGTTGGCCACGATATTTTCGACGATATGCACGTTCACTTAACACAACTGGACGACTATTTTCAATGTACAGCGTCACTATTTCGGCGCATGTTTACATATCGAAATAAAAGATGGCGCACCTTATATATGAGAACAACATCGCTCTAAAAACAATCGCGATCTAGGCATCGGCAAGAAAAACATCGTAGTCCCCACAGATGTTAACTGTGATTAGTTGAACTTGGACTTCATTTCCACATATGGCGATCCGTCTTGCAGCTCCGAGACTGCTGAGTCTGACACTGTAAATGACAATGAGAGGACTTTCTGCTTCAATATAGAAGCAGTCCTCTCGGTAAAATCCCAGTCTCGACTGCCTAAATCCAAGACTTATAAAACTGCTTCTGCCCTACACACTTGCTCACGTTACTTATATCTTTAATAGTATATTCACTACTTCTACAATGTTTTCCCCTCCGAATGGAAAAGACTAAAAATAGTCCCGGTCCCTAAGAAGCGAATGACGAATATGGTTGGATACAGGCCAATCGCTATTCTGTCTTAGTTGTCAAAGGCCTACTACGCAACACTGCGCTGATATTAATAACAGAAGAGATTCGTAACGATAAGAATCATCCGACGCTCTTATCATTGCTCGACTTTTCAAAAGCATTTGACACAATCATCCACGCGGGCATTTGCATTGGTGAGAATATTTCGAATTATTTAAGTCTACAGAGTGGGATGCCACACGGATCAATTCTTGGACCTACACTTTTCTCCTTGGTGTGATTTTTAATTCAACTCTTTCTTAGGATACTCATATTAGTTCTCCCATCGGCAACGTTTATAGTGGACTCTATGGGTCACTCAACATTTTCTGCGAGATTCTTTGCAAACCTGACCACAATAGCCTCAGATAACTGAACGTTGACCTCAACAATATTGCGAGATACATTTTCAAAATCAAGAAACCTAACATTCAAGAAAGAGTCAAGAAGCTTTATTCTCTTGCAAAAAAAGCCATTGGGAACAAATAGGGCCTTAAACTTTGCGTAACCCACTGGCTATACGACTTTAAACAAGGCAGTCAACTAAGCAGAGTCCAAAGAACAGTATGTCTGTGAATAAGGGGAGCCCTACGCACTACTCCCTCCGTGGCACTGTATATTCTGTTTGACTTGACATCCCTCGACATTTTCAGTAGGCAAGTGACTGCTGATGCAGCTATTCTCCTTAAAGCGACTACACAGTGGACAAATACGTTATTTGGCCACGCTAATATTCTTAATATAGGTATTTCTGGGAGGAAGATGATTTCATGGATGACAAGTCAATCCACTTCTCTACAGATGGATCTAAGACTGATAGCGGCGTTGGTGGCTGTGTTTCCTCATATTAGCTTAATCTATGCCTCTACTTCCGTCTTTCAAATCACTGTAGCGTGTTCCAGGCAAACATTTTGGCGATTAAAGGAGTCCGGTCCTGGCTGAAGAAAAACGTGATATCCGCACAGTCATGCCGCTATCAAATCTCTAGACTCAGTCTTACAAAATTCTTAAACCACCCTTGATTTCCGATCATCTCATAGGGATATAGCAGAGCAGTTTAACGTACACCTATGTCGGGTGGCGGACCACAGAGATCTTCCAGGGAAGTGTAGAGGCAACTAACTCGCCAAAATTGGAACCACTTAACTTATCCTATCTGAAACGGGCGTCATCGGTAAACCAGCTCTTGCAGTCGTTGCTGAATGGGGTGAAAGCGTTGGGGTAAGTGTGTCACAGAATAAGACCGTTTGAATCCAGCTTAAGGGCACATTGAATACAAGAAGTCGGCCTTCTACCATGCGTTTAAACGGCGTGGGCATTAGATGAGGCCACATATCTGGGCATAATGTTGGGTGAGCGTATGAACTTCATGTCTCACCAGGTCCGAATGAGACAACGCATGCTGAGTGCTGTAGGCCAGGTAAGGCGCATATTGCGATCTGACTAGGGGCTTATCAGTATTGTATATGATGGCCTTTATGCTGCTTATGTAACATATGGAGCATCAATATGGTACGACAGGGCAATGACTGTAAATGGCCGTAGTCGGATCTTGGCTTGCTAAAGAGTCGAGTTGCTTGGGTGATTACCTATATGCTACACTGTCTCCACAGAGGCAATGCAGGTATTGTTGGGAGTGCCACCTCTGGATCTGGACGCGATACGTCGTGGTATTGCTTTCAAGATCAGAAAAGGTCTCCCTTTAAATGGACGAGATTGGGTTTCCCCGGCAGAAGTCGATGGCTTATCCCTAAGGCAGCGTAAAACCTTGCTATCTAGATGGAATGCTAGCGAAAACGGCAGGGTTACTTATGACTTCCCGAGGGATGTGCTGACCATGACAGTATTTCCTGAACGGAACTTTACCCTCAACCTGGGCTTTTTGTTGACCGGGCATGGCTCTCTTAATGCATTTTTGCATAAGAGAGGGCTTGGAGGGTTTGCGAGCTGCTCATGTGGAGCCACCTATGAGGGCTGGCTTCATGTCCTATGTGAGTGTCCCAATTACTTAGACATTAGGAACTTGCAGGCTATGGGTATCATCTTTAATGGTGAGGCCTACAATGTCAGTGGAGTTATCACTGATACCGTACGGAAGTGTTTAATAGAAGACGCAGTAGGCAGTTAGCGGGTGGAGCTTAAGAATTTTGAATTTTGCTTAAAGTTCACCAGTCCTGGGCTATAAGGTGCCTTACTGGAAGTGACCGCAAGGCTGCGAAGCTCAACCGGAAGCTATATTCTGGTACCACGGGAGGTCAGGAGCCCCCGAAACTATGGTCCGCCGCTTCAAGGTAGAATGTGCCTAGGTAATGTTGACGTGTTTTGGTTAAACCATTGCAGTCACATAGTATGTGTTCTGCTGTTTCCACGTCCTCGTTGCACAGTCTGCATGTATTGTCTTGTACTATGCCCATGGTTATCAGGTGTTTTTTCACACGGCAGTGTCCTGTGAGAAAACCTGTGGTCACTCGAATCTGACTCCTGCTTAGTTGTAGTAGTTGTTTTGGTTTTTTGTAACAACAGCTTGGCATAAAGTTGTTGGCTTGCCTGTTTCCTTCGGGTTCTCTCCAGAGATGAAGCTTCTCTTCCACTATCGATAGCCCACAGAATGGTATTGGCATCATGAATTTATATGCGGATCCTTAACTGGCTAGATCGTCTGCTTTTTCATTGCCTTCATATCGGCTGTGTCCTGGCACATAAATCAGATGGACTTTATTTGTAGTGGCTAGTAGTTGTTGGAGTTGAAGGCAATCCCAGACCAGTTTTAGTTTTATTTCAAAGGCATGTAGGCATTTACCATTGCTTCTTTCATGAGTTCCAGATGAAGTGGTGGGATGTTTAGGATAACTTCAAGCGCAGTTGTGGCGCAGACACAGGCTAGCTTCTGTAGTGTATTAAGTTTGACCTGTGTTGGCCTATGTGTTACTTTATGCCGCCAAACGGTGGCTGAATACGTGATGCCTTCTTATAAATGGCTTCCACAGAAGCTTTATGGATGTGGAGAAAGGGAAGACAATCTTTCACCTGCCCATCTCTCTCGCAAAACTCAACATCGACTTACATAAGCGACCTAAACAAATATAGACGTTAAAAGTCTCCTACGGTTCGTCGGAAGCTCACATTGATTTTAAGAGTAGGAGGATCATAGATCCTCGTGCATCACAATGGGCCAATAAGCCTAAGTGGGTTGCTTTTCCCATCAACCACTCTAACCTTACCTAACCTTATTTAAACTAACCTACACTTTATTCGGCTTAAGGAGGCAATCGAGTGGTAAGGCCCCGTCATCCCAGGTCTACTACATGCTTTGGAGGAGGAGAGAGAGAACAGTCGTTTGGACAAACAAGTGCTCATCACTCGCCTTAGATGGCTAGGACATGTAGAGCATTCGATTCCTACCCAGAGGAACAACCCAGTAGGCGAAGACCTCGCACAAGTGGAAGAAGATCGCTTGCATCATAACGGGAGAGGTTTATTGGGTGATGTGCGGGTCCTGCCCAGACAGTAGCACCATCTAAGTAAGTTTGGAGGCTTGAACTTTATTTTTCTGGTGGAGGGATTAATGATGGTTCTGGCTGGGTTAACCTTTCACCCTTCTGTCAGGCACACAAGTTACTTTAGGGCATTTCGCATTTGTCAACAATATTGTACATTTCTTTGTCCTTTCCGTAATCTTGAGTTGGTGGTTCTTAAGGAGATATTCTACAAACTTGGGACTGAATATTCTTCTCCATTTGGTAATCTGTGGTTTAATACTTTTGGCATCTGCAGCAGTTCTAATGCATTGAAAGGACACGAGTTAATAGAGGTGTTTCCATACATATTTCTTTACTTGACAGGTCTGAGCTACTTCTACGGCATTCTACTCGTCGGTAACCTGTACCGATGACCGATTTGATTTCCGAAAATACTTCAAATAAACCAAAACTGAGTTCTCTTCTAAGACCACAAAAGCAACTCTGGACCTCCTGGGGTATATTAGAGAAACCACTCACTGAGTTGAATTGTTTGAAAGACCTGTTACGAGTTTGCTACTCCTGCTTCCGCGGAGTAATGTCAAACCTTCTTCTCTCTGAACATTATGTGAAATTAAAAGTCAAACAAAGTGCCAATAACCAACCATTTAAATGAGACATTCAACAAGAACCAATCCCAAAACAGCAGCCGTTTCCATGCAACACTCAGACAGTCAGCTCCATCCGAATAAACAGCGACAAACTCCTTTCCATTCAGACAAGTTGTGTAGGGATCAATTTCAGTACTCAGGTGCGACCTCGTCATCATCGTTTCACCGTTTCATCGTTTCATCGTCTCATCATTACATCGTTACATCGCTCCATCGATCCATCTACTCGTACATTGTCGTGGTCATTGATGTTGTTGTATCTGTATCTGTATCTTCATCGTAGTCACAATCGAAGGTATTTGGTGTCGCTGTGTTGTCTTTATTTTAATTTATGTTTCGGTTTTTAATTTCTGATTTGTGCTGCATGAAATTGATGCCGAATGAAAACAAAACAACAAAAAAATCAATTAATTAAGAATAAAAGGTAGAAAAACGCGCGCAAAATCCAAGCACACATACAACACCCATCTGTGCCACCTTGCCAAACGACTACAGCTACAACAGTCAACCGGAGAAGGCACAAACATATAATATTGTACATTCCTCCCGTACTCGTATTCGTTTCGTATACCCTGTGTGCTTAGATTTACGACTTGTGAAACCCAAGACTACACTAGAGGAGCAAAAGACCTGGCCTCCTCTAGCATTATATATTCTATGCCATTTTGTCCAGGGTATCGGTTTCAAGTTGAAAAAAGGTCTCCCATCTCTCCGATCTCCGGTCTCCAGTTTAATCCGTTGCCAGTGATGGTGATACACTGATACGGTGATATGATGATACGGTGATACCCATCTTAGTCCCGAATCCCATTCCCATTTTCATTCCCATTCTCATTTCCACTCCTAGCCAACCCAACACTTGCGTGAATTTGAATGTTGCCGCGTGCGAAACGACAAGAGAATGAGGCAGGATTATTGTATTTCAGTATTTTTGTATATTTGTATATTTTTGTTTGTATTTCTTGAATTTTTTTCATAAATTTAAGGAGCACAGCTTTTAAATTTGTTTTCCGAACTCGATACGTGGCAACATCTGGATGGGATCAGGTTTGATAACTGACACAGCGACTGTGTTGCTCGTTGTGTAAGGAATTTTCTTGGAAAAGAAAGACATAAGACATCTCCTCTCACAATTTGCAAATACGAGTATGTATTCAAACGGACAGAATTCTTAGCAAATTACGGTCAATGACAGGCCACTGTGCCCAAAAACAAATCTCTCAAGTCGCCGCCAATTTTCAAAATGTAACAATTTCATTTGTTGTGCATATATCGTGCGGTTGTACGAGTATCTAACATTTCAAGATCACATTTAATGGCTGCTGCATCATCCCCCTGAAATGGCATACGAATGGCAAACAGACCGCCAGTTGCACATTCGTGTCTGTCATTCAAAGGAAAGTGAATTGTTTTACGCATTTACGACAGAGGCAGGGGGTAGAGATTAGTGGCTATGTGAACCACCCTCTCCTGGTGTTCAAGTGAAAATGCGACAGGAAACCACATGCAGATGCAGCAGTCTCGTGGTGTGCATGTGCCACAATTCAAGAATTTCTCATCTGATTGCCTCTGGTTGTTGCCTCACCTGGCTGCGAATATATACGATTACGACTACGACTACGACTACGAGTTACGGATACAAGGTAATTAAAAACCAGGAGTTGTAAATGAGCATTCTCGTATCTTGTGACTGTCAAGAAGGTTAACACGCTGCATGTTTAGAGGTGTAAATGGTGATTCGCACCTGAGGACTGGCAACAAAATACCACCATAAAGTTTTCGGTTTTAGTTTTGAAAAGAAACAAAAAAAAAATGATCTTCACATCTAGATGCAGCGTAAATTGTTGACGGTGATTTGGACGCTATGCGAAGTTGGGTCAGTGCAGTCGTAGTTGTAGGTAATTGGATATCATGGTTTTGATCATCGGTTATCTGTGTATCTTCATGGTGAAATTTTTGAAGAGAAAACGACAACGGAAATTCGAAAGGTAGTACGAGTACAAATCAGGTAGTTTCGACAAAGTAATAAGTAATCTCGCTAACTGCGTCAAGAATATTGGTACATTGTTGGATCAGGTTTAACTAATCAACGAAATTAAAGCTGCATTACCAATTCTGCTTAATTACCCAGGCGATACAGTCGAGGGTACTTAAGCCTCCTCAGTTAGCATGGTTTGTGTCCAAATACAACATCAGTTTGTAACATAAGACCGCGCTTTTTTCGGGGCCATAAAATGCACAAAACCAATTTAATGATGAAATCTTTACTGAAACTATTATTTCGGATATATTGCTCATTCAGTCTGGAAATTTCGTTGTATTCAAAGCATTGCAAGCATTTTTAACTGAATTTTGAAATTGATGTATCGGAAGAGCGTATTCGGCATACAGTACGAGTATTGGTAGAAACATATGCAACCAAACAGCATTTTTAAGTAAATAGCTTGCCAAATATCATCTGGAAATACAATTTCGATCAATACGTTGCTTAACAATCCCCCATAAGTTCTCAATCAGGTTCAAGTCCGGAGATTATGGCGGCCATTCCATTACCCTGACTTTGTTGTCTCTGAACCATTGCTTTGCTGCCTTTGAAGTATGTTTTGGGTCATTGTCTTGCTGGAATGTCCAACTTTCCAATTTCCCACTAAGCATAAGGTAGCATAATTTTCGCTAAATCATGCGAAAGTAGGTCGGAATTCGCGATGTGAAAAACACCCCTAGACCATTATATCGCCTCCTCCAAATTTGACTGTTTTCTTGCAATAGGTGCTACTATCACCCAGTCAGCACGGATTTCTAAAAGGCAGATCAACTACTACAAACTTAGTTGAATTCGTATCCTTTGCGCTTTCAGCCCTAGAAAATGGCAACGAAATTGACGTTATTGCTACAGATTTCGCTAAGGCCTTCGATAAAATATCACATCAACTGATCCTTTTCAAATTGTCTTTCCTCGGTGTTGACCCCATATTGTTAAAATGGATATCTTCTTATCCGGGGAACCTATAGCGTTCGCTTTAGGTCAGCCTTCTCAACCCCGTTTTTAGCCACTTCTGGTGTCCCACAAGGCTGCCATCTAGGTCCCATCTTTTTCATTTTGACTATAAACGATATTGAAAGATTGCTCCGTATCCATTTACGACGATGACACTAAGTTCTCCAAAACTATTTCTTCACCCCAAGACTCTAAGACCTCGATAGGTTTTCTACTTGGTTTCTAAAAACCTACTTTGAGCTTAATGTCTCAAAATGCCAATCTATGACTTTGTCTCGTAAGTCCAATCAATCCCCCTCTTGACCTTATTTTCTGCATGACCAACCTGTACCCCAGGTTCAATCCCTTCGCGACCTTAGAATTTTATACGATAGAGAGTTAAACTTCCGTTCGCATGTTGATGAGATAATCCTTAAAGCCAACTCTTCGCCGGTTTTATCAAACGTTGGTCTAAAGAATTTTGCAGCCCTTATGTGGCAAGGTCACTTTACATTACTTGAATGTGCCAGCGATTTGCTCTTCGTGGACTACCCACCCTGGAGTGACCCATTTATCTTACCTCCCTATCACGACCGGCTCAAACTTCTTAACCTGAATACCCTCGAAAAACGCAGAGACGTAGCTGACATTCTCTTCATTCATCGACTGCTCTCCGGTTCTGTGGACTGCGCTTCCCTTTACAATTCTATTTCCTTTAACACTAACCCTCGTAATTTACGCTGTCCTCGTCTCTTATATATCCCAACCCACCGCGCCTCGTATGGCTCTAACAAACCAATCTCCTGCATACTCCGTAAGGTCAACTCAAACCTCCCCCTTTTTGATTTTAACCTGAGCACTTCTCGTCTTAAATTTGATCTCCTCCACCATTCCCTTACTTCCTAGCCCTTACTCTTGTTAGTTTTTAAGTTAGTTTAAGCTTGCATTAAGCTAAGTAAATGGGGGTGTCTTTTGCCAGGGGTCTTCGCACTGTTACCATTCCATCAGACCCGAAAAGGTTAAATTTCGACTCATCGCTAAATAATACTATTTTCCACTTTTCCGCATTCCATTTTAGATGCTTTTGAGCTAATTTAAGTCGTTTCAGGTGGTTTGCTTTTGAAGTAAGTGACTTTTTAGCTGGGCGCGGGGACCTGAATCCACCTTCTACTGCTCTCTGCCTCACTGTGCGAGATGCTATTGGGAGCTTGCTTCGAAGCCAGAAAAGGTTATTTTTTAATTGTCCGTAGAAGCAATGCATCCTACCTTGTTGTTTTTTAGCATTTTCTTCCACCTTTGTGAACTACTACTGCAACGCATCAATTTAAATTGAATCGTGAACTTGTGAACATAGTGTTTCGTAGTGAAGTCTTTTTGCAACATTCCGCCACAAAAGTCGGCAATAATACGATCCCTTGGGCCATTATTGCATATTCAATTTTATAATCTTGCAGATAAGACTGGGATTTTCTGCTTGTAAATGGCCAAACTCTCAATAACATAACGGTTTCTTGATGTTTTGAGCACCCAGGTTCTATAAAGTACTGCCAATCATGTACAAGAAGCGCATGCAGTGTGAAGTGAGTCTGCATTTAGGAGGGTTGTCTGAAAAGTTCCCGACCAAACAATGATACAAGACATTTTGTCTCAAATTTTTTTTATATTTTTCTACATAGTCTCCTTGTAAATCTACACACTTCTCACAGCGATGCTCCCATCTCTCTAACCCGTCCAATTAGTACTTGGCGTTTTTCTCTGCAAAATAATTGTTCACGAAGGTGATTGCCTCATCATTTGACGAAAATCTCTGTCCTCCGAGCGCAGTTTTTAGATGAGGCAACAAAAATAAGTCGCTTGGGGGTAGATCTGGTGAATAAGGCGGATGGTCAAGCAGTTCAAACCGTAATTCATGGATTTTCGCCATGGCAACCGCTGAGGTGTGAGACGGCGCGTTGCCTTGGTGAAAAAGGATTTTTTTTTCTGCAAATGTAGCCGTTTTCCCTCAATTTCTTAGCAAGTAATGATGCGTAGTATGCTCCTGTAATCGTTTTTCCTTTTTGAAGCTAATCGATTAAGATAACTCCTTTACTATCCCAAAAAACAGTCGCCATCACTTTCCCAACCGAAAAAACTGTTTTTGCTGTTTTTGGAGCCGGCTCGCCCTTTGCAGTCCACTGTTTTGACTGAATTTTTGTTTCGGGCGTACGAGGGGCGTTCAACATATCGGGGTGAAGCTGTGGTTGTATATATAAATTGACTTATTTATCAAGTAATACGAGGGCGGGTCAATAAGTCAGTGATTTTTTGAATTTCTGACCTCTTTACTGAAACAGCAACACTGCTCCTGTCAACAAGCATCTGTCAGTTGACTCCTGTCAAAATTTAAACTTGCTGCGTCAGTTAGTTTGTGTTTGACAGCTATTTTTATCAGACTACTCACTAATTTGAGGAGAAAATGGAAAAAAGTGAATTTCGTGTGCTTATTAAGCATTATTTCTTGCGAAAAAAAACCATTACCGAGACCAAGGCTAAGCTTGATAAATGCTATGGGGACTCTGCACCATCGATTTCAATGGTAAAAAAGTGGTTTACTGAATTTCGTTGTGGCCGTACAAGCACTCAAGATGCCGAACGTCCTGGACGCCCAGTTGAGGTCTCTACACCCGAAACAATCGAAAAAATTCACGATATGGTGTTGGCCGACCGAAGATTGAAAGTGCGAGAGATTGTGGAAGCCGTAGGGATCTCGCATGGCTCAGTGGTTTCAACTTTGAATGATCACTTGGGCATGAGAAAGCTTTCCGCAAGATGGGTGCCGCGTTTGCTCACAGTCGACCACAAACGCAATCGTGTAACAACTTCACAGGAAGGTTTGGCGTTGTTTAATCGCAATATGGAGGAGTTTTTGCGCCGTTTTGTAACCGTGGACGAAACATGGATCCATCACAACACACCAGAGAACAAACAGTGGGTTTCTAAGGGTGAATCGGCGCCAAAGAAGGCCAAGGTGGGTTTGTCAGCCAATAAAGTTATGGCGACTGTTTTTTGGGATGCACGCGGGATAATCCACATTGACTACCTTCAAAAGGGAAGAACAATCAATGGGGAATATTGTGCCAACTTATTGGACCGATTCAATGACGATTTGAAAAAAAAACGACCTCATTTGGCCAAGAAAAAAGTTCTTTTCCACCAAGACAATGCAAGGGTGCACACATGTGCAGTTGCCATGTCAAAAATCCATGAATTGGGCTATGAATTGCTCCCTCATCCACCCTATTCTCCAGATTTGGCTCCGAGCGACTACTTCTAGTTCCCAAACCTGAAGAAATGGCTTGGTGGAAAAAGATTTGACTCCAATGATGAAGTCATCTCGCAAACAAAGGCCTATTTTGAGGACCTCGACAAATCATTTTTTTTGGAAGGGATAAAAAAATTGGAGAAGCGTTGGACAAAGTGTATAGAGCTCAAGGGAGACTACGTTGAAAAATAAAATTATTTTTTTATCAAAAAATCGGTGTTTTATTCCAAAAGTCACCGACTTATTGACCCGCCCTCGTACTATTATTTTAGTGCATTCATCTAAAATTTCATATAAATGTGATTATTAATTCGCGTTTTATCTCTAGTTAAACAGAATCATAATGGCAACTGAGACGATGATGGTGAAAATTGAGCATCGCGCTGTAATTAAATTTCTCACTAAGCAAGGAAAAAGTCAAAAAACTATTCATGAAGAGATGGTGGCTGTTTACCAGGGTTCCGCACCTTCATTATCAACTGTGCAAAAGTGGTCAAGTGAGTTCAAGAGAGGCAGAGAGAGCATTGAAGACGACCCCCGCTCCAGCGCTCCGGCTACTGCTTGTAGGGGAGAAAGCATCAAAGAAGTCGAAAAACTTGTTCTTGAGGATGCCCGTGAAAATGTGAAAATGATGGCAGAGATCACCAAGCTTTCAATTGGTACCATTCACACCATTCTTCATGACCATCTTAACCTTTCAAAGGTCAGTGCAAGGTGGGTGCCACGAATGCTCACAGCGCCTCAGAAAAAAGTGAGAATCGCATGCTGTGTTACGGTGTTATGGATCGAATTGTTACCGGGGACGAAACATGGGTCCACCACTATGACCCTGAAAGCAAACAAGATTCCATGCAGTGGCATAAAAAAGGAACAGACCCCCCGAAGAAGTTCAAAGTCACTCCGCCTGCCGGGAAGCTCATGGCCACAGTTTTTTGGGACTCAAAGGGAAACTTGCTCATTGAGTACAAAAAAAAAAGGTGAAACCATCAACGCCATATCCTACGCTTCCACTTTGCAAAAAGAAAAGACGGGGTAAACTCGCAGCGGGTGTGTTGCTTCTTCATGACAACGCTCCTGTTCACACGGCGCGAGTTTCCAAGGCTGCGGCGCGAGATTGTGGTTTCAAAGAAATCCAACACCCACCCTATAGTCCAGACCTTGCCCCTAGTGATTATTTCCTGTTTCCGGATTTGAAAAAATGTCTTCGTGGAAAAAGATTTTCGGATGATGAAGAACTCAAGTCGGCAATAAATGGGTATTTTGCAGAGAAAGAGGAAATTTATTTTTTTGAGGGTTTAAAAAAGCTTATCTCAAGATGTAACAAATGCATTGATGTTAGGGGAGATTATATTGAAAAATAAAAACAATTTAAATTGAATTAGAGAATATATTGAACGCCCCTCGTAATACAGACACATCAGCGATTTAAATATAAATATAAATAATTAAATATAAATATAAAAATATTTTTGACAAACTATTGACTTAGAAATGCAGAAATGCATTGTTTTCGTTCCGGAAAATCCAAAATGGAAATGAGCCCACCAGAGAAATCCAAAATGTGCATGGAGAGGATGTTCTCAACGGGTCCAAGTGTTGGTTCGGCGTTGGTTTGCAAAATTTGACGTAAAGAATGAGCCTCGTTCGGTTGCTGTTATGGTAAAGGAACTCAACGTAAGCTATATGACCATAAATCGACATCCAACAAATATGGGAAAGGCCATAAAGTTAGAAAAATGAACACCATACCACCTATCGCAAAATAATCTTCAGCAAAGAATCAAAGCTTGCACCGCACTTCTGCTGCGTCACAATTAAGAGCTGATTCTTTAGAATAACACGAAATGTCACCACCAATGGCTTAGTCCAGAAGACAAACCAGCACACATCTCAGAGATGAACTTCACCCGCTGAAGATTTTACTGTCTGTATGGTGAGATGCTTAAAGGAATAATCCATTTTGCGCATAAGAAGCGCGCGATCGAGGAAAGTGAGAAATGAGACACCAGGAACGAGATTGGGAAGTTTTACAAAAAGGTAAGAAAACATGCTAAGGATACAAACCCCGAACCGAAGCCTGTAGAGACGAACATGGGCACATAGTACATAGTAGATTGGCAGTAGATGTATAACGACGATGGTGGTCAAAATACAGCTGTCAGGTACAATGTAAGTTTCAACCAGGAAGATGTAGACCAACAATTCCGTCCACCCAACCCGGATGAAGTGAAGATAGCCATATCTAAAGCTTCAGGCCAATAAAGCTCCTGGAACGAATGGCATGACTGCCGAGCTCTTAAAAGCGGCAGGCGATGACTTGATATGGAACATACACCAACTCATCTGTAAAATATAGTCGGACAAAAGTATGCCTGGTGAATGGTACCTCAGCAATTGTCTGTCCGATCCTCAAGAAAGGAGACCCTCTGAACTACGGCATCAGTCTTCTTAACATCGCCCACAAGATTCTGTCGGCCGGATTGTATAAACGCCTGAAGGAAAGTACACCATCGATCAAATATTCATGACAGCATCTATAGAGACGAGCTATACAGAGCAATGTCTAGTTCTGGCATCCCTGCCAAATTCGTCGGTTTGTGTAGGATAAAGGAGGTTGGTAAAGAACTCTCCGAGCACTCTTTGATGTGCTCTTATCCGATTTCTTTAGCATTATTCTTGAAAGAATGGTGCAAAACTCATACGCCAACACAAGAGGCACAATCTTTCAAAAATCCGTTCAATTACTCGCATACGCCAATGATATTCACATAATCGGAAGAAAGCGGCGTAATGTCAGCGGCGCTCTCGCAAGTACTGAGGCGGAAGCGCCGAAGATGGGTTTAAGGGTCAATGAGGACAAGACCAAATATATTCTGTCAACCGGAAAGGACACATCCTCGACAGATATAATTTTGAAGCAGTTAACGAATTTGTCTACCTAGACTGCTTCTTTGGGCTAAGAAGGCAATTGACTAGCAAAGCCCTCTCCTGAACAACAACAACTGACCCTATACAGGACCTTAATAACCCCAGTCCTGTTCTGTAACCCAGAGTTATGGACCTTTTAGCAAAAATGGATGAGATTGCTCTCGGCTGAGAGCAAAATTCTTCGTGTGATTATCGGTCCGGTCTGCATAGACGGTGAGTGGAGGAATAGATACAATTATGAACTGAACGGGCCTTACAGCGACATCGACTTAGCCGGAAGAGTGAAGGTGTCTGGGTTATGAATCCTCCTCCGAGGGACCGCACCGTAGAGGAAGACCGTGACTCAGGAGTGGAAGGAGAGATCTCAATGAACTTAGTGTGCGAAACTGGAGACAGCTAGCTGTAGATCGAGGTGGCTGGAAACGCTTGTTGGTTGAAGTCCAGATCTACCCCTCAGTGGAACACGATAGATTCCGTCGATTCTCGGTGCCTTAAAATGTTTTAACGAGTTTTTCCAAACAGACTGTGGGTTCTGACATCATTATGACACATATGTGTAGACGTACCATGTGATTTGAGTAAAAGACCTGCTGATTAAAGGGTCGATTGGCGAGAGTTCTTCGGAATTGTTAGTAGGATTAGCTTGTGATTGTCGCACTTGGTCAATTCCATTCATTCGGTTTGGTAGCCTTAAATATGTTTGCACTTTTCCCATGCGCCCATTCAGAAGTGATTGCGGCTCGAAGAAAGCCAAAAAGTTGACGGCAAACATTCTCTTAGAACCTTGGACACCCATCACTTTCGTCTACTTTCGAATTTTCAAATGTCCGTTCGCCAAAAAAAAAAAAAAAAATAAATAACCAAAATATACACCTTTCCAATTAGGCTACCTAATGAATAACAAATCGCCGTACCGTTCCCTCCACCACCAACTATACATACTCGTAGTTCTGCTCAAAAAGTTTCAAATTTCAAATTTGAATTTTAAAATCTTTTCGCGCAGCTTCAAACACTCAATCGGCCGTTGGACCTACCTACTCGTATACGTAGTTAAGTGCGCTTAGTCTCTTCTATTCCGAGGTGTTGAGGTGATTGTTTACACGTTCTTCAAACTACATATTGACACTATTCTTTTGTGTGTATGAGCTGTATCCGCACAGTCGTATAGTGTATAGTATGACGGTAATGTGTTCCTAGTCTGATGATATTAAATTTCCTTTTTAAAATGTTCATCGGCTTTGTTCCTTTGATCTTTGTCGCGCCAAAGAGGAACCCAAGTTGTTTGTAATACTATATCGTCATTCGTACAAGATACACATGCACACTCACACTACCGAACAACGGTAAACATCACTTAATCATTATATGAAATTCACTCACACTCACACTCTGAAATCTAATATAATTGTGACATCTGACGAGAATCCCGAATTAATTAAATGCAAACGCACTTTGCATATCGTGTTTTCGAAGTTTAGTGAAACGGATAAGGCATACATCCATACATACGAGGACGATGAAATAATGAACTGGAAACGGGTACTGCAAAACATGAGTGTGAGTAGTTGAACGAGTAATTTGATTTATCTTTGAGACTCGTTTCATAAAGGATGTGGGACGATGTCAAGGATATTGGATTGCATAGAGATTTCATTTTAGATCGCTTTTGACTTTGACTTTGACCTTTGCATGAAAGGTAGAGTGGATTGAAGCTAAAAATAAAACAAAACTTATCAATGTCGAGCGCTTTTTTCGAATGCAACCACGGACGCACTTATGTCTACATTTTTCGACCAAGCTTACCAAACTCCACCACATTGTAATCCCTGTTCCAATCGGGAATTCAATTTCATGTGGCTGGATTCCATCTCAGCAAGCAAATTATTGACTATGGCCGCTTCTTTGTAAATAAACGCTCTTCGGTACAAGGCGCGCTGAAGTTTTGTTGACCTTGCCCGGCCAACTGTCTTTTGACTTTGGACATGCCGACTAATGCAACGGCATCAGAACTGCCCAGAATTGGCCAGACACTGATTCAGGAAAGGTATGTAGTCGGGTCGTCATAGATGGCTCCAAAAACGCGGTTGTGTCTTTGTGGAGGACGACAACCTTATTACGCAATCCAAATGGAAGAATCGGTGGCGAGACCGAAGTACTCGTATCTGCGTCTGAGGTGACAATCAAGCTACGCTTAAATCTTTAATCCCCTTAACTCCTCTCACTAGTTTAAGAACGCAAAGCATTCTCTGAGCCCAGTCGGAAATCTGAATTAACTGAGTCTTGTTCGGGTTCCAGGTAAGGTTCAGTGAAGAGTTTTTCAAGACTCGAAACTGAATTGGGACATATGAGCATAACTGTAGATATCATGACTCTACATATTGCCAGCTACAACTACAACTAAACGAATGCATCTCGACGTCTCTAGGAGGTCAAAACCTTTCCTGCTCTTTTTCTAACACTCCAAACGAAGATATTACCTTGTTAGTGATGGGCAAACCACAATGAGCCCATTAACTTTCGTCCTTTTATCGTAGCTGCTATACGTCTTTGTACTAGGATCGTATCAGCTTACTAAAGACATCAAGGTTTAACACTGACAAGCTTCGGGATGCCCAAATACGAAGAGAATTAAGCGACCACGTTTTCAGAAATTCAGATATCATCGAAAGCTCGGCTCCCATAAACACTGATATGGGTTGGAGCATCGTAAAAATTGTTTCTGCGTCCGGGGCAGATACCGTTGTCGGCAGAATGGCGAAAAGTCACAGCAAATCTTAGGAGTAAAATCTCTTAACTTCAAAATCCCGCATAGCAAGAAGGAAAAGGAGCCGCAGTGTAGTTTAAAACGCGACAGATTCATAGATGGACTGGATATCAAGGTTGAAGGAGCAGCATAAAGATCCGAACGAGGGACTGCTAAAATAACACGAGCAAGCAACTCTCTGATAGCCAAGCCCAAGATTTAGAGACGGAAACCGACTGACTTTAAATGAAGAACACTTTGGCGGAGTATTAATTCTCGAATTTTCACGTCCCAGTAATACTGAAATTGCAACAGCCATCAGGGCCTCAAAGAAAAACAAAGAAGTAGGCACAGATGGCATCCTGGTCGAACCCTTACAAGCCTTACCGAACCGATAAATGTTTTTTCCTTCATCAGTACATACTCGTAGCTGCATTCAACCGTCTTGAATCCAAGCTTACAGCGAATTGGCAACTAAGCTTCGGAAGGTTGAATTCATGTCCTATATTGCGAGCATTGCCCACAAGAAGATGTGGACAGCTGTTATGAGTATTGTTGCAGTGTGAGAACTATTGGATTCAATTTCGAATGTATACCTCTGTATGGATGTAGTACTTGGAAAGTTACCTAGGCTGTGACATTAGGGCTGTCAACTTTCGGGGATAGATTCTGTACAAGCTATGCAGTAAAATCTACTTACCCAATTAAGCAAACAAGGTCGCCCTAAGCAAACAAAAAAATCTAAATACCTTAGTATGACCTCGAAGATAGATTCCGAAGAATGGTGCATACACGAGTAGACCTAGATCTGAAATAGATGATCATGTCACAACTCTCTTACTTACGAGTATATAGTCCGGGTGGACCTGGGCTCCAACTAACGTGGCTCTCCATGTTCTTAGCCGCTTTCAATTATGCGCGCCAAGTTGGTTGAGGTCCTTCTCCACTTTGGCGACCCATCAGAGACAGGTCTTCCTCTGCTTTGTTGCTTCTTGGTGATAGATTCGAAGACTTTCCGAGCTGGGTCCATTACCTTTACAAGTGCCGGCCATCTAAGTTGATGAATTCCGACCCTTTTAGACAATTTCATGTCGCTGTAAATTTCTTGGTTAAATCTCCTCCTCCATTCTTAATCGATCCAGACCAGACTGTGGATCACTTAAAGCACTTTTCCCTCGAAACAACCAAGCACTCGCTATTTATTTTTTTTGCTTCTGCGCGGTAAAGAAGGACTAACGCTATAACCGCGAGAGGGCTCTGCCACTCAATTGCCTTTTGAGTCAAAAAATAAAAAATTGCAATAGTTACTCTGCGGAACCTAGTCCTTGACTACCTCGAAGTTATACCTGTCTGTTGTGGCCTTTGATCCGAGCTATCGTTGTTGTGTATGCTTTCTCGATGACAAGAGGTACTTTGGCTTTTCTCTCGATTACCATCAGACCCATCTTTGTTACTTCTGCTTCAAATGTGACAAATACCTTACAAACAGCCCGCTGTTTTCAGAAGATAATGTCCATGTCATCCGCATAGGCAAGTTGTACAGGCTCTGTGAGTTTCGCACAATTCTCTCAAGTATGATGTTTAAGACATGGCACGATAGTGGATCGTCGTGTTGGAAGTCCTTTTTGACATCAAAGGTATCTGTAAAATCATTACCGACTCTCAAGGAACCGCGAGGTTTCTCCATCATCATCAAGCAGAGCCGGACAAGTTAAGCAAGGATTCCAATTTCTGCCGATATACGCGGTCATAGGTGGCCATTAAATCGGAAACTAAGTGGTGGGTGCCGATTTGGAAATGGAGGGTCTTTTTCAAGGTCTGTCTTGATATACAAATCTGTCTGATTGTGGTTCTTCCAGGCCAGAGGCCACACTGATGAGAATCGATCAGTTGATTAACGAAAGGTTTTACGCGATTACCTAGAACGGCAGAGAAGATCTTACTACCGCCGCATCTGCATCGTCTGCAGCAACAGCCTTAAGTTTGGACATTCCTATCTTCTTAGTTCTTTCTCTCTAATAGTAGAATTTTGATGTTCATGGCCGTTTAACACCTTGCAAAAATAGTACTTCCGCATCCTCAGCACTGACTGCGAATCTACCAATAGGTTCTTGTGTTCGTACTTGGCATGTACTCGTAGCATCCTCTTTACCTTTCAATTTTACCGATTTCGTGGTTCTCGTGCTGATTTGACCTCGTTCAGAGAAGACGCAGAGTTCACGAGCTGCTGTGGTCCTCTTTTGAAGTAGTCATCGTCAAACCACGAGTTTCATTGTGGTGGTCGGGTGAAGTCTAGCGCGTTAGAGGCAGCATCTCCGATGGCTTATTGCACAGGGTATCGAACGAGGTATCAGAATCTTGTGATTGCAGCCTTCGGACGTCCAATTTCTCATAATATTTCCTCTTCCTAGCGGCGTTATGGAAATCCACACTCATACTTTGGTCACAGCAAGGTGAGTCAATTCCAGTCAATCTTGGCTCCTCGGAACCTTTGGACATCCAGAATATTGGAGTGATCAATCTGGTCAGTAGAAGATTGATCAAGTCCTGTTATGAATGTCGAGGCGCGGGAGCTGCGAAATCGATAAGCCTGAATTTGTTGTTGGATGTGGTGTCATGTAGGCTATATTTACCGAATGTGCTGCCAAAGATGCCATTCTTTAACAGTTTTGAGTCGAAATCGCTAGAACGATTTACACACACGTTTAGAACATTGAAGATATGTCTTGTAAAGGACATCATACAGACTGTTGGCGCCTGCGGGGAATATCAGACTGATGTTGACGAATTTACCCATGGCGCAGATTGTGAACAGGCACTCGTTCTCATGCCTGAAACTCAAACCATCTTGTCTAAGACTGGCTCTTATGACGAATACATATCCAAATAGTACCTGCTTGGTACCTCGGTGGTTTTAGTCTTTTTTAGCTCGATCCATTTCATCGCACTTCTTGGATGACGATTAGATCTGCTTTATAGCAGATTAGGGTCTGTCGAAGTAGTTCGGCTGGACGAGATCTGTGGCATTCGACGTGGATTACCGAAAATCGATTGCATTTTCGACTCCCATGGGTCGTCAAGAACATGTACACCGTTTCCAAAACTATGCTCAATAGAAGTCAATAGAAGTACGACTCTAGAGTCACCTGATGATGGCAGTGATACTCAATCGGAATAGGCTGATTCACGGATCGGAGAAGCTTTACCCCTATCACCATCTCCATCACCCGTCTCCGATGACGATAAAAAATGATTGAAGTCTACAATCTGAAACTGGGTAAAACAATCGCGAAGACATTGCCGGATTTTAACACATTTGAGTCTGAAGTGACAGACCATACAAATCGGAGGCGACTTCATGGTCATATTTCACAAATCCAGATCCACCCAACTTTACTGACACCTCTGAAGCAGATAGTCAGAAGCTGATCGATGCTCCAATCACTCTGATTATCAAGGAACGTCCAGCATTGGATTTTACTGCTTCGGAACAAACAATAAGCAGACCTTTGGAAAGTCCTGAATCCTCTGTGACAAAACTAAAAGCAGAAGAGAAAATACTGATGAAATTGATGGTCAAAAATGACCAACAGTTACCGACCATCACCGAAACTGAAACAACTATGCGCAATGACGACGAGCCCAAAAGTCAGCAGAAGGAAGGAGTTATAGAAAAACACCGCATACTCCTTCAATTCAATCACGGATCCGGACGGTAGAGGAGAACAGGAAGCCAAAGTGATCAATTAAATGGACACAATAACCAACAGTATTGAGACTAACTATAATCAAACGGAATCGGGATCAGGTACTCCCACCTGAAGAGCCGGATGAAGATGAGGAAGACCTGAACAGCAATAAAATCTCCAAGTCGCAGTGTAACACGATCAGATTCTTTTCATTCGACTCGTCGATGTCGAGGTCGAGGGAAAATTACAGTGCGCAATGTAAGACGCAGCTTGTCCTTTCAGAGTCCAGGAGGAGAATCTTAATCGTCAAGTGAACTCAGTATTGTCTCCAAAGCGTGCAAGTGATGAAATCTATTCTTAACTCACACAACAGTAGACTTACAAGCCAGAGTAACACTGAAGAACAGAAAACGCAGTCTGTAGCGAATGGAAATTCAAATTATTCCTCGATAAACTCACACAGCTTTTGCCAATGAGTAAAATTTTAAGAACCGAAGTTTCAAATCAGGACTGCGCAGTATGAATTTCTCGACTTGCCCAAAAGTCAAAGTCTCGATTAAAAACGAAAGAGACTACAACGTAAGATAGATGGACACAATGCCACAAGAACAGCTACTGTCAACTTGGTGGATGAAAGACATTATTGAAACTCGACTCGAACGAGGACTACGACCATCACAATGGCACCTATAAGAAAGAGAAATTCGAAGTTTTTATTTAGAAAGGAACCTTTTACCCACTATCAAAACCGCGGCCACAACTACAAACACCGTCGTGCGAAGCTAAAGCCAAAGCTTAAATTCAGTGGACGAATGTCCAATCCAGCACTCGTGGTTAGAGATTTTGCTCAAATCTATCAGTAGCAGCACGTTTCTCAGAAGTGATGGTCGTTCGACTCTTCTTAGGTCCACATCGGTGGCAAAAGCTGATGTGTAATCTAAACCTAATGCAGAGGCGATACAAGCACTGCGAAAAGCAGGCCTGAAGAAAAAGCCCCTGAAGCCCCTGATGTTCTCACAATCTAAGAAAGTGCCAAAATCGAGCTAAAGAACACCAAAACTTACATTCGCTATTTTTATTTATTTTTTTTTATAATTAGCTCGCGGTCAAGGGATTAGGTACCCTTAAAATGTTTGCACACAGACCGGGTGAGAGAATATGAGAGAGGATGGAAAGAGAGGTACCGGTGAACGCTGGTTTTAAATGTTTGAAGGTTATAATGACTAGGGAATAAAGAGCTAGGCAGGGCATTCCATAAGCGAGTTGTACGGCTTAGGAACGAATCACGATATTTTAGAGTACGTCCGAAAATGGGCTTGAGGGTATACTGATGAGCATTCATAGCGAGACGGGTGTTACGGTTGAAAGTTTGAATGGGCGGAATGCTACTGGCGGTTTCTATGGAGTACTGATGGTGAAAATAGCCATAAAAAAGAGTGAGACACAAGGCATTAAGTCGGTGTTCGAGAGTGTCCATTGTTTGAGTGATACTACTATAAGTTTATCGCACGGTTTTGAATCCTATTTAGCAGGTAGCACCCGATCCGACCAGATGTGGACATTGTACTCCAATTTCGGGCGGATAAATGCCTTATATATTGAAGCCTGATCAGAGGCGGTGAAGTATTTCTTACATCGCTTGAGGAAACCTAGACATTTCGCAGCATTTTTGGCGACATCAAAATTTAGGGTCATTCCAACGTAGGTTGTCACTGACATACATATCGAGAAAGGAAAGTTTTTCGGTTTCAAGTGTTTGGATTGCACTTTAACGACAGCAGACAGCATTGTGTTGTTCCACTCTGTTTATAAATAGATCCCCAATTAGTTATGCTGCTAATATCGAAATTTAATGAGCTTAACATATGTACGCTGCCGTTGTCGTTCCACAGCCGAAGAAGAGGGACGTGAGTCCGGCAACGAATATGGAAAGCAGGGAGTACTCTCGTCAGCAAAGGAATATATTGAATTAGAAGTAGCAGAAAAAAGATCGTTAATGAAAATTAAAAAGAGTGTCGGAGACAGAACGGAGCCCTGGGGCACACCAGCATTTATTTTGTGAATATCAGACTTGAAACCATCCAAGACATCTTGAATTGAACGTTCCGTAAGGTAGTTTCTAATCCATTGAAGAAGAGACACATCGATCCCAAATACACGTATTTTCGACGAAAGAGCCTGATGTCAAACTCTGTCAAATGCCTTAGAAACATCAAGGGCAACTATCTTGCTTTCGCCAGATTGATGTACGCTTCGGTGAGACATGCCATCAAATCACCAGTGGAAATGTTGTTACGAAAATCATATTGCCGGTCATTGAGAAGTTTTCGTGAGCTGACGATTTATCAGCGTTTCCATGACCTTGGAAAGAAGGGACGTTAGTGCAATGGGTCTGTAGGAGGAGAGAGAAGAAGATTCGCCTTTCTTAGGGACGGGCTTGATAAATGCTGTTTTCCATCTGCTCAGGAAGTGTCCTAAAGAGTAGGATTGATGAAAAAACTTACGCAGTGATTTTGCCAGCGTGGAAAAAAAACCTGGGGGAATATACCATCTGGACCAGCGGATTTATGTACGAGTATGTTCAGATTTTTACACGAGCACGAAAGTGGATTCGTCACATTGAATATTAGATGCACTTAAGTGTTGGCGAAGAAGTGTTGAGCTGGGTGCAAAGTGTGTAGCAAACAGATTGGACTTCTCTAAAGAGCTGACAGCTGGAATGTGGTTTTAAATGAGCGTTGGAATCAAGTTCTAATATTTTTGACGTACGACCAAAAATGTTTACTACCTTTGGGACGTTGTAGTAATTTTTTCCTCAGTTTTTGGTCGTATTGGAATCTTACACGGTTAAGAAAGACGTTGCAGTCATTCCTGGCTCGTTTAAACTTTTTTCGGTTTTCCTCGGTCGGGTTGGTCTTGAAGGACTGAAAAAACATTTCTCTAACCCTAAAAGCCTCTTTACAGCTCGAGTCGTACAACGCCTTTTCTTTTGGTTTGAGACTCGTCATCCGATCTCAAGGATCTCATTCCAAAGAGAATGGTATCTGTGATCATATCAGCAGCAGCATCCACATCGTTATCGAGGAAACATAACGACCAGTTAAAATTCCTAAAGAAGCTGTTAAGACCGCTCCAGTTGGCTTTCTCGTATTGCCATACGGTTCTTTTAGGAATTTTTTCTCTAACAGTGTGGTCGGTGTACGAGAAATTAGCTGATATGACACAATGGTCCGACGAGCCTAGAGGGGAGATCACATCAACGGTGTACTTATCAGGGTGAGAAGTTAAAAACAAGTCCAGGGTGTTGGCGGTATGACTATCAACGTCTTTACAAGCTGCGTTAGGTTGTTTTCCGCAGCGAAGATCTCAACACACCGTCTTTCGGGTGTTGTATGTCCAGAATGTCGAAGCCACCCAGAATTGTGTATATTGAAGTCGCCCGTAATAACGATTTCAGTATGAGGATACAGGGATACAATTCTTTGAATGGAGTCAGACAGCGCATCAAACTCGTTTAAAGTTGAATTGCTGTCCAGTTTGCGGCTTCTGTAAATAAAGCAGTAGTGGATAATTTGCTGACGGAGATGAAATTGTAACCACATGAAATTGAATTCCGAATTGGAACAGGGACTACATTGTAGTGGAGTTTTGTAAGCTACGCACGTAAATGGCGTGACCGCAGTGAGAGAAGAATGAAAGCACTATTTCGTAGCCAGATAGAAAATTCAGAAGCACGTTCCATATCTGACTACATCCCCCTTAAAACCGACTCTTAAACCTCTATGGTAACATCGCCATCAACACACCATCTGCTCCGTCGCCACCTCAGCCAATCATCCGAGGTGTTGTTATTAAACAACTTCGCTCTAAATTGATCCCAGAGACCAACTAAAATACTTTCGGTGATAAGGACCTCAAGAGGACCTAGTTCTTCCGATTTTTTACCGCTGGCATTCACACTAAGGGACAAAGTCACAAATAAAGATACAAGGAGCTCGGATTTACACTGTGTGTCAAAAATCATTTAACTGTCTAGCTTAGCAGGGCATGCCACAGTGGTTCGTACGTCGGGTTCAAGTCCAGCACAATACATTGAGAAACGTAAAACTACTTCTGACCACAGCGCCCTCTGTCTGCCTATGGAAACAAAATGATTTACACTTGAGTATTTCTAGCGCATCTTCGGCTTATGTTGTAGAAAAAGATAACCTGGTCACCCTTCAGATACATATTTGTAGTTGTAAAATTAAGATGAAGATGGGTACTCCCAGTCAGTATCAAGAGGTTCTGTTTCATTTTGTTGGTAAACTCACCTCACATCACACCTGAAACGTGATTCGGTGTCAAGGACAGCAACCAAGTACCCATATCTACTATGATACGAGTACTTTGGCCAAAAATAGAATTTATTTTCCATTGTCACGCCCGTTCAATACTCGTACAACCTAAGAGATTATTACCTGATTTGGTTTTAATGAATTATGAACCTCGTGGGCATATTATCTATCACAAAAGTCAATTAATCATGCAACAATACTGGAGAATACTCATAGCTCATTGGTTCACGGCCAAACTCAGTAAAAATGTAGACGACCAAGGAGGAAATCGTCCGAGACAGGGACATGGATGTATCGTATCCATCAAGCAGGACATTTGATAGCTCAGATAACTCTATGATTAAAATTATACTCGTATCAACAATAAACAAATACAAATGCAAATGAAGATGGAAATCTAATGAGAAGCTTCAGCTCGAAAGGCAAAAAGGCAAAAAGGCAAAAAGGAAAAAAGGAAAAAACCTTGAAAATTGAGAATGACGTTTAATTGAAAACCGAAACGTCTGCCTTTATCGGTCTCAGGGATTTTTCCCAATTCCACTCTGCTCACGTTCGCAGATATTAAATTCCAGTTGGGTGTACTGAAAAATCACAGAATTTTAGTTGTTGTTGGCTGCACGATGGAGTCGTTTTTGTTTCGGTAATATGACCAGGCAAAAGGCTGCATGTGGCATGTACCACAATATGACTATGCAATTCTATATCCTTTTCGTGTGTCGTTTCGTATGTTGTCATGACGATATCCTTTTGGTCTGCAAATGGTGTCAGATGGTGGTGGTACCGCTCGTCGTTTGTACGAGTAGTATCATGATACGTGCATGCTCTGTGCCGTCATTATAATCATGATATGAGGAACAACACTGCAGTCTCACTTGTTACCGGGGCAAGAGTTTGGTGTACGTGTCACACTACTATAAATACGAATACGAGAACACAATTCCACTGGTGCTGTTGCATGGTTGGCATTTGTTAATTTTGGTTTGAATTTGATATGAATTCGAAAATACGTGTACGAGTATCTACGTGAGGAGAGTATTACTTGATATTTGCTGGATTGGGATTTTTTTTTTCAATTAAAATGACGGATTGGCAGACGGCTTTGTGGACTGGTGAAATGAGGGACTGATAGAAACAAGAACTATGTACTAACAGTGTGGACTTAGTGCTCCGGTCCAAAGCCGACCGAAGGTGGTACCTATACAAGAAACAGTTTTCCTATAAGTAATCCATGTATGGACCCAGACTTTGGGGTTCATAAGTCTTGAAAAGATCGATCAAGTAGCGATTAGAAATCTTCGAAAATTGCTCTCAAAACGCGATGCACTAGAGACTATCTAGGGAAGTGTGATATTGATCTTGAAATCACAACCATTCTTGTACTCCATCATTAGGTAAACCATAGTTTCATAGTACCGACAGGGGAAACCCGAAAAAGTTCCAACGAACAAGGAATGACTCCAACGCTGACCAAAAATTGAGGCAAACAGTACTACAGGGTCCCAAATGTAGTAAAAACTTTTGGTAGTTCGCTAAAAACATGACAAATTATGTTTCATCTTTCATCCCTACCTACGCTCATTTATAGTGGCATTTCAGCTGTCAGCCCTGTAGACAATGCCAATCTGGACACTTTGCGGCCGGCTCAACACTTCCATTCGGGTAGTAGCAAGAGTACATAAAGCTGGTTCAAGTGGTATATCTGCCCTTCCAAGTCGCCTTGGGTAAGCTTCTTCATCAATTCTATTCTTTTGGACTTTTTGCAATTTTTCGAATTTTTGCGAATTTTCTCCTCTCTCCCTTCTTACCAAAGTCATGGAAACGCGGATACCTTGTGACACGAAAACTGCACAATGGCCGGTAGTGTGGTTATAGAAACAGATCCACTGCTGACCTGATGACATGTCTCACCGAAAAGCGGAACCATAATCTACACCAATTCGACGAAAGCAAGATAGTAGTACTTGATATTTCAAAGACATTCCCCAGAGTTTGGCATCAGTTCCTTTTGTCGAAAATGCGTTGATTTAGGATCGGCAAACCTTTTCTTCAATTCAAGTTTCAAGCCTGGTAAATGCTGGTGTGCCTTAGGGTCCTGTTCTCTCTCTTATCTCCACTTATAATTCAATACAGTCGTTTCTTCTCACATCATCGCTCTTTGACGTCCCCAAAAATATTGTGAAAATATCTAGGTTTCCTCAAGCCATGCAAGATATATTTTACTCCAATGTATTAGGGTCAACAATGCCTAATGGTCTTACTTATTTACTTAATTAAGGTGGCGCTACAATCCGGGTGGAACTGGGTCTCAAAAAACAAGCGTCTCCAGCCAGCTCGATTTTTAGGTAGCTGGCTACAGCAGTTGGTTGAGGTCCCCTTCGAGTTGCGTGCGCCACCTGAGTTGCAGTCTTTCCAAACCGCGCCATCCTCAAGGGCGGATTTGAAAATTTTTCAGACCGGAGCAATGCTGTCCGACTTTCACTCTTCTGGCTAAGTCGATGTCGCTGTACAGCCCGCCCAATTAACAAGGCTTCGCCCTTTAATGACGTAAACATCTTCAGATGACGTTACCGAAGTTTGCTACGATTCGCTTAGTCACAAGTTGCCGGTCATAAGTCTTGTTGGCGGCTGGACCACCGGTAGTCCCTACCAGGACTTAAATCACGGTACCATGGGAGTCAGGAGCCCCCCGGATCTCGGTCCGGGCCTGACTTGTTAAAGGTAGGCCCCCTTGTGGGAGCGTCATGGTGGCTGTGGTTTAAACCCAAAATCGCGGGAAGGGTCTTCCTTTGGTTGACCCAATGTAGAGTTGCAATAAGTACTGGGTGCTGCGACCCTAAGAGCAGTAAGAGGTTAAAAATCAGACAATATGTACAGCCCGTACAGCTCGTCGTTGTATTTCCTCCTCCACTCACCGTCTATACAGACGGGACCGAAAATCACCAGAAGAATGTTCCTCTCAAACCCGCTAGGAGCACCCTCATCCATTTTTGGTAAAGTCCATGACTCCGCAAAGTCCTTCTTAGCCCAAAGACCAGCGATTGGCAAAAATTCTTAACTACCTCAAATTTATATCTGTCGAGGTTGACGTTCTATCCGAGACGTCAGTCTGGTGTCCTTTCTGGTTGACAACATACACTGGGTGACAAGATAGCAATGATAGTTTCTCAAATTGCTGTATTTCAGCAGCTGTCAAGGCTATCAATGACATCTAGCTGTCAAAATATTCAATGACGTTTGCCATTTCATAGTGCACCGTTTTACGCTTGTACGGAAATTATTAAAAAATATAGAAATTCCGGTTCAGTTGTAAATACGCAACGTGAATTTCGTCGTGAGGTCGGTCGTCATCATGGAAAAGTTTGAGCTTGAGTACACTATTCCAGATCTTATGCCAACAACCAAACAGAGATTGGTGCGAAATGAAGAAAACATGGCCATTATCGAAGAAGACACAGAAATGTCGATTCGGCGCCGATCAGCTAAATTAGGCATCGCGAGAGTCAACCCGGCTTATTTTGCGGTTGGATTTGGGCCTATATCTACATAAGATTGTGATGACGCAAGAATTGAGGCCGATCGACCACAGAGAACGCCGTGAGTTCGCTGATTGGGCGCTAGAAATTTTGGCCGGAGATCCAGATTTTGGCCAAAAAAGCATCTTCTTGGACGAAGCCCATTTTTGGCTCAGCAGCAATGTCGACAAGCAAAATTGCCGTTTCGACCAAGCATCAATGCATCCACAAAGATTGACTGTGCGGTGCGGCATCATCGGACCTTATTTCTTTCGAAATGAGGAAGGAGACACCGTTACCGTCGATGGTCTCAGGTAAAGAGCGATATTGACCGACTTTCTGTGGTCAGAGCTCGATATATCCGAGCTGTGGTTCCAACAAGGCGGTGCTACATGCTATACAAGCGACGCAATGCTCGAAGTTGCAAAGGAAAAATTTGGCGATTGGGTCGTCATCTCACGGCGAGCATTCATCAATTGGGCACCGAGATCATGCGATTTGACGAGCTCGAGGCCAACATTCGAGACGCTATTGCCGAAATAACGCCGCACATATTGGACCGAGTCATCGAAAGCTAGACCGACCGCTTGAAGCACTGCCAGTGAAGCCGAGGCGGTCATTGGAATGATGTGCTATCCACATATAAGGGGTTCATGCCATGTAGCTTCAAAATAAAGCCTCACATATCGCGTGAGAAATCGGTGAGTTCTTTACTGAGCTCGATGGAGCAGCGTGCATTCTCCATCGTCATCCTTCACAAGCGAATGAGTTTGGCAGGGATGTCAAAACTAGACATTGCTGTATATACGAGGGGCGCTCAATATATTCTCGGTATCGATATGAAGGAAAATGCGAATTCAATTTAAATTGTTTTTATTTTTCAATATAATCTCCCCTAACATCAATGCATTTGTTACATCTTGAGATAAGCTTTTTTAAACCCTCAAAAAAATAAATTTCCTCTTTCTCTGCAAAATACCCATTTATTGCCGACTTGAGTTCTTCATCATCCGAAAATCTTTTTCCACGAAGACATTTTTTCAAATCCGGAAACAGGAAATAATCCCTAGGGGCAAGGTTTGGACTATAGGGTGGGTGTTGGATTTCTTCGAAACCACAATCTCGCGCAGCAGCCTTGGAAACTCGCGCCGTGTGAACAGGAGCGTTGTCATGAAGAAGCAACACACCCGCTGCGAGTTTACCCCGTCTTTTCTTTTTAATTTCCTCCCGCAAATTATGCAAAGTGGAAGCGTAGGATGTGGCGTTGATGGTTTCACCTTTTTTTTTGTACTCAATGAGCAAGATTCCCTTTGAGTCCCAAAAAACTGTGGCCATGAGCTTCCCGGCAGACGGAGTGACTTTGAACTTCTTCGGGGGGTCTGTTCCTTTTTTATGCCACTGCATGGACTCTTGTTTGCTTTCAGGGTCATAGTGGTGGACCCATGTTTCGTCCCCAGTAACAATTCGATCCATAACACCGTCCGCGTTCTCACTACACATCTCCAAAAGCTCTCTACAGCATGCGATTCTCACTTTTTTCTGAGGCGCTGTGAGCATCGTGGCACCCACCTTGCACTGACCTTTGAAAGGTTAAGATGGTCATGAAGAATGGTGTGAATGGTACCAATTGAAAGCTTGGTGATCTCTGCCATCATTTTCACCTTTATTCGGGCATCCTCAAGAACAAGTTTTTCGACTTCTTTGATGCTTTCTCCCGTACAAGCAGTAGCCGGGGCGCCGGAGCGGGGGTCGTCTTCAATGCTCTCTCTGCCTCTCTTGAACTCACTTGACCACTTTTGCACAGTTGATAATGAAGGTGCGGAACCCTGGTAAACAGCCACCATCTCTTCATGAATAGTTTTTTGACTTTTTCCTTGCTTAGTGAGAAATTTAATTACAGCGCGATGCTCAATTTTCGCCATCATCGTCTCAGTTGCCATTATGATTCTGTTTAACTAGAGATAAAACGCGAATTAATAATCACATTTATATGAAATTTTACATGAATGCACTAAAATAATAGTATTACTTGATAAATAAGTCAATTTATATATACAACCACAGTTTCACCCCGATACCGAGAATATGTTGAACGCCCCTCGTAGATCGTCTCTATTGTTGCTGCCATGAATATTTGGTCAACGGCGTACTTTCCTGAAACACCTTCAGGCGTTCACGCAATACGGCAGATAGGATCTTGTAGGCGATATTAAGAAGATTGATGCCCTTTACTACATCATCGCCTGCTGCTTTGAAGAGCTCGGCAGTTAGACCACCCGCTCCAGCAGCTACTCGTATATTGGACTTAAGCTTAGATATGGCTATCTTCACCTCACGAAGGTCGTGTGGACGGCATTGTTAGTCTACATCGTCCAGGTTGAAAGGTTCATTCTTCCTGACAGCGGTATTTGGTTCGTCATCGCCGTTATGCAGTCTATAGAAATGCTCTTTCGAAATTCGTTTTACCATTTGGTAAAACTTCCGAATCTCATCCCTGTGAAATGTGGGATTTAAGCTGACATAGGGGCAACTATCACAATGCTGACTATAAAATTGTGCAAGATTTAATCTACCTAAAGAGAGCCTAAAATTTGGTTTATGAAATCAAAGTCATTGACAACCCAAAAATAGAAATCACGGCGAAAATTCCTTTCTTTTTTGTGGGAATCATCCAGAGGTAGCACGTTGATTCAATTGGTTGATTGTCTCACTTCATATAAAGGATACTAATAGAAGAAAACCCCACACCAGCATACATTTCCATGGTAGTTCCGGTTTTAATTACTTACCTACCCTACACCATATCCTAGTTTTCCCTTTATTTAGAAAAGAACTTTACAACAACAGCAACGAAAACAAAAAAAACACCAACCAACAAAAGACAAGAGCTATTTTTTGCCCTTGTTCTTGTATTCAACTAATTCGTGTATCAAGTATCTTTCACTACTGTATCCTATGTCTTGATAAATGGATATTCATTTACCTACCTCTCTATGCACCCCACCGGTTATTTAGTTTGACTCAAACTCAAACTCAAAGCTACTGCCTCCTGTGTCTGCAGAAGTATCTATTTCACACTACACCGCAGCAAACGGCTCACATGGCGGAATCTATAATATCCTAAACGTATTCGATTTCATAAAACTCATTATTCTAGCAAAAATATTAAATTATCCACACATACATGCACACACCCAACACCCTAAAACACACACAGACATGCCCGAACAAATACCAATAACTGCAACAGCAGAGTTAAATTAAAATGAGTGATTCCCTTAGTTCCAAAGTGAAGAACTGTTCACTTGAGATGTTTTGTTTTCTTCTTGTGAAAATGGATATTTTCGTACAAAGTCGGGACTGGGAGGGCCACACCACATCACACCACACCACACCACTCAGAATTTTGTAGTTTTGACAGTGTGACCAGACCAGAATTTGCATCTTTTTTATTGGTTCTTTTTTTTTTGCAACAGTATACGAAGAAACATAGTGTCTGTTTGTTTGTTCGCTCATAAATCACCTATCAGTGATTCGATTTTGTAGCGATTTCGTTTTACATTATAGTATATGTGTTGGACTAGTTTTATTACACCTAGGTTCACTTCACCATGCCATAGCGTACGCAGACGACTTAATCGCGTACAGATCAGGTCCAAAGATTGGAGTCATTAATATAATAGTTTTGCAAAGGGACTTTGATAAAATGAAACGATATTACGATGACTGGAAGTTGAAAATCAACTTTCAGAAGTCGGAAACCATTCTGTTTAGGACGCCTTTGTCTGGGGCCTCTACTGACACCAGAAAGAAATTTTCAATCGGAGGACAATATGGGCAGCCACTTGCTTGTCGAAATGCAGTCAGATACCTTGGGATCTGTCTAGATCAATATCTGTATTTTAACAAACATTTAGATGTTGCTCTGGCCAGAGCCAAAGGTGCTTTTACCCTCACAGAGAGACTGTTTGATAGCAGCTCGATGCGAGGGTAAAAGTGATCTGCTACATGGCACTTATCCGGCCCATGCTGGTTGGCTGCTATAAAACAGAAGTCGCATCGCCATTTTTGATGAGCATATTATGAAGAATACCGTATACGCAAGTGGTTTACTGGTGGTCGAAGGCCGTTTCCAAGTCAACCAGGCAGTGGTTTTTGCTTTTATTCCATTGGATACCTAACACCAGTTTAGACGCGACATGCATGACATCATGCCCCGCCTTAAAACCGAACTGATTATCCGGAACTATATTTCTGTCCTCAGACTGAGTCAAAACTCTATTGATTACCTTTTCGAACACCCTACTGATATTCGGAAGGAGAGTTATCGACCGGAGATTCGCCGGATTGGATGTATCTTTACCTCTTCTAGGGATGGGATAAACGACCGCAGTTTTCCAATTCATTGCATTGTAAAACAGGGTGGTGTAAATGTCTACCGCTTCTAGAGGGAGATGTCGAAGCACAATATTCTGTATTCCATCGATTCCCACTGATTTTTTACTTCTTATTGTGTTGAAGATCTCATGGAATTCTTCCTTTGAGATGAACGGGGGTAGGTCCTCTTCATTGGCGATGACATTATTTGCCATATTCTAGTCACTGAACTGGGTGAAACCCGAGCTCTCGAATCGTCAGTTCTGTATGTCATTTCGCAGGTAGAAATTGTGCAGAAGGACTCGATTCTCCAATGACATCAATGGTTTTATACACTTCCTGAAAAGTCACTGCCATGGCCTCAACCTTCTCCTGAGGATCTAAGAAACTATCATCATTTGCGACTTCTCTTGGTTCTACGAGTATTTTAAGGCCAGAAGGCCTTTCTTACGAAGGACAACATGAAAATCGCTGACTTCTTACAGACGTTGGAAGCATACCATCTGCAGTTATGCTCAAACGAAATCTCATTGCCAATGGAAGCCCTTGCCGAGGATGCAGGCCTTTAAACCCTGCATAGAAAGTTTATCAGCAATTTCCTGCGATTCTATTGTGACCTGTGGTACAAACAAATCTCAGTAGATTCAGTCTTCTTCCGTCAGAGGCTTGGATCCTCAAACTAGCTTGGAAGTAATAAGAGGGCTCATCAAGGCCTTAACTACTGTAAATTTAATTCGAATACTTAAGCTCTGTCGTAAATTATCAGGAAATTGCGATGCCGATTTTAAACGTGGGGTTAGAGAAGTGTGGTTTAAATCAGACAGTCAGTCTATCGGTGACAGCAAAATGTTTCTTAGACTTAAATCTGTATACTAGAGTAGCTCGTCCGACTTTGACATACGCATTTTTTTTTATATATAATTTGTACTCGCTCAAGGGATTTATGTACCCTTAAAATGTTTGCACACAGAGCGGGCGAAGGAAAATCAGGGAGGATGAAAAGAGAGGTACTGGTGAACGCTGGTTTTAAATGTTTGAAGGTTATAATGACTAGGGAATAAAGAGCTAGACAGGGCATTCCATAAGCGAGTTGTATGGCTTAGGAACGAATCACAATATTTTAGAGTAAGTCGGAAAGTGGGCTTGAGGGTATACTGATGAGCATTCATAGCGAGACGGGTGTTGCGGTTAAAAGTTTGAAGGGGCGGAATGCTACTGGCGATTTCAGTGGAGCACTGGTGGTGGAAATAGCAATAAAACAGGGTGAGACACAAGACATTACGTCGGTATTAGAGGGTGTTTATTGTTTGAGTGATATTAGTATCACCTATGAGTTTAATCGCACGGGTTGAATCCTATCTAGCAGGTGCAGAGATGCTTTGGAAGCACCCGACCAGATGTGGGCATTGTACTCCAATTTCGGGACGATAAATGCCTTATATATTGAGGCCAGATCAGAGGCGGTGAAGTATTTCTTACATCGCTTGAAGAAACATAGACATTTCGCAGCATTTTTGACGACATCGAATATGTGGTCATTCCAACGTAAGCTTTCACTGACACACATACTGAGAATGGAAAGTTTATCGGTATCGACAGCATTGTATTTTGTAAGCATTAAATTCTACTCTGTTGGTGGTTCCCCAATTGGTTATGCTGTTGATATCGGAATGCCAAAAAGCAGGGCCGTGAACCCGGGAACGAATATGAAAAGCAGAAAGTACTGTCATCAGCAAAGGAATATATTGGATTAGAAGTAGCAGTCAAGAGATCATTAATGAAAATTAAAAAGAGTACCGGGGACAGAATGGAGCCCTGGGGCACACCAGCATTTATTTTGTGAATATCAGACTTGAAACCATCCAAGACAACTTGAATTGATCGTTCCGAAAGGTAGTTTCTAATCCATTGAAGAAGAGACACATCGATCCCAAATACACGTATTTTCGACGAAAGAGACTGATGCCAAACTCTGTCAAATGCCTTAGAAATATCAAGGGCAACTATCTTGCTTTCGCCAGATTGATGTACGCTTTGGTTCCACTTTTCGGTGAGAAATGCCATCAAATCACCAGTGGACCTGTTGCTACGAAAACCGTACTGCCGGTCATTGAGAAGTTTTCGTGTTTCGAGATATTTCATGAGCTGACAATTTATCAGTGTTTCCATGACCTTGGAAAGAAGGGACGTAAGTGCAATGGGTCTGTAGGAGGAGAGAGAAGATGATTCGCCTTTTTTAGGGACGGGCTGGACAAATGCTGTTTTTCATTTGCTCGGAAAGAGTCCTAAAGAGTAGGATTGATGAAAAAGCTTACGCAGTGGTTTTGCCAACGTGGAAGAACACCTCTTCAGAAGAAGGGGAGATATACCATCTGGACCAGCGGATTTATGTATGTTGAGATCTTTAAGTACTCTTGCTACTACACGAGTGCGAAAGTAGATTCGTCCCATTGAAGATTCGACGTACTCCAGTGTAGGCGGAGACAAAGCACAATCTAGGAGTGTGGAATTGGCCGCAAAGTATGCAGCAAGCAGATTGGCCTTGTCTAAAGAGCTGACAGCTGGAATGTCATTGTAAATGAGCGTTGGGATGGAGGATGAGGCGGAATTTCTAATGTTTTTGACGAACGACCAAACATTTTTACTGCCTTTAGGACATTGCAGGATTTTTTGCCTCAACTTTTGGTCGTATAGGAATTTTACACGCTTAAGAAAGGCGCTGCAGTCATGTCTGCCTCGTTTGAACTTTTTTCGGTTTTCCTCTGTCGGGTTGGTCTTGTAGGACCGAATAAACATTTCTCTAACCCTGATAGCCTCTTCACAGCTTGAGTCGTACCATGCCTTTTCTTTTGGTTTGATACTCGTCATCCGATGAGGGATAAAGGATCTCATTCCAAAGAGAATGGTGTCTGTAATCATATCAGCAGCGGTATTCACGTCGTTATCGAGGAAGCATAACGTAACTGGTCGTTAGCTGTTAAGACCGCTCCAGTTGGCTTCTCGTATTGCCATACGGTTCTGTTAGGAATTTTTTCTCTAACTGTGTGGTCGGTGTACGAGAAATTAGCTAATATGACACAATGGTCCGACGAGCCTAGAGGGGAGAGCACATCAACGGTGTACTTATCAGGGTGAGAAGTCAAAAACAAGTCCAGGGTGTTGGCGGTATGACTATGACGGCCACTTTTTGTGTATGCAATGGAGTCTCTTGAAGGATACTATATGTGGGTTTGTTTCTGTCCAATAACGCATATAGTATTTTGCTTATTGACAAAGCCATTAAGCCAAAAATGAGCTTCCTTGCTGGAGATAATTTTTCGATGAAATTCAGGATTTTCTTCAAGCTTTTGGGGAGCCCAATCGGAGAAGTTTCGGCGTTTCAAATGGTCAAGAGGCTTCGTGAGTTAATTTCATCTTGTGGACTGAGAGATTCTAAATTCCTGTGAACCGAGTGGAATTGACGGATTTGGCTCATTTTGAACTGAAGTGAACACGTTGACTCGAATTTATTCACTATAGCACGCACAGCCTGTCTGGTGGGACGATTATTACGACTGAAAATTGGTGCAAGCGTAGAAGTTTTTAATAATTTCCAAACGTTGCTCGTTCCTGAACTTCACCATGATAAAAATGTAAACCTTGACTGACGTTTTGACATTGACAGGTCACAAAAAAAAGTTTAAGGGTGCGTTTATATTAAAATACAAAATTGCTATGTCAGTTGTAAGGCTTGGATATAAATCCGAAAGTGGACTTGAGTGTAAACTGATGAACTTCATAGCGAACGGGCGTTCGAAAACTTGAGGGAGCGGAATGCTACTGGCATTTTCAACTCTGGTAGTGAAAACAACGATAGGACAAGGTAAGGCAATATACTTTACGTCGGTGCCTGAAAGCAATCACAGATCTGCCCATTGTACTCCAATTTTAGCCAGATAAATCCCTTATATATTGATTCCAAATCAGAGAAGGGAAACAAACTATCACTGCTATTCAAAATGAACAACTATGACATAGGCTGCTATGACAGATATGCACTTACGGCCAGATAGAGCAAAATGCCACCAAAGCATATTTCTGTGAGGTGCTCGACAAAACTTACAAGCGATGTTCCAAGAATGAGCTGAGAAACGTTTCAGATGGTAAAAAATGAGGACATCTTCGATACTTTAATCGGAAAACATAGCCCACACGACACCATGTCTAGAAACGCATTTAATATACTCTCCTGTGGGGCGGAATATCACTAGAGCTAGCATACGGTTACTTTGCCTCAATATTCATCTGAGCGGTCATCTGAGTCACCGATCATGTTGCGCTTGGCGCAGAGTACTCCTTCATTATTATACATGTCTGGACATTTTGGATGGCGAATAAAGACTCATACCTCTAGCTAGTGTCAAGCCAAGCTGCGCCTATGGATATCTCAGATGCCGCAATAACTGAGTAATACTGTGAGGAAATTTAATGACGAACGGCCGCAAACGCTACAAGCCGCTAGAACCTTTGCTGATCGTACATATATCTCTTCAACGTGAAATGCTAAAGATCAGTAGGATCAGTTCCAAGAAGCCGTCTGAAATGCTTTAACCGATCTCCTGGGCTTCACTCGAACTATGTGAACTTCTGAAATTGTTTGTCAGTGATTCGATTTGCCCTATCAGCTCGAATTTAGGTGTCCCGATAAGTCCACAATTGGCCAAATATTCACATCAAAACCGATTTCGAAAAAAATTCAAGAAGTCCAGATCGATGCTCGATACCTCGTTTGTTGTGGCATCTCTGCTAAACTTATCGAATTGTACACAATTGATGATGAACAAGGCTCGCTACTCCCTTCGGTCTGGAACTATCTCATCCAGACCCTTGATATCACACAAAGGGGTGTGACTTCTTGAGAAAATTGCGACAAAATCGGAAGCTAACTCCAGACGGATTTTCAAATTTGATTCGAAGACGATTGTATCCTAGATTCAATTGCCGCAATAAGCATTACCATGGGATCGCAAATAACGCCTCCGATATACTAATAGATTCGTAGAGCTGGCCATAATAATGCGAGCATTTCCATTCAGGTGGTGTACTAACCACAGAACTGCTGGATTTGGTGTACAAAGAATCTAACAGCATCATTTACAGCCTCTTTGACACATTCTTTGATGTTGAATTGTAGCCAAAAAATTACAGGTACATCGGACAATGATAGAAAATTTTATACGTCCGGCAGTTCTGACGTCTGGTTCCAAGTGGATATCTCGCTTAGCCTCTGCGTTCATCAGATTTGACGATTCAAATCATCTTGGCCCACCCTCTTCAAGTGCAAGAAAACAAGTGACAATAAAATAATTTCAACCAAAATCCTATGGTCACACTGTTTCGTGTGTGCTTTCTTGATTAGTGTGGGGGTAGTGGCGTTTCACCACCCATCCACCAACTACAAACCTCTAGCACGAAAAAGTATCTCATTTCCTCGTCGAAGCGGAGTCAGAGTGTGCTTCTAAATACCAAGTTTCCTCCCCAATCTTTCGTTCGCACGACGTTTCGTTTGTGCTTTTGTTAGGATGACGCTTGTTGACTACCAGTGTCGAGTGTAAGATGGTAGTGATGACGATGACGATGATGATGATGATGATGATGATGATGACGATGATTTCACGCAGTCGCTTTAAAAAACTTTGAAGCAAAGTCTAGACTTACAATCGGCTATCGAATGTCAGCGTCATCATCATTATCATCATCGTTTGCTGGAAGCTAGAAGAACAAAAACACACCATGGGGTTGGAACAGATGCAAACACCCAACCCTGGCATAACCCGACCCACCAGATCTATGTGTCCTCATGCCTAGTTTAGGAATTGCTTCTGCTTCTGCTTTTGCTTTTGACTTTGCGCTTCTGTTCATGGTTCTGGGTTCTAGTATGTCCATCCGTTTTTCTATGCAAGAGGAGAGATGTAATCGAATATCGATGGCTAGGATTGGATGTCGTCCTTCTTTTAAGTTCTTACATGACATGCAGAGTGTACATTACATACGAATACTCATACTCGTACTCATCATACACACACTCTTAAAATAAACTCGTATGGAGTATAGAATTTAGTCCATCAGGGATGGGGACGGAAGAGGTTTCAGTTTTCTATAGTAAAAATTTCTGTGTCTCTATTTCCATTGTTTGTCCCTGTTTGCTTACATTTTTAAGCAGAAGACGGTATGTGGGATTAATTCGGGATGCGTATTTTGTTGCATGTCCTTGTGATATTGTGACTTTATGAATTTGAATCAAGGACGTGTTGGTTTTGCTTATTGGATTGAGTTCATTTCTTACTCTCACTCTACATTCAATCATTCTTTTTTCTTCAGAGACTTGTAAATGGAAACCAAGGAGATCTCGCGATGAGGTGACTCAATTCGGGAGGTGTATTTGGAATATATCAGTAATTATAGAACCGGGTGCTCAAAGTAATGAATATGGTTGTGTGATCTCTTGGGTGAACCGTTTGAAGACAGAGCGGCTTTGGGTGGATTTATTGATTATACCACCAGTTACACACAACACTTTCGCGGCAAATCTCACAGGAGGTGGTGCCACTTATGTCTAGCATACACATGTTCATAGCAAAAGCGTTAAGGCGCCAACAAGCAGTCGAGTTTTCCCTATCAAAAGACAGCAGATAGGCCGCTGAGTATTGAGAGACATTCTGGAAGGATTCGTTTCAAACAAGACTCAATGATTCGATGGCGTTCAGAAAAGCCTTGCCTTCTCGAATTTACTTGAAAGTGGTGTGGAGGGTCCATGGTCTTCATGAAGCATAACTTAGCTGTTGCTACAGGTAAATGTAATTCGATCTCTCCACCTGATCGTTACAATACAATTCACTGAATTTAATAGCTATCACTCTGCTTAAAAGACACCGGCGAATTCAGCCAAGGAGTGGAGTCTAAAATTGTCGTCTCTCACAAGACGCCAGCGCCGAATCTTAGAACAAATTTGGAGTCATCCATAAGAAGACCTGACTTCGTTTTTCTGGAGTAACACAAATTCCGGAATCACTAGATTCAGATCAGATCTAAAAGACAGTCGACGCGTAGGATCATCAAAACTCCACAGCCAATTGTGCCAGAATCCACATTTTCCACAGGAGATAAGTTTTATAGTGTAGCCCCTCACGGTCAAGACAAACCAATCTTTAAAGTCTGGTGACAGCAGGATTGGCGATTTTACGTATTCCAATATCCAATTGGCGCATAGGATTCATTTAGATCCAAATGACTGAGCGTAGACGTTAAAGCTATTGAAAGGGTAAAGGCTAGAGTCGACCAACATTCAATGAAAATTTACATTGCACCGTAATTGTCAATGACAACATCCACCGAGTACTCCTTTCTTTCGAGAACACCTACAATTCCGTCCACCAGATTTGAAGCGCAGTCCTGTATTTCGTATCGATAAGCATGTAGCATCTTGGAAGTAGGATGATTCGCAAAGGAGTTTTGCGCACATGAAGTTCGAGCACTCTCATTCAACATGGCGGGAAGGACATCCTTGAACGTTACTGTACGCCAAGAGTTAGGTATATATGCCAGTACCTGTGCAGCTGGCCTATACCTTTTTATACCATAATTGGGTTTATGCCATCATTGCCAGGCGACAAGGAAGCAACAAAGGGCATCGTCCATCACCACAATCACCGCCATCTGTTATTATGTTATGTTATACTTGCAGCTTCAGTGATGATAGGAGCTGATTGTGAGGAGTTTCTAATCGGATTATCTGGGAAGTGGCGCTCAAGCATTCAAAATAGAAACTTTTCGTCCGACTCAATGTTGGTGGAACAGCATAGCCGATTTGTCCCTCTTGAGGACTGACCAGGCTTCTTCATTCACCTAGTGTTTCAATTTTGGCTAAATCTCCTCCTAGGTTTCCCCTCGATGTAGAAGCGACCTTAAATCACTCAAGCAACTTCTTCTCAAAGCAACCAATTGCGTCCTCTTCCGTTTTTTTTTTTTTGGAAAAGTCCATGCCTCTGAGCCATAGAAGAGGACTGGCACGCTATTTTGCTTGACCAAGAGAAAGTTCTTGAATAGTAGCTCTTCGAATGATTATCAAGGTGGTGTCGTTGTGTATATTAACTTTGGAGCCTAAGTAGATAAAGTCGTTGACTATGTCATCCGTATAGGCAAGTAGTTCTACAGACTTTTGAAATATTGTGCCTTTGGTGTTGACTTACGGGTTTCTCACAGTACCTTCAAGTAAAATGTTGAAGCAATTGCATGGCATTAGATCGCCTTGTCAAAAGCCTTTTTGAAATCAATGGTCTTTCCCATGGTCATCTTGCAGAGACAGATAAGTTTATCAGGAATGCCAGATCCTAACATGGTTTCGTATAATTTTTGGCATTATACGCGCTCAAATGCGGCCTCAAAGTCGACAAATAACATAGATTTTCGACTTGGAACTCGAGGACCTTCTCCAATATCTGCTGTAAAAATCTCGTCGATCGTAGACTTACCAGGCCTGAAACCACACTGAGACGATCTCATAGGCGCTGTGGAAGGGACTGATGTCTCTTTAGTTGCCTCAGACTAGAGTGTCGTTTTTCTTCAAAACCGTCATACAGTGCTGATACTATATTCGTTTGTCATGATTTCATCCGTTGATGTACGCTCTTCACAAAGTTGACAGCATCGGCGGCACGAAATTGTTTTCAATCATTGCCGGGCTGAATGGACCGTTTTGCCTGTGGGCGGAATGTTGATCATCATCGCGTTTAGCAAAAATGGTTGTCCTATACCCTCAGTACTGATCACGAATGGTCTTGGAATCTACCACGTGGTTAGATTCCACTACCACTTGGAAGACCTTCCAGAGTTCAAGTACTTTGTTGATTTCCTAATGCCTTTCCTGCATTAAAAATTCTCAATTTCCCCGATCTCGCACTTCTCCAGCACTTTGCGCTTGTTTATGAGGAGCCAGCACTCGTCCTTCCTTTTTTTGCTCGTAGAACTCACGAGTCACTTTAGTACTCCTTGCGCCACCCAATATTTTGACTGTTTCTCTACATGCTCAAGGTGACATTCATAGTCAATCCATGGGTTTGAGATCTTTGATGGTTTGTTGACAGCTTTACTACTGTGTTTTGGGACAAGCTGCTGCGGCACCGGACGACGAGTGATGTTTAGGGACACTCGATCAACAAAAGCCTTGGTGGTTTCCTGCACACTTTTTTATAGTAGTTTTTCCTCTCAAAGGAGTTAATGATAGTCACAATCGCGCCCAGGCCACAACAAGGTCGTGGTTCGGAGCTGAGAAGAATATAAGAGGCGTGCCTTGCGTCTTTCACAATGCGTCAATTGTTTAGTTATCAGGAAACCACCAGGTCCTCTTAGAAGGCATTTCGTTCATGATACATTGACTACTTTAACTTACAAGATTAAGCATAAGCATTCATTTTAAGAATGAATGATACGTTTAAGATACGCAATGGCAAACATTGCGTTCTTCGAGTTTGACATGAGTTTGTTGACGTGATGTTGCCATAGGAAGTGCTCGTCGATTAAGACTCTTAGGTGCTTAATGCTTTTCATTAATTCCACAGATCATTTCTTGGAGTTGCGGAACAGTCCTCTTTTCGAAGGTATATGTACGAGTATATATATAGCGATTTTAGGTTGCGTTGAAGTGCGAACGTGCATCAGTTTGGTTTTCTTCGCGTTAACTTCCAAACCATTATCATGACATCACCTTGAAAGATTATCGAACTCTTGTTGCATGTTATTTGTTGCTGTTGAAAGGCAGTTATATTAGGTTTTACAACGATTGCTATATCGTCCGCATATGCAAAAACTCGAAAAATTTCATTTGTAAAAAGTATGAAAAGCAAAGGTCCTAATTTCGAGCCTTGTGGCACACCGTATTGAGTATTTAACCTTTCACTTATTGTGTTCAATATTTTCACTTTCGCTGTTCTTCCGGACAAATAACTGCCCATTCACTTTCCAAGTGGTCCTGTTATACCGATTCTACCTAAGGCTTCAATAAGCCATAAGCCTTTAGGGATTAAGAGTATCAAAAGCCTTACTAAAATCCACGAACAAAATGAGTACGTAATCATTTGCATTTAAACTCGTAGTCAACAAGTTGGAGAGCTTTGCCAGTCTCCCAGTAGTGTTCGGGTGCTTTTGCCTTTTTGGAACCTACACTCAAATGGTTATGCATTTGGTACACTTATAATGCCTCAGCACGTCTTCTGTTTTTCTGGAAAATGGGATAGAGAGAGAAAGAAAATGTTTGGGATCAGTGGTTATCTCACTCCATGGGTGGCATCCAACATTTAATGGGGAGACTAAATTCTTAGTGGACGCTGACTTGTTGATTTCTAGTCAACTACCCATCTTACTTGATTTTCGTTAACTGAAAAAAATTAATGTCTTTCGGGCGAGGTTGGGATTCGAACACCGAACCTTCCGATTTCGAAGCTAGCCCACTACCACTTGAGCCATGGCCACGGTGCGGTTTTTGGAAATCTTTGGAAAAATGCTGCTGGAAACGCTATTTCGGTCAACGGTATGCACTACAGAAAAATGACTACCGAATTTTGGTGGGCGGAAATTAAAGTCATGGACTTCAGGTACTGCCTCGGTGCTGAATTTAACCCCTTTAGCCTTTTTTGTTCGAGTAATTCTTTTTGAAAATTTCCCAGATCACAATATAGTACGCAAAACTTTTTAAAATTCGACAGTTCGCCTGCTCTAACCAAAGATTTATTTGCTATTTTTCTCAGAAACGAGCAGATGACTTTATTGGGTAGTTAGGTGTTATACTTACTTACGTATCAGGCTGGCAACCCTTAGAGGGTCAAAGCCTGAACAGCTGTAGACTTCCATCCATTACGGTCCCGGGCGTGCTGCTTCCCGTTGTAAAGACTAAGCTGCCTAATATTTGCGATTGTCTGATCATCTTTAAACCGGGGGTTCAGTCTTCCTTTTCTTCTCGAACCTGGTGGTTTTTTCAAAGACCCTCTTAGCTTGAGCATTATCGTGCATCTCCTCGATGTGGCCAAGCCAATGAAGTCGACGGATTTTTGCCTTGCGTAGTATGTCCAAATCCTTGTACACCTCATAGAGTTCGCGGTTGTGTCTTCTTCTCCATACGTCAAAGACAGGACCAAATATTCGAAAAAGGATTTTTCTTTCAAAAGAGCCTAAAACTCCGACTTTCGACTAAAGCAGGACTGGCAAGATTAACGCTTTGTAAAGCATGATTTAGACTCTTTTCGTTAGGAGTTTTGGGTTTGCAGAGTTAACATTTGCTCCGCGGTAAGCGAACTCCTTGACTACCTCAAAATTGTAGCTGTCGATGGTCACATTTTGTCCTAGGTGATGTGCAACGGAACTGTTTTTAGTCCACAGCATATATTTCGTTTTTTGTGCGTTTTTATCAATATCATCCGCGTATCCCAGAAGCGGGATGGACTTGGATGCTTTCATATAAGGGTGAAGAGGTGGTATGGTGATATGTGTCGACTTGGAACTCGTTGATCTTTTCCTGGATCTGCCTTAATGTAAAAATTTGGTCTGAAGCCGACTGCCCGATTTGTACGGTGCAGTCCGGTTTCAGATATTCACACAGTACACTGCATAGGCGACATTAAGTAAATATGCCTCGATAGTTGTTATAGGACATAGGATCGCCCTTCTTGTAGATGGGAAAGATGGGACAGCCGTCGTTGAGCATGTTATCATCCTAACATGCTTTGCAAATGATCTGGTGCATATTCCTTGTCAAAACATCGCCTCCGTCTTTGAAGAGCTCAGATGGCTGACCATTCGAGCCAGCCTCAGCTTTTTATCATCATACCACTGATTTCTTTTCTGGAGTGGTTGGTAGCATAAGGTGTTTTCGGCCACCTCCTTGATGGAAGTGTAGCAATATGACCACATATTATTGACGTCTGTGGTAGGCAGTGGCATATTGGAGGGTTTTTAATCCAGGCGCTGTCTGTAGTCTCTAAACTACTGCAGTGAGAATCGAACACTTGATGTAAACGATTTATTTTACGTAGCATTCGACGCGCTGGCTGGTTAAGACCATAAGTTGTCCTGTGATTATTCGGACGAAAAAGGTGGACAGATCTTAAAATGCATCGTTGAAACCGCAAAACTTTCCATTCTCGGTATGTGTCAATGACAAATTACGTTGGAATGACTACACATTCGATGTCGCCAAAAATGCTGCGAAATGCCTAGTTTTCCTCAAGCGATGTAAGAAATACTTTTCCCCTTCTGATCTAGCCTCAATATTTAAAGCATTTATCCGCCCAAATGCACACATCTGGTCAGGTGCGCCTAAAACATATCTGCTCCTGCACCCAACTCGTTTGTGGAATGCCCTGCAGAGCTCTCTGTTTCCTAGTCATTATAACCTTCAAACATTTAAAACCAACGTTCATCGGTACCTCTCTTTCTTTCTTTCTTGAATGATTTTCCTTCGCCCGCGCTGTATGCAAACATTTTAAAGGTAGCTTAACCCATTGAGCGCGCGCCACTTAAAAAAAAAAACGAATGACGGGTTGGTATTGAATGGAATTTGGGAGAGTATTGTGGGACAGTCAATGATGCCGGTTAAGAGCTTGTGGATGAAGAGAAAATCGGCGGACTTCCGACGTTTTTACAAAGACAAAATACTGAGTAGTTTGAATCGATTAACGTGGGGGGTAGAATATTGTAATCAGCCCATGGTCGCCCGCGTAATGCGAAAATCTCCGTTGGACAGTTTCAATGCGCAGAATACGTAAATCGTAGTAAGGGGACCATATCGGTGCGAAAATTGAGCTGTGTATCACAAATGACACCCAAGTCCCGCACCCAAGTATTGTAACTGCAGCTGCTCTTTGATTAGATAAATAATAGGTGCGGGTTGGAAGTGTTGGAGCTCGAGAAAGTTTTTATGTCACCATATCGAGATCTTATTAACATCATCTTGTAAAGGTTGGGAGTCAGAGAAGCTTGAAAGATGTGGGAGTGCTTTATAATGTTAACAACATCGCTAATAGTCAAGATAAAAATTAATGGACCAAGATGACTGCTATGTGGAACACCCGAGGTGGCAAGAATTGGGTCAGAAAAAAGGGAACGAAAATGGACGAGATAAAGGTCAGTCTAGGTTCGAAAGCTTTGAGTTTGAATAGAATTAACTTGTGCGAGATTCTATCAAACGCCTTACTGAAATCCGTGGCGATTACATCAATTTCTTTCCCTTGCTCTAGGGCGCACAGTACACTGTGAAACAAACTCAATGAGGTTGGTGATCGTTGATCTGCCTTTGAGAAAATCATGTTGGCTGGTTGCAAATATAGATTTGCATCGAAAATATCATAAACAATACTTTCAAAAACCTTGCAGGATGCAGGATAGTTTAGCAATGGGGCGATAATTGGTGATATCCTGCTTTGGTCCTTTTTTTTGAATAGTGGTAAGAAAAGCGCTTTTCCGGCGATGAGGAAAGAGATGAATTTGTTTTGACGATTGGTTTTGTTTGCGCTTACATTTTTAGATTGGTCATATATCTTGTTAATTTTCTCCATAAAAAGATTATAGAGGCGCTCAACATCTTGTTCATTACAAAATTCATTTGGTTTGCTGCATAAGTTCGTTAGCTTTACATTGATTGAGACCTATTTCCATTTGATCGGTAAACCAACCCCCGTAAAAAACAGTCCAGGGTGTCATAGTTTTTCTCTTCCGTTCGGCCATGTGCATGCCTCTTTCGTATGCCTGAAACTGAAGACTTCTCGCCTAAGTCTGCCTCCAATGACAAATCCGCATCCAAATAGCCGGTGCTTGCCTTTTCGGTGGTAATCACCGTAGTATATGTCACAGTGTTTAATCCTTTTTAAACCCGGTCTGTTCCGTCGTACTTCTGGGATAATGTCTAGGGTCTAGGACAGTGTTGGCCCAAAGTTGATCTGATGAACGATTAAAAATTAAAGATTAAAAATTTATTCATTAATCGTTAATTTGATCATTTGATTTACTTTTACCTGTGCCCATGTTTTCGGAAATCTGTGTCACCATTTTCCATTATTTCTTTTGCGTTGAATTGACAACGAGCGGCGTAGCGAGCGTGCAGCGTGGGCAAATACTCGGCAAATCCACAGTCGGAAAAAAATCAATTACTACGAAGTCGGCACCGATTTAGTTCAATAAAATGGCCGCCCTTCACTTCTGATGACATTGAAGTTGTTCCGATTTAGCCTATGACGACTAAAATACTCGGTTCTCGGTTGACCTATCTGCCGACTTTATGAGAAACTTCTTTTTTGAGAGGAACATCCGAAATCAGCACTGGTCTTATTTGAATCAAGTCGGCACTGCGATCTAAAGTAGGTGTCGGACTTTGATGATCTCTGAGAAGAAATTCCGTCCCGTTTTTGGCCCAAGATACAAGCTGCATACATGCTTCTTCTTCTTCTTTTTATTCTTTTACTAGACCTTTCCTCGTTACACGACATTATGCAGAACAAGTTTCCCATTTTTACTGCATCGATGCTGCCTCCGCTTATGGGGTAGGCTAATGTCACAGATCGCAGAACGCATCTGCATACTACACAGGTCCATTTGCCATCTGAACAATCTAGGAATTCTGTTCCCTACCTCGTTTTCTTACCGTGTGTGGGACCGTAGTTGATATTGCCTTTTTTACGGGATTTGCTGGGAATCTTCTTTTAATAATGCATCGCTTTTCGTGATTCCAGTAGACACTGTGAACCAGACATAAGAGCTGGTCGAAAAACTGTGGTGTAGAGTTTGCTCATCAATTTAAGTGGAAATTTTCGGTCACAAAACCTAACTCTGTAGCTTACGTCTTCTTTACATTTTGCTTTCATATTAACGATCAATCCTAAGTATTTTCGGAAGAATTATTCCGTCGAACATTATGTCCGCAACAGATCGCAAAGGATCAGAAAATGGGCACGTCAAATGCCCCGTCTTTGAAGGATTTATTTTAAACCTGTTTCTCTCTAGCGCATTTTTCCATGATCTAAGGCGTTTTGCAATCGGAAAATTCCTAAGGTGAGTTGGCATTTCTACAAAAATCACCCCACGGTTGATACGTTCGCTACACTCCTATTGACAACATTGATGAAAGTATTAGTTTATAATCAAGTTAATCGATTAATGATTAATATCAATAATCATGATTACGATTACTTTGTTAATCATGATTAATTTAATCTGATTAAAATTAATCAGATTAATTAATTGATTAAACAATTAATTGATTAGTGCCAACACTGATCTAGGATCTCCATGAGTTGCTCGACTACACGTAGTCTGTTAAGAAAACTCACATTCCATATGGAGAAGCGAAAATCGTTTCTCGTTTGACAGCATCTGTCGTCAACAGTGGTTTCATTCGTTGTAGAGGTATTCGCGTTATTTTTTATACTACCTCGGACCGGACGACTGATCCTCGACCTGGAGGGAAAGGCCTTTTGTAGTACTCAGTGGAAATAAGCAGCCGTCAACAACGGTGTCAGCAGCCCCACACGAGTTTATGAGTGCTGGCGTTGATCCAATTTACAATAAATTCTTCTGCCACCATCTTAACTTCAGAAACTCTGACAGCTGGTTCTGAAGCCCCTCTAAGACATGTGCTTTAGAGGTGTCAATATGGCCCTGAAAGAGGACCACCAGAGCAGGTAACATCTTTGATTTCATCTGAGGTTCTCATCCGCTGTTTCTTTAACCAGCATTGAATCTTGGCTCTCGCACATGCAGTTTACATGGGCCATCACGAGGTGGCAAGATAGTCTCTTAACGCCAACTTGATCTTGACTGTCACTCATTAACACTCAAATACTTTGACTTTCATACGTTTGGAATTGCCCGCTGTGTGCTGGCATTAGACAATTTTTTGTTTCAAGGATCCTTCGGCAATTGGTCCTGAGCCCCAGTCCCACAAAAATTGAAAAAACCATTTGGCCACACTTATCCATCTGCGTCGTATTTCTTAATTTATTGAAAAGTTTTTTTTTTGTGGCGGAACTTTTTTAATTTATGAATTTATACTGATATCTACAATATTTGTTGTTGCTGGATTTCAGCCATAAATTCTCGTATAATCGCTGTTTTATTTTTTTTTTATTAAATTTCAGCAGTTTCTCATTCAAAAAAAAATTGTCAAAAAAATAAAAATAAAACTGAAAACGTGTCAAATCTCCCAATCCGAAAAAGAATCGAATTCCGCTGCACACAGAGAGTCGTCTCGTACACAAAGTCACACACAACAGAGTAACTGAATGCGAACAGAAGAAACACAGAACGCAGATACGTCAAACAACGAATTTATTTATGTGCACTCGTACGTCTTGGATTGGATTTCAGGCACAGTATTGGGTTACACCAAACAACGAAATTAATTTTCGTACCCATGGGTAACGGTGAGTGATATGTTTGAAGCCGCTGCTGCTGCTGCTGCTGCGGATTCAGTGGGCCGAGGTAGGAGACGGGTCCCAGTCGTAATATTAATATGGTAATGGTAATGGTAGCTCTCTCCCAGACAGATGGCCAAAAGCCAAAGGCGGCATGCATACTGGCCACACACTGGCCATTTACTGGGCATGTTCAGGAGTACTGAGCACTTGGTGACGAGTGCGCTGCGCAGCGCTGAAATTACCATGTATCCGATTGCAGTTGTTTGCATTCGAACAGGGGAATTCAAATTCAGATTCAGATTCGGATTCGGATTTGGATTCGAATTCAAGTTTGTTGCTGATGATAATGATGACGGTGCGATGTTAAGTTGTGCAGTTTACTTGGACCCGCGTCGACTGCCCTGTTATGACCGTTGCTGTGGCAAGTTGAAAATTTATTCGACGCCGAAGCATGTAAATTCTAAGCGGCAGGCCATGGTCCCCGTAGAATGAGGGGGTAACTACTCGCATCAGAATTGTTAGCAATGAATGTAATCGGATATGTGTTCCTGCTGAGTGTGAGTGAGTGTTTGCATTTTTTTGCAGGAACTTAACCCCAGAATTGCTGGTTTCATGTGGGGTTCTAGGGAAATGTTTGTCGTTGTAAAAAGTCTGACGAAAATTTTTGCATTGGAAGGATTTACCTGCATTTCTAACCAGAAAAATAAATAAATAAATAAACTGATGGTGCAACAGTTTCATGTGAAGCAAAGCTAATTACTCACTCACTCATAGTGTTGGTGGCCTTGTCTTATTTGATTATTTTTTCACGTTTTCTCTCATCTGGAGATTTCCCATATGATAACGCCATACAATAATTTTATTCGTTTTTCGATGAACACCCTGAGCATCGAACCCAAACGTCTGGCGCGGAGCTCAACGAGCATAACCACTGCCCCATGACAACCGCAAAAATACCATATACTGTGTGATTCAATATTATGGTAGGCAATTAATTCTCCATTAAATCTTCAGTATCTCTCGACATATCTTCTCCTCTGTAACTCTGCGGGCAGAGGCTCGTTTTTATTGTTTTTGTACTGACGTTGCATGACGCGCCAATAGTCCATGGCCCATTGTTAGTGTCAGATTCTAACCGGCTAAGCCCACCGAACAGATTGATTTCTGTCCACCGTGGTACCGCCGTATGGTATACATTAGCTTACTCTATACGAGTCGATTATTTTACCTTTACGTCGGCGCTCTAACGGTCTATGGTCGCTAAGTATGTGCACCGCTATATTACTAACAAAATGCGCAACAACTACAATTCCAGCCATTTTTGACTCGTTGGCTTACCATTTCTTCAGCAAGATACGACCAGTATAGCATCATGCTATTCGTGATTTTACACCCCGCTCTTAAAACCTAACATCTGCGTTAAGACGGTCAACTCAACTCTTTTGGCGCTCCGACATTATTCATCAGCCGTTAACAGTTTTCGATGATTTTTCGCAGTCTGCAGCTTTTTGCTCTCTGCTAATAAGACCCACTTCATGCCTCCTTGTGGCTCCATCTGAGAAACTCTTCCCTAGATAGCGAAGTGAAGGGGATATATGGCGAGCTTCCTGAGCCACAAATCAGGATAAGTGTCATTGCTTGCATAGATAACCATGTGATCCTGGGGTTACTACACATCCGGGCATCGACAATGACTTTGAGCGTTGAATAACAATAAATCAACAATACCAAACGAGTTAAACTAAGGCCTCTTAGTGATCCTGGGGTTACTACACATCCGGGCATCGACAATGACTTTGAGCGTTGAATAACAATAAATCAACAATACCAAACGAGTTAAACTAAGGCCTCTAGTAAACCCCTTTCGGAGGAGTTCCAGGGTGCAGAGGTTACTCAGCGATCAAATACAAACTTACAACATAATAGGTATGAAAGAGATAAAAAAGATGTGACGAACCAATCTCGGATAAAAATGAATTCACTGTTGACGACACTTCCAAACGCTTAAAGGAGAAGGTCCTTCGGATCTGCACGTGGAAAGTTCGGACCCTTAACAAGCAATTAGCAGAGGTTCTTGACAGCTATCATACATATAGCACTCATCCTGTGATATATACTATGTTGACTGCTATAAGAAAAAGAAACAATGCTGATTCGGATGCGGAATTGTCATATGCGACAAGAAGTCATAAGCTTCCTACACGTAAGCGAGCGTCTTTTGACAATCCGCATCAAGGCTAAATTCGCTAACAGAGTTAAGCCTAATATGTGCCTGTACCTCTACGGAAGACGAAGACGATACCTCCAAAGAATTTTTCTACGAGCTCCTCGACAAGATATATGAGATGTCCAAACTATGCCATTAAAATTGTAATGGGCATTTTTATAGTAAGACCGTTGGTAAGCATAGGCTAGACGATTAGAATTAGGCTTATTGACTTTGCGGCGGTACGAAATATCATTATAGCAAGTACACGGTTTCCTCATATCAGTATACCCAACGAGGCATGGGGCTTTGGATCATGAAATGCTAAACCATATCGATCATTCTTCGATAGACGAAAGGCATGCTTCCAGTATTTTGGAGGTCCGAAAGTTCTGGGCAGCCAATATCGGCTCGGATCACCACCTTGTTGCAGCCAAGGTGCGAATACGGATTCCCCAAGCGCCACAACAAAGAAGAACTACTGTGAGAAGATATAACGTAGAAAAGCTGCAATCACAAGAGACCGCCAGAATCTTCGCCAAACGCGTATCCTGAAATTTCTCAACAAGTACCGAAGAACAGCGGCAAATGTTGCCAATATGCCATCAGAGACGCAGCAACTGATATGCTGGGTTTCACTCGACCACCACGAAGAAATCGCCGGTTTTATGAAGAATGCCGGCAAGCACATGCAGCTAAACGAGAAGAACGAGAGCTGCTCGTCAGCTCTACGAGCAGAAAAGACGTGCAGAACATCAACTTTTCCAAAAGAAGGAAAAAGAGCACGAGAAGATATTGAGAGGTTGAATTCCAGGAATAACGTATAGAAGTTTTACCAATAGGGAATGAGAACGTATCAAGGCAACAATACCCATACAGAAACCTATAGAGATGAAGAAGGAAACCTTGTAGTAAAGGGGTGATGAGAATATGGAAAAACAATTTCTGTAGACTGTCTGCCGTCAAGTATTGGCCGAGGTATTCAAAGCTGCTGGAAATGTCTTTGTGGAGAATATAAACCAACTCACTTCTTCGATCTGGTTAGAAGAGTGTGCCTGATAAATGGAGTCTCTGCATCGTTTGCCCGATCCACGAAAAAAGAGACCCCCTCCCCCCCACCTATAGAGGTATAAGTCTCCTCAACTTCCCATACAAGACCTTATCTGCCATATTGTGTAAACGTCTGAAAACCTTTGTCAACAACCACAATCGACAGAATTTTCGCATTCCGGCAGATCCTGGAAAGAACTGAAAAAGTCCAAATCGATACCCACCGTCTTCCGTCTTTCATCCATTTTAAGGCCGCGTATGAGAACATTTATCTGTCTAGTTGTATCATTACGACGGAAAACGCTCGTTGCTCCGTCAAGGTCGGTAGTGCCTTAAACGAGATCTCTGATCAACAAAGTTGATGCGCCGTCAAGTGACTTCTTGAACATCATACTTGAGAGAATTGTGCGGAACATACAAACCAAACCCCGAAGCACAATCTTTTAAAGTCGGTGCGTTCGCTAGTATTATAACGGAAACTGCAAAAATGGGTTTAGCAGTAAATAAGGGCAAAACCAACTATATGCTGTCAACAGAACGTTACAGTCGACAGCTATAATTTCGAGGCAATAAGGGTCCACCTCGGCTCTGCAATAAATTGAGCCAAGATCTCCTCAGCAGACATAAAAAGAAGAATCACTCTTTGGGCTAAAAAGGCAAGGCCCTATCCCGAAAAACTAAGGAGACTCTATATAAGGTCTTGATAACTCCAGTCCTACTTTATGGATTTCGCAAAGATTCAAAGACGAACTATACGTGCTATACAGCGACATCTACTTGGTCAGAAAACTCCGCATCGGTCACCTGAGATTGCTAAGACGTATAGAGCAGTGCTCCCAACCCGCAAAATCTTCGTATCTAACCCGAAGAGACAGCACAGTAGGGGATGACCTCACCTTAGGTGGCGCGCAAAAGTAGGAAGGAACCTACTTGGAGTGCGCAACTGGAGGCAGTTAGCTAAATACCGGGCTCACTGAAGAGGCCTGTTAATTGAGGCCCAGGTTCACCCCGAACTGTAGTGCCACCTAAGTAAGTATGTCAGTAAGCAAAACGCACTTTACCAGTTTCGCTGTTACCGATGTACTTAGTCCAATCTTGAAAGGATCGATCTTTATATCGAAACACCGAGCCGAGGTTTTGCACTACTCTTGCAACTTCCTTCGAATTTGTTCCACATACAATACCTTACGCGCTTAGTTTTTCCTCTTGGGTTGTGACATTTTGGAGCAATTCTCACAAATTTAGCACCCAAAGCTGGTCTCTTCCTTATTTCAAGATTTAGTATAGTTATCATGAGCAGGAGCTAACAATATTCCAAATTTCATGTAAAATTACTAGTTGTATGGCCATTATTGAGTCGCTCATAATTAACACGCTTACGATCTTATCTAGGAGTTCAGCTGTCAAGATGACGGCAACTCCCGTTTTGTTTTCCTCTGCGCTGTCATAATACATTTTGTACGTTTTCGCTTGTCCAGGGCATCCTCTTTAGAAAGGGCCGATCGACAACCGACGCGATTAAAGTCGTAATAGACAAAGCCCAATCGGCCATAGAAGGTAGACGATGGAAAGGAGGCAGTAAAAAGTACTTGACGTGAAAAATGCTTTTAACACGGCGAACTGGTCGCGTATTATACAATGCCTCGAAAGATTAAATGTACCGAAGTACATATTAAGATTGATCAGGAGCTACTTTACCGATATGTTGCTCCTCTACGACTCCGACGACGGGACGAAATTATATAAAATTACAGGGGGCGTGCCCCAAGGATCAGTGTTAGGTCCCTTACTGTAGAACGTGATGTATGACGACATTCTACGACTCCCAGTCCCAAGCCGCTTTTATAGGTTTCGCGGATGTCATTGCTGTTGTAGTCGTGGCGAAACGACTTGAAGAAATCGAGTTGTATTGCAACGAAGCAATAACACTGATAAAAAACTGGCTACGCGATATGAGTTTAGACCTCGCGGAACATAAAATGGAATCCGTTCTCATTACGAGTAGAAGGGTGCTAGAGACGATAACTATAAAAGTCGAAGAGCACACAATTATTTCCAGCCCATTTATAAAATATCTGGGAGTGATGATTGATGCTCGGCTTAATTTCAAGCATCACCTCGCATACGCTTGCAAGAAATCGTCGAAAGTGATAGGCGTACTTTCGAAACTCATGTCGAATATCGGCGGCCCGAAACAAGGCAAAGGATTAATGCTTGCGAGAGTTGTAGCCTCCATATAGCTGTATGGGGCACAAATATGGTCTGACGTCACGAATAAAAAGACACACATGAAGGGATTCAAATCTGTGCATAGATTATGTGCACTGCGAGTTAGCAGTGCATTTCGAACGGTATCCCACGACGCGATATTGGTACTATCCTCTATGGTACCAATCGATATCCTAGCTTTAGAAGCTAGACGACTTTATGAAAATCACGTGCAAATCAGACCATCCATAAATCAAGCAAAGAAATTCGAAAGAGGCCGCAGTATAGAAGCATGGCAACAACAATGGAATGAAATTGAGTAAAACGAAAACACGGCGAACTGAATTACTCGTACTATCTTACACAGTTCTTGACGGGTCACGGTTGTTTCCGGGAATATCTATTCAAGCGAAACCGCGATTCGAGTCAGTCCTGTCCTCGCTGCGTAAACGCGGTATAGAACGTGGAGCACGTTTTTTTTCGAATGTGCGCGGTATGCAAACGAAAGAGCTATATTGTGTGAAGAATTTGGTGAACGGCCAACACCGGAAAACATAGTTCAATATATGTTGAAATCTGAAGATCTTTGGGCTGCTGTGAACCATGTACGAATAATGTGCGATCTAAGGAATTTAGAACAGCAATGGAACGCGAATTCGCTAAGCACCCCGTGACGAAGCAAGAAGCTCAAATCCGTCCCTCGCGAAGTAATACTTAGCGGTAGTTCCGCAGGGGAATAAATGGAAAAATTCACCGGTAGGTGGTTTTAGTCAGTAAGAATCTGACACTACCAATGGACGTCGGACCATTGGTGCCTATGCAAGGTGGCATGATATTTCGCCACTTAGTTTATTGGACCCTTATTATATAGTATATCGTTTTGACGTTGCAGTAATACGCTTTCTAGTTCGAAACTTTTACCTGTTATTGTGCCGGCGTTCCAGCTTGCGTTACGTAATACTTTTTCGTGAAGGCATCATGTTGCTTGTCTTCGGAAACTGTCAAGCTGTGGTACGAATAATTTTATTTGCCCCGGAATTACTGCTACGCTGTGCAAAAGAAGTGTCCGGCGAGGTAGTGTATTCATATACGAGTGCGTTCACAGTTCTTTTTTGGTTCACATGAATGTATAACCGACTTATGTATATTTTGCTGTACTAGCAGGCTTATTGAATGCCAATGAGACTCCGGTGCGCCTTAGATATTAAAGTCCCTGAATGTCATATGGTTCTCCCCATTTAGTCGCCTTTATGACAAGTAGAGGAACGTATTGCGGGGCACATTTGGGTCACATTATCTCCTAGTGGTTCTGGGGATAGTACCACTACGACATAATCTTGAAACCATATCCTGTGGTACTGTGGCCCTAATCGGAGGAGGAGAAATGTAGATCACATCCTGCTGGCTTGAATTCAGATATGTTACGCAGAGAACAGAGCAGAATATACGTGGCATTGTTGTAAAAATCATACTACGAGAAACAAAGACTCCGGGGGCGCATGAGTTGTACATCTACTCACAGAAATCTGCAAGACATGAAATCAGTCTTTTACTCACACGCGATGGTATACACTCATTTAGTCCGACCAAAGAGCATGTTTTTCAAAAAAAAAAAATCCTTGCGAAAATACGATGCGGGGGTGTTCCTAAATTTCCAAATTTCACCTTTAAACGAATCTACAATTAAATTCCAAAAAAACTCAACCATGGTCACACTGAACACGACATCTAATTGGATACACATGCTATCCGCAGTGGTGCCAGTTGTGTAGATTTAAAAATATCTCATTTCCTCCCCCGTGTTGGAAGTGACTTTCGGTCATAAAAATATATTTAAGCAAAAAAAATTTAAAAAAAAAAAGCGCTCAATTCTTCAACAATGTTTAGTACAAGAGCTGCAAGTCTATTTCGAAATGTAGTTCTCTGAACTCTGGCAATGTTTACGTTTTCCATTTTCCGATCGCTAAATCCGATGATCATGGTGATGAGGACAACACCAAAAAAAAAATAAAAACAAAAGAAAAAGAGCAGAAAAAAACCAAATGAACAAACGATGATCAGGCGCAAGGCAAGCATCAGTTAGCAGTATTTTAACATCACTTTTGTTATTTATGTAGCGATGCGATTAGGTCGATAGCCGAATTTTTGGTGACGATTTTCAGTACAATTAGAATGGGACGAAAATTGCGGGTGGATGTGGGGCGGAAGCTGTGAGAAATAGGAACGGAATTCCGATTTGATGTTATAAAACATCACAAAGCGCAATGTGATTGTGAGTCACATGTGGATCTTCTTCGCATCTTTTTCAAATTTCTTTTTTGTTTAGTTTTTTTTTTTTGTGAACTTTTTTTCTGTTCGTTTTTGTTGTAATCTTTTGTCTTGTGACTTTTGGTGATGAGATTTGCTTTTATTTTATTATATGTGGGGGCTAAAAAATGGGCTATAGGCAAGGGGAGACGTTCAATTAAGTGAACGGATAGTGATTTATGAAGAAGAGCGGTTTGGATAAACGACGGATAGAGTGATGAAAGCATGGAGTTCTTAAAATCTATGACAGGAAATAGATCGATCTATTTCGAAATTAATGACAATTTCAATTGAAGAGTGCGAAATTAGCAGAAAGACCCAAGACATTTGTTTGGTTTAACTTTCCAAGAAAAAATTAAAACAACAGATGCTTCCGTTGGCTACTGACCAACTGTCAGTGTTAATTGATCACTTGACACGATCACAGCCTGGAAACACTAGAATTTAGATGACATTTAACTAAACAACTTTTACTGACAGTTTTTAGCAAAATCTCTGCTGGTCCAAACGACATACAGATCGTGTCATCCAAACTGGTGTTCGCCAATATTTTATATCTGAGCTAAGTTCATATGATTTTGGGCAAAAGGTAAGCAGAGCAAGACCAAGACACCAAAGATCTTCAACGCACGTCAGTATTACAGCTGATTATTGTTAAGTGTTGGAGCAGGGCAATGTGTAAGTTCGCCGACTACTACACAACAGGCTCTGGGTTCAATACTGTACCAACACCAAAAATCAAAAAAACTAATACACCTCCGAAAATCAAGTGGCCTTCTCTTGTCGTGCGCAAAAAGAAAGTGAGTAAAAGAAACTAGGCCTTGATCTGTCACGCAGTCAATTTATTTATTGTTGTTTGAAGGTTTATGACTTGTACAAGGTGGGACAAAATTAATGTCATAATGTGAATGTGCCATAATTTTTGCAAATTGTCATTCTGTTTTGACATTTATGTTGTAGACAGACAGAGAATTATTATAGTTGACAAGCAATAGTGCGTATATAAGACAAGCAATAGCAATATAATAGTACACATGAAAAACGCTGAATTATTGTTGGGTTATTTGACCAATTTCCGGTCTGTTGGTGTAACGCAGCGTCAATTTCGTCGTCATTTTCCTCGTTGTCCTGCACCATGTGCAGTTAAACGTTTGTCTGAGAGTCTCCTGCAACTTCGATTCACTAGAGATGTCGCAAGAAGTGCCCGGCCCCGTATTACTCGTTTGCTGTGGTCGAGGACGTCCGAGAGAGTGCACAATCATCGAAAAGAGAACGATGCAAACAATTTGGCATCAGTAGACGTTCGTTGCGTCAAATTTTCACCAATTGCTGCATGCTGACCGTCAAGAGAGGTTAACTTACTCTCATGCTGTGTTAAACCTGTTGCAAGAAGAGGATGATTTTGTATCTATCCAAAATCATAGCGAGTGCCGAAGAGCATTTCCACTTAAGTCACGGAGAATCCACATGAAATGCAAGAAGAGCAATTGCATCCCCTAAGTTTTATGCGGCATTTCCAGTGAAAAAGTGATTGGCTCTTATTTTTTTGAGGACCTCGACGTCACCACCATAACCGTAACTTGTGAGTGGTGCTACAGACAGACGTCAAACGATTTTTTTTTTGCGTATTTCTTTTGGATCTCGATGATTGTTGGTTCCAGCAGGACAAATCAACCGCTCACACAGCTCGGACAACGATGGAGATTTTGAATCATCAATTTCCATGCCGTGCGATCTCCCGACTTGGCGATTTGAACTGGTCGGCTAGATCTGACGTCGCCAGATTTCTTCCTTTAGGGGTTTTTCAAATCTCGCGTTTACCACACCAACCTCGCAAGTCTTGAAAGCCAACATTGCGGAATAAATCACCAATTCAAAATGCCGCAAAACAAGCATAAATGTCCATCAACTCAAGAGGTGGTCATTTGACCGATATCTTTTTTCAAGTCAATGTCATCAATTTTACATCAATGAATACCTTGCAGCTTTGCTGCTTTCCTGAGTTCGCAAGGTGAAGAGAACGAATGCTGAGCTTCTTGACCTAAAAACATGAATAAATACCGGTTTTGTAGACCAGTTGGTGGGATGTCTTGAGTCCGACACCCTCACTGCATCATATTCAGGGAACCGTACAGTGGCCACCGTCCATAGTAGAGTACTGAACGCTACCATCATACAGTATGTTAAAGACATTCCGTCTTCGACAGAAAACGAGAACGATGGTCAACTATTTGCCGCCTGTAACATAAAACGCCTAACGTTAACATCGCAATTGTGATGGAAAACTTCATAAAGAGAGACGTCTAGTAGAACGGCACACCACCGCGCCCAAGCAGTAACGAGGAGATGAGTATCTATTTCTGCCATGCTAAACGTCATACAGGCTGTTCAAGCACCAGACTTCAAAAAAGTTCAGGTAGGCGTCATCTGATAGGCAGGGAACATCGAACCAGATAAGCTGACGATTATAAAGATAACGTTCCGAAGCCCAAAACAGGCCGAGAGCAGGAATCGGAATCAAACCCGACCACTATCTTATGGTAGCTCAGGAACATAATTGGGTTGTATTTGCAAAGAGCACCCGTATTTGAGCGAGCATTAAATTTAAAAGATCCAGAAGGTGTTGCGAAGACATCTATTTATGTAGGTTTTCAGCTTCCTTGTGAAGGCGTTAGTCACTTTCCAGGTACTTGGTCGTAACAGGCTTAGCTTGGTTTTTGTGGTAACAACATTGGTTCTCTAGATTTCAGATAGCGTACCGAACACAGCTTTCCTTTACGAATTCTGATGTCCTCATCCAGTTCGGTACCACCATTTTCTGAGGCCATACTTCCTCGTTATGGAAAGCTGTTTATTCTTTTGAGTTTCTGACCAACAATGTTGGGTTAAGCGGCGTAGGGCATTTGTTATAGCCGTATTTATGTTGTGCCCTAATTTGTTCGCCTATAACTTCAAGTTGTTGGCCATCTGTTGCAAGTTTGAGAGCAGGCAAACGTCAATGTTTAGGATATGGTGTCATACCCCATATATAAATAAACGGGGGTAAAGCAAAGCTGGTCTAATACACAAGGACATCAGAGTTGAAACTGATGTACATAGCACAGGACCAGCAACATAATTTAAGGCTTTTCAGTGGACAGTCGATATATAGTATGAGATCTGTAGGGCTCTTACTGGTAGCCCGACAGAGTCTTAATTCTGTACAATGGGAATCAGGAGCCACCGGAATTTCGGTTCCAACCTGAAGTCGTAGGGAACAAAAATGTAGGTGCCAAAGATTAGCGGAGGTTTTAGGTAGGCCTCACCCTCTGGTCTACACTAGCCTACACGATGACTTCGAATTAGTACTTGATTAAGTAGGGAGATTATTTCCCCTTGTAGATCAAGGTGGTGATTGACTCACTTCAATCCCTATGAGCGTAGGCGTTCTGTGGGCTGAAGCCAACATGGCAGGTTCCCACGTAAAATACTAGAAACCTTCTGTCCAATGATGTTCCGTGTTGAGATGGTGGATGTATAGTAGAAGAGTCCAGATCGAAAGCCATGAGAGGCTTCAATGTCAAGATGTTAACCCATAACCAAAATGGCGCAATTTCCACATTTTATCCGGTTTCCCTTTCTTGGCAGCTTAGCAATCATTTTCCTCTTCTAATTTTCGGAGAAGGCTGGGATTTCTTCGAAGTGTTGAGCGCGGCTTGGAGGAGTTCCGCCGAAATACTGTCTGAAAATTGCCTTGTTCTTCTTTAGGGCCTTTATCGCCGATATCATTTTAGAGTCAGGGTCTACTGAAATCCCAAGAGGTACACCACAAGTATGTATTGTATCGCCACTTCTTTTTCGAGTGTTACCTACCAATGATGTGAAACCTTCACCATCGGAAAGAAGCAGAAGAAGCCAATGAATAATTATATTCTCCGCAGAATATTTGAACACTAGCTCAAGAAAGTTGTCAATGTTATTATAAAAGACGTCTCGATTCTATTGAACTCGTTGTTGTCAGCATATAGCATTTCCATTTCCATAGTTTTCTTCAGAACCTCGGGCCATAGGTTATCCACCTCTTGAGAGTTGCCAGAGTTTGTGGCTTGTTCACATAAACCCGTGACTTTACATAATCCCATAGAACGAAGTCTAGGGCGGTCAAATCGGGTGATCTCACGGACCAGTGTAAATCGCCAAAACACGATATCAGATGACCGGGAAACGCCTGCTTTATAATGTCGGTTGTGGCTCGTGCAGTATGCGACTTTGCTCTGTCCTGCTGGAACCACATGTCCTCCAGTCAAAATTCATCCAATTGAGGAATGAAGGGCGCTATACTATTATCCACAGTGACCGTTTGGCCCCCGCATTACACTCGTGCATTACACAGTGCCCCAGAACAGTAAATTTAGTTTGTTCACGTATCCACATAGGTGGAAAAGGGCCTCGTCACTCGGGATTATTTTTGACGCAAAATCGTCCACTTCGTTATTAAGATTCAGGAGGGCGCGAGCCATTCACGGGGTCTGACTGTCTGCACCTTGTAAGGAAACATCTTCATGGCTTTCATTAAAAAGCGCCGACGTCTGGCCAATTGCGTGGCGCGTTATCTGTTCGATGTCGACGGAGCCTCCACAATATCTTCAGACACGGCAGCAATATTCTCGACCGAACGAGAAGTACGAGGCCTTCCAGGGCTAAACACAGCATTGAAAGACCAACGGCCACAAAATGCACATTACGCCAAAATCACTGACGAATTGTTCATCAAAAACATCGTGACAATTATTCCGCGTTCTTCGGGAGTACAGCGTTCCATTGCTTATTTACACAAATTCTAATTCAAATTCTGTTTGCTTCAATAATGTCAAAACCAAATTGACATTCGACGCCATTTGTAAAATCGATGACACTTTCCGATAGGGTCCATACACTATGACCCATCAAATACAAAGAAACTTTTTTTTTTAAACATTTACACTCCATCACCTCCTTCAATTTCAACGAAGTTGCCTTCAATATAGAAGACTGAGAGAAGAACATTGAAAGAAAGAAAGAAGAAAAGAAATAAATTGTATTTATGACCATGGCTGATATATTCAAGGCTATTGCCTTGTTCGTGAATTCTTTTGAAAACGATGAAATATGTCAGACTCGGGGCACCTCCAAAATGTAAAACATTTGGCTTAGAGCAAATGACACGCGTTTGATATTTTCTTGGCAAACATAAAATAAATTAAATTTTGCTATTTTTTTCATTTTTGCCATTTTACAAGTATTTGGTATCCGAGAGGATGGTATTTTTGAAAACTGTATAACATGTAGAAGAAAATCCAGGAGGATCTGGCAAGCTTAACCTGTACACGGTTCTTTGGCACTGAGCTTGTGTCTGTCGTTTGATTTGACGCTGGTTCGTAATTCATCAGATGTGACTAGTCCTGAGGAGTCAATTGCAGCTGATTTGGTTCGAGAACAGTCTTCACTTTTTCGCCATGTGCCAACCGTCTCGCCTCATTTTGTGGACGTAAAACTTCGGTCTGTTCAACGTCACTTTCTCACGTATGTCTGTTACATTCGCAGTATTCTCAGTATTCCCAGTATTCGCTGAACGGTGAACGCACCCTTAATGTTTTTTTGCCAACTGTCATTACTATTTTGCTTGCAATACTTACTCACCATACTTACTCTTCAATAAATCGATTGTAGCGTGTGCTGTGTGGCTTCTGGCATCATCCTGTTGAAACCACATGTCGTCCAAGTCCATATCTTCCAGTTCGGGCCAAAAATAATCGGGGATCATGGCGCGATAACGCTGACCATTCACAGTAACGTGACGATCGTTATCGTCGACGCCCAATAACGCCGCTGGCATGCAAACCGCACCAAACAGTTATTTTTTGTGGGTGAAGTGGTGATTCATGAAGCACATGTAGATTTTCACCCGACCAATAACGCATATTTTGCTTATTGACGAACCCATTGAGCCAAAAATGAGCTTCGTCACTGAAGATGATTTTGCGATGAAATTCATCATCTTGGCGCATCTTTTTCAGAACCCAATCGAAGAACGCACGTCGCTTCAAATGGTCCATGCTCCAATTCTTGAGTCAGCTTGATCTTGTATGGGTGTAAACCAAGATCCTTACCCAAAATACGCCATAATGTGGTCTGAGCGATGCCAAATTCTTGAAAACGCCGTGGAATTGACTGATTTGGATCGTTTGCTACGGACGCCTGAACGGCAGCGATATTTTCGACACTTCGACCAACCCATTGTCTCACTGACACGGCAACATCACACAACGAATATGTAGACTCAAATTTTTGCACTAAACTTGTCAACTTTGCACTGTCTACTAGGGCGAGAATTATGACTGAAAATTGGAGTTAAGGCTCTTAAAGTTGCAGTCACCGACTCCGAATTTCGGTAGAAAATTTTTATAATTTGCAGACGTTGCTCGTTAGTGTACTTTACCATGATGAAAATGTTGAGTTTTCTGAATAAATTGACAGTGACAGTTTAATGATTAGTGAAAGAGTGCGTTCACAAATTAAATTCAAATTTGTCAAGTCCCTATTGGAAAATCCTTGAGAAGAGGCTATTATTCGGCTGGAAATCCTGCCAATGAGGCAGTGGCCAGTTACAACACCTGTAGCATAACGGATGTTTTCTTTGTTGAGCCCGAGGAGCGTACGTGTTCTCCCGTTTTCTAGATTTTGCCAAAGGGAGAGTGAGATATCACAGCCACTCCTGGATATCCATGCTTTGCTGGTTCGTTTTATGGCTTTACGTTCCATTTTGCGTTTTGCTTGGTAAATTTATGTCGTTGTGTGTTACTCCTGTTCATTCACTTTCCCTTTTGTGTGTCCAGGTACCCAATATTTATCCGCTTGATGAGATTCGCAGACTTGTTGTATCTCTATTAATTGTGGTGTCACTTGCCAAAGCCTTTATGGCTATTTGGCTGTCCAAAAAGGTGGAGGTTTCTGAGGGATCAAGTTCGTAGAATAGTACCCCCTGTGCAGCTTTATGAACGGCAAGTATTTCCTGGATCTGTAGCATTTAACAGTAGTGTCTGCTAGGAAATGATGTGGAGAAACTTCTATCAAAGTCCACGCTCGGCACTATGTAGTCACTACTGTATTGTAAACAAGTGTCCTAAATTGCGGTGAGTCCATAGGACTGATTCTTTTAGTCTGGTCGAGCTTTTGGAAGCCGTGCATTTAAGGAATTCGTCTAAGGGAAGGAGGTTGAACTTTATCTCAATTGTAGCTTGATGGGTAGACCTTAACACTCCTGTTACAGCGATACACGCTAGTTTTTGAACTTATGTGAGTATTTTAAGACAACTAGTTTTTTCCGCGGCTTTCCATCATACCAGCGCACCATAAGTAAGAATGGGTCTAACTATGACCATGTACATCTACTGTATTATATGTACATGGTATCAGTACCCAATGCTTACCAAAGGTTCTTTAACATGTGTCTAATGCTCCTGATGCTTTCTTGGTTCAATCTTCGATGTTACGCTTACTGTCTAGGATGTATCCTGTAACTTAGCTTCCTAGAAAAGCTGTGTCCTAACTTTCTTTTTCTTGTGAATAGCACTAGTTCGATTTTTAATGGAACAGTTTTGTGTTGTCCATTTTGCGAGTGAGTTCAAGGCTGACGCCATTAGTTCGCAGATCGATGGAAGATGTTTTCCTCACACCAAAATAAATATGTCGTCGGCGTAGGATACTGCCTTAGCATCCTTCTGTGGTTCGTTCTTGTGAGGACGTCGTTTACAACAAGAAGACAACGAAGAGCAGAAATCACTCCATCCAGTGGAGTTCCTAATGTAAGCGGTTTCCTGACTGAGCTTCTCCCAAATTGATAATTCTGCTCTATAGAATGTTCTTAATCCATTGTGATATCGTTGGTTCTATATGCAGCTTGTCCAAGGCCGTCCTTATAGATCCGGTGTTTACGTTACTAAATGCTCCGTTAATCTTTAGGAAGGCGGCCATGGTGTACTCTTAGTAGGGCATATTATCGCCTATGGTAGCTACAACCTCGTGGGGACCCTCTACTGAATTTCCTTTAAGACAAGCGTGCATAGATTGTGTTTGTTGAGTTTTTTTCTTACGTGTTGATCTAGGATTCTCTCCAGTGTTTTTACCACAGCTGTGTCATTCATACCTAACACACCATTCCCCAAAGTGAACTGGCACCCAACTGATCAAGGCAAAAGAATTACTGCTTCTATGCTGCCAGAATCCACCGCAGACATTGTCAGTAAACCATTAGAGAAACTTCATCTGATGTTTCACCTGATCACTACAACAAGAACCTGTTGTGACCAAGAGTGCCAATAGCGAGACCTGAGGCATATAAGGCGGCTTTGAAAATAAAGACGTGAGCTGCTCCCGAACTCTGCGTAGAAAGGAAGCGGAGAAAACATTGATTTTGTGAAAATCGAGGCCACGCAGAGAAAATGAGATTGTGTTTGAATGTTCAACCAAAAAAGCGTCAGAGATAAAATTAGAGCAGAGTCACAGTCAGGGCTGCAAATTTTGAAAGAATTATTTCTGCAGACTTTGTCCACATTTAAGACAGCGGGGAGTAATTTTATAAGGGGGATACACCAGCTCATCGATGAAATATGGTCGGAAGAAAGTATTCCCTGCAAATGGAATCACTTCACTTATTCAGCCCGATCAAGAAAAGGGAACCGAAGCCGAATAAGGTCAATATGCGTCTGTCGGCCAACAAGATCATGGCGATAATTCTTTGAAATGCGCACGATGTTATTCACATCGATTTTCTTGAAAATGATCACCGGCGGCTATTATACAGATCAGTTGGATCGATTCGACGCCGATGTGAAACAAAAACGACCGCATTTGCTCTCTTGGTTTTCTTCTACCGGGACAACGCACCGGCGCGCAAATCAGCAGTCGCAGTGGCAAAATTGCTCCCTCATCCAGCAAATTCTCCAGAATTAACCGGCTGCGACAATTGCCTGTTTCCAAACATGAGGAAATAGATCAGCGGTAAGAGATTTGGGTGAATAAAGCGGACATCGATGAAATAAACGCTTACTCGTATTTTAATGGCCTCAAGATTTTGCATTATTTGGAGGGCATCAAAAAATTGGAGAAACTTTGGGCAAGTGTATCGAGCTAAAAGGAAATTATGTTGAAAAATAAAATTTCAATTTTCAGGGACCCTCGTACCTACATATAATAAAATATGTTTCATGGCAAAGCGTAGAGAAGACAACCAGCCTACAATTCAAGGAAGACATATAAGACTGGTAGATATAGGACGTCCAAATGCAATGAAAATAGCTGCAACTGTTCAAGTTCACCATCTACTGCTGCTGGGCCTATATACTCGTATATATGTAGGATTCTGCTGTCAACAGTGTCCCGATGATTAGTCAAATAAGCAAATAGAACTCAAGGTCCTTAGGTCATGCACAGACTTACAGATTCACAGCCCAATCAGGACTCCCAATAGGGTGTGTATAATGGCAATACCATGTGATATTATCACCATTTTCGTCGGGACACAGGATAGTTTTATCTAGAAATGTATGCTTTTGTCTGCACCAAGTAAATCCAGGACTTCCACTAGGTGAAAAAATAAAGACTTAGTTGCGATTATTTCACTCCGAATTTGAGTGCAGACTAATAGACAATGACTGTCTATATTTGGTTTCAAATCCCAAAGTATAAATTGACTTGTCAACGTAGTCTTCATACCTTGGAGCAACATCTCTCATTTTTATCCAAATGACTTTGGCCCCATTAGTTTGTCTTTTTCTTAGAAAACACCAAGAAAAAGTCAGCAGAAACCGCCCGGTAATCGCAAGTTTACATAATTGAACAAATTTGACATCTGTCAAATGACTACTGTCAAATGTTGAGCAAGCTGCTTCTCCTGCATAGGAAATGTCCAGAATATAAATTAAGGGTGGCAGTGGTGTAGTGGTAGTAGCAAACGCTTCTCACTCGGAGGGTCCAGGTTCGAATCCTGCCCATGGCAAATCAGTTTTTCATTGTAATTGGAACTCAGACAAAAAAAAAAAATTCTGCGTGTGAAGGCATAACACTGGCACGTAGATTTGGCTGTTATAAGAGTTTCAAACAATGAAAAAAATACTGGGAATTATATCTCGAATCACTCTGAGTGAAGAAAAACTCTCCGTTCTATTCGGACTCCCACCCCTGGAGAGCAAACATAGAAACCAAACACACCTGAGTTTCAAACCACTACAAAAACAATTTTCCTTTCTCCTCCTTCTAACTTTCCGCCCGCGCCCTGGCAACAGTAAAAGGGTATCTAACCCCTTAGGCGCGCGTAAATTATAAAAAAAAAAAAAAAAAAAAAAAATATATTCTGCAGCTAAATCTAAATCCTTGCGAAGTCGCTCAAGACCTTCTAGAACAAACGGTTCGTCAATTCAAAATCGACATAGCGATTCTCTGTGAGCAATACTAACCGAACTAGCAAATACGAGTAAGTCAGTAATTTGGGTTTGCGGAAAGGCTTCAGGAATACTCTGAGCAACCTGGCTAATGAAGCATTTTCTTGTTTGCTTTATCTAACATTGGAACTGCAAACAGCAAAATCAGTGGTTTCGTACTGGAAAGGTACTCAACCTGATAGATCCTGCAATGGTTTGTGAGGCACAAGTAGAGGTGGACCACTGTAAGCACTCATCTTTCTTCGAAAAACTGAAAGATTCCATTAAAAGGAACTTACAAGGAGTACAATGGACTAGTTCTTTGTCTGAGTGATCTGTTCCAAAAACAAAGAGGTGGACATCGGAGGCTTTAAAGAAGGCGGCGTCATCGACTCCTTCTTGGGTTTTTGACCGGTTCGTAAATATTTATAGCAGTCTTTTGAAGAGAAAATTGCGTTTGACTCACCATTCTTCCGATATCGAGTATTTCATCAATTTCTATAAGCAGACGTTGTGTGAACTTGGACAGATCCTTCTTCATCGTACAACTCGCTTGTGGAATGTCCTGCCGAGCTCTCTGTTTCCTAGTCATTATAACCTTCAAACATTTAAAACCAACGTTCATCGGTACCTCTTTTTCTTACCTCCCTGATTATCCTTCGAACGCGCCGTGTGCAAGCATTTTAAGGACACTCAAATCCCTTGAGCGTGCGCAAGTTATAAAAAAAATAAGTTAGCTGTCCAGTATCTTGCTCTCCCCATTACCTGAGGCAGTCTGCCCCACGAAGAGCATGCCATATATTTTTTCTCCAACTAGTAATAGATGTACATGTATTCAGAGAACTTAACGCGACTGTCTTCACAGAATTATTTAAAAAAAAAATTGCAGACCTAAGAACGCACATGAAAGTTATGAGCAATCTTTTAGAAATCGTGGCATTCAACTACAAGTTATTTGGCGAAGAGATATCTTTCCAATATCTTTCAATATCTTTCCATCGTTCTATCGGTTTTTGAGATTAATCTGATTGTAAACATCTCTGTGTTTCAACACTATTTATCAAGTCTTTCGGCTTTGCTTTTACGTTGTTCTGTTAGGTTGAAGTAAACAAGCCCACACATTGTAGACAATATTTTTAAAAATCTTCTATTCTCTTTTCTAGAAGATGTATTTTTAAATCGAATTATTAAAACATTTTTAGCGAGAGCAATCAAGACGCTATTGTTTCAAGTAAAAACATTTGATAGTAGTTTTGTAAGCCGTGTGTTACGAACGAAGTTCGTTCCTGGGATTTGTTATTTTATCCTTGATAAGAGCTAGCTTAGAGTTGACTTCTTCCGAACGGGTGTCAATGGCTCAGTCATGTCTGGTTAGTTCATCAGCTTTCTTATTCCCTACACTGTCTAGGAACTTCGAGAAAAGTCGTCCGACCGCTTATAAAGCACTGGAAGAATCTAGAGGATGAAACGATTCATAGATGTCCAATTAAGGAGAGATACATCTTGCAGCATATACGAATATGCTGCACCGATACTTAGACTTCATCTCTGCACTTCGTTCAAGCCTGCCTGGAATCGTAAGAATTTGCCAACCATTGTTTGGATTCGTTTAGTTTTACTCTTTACGTTTTACGCTCTCCTTAATCCCAATTTCTCATATAAGCATAACCACATCGCCCGCGTACGTAACTACTTTAATGTCATTGTCAGTGCAGTTTAAAAAGAAACCTGCATCATAGCTGATCCCAAGCAGATGTTTAAAAAGATGAAGGTGAGTCACTAACGATGATAACCCTTGCTTTCGTCGTGGCAGAAAAACTTAAGAGCAGAGATAGGTTCTGAAAAGAACCCAGGTGAGGCAACGAATTAATCGCCAAAAACATCTAAACTAGACCGTAAAACGGTTTAAAGTACGGAGGGGACTCCAAAGGATTTTACTCATATGGTACTCGCAATAGCGACAATCCACCCGTGGTTTTTTCGACTGCGGTCGAGGCACGGATTCTGGAGGCCCCAACCAACATACTTGTAACCCTCCACCAACCAGGAGCTGTTGGGTCACTTGAATTTGACGACTTCTGCGGCTCTTTCTACGACAAGTTCTGTAGATTGAACTGGAACGATGAAGAGAGTACCGGAGAGGTAATGCCTGTTACGGTTGAATTCCATCAGAATAGACCAGCGGTTGGTCAGGTTGCTGACGGTTTGTCTCGGGAAACCGAAAAGGTGGAACGGGCACCAGAAGAGGCCGACTCTGAAGGACTACCGTGTAGGGGATAAATGCGGCGACGAAGAAGAGGAACAGGTCAGTGGAAGTGACACCCACTGAAACCGACAATCCTCTCGGATCCAAAACTGCGCCCTCTTCTTCTGTCCTGAACCGGGCCAAGAGGAAGAATGCTTCCGGCATTCCCTCTGCGCACGATGTCCGGATGAAACCGGTGCTGCAACAAACAAAGGCTACAATTTCGGTGGACAGAAAGCTTTCAAATCTATTGATCAAAACAAAACAAGCGGTGGTTTCACACGCACACGATGTCCGAGCAAGGCCAAAGCAAAAACTAGCAAAAGTCATAGTTCTAGTCGACGGAAGTCGTCTAATGCGGTGAAATTCCCGCTGAGAAACAACTCCGCTGGTGGCTTTTCCAACGCACAAGATCCAGCTGAAACCGGTGTTGCAACCAGGACGGAACTTGGACGTCGCTGGAAAAGCAACCTCTAAGAAAACCCCGAAAAGCCAGGCACGAGACCGGTGCTATCTACTCTTTGGCGCTTCGTGCAAACACTGTGTCGATCAACTGTGAAAGCTATCCAAAACAGAATAATGTTTGCCTTTAAGCAGAGGGCTACGATATGGAGAATGGCACACACAACAAACTGTTGAATGGTTATGCGAGTCTGTGCCGAAAATCCCACCCCTGGAAGAGTAGACTTCCGAGGTTTTCAGATAACCCAATCTGACGCCGGCCTTCTTCTAGGTTCCAGGACAACTCAGGGAAACGAAGGATGTTCTGATGCCTGTTCATACCCAGAACCCTGGATTCGACACCGGAAAGTGGAAAATCTACCCTCACAAATCTGCGGCTCTTCTCTTGTTGTGGGCTTAGACACAGCTTTTGTTGAAACGATTAAAACTAGATATGACTCACGTACCTATCTGCACCTTCATTTACTCTTTGTTTCCAAATGAGTGCGGATAAGAGACGACCGCCCCCGTACTCATCTACATATCTTGTGTACTCAGATCAACCTTCAACATTCCACGTCTGCTAATGCAGGGTTCCACACCACTTTACGACGAGCGGTCGGAAACACCGAGAACTTGTCTTTATGTACCGAACTCACCACCTAAATTTGTGCAATTTTGTAACCAAAATTTAGTTCCTGCAGACATAAGCTACGAAACGGACCAAGAATTGCATAAATTCGTCATTACATCTGCTTATTTTCCCTATAAGTCGCTACAGCCGCCACCACCAGAGGCGATAGCAGAACTTATTGAATATTGTAATTCCAGGAAGATGAGACTGCGATGATAATGTTCAAAATACTTTTTCAGGCAATCATCTCATGGATTTCAGACTATCCACTGACCTAGTTGTCAACAATGTTCGCTCTCAGCCAACTTTTCTTACGAGGGTAAGACAGTAAGTAATCAATTTATTGTCATCCAACAGTTATGCTAAGGAGATTACTGGCTCGAAAGTACTATCGGAGATTTATATGTCAGACCATAGATACATCGAATTCAGAATTGGATGCGAGGTGTCGCCCTTGTAGAAGGGGAGGAATCCGCATAAAAACAACTGGACACGATTTAAGGAGGAGCTCGACAAAGTACAATAGTGCTCCCACTAAGCTCAGGACAAAACAAAAGCTAGAGGAAACTGTTCACAACCTGAACGGCACCCTCACCAAGTGTTTTCAAATGGCATGTCCAGTTAGTAAGCAATACTGCAGATCGCACGTTCCTTGGTGGAATGCTCCTTCTGGCAGTGCAAAGGAGCTATCGGCAAGACAAGGGGCCTGTCACCGAGAAGGGTACTCTAGATCTACACAGCTATGATAAGGCCAATTATATCATATGCGTCGGTTATCTGGTGGAATAAGCTCTCAAGAAAATACGTGGTTGGTGCTTTTACCATACTCCAAGGTCTGTCTCGACTGTATGGGGCTTTCCCTAACACACTTGGCTCTGCTGATATTCATATTCCCTCCCCTTGATACTCATATTATGGGCTGCACTCTCAAATCCATCTTCTGTTTAAAATGAAAGTGGTACTTGGTACATCACGCACTGGAGCGCCGACTGTCGAAAAACCACGAAATCGACTTTCCCTGTCCCCAGTACTGGTCGCGGCCAGAGTCTGAGACAGCAAAGGAATGTAGTCGGGTCTTCACAGATGGATTCAAAACCGATCTAGGATGTGGCGCCGGTGTCACTCTGGAAGACGATAACTTTTCACTTCTCGCTAGAAAAACTTGCGTCCCTCTTCCAAGCGGAGATATAAGCAACCCTGATGGCAATTAACTTCGAGTGTATTATAAGTGCATCTGTAGTGACAGTCAAGCTGACCTTAAAGCCTTGCTGGATCCCCTCACGATTCTCGTGTCTTGTTTAGGTCCCAGGAAGATTGCTCTGAGAGTGTAGCCCATGATATGAACATCAACGGAAGGGAGATTCATCAGTGCGTCTACAATAGATCAGAGACGGGCGTGGGTTTTTCCTAAGCCCCATGCAGCCGAGACAAATCGTTCTTTGGAATTCAATAAAAGCAGCAGTGACATACCCGTATAGATCAAGAAAAGCCTCCTCGATAGCATGCCCCATGTCTTAACACTGCCAGGAGATCGACAGCGACTTGGGGGCTTTCAACGTGACAAAGAAATCTGTTATCCAATATAACAACCAAAAACTCGTAACTCGTACTTAGCTTCATTAGAGAAACGGATGGTCATGCCTTTGAGCACTAAATGAATCAGACCGATCAGCTTCCCTCTTCTCAAAAAGACCCAGCTTTGAGAGGATTGACTGAAAGCCAATTTAGTGGCAGTCCAATATGTACTAATCTGTGTAAAAAAAGATATCGCCATCATTTTTATTCTGTAAGTTGGTAGCGCTGTACTTAGTTACTGCATGAAATTTGAATGGGATCTGCTACACAGTTGGTTTAAAACTGCAGTTGCTGTGAACCCTACTAATGAGTCCGCTTCGATTTTTACAATGAAAAAAATTAAAGAGTTGGCTCAAGAGGTGAACATACATTTTAAGTCCATTCATACCGTTCGAACTGATATTTTGGGCATGAAACGTGTCTCCGTATGACTGGTTCTATAAAAGTTCTATAAAAACGAAGCAGATCGTTGAAGACATGATTTCCCGAGCTTCCACGGACCACACATTGATGAAACACATAATAACAAGCGACGAAACATGGGTCTACGAGTATGACATGCAAACTGCTGCTACAGTCTTTGGAATGGCGTTTCGCGAAACCTGAACCGAAAACCAAGAAACCGCGACAAAATCGCTCAAAAATTCAGGTTGTGCTGACAGTCTTCTTCGATTACGGCGGTGTAGTTCACTTCGAATTCCTTCCAAAGGGACAAACGGTGAATGAGGAATATTATTTAGGCGTCATGAAGCGTTTGCGTGAAAGTTTCCACCGAAAACGTCCAGATTTGTGGAACGGCACTTCATGAATTTTGCAGCATGAGAATGCACCTTCTTACAAAGCCATTTTGTGGAAGAGTTTTTAGCGAAACACTCGACAAATGTCATCGATCAAGCACCATACTCACTTGATAAGACTCCGCCTGACTTTTTCCTGTTGCTAAAGTTAAGATTACCACTTCGAGGAAGGCGTTTCGAGTAGATTGAAGCGGTAAAGAAACTAAAGGCCATACCTCAATCAGTCTACGAAAAATGTATGAAGGACTGAGCGAAGCACTGGCGTAATTGTATTCCAATCAATTTGGCCTACTTTGAAGGCGATACAGTAAATTTTGATGAATAAATAAATTTTTTTTTGTTCTACTTAAAATTTCCGGATACCTCATAAACCCAATGTATGCCAGTACCAGTGAAGATTATCTTCAGAGTTACCATAACTGGATATTCAACACAACATACCAACTACGGCGTGTTTTGTTGCTCAGCTGTCTTGTAGCTTGGAACTGGAGCTGGTTGTGAGTTGCCCCTGATTAGGTTACCTGGAAAAGCAGTCTCTACAAAGAGGTCTACACAGAGAGGTGCTATCAGATTTGAGGACTTTGCCCAATCTGCTGGTTTCACCGAGTGTTCCGATCTTTTCTCAAAAGCCTTTATAAGATTCAAATAAATACTGTATGTTTGACAGCCCCCCCCCCCCCCCCCCCCAATTTTATCAAGGCTTCGCCCATCAATGTCATTGTGTAGTAAAAAGCGGGGGCAGCGGGTGGCCGTGTCTCAAGTGGTAGTGTATTGGCTTCCCAATCGGACGGTTCGGTGTTCAATACCAGCCGTGACCGAAAGGCTTTTTCAGGCAACTAAAATCTCGTGAGATAAGTGGTTGCCTAATACAACATCAAGTCCGATTTACACTAATAATTTAGCCTCTCCATTAGTTGTTACATGTCACCCATTTTCCGAAAAACTTTGAAGGTATATTATTGGCCCGGGTCTACCCCGGACAACTTTATTAAGCTTATTAACAAGCCAAACTTAAAACTAGACTTAAAAACTAACATAGATATACTTAACCTAATGGGGCGAGGAGAAACGGTGGACGGGGAGATGTTAAGGGAGTGGCATATTGAGTAGCGCTGTTTTTATTTCTTGTTTGCTGCTATTTAGGTCAAAGACTTCAGCGTAGTTGTTCGTTATACGCAACATTCTGGATATGGGTTCAAAGTGACCGTAGTTGGTGCGGTGAGTTCGGATCAGGAAGAGTGGGACAGATCTTAGATTACGGGGATTGGGAGTGAATGCAATATTTTGCGTTATTGTCGAGCAGTCGATATTTCCAGTCAGTAACTGGTGGATAAAAAGTACATCAGCGACTTCACGACGTTTGTTTAGGGTATGCATGCTAATTAGTTTTAGCCTATTTTCATAGGGGGTAATCCATATGGATCGGCCCAAGGTAGACCACGAAGTGCAAAACGGATAAACCTGCGTTGGACTGCTTCTATTCTTTGAATGTGAGTTAGTTTATAGGGTGACCAAACTTGGCTGCAATATTCGAGAAGAGGCCTTACAAAAGTAATGTACAGGGACTTTGTAACGTAAGGGTTGTAAAATTCTTTTGACCAGCGTTTGATAAAGCCGAGTGAAGAGTTAGCTTTATTTATAATGCTGTCAATATGTGAGTCGAAATTCAATTCTCTATCACAAATTATACCTAGATCCCGTACTTGGGTAGTGGAAGGAATAGGCTCATCGCAGATGAAGTAGTTTCTTGGAGGGGGAGGTAGACGTTTACGGGAATAGGTTATCGCTTGGCATTTGCTGACATTAAGCTCCAAAAAGTTTTGCTTGCACCATACCGAAAACTTATTCAAGTCATCTTGCAGACAATGGGAGTCAGAAGGCAATGAGATGACTTTGGAAATTCTCATTTCATCAGCGAAAATAGAAAGATTAGAGTTAGTTAAAATTAAATTTATATCATTAATTGTGAGGATAAAGATGATTGGACCAAGGTGACTACCCTGAGGGACACCAGATGTTGCTTTAATGGGTTCGGATATTGAAGATCTGAAGATGACCCTGTATTCTCGGTCTTCTAAATAGGATTTGGTCCATGCCACAAAATGAGGGGAAAAGCCAAGTTTTTTTAGTTTAAAGATGATAAGTTGGTGAGAAATTTTATCGAATGCCTTGCTGAAATCTGTGGAAATTGAATCGACTTCATCACCGTCTTCTAAAGCATGAAGAGTCCTAGAGACGAACTCTGTTAGGTTAGTGGTCGTTGATTTACCTTTCATGAAGCCGTGCTGATTTGTGCAGATAGTTGGCCTACAGTACGGAAGCAGTTGTTGATAGACTATGCTTTCAAAAAGTTTAGGTATGCAAGAGAGTTTCGCTATGGGCCTATAATTATCGACTTCGGCTTTACTTCCTTTTTTATGAATAGGGATAATGTAAGATTCCTTCCATAGGAAAGGGAAAGTACCTGTTGAGACAGACAAGTTAAATAGAGCAGCAAGAGGAGGACCGAGATGGGTAACACACTCTTTTATTACAATAGCCGGAATTCCATCAGGGCCGGACGAGAAATCATCTTTAAGTTTATTAATGTTTTCAGATACCAAAGTTGTTGTTATATTTAGTGAAATGGCTGACGTCTCAGGATAGTTTCTCATATAGCTAAAGTAGCTAGGATCGGGTTCAGCTGTTTTCTTAGAAAAGGATTTGTTAAAAAGAGAAGCAAAGAAATTTGCAATGGTTTTTGGGTCGGCAGAAGATTCACTAAGAAATTTAAGAGTAGATGGGTAGCCGTCTGACTTTCTTTTGGTATTAATAAACTGGTAGAAGCGTTTAGGGTCCGAGACTAAGCTAAATTGCATGCGGTAGAGGTACTCAAGGTAAAGAGACTCACAAAGTTCAGAAAAACGATTATATACCGATCGATAATTACTGTAGTCGGAATCAGATCGAGTTCTTAAGAATTTGTGCCACAACTTGTTTCTGTTATTACGGAGAGAGCGCAACTCATTGTTGTACCAGGGAGGAGCAGATATGCAGTCCTTTCGGAAGGTATACGGAACCGATTGGGCAAAGCAGGAGAAAATTAACGAATAGAACGTTGATAGGGCAAGATCAATGTTAGTTGTATCACCAATAAATTCAAAGTTAATGTTGCTGATGAGGTTTTTAAGTTTGTTAAAGTCGGTTCTACGGAAGTCAAATGAGAATGAATTTTCCGAATCGACACATGTGTTGCCATTTTCATATGAATATATAATTGACAAGGGGGGATGAAGGCGGTCTAGTTTAACTCATGCTTTGGCATCATAAGTGTAGTCATACCCACTTGAGTGTTAGGTTCTTTAAAAAAACATCATGGCGGCTGTGGTTTAAACTCAAAGTCTCCTCCAATTGGTAGAGTTGCACACTGGCTGCTGAGACTCTAAGATTGGCCAGAGGTTTTAGATCGGACTCGACTCATACTAACATACTAGTGCCTCCAACAAAGTTCCGAATTGGTACTCAGGAAGGCAGCAGGCGATGGCAAGGCGTTAAGCACGAGAGGGGTTCTGTATGTTTGACAAAGAAAATAATCGCTCGAATTATTAAAAAATTCGAATAATTAATTTATTATTGCAAGGATGCAATATACTAGCCTACGCCGTCATTAGACTCACAACCCTATACGGAAGAGATTAAAAAAAATGTGACGAACCAGCTAGTTTTCCCAACTCCTATGCCGCCAGCGTTGTCTGCGAGTTTTTTTTACAAGTCACACACTTCTGCCAAACACGCTGTAAATCACATCAAGGATAATTCAGGAGCAACTGACAATGAACTACCCATTAACCTCAGCGACATACTACGGTCACGGTATTTACTAACGAGCTTATGCAAATATCGACTGTTTCTGAAAACATCCATAGACCTTAGGGGCACTTGGGTCTATTGATGACCGAAATGAATAGTTTTCGTTGAGAAGATTATTTTAATTTTTAAATTCACCAATTCGTCACTAACTAAATTGATGAAAAAAGTAGCTCATATCCTCTGCCATGTCACAGACTACCTATGTATGTACAAAATTTTATTAAAAAATCTAATTGCGTTGAGAATCTGTTCACGAACAAACAAACAAAAATTTCAATGAATAAACTGAATGAAACTTGGACAAAGAGTCTATAAAGAAACACAGGATGTACAGATACTAACCTTAATCTCATCGCTGGGCAATTCTTTTTTGATTTTCACACCTCCGGTACTGTTGGCTGTTGGGTTAGTCGCTGCCGGTGGGGATGCTTTTGTTGTCATCTCGATGTTAATCCAAGATACTGCTTATTTTATCCACAAAATTCAATCACCACTAGCACCGATAAACGATATTTATTACACAAAAACTATTTATCACTCAAATGTGAGTGCACGAGTCCGAGTATCTCACTCATTCACTTTAAGGTCGACTGTCGGATTGTGACTCAGGGATAAAAAAAAAATTCCCAGAATGAAAAGTAACGCAATACGCTACGCACAATTCACATGTAAATCCGAATACTCGTCTCGCACGCTCATACGAGTGAATTTAACAAGTCAATGCCTCCGCTTTGCGCTATGATCTACATACATACGAGTAGATGTAGAGACATAGAGTAGATGTATCTCAAGCAACACGGTATCAAATAACAAGGAGATTATTATTTTGTTGTTTTTTTCATGAGTTTTCCTTAATCCACTGGTAGTTTGGACGAATCACTTTTTGAATATTTTTAAGTACCAAATTACCATTCCAGATGTCAGCACTAAATTTAGAAATTTTTTTTATTTTTTATTTTTTGCTTTCGTTATTCGTGTGATGCACTTAGTCGTATGCGCGATTTTAGAGGGCTTACAAAGCCGACACTTCTACCTTCTCACGTTTGTTTTCACTTTCGATTTGTTCGTGTCGATCAAGCGAGATCAAGTGTATCTTTAGCACTTTGTCCGTGTATCTATTTCAGAATAATTTGACGATATTCTCTCCACCGATTCCAACACAAAGGTGAGAAGGAAACGATCTTATGGTCCTCTCACCATCATCATCATCCTCATCAACATCAACGTGTTCCTCAACTGTCGACGTTATCCGTTTTTTTTTTTTTCGGTTTCTACTTTGAAAATGAGAAGATGAAGGAGAAGAGGAAAATCAAAGAAAATCGCTCTTCAAATGAAAATTTACATCCGAAAATAGAACGCGCGAACAAGCAAGGATGTAGCGCGGCGGCGGCGGCGGGAGATTTAAAGGCAATTGAGGCGGCGCGAATCGAATACGACTACACGACACGGTACAACTATGCGACTACAAAGTGGCCAGGAGATGAAGATGGAAGCACGACCACGGGGTATTCCCCCCTTTTCAGAAAAATATAAATAAATACGAATATTTGAACACAAGATGAAAACGAAAATATTCGAAACCAATCGGTCGGCGGCGCGGCGGATTGATTATCCCTTTCTACAGATGCGAGCACGAGTGTTTGCCTCGAATTCTAACCGCTCGGGCTCACGCCCGACAATTAAGATACATATTTTCAAAAATATTGCGTTTAACGTATTTTTTGCTGCTGCTGCTGTTGCTGTTGTTTTTGTTGCATCTGCTTGTTTTGTTCCTTTTTCCACTGACAATTATTTTACAATTTAATTTGTACACTTCGGTGGGACTTTCATTGGACTAAATCCAAAAATAAAACGCACTCTTTTTCAAAAATCGAGAACACCGTTACACTCGTATTTAGGTGATTTTTCACTGTTCACTTTGGTAGAGTTTTTCACTCTCTTTGTTTTGGTTTCGCCTGCTTTTGGGTGCCTTTCCTTTGATTATTAATTTTTTCGGTTGTGATTTAATTTAATCCTCTGATTGACATGCCATATGCATTCGCATTCGCGTACGTTGACAGTTTAGGAATAAACTATTTTCGAATTGCACGAAACGAGATACGAATACACGAGTACGAGTACGAGTACAACGAGGAGATACAAGCACGACGAGAAAATTATCAAAACAAAGACGAGACGAGAGATGAACACCGAGACGTCTACCCAGCTGCGAAGTCAATGCACAACAAAAGCTGAGAAACAGCGAAGCACAGGCAGAACAATACACACGAAACGAAGGTGGTGGTGAATCCGAATATTCGGTTTCGTTACGGTTAGAATGTTTTGTTAAAAGACAAGAAGCTAACGAAACGATGGATAGATACGATTATACGAAACCTCCTGCAGTGATGGTGGATAACAGTATTCGATTGGGGTGCATTTGATTTGACTGTGGTGAGTTGGTGAGTATGACGATTGTGGATAAAGTGTAGTCTTTGGGTGGGAAAGCGTTTAAATCGACTTCTTTCTGATCGGTCGGTCATTGTAATTTTAAATAAATGTTTGTCGTGAATTAAATTCGTTTATTTCACTTCATTGACGCTATTTTAAGGGGACAAGGACATACAGTCCAAAAAGGAAATATTTAAGGATGGGTCCATTCACTCGGTAGCAAATTCCGCGCTACCACGGTAGCTTTAACAGGGTGTTCCGGATAACTTTAAGGGGAGATTCCGACAATTTTTTTAATAATTGGGTTAGAGAAGGAAAAAAGAGAGACCGATGTGCGTTGGTTTTAAATGTTTGTAAGTTATAGTGACCAGGGTGTTACGGGTAAAAGTTTGAAGGGGCGGAGTGCTACTACTAATTTCAGAGGAGCACTGGTGGTGAAAATAGCGATACAACACGGTAATACAGCAGACGTTGCGCCGGTGTTGGAGGGTGCCGAATGACTGTAATATTGGCATCACCTATAAGTTTTATCGCACGATTTTGGATCCTTCCAATAAGTGCAAAGAAGTCTTGGGGGCACCTGACCAGTTGTGGGCATTATACACCAATTTTGGGTGGATAAATGCCTTGTATAATGAGACCTGGTCAGAGGGGGTGAAATATTTCGTACATCGCTTGAGGAAACCTAGACATTTCGCAGCATTTTTGGCGACATCAAATACAAAATTAATCATTCAATTTTGCTTTGGAATTAGTTTTTTACTAAATAAGTGTTAAGTGGAAAATATGATATCCGCCAAGTGACTGCCTCCATTGTTGATACACATTTGTGTCCGTTTTATCGCATTTTACATGACTTTCTGCAAGATTTCCGTCTGTTCGCATTCCTGTCGAATATTCTCGTTAAGGGCTGCGATTGTCTGCGATGTCGCGACTTCAAGTAGCCCCAAAGCAAGAAATCTGGGATGGTTAAATCGGGCGATCTTGCTGGTCATGCCAAATCGCCAAAACGGGAGATCACGCGACCAGGGAAACGCTTCCTTCACAATATCCATTGTGGCTCGTGCTGTGTGTGTGGTTGCACCGTCTTGTTGAAACCACATGTTCACCAAGTCTCGCTCATCCAATTCCGGCAGTAAGAAATCGTTTATCATGGCCCTGTAGCGTTCGCCAGTAACAGTGACGGTATTGCCGATGGCGTCCCTAAAAAAAATACGGCTCAGTCACTCATCCCGCGTGAACGCGGCACCACACAGTGGCTTTGAGTGGATGTAATGTCTCTTCGTGCATCACACGCGGATTTTCAGTGCCCTAGAAACGAAGATTTTACTTATTGACGTAACCACTTAAGTGGAAATACGCCTCGTCGCTCATGATGATTTTTGACATAAAATCGTCCTCTTCGTTGTTGAGATTGAGGATGGCTTAATTCTCAGGCGACTAACGGTCAGGAGGCATTAACTGATGCACTGTTTGAACTTTGTATGGGATCATGTAAGTCTTTCACTAAAATTCGCTATAGGGTCCGTCTGGTGATGTCCAATTGCGTAACCCGTCGTCTGGTTGATGTTTCTTCGTTCTTAGCGATATTGGCAGCCACAGCCACGATATTCTCGGCCGAACGACCAGTCCGGTGGCGGCCACGCCCTGCCTGGTCTCTTGTGGTTCCATTCTATTCGAGTCGAGTAACTAAGCGCCGGAATGTTTGCCCAATTGGCGCGACACGATTAGGAAATCGACGTCGAAATTCACGCTGCGCTAACACCACCGACCGATTATTGGTCAAAAACATCGACACAATTATTCTACGCTCTTGCGGAGTATAGCACTTGCTTCTCTGTTTGTATACTGCAGCTGTCTAGTTCACAAATGTCAAATATGATTGACTTACGACACCATTTGCAAAAATTATACCATCTTCCGATTGGGTGATTAATTTTGCGCCACCTTGTATGTGGTCATTCCAAAGTAAGTTCGTAAGGAAAGGAACGTTTTTCGGTTTCAACGATATAAGTGCCATTCATGGATAATAGCTGGGTGTTTAAATTTCCCTTTAACGACAGCAGACAGCATTGTCGTTGATAGTTCCCCAATTAGGTATGCTGCTATTATCGGAATTTAAGGTTTTTAACATACGCTGTCGTTCCCGTTCTACAGCCAAAGGACTAGGACGTAATGGGAAGAAGAGATTACTGTCGTCAGCAAAGGAATATATTGGATTAGAGCGGCAGACAAGAGATCATTGATGAAAAATAAAAGCGTTCCCTTTCATTCGGACAATCTTCCTGCCCGCGCCAATGTGAACAGGCACAAAGAAATAATGTCATTCATGTGGCCATTACTTATATCAATTTTTATAAAATTTTCACTTAGACCCCTTGTGCCCTGACCCCCTCATTTGCCATTTCATAAGTGATTTTTTAGATTATTAGTACGCTGTTGTTCATTGCATAAAGATGTTAGGTGAATTACGGAGTGATAAACAAAGTATCTTCCTTATCGTACTACCTAGCCATCAAATAAAATTACCATGTAATCGGCAAGTTCAACGAAAACTTGTTTTGCAATATTCGCGAAGTCAAGCTGACTGTCAGTAAAAGTGCTAATCTTGCGATTAGAGAGTACATTATATTTTGTGAAAAAGCTAGGGTTCCCACAAAAGGCATTTCCTAACCGCGTGAAGAAGCTTGTCGATTTATATCACTTTTGGAGAGAGCTGCAAAAAAAATGTAAAAAAAACAAAATAGGACACTTTTCAGAACCGGGAAAATAATTTTGAAAGAAACCTTGTTAACCTAATTGATATTGAACATGCTGATGCTTAGCTGGTATAGACAAAGAGTTGGCAGATAAAGAAGAAAGAGCTGAACAAACACGATTAGACAAAGAGGAGTTATTGGCTGCTGCATCGACTTCTACCACACATAACCTGGAACATTCACAAGGTTCAGACGAAGAACAGATCCTGAATTCGGAAGTCAGATTACCACAGGTTCCCTGCCTGAAATAAGTTCGAAAAGAGGTAGAAAGAATCTGATAACACCTAAACTTGTCGCAGCTTTAGATCGATGACAGCTAAGCATGAGACACTCCGTTTACATTCTTCATGCGGTCGTAGAAGCACGTAGGTCTGAACAGCGATACTTTTCCCATTAATAAATAATCGATGCAGCGAATTTGTACTAAGACAAGAAAATCTAGGGCAGGAGCAATAAAAACTGACTTTCAGAACAATGTACCACTCACTGTTACGAGGCTTGAACGTGCAAAATTCAAAAGAAGAACGCCTGCCAATTATGACTTGCAGTACTAAAAGTGGAAAGTTCATCTCTTTCCGGTTAAACATCAAGCTAAAGCAATCTCAACTGCCCTCTATGACTGGAACCTTAGTCACATGAAACATCTTCGAATACTGGCCGTTTCAATGGAGCTTGTGCTCTTCTGAAGCAGATTTTAGAAAGAGAAATGTTATTTTTAGCCTGTCGCCATCAGTTTTGTAAATTGGTCCTAAAAACTGTGTTCGAAACAAAGGTAAAGCAAATTACTAGCAGCCCAGAGATATCGATTTTCTAAAAGTTCAGCGGCAATTGGAGAAACATCGATTTAAATGCCGTTGAACTATGCCTTGATTTCGTAAAAGAACATGTTGCTGCGACAAATATTACATCCTTGTTAATGTTTTATAAAGCAGACGATTATCGCGAATTGGTCGAACTATGCGCAGTGTTTTTGGGAAGTGATTCGAAGAAGAAAACAAAAATCAAGCCCCCTGGAGCTACGAGTATGTATCAGGCACGCTGGATGGCGAGAGCAATTTATACCATAAAAATATGTTCGCTTCAATCTTAACTCAGAATTATTGCGAAGAACAAAACGGCCCTACAAGACCTCTGCATTCAGTCGTATTATTAAACACGTTGAAATCGGTAACAACATTACCCAACACTTTGAAGGTCACTAATTTTGTTTTCTCGCTGATAAGCAGCTTATGGAATGCAAACCACTGCTTATATTTTTGTTGATATTCCTCAATTTTGATAATGCAGTCGAATGAAGTGAGTCCTTCATACGAGGAATTAGCTGAGATTCTGATCAAAAAGGGTAACTCCCTATTAAATTATAAATTAAGAACAAAAGGGGGCTAAGGACAGAGCCCTGTGGAACACCATTTTTTATTGTAAGAGAGCTACTAGAACGTGCATTGATATTGGCCGGTTGTCCCCGACTTCAAACAGCCTAGAGAATGTGGGAAGCAGTGATATGGGTCTATAATCTTTGTGATTCCCTTTTTTTAACCGAGGTTTAATATCTGCACATTTTAAGGACTTAGGAAAGCATCGACTTCTTATACTGTAGTTAAACAAGTTACAGAGTGTATCACTATGTATATCAGAAGGACATTTGTAATACAACTACTTGTGTACAAACCTTTTTAAAAGATGCTGTAATCTTAAATATATCTTCAGGGTAAAAACAAAACTTGGTCTTGTTCAACAAATGTATCGAAAGAAGTACAATCGCAAGTATGGTTAGGTTGTCTTTGTTGTCTTCCGCAAAGTGTCTTTCCAGAATATTATTGCAAAATTCGAAACGCTTCTATGAGAACCCTGGTTGTAACTTCTGTACTGGTATACGATGGAATACGTGCATGACTTCTGAAGGTAGAATTCTCCAGATCTAAGTCCTGTTTGGACGCAGATATCTGCTGAGTTGACTAGTACAGACATGAGATGGAGCGACCGTATCCCGCGAGCAACTTATTTATTTGTCCAGCCCTTGTACATAAAATACAACTTATTTGAATGTCTTTACACCACTGATTAGTTATGTTAAGCTTTTGTTTTTTTTTTAAGAACTTAACATTCAAGTGGGTATTACTACTTTTAAAATGCCTGGGCACGTGTTAAGTTTTTCGGAAAATTGTTGATGTTTGAGCTCCGTGGTTATTTCGCTCGTTTTGTGGCATCCAGCATGTAATGAGGTAACTAAGTTATTAGTATAATTGTTGTATTTTAGGCAACCGTTCATCTCACGAGATTTTAGTTGCCTGAACAAAAGTCTTTCATGCACGGTTGGTATTGAACCCCGAAACGTCTGAATGGCAAGCCAATACACAACCACTTGATCCATGGCTACCTACGACTTAGAATAATACAAAACATTATAACCTACAATGAAGGGTTGATAGTTAACAACTTGTATTGTGTTGCTTGTATTGCAAATACCGTTATTCCCAATCTAAGTCAACCGATGTTGCTGGAGCAACTCTGTTGCTGGGCTATTGTATGCTGTTTATCTTCTTGACGTTGACATACAAAAGTCAAGCCAATTCTGTTTGATGATGGTATTGGTGCTGTTGCCAAGTAACGTCTAGGCAGGTGTTTAACGTTGACCACGGTAATAATGATGATGACGATACTGATGTTGTTTCTATGAACGTAATTTTTCAATTGTGCATGCATCCATAAGGAACCTATACCGCTCATGGCTCATTCCGACTGAGTTACCCTCTCTCTTTTTGTTCCCTATTCCGAGTCTGTCGCATTTTTGTTCCTCTCCCATGTCTCATTCTGACCGAGCTGCCTCACCACGCTCGCTACTCCCTCCCGTTTTATATCGCGGTTTCGTTGTATCGAATTTTTACCATCCACATTAAGCTGGGTGTTAAGGAGAGTTTGAAGTGGAATAACACTACTGGTGGAAATAGTGTTACAACATCGAGAAGCAACAAACACTTCATTCTTATTGGATAATGCTAGTGTCACTTGCAAGTACTATCGCACAGCTTTGAGTCTCATCTAGTGGGTACAAAATGGAAAAAGGATTCGTTTCATCGTAGTTCGGAATCACTTACTGTCGCTTTTTCTTTTCATCGGAGTTCTTTGTTTTTTCCAAAACTTAAGTGCCCCACTACGTTATTGATGTGAATAAATCGTGCTCGTCATGCGAGAACAACTGTGACAAACAACTGCCCAAAGTGCCGATAACAAAGGTTTTTAATTGGGTATGCCTCAAACACAATCTACTGAATTGTACATAAAGACTTGGGTCATAAGGCCTATAAGAAGTAATTCATGCAAGATGTTAACCCTGCCGGCTGTCGGCACCGTCAATTGAGTGCTGGAAATGCATGAAATCGATGAGGAATCAAACCAAAATGTTATTTTTAGGGACACTAGAGACTTAAAATCCATGAATAACTGTCGAGAAGCTCTTTCAACAACGCGTTACCGGTTGGTAAATGCTGTGCCATAGATCGCTATCGAAACATGATTAATTAGATTTTATGCCAAAGTCTTGGAGGTATTGATCTGGTTTACACAATTAGCGAAAATATTGCTCTATTGCGAGAAACCTTTCCTGGTTGAATCGTTTCTCGAAATAGTTATCAAAATTAGCCACCGAAATCATTGGATTTAACACCATGTGACTTTTTTCTTTTGAGCCGTATGAAAGAGTAGGTTTATGTCAACGATCCCCACTCAATTGGACTACTCGTAGCAAAAATACGTGCTGCTATTGGTGGAATAGGGCCGCATTTGGCTGGTGTTGCCTTTTATTAATAATTGTAAGCCTTCTTCTTTCTTATTGTACATGTTTTTATGGTAAATCAAAATGAAAAATAAATCTTATTGGAAAACCATCCATCGAGAATGTAATCAGCCCCTCACATGGACAGCTGCTTAGTCCCAATTGACAAGCTCCAACGTCGTCTTCTACTTGTCAACCAACAATTGACGAGCAAAAATGTCAAACCTGAGGCCGCAAATCCAAAACAAATAAATCAAAATCGTCTGATTAAAGTTTCGAGAAATTTTAAAATGACTTAATATTACCAGCGCCTAATTGTGCGAGCCGAAGATTCACAAATTTACACAACAATAACATGGACCCAGTTATATTCTTCTCAGTTCTATTTGCCATCTATTTCGTTGCATTCTTCTTGGATTGTTTTTTCAAGGTGAGGTCAATTGCATTTGGAATTCCGATGATTAATACAATTTTCCCCGAACACTCAGAGTTGCATGCACTATCCGTGGGAGCAGTTCCTCCAAAACACCGGCCTAACTGTGAAATTTCTTCGTTTCAAATGGCATACGACAGCTTTCAATCGGACAGTCTTCAAATGGGGTTCCGGTTGTAGTAAGTTACTTACGAAATCGTTCACGGTTGGTGTTTTAGTTGCACTTGCTATGATACCACTTGGATTTATCATTCTCTTTATGACGATTTTCAATGGAAACAAAAGCTATGGGGGTGGCAGCAAGATAACCGAAGCGAGAGTAGAGATTTTACTGCCTGGAGTCAATCTGCCTCTGGAGGAGATTGGATTCTATGTGAGCACGTTGGTGATTTCAACAGTGGTACATGAACTTGGTCATGCCCTGGCAGCCGTACTAGAGGATATTCCTCTTACTGGATTCGGGTTTCAAGTATACTTCTGCATCCCTCTGGCTTACACAGAAATCAGTTCGGAGCATTTGAATTCGCTAAAATGGATGAAGAAATTGCGCATTTTATGCGGTGGAATCTGGCACAATGTTTTGTTTTCTGCCTTCTGTTACCTTTTGTTCTCGACTTTTGGCTTCTTTGCTGCTCCGATTTATAGTACCAACGAAGCTGTTTTTGTTACTGATGTCTCAGAAAAATCACCACTCCGTGGAGAACGCGGACTACAGACGAACGATGTTATAACACAAATCAACGACTGCCATATCCGAGATATAGACTCATGGTATGATTGCCTATTGCAATCATTGCGCACAAAACCTGGATATTGTGTATCGTCGGACTTTATCCGGCTCAACGACGAGAGCGTGGAGATTACACACCACGGAAGCGACGGAGTAATACAGTGTTGTGACTCAAAAAACCACGCATTATGTTGCTTCGAATACATCGATGACTTAAGCAACGACGGGCCGATTGAAATCCCTCAGCATGTATGCCTAAATATCCGCTTAACCATAGAGGACTCCTATAGCTTTTGCGCGGGAGCCTGCGATCGAGGATTTTGCATTCGGCCCCTGCTAAGGAATACCACTACGATTTTGAATATTAAAAGAAAACTCAAACCAGACGTCATCTACATGGGACATCCAGCGGATGTTTCCAGATCTGTTCGGATATCGGCATTTGTACCAAAGTCAAGCGTTTTCCGGCCACAGCTAGCAGATGCTTATGCGCTCTTCCTCAAGTACAACATTGTATTTTCCTTGGGACTAGCATTAGTGAATGCGCTACCTTGCTTCGGCATGGATGGCTATCACATCTCCAGCACAATAATCAACAGTTTCCTAGTCAATCGAATAGCGGAGAGAGCAAAACGAGAGATTATCGTTCTGCTAGTCACTGGGATGGGAACGTTTTTGTTCGTTTGTGCCGTTTTAAAGGTGGCCTGGGTATCAGTGATTAGGAATTTGTTTTAAGAGAAGAATTATTGTTTCTTTTTCTTTCAGTTTTGCGAATAAATATTTATTTACTTAAAAACAATTGCGTAGTGTTACTTGGGAGGGTTTTTCGAGTTGCCACTTAGGTTAAGGCTGGTTTGGAGTTCTGTGAGTGATCGTCTTCCATGCTGGATGAGCATTTTTATTGCAAGCTCTTCACTTTGATTTTTATTCGTGCGGAAATCGTGTCGCGCCCATTCTCGTAGTTCGTACTGGCTGGATTTGTCGGGCACTTGACGGATGGTGCGGAAGATTTCACGGTACAGCTTGAGGACTTCTTGTCGCAGCATGAACTGCAAGAGGAGTCATTGGAGGATTTGTGTCTGACGTTTTGCACCGTACTTACCTGCTTCAAATCCAAAGCTGGCTTAGCAATTTTGCTCATTTTCTTGGAAGGCAATCACATACGAATCGGGGAAGAAAACAAATCCATGATAGTGGTTATGTAGCGAACAGCTGACTGTGTCAGAGAATGTCCATTATTCGATACTCGTATGGAGGTGTGGTGAGTTTTTTTTCTGTTGGTTACAGTTATAGACATATGTATGGTATGTACGCGTGGTAATTGTTTTAACGTTCACATCAATTCAATTTTTTATGTTTCTTATTCCATTCACAGTTGTTAATAATTTGAAATAGATCAAATAAAGGAAGGACATGTATCTGTTCTCGAAGTTAATGGGACATGGAAAGGTCCATGTAGCAGCAAACGAATCAGCCAACGTCAAAATTCGAAAGTGTTTTTCTATCTGACAGAAATCAAGGGACTTTCCCATCCTTAACAAGGTTCTTCTGAATATTTTCTGTAGGAGTGTCGACATTGTCTTCTGTGTGAATTTTTATAAGAGCAAAGCCGCTGTTTAGAATTGTCGTCTCCTAATTTGGCTTGCGATTAAATAACTTGTCATCCGGCATTTCACAAAAAGTGCAAGCTTAGTACCAACTCCGCCAACAATATTCTAGTGCAGATAGACCGGCATAGAGCTAACGTTATTCACTTTTCGCGATTTGAATTTTATAAATTCTCAAAAGATTCTCGTCTCAGTGGCTCGCAGGGATGTGTATAGAGTAACACCTACTGGCAGAGTAATCGGCGTATAAAACTGATTTTAAACTGCCCTTGCAACAAAATTGGCCTTTTTAAAAAAACGGAGCAAGCCACATATATTTAAGTGATATTTAATTAATTCTTCCTTTAGGACTTGCAGGTCGTTGACTAAACTCCAACGCCATGGGTAAAGTGAATCTTTACTAATGCACGCTAAAATGCTAAGTGCGTGCTCGACCAGGGATAGGAAACAGTAACACTGCTTAATCGGATGCGTCCGACACGTGAGCGAGCATTTTGTGACAATCCGTATCGAGGCTAAATTCGCCAACATACGAGTATGCCTAATATGCGCTCATGCCACCACGGATGACAAAGACAACACCATCAAAGAATGCGCAATGTCCCAGTCCTATTACGATTATAACACCAGGAGGACCTCTTTGCGTTGGTAAGCATACGCTACACAATACCACATGTAGCAACGTAATTAGACTTCTTGCCTTTGCGGCGGGACGAAATATCACTAAACCAAGCACACACTATCCTCCTTATCTCAATCTACATAAGAGGACATGGCGGTCTCTGGGTCATGAAACGCTAAATCAAATTGATCACATTGCGATCGACGTAAAACATGCCCCCAGTATTCTGGACGTACGATTGTCCGGGCAGGAAACACTGACTTGCATCACTACTTTGTTGCAACCAAAGTATAAATGCGGATCTCCCAAGCGCCACAACAAAGAAGAACTTCTGTGTGAAGATATATCGTAGAACAGCTGCCATCGCAACAGACCGCCAGAAGCTTTGCCGAACACGTATTCCAAAATCTCATCATCAAGTACCGAAGACCAGGGGCAACGCTGCCAACGTGTCATCATAGACGCCGCAACTTATGTTCTGGGTTTCATCCGACCACCACCAACAAATCCCTGGTTTGATGAAGAATGCAACGAAGGATGAAGATCGAAGTTATTGAGAGCTTGTACATTTGTAATCCCGGAAGAACGTACCTTTACCAAGAAGTAAAAAAATGTGTCAAGGAAACAAGAACCGTACAGAAACTTGTAGAGATGGAGAAGGAAACTTTGTAGAAGACTCATAGTCGGTGCTCCTACTGCAGACTGTATAAGATCCCGACCTCAGGCAGAATAGAACACTCAACTCAACGATGATAGCCAAAACTTCCGTCCACTTGACCAAAACGAAGTGAGGACAGCAATATCTAAGTTTGAATCCAACAAAACTGCTGGACGTGACGGCTTACCGGCCGAAGTATTCAAAGCTGTTGGAAGTAACACTGTGGAGAACAAACACCAACTTATTTTTCAGATCTGATCAGAAGGGTGTATGCGTGTTGAATGGAATCTCAGTATATTTGGCCCAATCCGCAAAAAAGGAGACCCGCTCAACTGCCCCAACTCTAGAGATAAAAACCTTCTCTACATTGCGTACAAGATCTTATCAGCTATATTGTGTGAACGTGAACTGAAACCCTTCATCAACAACCTGGTGGGCCGCTATCAGTATGGTTTCAGGCCAGGAAATTCCACAATCGACCAAATTTTCACGCTCACACATATGACAGCATTTATAGAAACGAACTGTATAGAGCCATGTCTAGTTTAGGCGTATCTGGCAAACTTGTCCGTCTGTGCAGAATGACAATGGAGAGTGCTCGCTGCTCTGTTAAGGCCTGTAACAATTTAACCGAGACCTTTGATTTGTAAATAAGTTTTAGATAAGGTGACGAGCTGAGATGTGACTTCTTTAACATCATACTTGATAGAATTCTGCGAAACTCACCAGCCAACACCGGGAGCCCAAACTTTCCTACGTCTGTGCAAATACTAGTGTACGCCGATGATATCAACATACAAAGTTTGAAGATAACAGTGGGCTGCCACCAGTGCATTTGCTAATATAGAAACGGAGGCTGGCAAAATGGGTTTAGCTGTAAATGAGGACGAAACTAAGTCAAACTGTCAACAAGAAGAGACATTCAACATCGACGAATTGGGCAGAGTGTCACAGTCGGCAGCTCTAATTTCAGCTCTGCTATAAATTTTGCAAAGAACCGCTCAGCAGAAATAAAATGAAGGATCACTGTTTCTTTGGGCTAAGAAGGCAACTGAGTGGTAAGATCCTATCCCGAAAAACTAAGGAGACTCCAGTTCTACTTTATGGCGCTGAAGCATGGGCTCTATCGAAATCAGATAAAGATACCGTCGGTCGTTTCGAGAGAAGAATTCTTCTTATAAAGGGTCCGCCATCTAACGCTTTTTTTTCAACTAGTGCTTATTTCGTGAATGGTAACACTTAGCTCATGTCTGATTTGACAGATAATTAAATGGGAAATATTGCGACATTACTTTGAAAATCATGGTAATGTTGCAGAATGTGTGCGAAAATTGCGTACGGATTTTGGAAGAAGAGAAGCACCGTCAGCTCCGTATGTTCGTTATCTTGTGAAAAAAGTGAAAGAAACTGGCATCCTCATCGATAAACCAAAGCGTGAAAAGCCAAAAACAGTGCGTACACCCGAGAATAGTGTGCGTGAAGCGCCATCAACACCAATTCACCATCGTTCTCAACAATTGAACATTTCGGAGACATCATTGAGACGAATTTTGCATAAAAACTTTGGTATGACGCCATACAAAGTCCAATTGGTTCAGGAGTTGAAGCCAACTGACCATCCAATGCGTTTTCGCTTCGCTAAGTGGGCCTGCGATCGACTTAGAGAAGATGCCGATTTTGCCAAAAAAAATCATCTTTTCAGATAAAGCTCATTTTGATCTTGGCGGGTATGTAAACAAGCAAAATTGTTGCATTTGGGGCACAGAAAACCCGCACGCATACATTGAAAAGACGATACAGCCAAAACGAGTCACTGTTTGGTGCGGATTTTGGTCCAGAGGCATAATTGGGCCATTTTTCTTCGAAAATGAGCAAGGAGTGGCCGTTGCAGTCAATGGCGATCGTTATCGGGCCATGTTGAACGAATTTTTGTTCACAAAAATTGAAGAGGAGGATATTGGCAACATTTGGTTTCAACAGGACGGCGCTACGTGCCACACAGCCGAAGCTACACTCGATGTTTTGCGCCCTGTTTTTGAAGATCGCATTATCAGCCGCAGAGCTGATGTCGTTTGGCCACCTCGGAGCTGCGATTTGACACCGTTGGACTATTATTTGTCGTTAGATGGCGAACCCTTTATTACAATACTCGGTCTCTATAGCGTTGACGGGCTTTGGAGGAGAAGATTTAACGACGAGGTATATGAGCTGTATAGGACATCAATGCTCCGCCCGGCAGAAACTTCGAACCTAACTCGGTGGCACAACGCAGTGGCGGAAGATCTCATCTCAACCGGATTCAAGTGCTTAACTGGAGGATGTTAGCTAGGGACCAAGCTAACTCGAGGAAGGTAGCTGGAGAGGCCTGTTAGTTGAGGCCCAAGTACACTCCGAATTGTAGGGCTTAAATAAATAAGTAAGTAAAAAACTAGTAAATTGTGACAATTGACTACAGAAAGAACATTTTTCTTATGGACAATCATTAGCTTATGAGACAGTAATTTATGTTTTGCCAAAATTCGTGGCTATTCTACGGCTTTCAAACTTCGGTCCGAAATGAAATCGTATCCTGTATTGGGAAAAACAGCTGCAATATAAGGAAAGCAAGTAATGCGATCTCTTTGCGTCAATAGGCGCTTCCCGTAGACCGTTCTTTCCTGTAGGCGCAATAATTTGAGTGCAGAGGTTTACATTTATCTAAGTATTCTCTGATAAGAACTTCATTATTCCATGTCCATGTGAAGCTTATAGGATGGTAAGATTTAGGCAGTTCACTGGGTGTGTTACCTGATTTGGGGATTAAAACAACGCTAACATGCCTCCAGGTTTTTGATATGTATCCCAGAGCTAAATAAGTGACCATAATTGGTACAATGGCAATCAGACAATTTTGAATCAGAGCTGGAAAGATTTTGTCGGTTTCCTGTGCCCTGAAAGATTTAAATGGGTTAATGGCCCACTTAACCTTGTCTTGACTGAATATTTATCCAAACAGACTGTAGGTTTTGCTATCATTATGATAGATACTAGGATCAGAACTAATTTTTTGTGTGAAAATAAATTAGAGTCGAGCCTGGGAAGTGCATCTGAAGTAGCTTTTTCGACTTTTCTTTTCGACGTTTCTTTTCTCGACTAGATGTTAGCTACAGTTCCTTCCCAATTTGTGTTTAAATTTGTATTTTACTTCTTCAAAGTGTGCCTGGCACCTTAATTTTGTACTTTCTCGAGAGTCGAAAGGTAAATCCAAAGATTCATGAGGAAAACGCCAAGCACTTTATGAAAAATTTTAAAATTTTATTACAGAAGAATTCTCCTTACTACTCTTCCTAAACAACTTAAAATGCAATTCAATCAATAACCCTTACGTCCTCGGAATCGTGTTCTATTATCCAGCTGCAAAAACAACTCATTACTCGAAAATCCAAGCACTCTACGACACAACTCACCATCGACCTCTTACACTCAAAGAATGTATTCCGAAGTACTTGGCATTGTTCTGGGACTTCATTGCCCTGCAAGCATTGCCTTGGAGTTTTATGATCCTAAAATCCGACAAAGCTATCAGTTTCAGCAAGTCTATGTCTATAATTGTCTCTTACCTTTTTGCAGCAATCACTCTCCAGCAGGCACATTTTCAAGTCTGCTCTGACTCCGGCACAGGCGGAAGTATCGCTCAATTTCTCACCTTCTTCCTCATATCGCATCATCTTGGCGGTGGTTTGTTTCTTAAATCAAATTATATCACCAAAGCTACAAATTTAACAGATTTCACAATCTTCTTGGACTGAAGCAAGATCTGTCATAACACCGGTCAGCTGCTCGTTGGTTGTCAAAGTAAGGAAAGTGACAGTTGCAGTTGATTTGATTGGACGTCTCAGCTGGTACACTTGTTTACTTCGAACTGCGGCGGTAAACCAGAGAAATCTCTGTTTTGTGAAGCAAATGTTGAACATAAGGTAAAACCTTTCAAGTTCTCTTGAAAGAAATTTCAATTTCAATTTTGTTGTAGGAATTCTCCACGCTTTTGGGTGCGACAGCTCCGAAGATACACCCACAAGTGGCACAGGCCAGAAGGATACGACACTGGTATACAGGTATACAGCTGTTTAACACGTTCTAATGTACCCCTAGTCTTTCGAAATGAGCACATTGCAACCTGGTATACATGTGGCCCAACCGTTTATGATTCCTCCCACTTGGGTCATGCCAGTTGCTATGTGAAACTCGACATAATCCAAAGGATTCTACAAAACCACTTCAAAATCAATTTGGTCACTGCCATGAACATCACAGACATCGATGATAAGATTATCAAACGAAGTGTAGAAAGTGGGCGACCTTGGCTGGAACTTGCCAAGTTCTACGAAACGGAATTCTGGGCTGATTTGAGGAAACTAGGCGTCGCAGAACCAAATATTAAGATTCGTGTAACCGAGAACATCCCGCAGATTGTTGCATTTATTGAGAAAATCATTCAAAAGAAATCGGCTTACATTGGCAACGATAAGTCGGTATACTTCAATGTGAGTACTCATTCCAACTACGGCAAGCTACAGAAGCTTAACATCGAAGAGAAGAAACACGAAGCAAAGGAATCTGCTGTTGATTTTGCTTTATGGAAAGCGAAAAAGGATCCAAAAGAACCATCCTGGCCGTCACCATGGAGCGAAGGACGGCCTGGTTGGCATATCGAGTGCAGTGGGTTGGCCAGCATGATTTTTGGAAGCGGAATAGATATTCACGCCGGTGGATTGGATTTGAAGTTCCCTCATCACGAGAATGAGGAAGCCCAAAGTTGTGTATATCACGGAACTGAACAATGGGTGAGTTACTGGCTGCATACTGGCCACTTGAATGTGCTTGGCCAAACGGAAAAGATGTCAAAATCTCTGAAGAACACAATTGGCATTGATGATATGCTTCGGAAGTACACTTCTGATGACTTTCGAATGGCGTGTGTGCTGTCAAATTATCGAAACTCGGTCGAATACGGAGATGAAATGATGCAAACTGCTGGTCGCACGTTGAAAAAATTTACAGAATTCAATTCAAACGTGCAGGCTTATTTGGAAGGAAAGAAGCGTTGCGCTTTTATTGATAGCGATCAAATTCTTAGAACCCTTTCGCAAGCTAAGGATCAAGTTGATGCTCACCTTAAGGACGATTTTAATACGGCAAAGTGTGTTGGAGTACTGGCAGAACTCACATCAATAGTCAGCCGATCGTTTAATGCAACTACAAATGGAGACGGGAGTTTTGCTTCAAGTTTCGATGCTGTTGCGGCTGTTAGTAATTATGTAAACTATTGTCTGAGAATGTTTGGTTTTCAGTTGGGGGCTACCCATCACGTAGAAGACAACTGTTTGGATGTAACTTCGCTGTTGGAGGACGTTGTGAACACCAGAAGTTCATTCAGAGAGAGGGCAATGTCCGGTAAGAATAAAGAACTTTTCAAAGTGTGCGACGAGTTGAGAGATTGTTTGAAACGTAACGGCGTAGAGCTCAAAGATCATAGTCAGGGAACAACATGGAGTGTAAAAAATAAATAGAGGAGCTTATTGAAGAATTTAAAGTGAACACACTGAGCTTTGATTTTTTATCTTCTTTCAGGTTAAAATTCCTTCTCCCATGTACGATGCTCTAACGAAACCACTGGGGAACCAGCGAAAGTTGCAGTTTAGTGGATGAAAGTTGTGCGAAGCAGTCAAATCCACCACCGAATGAAACTCAGAAAATCGGGAATTAGCAACGAAAGAAGTACTATCGTCTCTTTGAAGCGAGGGACACAGACTTTGTTTTAGAAGATATCGGACTTCACACTATTCTATGAAAAGTGGTTCAGAAAAACATAGCAGTGTTCACTGCTGTGATACTTTTTAACAGTTCTGCTCATAAAATCTTCGATAACGACTGTCTACCTTGCTCTTTATGTTCCATTTTCCGAAAAAACCGAATAACATGCTTTGGCATCATAAGTGTAGTCATATCCACTTGAGTGTTAAGTTCCTTTAAAAAAAAAGCAGGCAGCTCTGGAAGTAATTGACAATTGATTCACTAGTAATGGGCCTTGAATTAATTCCCCGACAGCTGAGGTTATTCTTTTAAGAGAAAGAGAAAGCTGAATGGTCTGACGCAACTAGTGCTAGCAGACGTCGCCCGACATTTTTTTTAAGGAGTTTCCTCGATCTTCTCAACAGGAGCTGGACAGAAATAACTCTGCAACTTGATATAGTCACTTTATTCTCAACAGTAGAAGAGCTGCAATTCTTATTCGCTACTCTGCTAGAAGGAAACCAGATAGGGGAACACCACGAGGCGGTGATGGCGGGATGTGGTGTGGTAATTTACGTACACGACGTCAAATTTATGTGTTAGGCAAAAACTCATAGATATCCTAACATTCTTCAATATGCCTTCAGCATACTTTCCTCTTAGGCTAGCAGCTAAGATGGCCTACTACAGGATGCCCTGTATCATCCCACCCAAATGGCACTCCTCTGTACTTCTCGATGGGTGCGAGATAACTAGGTCTCATCCTGGACAACAAAGAGGTAGAAAGAAGATGTTGCAGAGCAAAATATAAATGCTCTTCTAGGCTCAATGTGAAATCCACAGCCAAAAGTTATGGACTCGCTTTGGTATAGCAGCTTAGATCAACCTGTTAGAAAAACCGCAACGAACTGCTTGCTTTGCTCTCTAAACTTTGCTCTACTTGCTACCTATCGGCATGGAGCTTTCAATTAACTCCTTCAGACTGTATAACACTCAGCAAAGGAAATGGAAGAAGATAGCTGTAGAACAGGCCGTCTCCCCCAATCAACTGACCTTCAATTATCTGAAAGTCACTTTCAACATCGACTTCCAGAAAGGAACTAATGGAGGCAACTTGAAGTAAATCAATTTCCATCTTCAAATACAGATCTAAGAGCGCCGAAGGCACTGAGTCAGGGATTTTCTCTGTGGATCTTTGCATGGAAAGTCAGTAAGTGTGTCCACATACTGAACCAAGTCTCATTTACTCATTTAGATTGCTCAGCCTGAATCCAAAACTCGCGTCGGTTATTTCAATATACATAAGCAGTCAAGAAGCGGTCAGATCCTTAACTTCGAATAGTGATAGAAACTGGCGTGCATCTCAACGTAAGATAGATAAGCAATACAAGTTTACACACTGCTGTGTTCCGTGAGACTCGGACGTCCCAAAGAACAGCGTCGCTGATGAGCTGGGCAGACTCGAATTCCTAACAACAAATAGAAAACAAATGACACTCTTTCAAGCTTTGAACAGACGCAGGTAGACTCATCTCGATCCTTAATGATCCCGACTACTGATCAACTTTAGGAGAAGAAATATAATCACAGCAATTGAGTATTCCTGACAACGAATTCGGCAAAGATGGAGATGAATAGCAATCTTTGGGGCACTTCCTTTACACCTGCTCACTAAAATACCAATGGCAATTATCACTTCTGATATCAAAATGATCTCTGCTTTATAAAGGACACCAACCTTGGCGAATTTATCAAAAAATCTCAATGGTTCCAGAATCCTCCTCCGGGTATCGCCCTTCAACATGGTATCAGAATAGAGTTACAACTGATTTACATGCAGCTCAAGGAATACCATTCTAACCGAATGAAGCCGAGTGCCTGAATGACTTCTTTGAATTGAGCGTGTCATGTTTGAAACTGATAAGGCGACGTAGTATACTTTCTCGCATAGTTGGGGAGCTATATTGGCTATCGGTACCAAGAAGAGTACCCTAAATATTCACTGATAAATCCGTACCATTGACGGCACTCCCAAAGTCGTTTTCTTTCTGGTGAAGAATAAGGACTGATGGATATATCGTTTTTCACAATACATCAAAACTGGTTAGTCTCATTGTATGAAGATAAAACTAGCGTATCTCATGGATTAATACGAGTAGATGAGGAACTTCTGAGAAATCAAAAGACGAAAATTAGAGAACTTGGACCATGCATCCATACCACCTATTAATCATTCAAAGAAAGTTGGTTGGCAAAGAATCCATGGATATCCAGCGACAAGTTATAGGGATATCAGATCCCACTGCAAAGTAAAAAAAGGAAAAAGTTTGAGATAGAGGAATCACGGAAATAATCTAATAAGTGAGTAGCCTATGCTATTTATTAAGACTGCATCAATTCATGAGGTACAATAATGTCTATAATCAATCAACACATCCAACATCAATTGTAGAACGGATTGTAGGTAACCCAGTGCGCCCGATTCTGCTCTTTTTCGCTTTTATGACTCGTAAACAGTGATTTGTACACATTACTCGCCTTTGGATCGCCTGCAACACTGTAGTTATCCTTTAAACGCTTCAATTCGGGATCTTCCAACGTCTTTCCCGTGTTGTGTCTTTTATTCGAAACAATTTTGTTCTTTGTCGCTTTTCCCGAGCCACTTGTAGTTGCTTCTGACTTGAGTAGTTCCGGCTTCAAGAGTGTGGATTCTGTACTTGGTTTGACATCAATTACATCAGTTGCGGTTGTTGGCGCATCATCATTTATTATTGTCGCTGTACTAGCAGTCTCAGCTTTTGCTTTTGCTTTCTTTGAAGCCTTCTTCTTTGCACTGCGCATTTCAATTTTTGCCTCCATCAGCTCAACATCTTCTTCGTTTCCATTTAGCACGATTACATCTTCAATTGAATAGGGAACCTGACACAATGGACAAGCGCTAACTTTAATTTGTTTTAAAGCACGCTCCGAGAAAACACACCCGCACGTCCAAAGTGCCACGAATCGGAATTTCCCCGACATTTCAATGCCCATCAACTTGCAGATGTATGGAACACCTCTTGTGTCTAACGCACCCTCGGACTTGTTGTCGTTCCTAAACGCTGGATTGGGTTCCAAACGAAGATCTTTAATGTCACGCATACCCTTGATGTGTTTGGCCGATTCAGGCATCTTGTCCTTCTCCAAAAGTTGTTCAATCACGCTTTGCTTTGAGTAGAGGCGACCAAGGCCACACATGACTATAGGCTCCTGGAGACGTTGTTGAGTTAGGGCACAGTGCAACCACCGATATTCTCGTTCAGCGTCTTTGTCTTTCTGAAATGGACAGTGAAATTGGTCATTGATTCCAGGAATTACAGAAAAAAAAATGATTCCTACCTGTTCAGCTTTCTTCTTGAGACGAACCAACTCATCCCGTCGCGGAATAGTACCACCATCACATCCCATTTTGATCTCAGAAGTCCTTTTCTTTGTTTAGAATAAATACACGAAACCCAATCAAGGAGGAAACAAAACAAAATGAGAGAAAAAGGTGACAAGTAGGTATTTACAAAAAAGAAACAAAAAACGAAGCAGGCAGCTGACTGAATCGAAAAAGTGCAGATGTGACTAAGATTGGGCGAGTTCACCGCCATAAATGATTGGTTAATTATAATTACGTTGTTAAAAATGGTGGAGGGGTAAAAATGTCTAATTAATTAACGCATCAACTAGAAAAAGCAATAAAAGGCAACGTAATTGGTAAAATGTTAAAATTTGGATAAAAACATTTGAATAGCTACGCTGCCGTAGGTAATTTTAACTACCTTCAACTTCCGTCATCGCTGGATGGCGTCATAATTTTGACGCGTCAAAGTATACGGACCTCATTTAGTTTATTCCATCACTTCCTTCGGTTTGGAGTACGAATTTGTCTAGTTATTTGTAAAGTAAAACCATAACAAAATGTTGTCTTTCGAGGAGCTTTTAATCGATCAAGTAAAGCGGAATGAAACAATATACAATACAAGATCGAAAGAGCATAAGAATACAGGGAAACGGGACGTAATATGGAAGAAAATCTCCAAAGAACTTGGCGTTCATGGTACGAGTTTTACTTGAATCATGTGTTCAGTTGCGTTTATTGTTTTGGTGTTATCATTTTATTCTGTTTCGTTTTGTTTTAGTTGAGGATTGCAAACAACGATGGCGCAGCTTGCGCGACAGATTCGTTCGAGAATTGAAAAAAGTACACAGCGGACTGATTGAATACGACTCAGACTTGTGGCTGCACTACAATGATTTGCTTTTCCTCAAGGAATACGTGCAGCCAAGGAGTTTTAAAAACAATTCATATCAAGAATTGTAAGACATTTCATACTTACACTCTAACGCAAATAAACAATGTTCTATTTTAGCTCCATCAATAACGTTACAGTTGAATCAGATGACAGAGGAAACGACACCGCCGAAGTGATAACAGATGAATTCATGTTAGACGTTGGGGAGACTGAAATAAAAAGAGAGAACGGAATCATTTCGCCGGAGCCAGAGTATTTGGAGAGTGAAGTCTCCGTCGTTGACGATGGGCCACCGGCGAAGAAATCAAGACCAAATGGAACAGCGGATGTATTTACTGATTTCATGGGAAACATGTCAAAGTTAATGGATAAACAACTTAATGGACAAGGACCTACTGATGAAGAGACTGAAAACACGTTGTTTATGAAGATGATTGTTAAGAAAATGGACTTGCTTCCTCTACAAAGTCAGGGGACACTACAGATTGAAATGCTCACATTGGTTAATAATGAGTTAAGAAAGTATCTTCAATGAAGATTAAAATATATTTTTAAGATTTTGTTAAACTTTCGTTTTTGTTTCATTTTTCATGCGCCTAGTACCTATAGACTTGCCCTAAAACTAGATAACCCATTTCTAAACCAAGTTCATCAATTTCTAATTGCGCACAACACCCAGGATGTGTTGTTCTTCTGCTGCGATTTCATTATGAAAAAAGACGCAAGTTTTGCGACGACGAGGGTTCTCTTTTCGATATCAAAGAAAACTGTCAAAGTATTAGCGTGTAACTTTCTGTTGAATCATATTTCACATTCTGAATTGGATAAGGTAGACTTCCAACTGATTACGTGCTTTTAGTTGCAGGGTAACTATTCTGAATTACCGTCGACTAATTTTCAATATAGGGGGCCTGTGTTTATGGGGTCAACGGATTCGGATTTCGGCAGAGTGTAGATCACATTTTATCAGGTCAGTTTTGGTCTTGACCTCAACTAACAGCTCTCTCCGTTTAGTGCCAATCGCACTCAGTCGCACATACGAAACATGCTGAGGACCCTAGGGCGCAACAACTATGGCGTGGTTTCTCCGGTAAGGAATCGCAGACAATCCGGAAGAAGAGCAGTGGTGTTCATTCATTGAATATGTCCTAGCTGTTCAAGCAGATTAACTCTAGCCTTTCTGACAAGGTTCATATGACTGCATAACCATGCAGTTTGCGGTTATATATTCTCTTCTAAATTTCGTTTATGTAAATAGTACCTAAAATCACCCGTAGCAACCAAGAGCATCATCCGCTTTAGATAATGGCCGTGTTGCTGCGCCATACAGGATGACTGTGGCTATAAGGGTCTTACACAGATGCACATATTTCTCGGTTGTCTTCTTAGTGAAAGAAACAGCGATTGGCAAGAGTGAATCTTCATTTTTTTATAATAAGCGCGTGCTGAAGGAATTTTTTGTACCCTTAAAATGTTTGCACCCAGCGCGGGCGACTTCCTGATCTGTACTCTTGTATTTTTGTTGGAGTTTACACAGGAGTCTACGTACAATACATACATAGTCTATTGCCACTTCACAGTTATACGTTTTTGTTGTGGCATGCTGTCCGTGCCGAGGGTTTCATTTTTTGTTGAAAGCTTAGACGTTTACCACTAACACCATTTTCGTTGCTCCTGTCACAGTTCGCTAACATGCAATGCTGGCATGTCATATTGTGCTTATGGTCTTGGCCTGTGAGATGACACAACAGATGTCGAAATGCTGTTTTGATGTCAGTCAGATCTGTGATGTCATTACTGAATTTATATTCTTCATACACAGACGAACGAATTTTGGCAGGGTTTCCAAAACTTCACATGGCTTTGTGTATGTATACGCAGTCTTAAATTCGATCAAAAGGTAATGAGTATCTATTTGAAGGTCCTGGGTTTCTTCCAAGATCGGACAATGTATATCTGATCTCCATTATTCATCGAAACATCTTCTTTGTCAGGTGAACGAAGTTTTTATGGATCATCGCCCACGTTGAGTGGTGCATTCCGCCTGACGGCGACATTTTGCTTCCTTCGCCGACTTTGACTCTAATATTACATTCCAGGTTTTATCCCTGCATGCGTCTGCTCTTTTCACTTTCTGGTAGAACTTTCTCCAGACGCAATTAAGAATGTGGACTCTGTTTTTCTCTTCTGTTGTTCTGAAATGTCATTCCGGGATCCGACCGGAGAAAAAACGTACCATCTTCTCGTTGTTGACAAGGGTTTTTGTAACAGGGATTCCTTTTAATCTTTCATTAACTTCTAAGACTTCTCATATCTTGAAAACGAACCCTTATTCTCTGGTAAAATAATTTGGGCCCGTTTTCTTTCGACACATTTAATTTGTTCATTGCACTATGTCCTTTCTATTAGTCTCCCTTTTCGTCGAAATGGTTGTACGTGTACAACTTGTGAGATTCATAGAATGTCCTTGTATTAGAAAGTCTCGACAGATAGCAGCTTTGTTTGCTGAGTATGGTTGTTTCTTAGTTGGACTTAGCCATGTTTCAACATCATTTTGCATTGACGTACAGGTTTAGCTCATTTCAAAAATATTGTTATAGACGGTGAAACTGGAAACTGTGTACTTGTAATCAGGAAGCCTTAAAATCGTGGACCTCTAGAATAGACCCCGAACGGGATGTGAGTAAGACAGAAGCCTTTGCAATTGTCAAAACTTATTGTATACTACAATAATTGGAAACTCCTAACGCTTTTTCAAAGTCCACAAGAAAAATGTTTGAATAAGTTTCCTGGAAAACAAGTGTCGTTATCATACTAATGTCTCATACTCATGTAGCATTCCAAAAGCCAAAATCGTTTATTACCGCCAAAAAGTTGCAGAAAAAAACTCATTCAGCCAATGCTGCGAATAGTTGCATTGCGATAAACTTAACTTTAAACAAATCTCGAAGCCATAACCTTTCAAAATGTAGGCCATTCTGTTACCGGTGTTCTTCTGAAAATGGGTAATGGCTGCTGCACAACATTTTCTTTAGGATAACCCTGTGCGACAAGGTATGCTTAGCAGCCGACCACCTTTCAGTGGAATTGGTAATATAACTTTCCAAATGAAGTTAAAAAGCCTAGGCTCGAGCTGTTGCTAGCAATCGATTCCCGAAATCCCGTCAACATTAGGACCTCAAACATTCGCCCAACGGAAGAAGGTTTAAAAATTCCTCTCCATCTTACTTGTTTTTGTCATTGAGTTTCCCTTTGAAAATTCAATATAAGGCAGACCTGGAGATGCTCCTTCCATTTCGGGCTTTGCGAATAACTTGATGAGTTTTGGTTCCAAATATAAACTTTGACTCCTTGTAAATATAACGAAGAAAGCTGCCGTAAGTGAGTTCCACACATGTTAGTAGATTGAAGCAAATCAAACCGTTTTTTACGAATACTCCAATATTAGTTTGAAGAAAAAACTATCTCAGATAAAGAAACTGTATGATAAATAGTCACAACGTTTACATTGAGCAGAATTAAGGTCCGCAGTCTTCTAAAAAAGAAGAAACAGCAGAGATAAAGTAAATACTCCTTCATTCAAATAGGGACATCCACTTGTTTAACATTAGCCAGTTAACAAATATTCCGATGCATAAATAAGGCCCATATGACTCATAAGGCCAGAAAAGCCACATAGGTATGGTGCATCTTGGCAAGGTAACTGATTACCGACTTCTAGTAAATCAGGCTCGAAAGATTGCTCAGAACAGCCCCTGACAGATAAGGAAAGAACTCCTGTTGTTCAATTTATTCAAAGCATTGCCACATTAATGCAGAAATTTGCTTGAATTGGGGAGTGTGTCTTTTTGAGGTTTCTCCTCTTGTATGCGGATGGGATTCCGGAAAGTCATACTTATTGCAATGCGATCCTTCGCTTGGAAAGCAGATGTAATGGGAAAGAATTCCACCACTAGAAAATCAATTCTGGAGAAAAGATATTGCACTGGCTTAGAGCTGCATGATGCTGTCCACACTGCTGTTTTAGCACTTAAAGAGGGCTTTAAAGGAATTGTGACGGCCGACAATATCGAAGTTGTGATAATACTGGTTTCAAACACTTAGATCCCGGAGATGTGAAGGACTTTTGCCCAAATATTCCCTAAATAAATATAGAAAGTCACATCGGTTTGAAAAGTTCTTTTTACATTTATTCCTATTCCTGTCAGAAAATGTTGTCCTTTGCATATTTTCATACATCACACTTGAACGCAGCATACCTAAGTGTTATAATTTTATCTAAAAATCTGTCATAACTAAACACACCCATTATAACACTTACTCACTGTATCGAGACTCGTCACACGGTTATCACTTCTATCAATTGTTGAATTTTTTGTTTACATCTTTCACGCGACCACGATTTTCCTGTCCGCAAAAATGGTTTTGTAAATCCCAATTTAGCTTCTTCCACAACAGAACGTCCTTTGTAAACTAATAAATGGATAACGACAGTGATGCACCATCGGACACTGGTCACACAGCACCAATGCCGAAGCATATACCATTTCCTGAGATTCCGGGTAGTTCGGAACTTCTCAACGAATTGGTAATGTTTCTGTTTGTGCTGTTTGGAGCTGGAATGCAATTTTTGCATATCTACCGAACGAATTGGTGGATTCCCGAGTCAAACACGTATCATACGATTGTAAGTTCATTGAGGATTTCAGTAGATTGAATCATTTACTACTTGCTTTTCCAGAATCTCTATCTGATTGAACCCTATTTGGTAATTTTTACTGTGATTATGCTTTCGCGTAGACTGCTCTATTGCCTGATGAACAAATGTTTGGATATATTTTACAATGACCGACAGTTGAGGTCATACAAGGTTGTAGCCAAGTACATCTTCAGCGTTGTGCTACTGTTGATTTTATCTCTGTGCATTGTGCAGGTCTATACAAGGCAGAGTTACTTGTCACTGTTTCTACTGATGTATCCGTAAGTTTTCCTTATCGTTGTCAAGTGATCTAGTTGAAATCAAACCTTTTACTTCTTAGATTTGTGGTGTACTCTCTGATTTTTGGCTTCCAAGTAGAGCCGTTTTTTCGGACATTGTGTGAAGTTGAGGGTCCTTATTTGAATGGATTGCCTATGCATAGCTGCTCTACGAGCCCAGTTACGATTCGAGATGAAGTGGAAAACCTCAAGAACGACTTCAACAATCGTTTCAAGCAAGTTATATTCACATCGGTGGTGAATGCTTATTATGGCGGTTTCGTGCCGTGTTTTTTTGCCCAAAACTTTGTGTACTACAATGTGCTCTGGGCCTCACAGCATATTGTCTTCATTTGGCTGGGTGGCTTTACTATGTGCACAGTGTTTTGCTTTCCAGCAAAGTACAGCGACATTCTTCATCGATCTGCCTTGCATTTGGGCATGTGGTGTCGATTAGATGGACGTGCGAATACAAATCCACCTCAGACAGTTTGGTCAAAGACGACTGCCTGGTGTCATGCAAGTACTGTGCGGTATACAGGTGAGCTGTACAAATCACTAGGACCAGTGACAACTGCTTTGCCAGGAAACAGCTCGCACTATCGGTTTTTCGTAAGTTCATTTAGCTTTTACAATCATTTTCAACTTTCTCATCGATTTTTTCATGTGTAGAAGCTTTTCAACAATCCGTCTGCGATTTATATGGGTCTCACCTGCTTGCAAGTATTCTTGGTTCTCTTTCAAATCTTCATTTTGTGGTTTGCCATTGAATGGCATCACGTATTGTCGCTGTGTTTTCTGGCTTTAACCAACCATTTTACGCTGTTTAAAATTCTACGAGACTATCTCATTACAAAGAAGGTGTACGCAGCCGAGTCTTCGATCTCTGAGAAAATGAATGCGCATTATAATTAAAAATATGTAGACTTACAATTTTACTTGTATTTTTGTGATACGTTTTTAAAATTAAAGATTTTGTTTATAAAAATATTTGATAATAAGCCGTAACAAGATCCTTTGCGTTGTAAATTTTTATTAGCCGGCTGTGCTACTGGTAAATGTGGTTCAGTTAAAAAAAATTGGAGAAGAAGACTAACGTGTGGTTTCAGCAGTTACTGATTAACAAAATCTCATAGTTGCGGCTTGAATTGTATGCCAAATGAAGAATTTATTTTGGCGATGTAACTGCTTTGTTTTACTTTGGACGCTGCAGTACCAAATAGATGTGAGCTTTAATGATGAGCTATCAGAGCGTACGACAAGTCAGTTTTGGGCCCATTCTGTTATACATGGGAATGCCACCTACAATGAGGTCTACCTTTGTCGTGCTGTCTCTGCCATGGATGAATTTGGCAACATTGACGATCGGAAAAAAATAATTCTTTGCTTGATTTATTCGATAGTAACGATATTAATTAATGAGCCCACTAGACCTGTTTCGGGGAGCTGTCTATATCATATTTATGGGCGTCTCACTAATGTTACGCACAATGAATGCGAAAAATGTGTCTTAGACCTGAAAATTACTGATCACTGTATGACGGGTCTTTTAGTAACTATCGCTAAAACTAGAGGCTGTAATTCTTCTAATTCCCCTCAAAGAAGAGTGAAAATTTACTTTAGTAGGCTAAAAAATAATCCATGCAATGAGTCTTGGGAGGATGTTTATGCTTGTAGCGATTCATCTACTGCGTATACAATCTTCATTGATTCTCTTAAGAAGCACATGTTATCGTGTTCCTCATTTCTGCCGTCCAAAAAATTTGTTAAATTACCTAAACCTTGGATATCCAGTTTATTATTAAACAAACTCAGAATAAAGTGCAATAAATATCCTGATAACCAGCATCTAAAAATAAGGTATAAGAAAGTGTGTGTTGAATTAAAAAAAGAAATTCCTATCTGTCGAGATAACTATTACCGTGCTCAATCCAGCTCTGCACAGGGAAATCTAAAAAATTAATGACGAGTTGTAAATACTGAATAAATCTAAAAAACCTACTATTTTACGTGCTGATAACTCTGAACTGTATGACAAACTCGCTATTGCTGATGCTTTTAATTGTTATTTTACTAATGTTGGCTGCAGTCTACAACCGAGTAGTGTCCAACCGATTTGTTGAACTTGTCCTTCCATTTTTGTTTTTCAGCCCATAACGGCTTTTGAAATCTTGACCTATTATTTAAACCTCTTGGCTGCTCATGGTCTAGCTAGCTTCATTAATTGTAAGTGGATGTGGTGTCGAAAATAATACTCCAGTTTTTGTTATCTTTATTTTATTAGTAGTAGTAGTAGTAGTAGTATTTTATGTCTAGGAGAAAAAATTTTAATAAATGTTGAATTAATTCGAGTTATCTTACCGCAGTTTGTACTTCCATCCACTTCGCCTTCACACGCTTGTTTAAAGGGAAATGTCAGTTCATTTGACGAAAGTACAAACCGTGGTCAGAGAAAGAGAAAGGTAATGAGCACTAAATAGTCTGTGCAATAGTTGGCGTTGCGTCAACATAGGGTGTTCTGCGACATGCCCTCCCCCGTGAATCAGTCCGATTCGCCATCAGCCACGTTCAGAACAGCCAACTTTGACACTGGACGACGCAATACTCCTGTCTTCGTGCGAATGTCAGCTCTTCTAACTTCACCATCTGCCCCGCTATAGACGCGCAGTACCTTCCCTCGGCACCACTGCTTTCTTGGAATGTTAGCGTCGCAAACAAAAACTAGGTCACCTTTTCTGAGCGGGGTTGTCCTCTGGCACCACTTAGCTCGGCGCGTTAGCGTTGGTAAGTATTCGGCTATCCAGCGTTTCCAGAAGCGATCTCTTAACTGGCGAGCTATTCTACACTGCTTGCGCAAACCACATAGCTTCTTCAGGGGTTCATTTGAATCTGGCGTCTGGGTGGTGTTGGCGGTACCGACCAAAAAGTGATTCGGCGTCAATGGCTCTTCTTGATCAGGCGAGATTAGCAAGTGCGTCAAGGGGCGTGAATTCACGATGTTCTCAGCTTCTATTAGTAGACAGTGCAGTGTGTGTTCACTTGGCGCAAGCTCATTGAGTGTATGGCGTAGAACTCTCTTTACACACTGTACCATCCGCTCCCGTACGCCTCCTTCCGATGGGTTGTTTGGGCAATTGAATACCCATTCGACTCTCCTTGAAGACATCTCATCCTGGATTCGCTCGCAGTCAAAAACTTCCGAAAACCGTTTCGCTTCTCGGTCGGCGCCGATGAAGTTCTTCCCATTGTCGCTGCGTATCCTCACAGGTACTCCTCGGCGATTTATGAAATTTCGGATAACCAGGATGCAGGCGTCAGTTGACAAGTCACTAGCTATCTCCAGGTGTATCGCTCGTACCGTCAAATATGTGAACAAAGCCACCCAGCGCTTCTCGATGCGGCGACCATTGGAAATTGACAGGGGACCAAAATAATCCAGGCCAGTGTAGGAAAAGGGCCTCACAAACGGCGTCACACGATCCTCAGGCAGTTGACCCATCATTGGCATCACAGGCATGGCTCGCTCCATCTGGCAGACACTACAGCTGGCAGCTATCTTCTGTATCAATCAATCAATCAATCCGACCGTAAACACGTAGAATACCCTTCTCGTCAACATATGGCATGAGATTGTATAAGCTACTCCCTTTGGCCAGGCTTTGGCCACTGCTAACAAGGCTTATTTCGGAAGCGTAGCTTTCTTCTTGAACTTTTCGACAGAGAAAGGATTCAGCGTCATCTAGCTCGGCAGCAGTGAGGCTAATATCAGCCTCAGTCCCAACTTTGCGGCGGCATCGATTCACGAATCGTATGATCCATGCGACCATTCGCTTCAACTTTATAAGGGAAGAAAAACGAGAAAAATTTATAACTCACGGCAAGCATGGCAAACTTCGGACGAAGCTCTTCGTTGTCATCTTCTTGTAATTGTTCCTCTGCATGATCATTAGGCCACATATTCTCATTTTTCCTCAAGAATGTTGGGCCACTGAACCATCTTGAGGAGAGACTGAAGCCGATTTGGTGGTTTATGCGCGTGGCTTCATCGGCGACATTATCTTGGGTAGGTACAAATCTCCAGTTGGATGGGTCCGTTGCGGCTAGTATTTCGGCAACCCTGTGTGCTACAAATGGTTTATAGCGGCGGCTATGTGATCCAATCCATTTAACAACTGTCTTGGAATCGCTCCAAAATATATTCTTCTCTGTGTGGTACCACTTTTTCGTATTATCCTTCGGATCGTTGCTATGCTGGCTGATACTTTGCTGTTGGCCCTTATTTTAGTCGCTGGTAGAGTAGAATTTGAGGCAAGACGTAGAATTAAACGCTCTTTTCGCAATGTTGTTGCTGCTGCCGTGCGTCCTTTTTGATTTTTCCCATAGTGTTGTGTATCCGCAAGATAACTGTTTACAACAGTCTTACTTCTATTAAGCCTCCTTGCGATTTCTTGGCCTGAGAGTCCTAACTCAATGAAAGCATCTATTTTTCCTCTTTCTGTCGTGTTTCTAAGTTTCTGGAACTCATTTTTTTTAACTAAATAAAAACAGTTCTTTTCAACGCTTTTTTAAATATTCTTAACAAAACTTTGAAAAAAATCGCTGATGTGAACTCCTGCAACGAAATATTCGCAATGGCCTCATCCTAGTGGCGCATCTTTTTATATACTTTTCAAGAAGTTCATTGTTTGATCTTGGGAAATTCCAACAGTTGTTTCTTATTTGCTCTTTAATTTTGTGAACAGGCACTTTGATGTTTTTCGGCATAACAGCTTCATTTGGGCGCCCAGAACGCTCAGCGTCATTCGCGTTTGTACGACCGCCTTTGAACTCAGCAAACCAGAGACAAATGGATACTTTCGACGGAGCAGATTCCTTATAACGCTTTTCAAGCCAATCTTAGGTTTTAACGGTATTTTTCCCCATCAGATAACAGTGTTTTTTGCACGTACGGAAGTCGCTTTTTCCCATGGTTTTGAAAATGAAAGGTGCGTGACTAAAACGTCAATGGTCGTAATGTTATCACATTTTGACACGTAGCGACTGAAGGTTGGTGCTAACTAAAAATCATATGGATATGTCACCATCTAGGGACTTTTTGAACCACCTGTTACATCGTTTTTTTCTCCTCCAACTGTATACCCTGTCGAGTTCGTTATTTCTTAACCATTGTAACCTGCAAACATTAAAAACCAAAGTACATCATATGGTGGCAGTCCGAATAGGACGGAGAGTTTTTCGTCACTCAGAGTGGAAGGTTATAATTCGCAGTAATTATTTGTGCTTGAAACTCTACAACAGCCAAATCTACGTGTCAGTGTTATGCCTTCACACGCAGAATTGTTCTGTCTGAGTTCCAATTACACAACTGAAAAACTTGAAAGACTTGTTCATGGGCAGGATTCGAACCTAGACCCCTCCGAGTGAGAAGCGATTGCTAGTACCACTACGCCACGACCAAAATCTGAGCCAGGAAAAGAATGTAGTCAGGTCTTCCAGAGATTTCACTCCTTGTTACGAACACATGTGTCTTTCAAGATATATACGCAATCTTAATGACAATGATTATTAAGTTAAGAATCAGTGCATGGGGCTTAATGTTTGTGTCTGTATCGGCAGTTAAATTACACTTAAGGTCGTGCTAAATTCTCTCATCACTTCTAGGAAAGTTTGAGAATGCAAGAATTCCGTGCAGTCAGAAGGCTAAACCCACTGAGACTTGTTTGGATCCCAGATTACAATGGAATCACGGGAAATGAAATTGCCAATATCTTGCAAGACTCAGAGGAAAACTGTCTGCGTACACGCTTGGGAATGGAAACATTGACAATTTTGTTTTATATGAGCATAACTGTTTTGCAGTTTTCAGGATACTGGCAAAATAAATGAATGCTTCCCGACTTTTCTTCTTTCCTCCTGTAAAAAGGTATTTGCTAGCCATACGTGACACAAACATCTTCCGATATTTTCTGTGAGAGCGATGAAAACATCGCAGAGCACGCACTAGGCTTATATCGTAATCGGCGCTGATATTGTGAGTGCTGTGCTTCGATATGAAAACAAAAAAATATTCGCTGCGTTAGTTCTGCCTTTAGTTGTCATTTGTTCAACGAAACGAATTCACTCGTGTGTGTCAAGTATAAGTGTCCAGACTTAATAATCTGCGCTCTAATTAAAATCATATTTCCCCCATTAACACCTTTTCTTCACCCCGAATCATCTAGATAAATCCGGAGAGCACTTATCCGATCGCAAATAACCACCAAATCGCCTTTACATTGCTATTTCACAACGTTTAACTCTTATTGATGCGTATATATTCACAAGATCAGAATCAACACCTTTCAACCAACCACCACCCCCTTCAAACACATTCAACATTCATTGTCAATTAGCAAGCCGCAACAAATGAGACTTAACAGATCTGAAGATCGTTGATGATCTTTAAAGATCACAGCGACATGTTTTAAATTGGATAATGGAGCATTTAAGCAATAACACGATAACACGATGAAGATAGATACAAAAAAAAAACTAACTAAACTGGAGCACTAGAAGTTAGTTCTTTCTTTCGAATCAGTGGATGAAGATACTTCAATAGAAATATTAGGGAGATTCTAAAATAAAATGGATCCACGGGAAAGTGAAAGTTTCATGTTGGATGTGAACCGCCAGGATTCGAAGAAGAACGAACCAAAACCAAAGGAGCAATGGGGTAGCGAAATCGAATTCCTGTTCTCGTGCATCTCTTTGTCGGTTGGCCTGGGCAACATTTGGAGATTTCCCTTTATTGCCTTTCAAAATGGCGGTGGAGCCTTTGTTATTCCGTATTTAATCGTTTTACTTATTATCGGACGTCCGGTGTATTACCTGGAAATACTAATCGGACAGTTTTCCGGAAGGGGAGTCATTAAGGCGTTTTCGTTTGCTCCAGTTCTCAAGGGTGAGTCACAAATTCAATTGTGGTATTTAGTTAATTAATGAATTAATTGTGAGTCGTGATTAAAGTATTATAAGACAATCTCATAGTCATGTGATCGGTATAGTTGGCCGTTTAAGGTAAGAATTGAATGTGGTTTTCTATTTATTCAAAGATCTGAGATGATTACATGTCTGTTCCATTGGGCATGCTACATCATAGATCTTTTTTTGCAAGTGTGGCCGAATCAAATGAAAATTTAAATTGAATTTGTGCTCCATGCCGAGACTCGATGTAGTGTAGATCTTTGGAAAGCGTCACTTGTGGTGTGAAACATCAAAAATATCCGAGTTAGGCCGTTGTCCGCCTTATGGCTCAGCAACCAATTTTATTGAACTATTGCAACATTGTCAACTGCGTAAGTCAATTGTGGTGGTTGGTTGCTCCACCATTAGTGTAGACACTGACCGGCGTCAATCTGGCTATCCCCAATGCTGTAACTATGACTACACATCAGTTATGCTACCTCCGCGTGGTAGCCACTAGGTGTCTAATTATTATTATCTAATTATGGGGTGGCCGTGGTGTAGTGGTACTAGCAATCGCTTCTCACTCGGAGGGTCCAGGTTCGAATCCTGCCCATGACAAGTCAGTTTTTCATTTGTGTAATTGGAACTCAGACAAAAATTGTGCATGTGAAGGCATAACACTGACACGTAGATTTGGCTGTTGTAGAGCTTCAACCACAAAAAAATGCTGCGAATTATAAACTTCGAATCACTCTGAGTGAAGAAAAAACTCTCCGTCCTATTCGGACTCCCACACCTGGAGAGCTAATATCGAAACCAAATACACCGGAGTTTCAAACCACTACAAAACAATTTTCCTTTCTCCTCCTTCTACCTTTCCGCCCGCGCCCTGGCAACAGTAAAAGGGTATCTAACCCCTTAGGCGCGCTTAATTATAAAAAAAAAAAATAAAGGAAAGTTTCACAAAGTCAGTGACTATCTTAGCAGATGCCCCTGTAACTTTCACAAGCTATAAATTATGCCCTATCCATTTTTTATAGAGAAATATTTAATTGTTATTCCCTTTACGTTCCGTTTTCCCGCCTTAAAACATCATCTACTAGTCCTCCCTGGTATAATTGCAAGATTCGTTCCTTACGAAATAAGAGAAACAAGTTATGGACTGTTTTCCTTTATACCGAATATTCCCACTATCTCGGTACTTATCTTATAAACAACCTACTTTAGCTTATAGTCCTTTTTCCAATTTGTTAACTACAAAAGAAACTCCGATGGTTACCATCCTTCCCTCTCTTTCAACAACAAGTCATCAACCGATCCGCTTACCATTACCAATCTATTTGCCACCTTATTTAAACAATCCTTCACTAACGACTTCCTGTATCTGTACCAGATCCATTCTATTTTAAATACCTGCTGAACTTCTCCAATGGCCCACTTCTCTCACACACCCTGGACCCGTCTTTTATCGAATATAATTACACCAACTTAATGACGAATTCACACCCGGCCCAGATGGTCTTCCTGCCATATTTCTAAAAAAAATGTTCGTCCTCTCTTTCCTTTGCCCTTTCTAATCTCGTTCGTCTATCCCCTTCACAAGGTTAATTTCCTGCTGCATAACCCCAGTCCACAAAAAAGGATCAAATAATGAAATAACCCACTAGCGTCCCATTGCTAAACTCTCCTATATACCCAAAATCTTCGAAAGGATTTTGTATAAAGCTCTAAACTTCCAATGCAAATCACTTGTTTCCTCTAGACAACATGGCTTCCTGAAGGGTAAGTCAACCACCACAAATCTAGTTGAGTTCGTATCCTTTCTCTGCTCTAGAGAATGGTAATGTAGTCGATGTAGTGGCAACCGATTTTAGCAAGGCCTTCGATAAAATCTCATCGAGTATTAATTCTTCAAATTGTCTGCTCTCGACCATTTTTACAATGTTCGTTTTAGGTCAGACAACTCGGGTAGATTTTTGGCCATATCTGGAGTTCCACAAGGCAGTCACATAGGTCCTCTTCTTTTTATATTAACCATAAATGATCTCGATAGGACCATTATACATTCGTCTGTCTCCCTTTACGCGGACAATGCCAAATTTTTCAAAACTATTTTCTCACCCCATGACTTCTTCCTCTTTCAACAAGATCTTGAGAGTTTTTTGATCGGGTGCTTCAAAAACCGTTTGGAACTTAATATCGCCAAATGCAAATCCACCTTTCCTCATAAGCGGCTCCTCCCCGACTCTACCTTCTCCATAATCAACCTATCCCCTCCGTTCAATCTCTTCGCGACCTTGGCATTTTGTGTGATAGGCAGCTCAACTTCCGTTTATATATGGATGGGATAATCCATAATGCCAACTCTGCATTAGGTTTTGTAAAACGATGGTGCAAAGAATTCACCAACCCATACGTGAGCAGGTCCATCTATATTACCTTTGTTCGCGCCCTCCTAGAGTACGCCAGTCAAGTGCGGTCCCCATATCGAAATCGAATCGAAAGAATCCAGCGCCGTTTTCTTTGATTTGCTCTTCGAGGTATGGCCTGGGACGATCATTTTATTCTGCCTCTCTATCAAAACGGTCTCAATCTTATTAACTTAAGCACCCTTGAGGAACGCAGAGATGCTGCCGGTTTTCTCTTCATTCATCGACTCCTTTCAGGTCATGTTGAATGCGCGCCCCTTCACAAATCTATTTTCCTCAACACTAACCTTCATTACTACGTACATCTCGGCTCTTCTATCTACCAAATCACCACACCTCCTATGGCACGAACGAACCAATTTCTCGTATGCTACGAAAGATCTTTGGCTTGTATTAAGCCGAATAAATTGGGGCCTTCGTCTCCACCAAAATGAAATGAGTAATTCGTAAATGAGGACAACGTCTAACGCATGTAACAGACTGGTTTATTTATTGTACATCACTTCCTTACTTCCTCAGGTATGAAAAATTCCATAGGAAAGAAAACAAATCCCTCTTCACCTGCCGATTTTAGACCTATAAGCATATAGAGAACCACTTAGGCCAAGTTGATCCTTGCATATCCGTTCCAAGGAAATCTTAGCAGCAGATGGAATCTAATGTCAGGAATATCTAAACCACTCTCAGTACCGGAACAAATGTAAAACATTGAAATCGACACGTTGGTCACTGGTCATCATCAAAGAAGACAATGTCCTGATTATGAAGTGACAACTTGCTAGAAAGTGTATCCCGGTGCCGAAAACCTCATGAGAGTGGCGCATGCCCGCACAAATTGGGAGTCATAAACTGACCAATACACAAACTAGATCCAATCGTAAAAGTCACTTAGTTACGGCACTGGAACATGTCATCAAACAAATTACATAAAACACCATATGCACGCAAGCTTTCCAAGAGGTTCAATGCATCCGTCAGCAACTCACTAGGTGGGTAGATCACAGAGGGCTAAAAGAGTACGTCGCCGCAATGTCCAACAAAGTCATCATTTAAAATGGCTCTACCATTCAATTGCAGTAACAATAATGGGATCGATTCTCCCGCATGCTTTCGCTTTCCATAAACATGTGGTGAATGACAGCGATGCGGTCACGTCATCAGCAAAGACAGACGGGTTTGCCAAAGCGTCGACGAGCTCTACGATCAATAATACGGGCAATTTTCTAGATTCGACATTGAGATCTTGACGACGCCTTCTTCGGCGGTACAGTTGGGACCCTATCATTGATAAACGGACCTGGTAGACCCTTCTTCAAAAAAATGTAACCCAACAGCGATCGATGCTAGAAAGAGCTACATTTTTCTGGATTTTCGAACTTTTCTACGGGCCTTATTGTAACGAATGCAGATATATCAGATGACAAAGCACAGAAGAGACTGATAAAGAATCGATAAGCAATCACGGGTAAGCCTCCCAAAAGTTATCGAAAAATTCCAAGTTGCAAGGCATCTAGCGTAAGAAACCATTTCCAACAGTCGTTCGCAGATCTCCGCAGAGTATAAACGTGTGTCGGCTTTTCCTAAAATTAAATAAATTTAGTGATTCAGTTTCTTCGTAAAAGTTACAATTTCACTACTTGACTCGGTAGCCCGGTGGTTAGCAGCGTATGGCATCGAATCATTGACCACAGGTTCGAATCCCGAGCCAAATTCAGAACTTCTTTTTTTTTTCGGTTCCTGATCAAACTACGCGAACACAAAACAAAAGAAGTAAAAGAAAAGAAATCAAGTGATGGATCGTGGAGAGCGTTCCGCTCTTCCCATAACGGGAGATACTAAAGGCAACAATACGGTTGCTGGTGCCGCGGCGAAAGGCATTTAGAGAAGGAGTGGGTTGAAAACCCCTCCTAATCTAAGGAAAAAAAAAATAAGTGCCGTGGTAAAAGACAAAGTATAAAGTGGTGGTGCAGTATGAGGGGGGCAAGAACAAATTTGCCTCTCTAGCAAATAATAAATAATATTACCAGCAGCATACAAAGGCTGGAAGAAAAAGTGCTTGCTATTAAACAAAAGCAAACAGCACGCCGGCAGAGGGAGCAAGTAGAAGCAGCGAGCTCCCAACAACAAATCCAGCAGCAGCAGAAACAACAACCGCAGCAGAAACAGCAACAGCAGCTGAAAAAAAAGCAGCAGCAGCAGCAGCAGCAGCACCAACAACAACAACAACAACAACAACAACAACAACAACAACAACAACAACAACAACAACAACAACAACAACAACAACAACAACAACAGCAGCAGCAACAGCAGCAACAACAGCAGCAACAACAGCAGCAGCAGCAGAAGAAGAAGGAGAAGGTACCTCCTATCAATACCTATAAATTAGAGTTAGGTGCAATCAAGGACCTGTGTAAGTTGGTCATTGTTAACAATTTTAACATTAAGAGATTGGGGAAATAATTTGCCAAATACTAGAGGGAACCTACTACTCGATTGGTGGGGTCAGCACGATGTCATGTACAGACTCGGTTTTAAGGCGACGGATAACCCGTCGTTCCCCAGAGGCGGGTCTTATTTGGATCTACTGCTGTACGACGAACGCATACGACTGACAGGTACGAATTTACAAACGCTAAACTGTCTGTGCACATTCGTGTATGACAGTGACCATTGCGGTTTTAGCACCGAAATTACAGTTCCCAACGAAATTGCGGAATTGGAGGAGTTTGTCCAAAGGTATTCTTACAACTACAGTAAAACTCGATGGACACGCTTCTCCGCAACCTTGAAAAGAGCGCTCTCCTCGAACACGCTCCACCTACCGTCCAATAGCAATTTGTCAAACGAGGAGATCGACAATTACCTAAAACAAATGGACGAGACAATTAAACAAACTATGGACACTACAATACCGCGGTATCGACGTACGACTAACGAAGACCTGTTCCGCAATCCTACTATTGACGCACTGCACCGACAGAAAAGTAGACTTCTGACAAGACTTAAAAACTTGTACAGACAGTTAACTGACCGACGAGACCCGGAGATTAGGACACTGAAGTCGTCGATTAAAAACATTTAAACGCTAATAAAAGAGAATTACTGAATTTCTGTAAGTTTGTATTGGAACAACAAGGTTCGGGGTGTAAACACCAGCAACCTGAATATGTTTCCGCAAATAAATAAACTATTTCGGAGAAGAAATCAAAACGACCATCAGTGTCTTAAAATAGCCCGGACAACAGACAACGAACGGTTACTGACTATAGCAGGTATCGATCCAAATGAGGCCGCTGATGATGACGCCTTCTTTGTGATCGAGGATCCACAGGAGAAGGTTGAGACCATAGGGGCGACTTTCCAGGAAGTATACAAGGCCATTGATATCATTGGCCCTAATTATGACCTGGACAGTCGCGTCTTGGGGCACGACTTCTGCATTCGAAATGAAATAGGGAACTGGCGATCCGAGGGCTCTGGTTTCACCCGGTTCAGCGACGAAAATATGGCAAATAATGTCATTACCACAGAGGGTGACCTACCCCTGTTCATTTCGAAGGAAGAACTCCGTGAGATTTTCGACACAATCAGGGCTAAGAAATCGGTGGGGACCGATGGTATTCCGAACATCGTGCTTCGACATCTTCCTCTAGAAGCGGTGGACATTTACACCACCCTGTTTAATAATGCAATGAATAATGCACATTATCCAGCGCATTGGAAAACGGCGGTGGTTCAACCTATCCCCAAAAAGGGAACGGATATATCCAATCCGGCGAATCTCCGGTCGATAAGTCTCCTTCCGAATATCTGTAAGGTTTTTGAAAGAGTAATCAATAGAGCTCTGTCTAGGTGGGTTGAGGACAAACATATAGTTCCGGATAATCAATTCGGCTTTAAGGCGGGACATGATATCTCACATGCCGCGTGGTTTCTGATATCCAATGGAACAAAGGCAAGAAACAGTGCATTGGTGCCTGCCTTGTTGACTTGGAGAAGGCCTTCGACACCGTATGGTTAGAGGGTCTTTTCTATAAACTGACTAGGCTGGGTATCAGTAAACCACTCTTGTACATTCTTTATAATATGATACACAACAGACAGTTCATCGTGAAAAATGGTGATGTGACTTCTGTTGGAATATTTCAAATTAAAAATGGTCTTCAGCAAGGCGCGGTCAATTCGCCGATCCTTTTCAACATTTTTACAAGCGACTTGATAGGTTCACTTCCCCATACTATTGCGTACGCAGACGATTTGGTAGCGTACAGAACAGGTCCAAAAATCGAGGTCATTAATACTCTCTTGCAGCATGACTTCGATAAGATAAGACGATTTTGCGATGACTGGAAGTTGAAAATCAACTTTCAGAAGTCGGAAACCATTCTCTTTAGGACGCCGTTGTCTGGAGCCTCTAGGGATACCAGAAAAAATTGGCGAAAGTTCTCTATCGATGGACAACGCGGACAACCTCTTGCGTGTCGCAATGTAGTCAGATACCTTGGAATCTGGCTTGATCAGTTTCTGTATTTTGGCAAAAATGTAGATGCTGCTCTGGCCAGAGCTAAAGGTGCTTTTGCCCTTGCAAAGAGACTGTTTTATAGCAGCCAACTCGATGCGAGGGTAAAGGTAATCTGCTACATGGCCCTTATCAGGCCCATGCTGGTATTTGGTTGTCCTGTGTGGTTCAATGTACGAGCAAGCTTAATGGAAAAGATTCGGGTGTTTGAGAGGGCTTGTCTTCGCTTGTACAGAACACCAGAGTCGGAGTACAAGAAATTTTATCCTAATGAGGTCCTTTACAACAGGGCGAACCTGATACGAGTGGACAACTTCGTAATTAAGCTGACTCGAAGGAACATTGCAAGAGCAATGACGTCGACGAATAACCTGATATCTGGGGCTTACTACCCCAATTACCTTTACCACGAGAGTGTGCGATCTGACGGCTTCGTTCCACCGGAAGCATTCCTCTACCTAGATCAGAAAGGGTTGATCCAGGATAGATCAGCGGTGCCGTTAATCTTCCATGTCGCTCGGACAGCTGGGGACAGGCGACTCAACTACGACAGAGACGTCGCACACGGCAGTGTGGATCGCCTCAGGTTCAGTAGGGCGGTGGGGAATCGCGATAAGAGGGATGTCGTTCGGCAGCACCAGCATTTCTGGTGGTTGAATGACGGAGAAGATGTTTCGTCGTCGTTTCTGTCAATTACGGACCAGCCTCACTAATGAGGCAGAGCTGACCAATCTGTTTTCTCTGTAAATAGCGATGGCCAGCTTACATAGGTTTAGGTTAGCATCTAAGAAATATATACATATATTAGTGTATACAAAGGTATATACAAATTATGAACAAGGGAGACAGGATCAAGAACAGATCTAGAGAAGTGCTCAATCGAGGTCTGCAAAAGAGCTTCTGCAGAAGTGATATTTGGAAGTTCTACTATTGCCAAGGACACAATTCTCTATCAAAATGATACAAGTAGTAGAAGAATCACAGTCTGTGCTGAATATGTGGAAGGATTACTTGCTTGGACTGTTTAACGCTGCTTTTGAACAGTTTTTCGCTGTCAAGCAGATTGGCAATAAAGCCCACGTGACCAAAAATATAGCTGGATAGGAATATCCGCGAAATGTTTGTGGTACCAAACGCAGGATGGTTTTGACTGCCCATTCTGAGCATCAGTCCAAAACAGACTTAACATCTGCATCTGGAGGAAAGTGGAGTGTGTAATGGTAAGACTCTGATCGTTAGAACATACATTTGTGTAGAAGCTTATTGCCCTAAACTACCGATATACTCGTAGTAAAGTTGGATATAGTTGATCTTGTAATAGTCTTATAAATCCGAAGGACCCTCCTCTGTTACACGCTAAAAACCGTCTGTTGCTATCGCTATTCGACTCGATATGTAAGGTTCAATGAAGTACTCGTATTTCAGTACATCTCCTTAGATAGTTAGTTTGGTCGAAAAATGGAGTAACGCAGTTTGTTCCCTCAGTTTTACAAGCGTATTCGAATTTTCTGCATGTATTTGAACTTTTCTATATGATTACAGGTGTAGCGGCCGGACAGGTTCTAGCCACGACTGCATCTATCACCTATTACTCGAGCATAATGGCTCTGACATTGCGTTTCCTCATCGCATCATTTTCCAGCGTCTTACCATGGAGCTATTGCCGACTGGAATGGAGTGACAAATGCTTAAGTGGAAATGTTACCTTAGACAGTAACACAAACAACATGACAAAGATGTCGCCAGCGGAGCTATACTTCCAGTAAGCAATACACACGAGGGTGGATCAATAAGTCAGTGACTTTATGAATGAGAAGTGTTCAAAATAACCTTGTTGGCCGACAGCCCCATCTTGATCATATTCGGCGCCGATTCACCCGAAGGAACACACTGTTTGAACTGATGTTTGACCTCCGGTCTATTGTGGTGGATTCATGTTTCGTACTATGCTATGAATCGTCCTAATTGTGGTTATATGTACTCGTACATCATCATCTACTGTTTTGAAGATGTCCCGTCAAAATGCATCCGATGGCTGTCAAAGACGCAGCTAGCTCAAAATTGACAGTAGTCTATTGACAGATGGTAGTTGAGGGAAGTTGTATTGCTTTTCAAGTTACAACGTGGGGCATTCGAAAAAACACGGACTTACTGGCCCACCCTCGAATACATATAGATTTCTACGCATTTTGTGATTCTTTTTCTTTAATTAGGAATGAAATTCTTCAGGAGAAGGACTCCATTAATGATGGCATTGGCTATCCCAAACTCGACTTAATTGGTTGCTTAGCTGTGTCTTGGCTCATAATCGGAACTGTCCTCATTCGGGGTGTCAAAAGTTCTGGCAAAGCCGCCTACTTTTTAGGAGTTTTTCCATATGTCGTTCTTTTGATTTTACTTTTTCGTGCAGCCACTTTACCTGGAGCTCTTGATGGAATCATCTACTTCTTCAAGCCACAATGGGAGGAGCTGTTAAATCCTTTAGTAAGGTTATACCGGACTTTTTCTTATATGTAGATAGATCAATGTGTTTGTGTCTGGTAGGTCTGGTATGCAGCTGTAACGCAAGTGTTTTTCTCATTGGCAATTTGCTTTGGGACACTGATCACTTATGCGTCCTATAACAACTTTAACAGGAATGTATCTAGGTGAGATTTCAAACTCGGACAAATCTGAAATACAAAACTTGTAATCCTTAGAGACATCATCATCATCACTACGATGGACTCTTGCTCATCCTTAATAGCTGGTTGTATAACCTTCGGCATTCTAGGAAACCTGGCATACCAGACCGGAACCGACGATATAGCTAGTGTTGTTAAGGGCGGTGCTGGCTTAGCATTTATCTCATACCCAGATGCCATATCTAAATTTGATTTTATGCCACAGGTAAGGGATCGATATTGGGTTTACACAACAAACTACCTTTAGGCCTTCGCAGTTCTTTTCTTTTTGATGTTGTTCGTCCTGGGAATTGGCAGCACCGTTGGCATGGGATCATGCATTATACGAGTGATACGAGATCAATTTTGTCGTTTACCAAACTGGTCACTTGCTTTGACATTGACTTTGTTGGGCTTCAGCGTTAGCATCGTCTATATGACACCTGGAGGGCAGTTTATTTTGAATCTTGTCGACTTTTATGGAGTGTCGTTTACCGCACTTATTCTGGCTATTGGTGAGCTTCTAGCTGTTGGATGGATTTATGGGATCAGACGGTTTTGTGAAGATATCAAATTTATGGTTGACCAAAATACTGACATTTACTGGAGGATCTGTTGGGGAATCATAACTCCAGGACTGATGATTTCGGTGCTTGTTTACACGCTGATTGTTTTGGAACCGCTGACATACAAGAATGTGGAATACCCACACATTGCTCATGGTAAGATCGTGCAATTATCAATCAGGTGTTGGACTGTTTTCTATGTTAAATCCTTGTAGTATTTGGTTGGACATTGGCAGCAATTGGCCTAATACAGCTTCCTGGATGGGCGATTTTCGCCTTCATCAAGCAATCTAAGAAGGATCTCACTTTTGTCGAGGTAAAATATCTTTTCCTTCATCTAGGTCTACCGAAATTTAAATCGATTAAATTGTATCGTTTCAGAAATTCGCAAAGATCTTTCAGCCAGAGGATGCTTGGGGTCCTTTGGACATTGCAGTACGTGAGGAGTACTTTATTTATAGAAGGAAATTAGACTTCGGGAAACCAAGAAGTCAGTGATTATTACGAAGGATGCACGAAAATTTATTTGATTAGGAATTATAGTCTTACTTGATGTAGACAGACTAAAATATGAATTGAGAATCTTTTACATTAAATGAAAAGCTGGTTAATTGCTCTATTAATGGGTTACAACAAGTGAACATCGATAAAGACCCAGCTTCTATAGCAATCAATCATACCTGGTTTTCCCGATATATGTATCTCATCTATTTCCTGGTTGGCGATGACACATATCTACTTTATCTACTAAGCTGTTGCTAGGGTCTCCGATATTCATTCGGCTGCAAGTAGTCTGTTCATGATCCGAACATTCTATGTGCACGTGCAAACGGTTTGGTCATTTCTCGTTTTGCACGGACGTCAATTCGTCAAGTCGTCCGTACTTATCCGCGGCTCTTGGTCACCCCACAGCAGTAGGACTTCAGCGTAGACGGACAGTTTACAATCTGTCAGGTGCTTCAAGGGGCCTCTTGAGTGAAAGGCATAGGATATCGGTAATAAATCTTTAAATTTAAATAAAACAAAGTGTGTGTGAGATATCATCGAATTTGTTATTCGTTTGAAAGGTCTATCGATGCCATTATGTGTGGAATATTGTATAACATCATTCAGATAACCGCCGCGGTTTCTTTGGGTGACGCGCATCCGAAATGCCCAATTTTCCATGACTCTGGTACATAAATCAGGCTGAATTTCAAAGATGGCATGGGTTATATTGGCTTTGAGGGCCGCTGTGGTTTGTGGCTTATTCGAATAGACGTGCGACTTCAGAAAACCACACAAGAAAAAATCTCTCACGATCTCGGTGGCCAGTTCACATCACTTCCACGTGAGATGACCATTCCCTCGAATAGCCACATTTCGTTGGTGTCCATATCATTCAATTCAGGCCAAAAGAAGTTGGTAATCATCGACCTATAGCGTTCGCCGTTGACGCTGACGGGCTGAACAACGTCGTTCCAACCAACCCAAAATCCACACCATACAGTGAGTTTTTAGGGGTGCATTGGACGCTTTTGGATGTCATGTGAATTGGTATCGTCCCAAATTCGACATTTTTTTTTGTTGACGTACCCATTCATCCAGAAATGGGCTTCATCGATAATTTTTCGATGAAAATTGGGGTCAGTTCCCAACTGCTCCAGAGCCCATTCAGCGAACACAAGTCGTTGTCTATGGTTGTTTACCTTCAGCTCCTGGATCAGTTGAATTTCGTACGGATGAAAGTCACGACGCAAAATTCGCCAAGTTGTGGTCTGCGAAAGGCCGAGTTCTTGGGAGCAACGCGAAATCGACTGCTTCGGATGCTCCTGCACACTCTCACGGACGTCGACGTACGGGTGTTGGTTTATCGTTTACTGAACCAGTGGACTCAAATGTATCCACCACACTGCGAATAGTCCTCTCAGCAGGACGAATATGGCGACCGAAAAATGGCCCGAAGCGCACAGAATGTTGCCCGAACAGAAAGAAAACCCATTTTGATAAAACAATTTTATCATTTGCACGTGTTGTTGAACGCTATGTCCGTCCATGTTGACTTGCCAAAACAGACTGAATAAATGACAGCCAATTTGACAGATGTAGCTTCAACAATATGGTCGCTTTCAACTGTCAAAGTTCGGAAGTCCCTCTTGGAAGACCCTTTTCAATTCAGATTAACTTAAGAACTTGACTTTTTTTGCCGAATTCTCTCTCATCATCTAAACTTGGACAATTCTCTAACTAAGATTTAGATTTTGCAGACATAAGCTTCGAAACAAACGGAGAATGACACAAATTCGTTGTTGGATACATCGAATTCAGAATCAGATGCAGGGTCTCGACTTTGTGGCAGAATCGAAAAAAAACAACATACACACGTTTTAAAGAGCAACTTGGCAAATCCGTCAACAGCCGATAGACTTTCAAGGCAAGTCTCCGATGAGTGTCTCAAAAATCGAACCTGAGTTAGGACTTCCATTAATAGGTGGGTTTCCTGTTCTTGTGAGAAGAAATGCAGATGGCATGATTCTCCCGTATGTCGGCAAATCAAACGAATTCTTCCCGCAGTTTCTTAGAAGTCAACAACTTTTGTCAAGTCTCTCAATACCGGCACTGCGATTTTGCTAAGCTTCTTAGTGTGCTCGGCATAAGTGATTCAACATTCTATGACGCTCACTGTGTGATTGATGACGGTACTACCTAGCACTTCAACGGAGAGTGTCCAAGCTACGTTTATTTTTAAGATTGCGGTGACTACGAGATTTACACTAGACTAGACAATCGGAAATCTAGCGATCGAATTCCTAGTTAGTTGACAGAGATCCTTCTTGTTCTATAGCATAAAGGCAAAAGCGACACAAGAAATTGCAGCAACTACCGATCCGTGAAGCCAATTCCGCATTCTAAATAAATAGAAGAATCAGTCGTCCTAAGACCGAATATCTATATTGCCAATTCTCCGAAGGAGCAAACATAATTTCTGACATCTAGTTATTAATAAGGAGTCATCTTGTGAAAAATTTAGCCGAATTTTGCGTTAGCCATCAAGGAAATTGCGATGAAGATGTCGCACATAGAGCCAATTTGGTGTGTCTTAAATGACGTTCTATTTTGTGACAGAAAAATGCTTCTTAAACTTAAGGATTTATAATATACTCGTATATGACAGCCGTTTGTCCACCCTAAACATACGCATCGCAATGTTGGACAATATACAGAAAATATAAAGAAAAAACGACAGCGAAATGAAAATGATAGGAGTGTCAGTGGATGTACTATACTAGTACGACATTACGAAGATGGCTTGCGACGAATGAAGACGCTACGCCGATTCTGATACTTTGTCTTACCAATCGGAGCGAATGCCCGAGCAAGTACGGCTTAAGGTTGGAGGAATTCCGGCTAAATAATTTGGTAATGACGAACTTGGGCTCATGTACGCTGAACTAGCTACCCGCATGGGAGGATTCCTTAACAACACAGTAAACGCATCCACACTCCAAGTACAAGCTAGTAAAATGCATGCTTTGATGGTGACCCGTCGCATTAGTGACAATGATTTTACTTACTCGAGTCGTCGAGGGTCTGGTTGAAGGCCTGGACAACATCCCAGAGCACGAGGTCCATCAAGTTATATCGGGATGATCATTTACGTATCTTAGGTTTGCTTCAGACTGCATTTGGAACAGTTGCTACAGAACGTGCCGTAACTAAGTGCATATTTGATATTCGCGAAGACATTCGTTGGAACGTCGAAGCTATCAAATTGCTCATTTCATCATATATGATTAATGTTCAACAGTTTGACGTTATGGATGGATAATGGCAACAACTATATGGCTGTTACATGCCCAATGCAACTGATGGACCGTTTGCTAGTTGATGATGAGACAGGATTCCTTGGAACTATCGAAATGATAGCTCGTCTATAACAACACCGACATCAGTACCTAGATGCTCTGACACACATAATTGAGATGCTCTAGGGTAGTCATGAATCTGGTAAGTTTATGGCCACAGGTGCAAACCAATTCATTCATACCAGTTTGTCTCATGCAAATGAATGTGATGACCCACCCGGTGTGCAGGAAAAGACCGATTTCTTACTTACGAATTGGGTTTTCATATACTCACAATCGAACAACCTCTCCTGCGAGACAAAGAACTTTAGATCATTCGTACAGAAGATGAATCTTTGTGGCATTCTTAAGACAGAAAATTTGATAACACATTTCGTCCGACTAGCAGCATAAATTTGCATCGATTCAGTGTACAGAATTCTAAATGATCCCACACACAATCCAACAGTGGCAAAAACTCAAATTTATCGATGCATTTTTCCATTTGATCGCATTGATTGTGTTGGATATTCACGCGATCAGGGTAATCCCACAACGAAAATCAATTTGCTGAACAAAGTTCTAGGTATCCTCTTGCAGGGTTAAGAAAAAAAAATATAACAAAACGTGATCCTAGAAGTACGTGCATCCTCAGAAGTCTCTACATAATGAAAACGATAGTAGAAGAATTTTAGGCTGAGCACATCAGCTGGTATTGCCATGTTTAACGAAAATTCGGTTCAAAAAGCAACAGAGGCTCAAGTTCCCGCTGACGTTCAAAGAATTGAAAATAATTGGATCACTTAAACGCGAAAACATCAGCATGTTATTGGTCTCACTAACGAGGTGATCGTAAATTGAGTGGCCTGTAGAATGGTCCTATGGAATTTTCACTTCGCAGCCTTGCTTAGTATCGTCGGTGTTTGTGTTGTCTGTGTTTGTCTGTGATTATGACTAGGGATTTCAGGGTAGACGTAGCCAACATACGCGGGCTAAAAAGTTATCACTTTTCTGCGTACGTTCACGTCTGTAAGTACAGACCAGCTGTTTTGACACTTAGTGAAACACAGGTAGATCCCCGCCCACACCTCTCAAATCATTCTGATCTGAAGCTACCTGGCTACGAACTAGTGCCATTATTCTTCTCTCACCGCGGTCTCGCCATTTATGTACGTAGCGATGTATGTTAGCTTACCAAACTCCACCACAATGTGATCCACGTTCCAATCCGGAATTCAATTTTATGTGGTTAAAATTCCATCTCCGTCAGCAAATTATCCACTACTGCTTTATTTACAGAAGCCCCAAACTGGACAGCAATTCAACCTTTAACGAGTTTGATGCGCTGTCTGACTCCATTCAAAGAATTGTATCCCTGTATCCTCATACTGAAATCGTTATTACGGGCGACTTCAATATACACAATTCTGGGTGGCTTCGACATTCTGGACAGACAACACCCGAAGGACGGTGTGTTGAGATTTTCGCTGCGGAAAACAACCTAACGCAACTTGTAAATGAGCTCACGTGAATACCAGACGTTGATAGTCATACCACCAACACCCTGGACTTGTTTTTAACTTCTCACCCTGATAAGCACACCATTGATGTGCTCTCCCCTCTAGGCTCGTCGGACCATAGTGTCATATCAGTTAATTTCTCGTACACCGACCACAAAGTTAGAGAAAAAATTCCTAAAAGAACCGTATGGCAATACGAGAAAGCCAACTGGAGCGGTCTTAACAGCTTCTGATATAATCACAAACACTATTCTGCTTGGAATGAGATGCTTTATCCAAAATCGGATGAAGAGTATCAAACCAAAGGAAAAGGCATGATACGATCCAAGCTGTAAAGAGGCCGTCAGTGTTAGAGAAATGTTTTTTCGGTCCTTCAAGACCAACCCGACAGAGGAAAACCGAAAAAAGTTCAAACGAGCCAGAAATGACCGCAACGCCTCTCTTAAGCGTGTGAAATTCCAATACGACCAAAAACTTAGGCAAAAAATACTGCAATGTCCCAAAGGCAGTAAAAATTGTTGGTCGTTCGTCAAAAACATTAGAAATTCCGCCTCATCCTCCATCCCAACGTTCATTTACAATGACATTCCAGCTGTGAGCTCTTTGGATAAGACAAATCTGCCTGCTCCACACTTTGCAGCCAGCTCAACACTCCCAGATTGTGCTTTGTCTCCGCCTACACTTGACTGCGTCGAATCTTCAATGGGACGAATCTACTTTCGCACTCGTGTAGTAGCAAGAGTACTTAAAGATCTCAACATACATAAATCCGCTGGTCCAGATGGTATATCTCCCCTTCTTCTGAAGAGGTGTTCTTCATCCCTCGCAAAACCACTGCGTAAGCTTTTTCATCAATCCTCTTTAGGACTCTTCCCGAGCAGATGGAAAACAGCATTTGTCCAACCCGTCCCTAAAAAGGCGAATCATCTTCTCTCTCCTCCTACAGACCCATTGCACTAACGTCCCTTCTTTCCAAGGTCATGGAAACGCTGATAAATCGTCAGCTTATGAAATATCTCTAAACACGAAAACTTCTCAATGACCCGCAGTACGGTTTTCGTAGCAACAGGTCCACTGGTGATTTGATGGCATGTCTTACCGAAAAGTGGAACTAAAGTCTACACCAATCTGACGAAAGCAAGATAGTTGCACTTAATATTTGTAAGGCATTTGACAGAGTTTGGCATCAGGCTCTTCTTTTGAAAATGTGTGCATTTGGGATCGATGGATCTCTTCTTCAATGGATTAGAAATTACCTTTCGGAACGCTCAGTTCAAGTTGGCTTGGACAACTTCAAGTCTGATATCAAATAAATGCTGGTGTGCCACAGGGTTCCGTTCTGTTTCCGACACATTTTTAAATTTTCTTCAGTGATCTCTTGTCTGCTACTTCTAATCCAATATATACTTTTGCTGACGACAGCACTTCCTGCTTTTCATATTCATTTCCATAACTAATTGGAGAACCACTAATTAAGTAGAATTGAATGCTTCCAAAACACAATGCGTCTGCTATCGTTAAAGCAAAATTTAAACACCCAGACTTTATACATGAATGGCACTTGCATTGTCGAAACCGAAAAACTTTCCATTCTCGGTATGTGGGTCAATGACAACTTACGTTGGAATGACCACATATTTGATGTCGCCAAAAATGCTGCGAAATCTCTAGGTTTCCTCAAGCGATGTAAGAAATATTTTACCCCCTCTGATCTGGCCTGAATATATAAGGCATTCATCCGCCCAAAATTGGAGTACAACTCCCACATCTGGTCAGGTGCTCCTAAAACATCTCTGCACCTGCTAGATAGGATTCAAAACCGTGCGATAAAACTTATTGACGATACTAATATCAGTCAATCAATGGACACCCTCGAACACCGACGAAATGTCTCGTGTCTCACTTTGTTTTATCGCTATTTCCACCACCAGTGCTCCACTGAAATCGCCAGTAGCATTCCGCCCATTCAAACTTTCAACCGTAACACCCGTCTCGCTATGAATGCTCATCAGTATACCCTCAAGCCCATTTTCGGACGTACTCTAAAATATCGTGATTCGTTCCTAAGCCGTACAACTCGCTTATGGAATGCCCTGCCGATCTCTGTATTTGCTGGTCGTTATAACTTGCAAACATTTAAAAACGATGTACATCGGTACCTCTATTTTCTTCCTCCCTAAATTTCCTTTGCCCGCGCTGTGAACAATCACCTTAAGGGTACACAAACCTCTTGAGCGTGCGCTCATTATAAAAAAAAAAAAAAAATGGTCCGCGAATTTAGCCAACCCCACAAGCCGCGCAGAAGCAATGCGGATACCTGGCAGAAAAATATAACATTAGATTAGATGTAATTATACGAGTTATACATTTCAACGGTCAATGAAAGAAGAAGAATTAAATAAAACAAACAACACACTTTAAATATAAAATACTTAATTTTTTTTTCGATTTTTTTTATTTTTAATGATTTTGTTTCCTTGTTTTTTGATTGATTAATTACACAATTACAATTCTATAATACAATATACTCGTATATGTAAAGATATAGCGCTTACAAATCCAATAATACACTGTACAATTATTTAAACAATTTAACCACAATCTTTATCGTTTACTCGTACTCTCTCTGAATTCCTACTTCAACTTCATTTAAGTGTATCCTCTTGCACATAATCAGGATGCCTCTTTATTTTTTTTAAATTTAAGACAAATCGTACTGATAATACTCGTATTCGTACATATTTTCTCTGTCTTTGCATCAATTTATGTATTTTTAATTTATTTATTTTGTTTTCATTTTATTTCCGTTACTAATCAGTCTTTAACATTGAATTGCATTTTTTTGCTACTACTTTTCGTTTTCAATTATTTTATGGTGAAAAGTTGTTTTCACAATTTGACACATATTTTGTTATTATCTCGTAAGAATTCTTTTCATTTTGTTTTATAACCTTCATCTTTGTACTTAGAAAGAAAGTAACAATTTACAAAAAACAAAACAAAAACAAAGTGTTTTCATATTTTCATGTTTCATCGCTGTTTCTACAGTACAAAATCGATACAAAAAAATAATAAAGCTTCGTGATAACAATTTTCATTTGTTGTTAAGTTAATAAAATAAATTTGTTGAATAAGTTTGATTTTTGCTTTAGGTTCGTTTTAAATTTTAACAAAAATAATTGCTGTGATATAATTTATCTAAATAAAATAATTTCTTATTTAGGTTTACTTCTTTTTCTATTCTAATTTAATATTTTCATTTTACTTACTCGTAATTGTTTTATTTTTTATTTTTTTTATTTTTATAAAAATGAGGCACTTTTTGGTTAACGTAAATAATTTTCTTGTTTTCGTTAAGACTATTACACAATTTCGATTTGGATTTTTCGGAGGTGTAGGAAGAGCTGCTATTTACATTTTTATCTTTATTTCTATAATATATGATGTTGCATGGTTGACAAGTAAATTATTTTCCAACATAGCTTGAATTGAAGACATCTCAAAATACACTTTATGTTGGCATCACTACTGATGCCTAATATGACTTATAAATATAGTCTTATCGGTGGAGATTTCAATGCAAGACTATTGCACAAGCCCTGAAGGCACAGTCATAGCTGATTGGATGGAATAAAACGGCGACCAACACTCGTTAGTAATTATCTCTCAGTCGCACCCAACTTTTCCCAGAACACCGTCGTTACTAGATTTCTTCATGGCCACCTCCAATCTAGTCAACATACTACCTGAGATAAGGAACTATGAGTGTACGATTTTACCTAGTAACTCCGACCACGAAGCAGTGCAACTAAGCATAAAACTTCATCAACCTATTTTTACGGCCAGAAAACCAATCAATACGAGGTTGTCTGAAAAGTTTCCGGTCGCAACGTAAAGATAGCGGCACTTGTCAATAAAAGCTAGTGAATGCTACTCGTAGTTGTGCATCTTTTGACAGTTACTTACCGAAGTTTCAGTCATTTTGGACGCGCAGTTATTAAATTCTTGTTTTTGAAAGGCAATACGCCTACGCAAATCAAAAATGAGTTGGACTCTGTGTACGGGGACTCTGCACCATCATTTACCACAGTGAAATTTTGGGCAGCTGAATTTAAACGTGGCCGTAAGAGCTTGGGACGTCCAAAAATTGCAACCACTGACGATAGCATTGCTAAAGTTCACCAAATGGTGAGAGTGAGTAGAGATAGTAGATTATGAAAATGTCCAAAGAACGTGTTTGTTACATATTAAATCAAGTTTTAGGCATGAGAAAGCTGTCCGCGCGTTGGGTGCCGCGTTTGCTTACATTAGAATAAAAACGTGTTCGAATGAACATTTCCAACGCTCTGTTGGCGCAGTTTAGGCGCAATAAATCCGAGTTTTGGCGCCGATTAATTACTGTAGATGAAACTTGGATACACCATTATACGCCCGAAACAAAATTTCAGTCAAAACAGTGGACTGCAAAGGGCTAGCCGGCTCCAAAAAAGAAAAAACTGTTTTTTCGGCTGGGAAAGTGATGGCGACTGTTTTTTGGGATAGTAAAGGAGTTATCTTAATCGATTATCTTCAAAAAGGAAAAACCATTACAGGAGCATACTACGCATCATTACTTGCCAAGCTGAAGGCAGAAATTGCGGAAAAACGGCCACATTGCCGAAAAAGAAAATCCTGTTTCACCAAGATAACGCGACGTCTAACACTTCAGTGGTTGCCATGGCGAAAATCCATGAATTACGGTTTGAACTGCTTGACCATCAGCCTTATTCACTAGATCTAGCCCCAAGCAACTTCTTTTTGATCCCTCATCTAAAAACTGCGCTCGGAGGAGAGAGATTTTCGCCAAATGAGGAGGCAATCACCTTCGTGAATAATTATTTTGCAGAGAAAAACGCCAAGTACTAATTGGACGGGTTAGAGAGACGGGAGCATCGCTGTGAGAAGTGTGTAGAGTTACAAGGGAGACTACGTAGAAAAATAAAAAAAAAATTGAGAAAAAATGTCTTGTATCATTGTTCCTAACACATTTAGGGAAATTAACTGCATCATCGGCAAGAAACCGCATCTCCCGGAGAAATTAACCACCGATCAGGGGGAAGCTATAACCCTTGAAGAAAAATGTTGTGCCTTCGCTAATTATTTTGAACAAAACTTTGTACCATCTCCACCTAACAATATTTCTTTTGATTCTTTCATTTCAGAAGTCAACGAGTCTGTACAAAGAATTATGGATCAAGCAGATCAGCGTGTAACAAACTTTGACTTGGACAATCGATCGGACAACCCCCGTACCAGTTGTGAACTTGCAAGTGCGAATGAAATTGCTGAAATTATCAAGGATGGACACGCAAAGAACATCCCCAATGACGTCCTTAAACTATTACCTCATGCTGCCATCATCTACATAACAACCAATCATAATGAACAACTGCTTAAACAACAGCTATTTTTCGATCAGATGGAAGACAGGGAAGATTGTAGCAGTCCCCAAGAAAGGAAGAAATACCAACATCGAAGGATACATTCTAAGTAGCCTCAGTAAGGTACTAGAAGAACTAATTCTCCGCCGAGTCAAGCGGCACTGCAACAGCCATCGCAACATCCCTGACATTCAGTTCGGGTTTCGAGAACAACACTCAACGCTGCACCCGCTCTTAAGATTTCACCAGGACGTGACAGTGGCCTGTTTCTTGCACATACGGAAGGCCTTCGATACCATCTGGATCGATGACCTAATACACAAGCTAAGTCAATTCAACTTCCCGTAAACCCTGGTCAAAATACTGAACACCTTCCTAAGCTGCAGATCCTTCTATGTCCAAATTGACCAGATGAGATCAACCACGAGAGACATCAAAGCAGGAGTCGCCCAGGGATCCAAACTGGGTCCAATACTCTACAACGTCTACACGGCAGATCAACCCCTACTGGAGAATGCAACAAGATGCTGTTTATTCGCATACGGTAGCTCGCTGTCCCCCCTTATAGCCGCATAAAAAGTGGAGCGTCATATTGGAAAATTATGGAACTACTATGAGAAATGGGGAATCAAAATTAATACTGCCAAGACTGAGCTCATGTGCATCAGGAGGCCAGTTAGAAGAAGTGGATCCAGATCAGCAGCCAAATGTCGAGCCATTAAAAAAAACTACCCGACGGCTCTGAGTTATTAACAAGAAAAACAGCCAAATACCTTGGAATCCACTTTACAGAAAAGCATAGGTTCAACCCCCATGCAACAGTAGTAATAAAAAGGGCAAATTACGCATTCCATCGAATATATCCGCTAATGATAAAGCAAAATGGGCTAAGCATGAAGACCAAACTACTCCTATACAAACAAGTAATAAGGCCAGTCATAACCTATGGATTTTCAATCTGGTTTCCCGGGTGTCTTCGAAAGGAAATTTCTCAGAATCTGCACAGGACTTCAGTATAATAGGATAACCAACAAAATGGCGAAGAATAACAGAGTATATGAAGAAGCTCGTGTCATTCCGTTAACTAAATACATGGTTCAACTATCCAGAGCACTCCTACATAAATCTGCCAACCACCCAAACCAGTTAATCCGGGAACTACTCCACCAAGAACACATCTTGGAACACAGGTACCTGAGCACCCTGGCACTGCTCAATGAACATACAGAGGATAGACCATATAACTAACCCTCATAAACTCCCACCCGTCAAAACTTCGTAAGGAAGCTCGATATTTGAATACCGCATGGGTTGAAATAAATTCATCTGACGTAGCGTATAAACGTATGCGATCAACTCACCAAACGCGAAGAAAACGATCAATTCCTGAAACGTGTGATCACGGGCGACAATTTCAGCTGAAAAAATAGTTGGAGTAGGCGAGATGAAGCACAGGAAAGGCAAGCAAAGGCGGGCATAGGAAGGTGTCAGTCTTCTATGAGCTACTTAAAAAGAACAAAACGATTAATTCCGATGTCTACTGTCATCACTGCCATCACACCGAAACGTCTCGATCTAATCAATCGTAAGGGTGTGATGTTGCATCACGACAAATTTGATCACTCAGCGAAAATCGTTGCATCTTGTTTGGAATGTGTTGCCATATCCACCATATAGCCCAGATCTTGTGCCATCAGACTTCCACTTATTTCACTTCTTGCAAAACTCCTTGAATGATATAACGTTTGCTTCTGCAGACCTCATCAAACGGCACCTTGGCAGATTTCTTGCAGAGAAAGATAGGAAGTTATATGAACACTGTATTATGAAGCTGCTCGAGAGATGGCAGAAGGTTATCGAACAAAGCGGCGAAGACATAAATAAAGACACCCAATAGACTTACACCTCGAGTTTGTCGACACAAATGTAAATCTAAATTTAATCTTCCTTTAACAGTTTGGTTTTACGCATTTTTCCTTCCTTTTTTGGTCTTTAAGACAACCTCGTGATATCCAAAATTTTCGTACCCTCGATATAACAACCACGTCCCTTTCAGTTGTTTGGTTTCTTCTACCGTCGGATACAACGTCGTCGTATATAGCGACCAATTTTCGAAAAGAAATAATCGTTTTCGTTGCTTAAACGAGTGAACATAGGAAAATGAAAGAAAACACAGATTACGTACACATTTATATACGTGCACACGTGTATCTGAAGGTTTTTTTTGTTAATTTTTGTGATTTTGCATAGTTGCTAGCGGATAGCTGCTCTTAGTTTTAGTGCTTTCTGTGGTTAACGCGTATTAATAAAAAGGTTTGTATTTTATGTGCTTGTAGTTGCATATCGGTTTATTGTTTTTCTTCTTTTTTTATGTAGCCATGTGTTCTCGAAAACCAGGCACCCATTATCTTCCTTTTGCAGTCAGGTGAAAAAAATAATGCAATAGGACAGGAGTTTGGTGTTTCACATTCAATTGTATCAACAATATGGAAAAGTCGTGAAAAAACAGAGAATAACCTTGAAGAATGCTGCATAAAAAAGTACGACAGTCAACTAATCCTGAAATCGATGAAGCGTTACTGGAGTGATTGAAGAATAAGAGAAGACAGAATGTCCCAATAAAGAAACCAATACTCATCAGTCAAGTTAACAAATTTGGAAAATTGTTTGGAAAAAAGGACTACAGGCGCTCTGAAGCCTGGATAACATTGTTTTTAGAAAAGTTTCAGGAGAGCCAGAAGCCAAGGTCAGTACACTACTAAGTATGTGACGAATGGATTCAAAAAGTTTGGCCAAGTCTGCGACAGGGTTATTCAGATGAAAACATCTTTAACGCCGAAGAAACTGCACTGCTCTACAAGATTGCACCGGATAAACCCTTCCGCTTTATAAACGAACGCTGCATGGGTGTAAAATTGTCCAAAGACAGAGTTACAATTATGGTCGCTTGTAACATGACGGGTTCCATAAGAAGAAAACTTTTGGTGGTAGGCAACTTGAACTGCATGGATGGCGTCAGACATGTATTTTCGCAGATCACAACACCATTTACACGTGACCAGAAGGTGTGCCCAAGTTTTTATCGCCAAATGATGAAAGCACGATGTTGCAAAAATGTTAATCGTTGCAGTGTATGTTGACGACTTGCTGATGCTTTCAAATGCAAACAAATCAAGGATAAGTTGATGATGATCTTCAAAATGAATTATATTGGAGAGGGGTGCTATAGACTTAGCATGCAAATCCTAAGAGATCGAGACAACTGCACCGTTTTAGTCGACCAAGCTCTACGCTTTCTACGCCATTAAAAGATATCGAAGTGTATGTCTCCTCAGAAGGAGAGACAACGAAAAGAAATAAGTCGAATGACATATTAGGAAGCAGTAGGTAGCATCTTGCTTGCGTCCAAGTAACAAGAAAAGTAACCTCCTTGACCTCCAAAATGCGCTGCTACTGCAAAAAAGGTTATGGTGCCTTGAAGTCCGTTCATATTTAGGCAGATATGCCAAATTTCAGTGCGATACTGTCTTTAGTTTTATTTTGACAGCTGATTGTTGTTGACGTGTTTGGCATCATGTTGAGTATGGACAAAAACGATTTTCGTTCTCTCACAAAACATTATTTTTTGAGAGGCAAAACGGCGAAGGAAACAAAAGAAAAAAGTTGGATAAATATTATGGGGGTAATGCTCCGTCAGATTACACCGCCGAATATTGGTTTCGAGAGTTTCGTGGTATCCGCAACTCCACTACCGATCAAGTCCGCAGCGGCAGGCCCTCCGATGCGGTTACAGAGGACAATGTCAAAAAATACATAAAATGGTGTTGGCTGACAGGAAAGTGAAGGTGCGCGAGCTAGCAGATACCACAAAGATTAGTACTGAGCGCACACGCCATATTTTGGCTGGGTACCGCGCATGCTCACTCCTGATCAAAAAGACGAACGCGATAGCACTTCGAAAGAGTGTTTGGACTTGCTGATGCGGAATCGGGCTGACTTTTGGCGTCGATTGGTAACTGTTGATGAAAGTTGGATCCACTATTACACACCAGAGAACAGAATGAGTGCCCAGCAATGGACTGAAGCCGGCACGAGTGCTCCGAAGCGGCCGAGGGAGGCTCGATGGGTCGGAAAGGTTATGGCGTTGGTTTTCTGGGATTGTCATCGCATACTCTTCGTGGACTACCTCGAAAATGGAAAAACCATCAACAGCGAGTATTACTGTGCATTATTGGAGCGATTGAAGGCCGAAATCGCTGCAAAACGGCCTCACATGAAGCGAAAAAAATTTTGTTTTTGCAAGACAATGCGCCGGCGCACAAGAGCATCGCAACCACGGCTAAAATCAATGACTTACGGCTCCAATTGCTGTCGCATCCACCGTATTCGCCCGATTTGGCTCCCTCGGACTATTATCTCTTCCCAAACCTCAAAAGATGGCTCATCAATAGAAAACTCAGCTCACGCGAGCAAATCATCGACGCCACGGAGGAGTATTTTGCAGACCTTCCGGAAAATTACTTTTCGGACGGGATCAAGAAGTTGGAAAATCGCTGGAATAAGTGTATCAAGCTAAAAGGGGACTATATTGAATAAAATAAAAAAAAATTTCATTCCCAAGGAGGTTACTTTTCATCCCACCTAGTAAAAAGAATTTTGAGATAACTTAAGGGTACCATCAGCGCTAAGTTGGAGTATCGAAAGGATGGCTGATTGGACAAGCGATGTAAACGAAAGGCGATAACATGATATGTTTTCTTGTTGTAGGACGCGGTGGTAGCATGGAGTTCGAAGAAGCAGCCGATAGTAGCTTTGTCATCTTCGGAAATCGAATATATGTCTCTGCGAAGATGATGATGAAAAGACCTTTACAATGAACGCTGAACATAATCGACAAATGTTTTTCGACTTTTTGTTGCCGAAATTGGAAGCACTGAATGTGGGTAGAGTGGTTTGTGGGCTGGCGTCATCATTGGGAATGCTAAACGTAATCGAAAAATGTTGGCCTGCTTTTTCTTGCCGCAATCGGAGTAGTTGAGTGTGGGTAAGCTCTGGTTTTAACAAGACGGCGCTACGGCACGATTCGAAGATCGCTTTATTTCGCTACGAGGAGAACTTGATTAAACACCGAGATGATGCGATTTAACACCATTGGACTCACTTTTATAGAATTATTCGAAAAATAGGATCCATGTCAACAATTCAAGACCTAAAGCACAACATCCAAACATAGATTCAGGCAATTGGCACGCTAAATTTTCTGAAATTCATCGTAAATTTTGACCTTCGCATGTTGGCCTGTATCGGAGCCGTGGTGTTCCCACGATGTTGTACAGTAATGCGGTTATCGAAGGCGCAGGCTACATAAATAGTTTTTAAAAATATTGAAATATGAATCGAAGGCTATACTCTGTGGCATAAAAACGAGTAACTCAAGTAGATCGACGGAAAGTATTCTTTCGCTCTGTAGTTACCCTTTTAAACACATGAAACTGTTGGTAACGACAACAATCTTTTCACCGACAATGAGTAATTTACTTGGAGAACTCACTAAACGAATGATATGATATATCTTAAGCTCTTAAGGTCTACACATTTCATTTCGCGCAGGAAATGTTTCATCGTTTTTCTATATTTTTGAGAATATAGGCTCTAACCTTATTGTTAAATGAATTTATACATCGAAATGCTAGACTTTATAATACTCATCAACTATGCAACTATCAACTTAGGCTCTACATAAAATATTCATCAATATTTGGCACATCATTTGACAGACATCAGTTAAGTATATGTTTCTTATTTATTTACCCTCCTACATTACCATCCCAAAAATCACTTGCTCCATTCTATCGATCTTCCTCTTCCAGTTAAAACATTTACAAAACACTATCGATACTAGAAAATAAAATAAAAAAATTAAAAGACTTACAATATTTACACTAATCCCACGGTTAAGCCAAAGGGTTTTGTCGTCGTGTTGGTTTTTTTTTTTTAGTTTTTTTACATGAAAATCTCGAACTGTTACGTAAACCCTCGAGTCGGCGATTGTACTGGTGACGGTGGTGGTGGTAATGGAGAAAAGTACGTCGAACTTCTCGAACTTGGCGACGGGGGACAACTTTCTGGTACTATTCGCACATCACTGTGATAATGGGAACGCGGTGTGGGTGGTGGTGGATATGGTTCACTATCATAATTGTATTGGGCTGAGGAAGACATTTTTGTGGCACCACTTCCACTGCCACCGCCAACACAGCCTCCATTGCTGTTATTGCTGTTACTCTTGCTGGTGTAGTTTGAATCACTTTCATCACAAATATCCGTAGAGCATGGTGTCGGTGGGGGTGGCTGATTAATGATTTTATAGTGACGATATGGTCGACGACTACGAGTAGCTGGGCTGGGTGGCGGATTAATAGGGTATGCAACCATACTACTGCCATTTGTTGTAGAGCTAGAGGCACCTGTTATATGGTTTCTGTCGTAGCTGTTCATGCTGTTGCGACTATTGAGAGTTGACATACGTACGGCGTCGGCAACTGAAGCAATTTTCGATACTCTGTTGCTTTTACTTAAGGTGGGCGAGAGAGGATCTGATGCTTGATCGTCTTTTGGTTCGTTGCGATTTTTCCCAAGTCGTGTACGACAAAATTGCAGGATGTACACAATTGAGAAGATTGTAATCATTGTAGCTACAATGAGTATCATGAAGGCTTTTTTATCAGAAGCTGGAGCCATGCGTCGTGTATTTGCTTGACTGCATATCTCAGCACTTTCATCAGCTCCATCTGCACAATGATCCCATCCATCGCATAAATCCGAGGCAGCAATGCAGACTTTATTAATCGGACATTGGAAGTCCTGAGGTCGTTTGCAACAATCAGCTTCATCATGACCATTGGCGCAGTTGGTTGTGCCATCACACACAAGACTCTTGTCGATACATTCGCCTGACTGACAACGGAACTGATCAGGGCGACACGATGGACAACCAACTTCATCGGATTTATCGGGGCAATCATTTTGGCCATCACAACGCCACGAAGCAGGGATACAATCTTTATTGTGATCATTGTTTGGTCCACTACCAGAAACCGGTGCAGCACAGGTAAAGTAATCCGGCCCACATGCAGGCAAGGCACTACAATTCTGTTTGTCTTCTAGCAGCATCAACCCCTGCGGACATGAGCAAATATCTCTCGAACGACCCTCAGCTGAAGCGATACAAATATGAGAACATCTGTTCTTAGCCTGAAGACAAGTGTGATTGCGGAAGAGTTTCGAATCCGGTGTCCAAACAGCGACGATATCGGTAATTTGTGAAAGGCGCTGAATCTCGGGACGTCGACCCTCACCAGTTATTGTTACTCGTTCAACGCCTGTCTTATCATCAAGCCAGTATACAAAGCCCTGGAGAGCAGCAATCGATATGACTTGACTAATGTGAGTTGATACAAGAATTTGCCTGTAAAAAAACAAAAAAAAAAAACAAACACAAACGTGTCATGATATCGACGGGCAATAAAAAGTAGAAAGCTTACTTATTCTTTCCATTGATGTCCATGCTATCGATGCGCTTACCGTGCGCGTAAAATACCATGTCAGTTTGTTGATCTACAGCCAGTGCTGTAACTCCTTCTAGTTTAAAAGCTAAAATAACACGTTCAGCACCATCAACTCGTGATCGCATAATAGCTTGTTGACTTCCAACATCTGTCCAGAAGAGAAGGCGCTTCATAGCATGTACTGCGATATTTCTTGGTTTTTCCGAATCGCCTGTATCGATAACTCCGATTGATTCACCTTTAAAGCTGCACAGAGACAATTTCGTAGAAACAATTTAACACATACATCACCTTTACTTACTTTGTAACATTGATAGTGTTAGTATGGGAACAAGTCCAGAAGAGCAATCGGCCAATAACATCGATTGCTATATCAAATGGCTGCGATCCTGAGCCCACTAATGTTGTCACTCGTGTCCCATTCACTGGCGACCACTTAATGCTGTGACTTCGACCCTCCACCTAAAAATAAATAAATTCTCGTACACATGTCACTCTGACTTGATTTCAATTGACTTACCCAATACAAATGATTCATAATCGGATCGTATTCGACGGCGCGGATATTCTTTCCACTCACTGGCAATGGAACATCCGGACAATCCGATGTATTCGGTAATAATCGCCCAAATGAATTTCTTTGACTAAAAATTATGTAATTTCTCGGTGGCAGGCACGATACGTTGTCTTTTGTAAGTATAAAGTGCGTTGGGCAACCACATGTCATGGCTCTTCTTCCTGGCAAAGCAAGGCACAAATGAGTGCAGCCACCATTGTTCACTCGACATGTGTTTGTTCCAGTTTGCCGGTTATTGTAGAAAATTAGCAACGAACTAATGTAAGTCATGTCGTTGTGGACTAAACTTCGATTTTGACCCGTGATTTTGTGCACCCGCTCAATATCTCCTGTATTCCAGTCACTCCAGTACACGTAATCTTGATATAGAGATACGGCATAGGGTTCGTCCAAGTCAGTTCCCACAAGAACTTGCCTCTTCTTTCCATCTGAATCAGCTGATTCTATTTTTGTAGGTCTGCTTTGGGATGCCCAATAGAGACGTCTGGTCTCTGGATCCAGAGTAAGCCCAGTTGCGTGATTAGCAGCTGAAATAATAGTCATTAACTCTGATCCATCCATTGCAGCTCGGCGTATAGAATCAGAGGGGGATTCAGTCCAATACATGTAGCCCTTCTTCGGGTCAAGTACAAGACTTCGGGGCTCTTCTATACCCTTCCAGAGTAACACCTTTCTATTGGTTCCATCCAAGCGAGCGACTTCAATTCGTCTGGCTTCAGAGTCAGTCCAGTAGATGTTATGCGCCAGCCAATCTACAGCTATACCCTCTGGACGTATCAATCCTGCGTCGACAATTCGCTGAACTATAGAACCATTCAAGAAAGCTCTATAAATGCACTTTGACTTCTGATCTGTCCAGTATATGCGACGATCTGCCACGTCTACATCAAGGGCATGAGCATCTCGTACATTCTTGAAGGGTATAATCTCATCATTATGGTTGCCTTCGTTATAGTCGATTGATATGCGGCCAATGTGTTCTTGACGGGAAAATAGTAAGAACGCCTCTGGGATCACACACGTCTTCTTGTCGTTCGCCAGCTCATATTCGATTGAGCACCGACAAACGTAATCACGCGGTCGATTCAAACAAAGATGAGAACAACCGCCGTTCTTTATCGCACACGCGTTAGTTCCTTTAACCTCTCGCAGTCGTGTGACTTTTAAACCCATCAAATCTGGGAACTGATCAACAACAGTGATACGATTATTGCCTGTTATTTTATGAGCCCTGTCTATGGAACGTCGCTGCCAATCCGTCCAGTATAGGTAATCATCCAAGAGACTTAAACCTGTAATGAAATAGTTAACCAACAATTCGTAGAACACCAGAGAATACATTTTAAGTCAATATTTACCGAAAAGATGCTTCAGATTCTCACTGATCACCACTCTCCTGTCCGATCCATCCATACTGGCCACTTCGATTTTGTCTGTTTTTCCATCACACCAGTATATCGTCTTTGCTTCGATGTCCAATGCAATGCCATTTGGCCAACCCAAATCTTCCGACACCAAGACCACCCTTTCTGATCCATCTAACGAAGATCGCTCCACCTTTGGCTTTTTTTCATTCCAATCACTCCAAAACATCCAACCTAGGCTAGGCGCCAGTGCTATTGCTCTCGGTTCTTCTAGATGCTCATAAATCAAAACCTTTCTAGCTGATCCATCTAAACGACAGACTTCTATCCGATCTGTTTCTGAATCAGTCCAATAGAGATTTCTTGCCAACCAATCGACAGCTAGACCATCTGGATGCTTTACTTCAGACGTTAAGAAGTCTTGCACTCCTACCCCGTCGGGGTGGACACGACGTATGGCAAACAGTTCCACATCCGACCAGTAGATGTATTCATCGACGGGATCATAGTCAATTGCAATGGCGTACTTCACTTTACCCAAACTAAGTGGAAAGATAGTAAAATCCGGTAGATCGAGGGATATTTTACTTATTTGTGTCCTTTGAACGAGGAATAACATTTCTTGTGAGCCATTGGCACATGTGAATGGTGTCAGAAGTTTGACCCCCGTCGGGCATGCACAACTATATCCTTTGGCATTGGTGGACAACAGACAAAGATGTGAGCAATTCCCATTGTCGTGAGCACAGGGATTATCCAAAAACGGCTGCAAACTCTTATCCCACGCTCTTACAGCTATTGGAAACTCTGGTGTGTCGATCAGCTCCTTCATTTCCTTAGTCATCAGATCATATGTATTGATTGATCCCACAGACCAATCTGTCCAATACAAACGTTGATCAAAGAACGTCAAACTGTATGGATACTTGAGATTGTTTATCACCGTTCTCCGGCTACTACCATCCAAGTTCATCACATCTAAGAATAACAACTTTCCATCTACCCAGTAGATCAATTCATTTTCCAGATCTACAGTCAATCCATTTGGCCAAAACAGGTCGTCCTTCACCAATGTCATTCGTGACAATGGATCTCCATCCATGCTCGCCCGTTCGATCTTCGGATTGTCACCCCAATCCGTCCAGATCATTAGGCGACTCTTAGGAACCAATGCGATAGCTCGCGGTTGATCAAGATCTGTCCAAAATAAAACTTTCTGATATTTCCCATTCAAAGTTGCTACCTCTATTCGATTTGTCTCGCCATCGGTCCAATATATTTTATCCGTATACCAATCGATTGCTAAACCTTCAGGCTTATCGAGTCCCGAAGTGATCACAGTTTGCTTAAGAGCCTTCGGTGAAGTTGCTGTGCTGACATTGATGCACTCGATGATTTCGTGTCCACAATCGGCCCAACATACTAGATTCTTCTCGTAATAGAAATCGATAGCCATCGTTTCGATGAGATCTTTAGCAATCACATCGATCACAGGTGATCCTGCCAATCGAGTGATGTTGGCAACCTTTATGTCACGATATGTGGTGAACAGCAGACTGGCGGGTGAATTGTGAATGATTGGTGTTGTGGACAACGCTGTCGTCGTCGTCGTTGTTGTAAAGCTGGTGCTTGATGTAGCGGCGGTAAAAACTGAAAGACGACAGAAAAAAGAGAGGAAAATTACAATTTTGAGTAAAAATTTAGACAAAATCAATCTTAAACTGGTAACATGAAGTGGTTTTGAAGGCCAGTGCCCCCCCATCGACAATGACATTTGACTGTGTTAACACTTGGTAGAGAGCTCTCAGTCAATGCCTTTGTAACATAAATTTCAAATTCTGTTTACGCATGCAGTTACAAAGTCACAAAGAGAATTAACCTAGTTTACTTTACACGTTCAAAGTATCTACACATGCTGTCTGGTCATTGAAATCTCAACGTTTTGCATCATTTATACAGTCGTTGACTGTATTCATTGCCTGTCGTAGTTTAGAGTATAGATATTATACAGAACTCCTGGGAATGTTGATGAGGCTGACGTTGATGATGCTGACTACGTGGTATCTTCTCTTCACTGTGCGTCGACACGTATTTTTAAGGGGGAAAAAAAGAAGACAATTTGAAGTAGCAAGGTCGGAAAAACAGAAAAAAACTTCGTATCCTTGACTTATGGCATCTCTCTAAGTAATCATAGGGCAGTTGGGTGCCGATAATTGGGACACCTTCAAACACTGGGGATAGTTTTTGCTATTCTATTCGACTTTACGGAGATAGTTTGGAATTTCTATCCGATAAAGATGTGTCCAATGTCCGTTCCCATCAGGTTTATAATGGCGTGACTCCTTCGTGCTTCCTTTCCAGCGCCTGCCCTTTAAAGCTCTATCTATTACCGCATTTACTGCGTCTACTGTTGACTGTGACTTATGATAACCGTGTTGGTGTTCTGATAGACCTTTTGTTGTTTCAAGGGTCTATGTAAGTAAATTATCCGCTAAAGGACCTATACTTACATACGGCGCACTAGTATGATGAACGGCTTCCATTGCCATTACAGTAGCGCTGCGTATCACCCCTACAACAGCATTGGACACCGCTTGATTTACAGATCAAAAAACATGCTGGTAACATTGCGATAGGACTCAATAATCTGGGTTACTTCAAGAGCAGTCGGACATGGAACGGTCCTAATGGAGCTACTGCCAGGCAATTCATTTCGAACAGATGAAATTCCTTCCCTGATCGACTTCGACATCCCGTACGATGTCAAATGAAATTGCAATTTTCACAGATGGCTCGGAAACAGAAGAAGAAAGAGATTCTGGTATCTTCTCAGAAGACCTAGAACTAAGAGTGTCTATAAGACTACCGGACGCAAACAGTGCCTTCCAATCAGAGGTTCTGGCTGTCCTCAGGGCGGCTGAGCTAATGCAGATGAGATCGGTATCCGAAAGAGATATCGCTATCTACAACAATAGCCAGGCCGCACTCAAGGCAATGGAATCAACTAGCGTCAACTCTGATACAGTCAGGGGCACTTGCCAGGACATTGCGGTATTAAAGGAAATGAACAAGCGACAAGTGAGGTTGCCAACATCAAACCACCCCTTGACATAGTGAGGGGTACAAAGTAAAGTCTTGAAGGACACAGGGTATCCAAGGCTCTTTGGCCGCTTTTTGACGGCAAAAAATCTAGGAAGGTTATAAAATTAAACAGGGATAAGCTTAGGACAGTAATAGCAATCCTGACAGGACACTGTATCCTGCGGCAATACGCAAAGAGACTCAAATTGTCAGATACGGATACCTGCAGATTCTGCGGTGATCTGCATGCTGATGAGAACACACATACTGTGTGAATGCGAGGCCATATCGCGTAGTCGAAGAAAATTTTTAGGGATATGCTTTTTCGAAAACTTAGAGGAAATAGACAGCACGAACTTCAAAAGTATCCTTGGCTTTGCAAAGAAATTGGATGTTTCACCAGGTTTAGGTTTCTACCTTGGAATATAAATTCAACTGGTTCCACAGGGATCGCGATGGGATCGTTTTGGTGTCTCGTGTTTGTGTGATGGCATATCGATCACACCCCTGTTTTAAACTAACCTATCCGACCGTGCCAACCAAACAAATAGGACGATAAAAAAAGGATCGCTTGCGTTATTTTTTCCCATTTGGCGATAGCAATAGCCGTTGATGCTTCCAAGGCTCAGGCAAAACGCCTTCTTAAAGGCAAGCACGTGTTCAGTATTAAGCCTTCTGACAAATAAGTCTGGTCGCATTTTAATAGCGATGTTCAAGGTCCCGGTGATTTTTTGTCAGCGGCCAACCAGTACTCTACTTTATTAACGAGGAATTGGATTCGCAACTATTTGTCGTAACAGTTCGGGGCATGTGGGGGCCTTTCAGCTTTACCACATACGAGCGTACTTGATGAGAACATACTTGATACGAGCGTATCAAGTGTTTCAAAAATATCTCTAAAGCAAAGGTGTTTGCTAGACTCAGTCGCTTTTTTAGTCGGATTCTTGCTTGTCGATATGCACTGCGTGTGGATTGCATTTGATGGCGATTGGCATTCCTAGTCCGGGAACGCTGGTAAGTTTTTCTCATTCGGTGGCATACCGATCTTAGTTGCGCGATCTCTGGGGTCCACCAGCTGAATATGCTTGATTGAGGCACAGTCGCACTTAATTCATCTCGATCTCGGGCATGCATAGAAGGTGCGAACATCCTTTAAGACAAAGACCAGGGGGCAAAGATCTGTTTAGCTGGACCTTTGTTATCTACTTATTCGACGTGGCTGCCTAGATGTAGTCTTTCTTTACTTCGCTTTTTGAAATATCATACATAACTCCACAGCTTATAGAGCTTGCGTTTGTGCCTTTAGTCCACATCGCACAAGGGTACTAATGTTTAACGAAGCAGGTTTTTTCTGTAAAAACACAGACATAGACTTCCTTCTTGAGTGATACAATCATTCCAGCACCGCTCTAACATCTCTAGGCCCTTCTTATTGGCCAACCCTTCAAAATACGCTTTAGTTTCGGCGATCACCTATCCTTGGAACCATATCACTTTCCGGCGAGCATTTTTTTGAGGTTTGCGAACATGTAATAGGATCCACGTTTCATTCACTGTCACATATCACATGAACAAATTTTTTTTATTTAACTGAAACTGTGAGCAAACGCGGTACCTTTCGCATACCCAAATACTCGTGCAAAATATGATATACCCGGTCTATTGATATCTTTTGTCAGCTATCTCACGCACTTTCACTTTATGATTGTTCAGAACAATTTTGTGGATTTCTTTGATGTTTTCCGGCATAACAGACTCATTTGCCCAGAGTTTTCAACGTCATTCAGCAAACCAGCAGCAAATGGACACTTTCGACGAAGCAGATTCCTTATAACGCTTTTCAAGCCAATATTGGGTTTTAACGGTATTTTTCCCCATTAAATAACAGTGTTTCATCCACGTATGAATGTCAAAAGGTGCATTACTAAAACTTCAATATCTCAATGTCTAATGATCGAAATGAAGAACAGAAGTGAAAGTTGCAATTAAGGGAAACGTTCTGAACTGATTCATCGGAGAAGTGTCATGTTTCTTTTCAGACTCGGAAGAAGGTAGACCAGTTTAAATGTCTTACACCAGTCTCTGCAGAATTTCCCTAATGAGAGAAATGTTACCTCTCCAAAAGCTTGTAAAATCCACTTGAAACAACTTTTCCCTTACAAAAGTAAGCGATCTACAAGAAGGGCATTTTGAAATTGGCCGAAAGATAGAAGAAAGTTCAAAAAATAATGGCGCATACCAAATGTACTCGTAGATCGATACAGAATAAGAATACAAACAATAAATATCCAGTCTTGTATTGCAATTAAGTAAACTGAGCGGTCTTATTGGCCAATTCAATATTCACTCTAGACTAGAACAGCAGACTCACGGTTTTGTATAGCAACAACAATATACCAAAGTAGATTCGTGAAGTTGACATTTACTCCGAGGTAGATGAGCTCTTTAGCACAGCACACTGTGTTCTAGTTTTGCACGGCTGGGGGCTGGAACTGGATTTAATAGAATAATTTTCGCGGGAGCCCTAAATTAGCTATCGCCTTATAGAACTCTAAATATCTCCTCCTGAACCTTTTGTCTATCACGCGATTTAATACATTTTATGACCTTAGCTGCAAGAATTTGAGATGTGTCCTTCTCTTGGACCCTGAATACAACTCCGAAACGACCTTTTCCAAGTTCTTCGAGAATTTCAAATCGGCTCTTGAAATCTCCACCAGCCTTGATGGAGATTGTCTTTTGGAAGTCTTCGCGGGAATCTTCTGGATCGGAAATCTCGACTCTATCGATAGCAAGTCCTGGTTCACTTCTTCCATGAATATTCTCAGCTCGCACTCGGAAACGGTAAACAGAGTGTGGTGTAAGGTTCTTCACTGTGTAAGCAAGGGAATCTACCACAGAGGCTATTTCTCTTCATTCACCTTCGCTTTCTTCTTGCATTTCAATTATAAATCCTGTCAACATGCAGCCACCATCGTATGGTGGTCCACACCATGCCACAGCAACACGATCGGGTCCTTGGGAAATACTTGGCTTACCACTTGGTGGCTCTGGAGGGCCCTCTACTGCCACAGAAGCGGCCGCAAAATCACTACTGTGATCATTCATTATCTCTATTGTATATTTGCCACTGTCATCCGCGGTGATCGATGTCAGCTCAAGTATCGACGGTACGCTTGTTGTAGACACTTTGGTATTGGAACCTTCGGTAATTGGCCGACCCGCTTTGAACCATTTAAAAGCAGGCACTGAATGTGGGCCCTAAATGAGGGCGTTAGCCCCCACCAAATTATTATAAACTTCACTGACAAATATCATCACTGTGTGGAACTCTTGCTATAAATCTGAAGAGATTTTTCAGTTATTTGATTCAACAAGGATTAACGAGGGGTGGCCGTGGTGTAGTGGTAGTAGCAAACGTTTCTCACTCGGAGGGTCCAGGTTCGAATCCTGCCCATGGCAAGTTAGTTTTTCTTCATTGTGTAATTGGAACTCAGACAGAAAAATTCTGCGTGTGAAGGCATAACAACTGACACGTAGATTTGGCTGTTGTAGTGTTTCAAGCACAGAAAAGAAAAATACTGTGATATACCTCGAATCACTCTGAGTGAAGAAAAACTCTCCGTCCTATTCGGACTCCCACCCCTGGAGAGCAAACATAGAAACCAAACACACCTGAGTTTCAAGCCACTAAAAAAACAATTTTCCTTTCTCCTCCTTCTATCTTTCCGCCCGCGCCCAGGCAACAGTAAAAGGGTATCTAACCCCTTAGGCGCGCGTAAATTGTAAAAAAAAAAAAAAAAACTCTTAAGTAAGTGCTACATATTCCTGAGTCTGCAGACAGATGTAAGAACGGCACTGTACATTATTATTGCCAGTTTTGAGATGAAGTGGCTAAATTGAGTCAGCCTAGAGTTCTGCAAAGCACCCAAATAAGCAAAGGATAAGCGTGCAATTGAAGCTGATACGATTTATAAGATTCTTTTGTTCAAAACAAATAAAGCGCTGTGTGGAACTCAGGAGATTTGCATACGGCGGGTGCTGTTTTTGACTGACCTTCAGTATGAAAAGCAGTTAGTGAACAGGGTCAAATTTGTTGAGAACATCTTAGAGTCTTTAGAGACTTATTTTAATTGATCGCGTCTTTCTATTTTTAAAATTTGAATCTTTCTCCCAACTCTGCTCCAGGCTAAATCGAAGCGCAATATCTTCGTGTTAGTTGTCTACTTTACTGGTATATCTACCAACTTGATCGTGTATATGATACATATGTGTATGTACCTGGCAACGACCCAATCGACAAACTGATGAAACATTGACGAGTGCATTTTGCTCCCACATATCATTATCCCAGACATCCATAAAGCAGGCATTCGCCTCCAACTGCTCGTACCATCTACCAGTTTCCAGACCATCGCCAATCAATCTCCCTTTTGTTTATTTGATTTTACCTGGTGCAGAGGAACGCAAACACTCGGTATGCATTCGCATTCGCAGTCATTAGAGTCCACTTAAGCCCGCCATCCAGGCATCCAGGCAGCCATGCTGCCCTCGCGCATAATTTTAGAAGCAATCATGTGCTGATGCCCAATACCGATATCGATACTGATGCTGATGTTGCTCTTTTGCTGAAAATGCATCCTCATCGTTGTATCTTTTTCTTGAAATCGCAATTCAGAAATCAGAAATCGGAAAGTCTGTGTTGTGTGCCTTTTGCAATATATTTCTCTAAGCAGGAGCAGCATCAGACACCAGCCATTTGCTTCCTTCATTTAGCCACTTGAACATGTTTGTACATCCTTTTCGTTGAGTGGCAGCAGACATACCATATTTTGATACTCCCTAACCCGCAGCACCCAGACCAGTTCAGATCATACACAGCTCCACAGCTCCCAGTGCCAATCCCATTCATATGCACGTAAGAAGCGCCCAGCCAACTTGCAATCACTACTCTTGTGTGAGTATTATGAACATACTCGTACTCGTATAAGGGAATATATTGAACATGAGATTGGTATCGGGATTCAGATTTCAATTTGAATAAGCAAGGAAAAAAAAAAAGAAGCAACAACTGACAACGAGATGTCGGGAGATGGATGTGGGTTCCGTTGTTGTCCATCAGATGGATGGAGTGCATATGCACACATCATGGTACGAGTAATATCGCCCCATATGAAAGGAGGCCATATCGAGGGAGAGATAGAGAGGAAGGCGTGCAGTAATGGAATGTAAACCGCTTAAACCTGGTGGCAGTTAACATGTCGATTTAATTACCATGTAAAGTAAACAACAACGAGTATCTGCAGCTCTACAATATGCAATCCATCAACTGGCAGCACCACATCTCCATCAACCCATCAACTGCTACCCACATCCTGCCATCACATGAAACAGGGTAATAATTGCTTCAACAACTCGCCGAGAAAAACCAACAACAAATTCTTACATCCACCGAAAACCCATCATCATCATCGTCATCATGAGCCTCCTCCTCCTGGGCATATTTGTATTCCTTCGTCCTCATCGTCATCGTCATCGTCATCGTCATCGTCATCGTCATCACCATCATTATCGTCATCACCGTCAACATTGCATTTGCAAGTAACTAAAGTATTTAATCATCGTGTTTAAGTTTTATAATCACCAGCGAAAACGAGCGGATGTGAATGCGCTTATACGAAGTACACTCCTCCAGGACGTGCTCGGATGAGAGAGACTACGAGTATAGCTGCCGGCCCAACTCCTCTCTGGGGATATTGCAACAACCGAAGATGAAAATGTAAATTCTGGAAACTTTTCCCGCTTTAGTTCGATCGACAGACTATAGGTTATCCACCAGAGAATGGAGGTGGGTTGGTCGGTCTATAGAGTCCTGCAACTTTTACAAAATTGTAAATTTATACCCAACCGCTGGGGAAGCTTAAACAAATATCCACGTCCACATTTTAATTCAACATTCACATTCACATTCACGTGACTTCTTTGGTGAATTGAACCCTAGGAGGAGGCACCAGGATTACAGACTCTACTTTCTATAGTAGCCTGGTGTGAGAAATAGGACTCACCCTACATATGGATACATTTAGCCATAGTCTCAAATCGCGAACAGCCAATTCCGGATTCTATTCAAATGTGAGCAGGAGTGGTATACCATATTCGTACTCCAATAACGTCATGCTAATGGCATACCACTACCTCAACCTCACCCACTTCATGCTTAACCTCTTTCATGAAGTTTTTTCCATTTCTATCTCAGTCGAAGGCCAACATTTAAACTCTGGCCATTTCCGATTGTTGATGACTTTGGAGCGGGATCCACTATTTGAGAATGGGCCTACTGATGGGATGGATAGAGTCATGTGGAAACAGTTTTTTCTTTTTTTTTTCATTTTTTTTTTAAATTCCAATGAATGCGCATAATAAGTACCGAGGGAGAGAAGTGAAAAAAACAAAAGATTGAAGCGGACAGAATGTTAAGAGTAAAATGTAAATTTGATTCCTGCTGCCATGAGAAACGGACGAATAGGTCATTTGAATCGGATACTCTGCTTTCTGTACACTCGTACTCTCTGTCTTCATCTTTAATTTTTTTGTAGAGGCCTTATTTTTTGTGGTAAGCCATCTTGTCTTTATGTTTGCATTTTGGGTCATCTAAAGAATATCTTTGCATCTTAATGTGGTTCTGCTTTAGTATCGCATTTTACTGAGACCACTGCCAGTACGCAAACACAAAAAAAAACAAAAAGGAGTACAGATGCAGTCATGTGGATATTTATTTCTTTGAATTTTTAATTGTATTTGAAGTCTTAAACGGTTCATGAGCTTTATTTTTTCCTTTCATTATTCATATACGAACAGACAGAGAGGATATTTTAATAATTTTAAAATTTAAGACAGCATTCATCTGTTCAACTGTGTGTAGTCCTTGCTTGGTACGAGTATGATATTATAATTTTGAATGGAGTTCTCTGTTTTAGTTGAGAATACATTATTCAACTGCTTGGACAATAGAAAATGAGTGGACGAGCAATGTGCAATTATCTTATAGTTGGGCAACTCTGGTGGGTTAGCTCTAGTTTACGAAGTCATAAATGGTCGTCCTATCTGGAATACTTGCTCGAATTCTAATTCGAACTAGGTACGGACTCGACATGAGCTAGTCCACTTAATACGTTACCTTCCTCACATCTAGTCTGTATTACTGCACCACATTTTGGATGGTGGAAAAGCTAATAACGACGAGAAGCAGTCCCGCTCTGCTTCAAGTATTGTGCGGCTCTTACCCACTAAAAACCACCTTAACCCCCTACATTTTGACACAATCCAGTCCGGAACCGCTTTCGCATTACTTCAGACTTTTTCATATTAATCTTCTTGTGCGGGTTTATGCTATCTTGCGGGTGAGCCTTTCTCATCAATCTCTTAAGTGTATATTTGTGTCTTTGTGGCTCTCTCTTATTTGTCCTGAGTGGCTCCAGGACCACGTTTTCTGGGCTGATTACTTCGATCCTGCTTTCCAGCACTTGCAAACGAAACAAGTGTGGTTTGCATCATCTACTGGAAAGCCCCCGCACTGGCAGGCACAAGTGTTTGCTTTACCGATCTTGGGAAGAAATTCAATTCAATTCAATTCAATTCAATTCAATTCAATTCAATTTATTATTAATAAATTAAGGAAAGTACAAATAAGACTTTGTCTTTTACAGTACATTTTTTTGGAGTGCATATAACATTAAAATATAAACCTTAAAACTATAATTGAAAAGATAGAAACAAAAGGGAAATGAGATAGCGAAAGGGGAAAAAAAGAAAAATATAAAAATTGGGAAAAATTGGGAAAAATAGAAAGAAAGAAAGGTATTATAAATGAGGAAAGAGGGAAGAGGATTGAGGTGAATAGATGTTGCAATTGTTACAGATATTGAAGAGCGGTAGTTTTGAATTTATTTGTTCCAATGATTTGTTTTGTTGATGTTGGAAGGCTATTCCAAAGTCTGGTAACATAAATGAAGAAGAGACGAGAAGAATTTAGGTAGTTAAAATAAGGCATAGTTAATATGAAGGTCCTGGTAGATTGGAGAAATTGAAGTTTTTCAAACAGGTACATTGGAGATTTTTTATTGACGAGACGGTGCATAAATTGGCAGCATCTAACTTTTAAAAACTGCTTAAACGTACAGCCCAAAACAAGATTGTGATAGTGCGAGATGTGATTGTATCGCGGTAATCCAAATACATATCTTATAGCATCATTAAAAGCAACAAGTAACTTATGTTCGGATTGAGAATCAAGTTTGCAGTACACAAGAGTAGAGTAGTCAAATATTGGGAGCAACAGAGTTTTAATAATTCTAAGTTTTGTTTCTACTGGCGTAAAACTGGAAGACATCCAAAGCTTTCGTAGACCAGCATAAATTCGTCCAACAACATAGTTAGTATGGTCTTTAGCAGAAAGAGAACGATTAATTTTGAATCCAAGATTTGTTACTTTTTCGACAAATGGAATGGGCTTATTGTTTAAAAGTATTGATGGAAAATCATCAGTTTCAAAATATTTTTTCGAAATTAGAATTGCTTGCGATTTTTCTAGATTAAGATGCAGCCCGTTTAAAGTGGACCAGTTGTAGATTCTAGATAGATCTTCGTTCATTCTAACAGTGAGGTCTTCAGCTAATCCGGGTGGCCGTGATAAGTATACTTGGGCATCGTCAGCGTAAAGGTGAATGGAGACATTTGAGCACACTTTTGGCAGGTCATTGATATACAGACGAAATAGCAATGGACCCAGAATGGAGCCCTGCGGGACACCCGTTAATAACTCCCTAAAATCGGAACATTTGCCTCCGTAAATGACCTTTTGGTAACGATTACTCAAATAATTCCCTATGAGACGCACGGACTGTTCACTGAAGCCAAAGTATAACCTCAGCTTCTGACACAGTACGTTGTGATTCACTCTATCAAAGGCTTTGGAAAAATCAAGCAAACAGAGCACCGTTAGGTTATTCATATCGTATCTAATTCTAATGTCATCGAGAATTTTTATCATAGCGGTAGAACAGCTGTGACCCGCTCTAAAGCCTGATTGAACTGGAGAAAGCAAACTGTGTTGCTCCAAATACCTCGATATTTGCATAGCGAGGATCTTTTCCAACACTTTTGATAGGCATGACAAAATACTTATAGGGCGGTAGTCAGATAAATTCGATGGCTGAGGTTTTTTAGGAACAGGGATAACTTTGGCCAATTTCCAACTATCAGGAAAAGAAGACGAAGCTATGGAAAAATTGATAATATGTGTAAGGGAGCTTATGACATGGATCAAAATCATTGTAATAAAGCGAATGGGCACACCCTCCTCACCGACAGCATTAGATTTCACAGAACGAATAACATTAATTACGTCCACTTCTGAAACAGCTTCAAAGTAAAAACTCGACGAAACAAATAATGAATTTTCAGGGGTAAAGCGAAGATTATTGATATATCCTGATAAAAAAGCATCATTAAGTTCATTCACATCAGGAATGATAGCAGTAACCGTTGAATTTTTTCCAACGCCAATAGAACGCAAGTTACTCCATAGTTTTTTAGATGATAAACCTGGGTTCAGTTTGGAAAAGAAATAGCGTTTTTTGGCCCTTCGTGTAATAAAAGTTGAGTAATTACGAGCTCAACAAAATATTTCCCAATAAGAAATAGATGGCCTATGTTTCCATTTTATATAAAGTTTGTTTCGAACCCTAATAGCATTACGAACTTCACTTGTGAACCAGGGGCAGTTTTCATTACGAACTTGAACTGTTTTTAGGGGAATATGTCTATTGAAAAGATCCAATGTAAAGGATTGAAAAAGATTCACCTTGTCATTCATAGTAGACTCAAAATAACAGTGAACCCACGGGAGTAAGCTTGCATCTAATTGTAAGGCATTATTGTCTACGGAACTATAATCTCTGAAGGTGAAAGATGAAGGACGAGAAGCACAAGACAAATCAACATTATAAGTACAAAAAATTAGGTCGTGGTCAGATATTCCTGCAAGGGAAAGCTGATCTTGAAGTAAGACATTGGATAGATCAGAGACCATAAAGACGTCCAACAGACTTGGAGGAGCATTTGGAGAAAAACGAGTGGCGTAAGAATTAACTATTGACAGCCCAGAAGCAGCAGCTGAATCCAAAAGCTCGTAAGCTTTGCTATCAACTTTTAAAAGATCAGCGTTGAAATCACCACAAACTATAATGTGCTCATAAAGTGCAGCGAACTCGTGCAGAGCAGAAAAAAAGGGTTCTGAAGAGTTATACCGGTTCGGATTGTAAGCTACACCAATAAGGCACTTCGTGATCCCATCTGAAAGGCGTTGAAACATTCGTGTGAAGTGAGAAACTGGGTTTTTACTTTACTTCGCCGTTTTTTCATCAGCTTCGTAGTCCATTGTCCTCTGCTTTCCGAGTTCCAACTCTCTTGCCACTGGCGTTTCTTGAGCTCATTTGCCTCCTCGATTGCCGCTTAAACTCCAATTTCCGCCTTTTTGTGGCAGACGTATTTCTTTTCTGCCACTAGGAGATCGATAGGGGTCAATTGTACGACTAGAAGAATGGCTAGTTCCAGCACCGTTCGGTACGAGCTTGCCACGCATAGAGCTCCGCGTCTCTTCTTGTCGTAGTGCGTGTTCGCAGATCTCAGAGTTATATACAAGGTGGCGCAAAATTAATCACCTTGTCGGAAGATGGTATAATTTTTGCAAATGGCAACTTACACATGTTCCCGTACAAAATGCAAACAGGGCATCAGTTAATGCCTCCTGACTGTGATGCCTGTGAATTAAGCCATCCTCAATCTCAACAACGAAGAGGAAAATTTTGTGTCGCAAATCATCATGAGCGACGAGGTTAAGCCAATGGTTAAGCCAATATGGAAAATCTTCGTTTCTGGGACACTGAAAATCCGCGTGTGATGAAGAGCCATTACATCCACTCAAAGCCACTGGCTGGTGCGGCGTTCACGCGGGATGAGTGATTGGGCCGTATTTTTTTGAGGACGCCATCGGCAATACGGTCACTGTTACTGGAGACCGCTATAGGGCCATGATAAACGACTTCTTACTGGCGGAATTGGATGAGCGGGGCTTGGTGAACATGTAGTTTCAACAAGACGGTGCAACCGCACACAAATCACGAGCCACAGTGGATATTGTGAAGGAAGCGTTTCCCCTGGTCGCGTGATCTCCCGTTTTGGCGATTTGGCATGGCCAGCAAGATCGCCCGATTTAACCATCTCAGACTCCTTTCTTTGGGGCTACTTGAAGTTGCGGGTTTATGCCAACAAGCCTCAGACAATCGCAGACCTTAAGGAGAATATTCGACAGGAATCCGAACAGTTATCACCGAAAATCTTGCGGAAAGTCATGGAAAATGTGATAAAACGGGCACTAGGCGGATGTTATCTTTTCCACTTAACAGAAATAATTTTAAAGGTCCAAATAAAGATTTCTTGTAGACTTGTAGATGTGTGGAGTGTGTGATTGACATTAGTAGCCTTACTTTGCTGGCTGGCCGTAGGACCCCCTACGTTTGCCATCAATCTGCTCAGTGTAATTGCGTCCTTTGAGGCTCGTTCGGATACGGATTTCATCTGTTGCCAGAAGGTAAGTTTCGTATTGATAGTCAGTTCCGGGTATTTCACTGCTTCCTTCCTTGTTATAACTTCGGGCCCGATTAGGAAGGAAGTTTACGATGGTCGGAATCCACTTCTTGGCCAGAAGGACAATTTCGGTTTTTTCTGTACCTAAAATAAGACCGTTTTCATCTATCTATGAGCTCACTCGTTACATAAACTGGTTCAACTTCTCTTGCGGGTGCTCAGCTTCTCAGCTTCACCGCGACGATACGATCTGTGTACCCTACCAGAAAGGCATCTCCATGCGAAGTATGCCATCGTATGAGATGTTCCAAAGGTCAGGCCTCCGGATCGATCCCCGTGCTGCTCCGGAGGTGATTTCCGTACCGTGATATCCATAAAGGAAGCTGGCTGACTCTTAATCAATAACAACCGCCAACCAAATTGATCATATTGCGATCGACGCAAGGAAACTCCCACCGTGTTTTGGATGTTCCGAGAATATACGGATATCCGTAACTGCCTAAAGCTAACGTGCCATTGTGAGAAAGCCCAACATCGAAGGGCTACAATTGCAATTGACCGCTACGGCATTTTCCGATCGAGTTTCACTTAACCTCTAGGAGTCCGATGCCGCCAGTATCGGACGTACTGTCAAAGAGCAATCAGAGAGGCCGCCTCTGATGTACTAGGTTTCAACCGGTCCCAACAAAGAAACCCCTCGTTCGATACAAATCTAGGAAAACAGCGGATGTACAGAGCGGCCCTGAAAAAGAATAAGAGGGACTCACGTGTTCTACGAGCATAAAAGTTGGGAAGAACATAGACTCAGAACGAGGAAAAAGAACGAGCACGAGGTGCTATCAGGAGAATATTCGGAAGTTTATGGAAATATTATTTCTAAAGACTGTGAAACGGTGATGACGAACAGTCAGACAAAATAAATCATTCAACATGGACGAACACAGGCAACATTTTCGTCCACCCGGCCAAGATGAAATCGAGACAATTTCCAAGTTTAAGTCTAACAAAGTGGCTGGACTCGATGGCTTTTCGAGCTCTTTACAGCGGCAGTACGACAAAATCTGTGTCGACGAGTGGAACCTCAATGCCACCAACTACAGAGGAAAACGTCTCCTGAACATTTAAAATACTATCTGCCGTATAATAATGTGAACGCCTAAGACCCTGTGTCAACAGTCTGTGCGGCCCCTATCGGTGTGGTTTTAGATCAGGAAAGTCAAATTTCTGTCGAAGAGTTCTAAATCGATACAAACCACCTCTTCGTGGACTTCCAAGTCGCATATGACAGCATCTATAGAGATGAATTATACAGAGGCATTTCTAGTTTTGGCGTCACTGCAAAGCTCATTCGACTATGCTGATCCGTCAAGGACGGTAATGACAAAACCGAGACCTTCAATCCCAGAATGTGACTTAAACACTGTTCTTGAAAGAGTTGTGCGAAACTCACAAGTCAAGTCCAGAGGCGCCATCTTTCAAAACTTTGCCCACTTACTCGCGTACGCAGATGACATTAAGAGGAATCTGTGAATGAACCATATACGACTATTGGACAAGAGGCGGTCCACCAAAGTATGTATATGGTGTCAACAAAGAGGGACACACAACATTGACGCGTTGACGTCACATGGGCAGCTACAACTTTGAGGTAGTAAGGGACTTTATCTACCTCGGTGCCGCTATTAAGTCCGACAATGACACCAGTGCGGAAATCAAGCAAAGAATCACTCTAATCACTCTAACTAAAAGGACTTTATACAGGGCCTAGATCAACCCAGAACCTTGCACCACGCCGAAAGCGGATGAAAGCGCTCCCGGGTGCTTCGAGAGAAAAGTTCTTTGGGTAATTTTCGGTTCTGTTTGCATCAATGGAGATAGGAGAAGACGTATAGACAGCGAACTGTACAGGCTGTACAGCGATATTGCTCTAGTCAAGGGTCATGTTGATCGAACAAAGAGTCTTCGGCCCCGGTTCACCCCGATTTTAAACATTGAAAGTCCGCTCCTGCATACCTATTAAGGAGGCGTAGAATACAAAACCTCACATAATATCCAAACAGGAACCATGGGTGTGGAATAAACGTATCTGTGGTTTCGGATCTTTAAGGAATTTCACACCACTGTATGACGAGCGATCGGAAGGACCGAGAACTTTTCTTTTTGTGCCAAGTTAACTCTCATCATCTAAACGGCAATTCTGTAACCAAGATTTAGTTGCTGCAGCTACGAAATTAATGAAGAATGTCACAAAGTCGAGGTTGCGTACGCTTACTTTCTCTATGATTCCTGACTACTGCCTCCATCAGAAGGAGTAGCCGAACTTATTGAATACTGTGTTTCCAGAAAGATGCTGCTATGCGATGCAGAATACGTTTCGGGACAGTAATAAATGCAACGTTGGAGGTATTCATTTCCTGGACTTCTAAGCTATGGCGGACTCCTGTCGATGTACAGGATGGAAAACGCCACAGGAAAACTGACGTCGTGTTGTAGAAATTTCTTATTGTCCGGAGTTCTCCGAGGAGTGCAGAAATACGAGTGCCATTTGTAAACATCCCCTCTAGGATCATATCCCCCATTTGGATGGAATCTCAAGTGAACAAATGAATGAGCTGATCGGGGCCATTATCGACATGGAAAACTTATCCATGAGCATGCAACGTGTAGAGGGTGAGGATACTAAGACGGTATATCTCTAACTCTGTCGATTGTTGAGGCAGTGTGTGATAACTCGACAACAAGCAGTAATACGTGGCCCTCTTGGTGATCCTTCATTTGGGGCATCGTGTATCACCAAAGTATAATCATCTCAGTCAATCGGAGCTAAGCACCATGACCGAAGTTGCCAAAACGTTCTTGAACTTCCTCAACCACTACAACTTTGAACCACCATCAGTGCGGAAAGCTGATCTCACGCATAAGGATGCGTCCACTTACAAAATTAACTACACCCGGTGGTTGGTCTTCTGTCCTGTACCGGTGTTCTGTAATTTGTTGACTTTTAAGAACTCTACTTAAAACCGTGTTCTTGTGTATGGCGCAGCAATTAAAGAAGAAGTGCGTCACTAAACAAGATCACCTTCCAGCGAATAAGAGAGCAATCATCACACAAAGTTTTTTGAATCTCTGAAGGCGGAAATTGTGAAAGATGACTCGTCGATTTGGGATCAATCGTATCGTTCACCAAATACACTCCTGTCACAACAAAGGAAACGACAACAGGAGGCTGCAGCTGGTGCTTTGAAACGACCAGCGGAACCGGCGTACAAACGTCCGAAGAAGGAACCCGAACGTCTGAGGCGCGAGCTATGACGATAGACGATTTCTGAATCGAAAGCATCAGCTAAGACAGAGGTTCTGTTTCCAGTTAACGTCTCTCGTGATGAAATCGTTAAGGCAGAGGAGAATGAAGGCGATATTAGGTTTCACATTGTGGGCAATTCATTGTCACAGCCCGTGGAGAAGCAAACTATGCTGTGGCTTTTGAGTCTCCATGGTGTGTTTTCAAAACTAATTTTTGACACAAAGCACAAGACAAGATTCTCTTGAAAAGCACAGCTGAACTATCTACGCTTGTTGGGTTACTCACATACCATTATCTTCTGTATGAGCCTTGTGGCAGGAATGTGATCGCGCCTTCAGACAACACCAAACGAACAGAACTGACAACTGAGTGGTGGCGGCGTTTATCGTTAAGTTAGTATCGTCAGTAGGCCCTGGGCAGCACCGCTCCACCTGGTTCAAAAGAAAAATGATCAGTGGAGGCCATGCGGTGATTACCGACAGCTTAACGCAGATACGCAGATACGGGGTCGCCGTGGTGTAGTGGTACTAGCAATAGCTTCTCACTCAGAGGGTCCAGGTTCGAGTCCTGCCCATGGCAAGTCAGTTTTTCATTGTGTAATTGGAACTCAGACAGAAAAATTCTGCGTGTGAAGGCATAACACTGACACGTAGATTTGGCTGTTGTAGAGTTTCAAGCACAGAAAAAATTGCTGTGAATTATACCTCGAATCACTCTGAGTGAAGCAAAAACTCTCCGTCCTATTCGGACTCCCACCCCTGGAGAGCGAATATCGAAACCAAATACACCTGAGTTTCAAACCACTACAAAACAATTTTCCTTTCTCTTCCTTCTACCTTTCCGCCCGCGCCCTGGCAACAGTAAAAGGGTATCTAACCCCTTAGGCGCGCGTAAATTATAAAAAAAAAAAAAGACAGCTACCCAATCCCACACATTCACGACTTCACGTACCAATTGCACGTTAGAACGGCATTTTCCACAATCGATTTGGTGATAGCTTACCATCAGATACCAATCGACCCTAACGACGTGCCCAAAAGAGCAAAAGAGCACGCTGCTCAGACTTTTCAACGTTTTATGCATGTTAAAAAAGTTATTCGCTCGTTTGGAAAAATTCAGCCTGGCAGTCAATATAGACAAATGTAGCTTCGCTTATAGCAGTTGCAGTGTGGTCTTTCTAAGACACCTGGTTACAGTAGAGGGTTTGAAGCCCTGCCCGAACAGGGTCCAGGCAATTGCCAAGTGTTACCGGTCAAATAACATAAGTGAGCTGCGCAGGTTGTTAGGGATGCTGAATTTTTATAGGAGGTTCATTCCGAACGCAGCCGAATCACAGATTGCTTTGGCAACATATGTAAAGGGCAAAACGCGAAAGAATGAGAAGACTGCCATTGAATGGACCAAAGTGGCCAACTCTGCAGATCAGCGGTGCTCTCGTACACTTTACCTACATCACAGCTATTCCTTTGGGTTGATGCCTCGGAGCTCGCTGTGGGTGGAGTTTTACAGCAGAAGGAGCATGGTCTTTATCGGCCGCTTTCCTTTTATTCAAGTATAGTCCGTACGATAGGGAGCTGCTGGCGGTTTACCTAGCCATTAAACACTTTCGTCACATCGTAGAAGGATAGACCTTTACCATCTTCACCGATCATAAGCCTTTAACGTTCGCCTTCCAACAAAAGCCCTCAAAAGCACCCCCTCGGCAACTGCGGCACTTAGATTTCATAGGGCAGTTTTTTTACAAACATCCAGTACATCCCCGGCAAAGAAAACGTGGTGGCCGATACGCTTTCCAGGCTCGAAGAAATTTCGCTACCATCGGGAATCAATTTCCAGGCGCTGGCCGCGGCACAAACGACCGATTCTGAGGTACACAGTCTGTTCACCTCCGAGACTTCTCTACGGCTTAGGAAAATGTTAATCCCAGGCACAGAGACGTCAATTAATTGTAACGTATCGACAGGAGTGCCCCGGCCGTAAGTACCTAAGAGTTTACGGACGAACGTCCTTGATAAGTTACATATATTGACCCACCCAGGGTTGCACGCCTCTGTTAGGATGGTCGCGAAGAAGTTTGTATGGCCTGCGATGAACCAAGATTGTCGGAAATGGGCGCGCAAGTGCTCAGCTTGTCAAAAGTCAAAAATTTCCAGACACGTCAGAAGTTCGCTCGAGACATTCTCTCAAGTATCGAAGCGTTTTGACGAAATACTCGTACATCTCGATCTAGTGGGGCATCTCCCACCGTCCGAAAACTTTCGCTACCTTCTAACAATAATAGATAGACTCACGCGGTGGCCCAAGGCTATACCATAAGGCAGAAACGGTAGCGGATGCTCTATTTAGGGAGTGGTTCGCCCGCTACGGAGTGCCATCAACAGTGGTAACAGATCAGGGCTCACAGTTCAAGTCACACCTATTTCGCGAGCTTTGTGGCAAATTAGGCGTAGAACGTAACCGCATGTCGGCGTATAATCCAAAGGCGAACGGTTTTATAGAGAGGTGGCATTGTACATTAAAAGCTGCACTCATGTGTTATAACAACGATCAGTGGACTAGTTTACAGAGGCGAAAACGACTCCAGCACTGCGGAAATGGTGCTCGGTCAAGCGATCCGACTACCGTCGGACTTGATAGGCGCGGATAGGTCCACAGGAGGAGTAGCACAATCGGATTTTGTGAGGGATTTACAACGCCACTTTGAAAAGGTTCGGCCGTCCGCACCATAGTAAATTTAAGCCATTCGTGTTCAGGGTGCTGAAAACTTGCTCTCACGTTTTCGTTGGAGTCGACTCGGTGAAAAGATCTTTACAACGCCCGTACGAAGGGCCATTGAAAGTTATAAGGCGCGACGCAAAAACATTCCAGGTTTTAGTAAACAGCTTAAACCTTGTTTCGGGGAAACAAAAGAGTCGCGTTATCGCAGAGTCTAGCGTAACCGTCACCAAGCAGGCAACCAGAGCAACAAACCAAAAGACTCCGGTTAGAAACTCCAGAGCGGAGAGAACAATCGTCCATCCGGAAAGGCATCGTTGAGTAGTTGGCATCAACTGGCCGGGGAGTAATGCGGCAGGAATATGATCGTACCTTCAGACAACACCAAACGAACAGAACTGACAGCGTTTATTGTTAATTACGAACCAAACTATGGAACCTCCAACTATTGCACTTGGATTTGTTGTGTAAGCCCCCCCCACACGAGGGTGGTATCCACAATTTACTGGTTGTGGACAACCTTAAGATAGTATCGTTCAATTTCATTGAAATAACTGATGGTAATATCTCTGGCAGACAGATCAATTTTGGCGGCTTCCCCACAGACAGGCTTATCTGAATCTTTGCAAACTAAAGAAATAAAATTTAATTCTCAGACGAATACTATAAACTCGGTGTTTCCTTCCACGGGCCTATCTCAATCCACACGTTGACTAATACCCCCACAGTCTTACCGATGCCGACCTCTGCAGAGGCTGTGGGGACATAGACTCATGGGATGATACTCTCCACTTTTTGTGCCACTGTCCCATGGTTCAGTAATTTGAGACAATCAACTTTAGAAAGTTATTACATCCTCGATATCTCAGAACTATGATGCAATAAGATGACTAGACAACCAACGCGAGACGGAAAGCGGAAACCAGAACTAGGAACCGCAATCAAATCCCAATCCCCCCGTCTACACAGGCCTACGTATGATGAGGTATATAATGGACTCGGCTCCAGAGACTCGTACCTCATCAACCCGCCAACCTAACCTAACATAACCTAAGACATAGTCAAAGAAAAACTTTAAAATTTGGAAAGCTTTGTTGGTTTGAAATACTGACTGTGTTCTGTTTTGTTGTCAGCAACAGTTCCCTCACAATTTGTGCATTCAACTTTAAATCCTTCACCCGACCTACCTTCAAATTGGCAAACCTATCTGCAATGCTGATGTTTATTGTAAGTAAAAAATAAAAAATCATCAAGTCAAGTTAATTCAGCAAATACGCAGCTTTATCACCAAGCATTCAACACCGCCACTTGACCACTGAATAAGCCGCAATTTTTCATTAATTCCTACATTCGTTCAGGACGTTAAAATAAAAAATAAAAGACCCGGAGTGTAGTAAAAAAAAAAATATAAAAATCAAGGACTCATCCAACCATCAACGACGGCAAAAGTGGAAAACAGGACTAGAGAAGCAAAGGACAAGACTTATGCATCAATGCAACAGCAGTTTGCACAGTACACACTGTACACTGGAAAAATATGCATTTGCATTGGCATTGAAACAGGTGGGGGCGGCCACAGGGGGTTTAGGGAAAATAAGAAGCAATAGTACTTGCTGCAGCTACAATCACAACAATATTAAGTTGCACATAATATTATTTATTAAAATACGCATGGAGGAGGTCACAACAGCTAACCAACCAGCCAACCAACCAACCAACCAACCATCCATCCATCCATCCATCCATCCATCCATCCATCCATCCATCCATCCAACCAACAACTACACTTTAAGGCTTAATAGGCGAAAATGCGCTACAACAGCAACCATGCGGTGAATAGCAACACAATATGGGCCTCATTCCTGCCATTCATTCATCCATTCATCCATCCATGCATCCATCCAAGCATCCCCTTATGCTACCACTTCCACTTCCTTCTCAACTTGTTCAACTGAATCATCACCCCATGCACCTTGCAGGTGCCTCCTTTTCGCAGCCCAGTATCCATCCACCAACCAGTTCAGGCAGCAAGCACAGCCACCAGTTTCTTGGTTGGTTGCTGGCATTAATTTAAATTCAACATAATTAATTTTTATCCTGACGAAACAAAGTTTTAATTAAAAAATGAAAAATTGAAGAATGCGACCAGCTACCCACTACTCATGCTCCTCCTTCAGTCGAGAAGGGTAAGTTGGGCTACGTACTAAGTGCTTGCGACTAGGGGTTGAAGGTTCTAGATGGTACGAGTAGATGTAGTGCAGCGTAAGTTTATCCATTAAAATAATACTACTACTCGTATAACTATATCACCGCTAGATACGTTGCAAACGCTCGCGAAATGATGATGAAGATGGCGATGATGATGGTGATGATGGTGATGTTGGTGGATGCACGGATGTAATACTAAATGGATGGAGAGATGATGAAACCTAAATGAGGGGATGTTGAAGTTTCCGGCTAACTGACTGACTGCCACAATATCTACCTACCACCTAACCACCATTGCAAGAAGAAGAAGAAAAAAAACCAAAACTGTTCCGCGCCTCCCGACTTTTCCCGGAAAAATAAAAATAAACAACAAAACCCGCAGAAAATATGGTATAGAAAAATTGCAATGCATTGGACTACATTGAGTTGTTGCTGTTGTTGTTGTTTTTGGTCTTCTTACTGCTGTTAGTGTGGCTCTGCTGATGTTGCTATTCCAACTACTCACGGTGGTGGTGCGTAGTTACAACAAATCCTACAGCCCTACCCCTACTGAAACTCGATGGCAGTTCATGTAATGGCTATGGTTTGGCTTGGGCTGTTTGGAGTACCTCTCTGCCAGGTTACCTATTCACCCTTCTGCCATGCCATGGGGGAAAGTAATGATTTCCCGTAATTTGCCACATGCATGGAATTAATTATGCACAGCTCTTCATTCCTCTTATTCATCTATCCACACCCAACTACCTACCCATTGGCATACCCCAGATGATTTGGATAGCAAATGGTTGGATGCATTATGATGCCAACCCAACACCATTTTTCCACAACCCTCATCGTGGATTGTATAGGTAAAACTCCTCCATCTCCTCCACCTCCTTGACAAGGAAACGACGATAACGACAAGGATGAGGATGTGATGAAGATATTACAACGTACGCCCAGCTGCAGCCACGAGAGAGCCATGGATGCAGTTGCAGTTCCGTTGGTTGGAGGACGACTTAACATAATAGTTGTTGTAGGCTTTATTCAATTCTAACGAACGTACCAAGTCCATAATGAGGGGAATTTTTTATTCATGAATTTCTGGTCCTTCTGATAGAGAGTTAGTCAGTGTAATGACGAATTGAGAAAGGATGCCTAAAAAGCCCTAAAAAAAAACAACAAATTCTGAAAGTCCACTTGAGGTGCGGGTATGTATGTACGAGTATGTACGTATTTAAGTATGCAACACAAAAAAACAAACAACAACAAAATCTGAACGAAACTTTTGACACTGGATAATGTACGAGTACTCTCGTATACTCGTATTCCTGTGCATATTGCTTCTGGTTCTGTGTTCTATCGCCTGGCATGATTCTACTCATTTATAGCCAGAGGTTCCATAGAAAAGTGAAAACACTTGAGAGCTTCTCCTTTGGTTAGTTTTGGTCAAAAAAAAAAATACATGAAATCCATAGAGGATTTGAGAACACAACCCTGATTTACGAGTAGGAGCCTTTAAAGCGACATGACCTTTTACAGAATTTAAATTGGTAAGATTCCGAGGATTCTTCATCAGAATTAGGAATGACTGGAGATGACCAGGAAGAATCTACTCGTATTTGCTGGCATCCTGTCAACCCAATTTTCCAAGACCTTGTTGACTGTTTCTGGCTCTATCTCACGAATGACTTGGGCGATATTCGATTTAAGGGCAGCTCCGAGGCGACCAATTAACATCGCCAAGGACCAAATATTGTCCAAGTGCATGCCTTCAATTTCAGCCTACACGAACTCGGTAATCGTGTCTCTGCTGACCGAAATTGCGTTTCCAGCAGCATTTTCGAAATGAATTCAAAAATCCGCGCCAAACTGTCACATTCTGCGGATGCATTGGCTTTTCGTCAGAAAAAATGATTTTTCGGCCAAATTCGACGTTCAATTCGAGCTGATGTAAGAGCAAAACTGAGAAGCGATAATGCAGCGGATGGTCGTTTGCCTTCAATTGCTGAGTCAATTGGACTTTGTAAGGGAATAATCCGAGATCTTTGTGCAAAATTCTCATCAGGCTGGTGCGTGAAATGCTGACTTGTTGAGATCGATGGCGAGGCGGCATTACTGGATTGAGTCGAACAGTCGTCACATTCTCATCGGTACGTACCGTACGGCATCACCGTAAACAGAGACAAGTGTGAATTCGGAATGCAAGTAATAACATTCCTGGGGTATCAAGTGGATGAGATCGATAGTCGACCACCACAGGGCTCCATCAAATCAATGCCAGAATATCCAAAGCGAACTTCGTCGCTTTCTCGGTAGACTCAACTTCTTCAGGCTTAGCATATCACACGCTGCGTCAGACCAAGAACTTCTCTGCAAAATACTTCATAGCTCAAAGAAAAAGGACAATACCCCACTAAACTGGACACAGTCTTCCGAAGCAGCTTTCCTCCGCTGTCGCCATGCACTCACGGATGCCGCCACGTTGGCACATCCCCTCTCAGACTCCGTGTTGCGACTCATGACCGCCGCTTCAAACACAGCCGTCGGGGTGATACTACTCCAGATTTTCGAGGAGAAAACTAAACCCCTCGGATTCTTTTTCAAGGCTTTATCTGCGAGGCAACAGAAATCCAACACTTTCGATCGTGAGTTGTTAGCAATCGAGTACTTTCGACGCTTCATCGACGAACGGTTTTGTGCTATATACACTGACCACAAGCCACTGACATTCGCCATTCGCAATTTAGAATTCATCTCTCAATTTTCCACCGATATTCGTCATGACAGCGGATCTGAGAACGCTGTAGAAGATGGACTCTCCCGTATTGCAACTATTGACAACCTGAGAAGTATGAACTACAATGCCATAGCCAAGGCACAAAAAACAGGCCCAGAGCTGGAAAAGTTGAAGTCACAAATTTCACTTAATTTGTTCTTCTTGGTACTGAAACAGAAGTGGCCCGCGAAACAACTTTCAGGCGAGCTCACTGTTACATACCAAAGGCATTCAGGTGCACCGCTTTCGAAACCATTCACAACCTCAGCCACCCAGGGCCAAGAGACTCGCGTAAAACCATCGCCCTTCGTTTCTTCTGGCCATCAATGAAAGTGGACATCGGAAAGTGGGCACAAAGTTGACACGACTGTCAGCGAGGTAAAATGCACAGGCTGGAACACGTTCATATTGACATCCACGGACTTTTGCCAACCTCCAATGGGTTCAGCTACCTACTCACATGCATTGATCGAGCAATACGATGGCCGGAAGTTATTCCAATAGCTGACACTACGGTGGCGCGATTCGGCTGTCCTCTGCGCCTGACTACAGATCAAGGCCGCCAATTTGAATCCACTTTGTTTCATAGTTTTCCTCAAATTCTCGGCTGCGAACGTATTCACACTACGTTTTATCATCCAGTCTAACGGCGCTGACATCGGTCAGTAAAAGCGCATCGGTCACTTACTGCACACAGCCCTGAAAGTTGGGTAGCTTCACTCCCTGCCGTTCTCCTTGGACTTCGCTCAGTGTTCAACGAATCCGGCACCACACATACATAGCTGATGTTCGCCACTGAATTACGTCTTCCAGGAGATTTTTTTGAAGCAGGGTCTACTCCAAATGAACCGGCTAACTTCGTACAAGATTTGAGGAAGACTCTTTAACGACTTGCACCAACGTACTCCAACCGACCTCGCAGCCTATTTTCATCCCAAGGGAATTAAAAACTTCATCGCATGTTTTCGTTCGCAAGGACTGCAGCTCTCGAACGCCAGCCGAACATGCTTTCAAGGTTGCCTTACCAAACAAACAAGTCATCGTCAGCCAAATCCGTCACCAGAAGCAGTACCATCACACTCAAAAGATTCATTCATGTGTAACAATGAGGTCTGCGAGGGCAAGCAAACTATTATACCATCGCATTTTGTTCCCACAAAGGGGGAAGCCTTCTAGCGACCAAGAATGATGAACAAAAGAAGGCGCTACAAAATCACACACCAGTAAACGCACCCCATCTTGTGACAGCTGTCGATCTGTCATCTACAATAGTTCTTCTCTGCCTCCATCCATTCAAAATTTTCACATCTTAGTAAGAATAAAAGTGCTGTTCCGAAAGTCCGTGCTACATCGATCGAAACAAGTAGTAATCAGAAGCTGTCAGGTCTGGTGAATACGGCGGATGGTGCAAAACATCCCAATTATTGTAGTTCGACCACCGTTTATTCCATCCTTAGAATTCGTCCGCTGTCGCCCGGAAAAAGGAGAAAGTGGAGTTAAAATGTAGGTTTGTGATAGGATGCAGTTTCTAGATGTAGCATAAACCATCTTGGTCAAAAAGTTCCCGGCATTTACTCAGAAAATTAAAAATACAAGTTTATTCGTCTAAATCTATATTGTCCCCTTCAGAGTAATCCCCATCGACTGCAACACACTTATGCCAGCGCTTGATCCAATCCTCGAAACATTTTTTAGATTCGATTTTCGGTATGTCCATCAGTGCTTCCTGCGATTTTGGCATTACTTCCTCTCGGCTGCTGAAACGCCGTCCCCGTAGTGGTTTTTTTAACTCGATTGAACAGAAAGAAGTAACAGGGAGCCAAATCAGGTGAATTTGGTGGCTGTTGGATGTTATTTGTTGCAGTTTTCGTCAAAAAATTACGAATAATGATGGCACTGTGCGACGGTGCGTGGTACAAAATCCACGAGTTTTCTGCCCAAAATTCTGGTCTCTTTCGGCGAATTGCTTCACGCAAACGTCTCATGACGCCCAAATAATACTCTTTGTTTACTGTCTGGCCTTCTGGCAAAAATTCCTGATGCACTACACCGTTGTAATCCATGAAAACCGTGAGCATTGCCTTCTTTTTTGACTGAAAACGAAGTGATTTTTTTGGTCTCGGCTCACTTGGTGAACGCCATTCACTTGTCTGATGTCTGGATTGCGTGTCGTACTCATAAACCCACGTCTCGTCTCCAGTAATGATCCTTTCGATGAATGTGGGATCGGATTGAGCCTCGCAAATCATCTCTTTTGCGACGTCAACACGGTCTCTTTTTTGCATGAAATTGAGGTCTTTTGGCACCAACCCAAATCATTAACCAAAATGTCTTGAACGTATCCATACGCAATGTTCAAGTCCTCTTATGGTTAATTTGCGGTTATTGACCAACATTTCTTTTACTTCATCAATGTTTTCGTCGGTTTTCGATGTCGATGGTCTGCCACTGCGTTCATCATCTTCGATTGACTCACGACCTCGTTTGAACCGCTCGTGCCACTGGTAAACGACAGTTTTCGTTAGAGAATCATTGCCGAAACACTTTTTCAACATTTCCAGCGTTCGCGCACCATTAAATCCGTTTTTTACGCAAAAGTTAATACAAGTTCGTTGTTGCAAATTTAAATCCATTTCTAAAATTGTAAAAAATCGGCAACACACACAGAGATATATGTACTCATGGCTACGTAACTTTTGCAAATATCAACAACAGATTTACCAACTTAACAAAAAAAAAACAGAACTCAAATCGGAACAATGGGAGCGCCACACGGTGGTATTTTTGATCAAGGCGGTATTGTAGTTTGAAGTGTTTTCGGGTAGTCTGCATATTTTTTTTAAAGAAATATCTCAGCAGGCTATCCGCTTCTTCATATTGGAAAATGTCCCACACTTGTGCTGCATAACACATAATTGATTTCACTACAGCTTCATAGACTTTAAATGTTTCTTTCAAATGTGATTTAAAAATCACTTGTACCACCAAGGTACCGTTTAACGTTTTTCCACATCCATATCGGGTAGACCATTACATTGTTTAACTCCTGGTACATAGTCCTGGCAATGTCAAGGTAAAGATGTAATCTACTGTTGAAAAGTTTCTTCAGAACCCAGCATGGAATTCACTGATCAGGTTATTTGCCTCTACCCAGGAAGTCAGCCACTCCAGAATTATGTCCGTGATTCATGAAGGAAATGCTTCTGTAGTTGCCCGGGTCGTTGTGGTCAATGGCCGCAATTTCAGTTTGGATGTTATGTTTGAGATCCTGAATTGTCGCTGAGTTATTGGCATAGACCTCACTCTTCAAATAACCCCATAGGAAGAAGTCTAAAATTGTCAAATCGCATGACCTTGGAGGCCAATTAACTTCAAGTAATGCGATCTTCAAATTTCGTACGCAATAAATTGATTAATTGATGGCTTGTGTGGACGGTACCATCATCCTGTTGAAACAGTTCATTCAATTTTGGAAAAAAAAAAATATGTTGCAGTAACGTTCTCCATTCTCCAGCCCCATCTGGCTGGTTTTGAACACTTTCGCTCACAGTGCTGATGTTTTGGCATGTGCCTGCTGGCCGAGCATGCTGATATGGAGTTTGACCCGATAACCAATCAGTTTCTTCAAAACGCTTCACTATTGCGTGAATTCCGGACTCACTAGGGCGATTATGTTGACCGAAAAATTCACAAATTTTTACTGATATGGAAGTGCAAAATGCAATCTACTGATGGTAGAAAGTGGATTAAGCAGCTGTTCAAAATGTTCGGCAATCTTTGTTATTTTAACTTTTGTACCCCCTGTGAAAGTTAGGCCGCTAAGGGAGCTCGCAAACTTCCAGAAAGAACGGCTGTCTCTAAGCCACCAAAACTCATCCAACAGGGCTTGACATGAAAAGCTTATAAACGAGAGTATTGAGTTGGAGAATATAATAACTCTATGGCATTACGTCCTATCAGAAATAACAGTGCGGACGGTGCCATTTGAAACACAATCGACTTATTGAAGACGAAGTGCGGTGATAGTTTTAATGACAGAAATGGCGATCCGCTCGTGCGATTTATTTTAGACTCTTGTCTTTGGAGCTGCATTAAGTCTCTGGTATATGTCAATAAGATAGAAACTTTAGATGACCTGAGGACGAACATTCGACGTAAAATCGCTAAAATATCGGCTGAATTATGCGAAAAAGTCATGGAAAGCATAAATCATCGGTTACAAGTTCTGGTATGTCATATTTTTAAACGCCTGAAAGCAATTGTCAACGATTTGATTGGCCCCTATCCTACATGTTTAACGAGAAGCCTACATGTTTACCGATTTCAAGACCGTATATGACAGCGTCTATAGAAACGCTTTAAACAGGTAATACAGAGCCATGTCTAGTTTTGACATTCCTGCCAAGTCCAAACCATGACGATGGAGAAAGTTCCTGATCCGTAAAGTTCGGAAGCAATCTTACTGAGACCTTTGACGTCAAAAAGCGTGATGCTTTGACATGTGGTTTCTTTAACATTGTACTTGAGATATGCATCTATGCCAACACAAATAGACTGCGATTGCATACATTGATGACATTGGCAACATTGGAAGAAGGCAGCGAGCTGTCGGTAGCAAGTATTGAAACATTAGCGACGAATATGGGTTAAACTGTGAATGAGGAGGAACGCAGAACAGATAGAACTTCACAATAGACAACAATATCTTTGACGTTGTTTGGAATTTTTACTTCTCAACTCCGAACTGCACTTGTTCTTTTGCCTTAAGAATGTAATAGTCTAATCGGGCCTTATGAACAAACTCTATGGATCCTAGACCTGCTAACATATACTAGGTGGGGTGAAAAGTAACCTCCTGCAAAAAAGGTTATGGTGCCTTGAAGTCCGTTCATATTTAGGCAGATATGCCAAATTTCAGTGCGATACTGTCTTTAGTTTTATTTTGACAGCTGATTGTTGTTGACGTGTTTGGCATCATGTTGAGTATGGACAAAAACGATTTCCGTTCTCTCATAAAACATTATTTTTTGGGAGGCAAAACGGCGAAGGAAACAAAAGAAAAGTTGGATAAATATTATGGGGCTAATGCTCCGCCAGATTACACCGTCAAATATTGGTTTCGAGAGTTTCGTGGTGGCCGCAACTCCACTACCGATCAAGTCCGCAGCGGCAGGCCCTCCGGTGCGGTTACAGAGGACAATGTCAAAAAAATACATGAAATGGTGTTGGCTGACCGGAAAGTGAAGATGCGAACACGCCATATTTTGGGCAATATTCTGAATATGAAAAAGTTATCCTGCCGCTGGGTGCCGCGCATGCTCACTGCTGACCAAAAACACGAACGCGAGAACACTTCGAAAGAGTGTTTGGACTTGCTGATGCGGAATTGGGCTGACTTTTGGCGTCGATTGGTAACTGTTGATGAAACTTGGATCCACTATTACACATCAGAGAACAGAATGAGTGCCCAGCAATGGACTGAAGCCGGCACGAGTGCTCCGAAGCGGCCGAAGGAGGCTCGATGGGTCGGAAAGGTTATGGCGTCGGTTTTCTGGGATTGTCATGGCATACTCTTCGTGGACTACCACGAAAAAGGAAAAACCGTCAACAGCGAGTAGTACTATGCATTACTGGAGCGATTGAAGGCCGAAATCGCTGCAAAACGGCCTCACGTGAAGCGAAAAAAATTTCGTTTTTGCAAGACAATGCGCCGGCGCACAAGAGCATCGCAACCACGGCTAAAATCAATGACTTACGGCTCCAATTGCTGTCGCATCCACCGTATTCTTCGCCCGATTTAGCTCCCTCGGACTATTATCTCTTCCCAAACCTCAAAAGATGGCTCATCGATAAAAAATTCAGCTCATGCGAGGAAATTCATCGACGCCACGGAGGAATATTTTGCAGACCTCCCGCAAAATTACTTTTCGGGCGGGATCAAGAAGTTGGAAAATCGCTGGAATAACTGTATCAAGCTTAAAGGGGATTATATTGAATAAAATAAAAAAAACATTTAAAAAAAAAATTTCCCATTCCCAAGGAGGTTACTTTTCACCCCACCTAGTATGACCCACAACTATGGATGTTTTAATCCCATTTACGTTGACGGGTTTGCGAGCATCAGTCATCTGTGATGACTACAAAATTCAAAGCAAATGAATATTCACGTTTCGACACTCACCCGCAGGAAGAGGACTTCACCTCAAATGCCGCGCACAGGTAGAACGTATCCTCCACCATCTTTGACAGTATTTTCTTTGTACATAGAATTATTGGTTGATATGCTGAACTTAAGTTGTTTGCCTATCGGTTTTTTAGCACAGAGACGTACCTCTTATTACTTGATGCACCCATTGCCAAGTGTAACATTGTCATCTCTGTCACTGTAATTTGCTGATTCGGAAAGCGGCAATATACAGATATTCAGTCATTTTTTCGACAAGGTCATAAGCAGCTGAATTACATGCACTTATTCAATGTTGCCTGAAATGATGACATGTCACTACTGTCTACAACCTAATCCGAACGTTGTCGTCTATCTATACTTTGCGCGTATCTCCATTGTGCAGTACATACACCCCACAAATCAAAAGTCGTTTCAATTAAACGTGACGAAACTGCCTTTATGCAGTGGAATATTCAATCCAACACAGTTACTCTTACTAGAAATTCGACCTGACTGTCATTCAACCAATTCCACTGCCTTTTCTTGCCATTTGAAAGAACAACTACTAAACACTGCAATTTTTCGATCACCATGTGTAAATTCCAGCTTACAAACTGAACAGAAAAAACAAAAACAATTTAGTAGGGTTAATGTTTCCCTGTTTTTGTGTTTTCCTGTCAATAAAATCTCCTAGCCCATGTCGAGCTAAAAAAAACACAGTCCTTCCGATTTCAGGTCTGCCCCATTGTCTTTCATTTAGTCCTTTTTCGTATGCAGTAACACTCCTTCAAAACATCGCATTTAAGGCCTTCCTCAAGAGCCTAACAAAAACAAAACAACATCCAGCTGAGTTCGCATGCAGTAATGAAAATAGAAAACTGGAAAACAAAAAAACACAAGGGAGAAACGCGAACAGGAAAGTAGGGATCCTTTTACGCGTATTCCTGTAACAATAAACGACATACAGGACTTTAAATAAACGAGTATATGGAATAGAAAATAATAATAAAAATGAAAAAAAAAAAAAACATGTTCTGAAACGGGGAGCAAAAACTCTCAAGCACACTTGGCAAGTAAGGGAATTTTGTGAACAACAACGAGTACAGATATGTGTATCGTTCGTATAAGAGTCAAGCGCTGAGCAGCAGTCAAGATTTGCCCTGGTTAGTTCCAGTGTGACCATAATCAAGTTGCTGTTCATTTAATCCAATAAAATCAAAAGAGAAAAACCAACACCCAATTAGTAGTGGTACAGCTTTCTTGTTTTACCGTATAAAGGCATCTGCGACACGAGAAACTGTAACAACTAACGACTTTTGACATTAATGTAGCATAAAATAGAAATTTACAATGAGAAGTTCATAGCAATCGATGGAAGATTTGCACACCGATTTGGAGAAGACATTCGATGGTGATAGTGCCAGAAGGTGTGAACATTTTACAACAGTGCTTTACCACTTAGACACCAGGGATTTGGACCCAAGTTCAGATGAGCCTTCCGAAGTAACAAATACATGAATTCGTGCCTCCGCCAAATAACGTTGAAACGATATCGGCACTGAGGGCTCTGAACGCAAACAAGGCAGTTGACATAGATAGTACTATACCCCGGCGAAACACTTCCAAGCCGCGCCCTATACTCGGGGGGAAATGCTACAGCCAGTAATTAGGAAAGCATGAGAAACCAAAGCCTTCAGCGAAGATTGGAAGAGAAGTATGATTCATAAGCTACCAAGAAGGCAAAGAGGTAATATGAGCTAATATTGTAGCTAGAATAATTCTGGATCGAGTGATCTGGATCGCTCGAACATGAGGGTTCTCGAGCTGGATTATCTTGCATCGACTACGTAATCTGTTTACTGATCATTATTGAACAATGCATCGAGTATAGATCTACGCTACATTTGTCGTTCATCAATTTCGATAGCATTAATTGAACTGCTATAAAGCAAGCCTTACCCAGAAGAGGTACGAGTATATCCGAAAAAATAGTCGCCATTACAAAGGCTAGATATGAAGACGGATAATGTCATAACTGACTAAATGGTAAGGCGTTAGAGGAATTTAAAATTCGCAGCGAAGTACCACAAGGTTGCATTCGTTCAACCCTTCTTTTACTTGTAGTAATCATCAGTACGATCCGGGAACCCTGTCTAAAGGAAACATGGAGCTAAGATGTGAATTAGACTATGACATCTTGACTACGCTGGCTGATGAAGTTTGTCTGCTCCCATAAAAGCTATTGGACCTGCAGGCCCAACGTTTAGAGTCAGAGGCGGACAAGTTAGGACTTAAAATAAATGCGTCTAAAACAAAAAGGACCTAGAAAATATGGTTTCAGAAGATGGCCTTACCAAACTGGATGTGGATAGTTGAATAAGCAAAGCACAAGAGCGACGTTCGGTTCGGGCTAAGAAATAGGACGCAAAATCCGCGAAACCGTGAAGAGATGATAGTCAGCAATACAAAGAGAATTACAAATTAATTTACGGAGCCTAAGCCGCAGCTTTTACGTGATCAGGATAGTAATCCCAACCTGGAGGATCAAATCCTTTACAACATACTGACTATGCGAGAGTTTGAAGCCTTACGTCGATTTGCTGGAAACTCTTCCACCAAAATCTCTATTTCAACTTTATAGTGAACACTAGATATATATTCAAGTAGATCGAATGAGGCTGCAACCGAATCGATCTCTGACGTCGCCATTGATTACATTTAGGGGAGTTCCTTTGCCAAATCGTCCGTATTGTGCCGTATTTTGCAATGAAATTCACCCAGCTGTGGTTGCACAAGTAACATTTGCACGGTTGTCTTCGTCTTCGAACCCATCCCGGAAGGAGATCGTGGTAAAGGAAAACTTTATCACACGTGTCGAGATCAAATGGAAAAGGACCATGACAAACTTTTTGCGGGAAACACCCCGCTTAGTATGCACAGTTAGTCAAAAAGAAAGAAACTTCAAATCAAATCGAAGAAGAAGTCCAGCTTTTCAGTCTGTAGTAGAAGAGTTGTGCTTTTATAAAGCTAGATCCTCTGGTTGTAAGTCATCACTATCAGAGTTCTCCGAGTCTGAAGCTGATGCTATGGAAAGGCAATGCATGACCATGACTCTAGTTTTTAAGAGCATTACCTTCCGAAGCTGTAAACTTTTAGGGAAGACTTTTTCAAAATTATTTCAAACATTCATCACCGGACTTCTTTTTGTGCTCCTCGAACTCTACAAACGTCCATAAGGCAAAAATCCGTCCAAAACCAATTTTACAATCACCTGGCCACACTGATTAGGGTTAGTACCCAATGTCGTTAGGCGTGTGCACTATATTCAAGAAGCGAGCCAGAGGAGGCGTAGGACAACGATACAACGGGCCCAAAACACTGTCATCATCCTCGTTGTCGACGTCGATTTGAAGAAGCTCTGTTAATTTAGTCATATGCTGGGGGAACGACAACAACGATTCTCCCAGCCCCTGACTCCAACTCCGATTCTGACACCGATTCCGTCTCCAACAATGACTGCGACGATAACGATGACGACGACATTCGAGTTATTTACAGAATTTCGCACGTTTTATTACGAGTAATGCTGCTGCCTCTTGGCAGTGATAGCTCTTGTGGCAGGCATACGTCCGCTTGTTAGGTTGGTGACTCCATTCGTTCGCCACCACTTCCCATCATATGGTGTATTCAGAGTGGTACTGGCACTGGTACTGATACTGCCACGAAGTAATGGACACATCTTGCACATCTCTCTTGACTTTAGGTTCGCCCCCTATGCAATAATGAACCATGTGTTGAACCATGAATTTATGCTCCGATGACGTTGAACACGCGAGAGACCAACTATCGCAAACAGCACGAACTGCGAACAACGAACAGTGAATAGCGAACAACGAATTCACAACAGGAGTTCGTGCAACGTTCTCGCGGGGGAGTCCATTAGTCGTGACCAATGTGGAAATGCATTAACTACGAAGGTGGTAGCAGTGGCCGAATTCGGTCTGGTCTGGTGTTGTGCCCATTCGATTTAATCACGTTTTCGCCACGAAAAGTGGTGGAACATGTAGCAGGCGGGCAGCCGGCCGGCCTCTTGGTCGTATAATGTGCCTGGTGGTGGTTATTTAATTTTTTTTTTATGAAAGCGTACAACCATAATGGGCGGATACACATCAGATGCTGCTGCTGGTGCTGCTGTTGATGTTGCTGCTCGTTAGCGATTTGATGTAGGAATAAAGTTACATGGCTTGTTGCAAATTTTTAAATATAAATGGGTAGTGCTTCATGGAGTGTCTTGTCTGTCATGTTGCCTAAAACCAGATTGTGAAGCATTTCCATTTATAACCTTTTTAAGATGTGGGTGTTTCGGTCATGATTATTATTTTCTGTCACTACGCCGACGAGGTGACTAAATGCAATGCTAATCAAGCAGGTGTCAGAGGGTGGGCAATATCTTGGAATCACTTTCTTGCAAGGGATAACAAACGAGGTGCAACTGACCCCTTTATATAGAAATGAACACGGCCATTCAAAATTAAAATCTGACTTAATATCCGTGATTATGAAAACATTTTTCGTTCCCAATGGTTGTCGGCATTCGGCTTTGAACCTCTTTTATTAAAATGGATATCTTCTTACCTGGTAAACCGATATTATAGTGTACGGTTGAGATCCGCCCTCATAGTTCCTTTCTTGTTCTGATCTGGTGTTCCACAAGGCAACCATCTTGGTCCCCTTCTCTTAATTCTTACTATTAACGATCTTGAGATCGCTTGGTGGTCCACGGAATTTTCCAACCACTACGTAACCAGATCTCTCTAAGTTAGCTTTGTTCGCCCTCCTGATTGGGTATGCCAGTCAAGCGTGGTCCCACTTTCACCGAATCGAGGGTATTCAACGTCGATTCCTTTGATTTGTGTTCTATGGTCTTACCTCCCTATCTGGACCGCCTCAAACTTATCAAATTGAATTTGAATTCTCTCATTTAAACCTGAGCACTCCTCCTCTCAAACTATATCTCCTCTACTATTCCCTTGGTTCCTAACTCTTAAGTCTTTTTGTCAGTTTTGAAGTCCTAGTATTAGGCTTGTGCTAAGCCAAATAAATTGGGGCCAACCAAAATTTTAAATGTGACACAAGCCTTAACAAGCCGTACTACCACGTTGTTTTAAAATTTAACCTGCCACCCCTCAGGATCAATTTTAACTGGCGAAAATGTGTCTACAAAGGCGTATCATCGTAGAGTTTGTCTACTAAGGGGTATCCTCCTGGATGCATCAGATGAGATACGCTTATTTCTGACGACCCAACGTTTACAATGACACCGACTTTCGGATCCCCAGTAGGTCTTAATTGCTAGAAGCTTCTAAGTGGTTATAACTGCTATTCAAGAAGTCCAATCAAGACGATTGTTACAGTTGCTTTCTGCTTCGACTTGAATCCTACCTTGTCATACGTTCCGAATTCAAGCAAGAGCTCCTGCACTTTCAGCATGTAAACTGATCTTGGTCTTGTTCATACACTCAGATTTAGTCTTAGTCTTGTATTGACAATCTAGTCCTTGCTTTTGATATTGATCTTGAACGCATTTAATCTCCCTCCATAGGTCCCGTAGGGCGATGCCACCAAAGAAAGTCATTCCAAACGCTCTCACTGAGACCACTGTCTTGTTAAAGTCAAGATACAACATGGATGCATAGCTTCTCCTACTCGTAAATATAGGTAAGAAGGAAGACCATGACGAGTTCACAAGTGAAGATATTGAGAAACCACATTTCAAACATTAAAAATCTTCTAGCAGGACAGCTGTGTAAACAAAAGCTTAAACAAAAGCCATCATGTTTCAGTGAAGCCTGAACTATTCCAATTGATTGTAGTAGAGCCTCTATGACGTATTGATATAAGGAGAGTAGTGGCAGACTGGCTAAAGGAGTATCTGCAGAACAGGCTGATTTGTGTGAAAATTAAGGACATATTGAGTGAGATGAAAGAGGTTGAATATGGAGTGCCTCAGGGATTGAAATAAGGTCCAATACTTTATGCACTTTGCTTTCGCTGTTGTGCGACACCGGTTCCCCTATAATGCAAGAGGAATTCGATGCTGCTTTAAAATGATGTCACGACAATGGCTTGGTTATGAATACTCATAAAACACGTGCATGAATACAAAACCCAAGTCTTAAGGCGGCACATATCCCAATTTTGTTTGGTAACTATTGCTTAACTGCCATAGGTAAGCAAATGAAGTCATAGAACTTGTAGCCTTTTTTGTAGCAAAAGGCCGCAAAGGTGGCATACCACAAGGTTCCGAGACAACGTACGGTACCTGTGAACTCAAAAATGGATCACTTAGTAGATTTTTTCGAGGTTTTCGAAAAATCGGTCCTGAAAAGGCGTAGCAAAATCATAAAACAACGAAGACTAATCCCGAATCATCAGTTAGTATTTAGATGTTGATCGGGCCTTCAACAAGGTGTGTGGCATAAGACTCTGACTCTAGGAAAGAAATTTGAAGCTGGTGTTCCACAAGGCAGTGTCCTAGGGCCAATTCTTTATCTGGTGAACAATAATGCCATGATGGTTACTTTTGCAGATAACAGTACAATATTAGCACCTGATAAAAGCACTGTGAAGGCAACAGTATAGAATGAGTAGAGAAACGAGAGAAAAATATAGAAAAATTGACTGGTTACTTGGACTAAACTCAGATATACAAGTATCTTCTCAATAAAAAACAAGACATTCCGCACATCAACCCCGAGATTGAGACCACCTTAAATGCACGAGACAATACCCGGAGACAGTTCTAAAAGCTTTAGAAAAGTATAATACGAGGTCTGGTCAAAATGTATCCGACTATAATTTTTATTGGGAAAACAAAGTGTGAGAAGCGGGGTCTAGTGATCGTTAGTGGGCATATCTGTGCATGTTTTGACCGATGATATGTTGGTTGGTGAAGAGTGAAGAATACGTGTTAACAGTCAATGGATTTTATTTTGGGAGAGAATGCCAGAAAAAGTTGAGCAACGTTACTGCATAAAGTTTTGTTTAAAGCTTGCGGATTCTCTAATGGAAACAATCCACAAAATTAAATTAGCAATGACGCAATAGGCACCACACAGATAAAGGAGTGGTACAACCGCTTCAGAGATGCCGCGTGGAGAGTGAAGTAGGCCCTCAACATCCAAAAATGAGGTTGTCATTGATCAAGTAAGGATGTGATGATGCCGAATAACAGAGAACTTGCTGACGAGGTGAGCATTAGTGTTCGATATATTCATTCCAATTTAACTGAAAATTTGGCCCTCAGGACGATATTGGGAAAACTTGTGCCAGAATTGCTGACTGTGAACTGAGATCCCAACTTTCCCAACACAGTGATCACTGGTGATGAATGTTAGGTTTATGGGTAGAACCCAGAAATTAAGTTCCAGTCATCACATTGAGAGCATCTAAAATCCCCGAGGCATGTCATGCTGACCGTCACTCTAATGACGTGGTTCATTATGAATACGCCCCACGCGGCACTATTTTCACCAAGGTGTCATGGTGTTCTACGCAAACGGCCGAAACTGTGGATAAGTGGCAGTTGGCAACTTCATCACGATAATGCACCCGCTTATTCTTCACACATGATTCGGAGTTTCTTAGCCAAACACAACCCAGCAGTGGTTCGTCAAACTCCTTACTCTCCTGACCGCACTCTTTGTGCCTTCTGGCTTTTCCCTGAGCTGAAAATGCATTTGAAAGGGACCAGATCTCAAACCAGGGAAGACATCATGAAGATTGCGACGGACCAACTGCGCGCCATACCAAAAGAGTGTTTCCAGTTTTGCTTCCAGCAATGGCAGAAGTGCGTAGTATCCCAAGGAACGGGATTAGTTTTATAACATTGTATTTCCAAAGCCATTTTAAGTATTTGTCAACAGCTGACTCCTGTGAGGCATTCCAGGTTGGTTGAGATCCCCTTCGACCAGCGAAGCGGTCCCTTTAGAAACAGTTGTTCATTTTTATGCCGCCTTCCAGTGTTAGAATCGAAGAATCTATATCCTGGAACTGTGGTGTCCATTCGCTCAACATGGTCCAGTCATCTCAGAGATCTGATCCGTAGACGCCTGACTAGACTCATGTCACTATACAGCCCGTAGAGTTGTTAATTTAACTGCTCCCTGTGTCCCAACATTTTAGAAACATATGAATTTGTGCGGCAAAGTGTTGCCAACGAAAAGAAAAAACAGTGTGACAGTTCAGGGTTACTAAAAATGAAGCGCTACACGAAAGAACAACATCTTTTCATTGTTGAGCAATATTTTAAAAATAATGAAGTTTTGGCAGCTATGGTCGGAATAGTGAGTGAGAATAGGACTCTGGCCGTCCTTCAACAAGTCGTTCAACACAAAATATCAAAGCACTTCGTGATAGTGTTACTGAGAGTTCAGGAACATCAGTTCGGCACCGTAGTCAAGAGCTGGATGCTGCTTTTTCAAACAAAATTATCTTCAGTGCTGAGGCTCATTTTCATCTGGATGACCTTGTTAATCGTCAACATTTTTGAATTTGGGGTTCGGAAAATCCACGAGTGATTGTTGAGAAACAAATGCATCCACAAGGGGTCACTGTTTGTTGGGGATTCTAGGTTGGAGGCATAGTCGGACCATTCTTCTATGAAAATGCGGCTGGTTTTTTGTGATTAAATTGCAAGATATGGATGTGAACGGCATGTGGTTTCAACAAGACGATGTCACATGCCATATAGCCTAAGAAACTATTCAATTACTGCATGAGCCATTTGTTGGCCGTTTTTCTGATCAGAATTGGCCGCCCAAATCATGCGATTATACGTCGTTGGACTTTTTTCTTTGCAGTTTTTTGAAGTCTACGGTTTTTTGCCAACAATCCTACCAACACCGACGCCTTGAAGGAGCACATTCAGCGCTGTGTCAATGAAATTCAGCCACATTTATGAAAAATTGTCATGGAAATTTTCGACAAAAGAGTACGTATGTGCTGCAACCCTATACTGTATGCCTTATGAATCAATCCAAAATCCAGAATTTTTAAATAAACACCTGTGCTTTCCATCAAAAGTGCTTCTTGCGTGAATTTTGGGACACCGAGGGTAGACTTTCTTGACTTGGTCGATATAACCAGATTGCTCACGAATGCTTTAAGATTTCACCTAGGTCAGGGCGATGGAATTCTGCATGACAGCGGTATTTTGACCATAATCACCATTATGCAGACCGTTGATAAGACCTTCGAATGTCATTCCTGCAGTAACATTTCTCCATTTCCTTAATCCCGTGCTTCTCACGCGAGAAGCCTCTGCCCTTTTCTTTTTTCTGGTCGTAGAGCTCACGAGCAGCTGTTGTTCTTCGATACAGCGCAGCTTGGTATGCTCCCTGTTTGGCTGCATGCCATAACATTAGCATACGTTAAACCAGAGGTTTCTTTGTGGCTGCACTTTAAAACCAACCACGTCAGAAGCAGCTTCTCCGATGGCGCATTGACAACATTCCCATTGGTGTTTTATGGTTTACGCATGGGGGCTAGGATTTTCACTGAGTTTGAGATAAACGCGATCGGCTAAGATTCCATCACAGTAGTCTCTTGCGATTGCAGCAAATTCGAAGTTTGGTGGTCTTACTTAACTCCGTTGAACGCATCATACGCTGGTAGCAACAAGGTAATGATCCAAGTCGATGTTGGGTCATCGGAAATTTCGGTCATCAAAAACGCTGGAGGAGTGTCTCTTGATGGTTCAGGGTATAGACAAGTCATGGAGCCTGGATCCATGTCGGACATGGTGTTATGTAGGCCGTGTTTTCTAATGATAATGAGCACCTACAACAATTTGGGTATCAAAGCTGAGGCATTGAGGATATGTTCGGTCTAGAATGTCATAGAATTCGTCTTTAAGCTGTCAACCTGTAGATTTATTACTGAGTTTGGCCTTGATGCGGACTGTTAAGAGAGGTTCACTTACATGACGAAACCTTAAGACTTTTTTCCAGAGTCTTTCTGTTACAGCAAATAAACGTTCGCCTTCCATCTTTGTAGCAGTTGCTGTAGTAGACGTCGTAGATTTTCAATCCCGGTCTATCCCATCTCACTCCTTAAAGCATTGTCCTAATATCTGCTTAAAAGTAGCCTAAGGCCTCCGCGAGTTTTTCGGCAGCACGTGGTATGTTAAGAGTTCCAGCATTCCATGTGCATAGCCCAAATTCGTGTTGTTCTTAAAAGATTTCCTGAGATCGTCAACATTATATCCCATACGTATCCGTGCTTAAACAGTCCTATGGGTGTAGCCTTGCTATGGTTATAAGAGCCGCTGTTTGCCTGCATACATTTCTCGCAGAACCTTAAGTTTCGACGCTTGTGTCTTCATAAAACGCTTTACTGCCATTAAATATGAGAAAGAAAAATCATTTGTCGAATTTTCATAGGTCGGTCTTGATTGGGGAAGTGTTTTTAGTGGCGTTGGAACCCCATAGATTTTCTCCTTCTTTATACAATCGTTAATGGCACAGAACTTGGGTTGTTCTCCAACCGAGCCTAACTTACGGTTCATACCGGGGTAGTTAATGTCGCGCGTCTGGCGCGTATAATTCGACAAAAAACAATTCATTTGGGCAAACACATGGATAAATGAAGAAGGCGTTATACGCACTAGCCCATCTAAGGTAGTATGCTACAGTCCCGTTCTTAAAGCGAACTCGCACTTCAAAGTGCTGAATATGTAGCAATTCTTCCAGATGGCACTAATTTTGAAATTCCCTTTGGTCTGCTGCGCATTGGCAGTAGAAATTCGGAATCGGATTTCATCTTAAATTCGATGCACCTTTTGGTACGATTTTTCTGCCAACGACCTTTTTTTTGTATGAAGTGGGAACGCTGTTCCTAACTATGGAGCCTGGGTACGGTTCTGCGTTCGGTTCGTTTAACTTGAAACATTAATTTTCCGTATAACGAGGTTGTAGTTTACGGTCTATTCCATTGTTGTTGTAAGCATATCTTTCGGGTATGAGTCCAAAAGAGAGTTTCCTGGCTTTCTCCTCATCCTCTGCCAAAGTAAAGGTACGAGTAGTTTTCAGTTCTTTTCAATTTATCCTCCCTTCCTCCACTTTCTTGATGATTGTGTTTCAGTCATTTTTTTCCACTACTCTCCCTACAATGTTTTTACTCTTTTTTTTTTCCTAGAATGGAATCGCGTTGAAGAAAGGACGCACGGACTAAGAGGACTGAGGTTAGGTTAGAGTTTGAATTTGTCGGAGGTACTCGTATATTATGTAGCTTCACATTCGCAGAAATAACAGGAAATGCAGGGAATGCAAATCCACCAATCCAGTGATTAGTAAGTAACCTATAACTCTAGAGGCAACCACTCAATATCAATTCTCTCTTGTCGTCCTCCTCCCAATGAGGATTGAATTCAATAGATTTTCCCATTCGTAGATGGATGGATACCGGAGTGCTGCTACTGCTACTGACTCTTCTACCTCTTTTTCTGGTTTAGATTCTGATTCCGATTCTGATTTTGAGTCTATGTATAGTGATGCGAGTATGCTGCAAATAAAAACCAACCTCGAGTCGAGTGGAAAACCATCATCTGCGTTCGAAACAAAAGCTGTAGAACTTTGTAGCACCTCCTCGGTGAGAAGTGGGATGGCTAGGTTAGGTTAGGTTCATTCTTTATTTCTATTGAGGTGCATTCGACTGGATTGAAAAGGTGGTAATATGCTCGAATTGATCCAAACTAAACATAAATTACTCGATGAAGTGACGGTAGAGCAACTTGCAAGTACCCGTACTTGTCAAGGGAGTGGGCAAAGTAAGTAGAAAAACACAACAAAAACAAAAAGACAAATGAGATTGCAACGCAGTGAAATGAAGAATAAAGGTAGAGAAGCAAGACAAAAGCAAGGGAATATTGTAAAGCGTCATCATCATCATTATCGGCATCATCCCACTAGATCCACTGTTGAACTAGAAAAAATGGAAAAAAAAAAAACAAAATATCTACACCTAAACCGCAAAGTAATTTATCACAAGTTCACGTTTCAATGATCTCCAAGTGTAGGCACAGAAATACGACTGCCAAGCCCGAGAGCAATGTTACAAGCAAGCTTCGTTCCAGTGGGGGCGAATGCCATCCTTTCTACTCCATCTGGTTGCAATGGCAGCAGCCGCAGCGCTGCTATATTCATCTGCAATGTGACTCTTTCTTGGGTCGTCGTCGACTGCTGCTTGAGTAATTTGATTTTTGGAGTGCAATGACGATGACGGTGATGACGACGACAACGACGACAAAGACAACGGTAACGACAACGACGACGATATAGGGTTCGGCTTGAGGGTGCTCCTCTATCGGTAGCTTAGCTTACTCGTATATTGAGTTCAACATACCAATTCCCCTACATACTCGTATGTGCAATTCTATGATTTGGAAACAGATGGTGGAATGTTGACTGCCTTCTGGTGTATCATATGACAATAAGTAAGCACCTACTACCTACTCGTACCTACTGAGTGCTCATGAGTCTTGAGGTTTGCCAACATTGCCTCGTACTGTTGACTGCATGCTGCACCTCTGTATTCTCTCGCGATTCGCTGATTGTAATAATTTCCATTCTATCCCAGAGGCATTGGAATGTTGGGCTTTTGATATTTGATAAAGATACTCAGATGAAATTTAACAATTGACAGCATGTCAAATTGTAGTGACATCTGGAATACACAATTTTTGCTGTCAGTAAGGTGAAAATGATCTAACCGCAAACCGCTGAGGAAGATATTTTTCCACACCACAGTTGCAACGTCTTTCTCCATGAATGCTGAAAATAACAATCAACCAAGCAGTGCACTACAGATCAATCTGCTTGAATCCGAAGTGTAGTCATAGTTATGAGTTCTTTGCGGAAGTTAAAGCCGGATGTGGTTTAAACATACTAATAGATACACACCAACAGTTCAAGGTGGGTTAGGTCGGTCATAGCCAAATTGCCTCAAGTTGCAAACTCCAATAGTACTGCTGTTTGCACTCGACAAGTCCCATGACTGAGTGATGTAACAGCCGATGAATAGCCGGTTGTAAGTGTGAATTTTGTTGGTACATTGTTTCATATTGTCGTAAGAGCATAACACCTACAACAATTTGATTCGGTAAGCCAACGTTAGAATCTTCACTTCCCAGCCTTGCTCGGTGTTTGTGTTTTTGATTATGACTAGGGAATTCATGTGGTTGAAATTCCATCTCCGTAAGCCCCAAACTGGACAGCAATTCGACTCTTAACGAGTTTGGTGCGCTGTCTAACTCCATTTAAAGAATTGTGTCCCTGTATCCTCATACTGAAATCGTTATTACGGGCGATTTTAGAATATGTACACATTCTGGACAAGGACGGTGTCTTGAGACCCAGCTTGTAAATGAGCCCACACGAATACCAGATTTTGATACTCATACCACCAACATCCTGGACTTGTTTTTAACTACTCACCCTGATAAGCACGCTGTTGATGAGGGACCGCTCGTTGGACAATTGTCAGCTAATTTCTCGTACCTCGGCCACACAGTTAAAGAAGAGATTCTTAAAAGAACAGTATGGCAATAAGAGAAAGCCAATAAGAGCAGACTTAACAGCTTCTACAGGAATTTTATCTGGTCGTTATGCTTCCTCTGTAATGACGTGGATGCCGCTGCTGATATGGTCACAGACACCATTCTCTTTGGAATGAGATCCTTTATCCCGCATTGGATTAAGAGTATCAGACTAAAAGAAAAGGCATGGTACGACTCGAGCTGTAGAGAGGCTGTCGGAGCTAGAGAAATGTTTTTGCTCGGTCTTTCAAGACCAATCCGACAGAGGAAAGTCGAAAAAACTTTAAACGAGCCAGTAATGACTGTGAAGAGTGTGAAATTTCAATACGACCAAAAACTGAGGCAAAAATGCTGTCCCAAAGGTAGCAAAAACTTTTGGTCGTTCGCCAAAAATATTAGAAATTCTGCCTCATCCTCCATCCCAACGCTCATTTAAAATGATGTTCCAGCTGTGAGCTCTTTGGATTAGGCCAATCTGCTTGCTGTACACTTTCCGGACAGCTTAACACTTCTCCGCCTACACTTTAGTGCATCTAATCTTCAACGGGACGAATCCACTTTCATGCTCGTGTAATAGCAAGAGTATTAAAAGATCTGGCCAAGATGGTATATACCCCTAGGTGTTCTTCCACGCTGGAAAAATTACTTCGTAAGCATTTTCATCAATCCAACTTTTTATGACTCTTTCCGAGCAGGTAGAAAACAGCATTTGTCCAGCCCGTCCCTAAAAAACGTAAATCTTCTTCTTTCATAGCTCCATTTGTGATTTGATGGCATGTCTCACCGAAAAGTGGAACCAAAGCGTACATCAATCTAAGTCATTTTACAGAGTTCGACATCAGGCTCCTCCGTCGAAAATCCATGCGTTTGGGATCGACGACTTCTTCAATGTCGTCGTCAATGGACTAGAAACAACCTTTCGGAATATTCGATTCAAGTTGTCTTGAATGGTTTCAAGTCTGATGCTCACAAAATAAATGCTGGTGTGCCCCAGGGCTCCGTTCTATCTCCGTCACTCTTTTTAATTTTCATCAATGATGGCTTCTGTGCCGCTTCTAATCCAATATATTTCTTTGCTGACGACAGTACCCTTTGCTTCGTTGTCGGACTCAGATCCCTGTTCTTCGGCTGTAGAACGGGAACGACAGCGTATGTTGAGCTAATTAAATATATAGATATCAGCAGCATAACTAATTTAATGCTTCCAAAACACAATGATGTCTGCTGTCGTTCAAGCGCATTATCCATGTCATTATCCATGAATGACACTTGTAACGTCGACACCGTATGTGTATCAATGATAACTTACGTTGGAATGACTACATACTAATCACCCTATCGGAAGATGGCATAATTTTTGCAAATGGCGTCGTACGTCAATCATAAAGGGTTTTCCAATAGGGACTTGACAAATTTGAATTTAATTTGTGAACACACTCTTTCACTAATCATCAAACTGTCCCTGTCAATTTATTCAGTAAACTCAACATTTCCATCATGGTAAAGTACACGAACGAGCAACGTCTGTAAATTATAAAAATTTTCTACCGAATTTCGGAGTCGGTGACTGCAACTTTAAGAGCGTTAACTCCAATTTTCGGTCGTAATTCTCGTCCTAGTAGACAGGCAATAACAAGTTTAGTGCAAAAATTTGAGCCTACATACTCGTATTCGTTGTGTGATGTTGCCGTGTCAGTGAGACAATGGGTTGGTCAAAGTGTCGAAAATATTGTTAGCGTCCGTAGCAAACGATCCAAATCACTCAATTCCACGGCGTTCTCACGAATTGGGCATCGCTCAGACCACATTATGGCGTATTTTGGGTAAGGATCTTGGTTTACACCCATACAAGATCAAGCTGACTCAAGAATTGAAGCCGATGGACCATTTGAAGCGACGTACGTTCTCCGATTGGGTTCTGGAGAAGATGCGCCAAGATGATGATTTCCATCGCAAAATCATCTTCAGTGACGAAGCTCATTTTTGGCTCAATGGGTTCGTCAATAAGCAATATATGCGTTATTTGTCGGGTGAAAATCCACATGTGCTTCATGAATCACCACTTCATCCACAAAAAATAACTGTTTGGTACGGCTTGCATGCCGGCGGCGTTATTGGGCCATATTTTTTCGTCGACGATAACGATCGTCACGTTACTGTGAATGATCAGCGTTATCGCGCCATGATCACCGATTATTTTTGGCCCGAATTGGAAGATATGGACTAGGACGACATGTGGTTTCAACAGGATGATGCCACAAGCCACACAGCACACGTTACAATCGATTTATTGAAGAGTAAGTATGGTGAGCGTGTTATCTCAAGAAATGGACCAGTCCATTGGCCGCCTCGTTCGTGCGATTTAATGCCGCTTGACTATTTTCTGTGGGGCTACGTTAAGTCATTGGTTTATGCCAACACGCCGACGACGTTGGAAGAGCTCAGAGCCAACATTGAACGCGAAATAGCGGCCGTTTCGGCCGAAATGAGTGGCTGAGTCCTTGAAAATTGTGTCCAAAGAATCGACCGCTGCAAACGTGCCCGCGGTGGCCATATGAACGAAGTCGCATTCCATTCATAAATGTTTTGATTGTACGCCAAGCCGATAATAAAGTTTTTGAAATATCTCAAATGGTTTGCGTTTTATTTAAAAAAAAAGTTGTCAAGCCCTTATTGGAAAACCCTATATTTGACATTTGTGAACTAGACAGCTGCAGTATACAAACAGACAAGCAATGGAGCGCTATACTCCACAAGAGGATGGAATAATTGTGTCGATGCTTTTGACCAATAGTCGGTCAGTGGTGTTAGCGCAGCGTGAATTTCGACGTCGATTTCCTAATCGTGTCCCGCCAACTGGGCAAACATTCCGGCGCTTAGCTATTCGACTCGAACAGAATGGAACCACAGGAGACCATGCCACCGAACTGGTCGTTCGGCCGAGAATATCGCGGCTGTGGCTGCCGATGTCGCTGAGAACGAAGTAACATCAACCAGACGACAGACCACGCAATTTCGCATCACCAAACAGACCCTACAGCGAATTTTAGTGAAAGACTTACACATGTTCCCGTACAAAGTGCAAACAGTGCATCAGTTAATGCCTCCTGACCGTCAGTCGCGTGTGAATTACTGTGAAGCCATCCTCAATCTCAACACCGAAGAGGACGATTTTGTGTCGAAAATCATCATGAGCGAGGAGGTGTATTTCCACTTAAGCGGTTACGTCAATAAGCAAAATCTTCGTTTCTGGGGCACTGAAAATCCGCGTGTGTTGCACAAAGAGCCATTACATCCACTCAGAGCCACTATGTGTGGCGTTCACGCGGTAGGAGTGATTGGGCCGTATTTTTTTGAGGACGCCATCGACAATACGTCGGCATGATAAACGACTTCTTACTGCCGGAATTGGATGAGCGGGGCTTGGTGAGCATGCACACACAGCACGAGCCACAATGGATATTGTGAAGGAAGCGTTTCCTGGTCGCGTAATCTCCCGTTTTGGCGATTTGGCATGGCCAGCAAGATCGCCCGATTTAACCATCCCAGACTTCTTTCTTTGGGGCTACTTGAAGTCGTGGGTTTATGCCAACTAGCCTCAGACAATCGTAGCCCTTAAGCAGAATATTCGACAGGAATGCGAACAGTTATCACCGGAAATCTTGTGGAAAGTCATGGAAAACGCGATAAATCGGGCAGAAATGTGTATCAACAGAAACAATTGTAAAGGTCCAAATAAAGATTTACATCACTCAAAATCATTTTTTTAATTTAGTAAAAAAGTAATTCTAAAACAAAATTGGATGATTTTGTATGCCTAGGTTTCCTCAAGTGATGTAAGAAATATTGCACCCCTTCTGACCAGGTCTCATTATACAAGGCGTTTATGCGCCCAAAATTGGTGTACAATGTCCACAAGTGGTCGGGTGCCCCCAAGACTTTTTTGCACTTGCTAGAGGGATTCAAAATCGTACGATAAAACTCATAGGTGATGACAATATTACAGTCATTCGGCACCCTCGAACACCGGCGTAAAGTCTTCTGTCTCACTTTGTATCGCTATTTTCACCACCAGTACTTCACCAAAATTACCAGTAGCATTCCGCCCTTTCAAACTTTTACCTGTAACACCCGTCTCGCTATAAATGTTCATCAGTATATCCTCAACCCCACTCTTGGACGTACTCTAAAATATCGGTCCTAAGACGCACAACATGCTTATAGAATGTCCTGCCAAGATCGCTATTTCCTATTCGTTATAACTTCCAAACATTTAAGACCAATGTACATCGGTACCTCTCATCCGACCTAAGTATACAATAATAACCCCTTGAGCGCGCGCTAATTATATAAAAAAATAAAATGGTTGGATTCCTGAGCTTCTTCTGGCAATTCTCTAAGTGGTAACGATTGGTACTCGATTATATTTTGACTATGAGCAAAGTTTAACTTGTTTTTCGGGATATTTCTAAGGACTTGCCGTAGTCCCAGAGGAAATAATCGAGTGGTGTCAAATTGCTAGTCGTGAAATAACCAGTCGCCAAATTTCTCCTTCACAAAATATTTGTGGATGCTTGGTCGAACACGTGTGGATTGTATTCACTCCAATAATGGGAATTGTTGACATAGCCGCTGAGCCAAAAATGGGCCTCGCCCGAGTCGATTTTTTGGCCAAAATCCGGATCTCCAGTACCCAATTAGCCAACTCACGGCGTTGTCTATTGTCGTCAGCACAATCTTATACGGTTGTAAGCCTAAATCCAAGCCGAGTTGACTCTCTGGCGATGCCCAATTCAGCCGATCGGCGCCTAATCGACATTTCTGGGTTTCTTCGATACTGGCCGCTACGGCGGCTATGTTCTCTTCATTTCGCACCAATATCTATCTGTTTGGGGGCTAAAAATCCAAAAGAGTGTACTCACGCTCAAACTTTTCCAAGGTACGACGAATTGTCTGCACACTGATGGTATAATGACGACCGACCTCACGACGAAATTCACGTTGCGCATTTACAACTGAGCCGGAGTTTTCTAATAATTTCCGATGCTTGATGGCAAACCTTACTGAATATTTTGACAGATGGATGTCATTGGTAACTTTGACAGCTGCTGAAACATAACAATTGGAAATCATTGCTATCTGGTCACGCGTTAGTTTATAAAATCATCGGTAACAGTGGAAATACATTATTAATTATAAATTAAATAAATTATTATTATTAAGGAAACATACAAAAAAAATCGACTAGAGTGGGAACACTGTTTAGCGATCTCTACACAGGAGTATGTTCCCCATGAAGAGGAAACAAAAAATTCAAAATAAAAGCCCATTTGGCCATTGGGCGGACAGCCAGAACACGAACAAGACCAAAACCAGACCCGATTCCAAGTCAAAATTCGAGGCGAGGCCACCTTTTATATCAGTTTCTCCCCCCCCCCACATTCGCTTGTTTTTGTTCACAGTCTCTACCTTTTATTCTGTTTTGTTTTTATCCCTCCTCTTTGGTCTTATACGAGTATGCATGCAGCATTTGGGGTTTTTTTTTTTTTTTTTTTTTTTTAATTCTGCGAGGTTGAGTCCGTTGATTCTGTGACTTCTCGGGCCTTGTTAAGCAGGCAGCAGTTGTAAGGTTTAAATGCGATTAAAAAGTTTTATGTAAATGGCATGTAGTTTGTTCCATCATCGTGTTTATGGTATCTGCTGGTTCTGGTTCTGGTTCTGGCGCTGGAGCTGCAACTGGTGCTGGTGCTGGTGTTGGTGTTGGTGGTGTTTGCCGTTTTATGTTCGACTGTGTTCCTCAGGTGAGGAAGATAAGATAAAACAAAAGTGATTATCGCATGTGATATGATTAATGTTTCTTTGACAGAGTCTTGACAGTGAATGGTCTGTTAATGGGTTTGTTTTGATATGCCCTGGGTATGCATTTGTATGGATATGCGGTAACTGGCCACTGGTAACTGAACATCTTTGGGTTGTGTGGAATTACTGATGCAATTATGTTATCCCGAACTGCTGGTGTGGTTAGTGTGGTGTAAATTACTTGTTGGCTTACACCACAACAAAGGATAAGGATGGGAACATTTCGTGGTAAGCATTAGTAGCTGTTCTGTGCTAACATGCTTTGAGGCGGCTAATCAATTTTTTCATCTTTTTTTTTCGGGAAATTTCAATTTTGAAGGATGGATGGGGTATGCATCATGTACGAGTATTAAGTTCTCACATTTTGACTCAAGTTTTCACTTTTTTAAATCCGGCAAAGCAAAGTAGTTACTTCACCTCAAAAACTCAATCAATTCGGACGCCTCCTTGTGAACGTGTACATATATGTACATCTCTCGGGTAAGTGGAGCCCAGGATCTGAGGATCTGCAAATGCCTGAGAACAAAGGAAACCAGCGCAATGAACGTCGGACTAGCATCCAGATGTCGACTTCTATATTTATCTGCTCGGAAAAAGTACAAGGTACAGCGCTTGCGTATTAACTGAAGACGTCAGCTTTAACTTGTGTAGGAATTTGTTTGTGATAATTAATGAAAGAATAAACGGCCCCATCTGGACCGACTGCGAAGTGAACACCTTTCATTAGAGCTACTCGGACATATTATTTAAGATGAACGGATTCCAACTGTCACGTGAAAAGAGGACAAATCGACCCGCTTACTCCAGGTAGTCGTACCGTAAAACAAATCGAACATACATATGGGTACTAATGGAAAGCAAGCTTACTGACTTACTTAGTTGACACTACAGTTCGGGGTGGAACCGGCCTTCAACTAATCAGCATGGTGCTTTGGCTAAAGGCATCCAGTAAAGCACTCCAAGTACATTGAGGTCCCTTTAAACATTTGCGCGCCAGCTAAAGATAGGTCTCTAGTCCGTTGTCCCTTCGGGTAGGACTCTTTGAGCCGAAGGGTTAATATTCATTCAGACGACTGATGCGTACTTTTCTGGCTAAGCTAACATCGCTACATAGCTCGGAGAGTAGTCTATTATATCTCTTCCTCCAATGCCTGACAACGCAAACTAGATCAAAACTCACTCGAAAATCATGCATTCACATGTACCAAAGATATTTTCACCCACCTTCGCTAACGTCCATACTAGGGAGCCATTGAACAAGACTAGAATGATGCGGGTCTTATATAGTCTCGTTTCTTGGTAAGGTAAGTCGAGGTAGACATACCTCAAAGTCACAACTGTCAATTGTGCTTCGTCAATGTTGTGCATTCCTTTGGACGATGACGGTTTTGAGGTTGGCTTTAAGAAAATTGTGCCACTTGCGAGTTTCGCACAATTATCAAAGCTTTTCCATCGTCATTCTACACAATCTGCCGAGTTTGGCAGGGATGCCATCTAGGGATGCTACATGCGGCCTTAAAAGTAATAGAGATACAGTTAGTATCAATTTTCGTGAGCTTTCCTTAAGGTATGCCGTTGTGTGAATATTTGGTCAATTATGGACTAAAACCGCCAATCAGATCGTTGCACAATACGGCAGACAGAGTTTTGTGCATGATGTTAAGGAGCCTAATGCATTTTTGGCTGGCCGAGTTTATAGGCTCTCCTCTTTCATCAAGCACACTTTGCTCCGACCAATTCTTGTTCAGTTAGTGTTTCCTCTCTTAGTTAGTTGGTGTATTTTCCGTACCAAGTCACCTGGCTTGAATATCTCGGCAGATAGTCCGGCAGCCTCTTTTGCTTAAGTTTACTTAATTTTGCTCGGTCGGGCAGAGATTTTGACTGTCGTCACCCATGTTAAATGGTCTGCCTTACAGCGAAGTTTGAGTCGTCCCAATAGTGTGTAGAATTGGCTTAGACAACGAACTAATCCATTATACTCCTTGAATACTCCCTTTACTAAAATTTTTCAATCTTTCTTCGAAGGATGAGTAAACAATTAAGTGATAAAGTGCCGACAGTACCATCCATCACCAACCACACAAGTGCCAATAACTGATGAACTGCCGGACAATTACAGAGGTAATGCTTCGCGCTGTCGTCATCACTTTCGCAGCAAGCGTCGCAGAATGTTGTGTAACTTATGCCTACAACACTAAGATGCTAAGCAAAAGCGTAGTGTACCGTTATAATGACTGCAAGCGGTCTAAAGCTTTTCCTACTGAGAGACAGCAGGAAAGTCGCCTACCTTTTAGAGACGTGGAGTAACGTTCGTTTGGTCTGCCGGCAACCTGGAGAGCCATGCTATCTGCATTTATGTTCATATGAAACCCAACTGTCACCTCAAGCCCTAACCAATGACGGAGGTTTAGGTTACAAGAAAGTCTCCCCAAGTTCACCTATGATCTCAGTTCTCGTGATCTCATTATGACCTAAAATAACAAACAAGACTCAGTGAATCTATCTTTCCGACTGCGCTCAGAGAAGTCTAACATTCTCCAACTACTTAGCTTGGAAGTGTGGTGAGAGGGCTCAGCTAAATGTGTCAGATTATTCCCATCAGGATTGCGTATGTTTCTGCTTGGACGACAGATAAAAGTTTTCCTAATGAGGAGCAAGATCTAACGTTATCGCCTTCCATAAAGGCAACAGCATCGTATCCTGAGTCGGTTCGATCGGTTTTGAAGCCATCCGTGAAGATGCAACTACATTCCTCTTCGGCTCAGCTTCAAGCCAAAACCATTTCTGAGTACAGGAAAAGTACTCGTAGGTTTCGTATTTTCGTAGCAACAGGAGTTCAGAGTCAAAAGACAGTTGGCTCGCAATGTCATCAAACTATGGATTGAGTATCAAGGGAAGAGAGTTTCATCTGTGCATCTAGAGCACCGCCAGACTTAAAAAGGAGTGGCCCACGCTCTTTGGAATCTGGTAAAAGCAAAATTGAGGTACAACTAACAAAATAGATACAATTGGCCTTATCATAGCAGTGTAGATCCAAAGCACCCAAATCCATGTCTTGCTGCGAGTTTATTCACACTGCTAAAAGCCGACAGCGCTTTTGACACGTTCAGTCCAGAGATGTTTGTTATCAAGGATGACACCCAAATACTAGGAGAAACGGATAGTGATGATTTTCTCGTCAATTGAAGCCGATTTCTAATCGTCGACGACATAGTCACTAGACTTGATTCAACCTACATCATCTGCATGTGCCGGAGCCTTAGATAGAACCATTGAAAGCGTTAAACAGTGAGTCGGAGTCGGAACTGAGCCGTGCGGGATAAATTCTGTTTACCACCACCATCACATATTAACCGCAGCCAGTATCTGCAATCAGTGTTCTCTTCGCCAAGAATGGTCTAATCAACGAAAATAGTGATTCCTCTACATGTTGCGTTACCGGTACACCTTCAATGTCGATGAAAATGCCTAACGCGTACTCCTTTTTGTTGATGGCACCTTCAATTCTGCCACCAAATTTGGAACGCAGTCTCACAAGATCTTCCATTTTGTTATCTTAGAGAGAGAAGTAATTTGCAAAATAGTTTCACCCACATGAAGCTTAACCATTTACTCTATGCTTTTCAGCATGAAGGAGATCAGACTGACTAGTCTGAAGCTCTAACGACTATTGTTATTGTTCCCCAGAGGTTCGGTTTGCATACGTGCCAGGCTAACAAACAGCGAAGATTCTTTTCAGAGCGCTTGCCAATAGCTAATCTATTATATACTTGTTCGCTGAATAATTGAATACATACCATCGGTACCAGGCGACTGGACATCAAAGGAATCAACAGCGTGTTTTTAGTGGTCTGATTCGTCACCACAACCGATGGCAGATTCCAACTATAGCATGTTGCCTTGCTTAGCTCACTCATTGGGAAGTGAGTTTCAAGCATGAGATAGAAAATCTCTGTTTTCGACTCCTATACTTCCATCAGATCTTCAGAGTGTTTCCAGTCTGTCTGATTGGTCCTTCTTAAGGACTTTAACAAGCTTGCTGGTTTCACCGAGTATTTCGATCTTTTCGCAAAGGTCTTCTTCGTAAGAGGCATTCCTTAAAATCCCTGAAACCTCGCGCCTAGAATAGCATACATTGGCGGTCGCGATAGTAGCGCACTGACTACAAAATCACGGCTTTGAGCTGGTTCGGGAAGACTCCCGTGTGAACATCGCAGGTGCAATAGTCCGCTCGAGACCTTTGAGGAGTACATTGGGATGCTGACGGCCGGGAAGAGGCTAAAAGAATGTTACCAACGTTGGTTGCTAACTCTATATTGTTGAACCGCGCGGAAATATGCGCAGATGCGCTGTCGAGAACGCGTGGGGTCTCTTCATATCACACGGTCTTCACGGCAGCTTTTATGGTGATTGCGAGAACCGTGCCCGCCGTATTGCTGGCTCCGAAGCGTAGAAAAAAAATTATGTCCCCGACATCCGAACATGATAGCGCAGGACGAATAGAACATTGACGTGCTGGCTGCAGGAATGGGAGGAGGAGGTCGTGGATAGTTGGACACACCGACTCATACCCGTGCTGAGCCAATACTACCTTACACAGTTTCTGTTCAGGTGAAATCATACCTGATCAAGTCAATCAATAATCTAGTACGTTTGCCAGTTCATTACTTTCCGCCATATTTTTTTTTTTTTTCTTAATTGCAAGCTTTACCGGTGTGCGCTCGAGCACATGAAGTTATAATAACAGTATCAGCCAAATCATGGCTTTTTATATCCTCGAACCAGCTAACGAGTAAACTTACTCAACAGATTCTCTCCGGACAGTGGCAGTTCAACGTATATATACACCGGATGGCGGTGTAAGCATCACCCTTATGCGACTATTGCCTTGCAATGGATGTTATCGCCGAGCACATCTTCTTCGGTTGCTCAAGGTGGCATCAGCAGCGGCAGCTGTTGATAGACCGGCTGGATCTAGTAATCACACACCTCGTTCCTGCGAGGTTTTGCTGCGTTGACGCATGAAGCATCCAGTCGGCCGGCCTGCGTGACTCGTCTGCTCGCGCTTAGGTAGAGGTTGTTACGAAGCCGGCGGTGCACAGCTGTGATGAAACACCAGAAGTAAGGATAGCAACATCTAAACTGACACCCAACAAAGCAGCTGGACATGATCAATTCCCGTTATCTTTTCCTCGATTTTAACACAGCATATGACATCATTTAAAGAAATGAGCTATACAGACCCATGTCTACTTTTGGCATCCCTGTCTAGCTCGTCCGTCTGCGCAAAATGACGATTATGAACCCTCGCTGCTCCGTCAAGGTCGGTAACGACTTAACCGAGACCTATGATGTCAAAAAAAGGTTTTAGACAAGGTGACGCACTGTCACGTGACTTCTCACTCACAAGTGAACACTGGAGCTAAAATCTTCCAAAAGTCTATGCAACTACAATACTAATTGGAAGAACTCAGCCGGGTGTCACCGGTGCGTTCGCTAGTATTGAGACGGAGACTGTTAAAATGGGTTAAGCGAAAGACTAAGGAGGCTCTATTCAGATTCAACGAGGAACAATACGAGCTGTACAGCGACATCGACCGAGTCAGAAAACTGCGCATCAGTCGCCTGAGATGGCTAGAACATGTAAAGCGAATGAACAGCAATACTCCGGGCCACGGAGTCTTTGAATCTAAACAGTAGACAAAGACCTCTTTTTAGGTCAACCGACTTGGAGTGCGCAACTGGAGGCAGTTAGCTAAAGATCGGGCTAACAGGAGAGGCTTGTCCGTTGAAGCCCAGGTTTACCCAGAACGGTAGCGCCACCTAAGTATGGAAGGAAGCAAGCATCCCTTGGAAATAACACAGACGACGCTTCTGTCCAAACGCTGTGCGACATCAGTACCGCTGTCCTCCTCCATGTTTCTGACATAATCTTCTTGAAGTCGGATAGCTTTGGTACAACCATGTGGGCATTCTGATCTGGATATTGGATTTTAATCCGAATTTCTTATCCTTGGGCCTCTTGAAGACTGTCCACCACTGCGACATGACCTTGATGACATTATCCTGCACCTGCCTCGGACAGAGTTGAACTACACGCGCTATGCACATTTTTATCTTGATATTGGCTGGGGGTGTTACAACTGGCGACGCACACTGGAGAATTAGGAGGATCCTACGGAAAACACTTCCTGCGTTGGATACTGAGGAAAGTTGACTCAGCAGTGATGTGGTGAAAGGATCTGGAGAAAAGTGAAAAGCAGAAGAGCTGACATGTAGCCAGAGCATTTTAAGAGCCACCTTTCACAATGAGCACCAGGTGAAGAGGACTACCATGGTGACAAATTTGTTTCAACAAAAAACATGTCGCTGTAAGTCAAACCAGAGAACACGTTCTATAGATTTAGGCAGTGTCAAATCAGTTATGAGAGCGACTCCTTCAATGTCATTCTACTTCGTTGTGATATTGCGATTGATTGCAGTTGCTCGATACGCCTTTATGTGGAGCCGGTTAATATTTTCCTGTGCTGCCTTGAGCAGTTTCTAGCGAAGGAGGAGATTGAATACGAGTATTTGCTAGGATTGTGTCGAGAAATTTTTTGGATCACGTTGAACCAGACATCTGGAATGATTTCTTGATGAATGCTCCTTCGATGGGAAGATGTGGCACTAAATCAGGCATAACCGTAGTGCTTTAGAGTAACATCTGGAAAGGGCCATTGAAGAGAAGAAAGGAGAATAAGAATGCAAAATCCCGTTCTGCACTGTCGAAAATGGTTTGTCTTGCAAAAGATCGGATGTCACAGCAAGACAGAGATCAAGAGAGAAAGTTTGTTGTGCGGTTTCTTGGAAAGAACGTCCAGCAGATTATTCACCGCCATCAACAGGCATTGTTGTGTAGAAATGCCGACCTTCTCGAACATCAACGGAATAGTTTTCCAAAGAACTAAGCATAATCTTTGTAGATGGCTTTTTAAAGAACCTCATAGTCGAACATGTCCACCAAAAGGTCGAGGCAGGTCACTGCAAAATCGGTGTTGGTGCAGGGAAATTTACACATGGAATCCGTATTTACTCGTACTTCCAAAAATTCATCCTCGAGTCCATGAACAAGTGCACCATAGGCTACAGATGCTACTCGTATCAAAGATATTGACCTCGCCTCAAGCTGCTTTTTTCGTGTGCCTATTGCCCTCTTATATAAACTTTTCACTCTCTTGCTCAAGATTTGATGGAGAAACTCTGCACTGCAGGGTCACTTTCAGACACTCTTATGTTTTTTTTTTTAGGGAGGAAGTGACTGTTTTGAATTTTTTTTTAAAACAAGCACACCTCTATGATATATTTTTACAGAAATCTATTTTTTTTTTTCACAAATAATTATCAAATCATCATTTTTAGAACAAGTGAGAAAATTTCTACAAATAGCATTCTTTGGTGAGTTTGGCCATGGGAAAAAGTGTCGTCCTTCCATTTCGAGGAATTTCGAGAATTTTCCACTGTAGTAATGCCAAAAATATACTCATGACCAATTTGATTACGAATTTCGGAATCACAGCCATAAATCAGATCCAGATCCGAATCAGAATCCAAATCCGAATCTGAATCTAAATGTGAATGTGAATTCAACCACCTCTGTGTGGAGTGGCGGCCGAACGCTTTGTCTTGCTGGTTGGTCGTTTTGCCTGGCTCCACTCATATCCATCGGCAACATATTTGATATCATAAACTACATTTTCTCGCCCACAAACAATTTCTTTGCAATCGAATATCAAACGGACGCTGCTGAATAAATAAACACAACAACAAAATATTTGAAATAATCAAGACAACAATTCATCACATTGCCGCCTCAAAGGGTCTGTGCCGCCATGTCCGCCGGTTCTGTTACTATGTTGCTCTGTTGTTCTGTAACTTGATTGCGTATTGCGTACTGGGCCTGACCAAGAAATCCATTTCCTTGACTTGAACGGTTTTGTAGATACTCGTACAGATGTAGATACTTGTACTCGCACAAGTACGAGTATCATACGTAGAATAGCTCGCTCTTGAATTTACGCTCTCTCTCTCTTTCATTTCTTTTTGATGTTGGTTAATGTGTGTGTTTGTGTTTCAATTAAAAATAGTTTTATTGCGCACACTATCGCAGGCGATACCATAGAACACCATCTCCATCATCATTAATTCTCGTGAAAATGCGTAAAAAAATGTTCACTACACTGCCCTACTCCATCATGCCCAAACAAATCAACACAAAATCCACAGGCAAAGCCACAGCAACAGCCACAGTCACAGCCACACTTTCATCTTTCGCCATTTTCACGCTGTGCTCCATGATTAATCATGCAACAAATGCACACGCACTCAGTGGAAAGACTGGGCTGGGCCTGACATGGCATGGCATGGTATGGTTTGGCCATAGCTCCACCGCTTTCGGAACCACTAGAATCAGATCATTGACACGTGAAATTGATTTATTCTCTCCAATGCAATGCAATCCGCAATAAAATATCAATTTGCACCGCGAATTGAAACGTTAAAAAGCACATTTGCAGGCCATGCATTCCTACAGTCGTTGCTCAGAGTATAGCATCACTCGAAAGTGATTAAAGAGCAGTGTGACCACAGTGGAAGATGGTATTTTATTCGTAAACACGAGTAGTACAAGGGTGGATCTATAAATACCCGTTTTAGGAATGAAAACGCATGTTGTTCCTGCCACATTTTTAAGCCATTTACAAAATATGATTTGTCAAACTCCTCAAAATAGGCTTCTGTCTCGCCGATGAGCTCCTCATTCGAGCTCAATTTTTTCCTGGGCACCACGTGTTCATATTGATGAACAAAAAAAGTCGCAAGGAGCCAGGTGGATGACAGGATGCGACAGCAACTTGTACCGTAGTTCATGGAATTTGGTCATGGCGGTTCCGGTATGTGGTATACTGCAAGTACAGCGAGGAAATCGAGCCGTACATCCGCTACTACATTCAGAAGTGCGTTCGCTTGTCGGGAACAACATCCTCATCCTCGGCGTTCCCCCTTTGTGGCATAGCAAGTTGTCCAGGCACCTGGGTATAGAAGCCGGCCACGGAGTGAAGCGACGTCATATAATGTAAACCCTCCCAATCGGCCGAGTGAGTTCTTTTCTTTTAATGCGATGATGGAAGAAGTGACATTGAAGTCACACCCGCAAATCTCTACACAATCTGTAGAGCTAACAAGAATATTGACAAATTAATTGACAATAAGCAATGGAGCGAAACACACTTAAAGATCGCGGTATTATTGTTACTGCTTATTTGACAATTTTCTGGAAAGCAGAGTGAATTTCGTCGTCGTCCTGCACCATGTGCGCGAACAATTAAGTGTTTGGCTGAGCGTTTCATACAAACTGAGTCCACTAGAGATGTCGCAAGAAGTGGCGACGTCCGTATTGCTTATTCGACCGAGAATATCACTGCTGTGGCCGATGACGTCCGAGAGAGTGCACAAACATCGGCGAGACAACGATGCAAACAATTTGGCATCAGCAGACGAATTTTGGTGAAAAACTTTAAGATGTCCCCTTATACAGTGCAAACTGTTCACCAATTGCTGCCTGCTGACCGCTAAGTGAGGTTAACTTGCTCACATGCTCTTTTAGAAGAAGAACAGCGAAGAAGACCATTGCCACTTCAGTGGTAATCTGGAATCTGGTTCCGGTAGGACAAAGCAACCATTCACACAGCTCGGGCAACGATGGAGATTTTGAAGCAACAATTTCCATGCCGTGCGATCTCCCGTTTTGGCGATATGAACTTCCTCCTTTAGGGCTATTTGAAATCTCGCGTTTACCACAACAAACCACAAACCTTTCAAGTCTTGATAGCCAACATTGAGGAAGAAATCACCAATTTGGAGCCACATGCTTTGCGAGCAACAATTTAAAATGCCGTAAAACGAGAGCACAAATGTGCATCAATTCAGGAGGTGGTCATTTGACCGCTATCAGTTTTTTCAACTTAATGTCATCAATTTTACACCTTCAAATTAACTTTTCGTAAAAACAAAGCCCAATTTTTTTCATTGCTAACAAAATGGCAGCCAATTTGCATTGTGACATTACTTTTGCCCCACCTTGTATTACAGCAAATGCATTGAGGAGAATTATTATTTCCCGTCGGGGGGTACTTGGAAAAGTGCTAGAAAAAGTTATGGTGGAAAGCCTTCTAGAGAATATGACTGAACCAATGTCTCCTGCCCAATTCGGATTCAGGAAAGGCAAATGCATTGAGGACGCATTGACTTACGTTGAAGACTGCGTCCCAACAAATAGGGATAAGTAGGTCTTAGGCATCTTTATTGACTTTAAAGGTGCTTCGACAGCTTAAGCTAGGAAAGTGTCAGTTGCCAGAAAATTTAGCTTTGGGAAAGCTACTTTTCTGGCAAAAGTGTGTGAGTTTGAATGTTGGGCGTGGAAGGCACCAGGGTTCCATCTATGGTCCATTTATTTGAAACCTAATGATGGATCCTCTTCTGAGGCAGATACGTGAAATGGCATTCATGAAGGTCAGTCTAAAGCTGATCTAGGAAGAATGGGGAGCACGCACCGTATCAGTTTCTAGGGTTGCTCAGACAGACATTTTAAACGGGGCTCATGGATTCGAAGAATGAACGAGCCGCACGCGTTCAACATTCTCATTCGTAACGAAAGTGCAGGAGCTCTTCTCCCTTGGGTCATTTTCCAACGACTGGCGACCGTTTTTAATACATCTGCGATTCCAATATACCAAGGAGGTAATGGATACATGGACGCATTATTATGGTGTTTCCTGGACAGGATGGAAACGCATGCTGGACGTCAAAACAACCTCGGGATTTGTTCACATGCCTGCTGTAAAGATAGCTGTACTAGATGTTGGTGAGACTTTTGAACTGGAGGAGGACCGACGGGACAAAACAAATACATATATGCACGTTCTGTCAACCGGCGGGAACTACATTAACGAGGTGATTCGGAAACTGTTCGAGTGAGTATCCATACTTATTTCAAGTACTCGCGTCGAGATACAGTTTCTGCGGTAGAAAATGGGCGCTGGTCAAACTTACGCGGACAGGATAGCGAACTTGAGAGGTCTGGAACACGTTCTACACCCCACACGATCCGCGGCGACGCGGAAAAAGAAACCAACCCTGACAGAAGTTGAGGAACTGATTACGAGCTACGAGTCGATACAGATGACATCAGAAATATTAAAAGGAAGCAGTACTGCCACAGTGGGCACCGCCGAAGTCAATCAACTAAACCAGAGAAGTGGTCGAGCAAGTAAGGCTAATGATAATTTCGTTACTAGATAATCGTGCCCGGGTTGTTTTATCTACCATCAGCGACGGAGAGACATAAGTAGTGTTTGCTTGTCATCGCTGCGATCAGAGGAGAAGCTTCGAACAAAACCACGCCAACAACCATAGAGCCGCGGACGAAGGTCACCCAACAGGCAGACAAAACATGAATGAAGATCGAGCGTGAGTTTTCGTCAGAAGCATAACCATAATACACAGTACACACTCTATCAGTCTCAAAGAGATAGAGTGTGTGCCATCTGCTCAATGGAAGGACGGAAGATTTTTGTATCACTTAATGCATCAATGAGCATCCGATGATGTTTCAATTGTATACGGAACCCACCTGCTCACTCATATGCCTGGACGAATATCAAAGTTTAGGAAAACCCTATTGTAAGCCGACAAGCCGGGTCCTTGCGTACGGTGATGTAAGGGTGCCGGTGAAGGGGCAGAGAATACCTGTAGTTTACCCTTGTTGGTGATCAACAATGCCCAAGGTGCTAACATACTAGTCGACGCGTTCGACTATAAGGTAAGTTTGAGGAATGAAAAAGTCGTGCGGAAGATCACGACCGACATGAGGAAGCAGTTAGTATCCCAGGTAAAGTTCATATGTGAGAAGCACCAGAACGTTTTCACCCCAGAACTAGGTTGCAGTACGCTGTTTGTGGCACATCTCACACTGAAGCCAGACAGCCAGCCTTAAACATGTCCCAGTACCTTTCGCTCAGAAGTAGGATGTGCGTATGGAGATTGAGCGCTAACGTCGATTGGGCATTCTTCGAAGGGTATAGACGAGCCAATGGGCAGCACCCATAATCATCCTATACCACGAATTCAGGAGCTGTTCCGTAAGTTGCAAGGAGGTTGTTATTTCACTAAGACTGATTTTTCCGATGCCTACCTCCAAATCCCGCTTGATGCAGAGTCAAAAAAATTATGTGTGATCAACATGGAACTCGGGCTCTTCGAGTTCCCCAGAAATGTTTCAGCGATATACGGAACAATTGACGGCCAACTTGGACTTTTGTGCTATATACCTGGATGACCTTCTCGTATCTGGCCTTAACAACATGGAGCACCTAAATAACCTCAAAACACTCTTGGAGCGGTTAGAACGACACGGCTTACGATGCCGACTGGAGAAGTGCCAATTTGCGAAGTCCGAAATGGAGTATGTAGGGCACAACTGGTCCCAACTGGTGCATTTTTGCGACGATTTACAACTAACTTTGGCCAACGATGCATCGTCCCATAGTATTGGAGCATTCGCTTCAAAGACAATAGATGAAGTGCAAAAAAAAAAGTACAGCCAGATGGAGAAAGATGCCCTTTCAATCATCTATGGGGTAGACAAATTTCACCACTACCTTTTTGGGGGCAATTCGAGCTGATCACGGATCACCAACCACTGGTCACCATTATCAGACTCAAAAAAAAAGAAACCCCACACGACAATTCAACGTTTACAATGGTGGGCCATCACCCTTATGGGGTATACGTGCACTATACGTTACCGGACGACAAAAACTCCTCTGGCCAGAGCAACATCTATATGCTTGCTAAAATAGAGAAATTGATCTAGCCAGATTCCAAGGTATCTGACTACATTTCGACAAGCAAGTGGCTTCCCGTGTTGCCCCATGATCGAGAGCTTTCGCCAATTCTTTCTCATATCCCTAGAGGCCCCAGACAAAGGCGTCCTAAACAGAATGGTTTCCGACTTCTGAAAGTTGATTTTCAACTTCCAGTCATCGCAATATCGCTTAATTTTGTCGAAGTCGCGCTGCAAATGCATATTAATGACCTCAATCTTTGGACCTGTTCTGTACGCGATTAAGTCGTCTGCGTACGCTATGGCATGGTGAAGTGAACCTATCAGATCACTTGTGTAAATGTTGAATAGGATCGGCAAATTTACGGCACCTAGTTGCAGACCGTTTTTAATGTTAAATGTTCCAGCAGAAGTCACATCGCCATTCTTCACGATGAACTGTCTACTGGAGAGCATATCAAAAAGAATATACAGCAGTGGTTTACTAATGCCCAACCAGTCCAGCTTGAAAAAGAGTCCCTTTAACCATACGAAACTATATGTTTGTCCTCAACCGACTTAGTCAGGACTCTATTGATCACCTTCTCGAAAATCTTACTGATGTTTAGAAGAAGACTGATCGAGCGGAGATTCGCCGGATTGGAAGTATCTTTATCTCTTTTGGGGATGGGATGTACCACCGCAGTTTTCCAATGCGCTGGATAATGTGCATTATTCATTGCATTATTAAACAGGGTGGTATAAATGTTCACCGCTTCTAGTGGGAGATGTCGAAGCACAATGCTCGGTATTTCATCGGTTCCCACTGATTTCTTACTTCTAAGTGATTCGAAGATCGTTTGGAGCTCTTCCTTCGAAATGAACGGGGGTAGTACTCTATCGTTGGTGATGACATTATTTGCCATATTCTCGTCACTGAACTGGGTGAAACCCGAGCTCTCGAGTCGCCAATTCACAATTTCATTTCGAAGGTAGAAATTGTGCACAAGGACTCGATTCTCCAGATCGTGGTTCATGCCAATGCTGTCATTAGCCTTGTACACTTCCTGGGAAGGCGTTCTTACAGCCTCTACCTTCTCCTGCGGATCCTCGATCACAAAGAAGTTGTCATCATCAACAACCTCATTTGGATCTATTTGTTCGTTGTCCGTCGTTCGGGCGATTTTAACACACGGAAGGTCGTTGCAGTACGTCAATAGTTGCGTTGCGGAATAAGTCTTGGTCGTCAGTGTGTTGGTACCGAGGTATCGTTTTGTCCATTGTTCGTTTGATTGTCTCGTCCATTAGTCTTAGATACCTGTCAATCTCCTCGTTTGACAGATTTCTGTTGGACGGTGGGTAGAGCGAATTCGAGGAGAGTGCTCTAGTCAGTGTTCTGGTGAAGTGTGTCCAACGCACCCTACTATAATTGTAGGAATGCCTTTGAACAAACTCATCCAATTCCGCAATTTCGTTGGGAACAGTCATTTCGGTGCTGAGACCGCAATGGTAACTGTCATACACGAAAGTGCGTAGACAGTTTGTAGTTTGTTGGTTAGTGCATGTCAGTTGTATTCGTGAGGCGAACAGCAGAAGATCCAAGTAGGGGACCCGTGTCTGGGAAACGACGGACTATCTGTCGCTTTAAGCCCGAGTCGATACATTACACTGTGCTGACCCCACCAATTGAATAGTAGGTTCCCTCTAGCATTTGGTGTATTATTTCCCCAATCACTATGTTTGGCGTTGAAATCTCCGCCGATAATAAAATAGTTGTCTTCCAATTCCAGCCTCAGAAATCGAAAAAGCGTATCGAGCTCTGAGATGAATAAGGTGGATTGAGTAGCCTTAGGCGCATAGATAGACTCCATGTACAACCGTTTTCCACTACGGAGAGGGATATACACGATGCATGCTTCCAGCACCTGGAACCTACGTACTACACGACTGAATACTCTTTTAAAACGTATACCTTTTCGTACGAAAATCGCAACGCCTCCTCCCTGAATGGAGTTGGGTCGGTTTCTCCGTTTTCTTAAGCTTAGTTTCGCTAACCAAAAGCACATCAGGGGCTTGGTCTTTAAGCAACTTAAATAGTGCGGCTCGTCGCTCGAACCTTATCAGTGAATTCACATTCACAGCAAGGACCTTCAGGGTTTGCTCCGCCACGACAAAAGGTGCGTTAGGCCAGGCAGCAGCGCGTATACTTGATGCACCCGCGCGGTCTGTTCAGTTAAATGACGTTGGAGCTGAGCCATCTGCCCTTTAGGGCCATGTGAAAGAGCCAACAACCGCCTTGATATCGATGAAATAGAGCCACGAATGTGCGAAAATAGAGGTCATATGGCTGAAATTGTTTTTTTTTTTTATTAATGGCAGACCCTATGTCATAAAAAATACGTTTTTCCTCAATAAATCAAAATCAATCCTCTTATACGAAAACCCTTTATTTTTTCCTTATGGTCACACTGGTTTTTTGAGAGTAGTACTGCTAAATAAGTGCGAATGGACGGAAGTCCCTTCGTTTTGCTTTAGCTGGAGCAGTGCCTCCTTTTGAGTGCTGATTTATATTTTATTTTGCCTCGGGGTGGTTTTAAGGTGTCTTGACACAAAGCACTGCAGGACGGAAACATAAGTGGAAATCGAACACAAATTCGCGCCTCTAAAACTGATTACAACATTCGATTTATGCTCTCTTTGGAGACCGTTGGAGCACACTCGAAGTGCGGTGCGGCAGGAAGATGTGATGGTGATTGCTTTGTGCCAGACGCACAGATACTTTTTTTTTTTTGTTTGAGACCTTTTTATAGCTTGTTCTTTTGAATCGTCTTTGATTGCTTGCTACCCAGTCTTTGAGATTCGAAAGTATACTCTGTGGCATGGTACCTCGTCGTCGCTGTCGTCATCATGATTGTGTTGAGTGGCTTAGCTGGTGTTGGTAAAGTTTTTTTTATGTTCCTCTGCCCTTTTTGGTGGATTTATAGAGTTCTCCATGGGATAGGTTTGAGGTTTCTTTTTTTGTGTTCGTTTCTTCTTATTTAGAGGCATTGCCTCGTTTGTAAGTCGGTTTAGTGTTTTGTTTTGGTTTGCTTTCTTTTTCGAGCAATCGATTGTTTGATTTTTTTGTTTTTTTTTGTTTTATTTCTGACGGTCATTGACGCAGTCTGGAATGATGACAAGAAAATTGTTGCCAATAACATGTTCTCTCGGAAGTCGAACTGATTACCCAAAGAAACGAGTTGATTTGATAATAAAGCAAAGAGAGAAAGATAGCGCATCTTGGAGGAGATACTCGTACATTTCAAACTTTATTCGAAATTGTGAAATCAACAATTTTACTTACAAAGCAAAGCAACGTTTTCTTTTTCATAAACGAGTATGAAACTCAAAATAGAGTTCGTCAGAATAGAGGAACACCAAGAGTTGCAACATGCCATACGCTCGTAATTTTTATTTAATTGAAAAGATCGAACAAGTAAGACAAGACAACAACATTAGTTAATTGTGGGCATTTAAACGTTTTCTGTTGGTCTGACGCAAAAAGTATGGTCCACCGACGATGGCATTGAATCGATCTATGAACGAGTGGCACGCTGACCGCAGGTGGGTTTGTAGTATTTTGAGCCACTCCCAGCGAAGAGATGCTGCTTCTGTGCTCCAACACCCTCCAAACACAGAACTCCATCGGATTAGCATCTGGTGAATTTGCTAGCCATTGTTCGGTCGGAATGAAGTACGGAAGGCCGTTTTCAGTCATTTTTGGTTCATCTTGGCTTTGTGAGGCGGTACGGAGTCTTTCATGAACGTGAATGATGTTTAGCCGGATGGTTTACATTCCCAAAGCTCTAATGCTCCATGCAGCACTCTTTTCGCGATACTTAGATCTGTTAAGCCTGAAAAAATCGGAACAAGAATACCAGTGGAGAGTGACTTTACCACACTGGTCGACATCGTAGCGCTCAAATTCTCATACGATCTCTCTTGCCAAGATGCTGGCAAAAGTAGCAGTGACGGATTTTCATGGAAGCTTGTTTCGCTAGACTCATAATGGCCGTTTAGATATTGGAGACCCTCCTCGGTGACAAGCCCTACGTCCTGTCGAAATCTCCTTAATAGACCAGAAAACTGACAGTGGCTGACACCCAAATATTTACCTTCCTCCTTCTCGCGAAGTCAGCCATATCAATTTTGAGAGGGTTGATCTGCATATTTCACACTTAAGAACAAACAGTCGCTAGTCCTGATTCAAGAATACAGCTGCATTATCTTTATAGCCCCAGTGCTCCATAGAAATCGTCAGGTAGGTAGGTAGGTAGGTAGGTAAGAGTGGCTGTTGGAAATACCACGTGATGACACGTGGATCTATGATCCTCTTACTAATAGAACCAGTTTGAGCTTATAATGAAGGGTAGGAGACTGTTAACGTCTATGTTTTCTAGATGAAGCTTTCTTCTCTGGGTGAAAGCTGGACATACACAGAGTAGGTGGAGGATTGTCTCCTCCTCTTCCTCGTCCATGCAGCTTCTACAGAAATCATTAGTAAAGGCGCCAAGCCTTCTTGCGTGCTTGCCTATGAGGCAGTGTCCAGTGATGACACCTATTATGGCGCTGAGATATTTCCTATTTAAAAGGATCAGACACTTAGAGCGATTCAGATCCAGCTTTGGCCAGATCTGTTTGGTCGCTAGACGTGTTTGCCCAACAGTCCGCCTAAAGTCTGTTCTTTTATTGGCATCCAGCTTTAATGTCAGTCAGCACGTAACGATTGGTATACCTATACTACCCTTTTCCGGTAGAATAGGTAGAGTGGTTCAAATTTTGGCGAGTTCATCGGCTCTACAGTTTCCTGGGATATCTCTGTGGCCCGGCACCCAACAAAGGTGAATGTTGAACTGCTCTGCCATCTCCATGAGAGATTATCGGTATTCAAGCGCGGTTTTAGAATGTAATGAGACCGAGTCCAGGGACTTGATGGCGGCCTGACTATCCGAAAATATGCGGATATCCTGCAGGGCAGAGCTTCTTTAATCGCCAATACTTCCGTCTGGAACACGCTACAGTGATTTGGGAGACAGAAAGAGAGGCTCACCACCACCAACTCCACTATCGGTTTTAGATCCATCTGTGTAGAGATGGATTGACTGTAGTCGCACCTACTTGCCTGCTGAAAATATCTAGGGGTGTCAAATGAAACAGAATGTCTAATGCCACAGAGGGGGTAGACCGCAAGGTTCCACAAGGTTAGGTTTCCGGTTTAGTTTCATGTCGAAAATGAGACCCAGATATTTTGCTGTATCGGAAAATAATAAACTGGTACCGTTTATTGAAGGAGGGTCTATAATTGGAATTTTCTATGTCCTGGACAAGATCAGTTTTATGGAGGTTTATTCCCAATCCACAGCGATCTGCCCAGCAGCGGGTCAATCTATTGAGATTTACTTTAAGGAGTTCTTTAATGGTATTGAGATGGTTTCCTGAGACGGCTATGGCAACGTCATCCGCATAGGCAATCACACTGCTACCACCCGCTTCCAGGTATATCAGTAGATCGTTAACTACTAAGTTCCTGAGAAGGGGAGAGAGGACAGCGCCTTGCGACGTACCTCTGCTGACACATCTTTTAGCAGAAGACTCACAGATTATCCTGCTTTTTAGCATGAAACTGATCAGCTCCCCAAGTGAGCCGTCTACCTGCAGAGTTGACAGCACAGTCGTGATTGCGGATGTGTTGACGTTATTAAAGGCGCCCTCTATGTCCACGAAAGCAACCATTGTGTACTCTTTATATTGTAGGAATCGTTCGATGTGGCTAGTCAGTGAGTGCAGAGCCGTTTCCATCGACTTTCCTTTACAGTAGGCATGTTGAGCCGTTGACAGAAGTCTTGGATCAATTTAACTCGTTTATGGATATCAATCAGTCGTTCTAGAGTTTTCAGAAGGAAAGATGATAGACTTATACGTCTGAAGTCCTTTGGGACAACATGAGAACATTTTCCGGCTTTGGGAATGAATACTTCCCAATACTACTATGCAGCGCCCAGAGCAGTTTGTCTCTCGTAATCAGACCATGAATTTTGGTCCCGGTTGCAGTAGGCCTGTTTGGGCTGCTACTGGCCGCGAGTTGGGAGCTACCTGGAAAATGGGTGTCCTGTAGCAAATTGAGTGATTCATCACTTGAAGTTGTCCAGGAGCCAATGGTTTTTTTCAAACAGCTAGGCATCATAGGATTTGTAGAGAGGATTTTTCTTACCCGCGATGCCTCAGAGGTTTCTGTGATTTGTCACAGAATGACCTCCAGGATTTTCGCTTTGCCTTCCTCAGTTCTTTTTTATATAATTTGAGGGATTCTTTGTAAGAATCCCAGTCAGTCAGTTTTCTACAAGTGTTTCTGAGCAGTCCCAGTACTGATGTCCGCGGCTTTTTCTTGCCTCTAGGTTGAATAAGAGGGCAGGAAGCGGCCATAGCCTGATTGAGAGCCAGAGTAAATTCCTTGACTTTCATGTCAAGGTCATTGGTATCACGCGGGGGACTTGATAGTTCAGAGGATACAGTTCCTCTGTTCCACTCGTATCGCTACAAATGCTCATCAGTACACCCTTAAGTTCCGTACCAATTTAACATGTTTTTCTTCTTAGCTGATACTCATTAGGGCAAATACCTATCGTGGCCGACCTAGCTATGTCACATCTGCTGCGCAGCCATCTATTGATCAAAAGAAGTTGCCTGTGGTACAACACGTACTGTACTTTTGATGACTGCTCCGATTGTCTTCTGACTTTGATCCTATGGACATGCCATCTGGTGCAATGACGCCAGAACTTGTTTTGCTATGAAAGTACAGTCAACTTTCCCTGTGCTCGGAAATGGCTGTGGCCAGTATCTGACCTAGGAAAGGAACCTTCACAGATGGCTCTAAAATCAATCTAGGATGCGGCGCTGGTATCTTTTTGAAGTACGGCAGCATTAGATGTCACTTCTTGTTAGGAAATGTTTGAATATATTGTGAAGAGTCGTTGGAGAAGTCGTTGATTCTTTCTTTCTTTCTTTCTCTCGAGATTCTTTCACAAGCTGATTCGAGAATGCAAGACTTCTCTGCTCGCAGTCAGAAGTTTGAATTTACTGCCAATGAACTTGCAGAGTACAGTTTCTCAGGACCCAAACCTTCGTTGGGATTGCCTGCATTCTCGATTAGACCTTCGATTGGCTGTTGTGTTTCTTGTGGGCAATACAGCAGATTCCATGTCTTTCCAGAGCAAACTTTTAAGTCAAACTTCCTAAGTCACTTAAAGGTCAGCGACGTTCCTGCAGACCCTCAGTAGCATAGTGATGCCACAGCGGGTGACTATGCTTAGACTATCCTAAGTGTTCTAAATAACACAACATTCTGCGACTCCTGGTGTGAGAGTGATGCCGATACCGCGGAGCACTTCCTCTGTGAGTGTCCGAACTACGCTCGCATCAGAGGTAGGTAGTACTCTGCGATAATGTGGTGGGTGTAAGCATTTTATCACTAAAAGCGTTTACTCATGCTCCGGCTGAGAAATTCCTGTAAAAGGAACATAAACGGAGTCCAGTCGCGAGATGTTTATTAAAGAAGATGACAACGTTAAACTTCACTCGCCAGATTCAACCGAATATGTGAATGCAAGGCTTAGACGCAGACGAAAAGCTGAATTTAATGAGTCTTGTCGGGGCCCAACTTCACATTGTGCACACGCGAAATAAGATCGTCAATAATTGTCCCAGCCAGAACCCACAGAAGGATTCTTAGGACTGGAATATGCGTTAAGCCTCGCTATGTACAATACACATCAGGAGAGGTCTCTTGAATGTAGGCAGTCGAACGAGCATCTAAAAATATATTTTCTCTCCTTTAACAGAAAAGAAGTAATAATGGAGTACGGAACATTTCCTCTGCGACTGTCTAGCCTAGAGTGTGTTGTAGTTGGTTCTGTACCAACTTTATCACTCATTTTTACTTAGAAACATCCATACCTTGACCGAAGCCACTGTCTGAAAGGCGGCGGCGTTCGGTGTACTACTATCATCAAAAGCGCTGCACTTTTAATTTCGTAAATCAGCCACATTTCTGCAACTTTATCGTGTTCTATTCGTAACAGACGTACTGAATACCACAAGGCAGGTGCTTCAACCTCGGAATGTGAGAATTAATTTTCTTGTGAAAGATCCGGCACATCACGCATTATTATTGCTTAACATGTGTATTGAAACGTTTCACTCTTTTTAATGAGGCAATCAAGAACGCCTTATGTTTGCCAAATCACGTCCACCACCAACAACAACAACAACAGCAACATTAGCTACAACATCACCAATTTGGGCTTCTTTCAATAAGAGAATGTGAAATTCCAATCAATGCGAGTTGGGTTGTGCAAAGCTGTTTCCCAGGATCACCATCACCATCACCATCACCATCACCATCACCATCACCATCACATTTACATTGCTATTTGCTTCATTATGCGTATTGGCTTGGTTTGGTTTGGGTTTTATTTTAAATCAACAACCCGCAGCACCTAATTGAATGTCAATTCGAATTGTTGTCGAATCGAATCCTATTTGCTCAAGGTTGGGCAAAATATTCGATTGATTCGATTCATTCTGTATGCAGGACATGTATCAACGATCGGAATACGAAATTCCACCACCGCTACCAGTGCCTCGCTGCATCACAATCCATCCGTTAAAGGAACTCTAGACGCTAGGTAGCCCCGAAGGCTTTTTACCATGTGCTGCAGACAATGAATTAATTCAACACAAATCCACACTAAATTGCTGAATGGCTGAATGTGGTTGTGACTATCACTGTCACTGTGGTTGTGGCACTGTGCAGACCAGACCGATTTCCAGGCGTTTGGCATTTTAAAATCGAAAATTTACGCTAATTGCTATGTGAGCAGCAATCCAAAATGACATGGTTAGCAAGATACTTTAATGCGAACGAGATGTGAGTGGTTTTTTTTAATTTTTTTGTTTCTTTTTTATTACCGTTGTTTTTGTTGCTTTCGTAACAATGTAATGCATGTAATTTCGACTCAACATCCTTCGCTTGTTGAGTCCACGCAGGGAATGAGATATGCATCTTGTATGAGTACGAATACCCGTAGTCGTATTCGTATCTTTTCCATTCATTGGATTCCGTGGCTTGTGTCCATCCCACCTTGTTATCGCATTATACTTAAGTTTGCAACTACTCGTATACAGGCTGATGTGAGGATGGTGCTGGTGCTGGTGCTGGTGCATGAACATTAATTTTTACATCGGAGATTATTATAGCACAATGGGGTCGATAAGGGGATCTCCTCTAGAATTCCAATGAATGCAGGCTAGAAACAAAACGAAATGAAGCAGAGTAAGACAATACGTTGGACGAGACGACGCTGCAGGCAGCAACGACGACAACGAAGATGGAGGGAATAATTCATTCAATTTGATCGGGAATGGTCTTACGTACGAGCTTGAGCTCGAGCACTACACTATACTTGTACCCTCACTCTGCTGCCTCCGGAATGGGGCATGCATAGTTGGAGCACGAACCTTCTCAAGGTATCCATCCACTGAGGAGCATCTTATTATTATTATTATCAGTTTTTTTTTGTCTTCTTCTTTACTTTTTCATTTCTCTTTTCTTCTGGGTCTCCAGCTCTTGGGGCTTTTGTTTTGCAAAAATGCAAGTCAGGAATAAGATTGGGTTGCGAACACTGAACAAGATAAAATCACATATTGCAGAGCATGTCTATAGTGTGCCTCCCTTTAGGAGGTGGTAAGGGACGAAATGATAATTTGTTGATGAAAATGTTTTACATGGTTTCATGAATTATTCTGGGCTTATTACGTATTTCTGTTGCTTATTAGATCTAAGCAAGTCTTCGGTTTTCAATGTCACTTCTGTAACACTTGAACACGTGCGAAAGTGTGGGCTATTCTGGTGGTCATCGCAGAAATAATTGGAGATGTCTGCATCAACTCCAGGCTTTCACAGATATTTTTCTCCGTCAGTGCTTACATAGTTCTTTGTTTAACATCGACCTCAATCAGGAGCTTTCTCTGATTAACACGATTTCGAGCCCGCAGTTCAATCACAACACCAACATGACTGAACTTCCTTTCCACTTAAAGACGACATGTAATGGATGTTAAGATAGCCCAGCTATCGAAACCGATGACAAAGTCGCCATATACATAATACAACTCAGTTTGCTACAAAAGTAATCAACTTAAAGCTTTTTAACAGCAATGCTTGGGAGGTTACTGGCGGGAAGGCACTGTCGGAGTCTTCCATGTTAGATCATATGAATATCGACATCAGAATTGCTCTGGTTGAAAAGAAAGAATCTGACACAATTCGAGGAGGACCTCGGTAAGTCCAATCAGTCAAAGCTCTGCCTAAACTTAGAATGAAGCAGCAGGTTTAGGAAACTCTTCAGAATTCGATCGTTACCCTCGCTTAATGTTTTGAACTCACGTATCCACCCGGTAAAACCTTTAGAAAATCGCTCGTTCTAGATCCCAGACTTACAGCGGCTTAGTAGGGAAACAAGGACAACGAACTTCGAATCTTCATATGCAATGTTAGGTCCCTTAATAGGCCACGTGCAGGCCAACAACTAGAGGAGACTCGGACTGCTGCAAATCAGATGTTGCCGACATCCAAAAAGTGCGATGTGATGGGCCGGACAAAAGGAGGATGAAAAACTGAGACATTTACCAAGGCGATTGTTATCATCGGATTTGCAGCTAGAGGCAGACTTAGGTAAGAAGTCTTGAGTTTCCGGCATGTTAACGAGTGCCTCGTCACAATCCATATTAAGGCTAAATTCGATAACATTAGCCTTATATGCGCGCACGCCCCCATAGAGGAGAAAGATGACGATACCAAAGATGGTTTCTACAAGCTCTTGGACAAGACTTACGAGCGGTGCCCTAGCTATGACATTAAAATCGTCCTCGGCGACTTTAGTGCTACGCAAGAAAGAGAGGGCATCTTTGCTAGTACTGTCAGAAAGTATAGCCTGCACGACACCACCTCCGATAACGGATTCAGACTAATTGACTTTGTGGCAGGGCGAAATATTATCGTAGCTAGCCCGTGGTTCCCGCATCGCGATATTCATAAGGGGACTTGGAAAACTCCTGATCAATCAACCGTCAACCAGATTGACCACATTGTTGTCGACACAGGCACTAATCCAGTATTATGGATGTCCGAATATTCCGAGGGGCCAACATCGATTCGGACCACTACCTTGTTGTACAGCAGCGCCAAGGTACAGTTGCGAATACCCCAAACACCACAAAGGCAAGTTAATACTGTGAGGAAGTTTAACGCCGAACGGCTACAATCGCAAGATTATACTTCTCTCGAGTCTTAAAATGTCCCATGCCGCATCGAATATCAAAGACCTGTGGCAACATTACCAAAAAGCCATCAGAGATGCCGCCGAGTGCCGACAAGCACAAGCATCTGAGCAAGATGCATACAAAGCGGCGCTGCATAGAAGGACTAAAGCTGCTTACGAGTTCTACGAGCAGAAGAGGAGAGACGAACACCGGCTTCTCGGGAAGAAAAAGAACGAGCGTCAAGGATATTGAGAGGTGGTACTACAGGGATGAGATTCGGAAGTTTTACCAAAAGTAAGAAAAATATGCGAAGCCTGTAGAGATGAACAATGAAACATAGTAGTAGAGTCGCAGTCGATTCTGAGGATTTGGAAAGAGGCAGAATGAACCTTTCAACCTAGACGAAGTAGCCCAACAATTCCGTCCACCCGTCCTGGATGAAGTGAAGATGGCCATATGTACTCAACAAAGCTACTGGAGCGGACGGCCTGACTGCCGAGCTCTTCGAAACGGCAGACGATGACTTGGTAAGGAGCATGCACCAACTCATCCGTAAAACATGTTCGGACGAAGTATGTCCGCTGAATGGAACCTCAGCATTGTTTGTCCCATCCTCAAGAAAGGTGACCCTATGAACTGCGCCAAGTATAGAGGCATCAGTCTTCTTAACATCGCCTACAAAATTCTATCTGCCGTGTGTGTGAACGTATGAAGCCGTTCGTGAACAACTTGATTGGTCCATATCGGTCCATATCACACTACGGCAGATCTTGGAAAAGATCCATGAACTCCAAATCGATACACACCACCTGTCCATCGATTTTAAGGCCGCATATGACAGTATTTACAGAGACGAGGTGTACAGAGCAATGTCTAGTTTTGTGCAGGATGACGATGGAGAATGCTCGCTGCTGCATCAAGGTCGGTAAAGAACTCAACGAGAAATTTGGTGTCAAAGAAGAATTTAGAAAAGGCGATGCGATGTCATGCAATTTTTTCACTCTTGAAAGAATAGGTCAAAACTCACGCGCCAACACAAGAAGCACAATCTTTCAAAAGTCCGTCACTCGCATGACACACCGTTGGTATTGTCATAATCGGAAGAAAGCAGCTTGATGTCAGCGGCGCTCTCGCACGCATTGAGACGGAAGTGGCGAAGATGGGTTTAACGATCAACGAGGGCAAGACCAAGTATAAGATGTTAACAAGAAAGGACAACCAAGACCGACGTCTCGGACAGAACTTCACCCTCGACAGACAACGACACCAGCGCTGAGATCGAACGAAGAGTAACTCTTGTCAATCGCTGTTTCTTTGAGAAGGCAATTGACTAGCAAAACCCTCTCTAGAACAACAAAAGTGCTATATAGGACCTTAATAATCCCAGTTTGTCTGAGAGGATAATTCTGATGGGGTCAAAAGAGTGAAATTCCAACGACTTAGGTGGCTGAGTCATGTACTCGTAAAGCGGATTTACACCAATGCTGATGTCCAAAAAGTCTTAGTATTCGCCCCTGAGAGACAACGCAGTAGGGGAAGACTGTGGCTCAGGTGACGCATGCAAGTGGAAGGGGACCTTAACCAGCTTAGCGTGCGAAACTGGAGTTAGCTAACTAAAGATCGAGCTGGCTGAAGGACCAACCCGGACACTTTAAGTAAGGAAAGAGTAGGTAAGCCGGCCAACTTTTTAACAGCTCCTAACTGAGCCTAATTTAGGCGACTGCCATCTTTACAGATTGACGCAAAAAAATATAAGCTTCTTATAGTATTGAGTAAGGATCGATATACTCGGTAAAACCAGCAAGCCGCACAAAGTTCTAACCACTCAGCAAATCTGATGTCACCTACATTAAGCTGAAAGCAGAGACTCTTTATCTTATGGTCAAGACTCACCATAAGATAAGGTAACCTGATTGCTACCCACTCACAATCAGCTCTTATAACTAAAGCTGTAGCTAGTAGCTGTCTTCGGTTGTGATGACGGATAAGGTCATCAAATACGCTGTTGCTTATATCGATGGCTTCAAGTTTCCTGGCACCGATAGCATATATCCAAAGACCAGCTGTTAGCAACTCTTTTACTTGTCGAACCCCTGGCGAACAGTGACCACCGCTAGCCAAGGACTTCATTCCAATTACCCTGACTTCCTTCCATAAGATGGTCAAGCTCATGTGCGCAAAATTTCAGAACCCTGCTGCTGGTTCACTCACAACTTAACGCTCTCAATTTTTCTAACGTCTTCCCTCAAGAGGTTTTTGGTTTCTTTTGTTTTGTACCCTTAAATGTTTGCACACATCGTGGGCGAAGGAAACTTAGGGAGGAAGAAAAGAGAACTACCGATGTACATTGGTCTTAAATGTCTGCAATTTATAACCGGTAGGAAATAGAGAGTTCGGCAAGGCATTCCATAAACGAATTGTAAAGCTTAGGAACGATTGACGATATTTCAGAGTGCGTCCGATATTGGGCTTAAGTGTGATCTTTACACCAGTAGAAATCCCCGCCATCTGGGAGTATATTTTTTTTTGAAAATTGCAAAGCAGAGTATAAGGATGGATGGATGAGTCTGGAAGCAGTGTCTGTCGTGGGACTATACTTGACACTAGCAACCCAGAAAAGCCTGCTTATATGAAAACCTTGAAATGTCCGTATATTGACGGGTAATTCCGGAATAGAGTGAGAAAAATATTCATCATACAGTGTCACGTGCCGCTTACAACTTATCACCAAACAGTGACATCATGGCAGGGATGGGAATCCTTATGGTCAATGTGATAGGTGTACACGATCTCAAAGACCGATTTCCTCAATTTGGAATGCCAATTGCTTTGGCATCGAAAGCACAATGTTTGAGGACCGATGTTGCCACATAATTATCTGGACCTCATCTTATACGCAGCGAACGTCGAATTAGACAGACCAAATTAATCGATGATTTAGAAGTTATATTTCCAACCTTTGAACCAGATAGGGAGCCACCAACATAATAGAGCACGACCACCATAATATGGTGACTTTTTAAGAACGCATACCTACTGCATTCGTTTGCAGCTCCCGTGGCAACATACTACCCCTTAATCGTAGAAGACTGGCCCACCTCGAGATCCTGCATTAAACTAGAAATTCAGTGGCTAACTCAGCTTGAAATTCGGTCCCACCAATTTAAAAACACTGTTCCCTTCACATATAGTCAGGCCTCACCGATAGTATTAATTCATCTACAACATTCTTGAACTAGTTTCCAGGAAACACCGCTTTTGAAGGTAACGAAACGGCAAATGAACTGGCCAGGCGGGGGTTAGTCTCTGGCGACACACAGACAAACAGAAACCGTCTGTCAACGTATACCAAAATTTGCTTACGCTAGACTCCCAATGCTGTCATAGATTACCAACTCGGCCATATCAAGAAAAATGTGACTCAGTTATAACTAAGTAAGAATAACATAAGTACCATGCAGTTCAAGACAAAATGTTGCTAGAGTCATATCCATAACCAAAGCCCTTGCAGCCAAGCTAGGTCAACGAATACAAACGACCGAATATTCGCAAATTTTGACATTTCACTTTATTTTCATTTAGTAGCAGCGACCTGCGAATACAAAAAATAAATATTTCAGGTTAAATTCGCCGCAATGTTTTAGTCAGATTGGGTTCCACACTTGTGGAATGCGAGTAAAATTTGACAGTTCACAAAGAACATTAGCTTATTCGAGGAGAAATAAATGAATCGTTGATTTCTTCGCAAAAACTAATTGAATTTGAGTTTTTTTTTTTATTAATCCACCGATAAATTAAGCTCTGTGCTTTTGGAATAGTAAAATTCTCATTTGTCTGTCTTTGAATGTACTAAAACTGTGAATGGACCTCAAAACCTTCTGTCGTAGCTGCAAAGATGTTAACGAGAAAGAATGTCTTACCGACTTTCATTGCAAGTGTCCGGTTGTAGCGAAGACCAGGCACAGAATTATCTACTAAAAGGATCGGACAACTAATCCTTTTCCTAAACACCGCTGAATGGACTTGCAGACACCCAAGTATACCTGTTGTGGTAGCAAAATGACACAACAAGATCTAATTGTCTCTTAAGAACTTCTACTTACATTCCATTAAAGGCAGGAACCATCAATATACATAGATCTAAGTACACAACTAGAGATCTGTGGAAATGCTTTCCAAAACAAAGGACAAAGATGAAGCAGAAATCCGAGGTGAAGAAATCGCAGCACAGGATCGATGAGCATTTGTCAAGCAAAGTTTAAATTGCAGCCGTAGTACAGCAGTGCAGAGATCTAAAAAATAGCGTGTCATGAAGGGACGATAGTTAAGTTATCAAAGCATGGCAACCTCTTGACTAGCGAGGTATCCGACTACTGCCAAATATTGCCGAAGAAATGCCAGCACAGGATCAAAGAGCACATGCTCCAAACAAAAGACTACACTATCGTTGCAAAACAACCGGGCCTCCGCTTAGGCTCGCCTATATGAACCGCTCTCATGTTATTACAGAGTAATATACCAACTGCAGGTCTCTGATTGACTGAGTTTAAGAAGACTGAATCGTGATTTCATAGGTAAAACTTGTTCAGGATAGCCATTCTTGTCAAGTTGTTCAAAGTGTCATGTTTTACACAAAAGTATTGTGTCTCATTAAAGATGAGAAATTTTAAAGATATCTCCCCGGTAATTGTGCAACTTCACCAGTTAATCCAAAACCTTTCGAATCCATCGCGGAACTCTAGATTGCTGGACATAGAAAAAGAAGGTCAAAGAAGTTGACCATTTTTCGTATGTTGAAAACTCGGTCTCGGTTGATGCTGACATGGAACTCGATCCGTCAATGAAGAAGGCATCCGATATGCTGTCCAAAGTCTAAAAAGCATTGCTTTCAGCACTAAGTTGCTGCTGTTTTGCTCAAATGTTGCGTCAATTCTCCTATATGGGTACGGTAAGTGGCAAAAGCCACCACAATCCGTACACCGTATGCCAAAAATCGAACAGATTCACATGAGATCAGGAAAAGAAAACAGAGAAATGCACATTAGCCCAATAGAGAATTGCTAAGCTAGCGGAGGCAATCTTCGAAATTTCCGGTCATCAATTCCGGAATCCAAAACTTTTTCTAATTTTTTTTCTGTCGAAACAGAGCTCTAACGCAAACAAATCCTTGTACTCTTTACAGCAGGATGCTGTGTCACTTTTGCCTAGAACGCTTAGGTACTTAGCAAAGGCGAAAGACCCTGTTACAAGGAAATTCGTTGATCTTTTAATCACTTCAATAAGCATTCGCTTTGTCCAACACCAACTTTTACTGTAATACCATCTGCAGTAATGTACACAAAAAACTCCAAAACGTCAATGAAAACCCTAGCCGACGACGTAGGCAGTCCTAACGGAGGTTCGGGAGCTGAGAAACTCTCTTAGGAGCCTTGTCTTGCAAGTTCTTGTGATCCTATTTTGACCTGGAACCCTGACAAAACTTAGTCAATTCAACATTCCGATAGAATTCAACAAGCCATGCATTCTCGAACTAGTTTGGAAGTGGTGAAAGGGATCAGCAAAGTATCAGACACTTCCCCTCGTCCATCGGTTTTTCACAATAAAGGTACCTATTTGCTGTCAGAGTTGCGTATATCTCCGCTAGGTTACGAGGCGTGAAATCTAACTTTGTCGTCTTCCAAAAATACACCACTACTGCACCCTTTCCTGGCGCAGATTAAGGTCGAAAATATTTCTTAGGACAAACAAAGTCGATTTCATACTTTCGCAGCAACATGGGCTCTGGTGTCATTGACCAGAGTCGACAGATATGATATGAAGAGGAGAGAGATTCGTCAATGGCCGTAGAGCAAAGTCAGACAGCAATGCAATGACCGTTCTTTGGAGTCCGCTAAAATCAACAGAGGCGTATTAAAGTTAAAGTTTGTTCCACCAAACCACTGAAGCGCAGGATATATGTATTTGCGCCTTCCCCGGTAATATCCTTTACACTGCCAGGAAGTCGACAACATCTTGGAGGTTTTCGACGCGACCCGTTTAGTTTGTTATTCAGGATGACCCAAAACACTTAGCTTCGTTGGAAGAATGGAAGATGATGCCTTGTAGCCCTAGCTGAATCGGCTTCCTTCTTCTCATCTAATACATCAATCGTCGATAGAGAAATCTTTCGACGGTCGAGTCGTTTGTTTATACTTCAAATTCGGCACACAACTTGCGTAGTCATAAGTTGTACCACTGCCGAGGACTTGAAAATCCTCAGCTCACAAACCCCACCCAATACCAGCAAAAAAAAAATCTGCTGATGATAAAATTCTCTAACAGACTGACTGCTCTCAATCGATTCTCACCTTCTTCTTTCATCAAGTTCAACTGGAATAAGCCTTCAAGAATTTTGCTAACATTTTACGCCCACAAGAAAAGTCTTAAACAGTTTTCCTCCTCAAAAAGAACCGCTTAAAATAGATCAAGAGAAAAAGAAGAAAGAAAAGCAAAATAAAGAACATGAAACACACAACTCAAAAGGGCCAAATAACCGACATTAAAAAAGAGGACGACTCCGCTGTGATAAAATATGCGGCAGTGGTAGCAACACGCCGCCGTTTTGTGTGTTTTAGGTGAGTGTGATTGTGTGATAAACTCTTCTGCACTCACTTTAAGAGCACACGCTTCAATGAAGGATTTAAATTGCTAAAGGACCTCCCTGCATCTCCACCTACACATAAGACACAATCTACAGTGCCTCCATACGATACCACCCTGAGTTCAGGCACCATCAATACCAGTACCAGTACCAGAACAAGCAGCAGTAGCAGCAGCGGCAGTAGCATCCATTCACATCAGATCCAACACCAATGCCGCCGCCGCACTTCTCTTTTGTGACTCAGTAGGCTCTGTTTTTGTGCCACGATGCCGCAATACTCCATCAGGACCACGAGGGCGAATCATCATACTACCACTACTAGTACTACTAACACTACTATGTACTGCCGCCTCACCATCCAACCACTACTATTGCCATGTTATGCCACTGCTAAGCCTGATATTTCTGCATGCCACCGCCACTGCTCCTGCTGAGACTGTTTCTCTCAACCGAGAGCTTAATATTCCCACTATAAATTTATTTCTATACTACAACGGGATGTTAGAGCTGCTGCTGGAGCTGTTGTCGCCTCCATTGATGGTACTGGAATTGGTACTGGTACTGTTCCACTACTGCTGCTCTGGTGCACTTCTGCGACATCATAATGAAAAAAATTAGTGCGCTCCTGTGTATAGTAAGAGAGACTTCAAAGGACTCGTTTACTTTTCTTCTCTGCTTTTTTCGGTAAGTAATTTTTCAGTAAACATTGATTTTTTTTTTCTTTATATACATATGTAGATATACATACATACATATATATCCGTATCCTCCTTCCCGTGTCGCCGTTTTTTCAGTTGCAATTCCTTGCAGTAGCAGCAGTATAGCATCCTGGCATACTTCACCTCGTCTGAGCTTAGAGAAAAACAACTTGGCACAACGCTTTGTAGTATCACTCAGTGAGACCTACATACTCGTACATATGTATGTACGTACTCGTATTCGTCCTTAATGGGTGAATTTGATGTCAAAGCCATGGAAAAGTGTTAAAAGAACGACAACGACTACAACTACGACTACGACTACGACTACGACTAGGACGTCGCCTACGGGCGTCGGCTGTCGGTTGTCGGTTGTCGGTTGTCGGTTGTCGGTATTCGCTGCCGGCTGTTGTTCGGTGTTGGTGCTCCACAAAGCACATCCTCGACATCCTTTTTGCCAAGTTTTAATATTGTGGGTATCGATTTTCAATCGACTTACAACGAACTTGACGACAACGGCTGCCACGTCAACGACAGCGACAACTGCAGATGCTGGTAAAAGAGAGGTGCAAACTCTTCTTATAAACGTTCCCTCAATCAAAAGCTAGGACAAGTGCAAATGGAAGGACACTAAAGGATATTATTACTTTGCAGTACCCCTTTAATTAAAAGTTCGAGTAATGGAAAACGGATGTGTTGAATTTTGATGGGAGATTTGTGTTTTTTTTTTTTTTTTTTTAATCCTTTAGCGATGTAGATTATACTTCAACGTTAGATGGCAAATAGCCGTTGGATAAATGTCCTTTGAGATCGTGTGTTATTTGTTTATTTTTTATTTTTTAATATAAAGACGGTGTATGAATAGTTTTACTTTGCACCCAAGTGTGGGAATACTCTGAATGGGGATGTGGCCAGAAGGACATGCAACGACCAAGTGATTCAAAGAAACTGGGCAATGCAAATGGATTTTTGTTTGTCTACTATGGAAAGTCTTGTCATTTTAAAGGTTAATCAGGGCTTTCGTAACCTTGTCTATGCAAAGTCTAACTGGTGGAAAAAGATGACCCAGCAATAGAGGGTTTGTAAAGACGTATTTTTTTTTTTTTGTTCATCAAGACAGAGTTAACTCTTAGCGATTGAAGAATCCTTTCGGCCTGTGAAGGATCGCCAACCCAATGCTGCATGCATGCATATAGAAACTACACAAATTGCACGCTAGTAATGAGCTGTGAATGAGAGTTCATTTTAAGGATGAGCAAGCTTCGACCACAACATGGTGTTTTGTCGGCACATTTTGGACTCATGTCCAACAGCATGTGGATGTAAGAATACTTTTTTTTTTTTTTTTATAATGAGCGCGCGCTCAAGGGGTTTGAGTACCCTTAAGGTGATTGTACACAGCGCGGGCAAAGGAAATTTAGGGAGGAAGAAAAGAGAGGTACCGATGTACATTGTTTTTAAATGTTTGCAAGTTATAACGACCAGGAAATACAGAGATCGGCAGGGCATTCCATAAGCGAGTTGTACGGCTTAGGAACGAATCACGATGTTTTAGAGTACGTCCGTAAGTGGGCTTGAGGTATACTGATGAGCGTTCATAGCGAGACGGGTGTTACGGTTGAAAGTTTGAATGGGCGGAATGCTACTGGCGATTTCAGTGGAGCACTGGTGGTGGAAATAGCGATAAAACAAAGTGAGACAGAAGACATTACGTCGGTGTTCGAGCGTGTCAATTGATTGACTGATATTAGTATCTTCAATAAGTTTTATTGCACGGTTTTGAATCCTATTTAGCAGGTGCAGAGATGTTTTAGGAGCACCTGACCAGATGTGGGCATTGTACTCCAATTTTGGGCGGATGAATGCCTTATATATTGAGACCAGATCAGAGGGGGTAAAATATTTCTTACATCGCTTGAGGAAACCTAGACATTTCGCAGCATTTTTGGCGATATCAAATATGTGGTCATTATAACGTAAGTTGTCATTGACACACATACCGAGAATGGAAAGTTTTTCGGTTTCGACGATGCAAGTGCCATTCATAGATAATGGCTGGGTGTTTAAATTTCGCTTTAAAGACAGCAGACAGCATTGTGTTTTGGAAGCATTAAATTCCACTCTATTGATAGTTCCCCAATTGATTATGCTGTTGATATCGGAATTTAATGAGCTTAGCATACGCTGCCGTTCTCGTACTACAGCCGAAGAGCAGGGCCGTGAGTCCGGGAACGAATATGAAAAGCAGAGAGTACTGTCATCAGCAAAGGAATATATTGGATTAGAAGTAGCAGACAAGAGATCGTTAATGAAAATTAAAAAGAGTGTCGGTGACAGAACAGAGCCCTGGGGCACACCAGCATTTATTTTGTGAATATCAGACTTGAAACCGTCCAAGACAACTTGCTTTGAAGGTTCCGAAAGGTAATTACTAATCCATTGAAGAAGAGAGTCGTCGATCCCAAATGCACGCATTTTCGACAAAAGAGCTTGATGCCAAACTCTGTCAAATGCCTTAGAAATATCAAGTGCAACTATCTTGCTTTCGCCAGATTAATGTACGCTTTGGTTCCACTTTTCGGTGAGAAAATCAAATCACCCGTGGAGGCCATTGAGAAATTTTCGTGTTTCGAGATATTTCATGAGCTGACGATTTATCAGCGTTTCCATGACCTTGGAAAGAAGGGACGTAAGTGCAATGGGTCTGTAGGAGGAGAGAGAAGATGATTCGCCTTTTTTAGGGACGGGCTGGAAGAATGCTGTTTTCCATCTGCTCGGGAAGAGTCCTAAAGTGTAGGATTGATGAAAAAACTTACGCAGTGGTTTTGCCAGCGAGGAAGAACACCTCTTCAGAAGAAGGGGAGATATACCATCTGGACCAGCGGAATTACTCTTGCTACTATAAGAGTGCGAAAGTAGATTCGTCCCATTGAAGATTCAACGCACTCAAGTGTAGGCGGAGACAAAGCACAATCTGGGAGTGTTGAGCTGGCCGCAAAGTGTGTAGCAAGCAGATTGGCCTTGTCTAAAGAGCTGGGAGCTGGAATGTCATTGTGAATGAGCGTTGGGATGGAGGATGAGGCAGAGTTTCTGATGATTTTGACAAACGACCAACAATTTGTACTGCCTTTGGGACTTTGCAGTATTTTTGCCTCAGTTTTTGGTCGTATAGGAATTTCACACGCTTAAGAAAGACGTTGCAGTCATTTCTGGCTCGTTTGAACTTTTTTCGGTTTTCCTCTGTCGGGTTGGTCTTGTAGGACCGAAAAAACATTTCTCTAACCCTGACGGCCTCTTTACAGCTCGAGTCGTACCATGCCTTTTCTTTTGGTTTGATACTCTTCATCCGATGAGGAATAAAGGATCTCATTCCAAAGAGAATGGTGTCTGTGATCATATCAGCAGCGGCATCCACGTCCACATCACGACCAGTTAAAATTCCTAAAGAAGCTGTTAAGACCGCTCCAGTTGGCTTTCTCGTATTGCCATACGGTTCTTTTAGGAATTTTTTCTCTAACTGTGTGGTCGGTGTACGAGAAATTAGCTGATATGACACAATGGTCCGACGAGCCTAGAGGGGAGAGCACATCAATGGTGTACTTATCAGGGTGAGAAGTTAAAAACAAGTCCAGAGTGTTGGCGGTATGACTATCAACGTCTGGTATTCGCGTGGGCTCATTTACAAGCTGCGTTAGGTTGTTTTCCGCAGCGAAGATCTCAACACACCGTCCTTCGGGTGTTGTCTGTCCAGAATGTCGAAGCCACCCAGAATTGTGTATATTGAAGTCGCCCGTAATAACGATTTCAGTATGAGGATACAGGCATACAATTCTTTGAATGGAGTCAGACAGCGCATCAAACTCGTTAAAGGTTGAATTGCTGTCCAGTTTGGGGCTTCTATAAATAAAGCAGTAGTGTATAATTTGCTTACGAAGATGGAATTTTAACCACATGAAGTTGAATTCCGGATTGGAACATGGATCACATTGTGGTGGAGTTTGGTAAGCTACATCATTACGCACATAAATGGCGAGACCGCGATGAGAGAAGAATAATGGCACTAGTTCGTAGCCAAGTAGCTTCAGATCAGAATGATCTGAGAGGTGTGGGCCGGGATCTACCTGTGTTTCACTAAGTGCCAAAACAGCTGGTCTGTACTTACAGACGTGGACGTACGCAGAGAAGTGATTACTTTTTAGCCCGCGTATATTGGCTACGTCTACCCTGAATTCCCTAGTCATAATCACAGACAAACACAGAAAACACAAACACCGACGATACTAAGCAAGGCTGCGAAGTGGAAATTCTGACGTTGGCTTACCGAATCAAATTGTTGTAGGTGTTATGCCCTTACAACAATATGAAACAGTGCACCAACAAAATTTTCACTCACAACCCCGCTATCCATCAGTTGTTACATACACTCAGCCACTGCCCGTACCGTATGGTAAAACAGTAACGGCAGTGACTGAGTGCAAGCAACAGTACTTCGACTAGGAGCGGGTGAGGTGGGATACCCGCACTGTGTGATATTATGCTTTTCAGTCACTGCACTTTTTTTTGCATACTCGACGGCGATCGACTCGGTACTTGACATATGGAACTCGTGAAGTGGATGTTCCTAGCATTTAAACCCATTTTCTTACACAGAGAGAAGACCACATATCTGTTCGCCACAGTCCGCAACCATAATCCTCTTAAAACTAAGGTTAGTACGAATATAAGAAGATTCCTACTTGTGGCTTATTTTTTTGGTATTCCACTTGGGATGCCCAGGATCAGGAGCCTGATTCCCTCACATCCTTTTATTTTCTCCGCGTCACTTGCAGTCATTTGTCATCTGTGTTTTATGCTAGACTTTATATAAAAATATACAAATTATTTGAGAATAGGTAGTGACATTTGTATTTTAAGTAAAAATAGTGTTAAATGGCACTGCGTATTGTAATAATAATTAATAATTAATAAGTAATAATTCAAAGGTAAAAACAGCGAAACAATTATTATTATAACATTTTATTCGTTATCGCCGTCTGACAAAAGCAAGTGCAAGAGCATTGTTAACACCAGAAAGATCATGTTCATTGTCTTCTTGGTCCATTTGTTCAATCTCGACAATAGAATTGGCAGTCGCAACACCAGCTGCAGAGGTTTTATGAACAAACTCGGTTATCAGTCGCTGTGTTCCTGTTTTGACTAATCCCCTATATAATTCTCTGTAAGAGGCCAATAACAACATTAGATCACGTTGAAAACTTTTAACCTCGCTCCTCATTAGGATCATGTGTTGTAAAATATTATTATTATTAAAATTTTATTAAATTGTAAGTAAATTACAAACTTAATAATTACTTAAACTAGAGTTAGCTGCCAGGGCCTACAACTAGGTAATTAGAATAAAGAGGAGAAAAAAAACAATTAGATACAGTTTTCGAGTTTAAGAGAGGTAATAATCTTATAGATATAGACAATATTTTTAGTATTTACATTGGATAGGAGAAAACTTAAACTATGGTTGGAAATAGATTTGCTGACTGATGAAGCTTTGCTGCAGGAGAGTAGGTGGGTCATCGTAAGAGTAGTTCTTTCTTCGCAAAGATGGCATACTGGGGGTAGTTCTTTATTGAAAATATGTTGGTGTATCAGATATGTGTGTCCAAGTCTGAGTCTCGTATATATTTTTATTTTCTTTTGGGAGACATTATTGGGATAAATCGGTTTGACACCGTTAGGATTAAAGTTTTTGTAGGTATGGTTATAACCTTCCCAAGCAATTTTCCTTCTGTATTTAAAATTAATGAGGATGAAGTCTTTAATGTCTTTTTTGCTATACTGGTAGAACATTAATAAGGGTTCATTAACTGCAGATTTCGCTGCCTTGTCAGCAGCCTCGTTGCCTTTGATCCCTATATGGCTGGGAATCCAAACAATTTTTAATGTTGCACTATTTGCTATAAGAAGGTCCCGTATTGTGCCGACGATTGTAATGGAGGAGGAAATGTTTTTAATAGCAGATAAGCTGTCGGAGAATATAATCGTCTTTTTCTTTTTTGAATATTCTATTGCTTTGAATATAGCAAAAGCTTCTGCAGTGAAAACGGAGTAAAAATTTGGAAGAAGACCTTTGGATAGAATTGAACCTTTTTGGTCGACAACTGCAAATGACACATGGTTTTTTGTTTTAGAAGCATCAGTAAAAATCAGGTTCCAGCCAAGGGATTTGTAGTTGTTTGCGATGCTAAGGAATAAGGGTTTGTATGTGTTGTCATTAGTACTTGATTTACTATAACTGCTTAGATCCGTAATTATAGTGTGCTCAGGAAGGTTCCATGGGGGTTGAGAGTACCTTATTTGTTTATTTATATGGATCGGAATATTTAAATCCTTAGCGGAAGTAAGAGCATTGTATAGACTTGATTTGCGTTTTTGCGTTCTTCTACGAATTAATGACCTTTTCACATCATAATGGATAGGTGATGTAATTTTTTTTAATTTTTTAATTTTTCGTGGGGGCTAACGCCCCCATTTATTATGCTTAATACAAGCTTAAAAACTAAGACTTAAACTAATACTAGGGTTTAAAGCTAAGGATGGTGAAGGAGATCGAATTTGAGGGAAAGTGTGCTGCGATTAAAATCGAAAACGGAAAGGTTGGAGTTTACCTTACGCAGCATAAAGATAGATAAAAGAGACGGGTGGAACGTAGATTACGAGGGTTAGTGTTAAAGAAAATGGAGTTGCAAAGAGGCATGCAATCGACGGAGCCTGAGAGGAGTCGGTGAATGAACAAAATGTCTGCTGCGTCCCTTCGTTCCTCAAGGGTATTCAGGTTAATGATTTTGAGACGGTCTCGATAGGGAGGTAAGATTAGAGGATCGTTCCAAGGTAGACCTCGAAGAGCAAAGCGAAGAAAACGACGCTGGATCCTCTCAATACGAGATACATGAACTCGTTGAAAGGGACACCACGCTTGGCTAGCGTACTCGAGAAGGGGGCGAACGTAAGTGATGTATAGTGATCTAGTCACGTACGGGTTGCAGAATTCTTTGGACCATCTTTTAACGAAGCCGAGTGATGAGTTTGCTTTAGAAATTATCTCATCAATATGCGAGCGGAAATTAAGCTGCCTGTCGCATAATATACCAAGGTCGCGGATAGATTCAACAAGGGGTATAGGTTGGCCGTCGAGATGGTAAATTCGTTGAGGAGACTTCTTGCACTTACGTGAGAAAGTAATCGATTGACATTTGGAGACATTGAGCTCTAAGCAGTTCTTGATGCACCAGGTGGAAAAACTATTTAGATCTATTTGAAGGAGGGTGGAGTCTTGTTGTGAGGAAATGGGTTTAAAAAATTTGGTATCGTCAGCATAGAGAGAAAGTGTTGAGTGTTGAATGAGCCTTTGAAGGTCGTTAATAGTTAGGATGAAGAGGAGTGGACCTAGGTGACTACCTTGAGGAACACCTGAAGTGGCCAAGAAAGGGGCCGATAGGACAGATCTGAAACGAACATTATAAAAACGATTATCCAGGTAAGAAGATATCCATTTAAGCAAAATGGGTTCAAAGCCCAGGACGGACAATTTGAACAGGATTAGTTTATGAGATATCTTGTCAAAAGCTTTACTGAAATCAGTTGTTATAACGTCAACTTCTTTACCATTTTCTAAGGCTGAGAGAACAGAGGACACGAATTCTACGAGGTTAGTGGTAGTTGATCTACCCTTCAGAAAGCCGTGTTGATTGGGGGAAATAAAAGATTTACACTGAAAGCTTAAGGCTTCATGCAAAATACTTTCGAGGAGTTTGGGTATATGGGAAAGTTTAGCTATAGGGCGGTAATTAGTGACTTCACTCTTTAATCCCTTTTTGTGTATGGGTGTTATGAAAGAGGACTTCCATATCTGTGGAAATTCACCTTGAGAGAGCGATAATCGGAAGAGATTAGCAAGGGGGCGTGAAAGAGTTGAGGAACACTTTTTAAGAAATATGGATGGAAGGCCATCTGGGCCGGGTAAGTATTCATCATTAAGTTGTTGTAATTTGTTTTCTATTACTGTATGATCAAAGCTATGAGAAATAGTGGGGCCAATAGGGAAGTTAAGTAGGTATTTGAAATAAGAGGATCCGGTACGAAGGAATTATCGGCAGAAGATTGCTTAAAAAAAGTAGCAAAAAAGTTAGCTATGGTATGCGGATCAGTTGATGATATATTTTCGTATGAGAGGGATGAAGGAAAACCGTCGAATTTTTTTTTTGTAATTAACGAATTGGTAGAAAGACTTAGGATCATTTGTAAGCCTTGATTGCGCACTATCAAAGTATCGCTGATAGAGAAACTTATAGAGCTGGGCGAATTGAAGGTATGACCCGAGATAGTTTGAATAGTCAACAAAGGAGTTGGACCGGAGGAAAACTGTCCATAATTTGTTTCTTTTGCTACGTAAAGAGCGAAGTTTAAAATTATACCACGGGGGGCTCGTAGAAGAGGTCCTATTACGCGAAAAGGGGACATAGAGAGAAATAGAATTAAGTAATTCTCTGTAAAAAATAGAGAGACCACTTTTTAGGGGCATATTGGCGAAATCAAAAGAACACTTACTAAGATATGCGTTAATTTTGCGGAAATTCGCTTTATGAAAGTCGTAAGAAGTGGTAGCTGCAGATGGGGTGGGGCGGAAAGTAGAGTGGTGGAAAAGAGAAAGAAGAAGTGGTGGGTGAAAGTTATCAATGGTCGATAGTGAAAGGGGACAGAGCGAGACAGAGGAGTTTATGGGGTCAGTGGTGAAAATGAGGTCTAATTGCCTTCCCATATAGTTGGAGACTCCACTAACTTGGCATCAGCTAGAGTCTGTGAGCTCATCCAAGAAGAGACATTCTTTACTCGAGACAGGGTAAGCGATAAAAAAAGATGCAGCTGAGGTAGATTGAAATCGCCAAATACGATGATATCATCGAGAGGATCAGATAAGTTAATTATTTGATCAATTGCATCGATAGCGAGTTGGTAGCATTCGATTGGTTGGGCCGGTAGGATGTAAAAACACATAATGTACAGGGACCTGCAGGGGAGTGTTATCTTTATTGAAACGTAGTCAAGTTTAGAGGAAGTAGAAGCAGCGATTGGTGAAGAGTTTAGGTCATTGCGGACGGCCAGTAGGACACCTCGACACGGAGCATCATCATTTGGGCGGGTAAGATCGTCGTCTCGGAAAACATTGAAACTAGGGGGGAATAATTCCTGATTCTTTATATCGGGAATTAGATTAGTTTCGGTCAGAGCGTAGACCTCAAATGGGAGAGCGTGAGATTGGCGCAAGACGGCACGGGTCTTAGATCGCAGTCCTCTTACGTTTTGATAGTAAAAGGTAAGAGGAAGGTTATTACGAGAGGGCGTAGGAGTGGATGGTCGAAACACTGGCAATGGTAGCACGTTAGGGACGAACAAATTTGTCGTTGTCAGCTCTGCTTCGTTGGAGGTGTGAGATCCTTTTTGAGTGCACATAGTTACCGAAAGCAGCAAGGTCGTCTGAGACTTTTTGCGGAGACATATTAAAAATCTCGTGGAACTTGATGTATAAGTTCCTTAGACTTGTAAGGTCAGTAGGGAGACCTTCCTGCTGTATTGACACCATGACGCTTGTTTTAGTTTTCCCCTCATAACAAACTGAGTCTGATTTGTCATGCAGATATGCTAGAAGGAGACGTATATTCTCGTACGTCTTTTTTTCTCTAAGCCTAGAAAGTGCATAACGACATTCTGTTGAGCCAAAAGTTTGTTGGGTTATTTTAACTGTGGGAGGCAGAAGGGGGTCAAAAATGGGGCAGGTGGACGAAGATTTTGAAGGCGATGCAGGGGTGATTGAAGGGGCATTAGACACATGTTCATGTGAGGGATTTATAACATGGGACCTAACGAAATTGGGATATTTAGCTCCGGTTTTAAGGTCAAAATTAGAGAAAGAAGTGTTAGTGGGGGCACGTGCAGAGGGGTTAGGTATTTCCGAGGGGTTATTGTGAGCGGTTGGTGCTAATTTGAAAGAGACGCGTTGACGCGGTGGCTTGGGTGGAACGGAGGCTGCAGGTGCAATATAATTAGAGGACCGATGAAGTCGGTTCGGGATGTGAGTGGGAGGGGCGAAATTGGGGAATATATTAGTTTTAAATCTCCAATTAGAGTCAGAATTGGAACGGGAGTTGGAAACGGTTTTCGGTACAGAGTCAGGTTTGCTACGGTTTGGGACGGATTTCGGTATTTTATTAGAGTCCGGTTTGGGATGGGAGTTGGAATCGGAATTAGGTAACTTAGATTTAAGCTTCTTTTTATCCTGTTTCTTGGTAGGTGTTTCGATCCATTTACAGATGCGCATCTTTCCAACGTTGAAATTAGTACCAGCAGGGTTTTTAAATAACCATTCGTATCTAGCAGGGAGGTCGAATTTAAAGCTTCGATTACCTTTGTGGTGAGATGGCAGGAACATTTCACATTTGCTGATGGTGATGCCGTATTTGTCTGCGAAGAATTTCGTGATCCAAGAAATATCAGCGTTTACGGGGGTGCCTTTGATGAAGAATGTACTCATATCGGTTTCAATTTTTTCCAGACTACGCCTCCATTCGGAAGGTGTCCATGTAGTACCAAAATGTTTGATTAGCTTGCGTGGGGCGGCGATGGGAGGAGTTGACAGTGAAACAGTTTCGGTCTCCTGGATTGAAGTGGCAGCGGGAGAAGTTGTAGATTTAATTAACCGTGGTGGACGAGGAGGTGGTGGTAAAAGTGGGTCGACTTCGGTTTCCAGTAATTCAGCCAGAATTGATGTATTGTAGTGGACATTCTGATGGTGTTGTGTGTGGAATGGTAAATCGTCAATTTTGCTGCTTACCGTTTCGATATGATTCTCAATATCGAAAATGGTTGATTGTGCGGCAGCTAGATCGTCACCAACACCGTTGATTCTGTCAAAGATTACTTCGAGCATTGGATCAGGCTGCATTAGAGATGGATGGTTCTTTGAGGTAGATTGAAATTGAGTCTCAAGATCTTCACGCAGGTTATTTATCGATTCGCACAATTTAAGGTTAGAGATGTTTTGGGCGGAACAAACTGCTTTGAGATCATTGATCGCAGTTTTCATCTCGACCAGACTTGCAGATTGTTCGTCGATGTTGGTGAGCTTGGACTTAATTATATCGGTTGAGGACAGAATCGAGTTGCCTAATTCATCAGCATATCTGACACTACTTTCTAAGTTGGACTGATTCGTCGTTATCATTTTTGTGAGATTTTTTTGGAATGAGTCATTAGAGTCACTGAGGCACTTTATAGCAAGCAACACGTGCGAAAGCGAGATTATCTTGCACTCATCACAAAAGAATAGGAGGTTGTCAGAGAAGTCTTTGATGTATACACTATTCCTTTTATTTAATCCGACACAAATTGCATGGAATGATTTTCCACAGATGCCCTTGCAAGTGACAAAGTCAGCATTGACATCAAAGATTGGACAGTTAGTAATTCCGCAAGACATGACAAATTTATCAAATGAAAACAAAAAGGTAAACAAAGAACTTTAAGCACTGTTATGCACTGCAAGTGAAATTCAGCAAAATCGGAAAATTGGTCAACACTTGGGGGGTAATGCACTAAATATATGCGGAACCGATATCAGAAGTAGAGATATGGAAGGGGAAGAAATAAATAATATTTGAAAGTTTGGTGTGGAGCGAAACCAAAACACGTCCGAACACGACGAGAATTTTTGTACAATGTATGTGGGGAGTTGATTTTTTGAATGATGTTGGAAGTAAGGTGGTCGAATCTCTCAGTCAAATGGGGAAGTCCTGCTTCAGTAAGTAAATTCTTGATGGGAGTAGAGCGAAGAGCTTTCATACTTGTCCTGATGGCAGCGTGGTAGGGTGTTGAAATTAATTGAAAAGAAGATTTAGAGCATCTACCATATATTGGAAGACCATAGTCAATTTTTGAAAGAATAAATGATTTTATAATATTTACAAGGGTATTTATATTGGCTCTACTATTTTTGGAAGATAGATACTTAATTAGATTTACCCTGGCAGTAAGATTTTTTTTAATGTATCTACAATGGTTTTTGAAATTATATTTAGAATCAAAAATAAGTCCAAGGACAATTTGTATGTTTACGTTATTTAAACTTAATTTAATACTTTTATTACATGAATGTTTTTTACAAATGTGAAAAATTACAGATTTTGAATAAGAAATCGAAGCACCTGAGTATTCACACCACCTTAGCAAAGCCTCGCCAATGTGGGAGAAGGTATCAGCCACCGCTATTAGATCTTTACATTTTGAAAAAATAATAAGATCGTCGGCGTAGAGTGTGTGCTCTACCTTTCGAAAATTATCAATTATTATACTGATTTCGTTAAACGCTATGGCAAATAAAACGACAGATAGTGATGATCCCTGTGGGATACCATTTTTCAGTCTGTGGATGTTCGAGTAGATGTTGCGATGCACATGAAAGATTTTATGAACCCAAAAATTTTAGGGCCAATTCTCCATTTTAATAGTTGGTTTAATACAACGTGTACACCAATCCTATCAAAGGCTTTAACAAAGTCTAAATTTAAGATGGAGACGTGGCTTCTCTCAGATAGCGTTAAAGACACAAAGTGGTCAAGATGAATGAGGGCATCTTGAGTGGAGATACCTGTTTTAAAGGCAATTTGTCTATTGTCAAGTAGTCTCTCTTTTGTGCGAAACCAAACAAGGCGTTTGGCGATGATCTTTTCCAAAATTTTGCTAGTACATGAAAGAAGGGAGATAGGACAATAACTGGAGTTGGAGGAAGGATCTTTGTTTGGTTTAAGAATTGGGATGATATTGGCAACTTTCCATGAGTGAGGAATTGTGCCTGAGTTCAAAATATTGTTATACAGTGATAATAAGCGTTGTTTTAAAATAGGGGGGGGGGGGAGTTTTTTAACATGGGATAGGATATTCGATCGAAGCCAGGTGTTTTGCCTTTTACTTGGTTCAAACAGGCTGCGAGTTCTATCATATTGATACTGGATTCGATCGAAATAGCGGAAGGAGTGGGATTAAAGGAAGTGTTTGGGGTGTTAAGGATTTTATATTTTTCGAAGCTAAATTTTGAACTGAATTTAGAGCCCTCAGCAAGCTGTTCGACTATCTCTGTTGGACTGGTAATTACTGTAGTGTTTGTTTTTATAATTTTGATGGTGTTAGGAGTAAAAGTGCCAGCTAATTTTTTGATGTCAGCCCAAAGTTTTTGCGACGTGCTGTTAGGATTTATGTTGGCAGTAAATTTTTTGAAGCAGGCCCTTTTTTCAGCCTGGATTGTTTTTTTGAATTTAGCGTTCAGCTGGCGATAAAGGATGAGGTTAGGATTAGTGGGGGATTTTTTAAAAGTGTACCAAGCCTTTTGTTTTTCTTTGCGAAGACCACTAATTTCTTCATTCTACCAGGGAACTGTTTTTCTATGAAATTTGTCGCTTGTTTGAGGAATAGTAAGGTTGGCGGCAGTGCGTAAGGATTTGTGGATAAAGGCAGATTCTTTGTTGATGTTGGGCGATACTATCTTGGTAAGAATTCGTTTGACAGAGTGGAACAGAAAAGATCCCAGTTAGCTCTGTCGAGCAGGAATTTTTGTAAAATACGTTCCCCCCAGTTTATTGGCCAAGTCAAGACCCTCTTTAATTGCACGCGTATTTAGAACGGGTTCATCTTCAGCATCATCGCTTATTTCGTCGGAATCAGGGTTCTCACGGGTACACTCTATTACTTCATCTTCGCTAATAGCTTCTCCACCAATCAAATCCTTCTCCACCAATTTCCTGCACCAGAGTTATGATGTTGGGAGATTCTGTTGTGTTGGGAAGGGTGGTATCCGTGCTTTTAACACATTCTGGCCAAACAGCTTTCCAACATTTATTCAAAGTTGATGGTCTTACTTAATTTAGCTTGATTGATGCAATCCATGATTGAAAATTGTTTCCACACATCAATGACTGTTAGTGTTCTTTCGCGTTGTAGTTTGTGCAAAATGTATTGAAATGATTGCTTTACGTAATAAGTTTTAAATGCTGCAATTATTCCTTGGTCTAGCGGTTGTATTATAGATGTTGTGTTTGGTGGAAGAAAACAAAATTGCATATTTTCATGTTCCAAGACCGGATGGCCAGATGTATTGTCTAAAATCAATAGAACCTTAAATTCAAACATTTATTGAACTGTTCAATAAAAATGTGAGTGGTCACCCAGGCTTTTTTATTTGCCATCCAGTGAATTGGTAATTTACTGATATCCACACCTTTCATTGACCGTGGCTTCAGGGATCGATTAATCAGCAGTGGTTTCAACATACGATCCCCTGAAGCATTGGAGCAAAACAAAAAGGTCACACGATCCTTAGCTACCTTAAAACCACTGGCATTTTTTTACAATTTGGCCACATAGGTTCTACTTGGCCTTCTTTTCCAGAAAAGGCCAGTTTCATCTGCATTCCAAACTTGATCAGGACTGTAGCCTCCATCTTTAAGTATCAAATCAAGTTTTTGAGGAAATTCGTTTGCAGCCGTTTCATCTGCAGATGTAATCTCACCTTTAATTTTAACATTATGAAATGTATGTCTTTTGAGAAACCAGTCATCCAACCCGTGCTTGCAGAAACTTCAAACTTTCTATTTGACTGAGCTGAAGTGCCTGGCTCCAAGTCCTGGATGCGTTTATACAATTTTATTGCTGTTTGTTTAATAGCATTTCCATCAACTGGTATTCTTTTCTGCGAGTTATTTTCCACCATATTAAAACAGTTTTTTCCATTTTCTCAGTAATGGCATCTCTAGTGTATGATGAAGTTTTAGAACTTATGTTGGTGCCAGAAATTACTGAGTTCCTAATTGCGGCTTCGTTTTTTTTATTTTTTATTGTTCTTATAGTAGCCTCGTGCACTTCAAAATGCTTACCAACCGCCGTTCCGCCCTGACCTGTTGCAAGACGATCTAAAATTGTAATTTTAGTTTCCAGAGAAATGGTCTTCCTTTTACCGGTTTTTGTTATTGAGGCCATTTTGCCAGGACTGCCAAAAATGTAAGTTGTTAAAAATAAAGAAAAAAAAAATTCAAAACTGTTACTTACAATCTATGAATGTAATAACTTTTCAGTAAAAGTAACAAATTACACTTCCACAAATAAACACCAAAGAGATATGTACTTTCCACGAATAAAACTTAACTCCAAATGCAAACAAAACCAATTCCTTATTGAGCTTACGAGTACATATGTAAATTAGGGGAAACCCCGAATTTAGAATTGTTTGCCGTTACATTCGTGTAAAAACAGAACTGGGTGTATTTTAGATTTACTGCTAATAATAAGCCTGTGATTGGCAAACCATAATCTTAATAAGTGGATGTCATGGCTTATATCAGCTAGCAAATCTAACGGACTAACTGAGCAGAAACCAATTGCACTAATTTTTCCCTTGAATGGCAGCTTACACAAAGAGTTTATATATAAGGAACAAAATTGGCCCTAATACGGATCCCTGGGGAACACCTACATTGGAAGCTTGCGTGATACTAAAATTATTTCCAATTTTGTCTTTTTGTGTTCTGTCTTTTAGGTAAGACACACACAAATTGAAGACATTTCCACTAAAGCCCACAGTTTGTAGTTTATTCAACAGGACGTTGTGATTTACCATGTCAAAAGCTTTTATTATGTCAAGAAAGAGTTCACAACCAAAATTTTTCGTCATCCAGTCCTTTGTATATAAGGGAGCAGAAGTCTAAAAGAGCATCCTCAGTGGAAAGACTTTCTCTAAAGCCAAACTGCATAGGGCTAAAGAAGCACATTCTGTTGAGGTAGGATACAATTCTTTTCTTCATTGCTTTCTCGAACATTTCAAAAACTCGGGGAAAACTACAGATGTAATACTCAAGTTACATACTCGTAGATATACTAAGATATCAACAATGTTCAACGCAGTTCTTTTAAGCATAATGTTGGAGATTCTATCTACACCACACGAGTGAGAGTTCTTTAAGGAATATAATATTTAAAAGCTCAAAACCCGTTAAAGGCTCAAAAAAACACGCTATTCCTGTGAGTTACAGACCACTCAGAATTGGTGCAACAGTGACAAGGTTGAAACAAATTCAAAGATGCAGATGGAATTCCTATTGAAGCAAAGTAATGACTAAATTCATTGGCTACACTCGTAGGATCTGTATCATCTATATTACCATTATTTAGTACTTAGTTACCTCATTATATCCTGGATGCCACAAATGGAGCGAAATAACCACGGATACATTGACTGCCAGGTGCCGTTAACTGATGAAGACATAGTAAGACAAGTAATGAATCAGCAGGACAGGCTGTGTCTGCTTTAAATACTTGCTTAGAATGAGCTTATTACGTAAAATAAGGTAAAGGGTTTTCCAATAGGAACTTGACAACTTTGAATTTAATTTGTGAACGCACTCTTTCACTAATCATCAAACTGTCACTGTCGATTTATTCAGTAAACTCAACATTTTCATCATGGTAAGGTACACGAACAAATAACGTCTGCAAGTTATAAAAATTTTCTACCGAAATTCGGAGTCGATGACTGCAACTTTAAGAGCGTTAACTCCAATTTTCGATCGCAATTCTCGCCCTAGTAGACAGGCAATAACAAGTTTAGTGCAAAAATTTGAGTCTACATATTCGTTGTGTGATGTTGCCGTGTCAGTGAGACAACAGGTTGGTCGAAGTGTCGAAAATATCGCTGGCGTCCGTAGCAAAGGATCCAAATAAATCAATTTCACGGCGTTCTCAAGAATTGGGCATCGCTCAGACCACATTATGGCGTATTTTGCGTAAGGATCTTGGTTTACACCCATATAAGATGGACCATTTGAAGTGACGTACGTTCTCCGATTGGGTTCTGGAGAAGATGCGCCAAGATGATGAATTTCATCGCAAAATCATCTTCTGTGACGAAGCTCATTTTTGGTTCAATGGGTTCGTCAATAAGCAAAATATGCGTTATTGGTCGGGTGAAAATCCACAGTTGCTGTGAATGGTCAGCGTTATCGCGCCATGAACACCGATTATTTTTGGCCCGAATTGGAAGATATGGGCTTGGACGACATATGGTCTCAACAGGATGGTGCCACAAGCCACACAGCACACGCTACAATCGATTTATTGAAGAGTAAGTATGTTTATCTCAAGAAATGGGACAGTCGATTGGCCGCCTCGTTCGTGCGATTTAACGCCGCTTGACTATTTTATATGGGACGACGTTGGAAGAGCTCAGAGCCAACATTGAAGCGAAATAATAGCGGCCGTTTCGGCCGAAATGTGTGGCCGAGTCGTTGAAAATTGGGTCCAACGAATCGACCGATGCAAACGTGCCCGCGGTGGCCATATGAACGAAGTCGAGTTCCATTCATAAATGTTTTGATTGTACTTCAAGCCGATAATAAAGTTTTTGAAATATCTCAAATGGTTTGCGTTTTATTTAAAAAAAATTTGTGAAGTCCTTATTGGAAAACCCGATAAAACTTTCACTTAATTTTTCGCATATTTTAAATGTAGGCCTCTCCAAATTTGTTTCAAGACCCGCGCAATTTTTTTCCCTTAAGCCTCCGCTTCATTAAAGATCATATATTTTCTTTTGGATTCGCATCAGTACTGTGGGACGGCCAATCTAACTTCTCTATACCATTTTCCTCTGTCCAACATGTGCAGAGGCGACTCCGGTGTTTTGGATCGTTATCCATACAGTATATGGTATAATTTTATCATGAATTGTGCATCGAGATTTTGTGCGAATACTATTAACTTTCCGAATCCTTTGGCTGAGAAGCATCTATAAACATGAACTTTTCCTGGATTTTTTACGGCGGGTTGCAGAAAATTTGCATCTTTCTTTGTCAAGGATTTCCTCCCGTAATTATAAACAAAAAAAGGATTACCCGTCTGTAAATATGATCCAATCCCGGTCTAAATTCTGCGTTGGTCAAATTAGCCTCTTTTCAATATGTTTTTGGATCAGTAGCGGTTTAGGTTTGATACTCCTGTTTTTGATGCCAGATTCTCCCCATACGGCGTCGTATTGTGTTGCTGGACACTTTAAGTCCTTTTCTGGATAGTTTTGCTTTTGCGTTCCTCATAGTAATTTGTTTGCTCTACCTTACCCATCATCGACATTACCGCATTCCGTATACCCCTTTATCCACTTTCTCATAAATGCCTCTGATGTTTTTAAATAATGTTTGTAAATACTCGTAAATCTTTCGACGTTTCCGTAATACGAGGATAGTCCCAGAAGTGCCCGACCTGACGTATAGATGGCCGTAGTTGTTTAAAAAGAATGACAATTGTAGAAAGTACCAACCTTATAAAGCTTGTTTAGTATTTGTTCGGCAACCATCAATAGTGAACGCTCTCAATGAATTTTTAAATTGGAAAAAATTGGTCACCCTTATGTGATACAATACTTTTACTTGAAAGGCTTCAATCCAACCAACATCAAAACGGAAGTGGGGAGTTTGCTCCTTCGTTTACAGCAATAAAATATTGGGTGGCAGAGTTTACGACTTGCCAAGACGAACATCGCAGTGGTCGATCAAATGAGGTGAACTCACCAGAAAAGTTGAAAAATGTCCACAAAATGGTATTGGATGACCGTTGATTGGAAGTGCGTGAACTAACAGATATGGCGCTGTACATCGCATGTTGACTGAAAAATAAGAAAGCTGTGCGCAAGATGGATGCCGCAATTACTCACAATTGAACACAAACAGCGTCCTGAGGATGTTTCAATTGAGTGTTTGCGTCGATTCATAACCATGGATGAAACATGGGTCCATCACTTCACACCCGAGACGAAGGAACAGTCAAAACAATGGACTCAAAGTGGAGAATCGGCTACAAAGCAGGCGAAGACAGTTCTATCTGGAGGCTAGGTCATGGCGTAAATTTTTTGGTATGCGCGTGGGATAGCTTTCATTTATTATCTTCAGAAAATAAAAACAACAAACGGTCTATATTATGCGAACTTACTGCAGCGTTTCAAAGATAAAATCAAGAAAAAACGGCCGCATTTGGCGAAGAAAAAAAAGTTTTGTTTCATCAAGACAATGCACCAGTTCACTCATTCGTCATCGCGATGGATAAAATCAATGATCTAAACTTCGAATTGTCACCAGTAAAGAGATGGAGTCTGCGGTTGATGGCTATATAAAGGAGCTCGACGATTCCCACTATAAACAGGGTATTGAAGTGTATTGAACGAAAATACCCAATTTTTTTGTGTTTTCTTTGTTAGGTCGGGTACTTCTTGGACTAGCCTCGTAACTTCGACTTTCTTCGCATTTCTAGAAGTTTTCGTTTTTGACGTGTGTCCCTTTTTATTGCATGTGTAACTTGTTCAGGACAAGTTGATGGACTGTTGACTTGATGCCCACACCTATAACATGATGACGACTTTGATTTTCGACTGTGAAGTTAAAACTGAAGTACGACTATGTCCGTCCAATTTCGGCCTACACCCATATAAGCTTTAGCTGGTGCAGGAACTGAATCCAGGAGACCACGGCGGTTAGTGCTCTTGAGCCGAATTGACCCTTATTTTTAACAAAAAATTGTGTTTGGTGGCATGCCTACTTATGGCTCAATGCGTTTATGAAGACGCAAAAGAGTTATTCAAGAGTAGTCATCGGTTCTTTATTTACGTCATTTGTTCTTCGAAAATATGGATGACATTAAACCGGATGATATGTTGTTCCAGCAAGATGGCGCTACGTACCATACTGCCAATGAAACCATTGACTTACTGGGGACTCGATTCAACGACAACATTATATTATTGATGCCATTGATGTCTATTGATGATTTGATGCCAATCGATTTCTCGTTTTGTGGTTACATTCGTAGTACTGTACTGGTCTTGGAACCCTGCAATAATATTGACAATCCACTGAGTATCTAGCAAAATTTGAAGTTATCCTGAAGAACTACCATCACAGATTTCAATTCCTCAAAATCATTTATTTGGATCTTTTCGTGTTTTTCCTATGTACGGGCAGGAGTCGAACCCGTCTATTTGACGAAGCAATGGAAAGTTTCAACCGTTCCTCCTCTATAACATGCAATGATGAATGGAGCACTCTCCTTAATTTTCACTGTTTAGCAAGAATACCATGCAGGAGAAACAGTTCTAAATCTCCTCACTGTTTCGTATTTTGCATGAATCACAGTCTATGCGCCTTTCATTTCTGATTTCAGTCTGTTGCAAGTTTTCAGCTGCAGAAGGCAATGATTACAGAATCGTAAAAACCCCCAAAGTTATTACAACACAGTTTTCTGTCTAACTCGTGCTATCGAATTTTGTGGTTTCTATTCGGCTGACTAATATTTGCTTAGCCTGCTACCGAACCTCTATCGGTTTAGATAAGTAAATTCCAAACCAATGTGTGGGAGCGCTTTGCAATCACTGCCATTTCGTCATTGCATTGTTTGTTGTGTATACTTCTATTGTATTTAGATGCAACGTGTGTTGTTCCCTGCTAGAATATCGACAAGGGCAGAATAATAAATTTGTGAAAATTGTTGTCGCCTGAAAGATGCATCAATTGATATCGTGCTAATTACCGCCTATTATTCCTTTAATGTTACACCTTGTTTCAGCAGTTAAGATCTACCAATCACTGGCATTCGCATTAGCAATTTATGAGACAAACTTTTGAAATAACACAAAACCGATGTTTATTTTAAAATTAATTTTCACAGGACTATTGTACAATGTGCGCATTGGAAATTTATATTCATTCCGCTAAAATTTGTAAGTGTTTGTGGAGAAGTAGCCGTTTTTTGGATAATGATAATGCAGAGGGCATAAACGATCAGAGCAACGAAGCCGCCAATGCAATACCTACAAACTTAATACAAACATACTACTTCTTACTACTACTCAACTAACCAATCTCTCCAGATTGTCCGATTCTTAGCAAACTGCCTTCAGTTTCGCACGCCGATTTGGCTGGAGTCTGCAACTACCTCGCTAACTGCGCCAGCCACCTTAGACGTGTTCTTATTCTGCTACTTCGTCCCTCTGGATTTTAAGATATTTTGGGCAGGAGCATTTCATTTTTTTTCTTTTATAATTTGCGCGCGCTCAAGGGATTTATGTACCCTTAAAATGTTTGCACACGCGCTGTGTGTAGGCGAAGGAAAATCAGGGAGGGTGGAAAGAGAGGTACCGGTGAACGCTGGTTTTAAATGTTTGAAGGTTATAATGACCAGGAAATACAGAGATCGGCAGGGCATTCCATAAGCGAGTTGTACGGCTTAGGAACGAATCACGATATTTTAGAGTACGTCCGAAAGTGGGCTTGAGGGTATACTGAGGAGCATTCATAGCGAGACGGGTGTTACGATTAAAAGTTTGAAGGGGCGGAATGCTACTGGCGATTTCAGTGGAGCACTGGTGGTGGAAATAGCGATAAAACAGAGTGAGACACAAGACATTACATCGGTGTTCGAGGGTGTCCATTGTTTGAGTGATATTAGTATCACATATGAGTTTTATCGCACGGGTTTGAATCCTATCTAGCAGGTGCAGAGATGTTTTGGAAGCACCCGACCAGATGTGGGTATTGTACTCCAATTTCGGGCGGATAGATCTTAATGCTTAAATTTCGCTTTAACGACAGTAAACAGCATTGTGTTTTGGAAGCATTAAATGCTACTCTGTTAGTGGTTCCCCAATTAGTTATCCTGTTAATATCGGAATTTAATGAGCTTAACATACTCTGGCGTTCCCGTTCTACAGCCGAAGTGCAGGGACGTGAATCAGGGAACGAATATGAAAAGCAGAGAGTGCTGTCGTCAGCAAAGGAATGTATTGGATTAGAAGTAGCAGACAAGAGATCGTTGATGAAAATTAAAAAGAGTGTCGGAGACAGAACAGAGCCCTGTAGCACACCAAAATTTATTTTGAGACAACTTGCTTTGAACGTTCGGAAAGGTAGTTTCTAATCCATTGAAGAAGAGAGTCGTCGATCCCAAATGCACGCATTTTCAACAAGAGAGCCTGATGCCAAACTCTGTCAAATGCCTTAGAAATATTAAGTGCAACTATCTTGCTTTCGCCAGATTGATGTACGCTTTGGTTCCACTTTTCGGTGAGAAAATCAAATCACCCGTGGAGGCCATTGAGAAATTTTCGTGTTTCGAGATATTTCATGAGCTGACGATTTACCAGCGTTTCCGTGACCTTGGAAAGAAGGGACGTAAGTGCAATGGGTCTGTAGGAGAAGAGAGAAGATGATTCGCCTTTTTTTAGGGACGGGCTGGACAAATGCTGTGTTCCATCTCCTCGGGAAGAGTCCTCAAGAGTAGGATTGATGAAAAAGCTTACGCAGTGGTTTTGCCAGCGTGGAAGAACACCTCTTCAGAAGAAGGGGATATATACCATCTGGACGAGTGGATTTATGTATGTTGAGATCTGATGAGCATGATGTCCAGTGTTCCATATTCTACAGATATTTATGTCTACAACGTACAAACTAGGTACAGCTGCATGGGTATAGCGAGTACTGTTTTTCAGTCCATTCTTTGGTTAGGGTTTTATACAGCACACCGCTCCCGATAGGGATTTGTAATTGCGACGAAAATTTGGGGGGTCCCGGGACCACCAGGTTGAGGGTTTTGTGCGAGTGGTTAACTACCCGACCATGTCGTACCACACTATTGTATTATGGTTTTTACTGGTTGAGGCCCAGACTAACTCTGACTGTAGCGCCATCTAAGTAAGTCAAGAGAAGCAGATATTGCCGAAAGTGTGGATCTGTAGACGTCTGACTAGACTGATGTCGTTGTACAGCTTGTACAATTCGTTATTGAATCTCCTCCACCATTACTCGCTAATACAAATTGGACCGATAATCACAAGAAGTGTCTTTCTCTCAAAACGTTCAAGTGCTTCTTCATCCGCTTTCAACAAGATCTAAAGCCAATTTGCTGATACTATTCTTAAATCTAATTCATAGCTAAGTGCAACTTAAGTTGTTTTTCATTGTTCATGAATATGGTTTACCGAATGTGTTAGGCCATGATTTCGTGAAGGAGATATTTCTCAATACGCAACGCAGTGATGCAGAAAATGTAAGGATATATGGAAGTACGAGGGTGGGTCAATAAGTTCCTGAAAATTGAAATAAGAAACACTCTTATCGGCAAGCTTGATACAGTTCGTAAAACGTTTCCAATCTCTTATCTCTGAGCCATTTCTTCATGTTCGGAAACAGGAAATAGAACCAGGAGTCTAAATCTAGAAGATGCAATTTTACCATTGTGACTGCGGACTTGTGTGCCGATGTGTGGTCCTGGTGGAAGAAAACTTTGTTTCTCGCCAAATGCGGCCGTTTTTGCTTTAAGTAGGCGTCGTATAGATCCAACAGCTATGCATAATGGGCGCCGATGATTGTTGTACCCTTTCCAAGGATATCGCGCGCATCACAAAAAAACTGTCGCCATGACCTTGTTGACCGACAGACGCACCTTGGCCTTTTTCGGCTTCGATTCACCAGGAGAAATCCACTGTCTCGGCTATTCCTTGGACTCTTGTGTGTTGTGATGAATCCATGTTTCGTCCACGGTTACGAAACATCGCCAAACTCTCCGTTGAAGTTGTCAAACGATTGCGTGTGTTGTCAATTGCGTACAAACGGGGCACCCATCTGGCGGGTAACTATTTTATATCCAAATGTTTTTGCCTGTAGCCTCTTCAAGTTCGCGCACCTTCACTCCACCTTCACTTCCGCTGTTCTCATCAGATAATCGGATGAAACGCGGAGACTCTGCATTTTTTTGTAGTGACACTAACTTGGTCTGTACATGTTCTCTCCAACTTTCGATTCCAAGTGATGTTTCACGTAAAAACAAGGACGGAACCATTTCAAAAGTGTCTTGTCCAACCGCACTTGTTGACTATAATAAACACATGAACTACGTAGACAAGTTCGACCAAAATTTGTCAGTTTATAAATTAGACAGAAAAACCATGAAATGGTGGCATCGGATATTTTTCTTTTTTGTGGATGCAGCAGTTGTAAATTCCTCACGGTTTTCATGGATTACAACGTTGTAGTGCATCATGAATTTTTGCCAGAAGGCCAGACAGTAAACAAAGAGTATTATTTGGGCGTTATGAGACGTTTGCGTGAAGCAATTCGCCGAAAGAGACCAGAATTGTGGGCAGAAAATTCGTGGATTTTGCACCATGATAACGCACCGTCACACAGTGCCATCATTATTCGTAATTTTTTGACGAAAAATGCAACAAACCGAATTCACCGAATTTTGGTACAAAAAGCGACCTTAAAAATTATCGGCCAATATCAATATTGCCAGTAATAAAGAAGTGCATGGAAGAGGTGATAACAAAAAGGCTGCAAGACTTTGTCGCAAAAAATTCGCTGATACACGCAAGCCAGTACGGCTTCCAGAAAATTAAAAGCACTGGTAGGTTGTTAGGAGAATTTGCAAATTGCGTCAATAAAAGTCTAAAATAAAAGCTTTCGATACACAGAACCATGATAAACTAGTAGAAGTAGTTGAAAATGTTGGTATACGAAGACTGATAGCAGATTTACTACGTGAATATCTGACGAACAGGCAATTTTGCGTCAAAATAAACAATGCATGCAGCCAAAATGAAAACGTTCAGTATGGAGTTCCTCAAGGATCGAAACTGGGTTAAATCGGCGTTCGAAAACTCGGTAGAGTGGTGTCACGGTCACGGCTTAACGATCAATGCTTCTAAAACAAAAATGATGCATTTACGAAACCCGCAATTCAGGGCTACACAATTGCTAATTCACTTCAAAAATGAATCTTGCAATAGTGCAGTTAATTGTCCTATCGACACAGTGGATAGATACAAATGTCTGGGAGTTACGACCGACAGCAACTTTTTGCGGGATAAGCACATAGATGAGTTGCGAGTGAGCCTCAGAAGAGCTTTAGATGCACTAACCCACCTAAAATACCATGGCACAATGGGCGTATTAAGACAAGCTTACTTTGCCCTTGTGGAATCTAAACTTAGGTATGGCATACTTGCATGGGGCAATGCATCAGCAACACATATGCAGAAAATTCGTACATAACCAGCTCAATATTCCGGAACAAAGGCGTTTTAAAGTTCTTCGAGTAGAAGATATCTTCAAGATGACCTATGATGCCAACCGATTCAAAACACCAATTCAACATGGAATCATCATACATGCTCAACCATGTTATTCATGAATATTGCCAGACGCTCAAGCAGAAAAGATCATAAGTCACAAGGGTCTCCTTTCCATGCATTGGGCATGCTTCCGTCTGACTATATGAGATCGTGCATGTCCCCAATCAGGTCATCTCCAGCTGCTGTAAATAGCTCAGTAGGCAGATCATCTGATCCAACGGCGTTATTAGACTTTAGCTTCGATATTGCTACATTAACTTTGTCGAGATTAGGGAGACTGAATTCTTCGTTGCCTTCGTCCAAGGTGAATTGTTCATTATGCTTGACTGCGCTGTAGAAGTAGTCTTTCCATATTCTCAGCATCGAATACGACTCTACTACTATTGTAGTTGTGCATGTTCGAGTAGAGACCAATCAGCTGGTTGAAAGAGCTTACAGAGGTGTGATTTCAGGCAAAACCTTTTAAGCGATGTGTAGGAAACTGATGCCTCTTTATTTGGGAGAGCTTAGAGGGTCTTCTGGATATGATATTGAGATTCTACTCATCGGGCATACTTTCATGATTTTATTGAACAAAGTCGCGAACTCTTCAGAGGGTATGTAAACCGATTCGATTGCACGCCCTCGTATTGTTCTTTTTAATGAAGAAACAAAAACTTATATGTACTCGTATTAGCATGGGGACACTGCAGTAGTTTTTGACCGTACTTACACGTTTAAGTCATTCCTGGCTTGTTCGAGCTTTTTTTCTCTCCTCACGTTGGTCTTGTAGATGCTGACAGCCTCTCTATAACTTCTCGTTCTTCGTCTTCTTTTTGGTTTGATACTCTCCATCCGATGTGATCATATCAGCAGCAGCATGTACGTCGTTATCGAAGAAACACACGACCAGTAAATGTTCCTCAAGAAGGTGTTAAGTCCGCTCCGATTGGCATTGACATGCGGTCTTCCTATGAAATATTTGATATGACATAATCGTGGAAGGCGAGAGAACAACAACATCAGCAGTGTACCTATCAGGGTGAGAAGCTAAAAACAAGTTCAGGGTATTGGATGACTATATAACATGGGTCAGGTGTTCGCGTGGGCTCATTTACAAGCTGGGTGAAGTTGTCTTCCGTAGCGAACAATTCCAAACACTGTCATTCGAGTTTTATCTGTCCAGAATGCTGAGGCCACCCGCCCGTAATAACCATTTTAATAAGGATACAGGGATACAATCCCTTGCATGAATGCTTAGATACTAAAAACAAAGACTTGCAACTATGGCTTATACTACAAGTACGAGTATACCAGGGGAAGACCTCTAACGCTATTCACAGAAATCTTTCAGTATTCCGAAACGACACTTGGTTTCTAAAAAATCAAACCAAACTAAGCAACAGTTGTTGCCTCCATCGTAGCAGTTTGGTGCATTTCAAATCGTCAATGAGGAGAATGTAAATTTGGAAATCAATTAAAAACAAAAATATAGTAATAAAAGAAATGTACTTACCACATTGTTGTGGCAGAAGAACTCCAACAAGTCCAAGTAGAAAAAATATCACAAAATTTTGGCGTATCCACTCTGTTGGCAACAGCCTTAGAGCCATTCTCGTTACCATTCCAAGTTTTAGAAGAATTCACACAATTCCGTTTGCTCTACCATTCGGTGGTAAATTTTATTTCCATCCAACAAGTGCATCCATACACGAAGCGCAGCACGCTGGAGAAGCGACGATATGGACGTTGTAGTGTGTAAAGACCAATGTGCAACAGCAAGCTCTGATAACAGATGACTGACACTGTCGTTGGTGATACGATGATGAGGGTGATCTATATGAACAAGAAAACTTGCGCTTCAACCAAAGTGACAGTTGCTTGCTGGGTACTACTTTGTATGGTGGTGACTTTGGGCGTATTGTTGAAGTAAAGAGAGATGGTAGCTCCCATGCACCATCTACAATTTACATGTCATCGTGATGGCCCTTGTCGATGACGTGCGATTTGTCAATTACACTGGTAAAATCGACCGATAGCCTGAGAACTAATTCAATTTTGTCCAATTAAAAGCTACTTCCTGTCTGAACACAGATCTGATGGATTTACATTTTTCTTTCCAAGTGTACCAACGCACACTCACGCACGGATACACTTTCGTCTTCGTCTTCGTCTCCTCCGGCACTTACAATGTAAACAAAAACGCTGAAGCTGGACTGAAAAGGCTGAAAATGGGCCTTGGACGTATGCTAGGTAGGTAAGGTACTCCCACACACAATTATTGTGGCAGTTCAAGTCGCCACGGCATTTACCAAACAGGAACGCGCACGGAGATCTACGAAAACCTGAAAACGGATCAACGAATAACCGGTCAATGGCACAATTGGACAATCAGATAGCCGCGCAAAGGGGAATCCGAATAAATGCAGTATGTGGCGGAACCAAGAAAAACAATAAACAAACACAGTCGTAGTAAATTTCCACAAACACAACGGCACTCACAATAGAGGGTATAACAACAAAAAAACAACAACAAACCCACGAAAGACAGAGACGACCAATGTCGTACGGTGAAGAGATTCACAAAATAGAAAAAAAAAGAATTGTATTTTCGGTTCGGCACTTTTGATCTTTTTCTACACAAAAGGATTTCGACGACGAAATCGTTTGCAATTTGTGAGGAATTGATTGCGAATTTGGGAAGACTGGTGCATCCACCGCACGGACGCACGATTATTGCTTTTGCTGGGGAAGAAGTTTATTGGTAAATCGCGAGAATTTCTTGACAAGGCGCTGCGAGTTATTGCTGTGCGTCCACTCGCTGTCAAATCAGGGAATACTTTGAGAGTTGAGTTCGGAAAAATCCACTGTGGTGGGATGATTTCGGGCAAATGAATGCATTCAGGGGAGTGTTGGTGAAAGTTGAACTAGCAATGTGTATTTGTCAAATTAGACAATGTCAGAAAACGGGTGTGTTCGGAACTACGACGATTGAAAAATTTGTTTTATATTTTCCGTGATGGACGAAACAAAAATGTAGCACACGTTAATGTAGAGGAACTGATTTGTGCGACATTTTCGTTCAATTCAATTTAACTACATTTTTAATTCAGTCAAAGTGACATTATAGTATTTCTATGTAATAAGGGTAACAAACCTAGTATTGCAAATTCTGTAAAAGGCCTTAGCATATCGTCTCCTTTTCCTCATACTTTTGTCAAGGACTGGCATGTGTCAGATCGGACCAAATGCACATTCAATATAGGATGCAATATCGGACAGGGTCTAACTAGATACATGAAGAAACTCACAAATTGGAGTACTTTTGAAGAAAATCTGGCCATCAAAGATGACTCACTGCCCTCAATTCTATAGTCCATTTGGGGCGTAAATGAGGCAGCGGATCAACTAAATGAAATCTCGCGTCTGAAAAGAGCTAAATCGCATAGGTCTGCTACAAAAACAAGATGGTATTTTCACAGCTAGTCGAGAGGAAACTCTAAAAATTCTACTTAAGGTTCATTTCCTAGACTCGACCCTTTTAAGCAACAAGTATGTCAATTCTGAAGCCACAAACTTACCCTACAACAGAATTAATAGCCTATCTGGAAATTTGTTCAGCATAGACAAAGCTGAATCATAAACTCATTTAAACCATATAAGGCAAGTGGATCAGACTGATTTTTCCCAGCACTGATTCAAAAAGGTTTATTTCATACTCTTTCCACTCCAATTGCATTATTTAAGTCTGGCTTCAATTGGGAATACATCCCACAAGCCTAGAAAGACTTATCGATTTACAAACAGAGACTTTCTTAACAGAAATTCACCTCACCTCTGCATACAGGAAATAGAGATCCACGGAAGGCGTTCTACTAAATCTGGTAACACCGACAAAAGGAGATTGTAATATGTGTCTTCCTAGATATTGAAGGCGCCTTTAATAAAACTGGGTCTAAATCCATTTCAGAGGCCATGTACAAAAAGCGTTGGAAAACCGGAAAATCTCTACATCTTCCGGTGAGACTAAAATTGGTTGTCTACATGGAGGTGTTCTCTCATCGCTGTTTTGGTCACCGGTCATTGATGACGTACTAGTAAAACTTAGTAATCTGGGCTATCAAAAAATAGGATATGCCAACGATTTACTTACAATAGTGAAGTGTAAACTCCCAAGGACGTTTGCTATGAGATGCAATAGTGAACAAGTGGGATGTTGCAGAAAATCTATCAATCAAAACTTGTTCCCTTCACTAGTAAAAGATATCTGAGTAATTGTGTACTCCAACAAAGTAAAATATCTTGGAATGGTTCTCAATAAAAAACTAAATTGGGATTCACATACATATTAATAATAAAATTACCAAAGTTGTTTTGGTCACCGTCGGCATCCCCGACGGAATGCACACATGCCCCACAGCAGCTATATTATTGATTTAACGCCACTCCATCTTTAAAAAAAAAAAATGGCAATTCGCAGCCACGGTTAGGCTACTATAGGGTTTTCCAATAAGGACTTGATAACTTTTTTTTTAAATAAAACGCAAACCATTTGAGATATTTCAAAAACTTTATTATCGGCTTGAAGTACAATCAAAACATTTATAAATGGAACTCGATTTCGTTCATATGGCCACGGCGGGCACGTTTGCAGCGTTGTTAGTTGGACACGGCCGCTATTTCGCGTTCAATGTTCGCTCTGAGTTCTTCCAACGTCGTCGGCGTGTAAGCATAAACCAATGACTTAACGTAGCCCCACAGAAAATAGGCAAGCGGCGTTAAATCGAACGAACGAGGCGGCCAATCTACTGGCCCATGTCATGATATAACACGCTCACCATACTTACTCTTCAATAAATCGATTGTAGCGTGTGCTGTGTGGCTTGTGGCACCATCCTGTTGAAACCACATGTCGTCCAAGTCCATATATTCCAATTCGGGCCAAAAATAATCGGTGATCATGGCGCGATAACGCTGACCATTCACAGTAACGTGACGATCGTTATCGTCGACGAAAAAATATGGCCGGCATGCAAACCGCACCAAACAGTTATTTTTTGTGGATGAAGTGGTGATTCATGAAGCACATGTGGATTTTCACCCGACCAATAACGCATATTTTGCTTATTGACGAACCCATTGAGCCAAAAATGAGCTTCGTCACTGAAGATGATTTTGCGATGAAATTCATCATCTTGGCGCATCTTCTCCAGAACCCAATCGGAGAACGTACGTCGCTTCAAATGGTCCATTGGCTTCAATTCTTGAGTCAGCTTGATCAGTATGGGTGTAAACCAAGATGCCTACGCAAAATACGCCATAATATGGTCTGAGCGATGCCCAATTCTTGAGAACGCCGTGGAATTGACTGATTTGGATCGTTTGCTACGGACGCCTGAACGGCAGCGATATTTTCGACACTTCGACCAACCCGTTGTCTCACTGACACGGCAACATCACACAACGAATATGTAGACTCAAATGTTTTGCACTAAACTTGTTATTGCCTGTCTACTAGGGCGAGAATTACGACCGAAAATTGGAGTTAACGCTCTTAAAGTTGCAGTCACCGACTCCGAATTTCGGTAGAAAATTTTTATAATTTGCAGACTTTGCTTGTTCGTGTACTTTACCATGATGAAAATGTTGAGCTTACTGAAAAAATTGACAGTGACAGTTTGATGATTAGTGAAAGAGTGCGTTCACAAATTAAATTCAAAGTTGTCAAGTCCCTATTGGTAAACCCTTTAGTTGCACAGGCTTGTCAGTCTGCACAATTCTTTCATGATATCAAAGAAATCTAGAAGCTTTCTTAAGACCAAAGCCTTACCGACCTTGACGGAACACCATAGTCATTCTGCACAGACGAACTAGTTTCGCAGGGATGCCAAAACTAGACAAGGCTCTTGTCGTATGCGGCCTTAAAACCCATGAAAATATGGTGGAATTCGATTTAGACTTCTTGACCTTTTCCCAGGTCGATTATGGACTTTCTTGTTCTGAAACCACATTGATAGGGGCCAATCAGGTTGTTGACGAAGGATTTCAGACGTTCCACAATAGGGCAGACAAGATCTTGTATGAAATCTTGAGGAGACTTATACCTCTATAGTTGGCGCAGTTGAGTTGATCCGTTTTTGTGGATGCGGCAAAGGACAATGGGATTCCAGAATGAGCAATAACAGCGAGGGAAATGATAATGTTACGAATGTCCGCCAGGGTGACATAAACAGTGCGCACATTTGCAGATACCTCCATATTAAAAAACCGAAAGTGGACTTTGCTTGCCATGTCCACTCGTCAGAAATCCAGGCCGAGAAATGAAGAGCAGACCAAGTTCTAACCGAGGTTTAAAGAATTAAGAAATTGCCCCACTAACGAAGCGAAATAAAATACGTGGGATAACTCTCTGTAGCATTAGGTGTAATTGTGCGCGGTGTTTGTTTCAACAGTCAGTAAAAAAAATGCGTTCTTCTGTTTTCAGAATTTTTCCTTTAATGCTTAAAAACGTACGATTTTCCTTCGAATAAGTGTCTTACAATTTACCGTCTAATACTTAAGTCCTATTTATTTTATTCTTTTGTTTGCTTTTTTTTAAATTTTGGTTTACATCTGGTATTTCTTTTTGTTTATTTATTTTTTCTTACAACATTTTCCCTACAATTTTAACGATTTAAACTTTTGTTTTTAGATTAGTAAATAAACTCATAACTCTTGTTTTTTTGTTTTGTTGCAGCAAAGCAGATGGATGAAAGAAAAAAAGAAAACCAACCAACAAAAATTTCTATTTTTTTTTCGAATTCATTCTTGTAAAAATCAAAATCATAAGGAACAATACGTTTCATTAAATTGTTTAAAAGCGCTACAATATAAATAACGAATGCCTACTACACAAATCTGTTTTGTTTCGCTTGCTTTTGTTTTTATCTTTTAACGCAAACTAAATGTTAGTAATTACAATTCTTTCAGAGGGGAAAAAAAAACACAAACAACTTAAGGAATAACGATAGTTCGCCTAGCGAATATCCAACATTCAGTACATTTTCTAGCGTCTTTGCGATGTTTTTCTTACTCACATCTCTTCTTTTGTCTGCTTGTTCTCTTTGTTTTATTTTTTTTTTATATTTTATATAATTAATAGTCTTTACAATTCTGTTCTTTTGTTTATATTTTAATTTAACACACATACAAAATTATTTAAGAAAAACAAAAAAAAAAACTAAACTCTGATACTATGTTTTACAAGGATAAATAAAGGGAAAAGAATGGGAAACATACATATAAGAAGAGGTAAGATAAAACTAAATCGTCAGCAGAGATGTAAAGATTTAGATTTATAGGAAAGGAACTGCTTATGACAAACTTGAAATATACGTATGTTCGAGAGTAGATAGAAGAAAGAGAACAACAGTCAAATGTTAAAGAAATGGGAAAAACAAACGGAAAAAAGGAATTAGAAACACAATATCCTACTATTATCAAATTTATATTCAAATAATAATAAAATACTGGTAGTAGACCCTAGTGAGTAGTGCTGCTACTGTGTTGTAGTTGCTTTTTACTTGACTGTTTTGAGTGCTTTCGATGGTGATTACCGCCGTTCTTGTCATGAGATGATCCTGCACCCATGCTAAGGCTCGTCGTAGGTGGATTTGTACCTTGACTCATTGTGGCTGGACCTTTTGGTGGATAGGGGATTTTAAACAAACGAATGTGTAGGTGTTCACAAATCTCCAAACAGACCTGTTTTGATACAAATGAACAAATGAAAGTTAAAATTTAATTAGTATTGTGAAAAAAGAGAGATTAAAATGGAGTTAATATCTAAATTAGTCAACCAATTGTTAGAGGTAAGGTAGGCGGCTGTCTTACAAGAATTTTAACAAAATTTGGGATATGGAAATATGCTGTAGTTCCCACTCGAAAAGCACCCAAACCACCACCGATAACCTGGGCGAAAGGAAGTTAGGGAGGGAAAAAGAGATACCGTGTGCGTTGGTTTTAAATGTTTGCAAGTTATACTGGCTAGGAAAAAAAAGCTTGACAGGGCATTCCATAAGCGAGTTGTACGGCTTAGGAAAGAATCATGAAATTTCAGAGTACGTCCGATGATGGGCTTGAGGGTGTACTGATGAGCATTCATAGCGAGACGGGTGTACGGTTAAAAGTTTGAATGGGCGAAATGCTGCTGGCAATTTCAGTGGAGCACTGACGTTACGCCGGTGTTCGAAGGTGTCTAAGGACTTTGTGATATCGATTTTGGATTCCATCTAGCAAGTGCAAAGGGGCACCTGACCAGATGTGGGCATTGTACTCCAGTTTTGGGCAGATAAGCGTCTTATATATTGAGGTCAGGTCAGAGGGGGTGAAATATTTCCTACATCGCTTGAGGAAAACTAGACATTTCGCAGCATTTTTGGCGACATCATATGGTCATTCCAACGCAAGTTGTCGTTGACACATATACCGTGAATGAAAAGTTTTTCTGTTTCGACGATGCAAGTCCATTCATGGATAAGGGCTGGGTGTTTAAATTTCTCTTTAACGACAGCAGACGCATTGTGTTTTGGAAGCATTCAATTCTACTCAGTTAGTGGTTCCCCAATTAGTTATGCTGCTAATATCGGAACGGCAACGAATATAAGAAGCAGAGAGTACAGCAAAGGAATATATTGGATTAGAAGCGGCAGACGAGTAGTTTCTAATCCATGAAAGAAGAGAATCGTCAATTCCAAATGCACGCTTTTTCGACAAAAGAGCCTGACACCAAACTCTGTCAAATGGCTTGGAAATATCAAGTGAAACTATCCTGCTTTCACCAGATTGGTGTAGACTTTGGTTCCACCTTGCCATTAAATCACCAGTGAACTTGTTGCTACGAAAACCGTACTGCCGGTCATTGAGAAGTTTTCATATTTCGAGATATTTCATCAGCTGACGGTTTATCAGCGTTTCCATGCCCTTGAAAAGAAGGGACGTAAGTGCAATGGGTCTGTAGGAGGAGAGAGAAGAAGATTCGCCTTTTTAGGGGCAGGCTATACAAATGCTATTTCCCATCTGCTCGGAAAGAGCCCTAGGTTAGGTTAGGTTAGGTAAGAGTGGCTGTTGGAAATACCAACCCATTTAGACCTATTGGCCCATTGTGATGCCACGTGGATCTATGATCCTCTTACTACTAGAACCAGTTTGAGCTTATAATAAAGCGTAGGAGATTGTTAACGTCTATGTTTTCTAGATCGTTTAGGTCGTTGTAGAAGAAAGCTCCTAGATGAAACTTTCTTCTCTGGGAGAGAGCTGGACATGTACAGAGTAGGTGGATGATTGTCTCCTCCTCTTCCTCGTCCATGCAGTGCCAAGCCTTCTTGCGTGCTTGCCTATGAGGCATTGTCCAGTAACGACACCTATTATGAGGCTGAGATGTTTTCTATTTAAAGGATCAGACACTTAGAGCGATTCAGATCAAGCTTTGGCCAGATCTGTTTGGTCGCTAGACATGTTTGCACAGCAGTTCACCTAAGGTCTGTTCTTTTATTGGCATCCAGCTTTAATGTTAGTTTGCACGTAGCAATTGGTATACCTATACTATTCTTTTCCATCAGAATAGAGAGTGTGGTTCCAATTTTGGTGAGTTTATCGGCTCTTCGGCACCCAACGAAGGTGAATGTTGAAATGCTCTGCCATCTCCATGAGAGATGATCGGCATTCAAGGGCGGTTTTAGAATATAATGAGACCGAGTCCAGGGACTTGATGGCGGCCTGACTATCCGAAAATATGCGGATATCCTTTGCAGATATCACGTTTTTCTTCAGCCAGGACAGAGCTTCTTTAATCGCCAAAATTTCCACCTGGAACACGCTACAGTGATTTGGAAGACGGAAAGAGAGGCTTAGATTTAGCTTATCTGAGAAAACACTGCCACCAACTCCTCTATCGGTTTTTGATCCATCTGTGTAGAGATGGATTGACTTGTCCTCCATGAAAGCATCTTCCTCCCAGAATGATCTAGAGGGGAAGCTTACAAGTTCAGGTATGGTGTAATCAATGTTCTCTGTGAGGATTCCTAATGTATTAAGAATGTTGGCGTGGCCAAATGAATTATTTGTCCACTGTTTAGTCGCTTTAAGGCGAATAGCTGCAGTCGCAGCTACTTGCCTGCTAAAAATATCGAGGGGTGTCAAGTGAAGCAGAATATCTAATGCCGCAGAGGGGGTAGACCGCAAGGCTCCGCTTGTGCATAGACATGCTCTGCTTAGTTTAATGCGGTTGACTGCATTTTCCTAGACCGTCCACTAGACAACCACCCCGTAAGTAAGTATCGGTCTTATGACCGAGATGTATAGCCTGTGGGTTATGCGAGGTTGAAGGCCCCATTTATTCCCAAGGGGTTTTTTGCAAGAGAATAAAGCTATTGTAGCTTTATTAACTCTTTCTTGAATGTTAGGTTTCCAGTTTAGTTTCCTGTCAAAAATGAGACCCAGATATTTTGCTGTATCGGAAAATACTAAACTGTTACCGTTTATTGAAGGAGGGTCTATAGTTGGAATTTTGTATTTCCTCGAAAAGAGGACAAGATCAGTTTTATGGGGGTTTATTCCCAATCCACAGCGATCTGCCCAGCAGTTTAATCTATCGAGATTTACTTGAAGGAGTTCTTTAATGGTGTTGAGATGCTTTCCTGAGACGGCTATGGCAACGTCATCCGCATAGGCAATCACCCTGCTACCACCCGCTTCCAGGTATATCAGTAGTTCGTTAACCACTAAGTTCCAGAGAAGGGGGGAGAGGACACCGCCTTGCGGCGTACCCCTACTGACATATCTTTTAGCAGAAGTCTCACCCAGTTTGGAGTTGATTATCCTGCTTGTTAGCATTAGATTAATCAGCTCCCCAAGTGAGGCGTCTACCTGCAGAGTTGACAACGCAGTCGTGATTGCGGATGTGTTGACGTTGTTAAAGGCGCCCTCTATGTCTAGGAAAGCAACCACTGTGTACTCCTTATATTGTAGAGATCGTTCGATGTTGTTAGTCAGAGAGTGCAAAGCCATTTCCATCGACTTTCCTTTACAGTAGGCATGTTGAGCCGTCGACAGAAGTATTGGATCAACTTTAGCTCGAATATGGATATCAATCAGTCGTTCTAGAGTTTTCAGAAGGAAAACGTCGACGTTATACGTCTGAAGTCCTTTGGGACAACATGAGAACATTTTCCGGCTTTCCTCATAATATTTTCTAAGACAGGCAGAATAATATCTGAGGACCTCTGTAGCTCGGCAGGTATTATACCGTCCGGACCAGCAGATTTGTATGGTTTGAAGCTATGCAGCGCCCAGAGAAGTTTGTCTCTCGTAATCAGACTATGAATTTTGGGTCGCGGTTGCAGTAGGCCTGTTTGGGCTGCTACTGGCCGCGAATTGGGAGCTACCTGGAAACATCTAGGCATCATAGGATTTGTAGAGAGGATTTTTCTTAGCCGCGATGCCTCAGAGGTTTCTGTGATTTTGTCACAGAATGACCTCCAGGATTGTCGCTTTGCCTTCCTCAGTTCTTTTTTGTATAATTTGATTGATTCTTTGTATGAGTCCCAGTCAGTCATTTTTCTTGTGCGTTTTGCTACATTGAAAAGTTTTCTACAAGAGTTTCTGAGCAGTCCCAGTGCCGATGTCCACCAATGTGGCTTCTTCTTGCCTCTTGGTTGAATAAGAGGGCAGGAAGCGGCCATAGCCTGAACCCTAAAGAGTAAAGCTTGCGCAATGGTTTTGCCAGTGTGGATGAACACCTCTACAGAAGAAGGGGAGATATACCATCTCGACCAGCGGATTTGTGAGTGCGAAAGTGGATTCGTCCCATTGAAGGTTCGACCCACGAAAGAATAGGCGGAGACAAAGCACAATCTGGAAGTGTTGAGCTGGCCTTGTCCTAAGAGCTGACAGCTGGAATGTCATTGTAAATAAGCGTCATTGATGGAGGATGACACAGAATTTCTAATGCTTTTGACAACATATTTTCACCTTAACGGACATCTTAATGAGCAGAGGTACCGTCATTGGAGTGCAATCAACCCGAAATGCAAGCATCAGAAACTCCTTCATTCACCACCAGGTTACCGTTTGGGCTGCTTATTTACGGAAACTACGTGCGAGGGGTCTAGGAAACCTTGATATTTTTAAAATATAATTTCCTAAAGAGTGTACATTACAGCCCTGCTTTATGATGCTGAGACATGCACTTTTACTCTTGTGGATAAAAGTTTACTTAACTATTTGAAATTAAGAGTTTTCCCGTTATCTATGGTCCCACTTGTATTGATGAAGAATACAGAACAGCATTTAATGAAGAAATATAAAATTGAAGGTAAATACGTCTGCAGTGGCTGAGATACGGGTAACTAGGACGTATGGAGCGCATAAACATCAGTGGTCCTGTAATAAAAGTCTTTTAATTCAAATCTAATGGAACACAGGGAAATGCATGCGAAACAGCAAACAACTGGCAGTGTAAAAATAAATATATACTTCACTAACAGAAAGAAAAAAACATCCTTGGTTTTCTAACGCTTTTACGAGACCCGGAGCATAACAGACTTACAACAGACAGAACACAAACGTGGTACAAATTGGTGGGAGAGCATGATCAATTTATGTCGCTTTAAGTAGCAATATTTGGATTTATGATGCAGGAATCTACATATTGTATGTAGGCATGACATGTCACTTTTATACATATTGAATAAAAATTACTCCCAACTTAACTCACCTGCGCACAATATCCCATAAGATCCTGTGTACCCCAGATGAGTGTAAACCACAGCAGCCAAATTTCTGGCACAACACAGTTAAAATATTGATTAAGGAAAAGTAACGCAGGCCCTAATTGTGACCAGTCTAGGTACTCCATTTCACTTTTTGTCATATGGGCTATCTGTAATATGTAAAAAGGAACATCAGCATTCGATTTCAAATAATTTCATTTACTTACCACAAGTTTATTGGTCACTTTAGCAGCGACAATTCCAAAGGCAAGAATATACAATGATGAATGTTGCTCAAAGAGATTTTCCGGTGATTTTTGTGCAATGATGAAGGCGGGCAATACAACCAAAGATAATGGAATACTCGGCGATAGGACACTTGTGCCCTTTCAAGAGAGAAAAAGAAACACATATTAGTCAAAGTTCAGCTTATTCAAATGATTGGTAAAAAAAAACGTGTAAATCACTTGAAACTCAGAGCAAAGACTCGGTCAATTTGCGGCACCTTGCTCGGAATTTCTCGGATTTTTATTTTTGTTCATTTTATGCAAAAATACTTCTTTTGGCTTTCTCTCGTTTAAGACAAACATTTCTACAATGACACTCGATATTTTAACGTAACACAAAACAAAGGATGCACATGCAGGCAAACATTACAGAAAATAAAAAGAAAATCTTAAATCTAAGCCTTAAGCCAAGCCCTTAAGCGCTACATGCAATTATTGAATTAATTTTACAATTAATTAAAACGATTACAAATAAGCAAATAAAATGGTTTTTTTTTCAGATTTTTTTGTTGTTGTAAGGAAGTATACTACTTGGAAACCGCTTTCAATTGGGCTTTTGGTTTTCAAAACTAGCAGTTAAGGTGTGGTTCGTTTACAAATATTGTATTTACAAGGCACTAAGGCTCTAAGTGATTTATCCGAATTATAGAGAGAAAATTAAAATAATTTACAAAATGAATCGTTGTCACACTGGAAAATATGTGTAAATTCGTTTTTTGTAAATCCAAAACTACGTTTCTAAAGTTTTCAAAACAAATTTACAAAATATTTTCGCAATGCTCTCTATGTATGTAGCTTTGTGTTTTATTTTTTTGCAAAATTGTTTTTTCTATTATTCTTACAGCGACTGATGATCCATTCTTTCCACAACCTCCAGTCATAACGACTTTTGCGTAGCGCAGTGCTAGCAACATGTCAATGCCGAATGCAAAATAAAGGGGCAAAATTCTAACATCGTGTCCTGTGTAGGGCAGCTAAATCAATGATACAAATTGTTTTGTTTCTTTTGTTGCAAAGTTTTTTATTCATTTTTTTTTTTTTTTGTATATTCATTATTAATTATTATTTTTTATTTTAACCTGTAAGGTGTGCTTATTGGAGAAAATTGTATGGAAAATCAAAAAAATAAAAATAAAAAAATAAAAATTTTGGTGTGGCTTTGGTTTCCAGAAGATGTTTACTGCTTAACCTCTACAGACTTAAGGGGACATGACACCTTCAAATTTTCAAAAAATCAAAAACAAAAATTTATAACTGTTTCTTATTTAAAAAAAAATATTGAAAAATACGTTTTTAATAATATAAACCTCAAATTCGGATTCTAGAATATATAACGAGCGGTTTAGGCACATCGCGTAAAAGCCGTATTTTTGGTGATTTTCGTACTTTCTCTTTGCCGCGTCTTTCTTATACAAACATATGTTCTGTATATTTCTATTATAAATTCTGTATATTTCTATATTAAATTAGTAGAGGGGAACACTTTATGAAGTTGTTTTACTGTTATGATACAGTATTTATTTTGTATAAGCCACGCAGTTATACAGTTTATTCCAAAACTTATATTTTGAATGAATCTCAGTGTGTGCACGTTATTCAAAGTAAAAAATTCGTTACAAAACGCCTAAGAAAATTGACTTATTTATCAAGTAATACTATTATTTTAGTGCATTCATGTAAAATTTCATATAAATGTGATTATTAATTCGCGTTTTATCTCTAGTTAAACAGAATCATAATGGCAACTGAGACGATGATGGTGAAAATTGAGCATCGCGCTGTAATTAAATTTCTCACTAAGCAAGGAAAAAGTCAAAAAACTATTCATGAAGAGATGGTGGCTGTTTACCAGGGTTCCGCACCTTCATTATCAACTGTGCAAAAGTGGTCAAGTGAGTTCAAGAGAGGCAGAGAGAGCATTGAAGACGACCCCCGCTCCGGCGCCCCGGCTACTGCTTGTACGGGAGAAAGCATCAAAGAAGTCGAAAAACTTGTTCTTGAGGATGCCCGAATAAAGGTGAAAATGATGGCAGAGATCACCAAGCTTTCAATTGGTATCATTCACACCATTCTTCATGACCATCTTAACCTTTCAAAGGTCAGTGCAAGGTGGGTGCCACGAATGCTCACAGCGCCTCAGAAAAAAGTGAGAATCGCATGCTGTAGAGAGCTTTTGGAGATGTGTAGTGAGAACACGGACGGTGTTATGGATCGAATTGTTACTGGGGACGAAACATGGGTCCACCACTATGACCCTGAAAGCAAACAAGAGTCCATGCAGTGGCATAAAAAAGGAACAGACCCCCGAAGAAGTTAAAAGTCATTCCGTCTGCCGGGAAGCTCATGGCCACAGTTTTTTGGGACTCAAAGGGAATCTTGCTCATTGAGTACAAAAAAAAAGGTGAAACCATCAACGCCACATCCTACGCTTCCACTTTGCATAATTTGCGGGAGGAAATTAAAAAGAAAAGACAGGGTAAACTCGCAGCGGGTGTGTTGCTTCTTCATGACAACGCTCCTGTTCACACGGCGCGAGTTTCCAAGGCTGCTGCGCGAGATTGTGGTTTCGAAGAAATCCAACACCCACCCTATAGTCCAGACCTTGCCCCTAGTGATTATTTCCTGTGTCCGGATTTGAAAAAATGTCTCCGTGGAAAAAGATTTTCGGATGATGAAGAACTCAAGTCGGCAATAAATGGGTATTTTGCAGAGAAAGAGGAAATTTATTTTTTTGAGGGTTTAAAAAAGCTTATCTCAAGATGTAACAAATGCATTGATGTTAGGGGAGATTATATTGAAAAATAAAAACAATTTAAATTGAATTCGCATTTTCCTTCATATCGATACCGAGAATATATTGAACGCCCCTCGTATATTTCTTTTATAAATTCATTTTGTTAGTAGAGCGGGACACTTTGGGAAGTTGTTTTACTGTTATGATACAGTATTTATTTTGTATAAGCCACGCAGTTATACAGTTTATTCCAAAACTTATATTTTGAATGAATCTCAGTGTGTGCACGTTATTCAAAGTAAAAAATTCGTTACAAAACGCCTAAGAAAATTTGTAAAACTAGTAATGAGCGTGCTGCAAGGCCAAAGAAAAAGAAAATTTAGTGAAAATCGCTTTACTGGTGAATACAGGGATAAATTTACAAGTGCTGCTGCAGCTAAGCTGCAAAAAGGTGTTGACGATGCCGGTAATATAGAAAACGAACTCAGTGTATCTGGTGATGGATCGTGGACAAAAAGGGGGTTTTCTTCGCTTTTAGGTGTAGTACGTTTGATTTGAAACATTTTATGCCGAGCATGAGGAGTTCTGCACCGCCAATCACGAAGGTTCTGCAGGAAAAATGGAAGTCGATAGTATTATTTAGAAGTTTCAGAGATCTGAAGACCTTCATGATGCTCGGTACAAATATTATATTGCAGATGGTGATACGAAGACTTTTAAGTCTTTCAAAGATTTGCAGCCTTATGGTTCTGATTTTATTGTTGAAAAAAAAAAAAAGAATGTGTTTTGCATGTGAAAAAACGAATGTTTAGAAGAGTTAAAGATGCTAAAAAGCAAAAAAAAATTACTGGAAAAAATGCAAATACACCGACACAAACTCTAACAAAAAGACCACATTTTCTCCTCCTACTACGGTTTAGCAAGATATTAGAAATGAAGTTTGGGCTGCATATTACCACAAGATTTCAACTGATGAAAATCCGCAACATTTCAAATGTCCAAAAGGCGAAAATTCATGGTGCGCGTGGCGTAAATCGGAAGCAACTGGAGCAAGAGTTGAAAAAATTCAAGCATCCGCCTGCTTTAGATGCTGAAGTGCAAGAAGTTTTGAAGCCAATATACGGGGAATTGGCCTCCAACGATTTATTACAGCGTTGTTTAGGTAATAACACGCAAAATAATAATGAAAGCTTCAATGCTTGCGTGTGGAACATGGCCCCGAAACACACATTTTACGGAAAAAATATAATACGACTTGCTGCTGGCATCGCTACGTGTGTTTTCAATGAAGGATTCATGTCCATTTTGAAAATTATGCAAGTTTTGGGCATTACCATCGGCCAAAATTCGCTGCAGCACGCGAAAGTCATGACGCTGCACGAATTAAGCAGGCGAATCGTCGGAGCACTGAGGCTTCAAAAGATGCAAAAACTGCACGTAGGGATGAAAAATTACATACAGAAGAAGAGTATGAGAAGGAGCAAGGAATTTTGTACGGTGCAGGCATTGCCGATTGACTTTAGGTAACATTTTCTTGAAAAGTTATAGTTAAAAAAATTTTAACACGTTTTTCGAGTTGGCGGGCGTGATAAAAAAAAAAAACTACTCGACTAGTCTTTCTAAAATTTTAATATGTTGTTGTGCACATATTAATGCATGGATTGAAAGATCGGTATTATAATTTTTGAGTTTTGATACGATTTTGCACCCAAAAATTGACCATTTTCACAAATATGCCGCCATTTTGTTATTTTTCGACCAAAATTGTTTCTTGTAGTTCATTCCATGGCGGCTTCGATGCTGATTAAAATATCCTTTTTGTTTTTCTCTCAGATGTTCCAGTGAGCCGCAATCACGCCCGCTGTAATTTTTTGCGGTTTTTTTTTTCAAAAAATTCTAGTGGTCTTAAATCACATAAAAAAAAATTCGACAAAAAAATTTTTTATGTCAAAATATATATGTAAAGTTTCAAAATGATAAAACATTAAAACAAAATTTTTTTTAAGATGTCATGTCCCCTTAAAAGATTCGAATTGCGAGGCGAGAGAACAGTCATAAATCACGAGAACAACCGAAACTTAAAATAGAAAAATTAAAACTTCAACCAAATAGAGAAGAATGTATCGCTGGCCAACTGAAATCCTCCTCGGCATTTTTTTTTTGTTTGAGGTTTTGAAGCATCTACACAACGTATTACTTATCACAGAATTGATTTAAACAATGGAGGCCATATTAATTTATTGAATCTTTACTCACAGAGCAGCCGGGTTTTCCACTAGGGGCGTTCTACATACGTATGTATTCTCGGAACCTTTGTTTAATCGTGTATGCAACATTATTCGAAGGCATTAATACAAAAATTCACATACTACGAGTTGTGATCATTAGATTTCTAGTGAAAGGCAACCATAATGACCGTTTTGTGAAGAGTTTTTGTAGCTCTTTGGCTAGAATTTGTCAAGAATTTTTTATCGAATTTCTACTGAAGATGAAAACTAAGTTCTGAAAGTACTGAAAGCCGACAAAAGTCCATGCAGTGACAAAACAAACGTGTAGACCCCTCGAAGGAATTGAAATTAATTTAAAAAACGTGGTCACTGTGTTTTGGGAGTAAAAAGAAATTTTGTGGATCGAGTACTCGTACATCGACCGAAAGAATCATAGTCAATATATAGACAACAGGGAAGCAATGTCGAAAGCAAGGTCGATTTCCTACGATGAAAAGCTCAAAGCGGCGACAAATGTTCATTTTTGGGCAGATTATTGAAAAGATGTTTTACATTTTTGTGAATTTTCTGGAGTATTACATGTTGTTTTAAGTACAAATGTACTATGATTCATCTTACAGCGCGGCGTCTGTTGGTTCAGAAGTGGGTGGCAAGATAAATGTTCAAACTGCCTCATACGTCTCCTAAAACAGATGGAGTTATTGGTGCATGTATTTTTTTAAAGCTGTTTTATGTGGAGGATAACTTGGTCAATGATTTCACTTCGATGTTCTGTAGAAGTACGAGGAAATCAGAGAGATGCTTCTGGATGCCTTTTAAGTTACCATTTCTTAGCCATCGTCAGAGTATCGTCGTCGCTCAGTCTAGAGATCTTCCACTATTAGGTTCTTAGTTTGGTGGTTCACACATACTCCAACTTCTATTAGATCACGGTTTGATACCCTGGCTGACATTCGTAATATATAATTTGTATATAAATGTCCGTGGTGTTTTCCTTTAGACTTGTCGTACATCGTTGGTCGTGCAAGTGACACTTTTCCATTAATAAAGGTGATCGTTTCTCACTGAACTCAATTAAAGGGTTTTCCAATAGGGACTTGACAACTCTGAATTTAATTTATGAACGCACTCTTTCACTAATCATCAAACTGTCACTGTCAATTTATTCAGAAAACTTAACATTTTCATCATGGTAAAGTACACGAACGATCAACGTCTGCAAATTATAAAAATTTTCTACCGAAATTCGGAGTCGGTGACTGCAACTTTAAGAGCGTTAACTCCAATTTTCGGCCGTAATTCTCGTCCTAGTAGACAGGCAATAACAAGTTTAGTGCAATAATTTGAGTCTACATATTCGCTGTGTGATGTTGCCGTGTCAGTGAGACAATGGGTGGATCGAAGTGTCGAAAATATCGCTGCCGTTCAGGCGTCCGTAGCAAACGATCCAAATCAGTCAATTCCACGGCGTTCTCAAGACCACATTATGGCGTATTTTGCGTAAGGATCTTGGTTTACACCCATACAAGATCAAGCTGACTCAAGAATTGAAGCCGATGAACAATTTGAAGCGACGTACGTTCTCCGATTGGGTTCTGGAGAAGATGCGCCAAGATGATGAATTTCATCGCAAAATGTGATGAAGTGACGAAGCTCATTTTTGGCTCAATGGGTTCATCAATAAGCAAAATATGCGTTATTGGTCGGGTGAAAATCCACATGTGCTTCATGAATCACCACTTCATCCACAAAAAATAACTGTTTGGTTAGGGTTGCATGCCGGCGGCATTTTTTTCGTCGACGATAACGATCGTTACGTTACTATGAATGGTCAGCGTTATCGCGCCATTATCACCGATTATTTTTGGCCCGAATTGGAAGATATGGACTAGGACGACATGTGGTTTTAACAGGATGATGCCACAAGCCACACAGCACACGTTACAATCGATTTATTGAAGAGTAACTATGGTGAGCGTGTTATCTCAAGAAATGGACCAGTCCATTGGCCACCTCGTTCGTGCGATTTAATGCCGCTTGACTATTTTCTGTGGAAGAGCTCAGAGCCAACATTGAACGCGAAATAGCGGCCGCGAATCGACCGCTGCAAACATGTCCGCGGTGGCCATATGAACAAAGTCAAGTTCCATTCATAAATGTTTTGATTGTACTTCAAGCCGATAATAAAGTTTTTGAAATATCTCAAATGGTTTGCGTTTTATTTAAAAAAAAAAGTTGTCAAGTCCTTATTGGAAAACCCTATATTATATTTTTCACACTTCAGAATGGTACTTATTGTAAATAGATGCTTGCAGTTGCAGTGTTAACCAAAATTTCCACTCAATTTCCATTTGACATCAAATTTCGCTTGTTGGAAAATGTTATGACGACGCTAAGTTCATTCTGTTTTAAGAGTAAGCTGCGTCACATGCTATCAGTGTAAGTTTAAGTTAAATTTTTATTGCATTTATATTGGACACAAAAATAGGTGTGTGATAAATAAAGCGTATAATACAACTATTTATTGCAGACAGCATAGATTATTTTGAAGGTAACGTCTCTCGGGTTAGATTTAGTAAATTAAAATGAGCTTTTAATAAACGTACAGCTATCAGGATGGGTCGTAAAAGGCACTGTACACAAGAAGATCCCTCCGAAAACCCCGTTAAGGCTATGGGAAATCGAGGAAAACTACATCAATCACAGACCTCCGAATAGTGCTATTGGCAACATCAGATCCTTTTGCTTCCTCGAGAACGATTTGCACTGAAATTGAGCAACGAGTTAGTACACGCACAGTTTGCAGAAGACGAGAAGACGCCAAATAATAATTCAAGGCAGAGTGGCAGGAAAAGTGCCTTTATTGCGAGCAAGTAATTGAAGCATTCGCAAACGCTTTGCATGAAGCCACCACCTGTAGAGGAGCTCGGAAGATATTAGAAAAATAGCGTAATTCTCTAGAGTGACGAAACTAAGGTCAATTTGTTCTCCTCGGATTGTGCGCGCAACGTTCGAAGACCAATAAGAAATTAATTTCACCAGCGCTATACGAGAAAGACAATGAAGCACGAAGGTGGAAAGTATAATCGTGTGGGGCTGTTTTTCTTGGCACGGTGTTGGTCCCATTTTTCGAATTCACGACACTATGACAAGATTCGAATACAGGGACATATTGGGAAACACCATCCTTCCTTTCGCTAAGGAAAACATGTCGCTCATAGGGCTTTTCCATCAAGAAGATCCGAAACGACTGATTTCGATATCAGAATGTGTACTTAGTCATTTGCCAGATCTCAATCCAATTGAGAACTTGTGGAATGAGCTGAAGACGAAATTGGCGGGTCAATATTTTCCCAGTGAAGAGAAATTGTGGAAAGCCGTCCACAAAGAATGGTGTTTCTATACCCGTATCAAAATGCCGAACATTAATGGCGGATCCGTACTAACGTCAGTAAATTCTATTAAAAAAAAAAACTGTAGCGTAATGATGGAATTATTTTCATTTCAGCACAGCACACCTATTTTGTTGACCAAGTACTGAAATAAATTTTATTTTGTTATATATACTCGTATTTATAAAGTCCGTTCCAAAGTAAACAGGACTTTTTAAAAATAGATATTTCTAGTGAGACTATCTATTGGCAATTAGAAGCGGTATTATTGCATCTGAAGTGACAGTATGTTTGTGTCATCGGTATAAAAATGAGCATCGAAGAAAAATTCCTCAAAATTCAACATTCGAAAAACATCATCAAGGAGGCCAAAGAGAACAATAACTCCCTTTACCACATTGTGATTGGTGATGAAACGAGGTGTTTCAATATGATCCAGTAACTAAGTGCTGAGTGGAAGGCGCCAGACGAGCCAAAATCCAAAAAAATCTCGTTTGAAGAAGTCAAAAGTGAAGATAATATTAATTTGCGACGGCATTGTCCACAAAGAGTTCGTTCCACTGGACCAAACAGTTAATGCACAATTCTATCTTGGTGTTTTGAATCGTTTGCTGCATCGCGTTGGAGTTTGTTGCACAGTAAAGCACCATCTCATCGCTCGGCGGTTGTGATGTTGGCTAAAAATTGCATTTTAACTGTCAACCATTCCTCGCATTCGCCTGATTTGGTACCATGCGACTTTAACAAAGTCCTGTTTACTTTGGAACGCACCTTGTATGAATTTAATGTCTTTTGAATTTGTAAGATTCTCTGCAAATAAACCAATTACATTGACCAGCTGTGTATGTAGTCTTTGTGCGGCTGATTCTTTAACTCTTTTACGCAATTATTAAATTTTGTCTGAAAGGCTGTCACGTCATTACTTATTGCAGATAGCGTTCGTCCCGGACTAAACGATTTGCTCATTCAGTAGAAAATGAACCAGGTGAACAATGTTGAAAACACTTCAATTGTGTACCCCAATTTTGGCTTCGAATTCTCCTATTCCACGGTGAAACTCTAGTGAAAACTTTATGGGGGGATGTTTAGATTTTTTCCAATGTTGCGTTGTTTATTTTAGATTGACCTGTCTCTCACTGACTACACTGAAGTTCGATCATATTGCACTGGCTTTACCAATCTTCATTTGTTACAGTTTTTTGTGTCTCTTTGCCTTATAAATGAGAATAAAAATGCTCTCCCTTTATTGACTAGGAATCACGTCGCCTCTCATCATTTTTTTTTAACAATCGCGATGCAAGATCTATCTGACCTAACTACACGCTCCTGGGCCTTTTTTTTATTAAAATCAGCTATTTCCAGTTTGTGGCTGTTGGAAAGACCAACCCACTTAGCCCATTGTGATACCACGTGGATCTGTGTTCCTCCTGCTCTTGGAACCGATTTGAGCTTATGATGAAGTGTAGGAGACTGTTAACGTCTATATTCTTTAGATCGCTTAAGTCATTGTAGAAAAAGCTCCTAAGTGAAGTTTTCTTCTTTGGCAGAGAGCTGGGCATGTACAGAGTAGTTGCAGGATTGTTTCTTCCCTCCTCCTCGTCCATGCAGCTTCTATAGAAATCATTTGTAAAGACGCCAAGCCTTCTTGCATTCTTGCCTATTTAGAAAGATCAAATTTTTAGAGCGATTCAGATCCAGCTTTAGCCAAATCTGTTTGATCAGTGAACTAAATTCTTTCAAATGGTTCATGTTCATTTACAATCCAAACTCTCTTCCGTGCCGATTTTGGTTTATTTTCTAGAAACTCTAGCAGTAAAAGTCAGTGGCAATATCACTTTATAATGTTTTATGCGCTTTCGTGTTGGCTCGCGTTATTTTTGCATCAGTAGTATTATATCTGTAATTTGAATCCACCGCTTCAATATGTAGTTAAGTGCCGCAAGAGCTAAGGTAATATTTCCAAATTTTCACAAACCTCTCCCCAATACGAGTTTTATACAATATTTGTAGTGCGATTTTCCAATGAACGTAGTTCGAATCCTAACTCGCTTGAGGTTATTTTTAAAAGCTTATCGAAGTCGATACGTTGATTTTAAAGACATTTCCTATGTTGGTATTGGAGTCCAGTTGATGAATCCAACATTTCGCCACTTGGTTACTTGGACGTGGTTACATATATTGATTTGACTTTTGCATAATACCATACCAATTCGAAAATTGTATTTGTCATTGTGCCAACGTCCTGCAAGCTGGGGTCTTTTCTGTGTAATCATCATAAGCAATGCTGATGATGGAAAATTTAGAAAATTAATACTCATAACGTTTGCAGAGTTCTAGATCTTCACTTTAAAGATTTAAGTCATTTTGTCGATTAGACCGTTCGAATCTTAAACCTGTCTTCCGAAACTATTCCTTCTCTACTGATTCAATTCTGTTGCACAAACTCGTACAGCACATAAGTAGCACGATCGGTAGTCATTTCCTTGGCTGGTCGTTTGTTTTTCCAGCGGATTATTTTGGATCCATTATATAAATGGTTTTCCAATAGGGACTTGACAACTTTGATTTAATTTGTGAACACATTCTTTAACTAATCATCACACTGTCACTGTCTATTTATTCAATAAACTCAACATTTTCATCATGGTAAAGTACACGAACGAGCAACGTCTGCAAATTATAAAAATTTTCTACCGAAATTCGGAGTCGGTGACTGCAACTTTAAGAGCGTTAACTCCAATTTTCGGTCGTAATTCTCGCCCTAGTTGACAGGCAATAACAAGTTTAGTGCAAAAATTTGAGTCTACATATTCGTTGTGTGATGTTGCCGTGTCAGTGAGACAACGGGTTGGTCGAAGTGTCGAAAATATCGCTGGCGTCCGTAGCAAACGATCCGAATCAGTCAATTCCACGGCGTTCTCAAGAATTGGGAATCGCTCAGACCACATTATGGCGTATTTTGCGTAAGGATCTTGGTTTACACCCATACAAGATCAAGCTGACTCAAGAATTGAAGCCGATGGACCATGAAAGCGACGTACGACGACCAAAAGTCACAGCAGTTTGCGTTGTACTCGTATTATGCAATTTCGGAAAGGATTTGATTTGAAACTTCATAAATTAACACAGCATTTAAAACCAATGTACTACGAACACCGTCGTAGTTTTGTTGATGAGTGGAAATGCTCAAATCAGTTAATAACCTCCCACGATGAAGCGCATTTTTAGCCTGATGTCTACAAAAACAAACAAAACTGTCGACATTGGATTAACGAAAATCATATGGAAATGCACGAAGCGACATATTTTTGGTGAGATGGAGTGATTGGGCTTTATTTCTGAATTGGTTGGAATGAACTTGAGGGATTTTTGGTTTCAACAAGACGGCGCTACATGCTATACATCGCACCAAACAATCAAATTTTTCAAGAGGAAGTTCGGAAATCGCATAATTTCGCGAAATGGACCTGGCAAATCGTGTGATCTAACGCTTTGTGACATCTTTCTTTGGGGGTTTCTAAAGGATCGACAATGCTTTCCGAACTATATTCGGATTGATATGTGATTACACAAGAAATGTGCCCAAGTGTAATCAATAATTTCAACCAATGTTGAAGCCTGTAAAGCAGGTATAGGTGCATACACGCCTGAAGTTTTGTTTCACGTGTAATTGTATTTTAGTAGTCGGTGTTGAGAATATGGAAAAACTTCTTTTACAGACTGACGAAGACCAACATCCCGACATCAGGCAAAATAGAATATTCAATATAGGCGAAGATAGCCAAGACTTCCATCCATCTGACCATAGCGAGGTAAGGCTATAAATATCTAAGCCTAAATGCAATAAACCTGCGAAACCTGACGGCTTACAGACCGAGGTTTTCACAGCTGCACGAAGTGACTTTGTTGAGAGCATACACCAGCTCTTTTCTAAGATCAAGTCACAAAAATGGAATCTCAACATCATTTGCCCAATCCACAAGAAAAGGGGTTGAAGGGTCTCAACTGTGCCAACTATAGAGGTAAGACTTATATTATCAACATTGCTTAAAAGATTTTGTTGGAACGTTTGAAACCCTTCGTCAACAACCTGATTGACCGCTATCCGGCAGATACTGGAAAAAAGATAAGAAGTTCAAATCGATATCTACCATATTTTCGTCGGTTTTAGGCCGCATATGTTAGCATTTATAGAAGCGAGCTATATAGAGTCTGTGCAGAATGACGATGGAGGCCGCTCGCTCCTCCGTTAAGCTCAGTAACGACTTGACCGAGGAATTTGATGTAAAAAAAGTGACGTATTGCCATGTGACTTCCTTAACTTGAAAGAATTTTGCGGAGCCCACAAGTCAACACCAGAGACACAATCTTTCCAAATTCTGTGCAACTACTAGCGTACGCCGGTGATATTGACATTTTTTTTTATTTTTTTTTTTTTTAAATTTACGCGCGCCTAAGGGGTTGATACCCTTTTACTGTTGCCAGGGCGCGGGCGGAAAGATAGAAGGAGGAAAAAGCAAAATTGTTTTTTTGTAGTGGTTTGAAACTCAGGTGTGTTTGGTTTCGATATTCGTTCTCCAGGGGTGGGAGTCCGAATAGGACGGAGAGTTTTTCTTCACTCAGAGTGATTCGAAGGTTATAATTCACAGTATTTTTTCTGTGCTTGAAACTCTACAACAGCCAAATCTACGTGTCAGTGTTATGCCTTCACAAGCAGAATTTTTCTGTCTGAGTTCCAATTACACAAATGAGGAACTTGAAAAATTTGTCAATGGGTAGGATTCGAACCTTTGACCCTCCGAGTGAGAAGCGATTGCTAGTACCACTACACCACGGCCACCCCTAATTGGCAGAGCTTAGCGGGCTGTCACCGGTTCGTTCGCTGGTATTGGAACTAGTTGCCGAAATGTGCTTAGAGGTTAATGAAACCAAATCAGGACGTCACAGTCAACAGCTATAATTTGTAAGGAACCTCGTCTACCTTGGCTCTGCTTTCAATTCTGCAGAAATAAAACGAAGACTAACTCTTGGCAATCACTGCTTCCTAGGGCTAAGAAGGCAATTGGGTAGCAACGCCAAGCAACTAAGGAGACTCTATATAAGACCTTGATCATCCGAAAGTCTATGTTTCTAGAGAAAAATCCTTCGTAAGATATTCAGCCCAGTTTGCGTCACTTCGGAGGGTAAGATTCAACGACGAACTATACGAGCTGTACGGCGACATCAATCTAGTCAGAAAACTGCGCCAGTCGCCTGAGATTGCTAGGACATGTAGAGCGAAAGGATTCCTGTGTTCCAGCTCTAACCCGACAGCACAATTCAGTAGAGGAAGACCTCGTCTTAGGCGGCGCGCACTAGTAGAAGGGACTTTAACCGACTTCAAGTGTACAACTGGATGCAGATAGCTAAAGATCGAGCTAACTGAAGAGGCTTCTTAAATAAAATAAAAAATATAATTGTATTGAATCAAACTTTCAAACTACATAAACGGTACAGCTCTTACTATACAAAATATACAAATGGTATTTGTTTATCTAACATTTGTACATGTTACGTGAGTCACCATTTTTATATACCATAAAATAATAACAAATTAATTGATCAGGACATTGCACATGTAGGGAAACACCTAATGAATAAATTTCCTTTCACCTCTTACGACTAAAATCTTTACCTTTTCCCTTGAAAAAAAGGACATAAATAAGTTCTTTGAATCCCAGTTTTCCCTCGTCATTTGTTTTGACTTAATTCGTAAGAAAACCTCTTTCACCCAGCGACAGCTTAGATTTAACCAGGTGTACCAACAACAATTATAAACATGGACAAAATAAATCCAAACAGTAGCGCAGTATTTCCAGTAGTAGTAACTTTTTAAATTGAATCGAATTGAGTTAGTGACGGGCGACTAGTGTATTCGTAGTAACCTTTCATTCCCACAAAAAAAAAAGTATATTTCCAATTTTGTTTAAATTTAGTTCATTTTTGATTCCAAAATTTCAAACCAAGCTAAATAACACAACAGCAACTGCCAATCAATTAATTTAGTTTTTCTTGTTAAATTGAAAAATAAAAAATAAAGTTTTATTACAAGTGATTTAAATATTAGTCCGTTAACCTCGATGAAAAATTCTTTTGATATTTGTAGAAAATGGAAAATGTTTAATGTTTGTGTATGATGAGGAGGAGCGTGTTTCGAGGGGTTATAACGTTTAATTAAATTCACTTTTGCATTTTACTGATTTCTTATTCTGTTTCTAATTTAAGTAGTAGAATAAATGTCTTACAGCAACAGATGAACCATTCTTGCCGCTTCCGCCTTCAATGAACATTTTCGAAAATGCTAAGACATTGAAAATATAACCCAAACATATCCCAATTAGGATAACATAATTCCAATTACTGCCAACAATTGGTATCTGTTTAAAAGGAAAGTAATAGTTGGTCGTTTTTTGTTTTTTTAATTATTTATTATTTCTCTTTTATAAATTCTTTTCTATTTGTTTTATATTTTGTATCCACTGCTGTAAAAAAAATCAGAGATGTAAAAGAATTAAATCATTTACGAATTTAATTTATTTAATTTATATCCAAGAATTTTTAACTCATGAATTCACTTAAAAACTTCAACTTCAAAATGTGAAATCACCATTCATTTTGAAGTCATTGATTTGTAATTCATTTTAGTGAATTCAAATGAATGCAATCGTCTGTGATTTCAGTAGAGTCATTGAAGTTTTTTGAAGTCAAAAACCATTTAAGTCATTGCAGTCATTTTGATGTCTTTAGATCTTTTTTTAAAATACGAAAAGTACATTAATACTTTGAATAAGTTTATAGTTATTTTCATAAAAAATCAATATTGCACGGTAAAAGAAAACAAATAAAGATTTGTAACTGTACTGAAAAAAAGACGAAAAAAAATTCTTGATCACTTCCAATGTACGAGGGTTGTCTGAAATGTCTCCGACCGCAACGTAATGATAGCGGCACTCGTCAATAAAAGCTAGTGAATGCTACGAGGGGCGTTCAATATATTCTCGGTATCGATATGAAGGAAAATGCGAATTCAATTTAAATTGTTTTTATTTTTCAATATAATCTCTCCTAACATCAATGTATTTGTTACATCTTGAGATAAGCTTTTTTCAACCCTCAAAAAAATAAATTTCCTCTTTCTCTGCAAAATACCCATTTATTGCCGACTTGAGTTCTTCATCATCCGAAAATCTTTTTCCACGGAGACATTTTTTCAAATCCGGACACAGGAAATAATCACTAGGGGCAAGGTCTGGACTATAGGGTGGGTGTTGGATTTCTTCGAAACCACAATCTCGCGCAGCAGCCTTGGAAACTCGCGCCGTGTGAACAGGAGCGTTGTCATGAAGAAGCAACACACCCGCTGCGAGTTTACCCCGTCTTTTCTTTTTAATTTCCTCCCGCAAATTATGCAAAATGGAAGCGTTGGATGTGGCGTTGATGGTTTCACCTTTTTTTTTTGTACTCAATGAGCAAGATTCCCTTTGAGTCCCAAAAAACTGTGGCCATGAGCTTCCCGGCAGACGGAGTGACTTTGAACTTCTACGGGGGGTCTGTTCCTTTTTTATGCCACTGCATGGACTCTTGTTTGCTTTCAGGGTCATAGTGGTGGACCCATGTTTCGTCCCCAGTAACAATTCGATCCATAACACCGTCCGCGTTCTCACTACACATCTCCAAAAGCTCTCTACAGCATGCGATTCTCACTTTTTTCTGAGGCGCTGTGAGCATTCGTGGCACCCACCTTGCACTGACCTTTGAAAGGTTAAGATGGTCATGAAGAATGGTGTGAATGGTACCAATTGAAAGCTTGGTGATCTCTGCCATCATTTTCACCTTTATTCGGGCATCCTCAAACAAGTTTTTCGACTTCTTTGATGCTTTCTCCCGTACAAGCAGTAGCCGGGGCGCCGGAGCGGGGGTCGTCTTCAATGCTCTCTCTGCCTCTCTTGAACTCACTTGACCACTTTTGCACAGTTGATAATGAAGGTGCGGAACCCTGGTAAACAGCCACCATCTCTCCATGAATAGTTTTTTGACTTTTTTCTTGCTTAGTGAGAAATTTAATTACAGCGCGATGCTCAATTTTCACCATCATCGTCTCAGTTGCCATTATGATTCTGTTTAACTAGAGATAAAACGCGAATTAATAATCACATTTTCATATAAATTTTACATGAATGCACTAAATAGTATTACTTGATAAATAAGTCAATTTATATATACAACCACAGCTTCACCCTGATACCGCGAATATGTTGAACGCCCGTTATCACTGTGTGTTGGCGATTTTTTACAATTTTAGAAATGGATTTAAATTTGCAACAACGAACTTGTATTAACTTTTGCGTAAAAAACGGATTTAATGGTGCGCGAACGTTGGAAATGTTGAAAAAGTGTTTCGGCAATGATTCTCTAACGAAAACTGTCGTTTACCAGTGGCACGAGCGGTTCAAAAGAGGTCGTGAATCAATCGAAACTGATGAACGCAGTGGCAGACCATCGACATCGAAAACCGACCAAAAACATTGATGGAGTAAAAGAAATGTTGGTCAATAACCGCAAATTAACCATCAGAGAGATAGCGGAGGACTTGAACATTGAGTATGGATACGTTCAAGACATTTTGGTTAATGATTTGGGTTGGTGCCAAAAGACCTCAATTTCATGGAAAAAGAGACCGTGTTGACGTCGCAAAAGAGATGATTTACGAGGCTGAATCCGATCTCACATTTATCAAAAGGACCATTACTGGAGACGAGACGTAGGTTTATGAGTACGAAACGCAATCCAGACATCAGACAAGTGAATGGCGTTCTCCAAGTGAGCCGAGACCAAAAAAACCACATCGTTTTCAGTCAAAAAAGAAGGCAATGCTCACGGTTTTCATGGATTACAACGGTGTAGTGCATCATTAATTTTTGTCAGAAGGCCAGACAGTAAACAAAGAGTATTATTTGGGCGTTATGAGACGTTTGCGTGAAGCAATTCACCGAAAGAGACCAGAATTGTAGGCAGAAAACTTGTGGATTTTGCACCATGATAACGCACCGTGCCATCATTATTCGTAATTTTTTGACGAAAAATGCAACAAATACCATCCAACAGCTACCGAATTCACCTGATTTGGCTCGCTGTTACTTCTTTATGTTCAATCGAGTTAAAAAATCACTACGGGGATCGCGTTTCAGCAGTAGAGGAAGTAATGGAAAAATCGCAGGAAGCTCTGATGGACAAACCGAATATAAAAAATATTTCGAAGATTGGATCAAGCGCTGACATAAGTGTGTTGCAGTCGATTAGGATTACTTTGAAGGGGACAATATAGATTTAGATGAATAAACTTGTATTTTTAATCTTCTGAATAAATTCCGGGAAGTTTTGATCAAAGTGGTATACTCATGGTTGTTTGATTGTTTTCTTTTACTGTGCAATATTGATTTTTTTTTATGAAAATAACTATAAACTTATTCAAAGTATTAATGTACTTTTTCTTATTATAAAAAAAGATCTAAAGACATCAAAATGACTGCAATGACTTCAATGATTTTTGACTTTAAAAAGACTTCAATGACTCTACTGAAATCACAGACGAATTCACAATCAATGACTTCAAAATGAATGGTGATTTCATGTTTTGTGTAATCATGTTAAAGTATGTTATTGAATTCATATGATTGAAGGCAAAACATAGAAGTTTTCTCTGTGACTGCAATGACTGCAATCAAAAATGATTGCATTCTTTTACAACTCTGAAAAATATATTAGAGGATGAAAAAAGAAAAACCCGAGGAGGAGAACACATACATCGCCAACGAAACGAAACAATAGATGAAATAATAAATAAAAAGAAATAAATAAAAAATAAAATCAAGACGAAGAAAACAGAAATTAGAAAAAAAAAAAATAAAAATTAATTAATACAGTAAATGCAGGATTTGTAACATTCTTTACACAAAAATTCTTGAAAGTTATTTGAGCTAAAAAACGAAAAAAATAAAAACATATACAAGTAGATTAATATGACGGTAAATCATGCCATTATGGACACATTAAAGAAGAAGAAAGTATATAAATAGAATACGTATAAGTATGTAGAACCCAAAATTTAAAAAAAAAACTTCTTATTCTTTTTTTTGTAAGCTAAACTTGCACTTTTTTCCTTCCATTCAAGTAAATTAATTAAAAAAAAAATAAAAAGAAAAGCTTTAACTGTTTAACAGGAGCCAAAAGATTGTATTTACGTTTTCATGTTACGATAGTTTTTTGTTTATTTGTTTTTGGTTTTGAGTCGCAGGGACTTGAACTTACTGCAACTGTGGAGCCGTTCTTTCCAACACCGCCTGCCAAAATTACTGAGAATATGTATGATAACGACCATAGACCACAAATAATGGTCATTAGCGAAAGTGCTGTCCATATCTCAATGTTAAATATCTATGAATTCGAATGAGGAATTTTTCTATTTATATGTACATTCATTCACGAATATCGATGAATAGTTTTTATTTATTTTTTTTGGCTTTAAACAAAGTTCAAAATTGTTTCGTATTTTTCTATGTCTAACTTATTTGGTCGATGCGCTTCATGCATAAACTAAGAAAATTGAAATCGAATTCATGCGAATAACTTTTAAATAAACCGTTTTGAGATTTAATATATGATAATGCAGCGGTGCGTACCTATTTCCGTTCTTCTTGTGTACTATTCTAAAAATCTATGTAACGGGTGTAAGAAATCATATCAAACAAATGAACTACTACTCAATGAGCTTCAATCTGGGTTCAGAAAAAACAAAATTCCACAGTGGATAATACAATACATTCATATTGATCAATATTGCTAGGACTTATCTCGACATTCTTCGTCGATTTCAAGGCGGCTTTTGACTCCATTGACAGAAGATCACTTTTCTAAAGCTTAGTAATCTGAGAGTGCCAATGAAAATACTTTAGGTTATACCTAATCCAGCCATAAGTTTTGTTACACAATTTCCAGCGCTTGTCGTTCAAGACTTCTTGTGGGGATAGGAGCGTTAATTTTTTTTTTTTCAGAACACATGCACTGATCAGTGAAGAATACTAGTCAGTTTGGTTTCAGTTTACAAACTATTAACATGCATAAGTGCGGAAAGAGTGCTGGCCAAATTTTCAAATTGCTAAAACCACTCGGAATATCGAGAATATTCGTTTGTCGGGCTATTGCTCGCTTCGGCGAATTGTCTGGAATAGAGGGCAGGTCAAGAAGTGGTCGCCCGCGCGTCGTCTGTACGAATGGGGTAGTGAAGGCAGTGAAGGAAGATCATACCCAAGGAGTTGGATATATGAACCATATCCATGTCTAGGCTGATTCGGGATGATCTGCATATGAAAGCCTATCGTTGGTCCACGGATCATCTTCTAACTCCTCAACTAAAAAAAATTAGGCTGGGAAGATGCAAGAGACTTTTGCAGTGGCACGCGTGCCATAAAAACGTTCTGTTTACGGAAGGGAACATTTTTACCGTGTAAGAAGTTTTCAACAAACAAAATCTATGCCACTTCATCTAAGGAAGCGAAAAAAGTTGTTCAAAGTGTTCAACGTGCACATCATCCCGCTTTCATAATGGTTTGGAGGGGGGTCGTCTTTCACTATGGTGTCACATCCCTCCATTTCTGTGATAAAGGCGTATAAACTAGTGCAAATGTTTACCAAGAAGATGTGCTAGAGGGTTTTGTGAAGGGTTTGACCAATATTTCAATGGATACAACAGGACTCTGCTCCAGCGCACAAAGCCAAAACCACAGAGGAGTGGCTCAGACTCAATAATCCTGGCTTTATAGCAGCAGAAATTAGCCGCCGGGACCATCCGGAAGGAGGAGGAGTATTCCCAATATTAAAGGCAATTCGAAGAGCACATTAGGCAAAAACAAATTGGTGAAAAATTGTGAAGTAATTTGAGTTTTAAATGGCCAAAATTGGAGACTACATAAAGTCATTACTGAAATATCGACAACAAATAGTAGATGAAGCATTTTAAATTATATTAAAAGGGGAACCTTATTTTAAATAATATTCTAAATATCCGGCTGACGGCAAATGACGATGCCGTATTTTGTGAGATTTGTAACAAAATATTCTTCAATTTGGTACCAAGTCTCTATTACGGAATAGCTCTAACCAGATTAAGTTGATTCAACAACTTACAAAAAATGGTGAGCAAGTAAGCTATACACTTTGCTAAATGGAAATTATAGGTGCTGCAGTTCTGAGGAATTGGTTTAATAGTGATCTACTATATCGAAAAATTGAACTTTATAACGAGGTGTAGAGAGGGTCTTCAACTGATGGCGAAGTAACTACAACTGCTTTCAAAAATATCGGCTGTTAGGGTTGCTTTAATGGCATATAATACGTCAATACAATACAACGTGCATTTGGTGGCCGTTTTCCAGGCCGCCCGGCTCCTACTAGTCGTTCAATTCGGTGCTTAGCCGCACGAATCTTAGAGACTAGAGCAACATCGGACCGAGCAAGCCTTGAAAGGCATCGTACCGCTTGTTTGGCCGAGAATATCGCTGCCGTGGCTGAAGATGTCGTGTAGGCTCCGTCGCCATCAACCAGACGACGTGCCACGCAATTGAGCATTCCACGCACGTCTCTGTCGCGTATTTGAAGATGTTTCTTCACAAAGTACAGACAGTCCAGGTAATGGGTGTTGACCGTGAATCACGTCTAATCTACGCCCAAGTGGACGATTATGCATTAAAAATGGTCATGAGTGACGAGGACCATTTCCATCTATTTTGATACGTGAACAAACCAAATATGCATTCTGGGGCACTGCAAATCTCCAAGTAATGCACGAAGACCCATGACATCCACTCAAAGTCACTATTTTTTTCTTAGAGCGGCGCGGGATAAACGGTGTCACTGTGGATCAATGAATTTGTCATTCCTCAATTAGGACTGGTAAACATGTGCTTCCAGAATTGAAGTTTGTATTTCACAATGGCGGGTCACATATTCGCACGACTGTGGTGGAAAACAACAAGAAACAAAATTATACCCGAAAAATTGCAATTTACAGAGCAAATAGAGTTATACGGCTCACAAATTTGTGCTACTTTAAGGGTTGCAGAATTGGACGCACGTTCCGGACACAAACATTGTCTTCCAAAATGAAGTTCTAGCTGTTTTCTTTAGGGCGGCAGAACTAATTCTAATGGAATCGTTATCTGATACGGATATCTACATCGATAAACAGGCTGCGCTCAAGGCACTAGTATCCAGTAAAATCAGTTCTGATGAAGCAGCTGTCGCGCAAAATTCAAGGTTCGCAATTTTCGACTCAGAACTTTGGTGGGTATACTTTTAAACATGCCAGAAGCCTCAGACTGGCAGAAACGGACACTGGCCGAGGAGGAATAACGCATTTGCTCAGGCGAATGTAAAGGAGTATAGGAATTATAATAGGCGGCTTCTCAGTTTGTGTAAGAAAATGCAGTGTTTTTCAAGGGAAAGTGTTTAAGTTTCTTTTCCTTAAATTTTTCTTCCAGTAATCACAATGGGGCCTTCTGTAGGTTAGTCTTATGTGGGAATTATAGTCTCACACCATTTTTTAGTCTTATCTAGCCTAACCCAAGGCTCATTCTGATAGCAAGGGAGACACAAAATCAACATGGCAATCCATGTAATCCTGTTTTCTAATACTTCAGAGGAACTAATCCAAAAGATCAATAATGCAAATAAAAATGGGTATCGAAGAAAAAATGGCCCACTGGGGAATATCAAAGTTGAAACAAACCAATAGGACTTGAATTAAGTGTTCCGAAAGGTAATTTATAATCCGCGGAAAATGACATTCCCTATTCCGACAAAATATCCAGTTTCGAATGCATAGAAGAAGAACCCATTTGTCACTGTGAGGAAATAGTTGAAGAGGAATCCAGAATTTCAGAGAAGCAGATACTTTGAGTTCAATCCATATAACACCGTGCAGATGTCATGAAGATCATAGTCCACTACAGACACTACAGAAAATAAATTTAAACATACAGCTGAAGGCAACAAACCATTTCGATCCTTCAAATCCAAATTGTGTGCGAAAGAATGCACTAGTCAAGTCGTAAAGACGACAGATAATCCAGTGCGTCTTATAGCCGCTCACCTTGTTCTATGATATACTGTGATATCAACAATAAATGAGTAGTATGATGGAAAATAGCAAGGTGCCATCAATAAAATCACATCAGTGATGAAAAAAAATTGGCACAACTGGAATAAAGGCGACGATGGGGCCAAAATGACATAAATCAAAAGGCAGCACTAGTGCGCAAGATATGTAGAGCAACTTCGATGAAAAATGTATGTATGCTCATGAATAAAGAAAAGTTCCAGAGACGAAGAGACGAAAATAGCGATAAGGGGCAAAAGAAAAGCAATAAAGCACCAATTAGTCTACACTACAAACGTTGAAAAAAAGAGAGGAAGGAAGCACTCGCTAGAAGGCATTGCATGAACACACGACAAACAATAGTGGAAGTGCAACGTTTGCACACGTAAGCCATCGACCTACGAGTAATATTCAGATTGCCGCACATCGACGAAAAAGTCACTGAAGAGATTCAATCGCCCAAATATACTGAAGACAGACAGAGACGCCTGCAAAGAAATTTGCAATAGATGGATAAGAAATATGACCGTTTAAACTTAAAAGTTTAAAGGCAGTCGTTCTTTCGTTTTTGCAGTGTTGGACGGTGAGTACGAAAAGTACGAAATCGTTACAAATGTGAGCGGGTGTAACAAAATGTGGTCTAATAAGAAATCTCTGATAGTGAAGAAATTCCAGGCTGAGTAATTCAGCTAATTTTTTCACGTTCAAAGGAAGGTCGTCGAAATATCCCGTCCAAAAAGCAATAGGGGCTCAAATTCTAGGTGTGATTCAAAGAAGGGGTCGAAAGAAAAACAATTGGATCAGTCAAATGCAACAACATTATCAAATTCTAGACCTCACTAACGAGGTTACCGACAAAGAGCGGCCTTTAGAATTGTACTTAGGTTCACAAATTTAGCTAAACCCACAAGCCTAGATGCAGCAACGCAGATCTGTGCGAGAAATAAGTGTTATGGTTTTAATGGTTAGTAACAAGGTGAAAATGAGAGATTCTCACTCACAATTACATGGGTTTCAAAGGCTCGGATATGCCTCTCAATGTGACAACCCAATAAAAAACACAAATTTGTAGTCAATGCTCTCCAAGATATTTTGTTGACAATAATAACAAAGATAGGCTGAAAAACGAATGAAATAGGAAGGCATATGCACCATAGTTAGGAAAGTATAACGAAAGTACATAAATGATTCAAGCACTTGTAAAAAGTATCAAATCAAAAGCAGAAGCAGAATAAACACGATAAATTTTGATAACCTAACAAATCGTTGGCAGAGAGGCCGAATAATAGATTGCAAACAATTTTTACTAAAGTTTCCATCTTCTGCTAAATCAATACCAGAGAACCCAAGCGATATCATTAAACTGAGCTCCAGGCAGTCGCATAAAAGAACTATTTTCCAGGCGTACATTTCTAAAAAAGGACGGATTCACTGTTGACGACCCTGCAACAGGATGTGCACGTGGAATGTTCGGATCTTGAACAGGCCGCATGCAGCCGAACAATTAGCAAAGGCAATAGTCTGCTATAAGGTAGATATCACCGCCATCCAGGAATTGCGTGGGATTGGCCGGCCAAAAGATACATGAAAAACTGTGATGTTTACTACGGTGATTGCTATAAGGAACGTAAACAGGGCATATTTGGATGCGGATTTGTTGTAAGCGGCAGATTTAGCCAAAAAGTCTTAAACTTTAGACACGTGAGTGTGAACGCCTTATAACAATCCGTATAAAAGGCAAATACGCTAACATCATCCTTATGTGTACTTACGCCCCAACAGAGGAAAAGGACGATGCTACCAAAGAAAGTTTCTATGAACTCCTCGACAAAACCTACAAGCAATGTCCGATGTATGACGTTAAAATCGTCCTAGGCGACTTTAATGCCAAAATTGGAAAGGAGGACATCTTTGGTAACACAATCGGAAGACCCACCCTACACGACACCACATTTGGAAACGGACTTAGGCTAATCGATTTCGCTGCGGGACGTAACGTTACTATAGCAAGCACACGATTTCCTCACCTCAATATTCACAAGGGAACATAACATGGCCGACACCAGATTAGCAAACTGCCAACCAGATTCATCACTTTTTGATCGACATAAGGCACTCCTCAAGTATTTTACATTCCGAGCGGCCAACATAGACTCGGACCACTACCTAGTTGCAGCCAAGGTACGTTTACGGATATCTTAGACGCCAACAATGGGGAAATACTATGAGGAGATTTAACATTGAACGATTGCAATCGCAACAAGCCGCCAGAACCTTTGTCGATCGCGCATCTCTCAACCTCTCAAGAAGTCCTTTGCAGCCAGCAATAAAGCATCAGCACTTGACATTTTGAGAGAAAAATTCTTCGTAAGATAATTGGTCCCGTATGCGTTAACGGTTCTGGAGGAGACGATTCGATTCAACGGTGAACTCTGCGAGCTATATAGTATAGCGAAATCGACCTGGTCAAAAAATAGCGCATTACGCGAATCTTCGATTCTAATCCGGAGGGACAACGCAGTAGAGCTTCCTCTACGCCTTAGAGGGCGCGAGCAAGAACAAGGGGACCTCAATCAACTTGGAGTGTGCAACTGGAGGCAGTTAGCCAAAGACCGCGCTAATTGGAGACGCTTATTGGTTGAGGCCCAGGTTCACCCCGCCTAAGTAAATAAGTAAGCACACTTCTAAAAACAGAATGTGGAAAAATAATTAGAAAAAGACTGCAGCGAAACTATAGCCAAGATAACTGGGGTCAAAACATTAACCAAGTCTAAGGCAATGCAGAGAAATACAAATTGGTCCTATAGTCAAAGTCACTAAAGCTATAAAGACTCATTGTAGGCATCCATGATATGATTAATCTACCATCCCAGTCACAATTTTACCCATCATCATATGTAGCCATTTTCATTCTACAAGTATTAAGGTGGAACTTGAGAAATTCAACTGATGGCTAGTTTAAAGGAGCCAATTGCACATTTTTTTATCCTGCAAAGGTAGGTAAAATGGTTATGTTTCATCAACAAAAACATATGATTGTGTTAATTAAAAAAAAAAATAGAAACCACAGGCCATCGAGGGTGTCTCATTGCACGAATAGGTTTATTTTCACGCTTTCCTTTCTTGCCTGTGAGGTTATGAACAAAAAGACGTCAGCTAAAGACCAGACTATAGGCAGACAGATGACAGACTCTTGACTTACATTTTTGATAAGAGTATGCTAGACCACAAAATGGTAACTCAGTCCTGTAAATATGATGATTTCTCACACCCTTTACCTTCTGTTTTTTTTTTTTTTTTTTCAAATCATCTGACTAAGCTACAAGAAACAAGGATTCAAATAAAATTTTGAAAATTATCACTATGTAACAAGATTTTTGTCCATGGGTTGTAATTGTTATTTCCTAGTCAGTTAGGTCCCAAAAGTATAGAAAACAGCTATTGTCCCAAGATAACTTTGCTTTTGTGACCATGGCAGCGCTTTTTTGAAAAATACGTTATCGCCTATACTTATATATTGTATGTACATGTTCAATAAAGCATACCAATTAAAGAATGCATTTGAAAACTATTTTACAAACATTGGTTAAACCCTAGATGCAGTACACACTACATTAGAGATTTGTTGTGGTTTATTGACAGTTGTTTCTTATTTTATTACAGATAATTTCGTTCAAACATGGCTTCACGAGGCTGCAAGTATCCTGCAGATGCATTTTGTTATGTCTGTGGATATTTTATCAAAACAAGAGCGAAAAAGTACTCCTTGGAAACATGTTTTAAAATGTGCGAAGCTTACAATGCTTATTTCGGCATGCCTGTGGGTGATCAAGACAAATCCTGGGCACCTCATTTCGCCTGTGAAAACTGCAAAAGGACTTTGGAAGGTAAGACATTTTAAAACTATATTGCTTTGTTATGGGTAAAATAAATGTTTCTATTAACTTTTTTATTAGACGGTACTTTTCTTTTCTAATTTTTTTTTTTGCAGGATGGTACAGAGGGGAAAAGAGAGCTATGAAGTTTGCTGTGCCAAGAGTTTGGAGAGAACCCACTGACCATTCAAGCAACTGCTTTTTCTGCATGGTGGACCCTTCCAAACGTCGGACTGGCAAAAAAGCAAGTCCAATCATGTATCCTGACATTCCTTCATCCATGGCTCCAGTTCCACACAGCTCTGGCCTCCCCGTTCCTACTCCTCCAGAGAAAGAGCAGGTGTCTTCCTGTGAGAGCCCTGATTCCAAGAGTAAGGAAGACAATGAAGGTGGAGGATTTAATTTACTAGCTGATAACAGAAACCCATACTATCCCAACCAAAAGGACATGAATGATTTGATCAGAGATCTTGGTCTCACCAAGTCCAATGCTGAACTTTTAACGTCCAGATTGATGCAGTGGAATTTGCTGGATCCTAGTGTTAAAGTCTCATGTCAGAGGAAGCGTCACGAACTATTTTCCAACTTCTTCATCAGCGAAGATGGGCTCTGCTTCTGCCACGACGTGACCGGTCTGTTCGAGGAAATCGGAATTGATTTAGACCCAAAAGAGTGGCGCCTCTTCATTGACAGCTCATGCAAGAGTCTCAAAGCCGTGTTGCTCCACAATGGCAACAAGTATCCGTCTCTTCCTCTGGCGCATTCAGTATCTCTCAAAGAGAACTACAACAATGTCAAGAAATTGCTGAACGCATTGAAGTATGAGCAATATGGCTGGGAAGTGATCGGAGATTTCAAAATAGTGACATTCTATTTTGTTCTATTCTATTCTATAGCCCATTAAGAGCCTGCAAGGCGGTTACACCAAGTTTCCTTGCTTTCTTTGCCTGTGGGACAGCAGGAACGACAGTGCACACTACAGTAAGCGTGAATGGCCACAACGAACTGAATTCACAGTGGGGAGGAACAACGTCAAGTGGGAGCCCTTGGTGGACCCTCAGAAAGTACTGATGCCACCACTACACATCAAACTGGGTCTTATAAAGCAATTCGTCAAAGCTCTCGACAAAAATTCTTCAGCGTTCAAGTACCTACAAGACTTGTTCCCTAAGCTCTCTGAGGCGAAAGTTACAGCCGGTATCTTCGTTGGACCACAAATAAAGAAAATCTTCGAGTGTGAGGAATTCCCCAAGAACCTCACTCGTGTTGAGAAAGCTGCTTGGATAAGTTTTGTGTCAGTGGTACAGGGGTTCCTAGGCAATCACAAAGCCGCAAACTATGGGTTGCAGGATGTCTCTCAAACTCCATATTCTGGATGCACATCTTGACAAATTCAAGGAGAACATGGGAGCATATTCAGAGGAGCAAGGCGAGCGCTTCCATCAGGATATAATGGACTTTGAGCGGCGATACCAAGGACAATACAATAAGAACATGATGGGAGATTACATTTGGGGATTGATAAGAGAAAGTGACTCGCAGTATAAACGCAAATGTCGAAAAACCACCCACTTCTGATTTACTTTTATGTTTTTGGTTTTCTGAAGTTTTAATAAAATCTAGTTTTGATTTATATGTGCTATTCTGTATGATTTTCTCTGTAGTAAAAGACTCAAACACGTTTTTCTCATAATTTTAGCATATTTTAATGAATCTCATTGTCCTGGTGACAAAAGCAAAAGTTTCCGAGGAATATTAGGTGATTTCTAGACTAGAAAATAACAATTACATCCTAAGGACTGAGAAATTTTTTATTTTTGTTACATAGTGTTATCAATTACTTCTACTACTATCTTAAGCAAATTCTAATTTTTTTCTTTCCTTCTAATATTCACATATGAACGATGTTTTAAATGCATGAATCTAAAATCGCTTTCAACCTCTGAACATTCAACACACTATATGCTAATAATTCGCACATTCAATTATGTATTGTATTTATATATATATAAAATAAAAATCGTTCTAAATAAAAATAAATGCTAATCAAAAGAAACAAAAAAAAAACAAAAAACAAAAAAATGGGGGAAAATTTTAAATTAAAAGAAAACTAAAAATAAACTAGTGTTACTCGTCACTTGATAGATTACAGCCACACGGTGTGAACAATGATTTGAGGGAAAATATGAAAGAAAGTGTGTGTGTGTGCGTTTAGATTAAACACTTGTTTATCAATTATGAACATCAACAAAAAAAAATTCACTCGTTTCGTTTTCGAAGCCTAAATCTCCTGGAAAATGTTCTTGAAATAAAAAATTCGTTTAAAAATTTTGTGGGTAAAGTACAATAGTACATCAAAAGTGTACAACGAATTTCAAGTCCAACTTACCTTGGCCACCCAAATTTCAGAGCCAAAAATCGCTGAAATTATATGAATACCCATGATGGTGATTTGAGCCTCGGTAACATCGATTTTACCGAAACGCAATGTACCTGAGACATATGTTTGCCAGTGAGCACAATAGAATAGTGTTATGGCACAGAAACACTGAAAAAACAAAAAAAAAAATACACAAACACGAGTTAAATTTGTTGGAGAACAATATTGGTAAGATAGCAAACCTGGAAGAATAACCAGTTTGGATAGTGACCCAATTGACATGATATACACGCTGAAAGTGCTACGAATATCGTTGATATCGAATCGCAACCATGATCGAAAAGTTCACCTAATGGCGACGATGTGTTTGTGCGACGAGCTTGTTTACCATCTATTGAATCCAAACTTTGATAGATAAACAAGCCTAGGGCACAGAGTAGGCATGTCCATCTGGGCGGAGCTTCTTTGCCATCGGGACTGTATCTGTAAAATAAAATTACAATTTTATAAGAATTTCAAACAAAAACATGTAGAATGCATATACAATTTAAACAAAAGTGTGTTAAGACTGTTAAAACTGTGGCAAGCCATGGTCCTATCACTTCCTCCGCCCCTAGCAGCAGCAAGTTTGTGGCGGCAGGCCACGGACTTGTTTGTGGCAGGCCACGGACTTGTTGCTGCTACCAAAACTCCTCCCTCCAGAGAGGAATCTGGAGCTCAGCCGCATCGGCAAGCTCCATCTAAGACGACAAGACGCGGAAATGATTCACGCATTATCAAAACCTTCGGATCCATTCCGGAATTTGAGAGAAGTGCGCATATAAAGAGCAAGGTTGAGTGGGCTAAAAACATCCTAAAAGACGGATTACCCACTGCTTCCACTGCTCCGAAAATGTCAAAAGACTCCTCTAAGCGCCAGAGATCGTTGGAGGAAACCGTGCCGGTTTCCAAGAGGCCCAAAACACATAGTTCCAAAACCCCTGGGCCATGCAACAGCACATCTCTGAGGTCTTTCAATGAAGTCCTAAAGGACGCATTGGTGATCGCGGTGATCGATAGGAACGATACCGACGGTTCCATTACACCGGAACGGTGGCAGCTGGTCAAGCTGAAGCTTTCGAGCAACTTCTTGGCCATCATGCGGGAAAACCCCGTACCACCTCCTATTACAAGCGACGCTGGCTGGCACCAAGGCCATGTCAAGCTCATCGCATGTTCCAGCCAGAGATCTCTTGATCTCTTCACCAAGGCCATCGGTGGTTTAGGAGAGATTTGGTCAGGTGCAAAACTCGAGGTCGTGTCTAAGGAAGACATTCCTAGCAGACCTCGAACTCGTATCTGGATCCCAGCAGAACCCTCCTCTCCACAACGTATTCTGGAAATCATCCGGCTCAGTATCCCGACTCTTCCGACGTAATTTTCTTCGGTTTGCTCTTCGTGGACTACCCTGAAGTGACCCATTTATCTTACCTCCCTATCGCGACCGCCTCAAACTTCTTAACCTGAATATCCTAGAAAATCGCAGAGACGTAACTGACATTCTCATCATTCATCGACTACTCTCCAGTTCTGTGGACTGCGCTTCCCTTTACAATTCTATTACCTTCAACACTAATCCTCGTAATTTACACTGTCCTCGTCTCTTCTATATCCCAACCCACCGCACCTCTTATGGCTCTAACGAACCAATCTCCCGCATGCTCCGTAAGGTCAACTCAAACCTCCCCCTTTTTGATTTTAACCTGAGCACTTCTCGTCTCAAATGTGATCTCCTCCACCATTCCCTTACTTCCTAATCCCTAACTCTTGTTAGTTTTTAAGTCCTAGTTTTTAAGTTAGTTTAAGCTTGTATTAAGCGAAATAAATGGGGGCGTTAGCCCCAACTAAATTAAATTGAAATTACCGCCCACTAAGTAAGTAGGATGAGCTATCACAGGATTCGCTTTCAGACTATGGAATAAATAAGAACACTGCGTTGTATACTGTTTTCCAATAAGGACTTGACAACTTTTTTTTTTAAATAAAACGCAAACCATTTGAGATATTTCAAAAACTTTATTATCGGCTTGAAGTACAATCAAGACATTTATGGATGGAACTCGACTTCATTCATATGGCCACCGCGGGCACGTTTGCAGCGGTCGATTCGTTGGACCCAATTTTCAACGACTCGGCCACACATTTCGGTCGAAACGGCCGCTATTTCGCGTTCAATGTTGGCTCTGAGTTCTTCCAACGTCGTCCCACAGAAAATAGTCAAGGGGCATTAAATCGCACGAACGAGGCGGCCAATCGACTGGCCTATTTCTTGAGATAACACGCTCACCATACTTATTCTTCAATAAATCGATTGTAGCGTGTGCTGTGTGGCTTGTGGCATCATACTGTTGAAACCACATGTCGTCCAAGTCCATATCTTCCAATTCGGGCCAGAAATAATCGGTGATCATGGCGCGATAACGCTGACCATTCACAGTAACGTGACGATCGTTATCGTCGACGAAAAAAATATGGCTCAATAAGGCCGCCGGCATGCAAACCGCACCAAACAGTTATTTTTTGTGGATGAAGTGGTGATTCTGACGAACCCATTGAGCCAAAAATGAGCTTCGTCACTGAAGATGATTTTGCGATGAAATTCATCATCTTGGCGCATCTTCTCCAGAACCCAATCGGAGAACGTACGTCGCTTCAAATGGTCCATCGGCTTCAATTCTTGAGTCAGCTTGATCTTGTATGGGTGTAAACCAAGATCCTTACGCAAAATACACCATAATGTGGTCTGAGCGATGCCCAATTCTTGAGAACGCCGTGGAATTGACTGATTCGGATCGTTTGCTACAGACGCCAGCGATATTTTCGACACTTCGACCAACCCGTTGTCGCACTGACACGGCAACATCACACAACGAATATGTAGACTAAAATTTTTGCAATAAACTTGTTATTGCCTGTCTACTAGGGCGAGAATTACGACCGAAAATTGGAGTTAACGCTCTTAAAGTTGCAGTCACCGACTCCGAATTTCGGTAGAAAATTTTTATAATTTGCAGACGTTGCTCGTTAGTGTACTTTACCATGATGAAAATGTTGAGTTTACTGAATAAATTGACAGTGACAGTTTGATGATTAGTGAAAGAGTGCGTTCACAAATTAAATTTAAAGTTGTCAAGTCCCTATTGGAAAACCCTTTATAATCTTTTTCATTTTAGTTCAACGCTTTATCCAAGACTTTCATATCCGAACATGTTTTGATTCTCGCTAGTTTGACGCCCCCTCGCACGATTACGCTTCAGCGGAATTTACAACTTGAAATCTAATTAACACTCAGAAATAACAATGCATGGCTATTGCGCTGAAGCAGTTCCGCAAATAAGTGATTTAAGCACTTAACTGATAATGAAAACAACAAAATGTATCGCCCAATAGAATGAAGTCTGTTAGGACTTCCCGACGATTAACATGGCTATCGATCGATCATAAATGTCAAAGAATGTTTGGTCGCGTTTAGTCCCTCCTTATCACTAGCCAAACATAGAATGAATCAAAACATCCCGTGATTTGGTTAGCCGAAGAAAAAAAAAAATTAATAAACGTTTCGCTGCTATTTTCTCAAAGCGTTGCTGGCAATAAATATGACCATTATCGCATTTAGCACTTCGGTTGCGGTTGCAATTTATTTGCTTGCTCTGAGTACAATTTTTTGTTCGACTTGAATTTGTGTGCAGTGTGACCAGATTAATGTTTGAATATTTTGTCTTCAAAAACTAATCTCGATCGCGATAAATACAATTGCCTTAATGTTTTGTCCAATTAATTCCGACGAGCAACGATAAATACTTATCTTAAATTGATAATTGGAAGCATTTTTTGCAAGTACATATTTAGATATACCTTAAGGTATGCGATTAAATCACTGAACGAAGTAAGCAAAACAAGTTGAAATTATATGCTGCCCGTACTGCTAACACAATTGCGCCAGATTGTGTCTTTTAGTGTATATCTTTTAACTTTCCTAGATCTTGGTATGATTTTGGATTGTAGATTGATTGATTGACGTGGTTACGAGTCACTTATAAGCTACTGTGTCCTGTAATTCAAAAGTAGTCTGCTTGAGTACCCAAGTTCCTTTACATACTTTTACTTTTGATTACATCAATCAACACTGCTCTCCAGAAAGCTTGATCCCTTGTTGGTTACGGTTCCATTTCACCTGATTTAAGCTCCGTGTTAAGCTACCCATGTTAATCGTTGTAGGCGAAATCTTCCGCATCGCTGTACAGCCGGTGAAGTTTTTCTTTGTAACTTCTACCACACATTCCGTGAATACAGATGGGACCGAAGACCACACGGACAATCTTTCGCTCGAAATATGTATCTTAAAGAGCTTTCATCCGTTCTTATTAGTGTCCATGCATGTGCGCCATACAACAGGACAGCGATGATGCTCGAAATAGGCTTTGCTGTTGAATTTTTTTTCACTGGTTTTTCCCCATTATGTCAATGTCATCTGCGTACGCGAATTGTTGGACAATTATTTTTAAATATTATGCTTCTGATGCTACCTTAGGAGTTGCGCAAAATTCTTTGCACGATGCTGAAGAAGTCGCATCATAGCGCGTTGTTCTGTGTAAGACATTTTTTAACATCAAAAGATTCGACGATTTCTTTTCTTCTTCTGGTGGAAGCTGATTGGTGGCAGCGCAGCGGGAATTCTCCATCGACAATGTACAGACTGAACAAGTTTGGCAGAGATGATAAGATCAGACATGGCTCGGTATATGTATTGCCTCTCAACGCTATCATAAAAAGAAAATTAATACATTTTTGACGCAACAGGCCGAGTTGACCAAGGCCTAATCCCTCCAAATCATGATGTGGTTCGTTTTGTCATTTTGTAGACAGTAAAACGGGACTTACGATTTTTTGCTGTCTCCGAATGGCGGAAGAGTATTAGTACTAAGATTGTACTTCCAGGAAATTGACATTGCCCCCCGAAAAGATGGGGTTATGATCGAGTTCGAGTTTTTTACTTGTTCATTGCGCCACGATATCACGATTCGACGTTATCATAAGCAGGTGCTGATATAAATCTATCGGGTTATTGACGGTTCCTTTATCAGGAACTGACAGACAAAAACTGACATTCCATTCATCGGGGAAACGCTGCCCAAATCTTACACAGAAGTTGACACATGTTTCTCACCAGATCATTTACTCCGGCTGAGGTTCAAATATCACTAGACGGACGGAAGTTTCTAAAGTAAATTCTAAAATGGCGGTTCTTCCCCTTTTTTCTTTTGAGAAGTTTGCAATCGGTTTTTCTCCGCTCCTGATACGTGTCCATAACAGCTCTTAACTTAGCCCTCTCATTCACGCGTGCATTGTTGCACGGTTGTTGAATCATGGATCTCCTGTTTGTGATCGCCTTGTGAAACGTAGAACATCAGAGGTAATATTTTTGATGGCATTCTTGCAACACTGCCACTAGTCTGCACTTAATGCTGATGATTCAAAGATGCGATCGGCAAAGGCACTGGTACAGTATCTTTCGGAGCTTTACTACTTTTAATATCCGCATTCGTACCTTGGCTGCAACTAATGCTATGATTAGCACCACAAAGCGCCCTTTTGGATCCGTACATGAGAGGAAACGCATACTGGCAACGGCGATTTTTTTTTTTTTTTTATAATGAGCGCGCGCTCAAGGGGTTTGTGTACCATAAGGTGATTGTTCACAGCGCGGGAAAAGGAAATTTAGGGAGGAAGAAAAGAGAGGTGCCGATGTACATTGTTTTTAAATGTTTGCAAGTTATGACGACCAGGAAATACAGAGATCGGCAGGGCATTCCATAAGCGAGTTGTACGGCTTAGGAACGAATCACGATATTTTAGAGTACGTCCGAAAATGGGCTTGAGAGTGTAATGATGCGCATTTGTAGCGACACGGGTGTTACGGGTAAAAGTTTGAAGGAGCGGAATGCTATTGGCGATTTCAGTGGAGCACTGGTGGTGGAAATAGCGATAAAACAGAGTGAAACACAAGACTTACGTCGGTGTTCGAGTGTGTCCATTGTTTGAGTGATATTAGTATCACCTATGAGTTTTATCGCACGATTTTGGATCCTATCTAGCAAGTGCAAAGGGGTCTTAAGGGCACCTGACGTGGGCGTGGGCGTTGTACCTCAGTTTTGGGCGGATAAACGACTTATATATTGAAGCCAGATAAGAGGGGTTGAAGTATTTCTTACATCGCTTGAGGAAACCTAGACATTTCGCCGCATTTTTGGCGACATCGAATATGTGGTCACTCCAACGTAAACTGTCACTGACACACATACCGAGAATGGAAAGTTTATCGGTTTCGACGATGCAAGTGCCATTCATGGATAATGGCTGAGTATTTCAATTTCGCTTTAACGACAGCAGACAGCATTGTGTTTTGGAAGCATTAAATTCCACTCTGTTGATAGTTCCCCAATTGGTTATGCTGCTGATATCGGAATTTAATGAGCTTAGCATACGCTGCCGTTCTCGTTCCGGAAACGAATATGAAAAGCATAGAGTACTGCCATCAGCAAAGGAATATATTGAATTAGAAGCAGCAGACAAGAGATCATTGATAAAAATTAAAAAAGAGTGTCGGAGAGAGAATGGAACCATGGGGTACACCAGCATTTATTTTGTCAATATCAGACTTGAAACCTTCCAAAACAACTTGAATTTAACGTTCCGAAAGGAAGTTTCTAATCCATTGAAGAAGAGAGTCGTCGATCCCAAATGCACGCATTTTCGACAAAAGAGCTTGATGCCAAACTCTGTCAAATATCAAGTGCAACTATCTTGCTTTCGCCAGATTGATGTACACTTTGGTTCCACTTTTCGGTGAGACATCCCATCAAATCATTAGTGGACATGTTGCTACGAAAACCGTACTGCCGGTCATTGAGAAGTTTTCGTGTTTCGAGATATTTCATGAGTTGACGATTTATCAGTGTTTCCATGACCTTAGAAAGAAGGGACGTAAGTGCAGTGGGTCTGTAGGAGGACAGAGAAGATGATTCGCCTTTTTTTAGGGACGGGCTGGACAAATGCTGTTTTCCATCTGCTCGGAAAGAGACCTAAAGAGTAGGATTGATGAAAAAGCTTACGCAGTGGTTTTGCCAGCGTGGAAGAACATCTCTTCAGAAGAAGGGGAGATATACCATCTGGACCAGCGGATTTATGAATGTTAAGATCTTTAAGTACTCTTGCTACTACACGAGTGCGAAAGTAGATTTGTCCCATTGAAGATTCGACGCACTCAAATGTAGGCGGAGACAAAGCACAATCTGCTAGTGTTGAGCTGGCCGCAAAGTGTACAGCAAGCAGATTGGCCTTATCCAAAGAGCTGACAGCTGGAATGTCATTGTAAATGAGCGTTGGGATGGAGGATGAGGCGGAATTCCTAATGTTTTTGGACGAACGACCAAAAATGTTTACTGCCTTTGGGGCATTGCAGTATTTTTTGCCTCAGTTTTTGGTCGTATTGGAATGTCACACGCTTAAGAAAGGCGTTGCAGTTATTTCTGGCTCGTTTGATGTTGCATCCACTTGCAAAGTCTGTCAATCTGCCTTCGTTTTTATTCTGGCATTAAGACCGCCAAGTACGAAAGCCGTTTAGACCAAACTGAGTGTCTACTGTTCGTATTCAGTGGATATTTTGTTTGCTATCCTGAATATTGTGATAACAATATTGGCTCAAGTATATATTGTTACAGTTTTTCGAACATCTTGGCCATGCGAGACAGAGACTGATGTTTCTATTTGTTTTAAAAGATCTGATTTCTCTGCGGCTATTTAAAGCATCGCCAAATGCTTGAGTCTTTATTTGCTATTGAACAGATGGCATAGGAAGTCAACTGTCAACTGTTTTTTGACTACTAATTTCGCTCTTCTTATTGATTAATTTGTTGGCTGAGTTGGTAATTGCTGTGATAAATTGTTGTCGAGCCATTTTTAGCAACCGTCTCATAACGCCCAAATAACACTGCCTGCAGACAGTCTGGTCTTCAGAAAGAAATTCATGATCCACAACACCATTGTAATCAATGAAAACAGTGAGCCGCTTGGCTCATTTCTGTGTGTAACTCATAAACCCATGTCTCGTCGCCAGTAGTGATACATTTGATGAATGTTTGGTGGTAATCAGCCCCGGAAAGCTGCTTCGAAGCGACATGTTTCAAGCCCATTTGATTGGCGAAATAATATGAACGAATGCAATCGAGATGTTGGTCATCTCTGCTAACTGTATGATGGTCAATTTGTGGTTTACGACCAGCAAATTTTAGTTCATCTTCGTATTCCTCACTCGTTGATATCGATAGTCTGACAGAACTGTTGTCATCGTTTCATGCTGCTAAAATTTGGTGGGAATGTCAAGGACAGTTGTGCCAATATAATAACAAAAAACGGGTAAGTGTGCCACCTTAATTGTTCTTATTCTAGAAGGAGAACCAGTCCATAAAGCCATCTTATAAAAAAATCAGGTATTTCTTTAAAAACAGCCTAGTGCTTCATGTGATTTACAAATTATAATAATAAAGAGCAGATAATCACTTTTCTATTGCTGTAAATGATGAAAATTGATTGTTAACTTAATACATTACAATTTGGCGACGATAAATTCCAAATTGCAATCGAGAATGCCACAATAGTCACACTAATCGCATGAGTTGTCTACGTTGAATTTCATTTTGTGGTGACCACCCATGTGCTTGCGGCTAGAATCATGTATTTGTGTAACGTTGCGAGTGTGTGACTGATCTAACTAGATGATGGCGAGTTATCATTGTCAGGCTTTGTGCAACTGATTGGGAGCTTTGTTTACCTTTTTCTTTTCATTCTATTGTTGCTCAAGTGACAATTGAAATTTCATCAATTTGCACTTTGACCCTACATCGAATGGCGGACTGAAATTAGAATTTTGAATCTTTCATTATCGTAGTTCTGATACGGCTGCAACTTTACGAGTAAGTGCTCTAGCTGGGAACGATAGAATGTTGCATGTTGTACTCGTACATGAGGACGTTGGTTTTTGTTTTTAGTTTTTAAATACAATTAAACAATTACGTGGTTATATATTTTTTTTAATTGCAAGTTCTGACCCATGCCGCTAGAAATAAAAATTAACCTCGACAGAGAACTTGTTTCTTTAATGCGAAAACAGACGCAGAGGAAATGTGTTCTATACTAAGAAGGCATTATTTGGAACAGTTTTGTTTTAAGAGTGAATGATGTCAACTTAATAGATATAATCACTTCTGGGTTTTGATCTTGCTTCTATATCCTGATCTTAATATAAGGACGATGCAATGTATTCTTGTAACATCGGTTTAAATGTTGTTTTTTTGGTAACATCTTCACACTAATCGTAACCAAATTAATAAGCATTATATTTTCTATAGCTGCAGTCCCCAAAATACATAAAGAGGCGGTTGTACGACAACGCATATAGTCTTGCCGTCATAGAAGTGGTTCAAGTCTACGGAGTTTCCCTAATGAACATAGGGCAATCAGTGAGAGACCCAAAGGAAAAATGTATTTATCAACTCCTGTCTGAGTGATATTTTTGGCTTTGATACGCTGAACTATAATAGGCTTGTCAACGGTATAAAAAAGTGTGGGCATTAGACGGTGCTCATTAAAATTTATGAGGCACCACCTTTCTCCAAGTACCATTTGCGTCAAAATCAATGAAACCTGCAGTCACGTACATGGAGTAAAATATGATGTCCCGCAGGGTTCTAAACTAGGCTCAGTACTTTTCATATTGTGCACCAATTCGATGCTAAGTATTTCAAAAGGAGTATCCCACTCGCGTATACAGACGACACGATCGTTGCTTTATCTCATCAGTCGCCTCCAGAAGCCTTCAAGATAGTATTCGCTTGTGAGTTCAATGCAGCAAGTTAATGGTGTGGTAATAGATAATTTAAAAGCAAAAGCCATGCATATCCGTAGCCTTAAATACCCAAGATTACAAATTCCTCCGAAGATGTGTAGATGTGGCAACACAGATCCATTGATGCACATAAATATCTAGGCATATCTGGTATCCACATATAATCAATCTACGATATAAGCTAAGCAGATCTTTATTTGCACTCGCGTGTCTTTCATTTAAATGAACTTGGGACCAAAAACTGATAAAATTAAGACCACGGTATGGACCAAGTCCAAGTAACTTCTACAGGTGTCACAGACACCACAACAATGGAGAATCGAGGCTACAATCCCAACAAATTGCATGAACTTTTGCCGATCGCGTATCCCACAATCTTTCGACAATTTAATCGACGTCAATTGTTGAAGAGCAATGCTAACGATGCCCAGAAGCTGACAAAAACGCTATAATTAAAGTGATGGGTTTCACCCTTCAACCATCCTCACAAAACTCCTGCTATAATAAAGAGTCCTGGCGAGAATGTGTAGCAAAACAACTCGTATAAGAAAACGCGCTGCATGCCTTAAAGAAGTTCAACGCGAATAGTGAAAGGCCGTCTGTTTGAATACTGCTTCCGCATGCCAAATAAAAATTAAATATAGGGTTGTTCAAAACGTCATTGCGTTTGTTTTTTTTTTGCAATAGATGGCTCTACCCGCGTTTATTTTTATTTGAGCGTATATCACATATATAAAATTTGTTTACGCGCGTTTTCTTGTTAGCACTTAACCTAAAAAAAAGCTGGCGCGATTCGGTCGAGTTTTGTGCTTGCAATTGTTGTTCGAACATGGAGAATTTTGAAGGGCATACCATATTCCATATTTGGCTATATTACTTCAAAAAAGGGAAAAAAGTTGCGTGAAGTGTACGACATAAATGTAAAAAAAAAAAACGCCCGATTCCCCGATGGTGATTTTTCAGTTGAAGGCGCTCATCGCAACGGTAGACTTTCCGAATTTGACGACGATAAAATCAAAGCATTGGTGCAAGCACATAAGCATTCTATGGTTTGGCAGCTTGCTACCGCTCTGATAGTGTCCATTGAGAGCGTTCATGGTCATTTGAAATTGCTTGGCTCGATATTTGGGCACCGCATGAGTTGAAAGAAATTCATCTATTTTTCAGTTCTATATATCGCGAAGAAAACGATCCACTCTTGAAGCGTACGCTCACGGGCGACGAAACCTGTATTGAGGTAGGCGAGATGAAGCAGCTGAGAAGCAGTCAAACGCGACCATCCCCACCAAAAAAGGATGATGCTGTTAACTTCGCGGGATTGGAAAGGACCAGTCTTATATGAGCTGCTCCAAAGAACAAAACGATTAATTTCGATGTCAACTGTGAGAAGCTACACAAATTAAGTGAAGACATCAAGCACCTTGACAAGTTTCTTGCGGAGAAAGATAGGAGGTTTTATGAAGTTGCCCGAGAAATGACAGACGGTCATCGAACAAAACGGCCAACACATCATTGATTAATGATCATCACGTATATTAAGTACACGCTTTTGCAAATCAAAAACGCAAAGACCTTTTGAGCAACCTAATAGCTGTCACTTTTAAGTTTACTTCGAAGCACTCGATCACCATAAATTCGCATGGCATATAGTTAGCAAAAACTCTTTAGTCTCCCTTTTTAAGTCAGCAGAGTTAAGTTAAGTTTCACAGACTATCCTCGCTCTTTACCTAAGACTTTAGGCTTTTTTTATGCCGGAATTAGATTTGATAAACCAGTACATTTAGTCGCAAAGGTGATTGTTTATTCTTTGACACTGCGCCTTACTCAAACCCATAAACCTCTCGTCTTCAGTGCCGTACTTTAAAAAGTGCCCACTACTCGTAAATCTGCGCAATGTCGTTCTCACCGGAGAAACTTGTACCTATTGTAAAATGTTTGTGTGGGTACAAATAATAGAACTTATTCCTTTCAATACAAATCCCTTTATTCAGTACAGTTACAATTCACTATTTAATTCTTTCTCTCAGTACAATCCAATTTCTCAACCACTTATACTTTTCTTATCTTTTACTTAAACCACTTAATCACTTCTCCTAATTAACACTTCAAATTACACTTTAGAACTGATTTGCATACCTTTGGGATGCTGGTATTTATACTCGAATGACATACTTCGAGAACAATCCTCGCCATCCAGCGTCCCATACAATTTCCAATTTGCTGGAAAATTCGATTCCACTCTCCAGTCGAGACTTTGTTATTCCAGTATCGAAATCTTCTGGTCTTTGAATCTAGATGTCACTGCTCACATTTAAGTGGTTATCACACTATTCTAGATTAAACGCCTTTAAGGGATGTTAAATGAATGTTGCTTTGAGCTGCCTCTGATTAAGATCCGAGTTCTTGCCGAACTCCTTACAATATCGTTTCTTGACGGCTTTAATAGCCAAGCTCCTTGAGCATACGTAAATCGGTTTCGAGCGGATGAGTTCCTGGTGATTTCATATGAAGATACTTCCAATCCGGAAAATGTTCGGTTTCCGAATATCAGCCAGTTGAGTCGAGTTGAGTTGAGGAAAAGAATATACAATAGTCCCGGATAACCAAGTCGGTTTCAGGACGAGGTATGACTTCTCGCATACCACAACTTAAATAGTATTTGAGACTCCAAATGCAAAAAACGTACTCATTTACCTCCCTGATTAACTTTGAGAAGGTCTTCGACAACGTACGGTTAGAGGAACTCTTCTACATGCTGAACAGTCTGGACAAAATTAAACCAATTCTGTACATTCTTTTTAATATGCTCAGTAGGATTGTGAAAATATGTTTGCTGCTGGAACATTCCACATTTAAAACGGGCAGCAACAAGGTGCGGTTGATCAGCTAAACATTTTCAACATCCACCCTTGTGGGGTTATTTCGTTATGCAACAGCGAACTAAGAATCAGTACCGAGGTCATTAATAATTTTTACGACTAATGGAAGTTGAATAGGTATCAACTTTCGGAAATCGAAAAGCATTCCTTTTAGAACGCTTTTGTCTGGGGCCTCCACAGATATCAGAAAGAATTGGCATCAAAATGTAATCAGATACCGAGAAATATTGCTGTGACTAGAGGTGTACAAAGCAGCCAACTTAATCCGAGGGAAAATGCAATAATCTGCAATGTGGCACTCATCAGCTTATTGTAAGAGAAATGACCTCAACGATTAACGATGACGATGTGTGCTGATCCAGAATAGACTGCTGTTCCACGGCTTTGGGCAAGAAACTCCACTTCGACATACATAAACATCACACACGGCTGAGTGGAGCATTTCCGGTTCAGTAGGACAGTAGATAGTAATTGGAGACGCTGCTCGGCAGCACCAGAAAATTCAGTCGCTTATTAAAAAATAAGTAACGCTTGCTGAAAGGATTTTGAAGACTCTTAAAATGAAAATAGGACGGAAAGAAATAGGGATGTCAATATACATTAGTCTTGAATGTTTCCAGGTTACAATGACGACAGGGCATGCTATAAGAGAGTTGTGCGGTTTAGGAAAGACTCACGATATTTCAGCGATGGCTCAAAGATAAACTTGAGGTAATGAGGGCCTTCTCAGCGAGACGGGTGTTGTGCTCGAATATTTAAAGGAGTGGTTATTTCGTGGGAACAATGGTGGAAATAGCAATAAAACAAAAGATATTACGTCGAGTTGAAGATATTTCAAGTTGTACCGTACAATTTTGAATCCAATCAAGCAGGTAGAACATTTTAGCAGCACCCGATCATGTGTAAGAAATGTATTCCAATTCTGGGAGGGCAAAATTCCTATACTATATATTGAGACTACTTTAGACGGGGTTATCGCTGAAGGAAATCTAGATATTTCGCAGAATTTTTTTATGTAATTTCTGCGCAGCCATTGACACGCACACCGAAATTGGAATGGTTTTCTGTTTCGAAAACAGAATGCAGGTGCCTTTCATTCAAAAGGCAGCAATGCGTTTTGGAGGCATTCAACTGTACTCGGTTGGTGGTTCCCCAATTAATATCGGGAACCACCGTTCGCGTTCTACAGACAAAGAGCAGGAACACGGGAATAAATACTGTCGTCGGTAAAGGAAAATACTAGATTAGAAGTAGGGTACAAGTAATGAAAATTAAAGAGTGTCAGAGACAGAATGGAGGTCTGGGGCACACCGTCATTCGTTTTGTGGATATCACTTGAAATCGTCAAAAAAAGCTTAAATTGAACTTTCCGAAAAGTAATTCCTAATTCATTGAAGGGGGAAGGGGCTGTCAAATGCTTGAGATAACACCAATGGACCTGTTGCTACCAAATCACACTGCCAGTAATTGAGCAGTTTTCGTGTCTCAAAATATCATATTTCATGAGCGGAGGGTTAATCAATGATGACCTTGGTACCGTGGCGTACATGGTAATCGTGGGAGCAAAATTCACACACTATACAAAGGCAGCTATTACTTTATATGATGTATAACTAGACTGAGCAAGTGCTTCAGGTCTAATCAAACAGAGCTACAAAACACAAACAAGCCTCAAGTGTAAAACCGTAGATTACTTATTTAGTGAGTCATTAACAAAGAAAGTAAAAGTGAGTTAGGTAAGTCCCATATATTTCACACTTCTCCACTAAAGATTTTCTTAACACACATGCTAGTCATATGTATCTAGCTCTTCAATTCCAGTTCAACAAAACAATTTGCAACTGCCTCAACAGCTTTTTTATTGGAATCGCTTCAACCGAACCTTCAAGTCAATGACTTTCATCCGGTATCTCAAGTGAAAGCTGTGTATTTATGATGTAACAGCCACTCAAACAGGTGATTTCCGTAGAAAATAGATACAACTCTACTCAAACTCAACCATTAATCTAACAGAATGAATCGTTTATTCAACCAGCTACTTTTTAAACGGATTTATTTATAATTGCTCATGCTCCCAATTCGAAGTCATGCTTAGTAAGCGTTTTTTTTTTGTTTTTTTTTTGTATTCCAAATCAGATGCACATAGACAATGAACTACAATAGTTGATTTGAGTAGCAATGCCTGAACCCCAACACCTCTAACCTAACCTCTAGTAATTGTGTTTAGTTCAAATTGATTTAAAGCACAAATATGTGCATATAAATGTTTGTATGTATTATATCAGAAAAAGAAAGCGACACAGAGTCTCTGTCTCTGTCAAAGTGAGAGAAAGAAAGGAATAGGAGTAGAGTTAAGTATCTGCTAGATTAATCCACATCTAACACAACTAGTTTTGAGTTCAGATTCGCAATGGTATAATAAGTGAATGATTCACATTAGTAGACCATATGAGGCTGAAACGCTTCACATGTACTGTTACTTTAGGCGATGGATTTCTCCCAAATACAATCAATCGCAAGGCACGAAAGTTAGTTCATCATTTTTTTTTTCTAAGAAACCGGACATCGGCAACAGTCCAAGTTTCGTAAATACTCGTAGTTTGCTTCAAGATACTTTCAGCAGTGACGTAAAGAGACAACAAATCAAATGAACATGATACAGTGTCTATGGTCTACAGTACCACACATCGTTATCTGTATTAGACACTATTAAATCAACTGCGTTCTTCTGAGCTATAATTGGAGCACATATCGGACCACTGGCTACGTTCTAATCTACATATTTGCTTGTTTAAGGTGGTGTGGCGCAACGTCTTATCACTGAAACGCAAGGGCTTGGCGTGAATAGCTGATATGTAAAATAGCGAGATTCAGACGTAGATATTGTACTCGCATTAGGTAATGAATTGATTGGAGGGAGAAATTTATTTTTGTATAATTCCTTTATCAATCATTTACACATTGTATCTATAAAATTACGGGGTCGTACGATTAACATCGAAAACATATGACTTATCCCATACCACTGGCAATTATCATTGTATGTTCCGTGTGCTTTCAATACTTTATTTCTACTACAATAATTACGACATCAACACTGTGTGCGCTACTTCGAAAGCGTCATTAAAATTTAATAGGATTCATTACATATATATAATGACCGTTAGAAGTAATTAGAAGGATGGAAAAAAAAACTGCTACTGCTACTGCAGCGGATCGTTCAGTCAGTAAGGCGACAGTTAGTCAATCCTCAGAGAATTGGACGTTTTTTGTTTTTCGGATTAATGAATGCCGATGGTGGATTGAAAATTGATGTACGATACTCGTGCCTTCAACTTCATCAGTTTCAACAACTTTGGAAGAAAATCAGATAACAATGCTGATAATACGGCTAAAATTCAAAACCAGATGCGAGTCTCGAGTTTGCTGAAGAGAAGAAACTCGAGAAAAACCCACTGGAGACGCTCTAAGGAAGCGGTCGTCAAATCCGACAATATTCCTTCTAAATTCCCAACAATATAGAAGTTTAAGGAGGCTATTTAGAGCTCGAAAACTCCTACAGATCCCCCATTTCATGGTGCGACGCGGATTTACAGTGACTACTTAAAGAAGCGACTACAGAATGGAATCTTTGGACCTTTATGATTTGTTTTTTGTTTATGTTACAATTAATATTTAAAATTAAAAAAGGCGACCAAATTTGTCTGCGACATTTTTTAATGCTATACCATGTCAGCATTTATTGTTATTGTTTTTTTTTATTTATTTACTGAAATGAATTTAATTCTCTGCATGCCCTGTTGTGTAAAAAAAAGGTTAAATCTAAAGCGCAACGTTTCAGGGCATAAAACGAACGCTGGAGACAAATATTTTTGTAAGGACATATTTCTACACTACTTCATTCTCTGTGTGTGTATTTGTTTGTTTATTTATTTATTTTTTTTGAGGATGATAATGGACATTCACTTCATTTATTTTCTGCGTTCGTAGCGTCGCCTTCTATCGCGGTATGGGGAGCCAGACTTTCGGCGACCGCGGTAATCATCTCGGTAGCGATCGTGATATTCTCTATCTTTGTAGGATCTTGTTGGCCGGAACATATAGACACCCGGTGTGGGGGTATGAGGTCTCTGTGTAATTGAATAATCTACTCTTATACGACGTCCATCAATTTCCATTCCTGTGGTGGCATCTTTTGCTACTTTTGCATCACCCAATTCATCAAAGTATACAAAGCAAAAACCTCTGGAGCGCCCAGTCTTAGCATCTATCACAACTTGAATGCGCTCGATTCGTCCATATTTTGTGAATATATCGCGAATTTTGTGTTCATCTGTGTAAATGCTCAAGCCGAAGACACCAAGGCATCGACTCTGCGGTTTCTCCCGTGTACCGAGACGTCGTTTGGAGCCATAAGTACGAGAGCTACGAGAACGCGATCTACGCCTATCCCTTGACGAGTGCGACCTTTTTAAAATGGGAAGGTTAAGAAAATTTTGATTATTTTTGTTTGTTTGTTTAATTTGTCTCTTGAAAAAAGAAGTTGTTTTGTTTTTTGTTTTTGGGTTGTGTTTTGCTTGATGTTTTCGAGTATTTTTCTGAATTGGCTTTTGGAAAATGTGACTAGAAATACTGTTTTAAGTTTTTTTTTTTTTTTTTTTTTTTTTTTTACAAATAATCTATTTCGGACGAGAAGTAGGAGAGAAGAAGTTCTTGAATTTGCAACACACTTTGGCTCGAACGGCTACGGCTATCGGATGGACGAGTGGCTTTTCGACGCGGTGGGGACGGAGGAGTCCTTGATCTAGACCGGCTACGTGAATAACTTGGTGATTTTCTTCTTCCATTCTTTCGGACAGGTGACCTGCTGATGCTACGGCTGGCGCTGCGCGATGTCATGCGTCTGTTCATTTTCTCCAGCATGTAAGTTCCTAATTGTGTGGTTCTTTTGGGTGAAATGTTTTTGGAGAAACAATTCGGCAGATGGCTCGGGGATTTTCGCTTCTTAATTTTTAGACCAATTCTATGTGTATTATTGTTTGGTGTAGAAATGCCGATGATGAGGAAATAAACTGGCAACGAGTTGTATTGAGTATCACATGATAAATGGAAACCTCCTTGCGTACTTGATGCGACGAAAAAAAAAATTAAAAAAAAAAAAAAAAAAAAAAAAGCAGAATATAAGCAGCTTATACCAAAGAGTGCCTCTTAGAAGTTCTTTTGAGAAAAGAAAATCCACTCGAAAGCGGAGACTTTCTGTTTCATGTTCGAAACTCACTTTTCAGGTAACCTGATCAGGATCGGTTCACAATCAGCTACTACCACTGAAGCTTAAAACGACTGAGCAATATACAGGATGTCCCAGTTTAGCAGTATAATCCTATAAGGGCAGTATAATCCCGAAGTTCCACCGAATAAGAAATTGTATGACAGGGGGGCGGGGTCATTCGCACTCCATTTCAAATTACAGCCCATCAAATGGGTGGGGGTGTAACCACTTTAAAATGCTATAATTTCTAAACTAGTACAGGTACAAAAATAGTTTTGGACATTTTGGAAAGATAATTTAGTAGTGCATACAAGTCTTAAGCGCTTTGGGTACATCTGTGCAGCAACAAAAAAGTTATGGCTCGTTAAACTCAAAATTATGAATATTTGCTATTCCATATTTTTACTTAAAATGCATTTTTCTTCGAATTTTTACTTAATAAATTTTCGGAAATTTTATGAAATTTTTATCCTTGCAAAATTTCCTAAAAATTATGTTTAGAAACTCTTTTACGTACGATCAACAGATTTTGTAGTAAAATCCATTTTTCGTCAAACAAAAAAGGCCAAAAAGAAGTGTACCTATTGAATTACTCATATAATCTTAGATATTTTTATGGTGTCCTGAGAAGGACCTTTTTGGAACAGTTTACGGAATGTTTATAGCAATTGTTCGAAATGTCTTCCTTCCATTTGAATACACTTTCCACCATTCGTTAAAAGTATGGTTGAGGAGCGAAGTTACCCCGCTGCTAATGTGACAAGGTGCTCAATCTTGTTGGAAGATCATCGACTTCTCTGAACAATAGGAACATCTTCAAGCAGCTCCGGCAATTTTTCTCTAAGAAATTCTAGGTAGTAATGGGAATTAACTGTTTAATTAATCTATTAATCCAACCCAAAAATTTACGCTAAACCTTCTTTAAAATAAACAACACATTTTGAAGAAGTTGTTTACAATAATTAAATTCTTACCCTTGAAAGGATGTTGTGCGTTTTAAATGGTAATTGGAGTCTGACCAATGGTGCAAATTGTGGTGGTTTGTAACCCCATCTCCACAAAATGTTCTTGAGGAATTGCCCGTCTTCTGCATGTTTGCGCAGTAGCCATTGGCAAAATACCACTCTTCTTTGAGCATCACCTGGTAGTAAATCCTGTGCCGGCGTCAAACGGAAAGGGTGTAATCTATTTCTCTTTCTAGTCCTGTGAATTCTGGTTCTGGGAAGTTCCAACTGCTGACGCTGACTGAAGGCTGAACTTCAACAGCACGTAAAATCCCATTCTCAACTTCTGCCACCGCAGCGTCTGAACGTCCTTCTCTTTTTTTTGTTGGTGCAGTTGACCCGGTATCAACCAGGTGTTGATATGTAGCAGCGAATAGCCGAATGCATGGTGTTCTACGATTTGGGTATAGTCGTTGGTAATCCAATCTTGCCAACGAAGCGTTTCCATTGCAGAACCCGTATACAAACACTATTTCCGCGAATTCACGTTTTGAATACATTTTGTGGAAATCAACTTCAATCAATCGGCTGTTCACCTACAGAGCAAAATATCGATTGTAGATCAGTTGAAACAAAATTGCGGTACAAATTGAAAGAGTAACAAAGTATCATTCTTTGTTACGATTTTCCTATTCGACAATTAACTGCTAACTGCATTGCTCATAGGTACATTAGTTAGTTAATCACTTAATTCCACTGTTATGGAGAGAAGTGTTCTCATGTTGTCCCAAAGGACCTCAGACCTATAAGTCTATCATCTTTCCTTCTGAAAACTCTAGAACGACTGATTGATATCCATATTCGAGCTAAAGTGGATCCAAGACTTCTGTCAACGGCTCAACATGCCTGCTGTAAAGGAAAGTCAGTGGAAACGGCTTTGCACTCTCTGAATAGCCACATCGAACGATCCCTACAATATACAGAGTACACAATGGTTGCTTTCCTAGACATAGAGGGCGCCTTTAACAACGTCAACACATCCGCAATCACGACTGCGCTATCAACTCTGCAGGTAGACGACTCACTTAAGGAGTTGATCAGTCTTACTTATGCTAAAAAGCAGGATAATCGACTCCAAACTGGGTGAGACTTCTGCTAAAAGATGTGCAGCAGAGGTTCGCCGCAAGGCGGTGTCCTCTCTCCCCTTCTCTGGAACTAAGTAGTGAACGAACTACTGATATACCTGGAAGCGGGTGGTAGCAGACCTATTGCCTATGCGGATGACGTTGCCATAGCGGTCTCAGGAAAACATCTCAATACGATTACAGAGCTCCTTCAAGTAAATCTCAATAGATTAACCCGCTGGGCAGATCGCTGTGGATTGGGAATAAACCTTCATAAAACTGATCTTGTCCTCTTTTCCAGAAAATACAAAATTCCAACTATAGACCCTCCTTCAATAAACGGTACCAGTTTAGTATTTTCCAATATAGCAAAATATCTGGGTTTCATTTTTGACAGGAAACTAAACTGGAAACCTAGCATTCAAGAAAGAGTCAATAAAGCTACAATAGCTTCATTCTCTTGCAAAAAAGCCCTTGGGAATAAATGGGGCCTTCAACCTCGCATAATCCACAGGCTATACATCTCGGTCATAAGACCGATACTTACTTACGGGGTGGTTGTCTAGTGGACGGCCCAGGAAAATGCAGTCAACCGCATTAAACTAAGCAGAGTCCAAAGAACAGCATATCTATGCATAAGCAGAACCTTGACACCCCTCGTTATTTTCAGCAGGCAAGTAGCTGCGACTGTAGCTATTCGCCTTAACGCGACTATACAGTGGACAAATAATTCATTTGATCACGCTAGCATTCTTAATACATTAGGAATCCTCACAGAGAACATCGATTACACCATACCTGAACTTTGGTTTGACAAAAACTTCCATGTAAGCTTCTCCTCTAGATCATTCTGGGAGGAAGATGCTTTCATGGAGGATAAGTCAATCCATCTCTACACAGATGGATCAAAACCGATAGCGGAATTGATGGCGGTCTTTTCTCAGATAAGCTAAATCTAAGCCTCTCTTTCCGTCTTCCAAATCACTGTAGCGCTTTACAGGTGGAAATTTTGGCGATTTAAGAAGTTCTGTCCTGGCTGAAGAAAAACGTAATATCTGCAAAGGATATCCGCATATTTTCGGATAGTCAGGCCGCCATCAAGTCCCTGGACTCGGTCTCATTATATTCTAAAATCGCCCTTGAATGCCGATCATCGCTCATGGAGATGGCAGAGCAGTTCAACATTCACCTTTGTTGGGTGCCGAGCCATAGAGACATTCCAGGGAACTGCAGAGCCGATGAACTCGCCAAAATTGGAACCACTCTACTTATTCTACCGGACAAAGGTAGTATAGGTATACCAACCGCTACGTGCAAACTAACATTAAAGCTGGATGCCAATAAAAGAACAGACCTGTCCAAAGCTGGATCTGAATCGCTCTAAGTGTCTGATCCTTTTAAATAAGAAACATCTCAGTGCCATAATAGGTGCCATAACTGGACACTGCCTCATAGGCAAGCACGCAAGAAGGCTTGGAACTGCATGGACGAGGAAGAGGAGGAGACAATCCTCCACCTACTCTGTACATGTCCAGCTCTCTCCCAGAGAAGAAAGCTTCATCTAGAAAACATAGACGTTAACAGTCTCCTACGCTTTATTATAAGCTCAAACTGGTTCCATTAGTAGGAGGAGCATAGATCCATGTGGCATCACAATGGGCCAATAGGCCTAAGTGGGTTGGTATTTCCAACAGCCACTCTTACCTTACCTAACCTAACCTAATCACTTAATTTTGTTTGACCATTTTTGTTTGACGAAAAATGGATTTTACCTCAAAATCTGTTGATCGTACATAAAAAAGTTTCTAAACATAATTTTTAGGAAATTTTTCAAGGATACAAATTTCATAAAATTTCCGAAAATTTATCAAGTAAGAATTTTAAGAAAAATGCATTTTAAGTAAAAATATGGAACAGCAAATTTTCATAATTTTGAGTTTAATGAGCCATAACTTTTTTGTTGCTGCACAGATGTACCCAAAGCGCTTAAGACTTGTATGCACTGCTAAATTATCTTTCCAAAATGTCCAAAGCTATTTTTGTACCTGTACTAGTTTAGAAAATATAACTTTTAAAGTGGTTACACATCCAAATTAGAGGTGGCCCACTTTGATGGGCTGTAACTTGAAATGGAGTGAGAATAGACCCTCCCCTGAAATACAATTTCTTGTTCGGCGGAACTTCGGAAATATGCCCTTCAAAGATTATACTGCTAAACTGGGACACCTTGTAGTAAAGGGTGATTGTTTTGCTGTTGGTTGTTCAGTGTTCTATTTTTGATTCGTGACATGTGTCATGTGTCAAACAAATTATTAAATTTTATTATCAAAATTCGTGATCTGTGAAAAATGTTTATCGCGCACTTACCATTTTATGGTCATCATAATCGACCTACTGAGCAAGCAATTCAAGCCATAGTGACCAAATTACGCACCAATTTCACGCTATTGGACATCAAGCCACCTACCCGTATGAGTAGAGTGTGTACAGAGGAAAACATTAATAAATAATATTGAAGACCGTGATTTGTACATTCGTCGCCGATCACAGCAATTAAAACCTTCAAAATACAGCACGTGCAAGAACTGAAGGGGAATGACCTGCTACAGCGTCGAATTTTCGGTGAGTGGACCTTAGAAAAGCTGGAGGAAGATCCGCTTTTTTACCGAAAAATTGTATTCAGTGATGAAGCTCATTTCTGGTTGAATGGGTATGTTAATGTATTTGGTCCGATGAGCAACTTCCGGCAATACAAGAGCTGCTAATGCACCCGGATAAATGCACTGTTTGGCGCGATTTGTGGTCCGGCGGAATCATTGGCCCATATTTTTTCAAAGATTATTGTGAGAACTACGTTACCGTAAATGGTGCCCGCTATCGTTGGCGCTACATACCACACAGCACGCGAATCGATGGACCACTGGAGTAATGAGTTCAGTGAGCAATTTAGATCGTGCGATTTGACGCCTATAGACTATTATTTGTGGGTCAAATCACTCGTCTATGGCGATAAACCAGCATCAATTGCAGCCTTGGAAGACAACATTACACGTGTTATTAGCGAGATACGAGCCAATATGCTTGAAAAGGTGATTCACAATTGGACTCTCCGTAGTCTTGGTGAAATAATCTTTAAAAAGTAAATGCCAAGCATTGATTTATCAACTCAAATAAAAAATGTATACACTTTTTTGCAGCTGATATCTGTCATCGGTTGTGGTGACGAATTTAATCATTATTTACGCCACTGCGTCTTTTGATGGCCTCAAGTCGCTCGGTGGAACTGACGAACAGAAAGAGTAGCCTTAACCAAAAAAACGGGACAAATGACTACACGCACGCCAAGAGCTTTGGACTAATTAATTTGAAGAGAATAATTGAGATCATGCGAGATTGCACTTCAGAATCTGGTTGACAGAATTGGAGACAAGAAGGAATACGCGCTGGGCATTTTCATCGACATTGATGGTGCTTTCAACAATGCACCGGACAACATGGCGTAGGCGAATCAGCAATTTTATAGATAAGAGCATTGCTGGTGAATAAGGCACTGATTGCGCAAACTGCATGAGTTCAATATGTTATGACGGGAGTAAATCGAAGTTGTCCGCAGAGACGAGTCCTATCTAAACTGCTACGGTGCATGTTCGTAAATTCTCAGGCATACGCAAATAATGTATTATAGATGCACATTCTGTGGGATCACGCTTAGCAACTGTTTACTCTATACTCTATTGGTGCACTAGAAATGGATTTTCAGTCAATCCTCTCGAGCTTGAACTTGTTCTCTTCACGAGAAGAAGAAAGCTGACTGATCTGAATCATTTTTAAAAGAAGGATAAGTGTTTAGGTGACATATCGGATAACAAATTTCTTTGAATTTTAAAACACTGTCATTTTTCTGACAGCGTGAAGTAGATTTTAACAAGACATGAGGAGGGTCCCATGGATCTACATCTACAGCTATGGCAAGATCAATTATACTTGTACATATCCTATAAGTCAGTTTTTTGGTGAAACAATATTTCACGTAAATAGGCCACAACTGCTCTTACCAGACTCCTTCGGATGCATGGGGACTTTCCCTACAATGACTGTCTCTGTTCTAGACCCACCGATGAACACTCCTCCTCTTGATATTCATATCATGGCCTGCACTCTCAAAAGTATATTTCGTTTAGAAAGAAGTGGGTTCTGGTACAGCATTCACTGGAGATTTTATCACTTTGCGCACAGATTGTCCTTTGACTCTGCTCTTATAGAGACACCGTCTTATGCAACGACACCAAAACAAAACTTTTGTTGCTGGGAAATTTCGAATCCAACTTTTCCTGTGTCCGGAAATTGTTTCGGCCAGAATCTGAGCTAGAAAAAGAAGTCGGCTATCACGAATAGCGATGCCTCCAAAATCGGTCTAGGATGATTGAAGGACAACTACGTTAGATTTCACTTCTCGTTAGTAAAACTTGCGTTTGTCTTCCAGGCCTAGATATATATAATTTTAATGGCAATGACTATTTTCCGAGTAATCTGCGAATAGGGCTAAGTATCTGTATCGGTAGTGGCAGTCAAGGTGCGCTTTATGTTATTCCTTTTACCCTTTTATCCTTTCTAAACTAGTTCAAGAATGCAAAACATTTCTAAATGCAGTTCTTTTTCTTATTTGTGAATGATATAGCCAATGAACTTGCGAGGCAAGGCTTAGGGAGAAGTTTATAAGAACCCGAACTTGCATTAGGACTGCCTGAGTCTCCGACAAGGACTTCCATCTTTAGTGAGATTTTACATACACTCCTCGACAACTTGTTGAGACAAACTGAACAAATTGTAAATTCAAATAAAATTAAGGGAAAAAAGGATTTATGGTGATTAGAAGTTACCTAACAGTAATATTTGCAGCACATACGGAACAAAATTATCGAGAAACACTGAAATCAGTAGTCGAGGAGTGTATATGAACATAACTAAACGAACGCTTCTCTAAGAAGTCAGGGATTTTCCTGCTGTCTCTCTGTAGGAAGGAATGCTTATTGGCGTTGTAACGTGACGCTACTGGTTTTCTAATCACCCAAGTGTGCTAGGTGACACAACACCCTGCAATGATTACTGTGAGAGCGATGACAACACCATGGAGCCTACGTTCGTTTCTATGATGGATTTAAGGAGATGTACATACAAAGGATTACTGTTAGTCGGAGATCCCTATTCTGATGAATTTCAGGAGCAGTATATTACAAAGGATTACCCTTTGTCGGAGATCTCTGTTGCGACGCAAACAAAATATATATATTTTAATAATAATTAGTAAAAGGGGTGTGATCGTTGCAAGCACGGCTTGATTCGCTCGGGGTATTTAAAGATCCATCAGCATCGAGCCAGAATAATAAACCAATTACACCACTCGTACCCCCTACTTACACTATCGTCTGAGTGATTTAGTCCTCCAGTTTCGTACTTCTGACGACATTAGCAAATGAAAAAAGGACACTGATCTTCGGGTACGAAAGTGACATAAAAACGCAAAGCAAAACTTAAGTATAACAAGGCTGACAATCTATTTAACTGCAGCAGATAAGGAAGCGTCCACCACTTCATTTCAAGGATTTGCCTGAAAAGCAATCATTTGCCCGATCAGACTCTATAAACTGCGCCAACTAAAAAGGCATCATTCTCACTAACATCGTATGCAAAACCTTGTCTACCCGTGTCGTATGAACGCCTGATATCATTTGTCAACGATGTAATTGGCTTCTAGCAACGCTGTTAGGGTATTAAGACGTCAATTGACAAAATATTCACACTACGGCAGAGCCCAGCAAAACGGCAAGAAGTCTGGATCGATACAAGTCACCTGGATCTATCGACTTTAAGGCCGCATATAACAGCCACTGTGGAGATGAGCTGTACAACGAGCTGTAACGAGCTGATCAGAGACATCGGGTTGATCAGAAAAATCCGTATCACCAGTAAGCTCATGTAAAGCGAGTGAATATCAACGCCACACGAAGTCTTCGATTTCCACTTAAAAGAACGAAACAGTAGAGGAGGACACCACGAGAGGCGAATTCGTTGATTCGTTGAGGCCTATATCCACCCCGGACTGTAGCACCGTTTAAGTAAGTGAGTTACAATCATCCAGTACAACAGAACGTGCATTGTTTGCAATATTCGCAACAAGCCCACCTTCATAACTAAAAACTGACAAGGGTTAAATATTCCTCTTGTCTTTGACAGTATCACTCCCATGGTAACGCACTGTATGAACACTCTTTTTCAAATCACTGATACATCTCATTCAGTCTGAATGATGCTCCTCCCTGTCAGCTAGCATTCCGGAACTATGGGAAAGTTGTTTTGCGTAACACCAACGAGCTTGACATAAAAGTCAAAGATTTTACCCTGACCCTCAATCATACAATGGCTACTTCCCGCCCTCTTACTTAACCTAGAGGCAGGAAGCTTTTCAACCAAGCAAAAAGCACCAGAAAGGTGACAGACTGGGACTCCTATAAGGAATCCCTCAAAATATATAAAAAAACATCTGAGGAAGGCAAAGTGAAAATCCTGACAATATAACAAAAAACGTCCGAGGTATGGCGTCTAAGAAAAATCCTCTCTACCAAGCCTACGATGCCTAGCTGTTTAAAAAAAAAAAAAAAAAAACCGATGGCTCTTGGACGATTTCAAGTGCTGAATCACTCAACCTGCTACTGGACACGCACTTTCCAAGTAGCTCCCTACTCGCGGCCAGTAACAACCCTAGAAGGAATACTGCTGGGGCAAACAATTAAATTCACGGTCTGATTTTAAGAGACAAGCTGCTCTGGACCCTGTATAGCTTCAAACCATACAAGTCTGCTGGGCCGGACGGTATAACACCAGTTGAGCTAAAATGTCTGAGGATGTGATACATTCGGTGACTATATTCAGCCTGTGGAGTTAAGAAAACGGATTAGATCACGTATTCCTTTACTTGAGATGTCATTAAGGTCGTCGACAAATGGTTGGTTTATTATCATCCTGCCAACGGTGGTGAATATCATGAGGAGTTGCGTAGAAATGATCCACATTCCCTTGTTAATGAGAGAAGTTAATGTAGTTTTCATTCGCAAAGCTGGAAAATGCTCTCGTGTTGTTCCACAGGACCTCAGACCTATTAGTCTATTACCTTTTCTTCTCAAAACTCTAGAATGACTAATTGATCGATATACAATCTACGGCCCAACATGCCTACTGTAAAGGAAAGTCGATGGAAATGGCTCTACATTAACTGACTAGCCACATCGAACACAATGCCTTTCTGGACATCGAAGGTGCCTTTAACAACGTCAACATGTCCGCAATCATTCTGTAAGTAGATGGCTCACTTGGGGAGGTGATCAGTTTTATGCTAAATTGCAGGATAATCAACTCCAAACCGGCGCAAGGCGGTGTTCTTTCACCCTCTCTGGAATTTAAAGGCCAATAAACTGGTAATATATCTGGAACCGGGTGATGGCAGCAGGATGATTACCATGTACATGCCCAACTCTTTCCCAAGTGGAGTTTTTTTTTCTATACTGATTTAAGCAATCTAAACAATATAGACGTTAACAGTCTCCGACGTTTCGTCAGAAGCTCAAATTGGTTCAAAGAGTAGGAGGCATCACAATGGGCCAATAGGCCTAAGCTAGGTGTATTCCGCAACAGCCACTGTAACCTAACCTAACCGTTAATCTTTAGAGCTAAAAAACTTCCACAGTGGCTAGGCTAACATGTGGTGGTTTGAATGTTGTTAAACGATCACTTAAAAATGCCGGAAAATACGATGGAAACAATGGAAAGCAAATAACAAGATGGAGTCCTACTGCAACAACAAAGAATGGCCAAATCTGCAGACCTTTTATGAACTTGTAGTGCAATGATAACACATTAGGCTGAGAAATCTCTTTAACTCAAGTTTCTTCTTACAGACAAAATTTTCACGACGAGCGAACTTTCCTTAAACGTCCACCCTACAAGTACAATAGGCATGGTCCCATTTCACTGACTTGATTTTCTCACTGGCAACACTACTCGTACCTTACAACCACAGATGAAGTATGCAGATTGAAAAAATCTATTGTACATTCCACATCACTCTCTCAGTAGTGTTCTTCTGTGCTGTACGTTAAGCAATCTATTTTTAATGCCTAGCCGCATGCTTAAATTGAATTATTCTACAAAAGTAGAGTGAACAAAAAAAAATGACAACTAGGAATAAATATTGATTTCTACGTGCTGCATTGTTTTATCAGTTCGTCCCAAATTGAATTTTAAATAGAAAAAAAGCGTTTTTTTCCCAGGGGATGACGGTGCTCAAGCCACGGCGACAGATTGTGTCTTTCCATTCTTCGATAGTAATTGACTTAAATACACGATTTATCCACCTCAGGGTCAACGATATTTAATTCTACTATTCTCTACCTACCAGTATATACTGATACAATTCTTGTAGTCATTGTTATTGATATTATGTAAAAAAAAAAGGAAAACAAAAGAGAAACGTTGCTCTAAATCTATCGGACTCTTGTTTGCATTACAGGAAGGTTAATTAAAGGAGCACAATTACAAAGGGCAAAGAGCCAAGGAAACATACTCATACGAATGGATAACAATGGGAGGACTTTGCCACTTTGCCAATGTTGACAAACCGTAAGAAGACACGCACCTGACAAATTGAGTTTGGCCGAGTAAATGGATCTATTTTTGATTGCGGCATTACCTACTACTTGCAGTCTACAATAGTTGGATGATGAAAGCATTATTTGTGCAAATGATTAGTGAATGCAACTTGCACTCGGGCGCTAAATATATGAATGCCACGTTGGTATATGTGTAGAGTGTAAATCAAGTGCGCACTGACAGGAAGAGGGAAAGTATGTTTTCTTTGATGGCAGCGCAGTGGCGAAACGGTAGGAAGAAAAGAGCAGTTTATTTCAACTTTCTTTCTCAGTGGTTTATGTAACTCATTCATAAATTATTCTTACAGAGCGTTTGCTTGTCTTCCTTCCTCCTGTGAAGGAAAGTCTGGATATCGATTAAGACGAGGGGAATTCGTTGACTAAAATTTAATTCAAAGGGCTAACACTGAAGTCATGAGGCGTTGTAAGAGTTCTCTGCTATTAGATTGGTTATGCAGTTACACACTAGAATTCGATTGCATAGACTCTCTTCGTACCGAAGATTGCAGGCTTTCTCTACTACTTTTACTACTGCTACATTAATACTTAAAAACATGTGTTTTTCTGATGTTTTCACAACTAGAATCCTGTATTCAGTAAAAATATTTTATTGGAGCTCGCAACGTTGTTGCCAAAGCGCTATACTGACGTTTCTTCTTCAAAATTTTCTGTTTTACGCTGCATTAAATACACCATTTCCCATTGCATTTCATGTTCCATAACATTGCCTTTCAATTGCCTTTTGTAATGATATTTCTATTAATTAAATACTAGACCTGAGTCTCAACCAATAAACCTCTTCAATTCCCCCGGTCTTTAGCCAGTTGCACCAGATGGTTGGGATCCCCTTCAAGTTATGTACAACAGCTAAGACCAGATCTGGCTGTACTGCGTTGGTCCTCTTCTTTGGGCCGCAACATTAACATTTCACAATGTTAATACCGTTCACAAGGGATTTTATGTACCCTTAAGTTGTTAGGGAGTTAAAAAAAGAGATACCGATGTGCGTTGGTTTTGAATGTTTGCAAGTTATAATGACTAGGAAATAAAGAACTTGGCAGTGCATTCCATAAGCGAGTTGTACGGCTTAGGAAAGAATAGGAATACGAATTCGTAGCGAGATGGGTGGTACAGCTAAAAGTTTGAAGCGGCGGAATGTTACTAGAAATTTCGGTGGAGCACTGGTGGTGAAAATAGTGATACAGGAAGGTACGTAATACAGGAGACGTTACGCCGGTGTTCGAGGGTGTAGAATATTGTAATATTGGCACCTGAGGCCGGATCAGAGGGGGTGAAATATTTCTTACATTGCTTGAGAAAACCTAGACATTTCGCAGAATTTTTGGCGACATCAAATATGTAGTCATTCCAACGTAAGTTGTCGTTGACACACATACGGAGAATGGAAAGGTTTTCATGGATAATGGTTGGGTGGTTAAATTTCAGTTTAACGACAGCAGACAGCATTGTGTTTTACAAGCATTACATTCCACCCTGCTGGTGGCTCCCCATTTATTAATACCGGAATTTGATGAGCTTAGCATACGCTGTCGTTCCCGTTCTGCGGCCGAAGAACAGGGACCTGAGTCTGGCAACGAATATGAGAAACAAAGAGTACTGTCGTCAGCAAAGGAATATATTGGATTAGAAGCGGCTGACAAGAGATTAGTGATGAAAATTAAAATGAGTGTCGGAGACAGAACGGAGCCTTGGGGCACACCAGCATTTATTTTGTGAATATTAGACTTGAAACCATTCAAGACAACTTGAATTGAACATTCCGAAAGGTAGTTACTAATCCATTGAAGAAGAGAGTCGTCAATCCCAAATGCATGTATTTTCGACAAGAGTCTGATGCCGAACTCTGTCAAATGCCGTAGAAATATCAAGCGCAAATATCTTGCTTTCGCCAGATTCGTGTAGACTTTGGTTCCACTTTTCGGTAAGACATGCCATCAAATCACCAGTGAACCTGTTGCTACGAAAACCGTACTGCCGGTCATTGTGAAGTTTCTGTGTTTCGAGATATTTCATGAGTTGACGGTTTATTAGCGTTTCCATGACCTTGGAAAGAAGGGACGTAAGTGCAATGGAGGAGAGAGAAGAAGATTTGCATTTTTTAATGACGGGCTGGACAAATGGTAATTTCCATCCGCTCGGAAAGAGTCCTAAAGTCCTAACGAGTAGGACTGATGGAAAAGCTTACGCAATGGTTTTGTCAGCGTGGAAAAACACCTCTTCAGAACAAGGGAAGATATACCATCTGGACCGGCGGATTTGTGAATGTTAAGATCTTTAAGAAAGTTAAGTAGCACTATACGAGTGCGAAAGTGGATTCGTCCCATTGAAGATTCGACACACTCAACCTACAGAGTTTATTCAAGAAGTTCCGGGACTGATATTGTTTTAAGACGATAAAACGAGTTAAGCCAAAACTTTTTATTCAATTTTGAACTCAGTCATAGTGCCTCTGGAAGGCCCTTGAGAAATCTTCTTCCAGACTACTTCCCAACACCCTCGTCACATTTCGTTGAATAGTCTCCACGTCATCAAAAACTCTCCTTTCATGGCTGTCTTCAACATAAAAAAGTCCGCCGGGACCAAATCCGGCGAGTATGGAGCATGATTGATCATAAAAATTGATTTTTTTTTGTCAAGAACGGGAATCAGCAGAAGATCAGCAATATTTCGCATCATCATAGAAGACCTTTGTGCCTACAAAAGGTACACTGGACACCTGCTAACATTCGCATTGAAGCAAAAACTTAAGCAAAAATCAAAAGCTCTCTTAAGGCGGTACGCTAAAAATGCTCACAGACAAATTTTGTTCACCGATGAGAAAATTTTTAGCGTCAAAGCAACTTTTTATAATCGAGTGTATGCTCGGACATCAAAAGAAGCTTCAGAATATATTCCAAGTGTTGAAAGAGGCCACTACCCCGCAAATGTAATGGTATGAGCTACGATGGCATAACCAACCTCCATTTTGGTGAAAAAGGAGTCAAGAAAGTTTACCAAATCACTGGGTATTCCAACAAGATTCTTCTCCAGCCCACTAGGCGAAAACCACTCAAGAATGGCTATAAAAAAAATGTACCCGACTTCATATCATATCACCGGATGATTGGACAGCTGGTAGTCCGAACGTCGACCCTTTGGATTACAAGTTAGGGTCCGTTTTAGAGAGAATGGCCTGCTCTACTTATCACCGAAATATTGAGTCTTTGAATCGAGCCCTTGTCCGCGCTGTCGGTAACTTTCTTCCGATGAATTAGGGTCCGTAATGCGATTGATGATTGGCCAGTACGTCTCAGGTCGTGTTTCAAGGCAAATGTCGGCCATTTCGAATGAAGTCTTCCATAACTTGTAACTACGGATTTGACAAATAAAAAGTATAAATTTGTTTTTAAAAACATCAGCGCGTTTTCATTTGGCATAAGTTCTTATGACTAGACTAGGTAGTACTCGTATGATTAAGTTTCCTCTCTCTCTCTCTGTGCCCCTCCTCACTCCTCACCCACATGCTTCCCCTTCGTAACAGTGATAAGCTCTGGCGAAAATAGTGGATCTACTGAGAGTAGTGGCTAAGATGTGGTTTTGCGTGCAATGATCAACGTTCTTAGAACTGGTTTACAAATTTGTCACCTAAATGCACAAAGCTTGAGTATTGAGACTTGTTTGAGGGATCTCACGTTGATGTTGTTTGTGTTTCGGAAACATGGTTTTTAGCCAAATGTGGTGATGAAACGTACTACTTAGGTGCTACTTAGGCATAGTAGAATAATTCGTGGATTTGCGATTTAGATATCAGCTGTCGATCAGATGTTGGTAGTTTAATGGATTTTGTTTATGTTGAGATCATTTTCGGGGAAGAAATTAATAGGTGCAGTGGTATAGACCATACAATTACATTGATCCCTCACCACGTTATGATACTCCTGAAACAGTATCTCTTGACACTCTAAATGTTATCCCAAGAGGTGACATAGATATGTAATCAAGGGCTTTAGAACGTTGAACTTCCTTCCTGTAAATACTCAATTGGGTATATCAGTCTGCTGCAGCAAGGTCTTTAGAAGTATTCCTTAAATTTTATCTCAAATGGCCAGAAGTAACTACTCCCATGAGATTAAAGAAAAAAAACTACTGGCGAATATAGAAATGGTATTTAACAATCTGAATTATCCAAAAAGTTTCAATCCGAAATCGGTGATAAGCCGTTTAATACAATTTTACAACTTCGTCATAATGATTCACCGAGGTTTCAGGCCAAGAGTTACCACATACCGGGAAGACAAAGTGGATCATTAGAACAACAAAGAGTAATCCCTTTATGTCATCTAGGGAATTACAAAACGAGCTTAGCACAAAAGCTAGCGCCGGGACACTTCGTCGGAGGGCTGCTGATGGTTGTCTTTCATCATTCGGGATCGTAAAGAAACCATTCATTTCAGCTATTATACTAGGTGGGGTGAAAAGTAACCTCCTTGACCGCCAGAATGCGCTGCTACTGCAAAAAAGGTTGTGGTGCCTTGAAGTCCGTTCATATTTAGGCAGACATGCCAAATTTCAGTGCGATACTGTCTTTAGTTTTGTTTTAACAGCTGATTGTTGTTGACGTGTTTGGCATCATGTTGAGTATGGACAAAAACGATTTTCGTTCTCTCACAAAACATTATTTTTTGAGAGGCAAAACGGCGAAGGAACAAAAGAAAAGTTGGATAAACGTTATGGGGCTAATGCTCCGTCAGATTACACCGTCAAATATTGGTTTCGAGAGTTTCGTAGTGGTGGCAACTCCGATCAAGTCCGCAGCGGCAGGCCCTCCGATGCGGTTACAGAGGACAGTGTCAAAAAAATTCATAAAATGGTGTTGGCTGACCGGAAAGTGAAGGTGCGCGAGCTAGCAGATACCACAAAGATTAGTACTGAGCGCACACGCCATATTTTGGGCAATGTTATGCATATGAAAAAGTTATCCTGCCGCTGGGTGCCGCGCATGCTCACTTCTGACCAAAAACACAAACGCGAGAACACTTCGAAAGAGTGTTTGGACTTGCTGATGCGGAATTGGGCTGACTTTTGGCGTCGATTTGTAACTGTTGATGAAACTTGGATCCACTATTACACACCAGAGAACAGAATGAGTGCCCAGCAATGGACTGAAGCCGGCACGAGTGCTCCGAAGCGGCCGAGGGAGGCTCGATAGGTCGGAAAGGTTATGGCGAGTATTACTGTGCACTTTTGGAGCGATTGAAGGCCGAAATCGCTGCAAAACGGCCTCACATGAAGCGAAACAAAATTTTGTTTTTGCAAGACAATGCGCCGGCACACAAGAGCATCGCAACGACGGCTAAAATCAATGATTTACGGCTCCAATTGCTGTCGCATCCATCGTATTCGCCCGATTTGGCTCCCTCGGACTATTATCTCTTCCCAAACCTTAAAAGATGGCTCATCAATAAAAAATTCAGCTCACGCGAAATCATCGACGCCACGGAGGAGTATTTTGCAGACCTTCCGGAAAATTACTTTTCGGACGGGATCAAGAAGTTTCAAAATCGCTGGAGCTGGAATAAGTGTATCAATCGACGAATCCAAATTGAAATTAAAGGGAACGGATGACATTCGCCGTGGCCGCCAGCCGATCAATGTAGCATTGAATCCTCGGTACTTAAAGGGCACTGCGAACCATGAAGAAGGAAAGCATTATGGTTTGGGGATGTTTCTCTGGACATTGAATTGGTCTCACACATAAAATAGATGGAAATATTGAGACTTGAAAACACTATGCTGCCACAATCTGAGGAGTAATTTCCACTGAAATGGATATTTCAGCAGGATAAAGACCCGAAGAATGGAATATATAAAACTGCTTTAGTTTTGGCCAACACTGTATATTTTTAATAATTTCGTTCCACTCAAAAAAAGAAGACCCTCAAACATGGCTAAAGTCCTTGGTTCACCAGTGAAATTCGCCAATAATTACTGCAACGCGACACGACTTACAAGCAATGGAAACTTTTCAGACTAGACTGTCACCATCAAATTAGGACTAAAAAACAAAAACCATGAAATGGAAAATGGGTGGGCAACAACTCTGAAAGAATCTGAGAGAACTCGGAAGTGGTAATCTACGACAAGACTGTAACGATAATGTTGACATTCGACGCATTAAACAAAACCTTCACTTCACTTCCATTCTCGACTCTTCGAACTCGTCTATGAATTTTTCAGTGAATCATTTAACTCCTCTGAAGAACACTTTCAGTTCTCACGAATCTATGGCCTCTAACTTTGTTGAAAGTTTTCTTTCCATTGGGTCCAACGCGACCGGAGTAGACGGCAGTTTTGCCCATAATCCTGCCACACTTTTAACTCAATCTTGACAATGCTCGAGGATATTTTCTTAACAATCTAAGTTAGCCAAAATGTTACTAATAATTCTATAACCATATCATTCACTCCCATTCACGTCTAAAGCATTCGAAAGAAGGCTAGATGTTCGACTGCATGTGGGGCATGATCAGTATCAGAACGTTCTATTTCCGTTTTGCAGGGCCCTCAACAGTGACTCCACTCTTATTCGGGCTCTTGGTTTCTTCACAACAGTAGAGTTTTTCCGTGGCCGTATAGTTAACCCCACGCATAACCACCAACCTGGAGGGTCAGGCTCTTCCTCTATATTTGTGTATATGGCTATATGTGAACATTTTAAATGAATTTCATAGATCATTATGAGCAAGCGATAAATAGAATGTTGCACTTGTATGTATTTTAATCGACAAAAATCTAAATCGGTGAATCACACAATTGTGATATTATTTTCATGCACATTTTGAAACGGATTTCCTTATAATGAGAACGTGAGGTTGTGATTATCGAAGTGTTATTTAGAGCTAGGGCATCTAGACAATTTGATCATTAAAGAAAAATAAAAATTTAAAATCAATCGTGAGATATAATCTTGTAAAAAGCATCCAAATTCCATATCATTATACGTTCCACCTACTTAATAAAAGTGCATTGGAGGCAATCATGAAATGCACTAGTTTGTGGATCACCTTGGGAATATAATTACAAAGCAATTTAGTGGTTAAGATCATCTTAATTCCTTTCATAATAATCTATTGTATCAAATTTAATCTAAACTCAATAAGGAATATAGAGTAGGACACTAGCTTTCAATCCCTGTCAATCATGAAGCCACATCCAATTGCTCAAACACAAAGTTTTCAATGATTTTTAGAGCAGCCTCATAGTTGGGTGGAGACGAGTCTCAACACCACCAATTTAATCGAAGGAACACCTCACCTCAATAAAAATCTATTGTAAATATCGATGGCAGTGATGGAGGAGCAAAAATTATCGGGACCTATTGGAACACCTGAGACGACATGTTCCTGTTCCAGCTGAAGTTTCATCGGATTCCAAAGGATGTCCGCATTTCAACAAAACTCTTGACAAAGAGGAAATAATGTTGTCAGTGTTGGACCAGTTTGGTTTCCTTTCAGATTTTCTTGTCGAATTCAAAGACTCACCTGCAGCAATCCCTAAGGTCGTGCATTGGAACGGTTTTAAGATCACCATTCTGTGCATTCAATTCGAAAAGTGAAAGTATAAGGCATTCTTGTGCACGATCGCTGAAGTATTAGATCCGACATCAGAAGTGTCGGACTGGCGTTGGCTGCCCACAACAAAACTTACAATATAGTCGGTGGTTTAGTACGCTTGCATTGTTACGTCTTTCTAAATAAGAATAGCTCCTCTCAGAGGTGCTTAAACAAGAGTACGATCGAGTTCTCCATATCAAACAGACAAGTAAACTACTCAAACAAATTTAGGGCCAACTAAGTTTATAGGCTTTCATTTGGGCCCCCAAAACGGTCAGTTCCGTGAATGCATGGGTCGGTAAAGCGTTCACCTTGTCTTCTCCATACGCGTACTCGTTTATCGTAACTAAAAACTTGACCTTACATTCGCCTGTAAAGAGTACAGGCCTCCAGTTGTTCATAGTTCAATCCGAATGCTCACGGGTGTAACTTGAGCGCGCTGCCCGATGTGCCCTTGTCAGTTTCAGTCGCATGGCGCGCACTCTGAACCGTGGAGTCGATTACGTACGGTTTGATCACTTACTTGATCTTACGGTCTTCTTGCGCAGTTGTGACTCTGATTTTTTCTGATTCAGGTCTCCTTGCTACACTCCCGGTTTCTTGGAAGCGTTCCCAGATGTTTCGGATAGTTGGCCGCAATACACCGATACGAACTGCGACAGACCTTTGAGACTCTCCCTTCTGAAGAAAATTTACCGCCCTTACTGCGTTTTCGTTATCCATATGATGACGAGAATCGGGCATGGTAATCACAATTAAAACGTTGGCGAACAAAACAATTACAGGAAATTTTGCATTAGTTGTTTTTTAGAACAATGGGCTTTCTCTGCCTACTTAGTTGGAGGCAACGGTAAAATTGTTGCTCAAAGTATTGATAAATACTCATAGACATGCAAGCTATACAGTTAAATACTTCGCTTCCATAATGTTTACCAATAGAGTAATTTTTAGACAAAACTCAATATAAATCTTTGGTGGGCCCTATTTTTTTTTTTTTGAGTAGTTGGAAAATAATTTTTACTAAATTTTCTCTTGTTTAAAGTTTGAAGGAATCGTAGCCTGGTTGTGGCGCTACACTGCTATACCTACAACGTGCCCGACAGAACTTGACTTGTGAGAGGGATAAAAAGTTGATCATTGGAAAAAATATTGAAGAAGTCACTGAGTTGGAAGAATACTTTGCCGACTGGCGCAGAGGTACCATGAAATCGTTGCGCTTAAAGAAAGTAGGAGCATAACGAAGTCAAGTGCAATCCTATAACTGAGTCCTTTACTGGACGATGATAAGCCGCCGAATGTGACTATTCAAATCCGCAGAGAAAAACTATGCTACAAAGCGGTGGCGAATTATTTGGGTATCGTAGGAAACTGAAATACCTAGATGCAAAATTCGATATTAATATATTAAATAGTTATAACAATTAATGACAAACGCTTACTTTTAATCCCCATTTACATTATCGGACACAACTGGCGCGTTGTTAAATCTTAGGCAGACTAACATATTGCTTGCCGGAGATTCCTATGGAAGAATTTCAGATCTCACAAAACAACTTACCGAGTAGGTACTGAATGCGTAAGGTTGGTCCAATGACACCGCTCGCGATGCACATCGTGATTAGTATTAGCTGGTGCCTGACTTCGGGGTTTAAAACTAACAGCGGGGTACAGACACCAAGCACACAAGTTGAAGGAAATTCAAAAGGACTGAGTTTGTTGGCCAAATTCATTTTTTTATTTTTATAATTTGCACGCGCTCAAGGGATTAAGTACCCTTAAAATTCAAAATCAGGGAGGATAGAAAGAGAGGTACCGGTAAACGTTGGTTTTAAATGTTCGAAGGTTATAATGACTAGGAAATAAGCGAGTTGTACGGCTTAGGAACGAATCACGATATTTTAGCGTACGTCCGAAAGTGAGCTTGAGGGTATACTGATGAGCATTCATAGCGAGACGGGTGTTACGGTTAAAATTTTGAAGGGGCGGAATGCTACTGGCGATTTCTATGGAGCACTGGTGGTATAAGTAGCGATAAAACTGGATGAGACACGAAATCTTACGTCGGTGTTCGTGGGTGTCCATTGTTTGAGTGATATTAGTATCACCTATGAGTTTTTGGAAGGACATCTTAGCTTAACTATTCCAGAACAAACCAAACGAAGAACTCACCAGCTTTTCGGCATCAAACAAACAAATAAATATTGCTAACCTGACGGAAACAATAAAAAAAAAAACAGCGTGAATTTGTCATAGCTGTTCTGTGATTTTGGTAAACCTGCTCGAAAAAACATTCTGATGTTTATTCTGGTAATGCAACGTTTCTTTGTTTGCTGTAAATTAAATCATTCGATTGGAAACATAAGAACTTTTTTGGATTTAGTGAAGGAGTAGCCAAACTAATGGGGAATTTCCTATCTGAAAGGTTTCAAAAGGTAGTAGGATATGGTTATCAGTCAGCTCTCAAGCTCCTTAGTCAAGACCTACCACAATGACGAATACTTGGTCCAATGTTGTTCTGCATATTTATTAGTAACTTGCCATCCATATGCAATCATAGCTCTGTACATCTTTAAGCCGATGAAACCTTTCTCTAGACTTAACGAGCTAGCAATTCCATTAATACGTGGTCAATAACAAACGGTCCCTATCTCCAACAGAAAATTGAATCCTATTATCCTGCCAGATTTGTGGCTTGCAGGTAGGAAAATATGCTTTGCCAAGGTTGCAACTAGTCTTGGCTACGCTGTAAACAGCCAATTAACTGCGTACCATACCGTACCAATAAAATAGTTTGCCATTTGCGTAACTTGTGGGTATTTGCATATTATACACCACTGGAAACACATCGGTTGTAAGCTTATTGTAGCTTTAGTTCTGCCACTTTTAACATATTCAGCTGTAATACACAGTCCACTTGATCAAAGAAAAGTTTAGGTTGCATTCAATGATGCGGTACGTTACATTAGGCGTGTTTTATTCAAAAGTAGAAATCAGAAAATCTCGCGGCTACGTTCGCAGTGTTGGCTTCAAAGTTGCTTTGAGTGGCTTTCCATTGGGCGAATTCAATCGTACTTTAAATTTCATTTAGTGCGTTTGCTTCAGTTTTATATGAACATTTTAGTTTTAAAGATTAAATTGTAAGCCATAAGGAAATTAATTAAATTAAATAAACCCAACCCAGTTAACCCAATAAAAATCAAAAGCAAAAGCATTTAGTTGCCTTTTCGCAAACATTTGTTGCTTTTTCCTTAATATTTTCTCCGATAAACTGGAGCTTTGGTGGCATTTTGAAAGCAGTTTTGAAAGCAAATAAGCACCTTCGCACACACTAATTTGAAAAAATGTCCAATTTCCTTTTTGGGTAGAAGAAAAATAACTACCTTTTCCAAATGTAAAAAGCCCAAGAGAACGTACATTATTGACTGACTTATTGAAATAGGGAGAAACGGCATGCTGCCAACCAATATACAACAAATGCCCTCTAGTTGTATATTGGGACATCTATAATTCAAATGTTTCGTCAATCTATCCTCACTTCTGAAAGTGAACTAAATTATTCCCACTTTTGATTTTGTTTTTGTTTTGTGTGGAAAAGTGGCTATGCACTTTTGAATATAACACGACTATTCATGGCTTGCATAAATACGACCATATTTTCCTCTACATTCATAGGTTACTGGGTTGCACTCTGAAAGAGTTCTTAGATCTAAGGAATTGTTTCAAAAATCAACTTTTACGCGGTTTACCCGAACGTTAAACATTGTTCCTTGTCGTAGTAGATATCTTACCCTCACTCTGTACGTCTATGGAATTCACTGCCTCAACAAATCCGAGTTGTCTCTTATACTACACATTTCAGAAACGCAATACTATCATATTTTTTTTTCTCTTCTTCTTCCCTTCACATTTAAATTTTTTTTTCTTATCTCTTACTACGTTTTTATGATCACAATCTCTCTAAACATTTCATTTTTACTATTCGAATGCGTAAAATGAATTGTACACATTGTCACATATACTCGTATATATCTTATAATTATAAGTACCAAAAAGATGTGATCTTAATGTATGTACCAAGCAATAAACAAATGAAATGAAATTAAATATTCACGTCGTCATCCGTTACCCCCACTCCAGTAACATGGGTGATAATATGGACCACGATGCCATGCAAATTTTCGTTTTCAATTTGCGGAACTTCATACAATTCCACGTACATACATACATATGTATAGCTAGTTAGAATGAATCAGCATTTCAGCGGTATTCAATCTCTCGTTGGTGTCTCATTTAATACACGCATTAGTGTTGAATTCTCTAAGACTGCCAATTGATTTTGAGTTTTTTGGATGGACTGAACGGTTGATCTGGAGAATAAGCCGGATGCACAATTTTTTCCCAATCGAACTCCTGTAACTGTGTACAGGTGGTCCTAGTTGTATGAGGGCGAGCATTATCCTAATAGGATAGAACACCCCTTTGATTAACCAGACAGACCTGGCCGCTTCTGCTCTTCTGCGGTGATAGTCTGCCTACGAGGCAACAGTGCTGGTGAAGTCCATCTCTGGGATCTTGCGTTGGTTTGTTTTCTGGACTAAACCATTGGTGGTGACGTTTAATATTATTATAAAGAACCCATTTTTCATCTTAAGTAACCTTACTTAAGATGGCGCTACAGTCCGTGGTGGATCTATGCCTCATCCAACAATCGTCTCCAGCCAACTCGATCTTTAGCTAGCTGTCTCCAGTTTCGCACACTAAGTTGGTTGAGCTCCACTTAAAATTGCGTGCGCCACTTGAGTCGCGGTCTTAGGACAGGACAGGAGGATTTTTAGGACAGGAGCATTAGTATCCATCCGCTCTACAGGACCCATCCACTTCAGTCATTGGATCTTCACTCTTCTGGCTAAGTCAATGTCACTGTACAGCCTCGTACAGTTCGCCGATGTATCTCCTCCTCCACTCATTGTCTATGAAAACGGGACCGAAAATCACCCGAAGAATTTTCCTCTCAAAGTAGCCAAGAGTACCTTCATCCATTTCTGAAAAAACCGATGCCTCTGCGCCATAGAGCATAAATGGGATTATTAAGGTTTTATAACTCGTATAGGGTCACTTTTGTTGTTCGAGAGAGGGCTTTGCTGTTCAATTGCCTTCTTAGCCCAAAGAAGAAGTGATTTGCAAGATTTATTCTTCGTTTGATCTCAGCGGTGGTGTCGTTGTCTTAATTGATAGCGGAGCCTAGGTAGAACGTCCTTAACTATCTCAAAGTTATATCTGTTGAGGGTGACGTACTGTCCGAGACGTCGGTGTTGGGTATCATTTCAAGTTGGCAGCATAAACTTGATCGTGTCCTCGTTGACCGTTAAACCCATCTTCGCAGCATCAGTCTCAATACTGGTGAAAGCGCCACTGACATCAAGCTGCTTTCTTCCGATTTTGGAGCAGCGTGCATTCTCCATCGTCAAAACTAGGCATTGCTCTGTATAGTTCGTCTCTTTAGATGCTGTCATACGTGGCCTTAAAATCGATGAATAGGTGGTGTGTATAGATTTGGAGTTCACGGACGAACGGCTTCAGGCGTTCACACAATACGCAAATAGCATCTTGTAGGCGATGTTAAGAAGACTTATGCCTTTGTAATTGGTGCAGTTCAGAGGGTCTACTTTCTTGAGGGTCGGACAAACAATGTACGACCATATTCTACAGACGAGTTGGTGCATGCTCCTTACCAAGTCATCGCCTGCCGCTTTGAAGAGGTCAGTGAGGCCGACCGCTTCAGCAGCTTTGTTGGGTTTCAGCTAAGATATGGCTTTGTTCACTTGATCCAGGTCGGATGCACGGAATTGTTGATCTACTTCATCCAGGTTGAAAGGCTCTTTCTGCCTGACATCGGTATTTGGTTCGTCATCATCGTCTTTAAAGGCTTCGGTGCAAGGTTTGTGTCCGTGGCATTTGTTTTTAGCTTTTGTTAGAACTTCCGAATATCATTCCTGGAGTAGAATTTCTCAATTTCCTCGACCGTGCGCTTATCACGCTCCGTTTTTTTCCTTTTGAGAAGCCGGTGTTTGTTTCTCCTCTTCTGCTCGTAGAACTGGTGAGCAGCTCTCATTCAACGCCGCTTTGTATGCCTCTTGCTTAGCTGCATGTGCTTCAAGGCACCCGTCGTCAAACCAGGAGTTTCGTTGTGGTGGCCGAGTGAAACCCAGCACATCAGAAGCGGCATCTTTTATGGCTTTCTGGCAGCGTTGCCACTGCTCTTCGATACTTTATCCCGGCGGCATAGGACATCTTAAGTTACCACCCAGTTCAAGAATGGCTCTTGATTATGACGCGATGGAAACGCAGTACAATCTTCGATGTTTTGCAGAAGATTATTCTGCGATAGGTGGTGCGGTACCTATTTTTCCAACTTTATGAATTCTACCATGTTTGTTAGTATCGATGTATGGTCATATGGCTTACGTTGCTTTCCTTTAGCGTAACACTCGGATTTCTTTCGACGGTGGACTTCCGAAGCTTATCGTCTATCTTTTCTGGCCTACCCGAACGAGGTTTACTCTTTAGGTCGAAATTACAATTTCTAAACTTTGCAAACCAACGCCGACACTTGGACGCGCTAAGAAAACCCTCTCCATACACATTTTAGATCTCTCTAGTGGCTTCATTTCCATTCTGATTTTTCCGGAACAAAAACAAGAAAATATGGCGAATATCGATACATCGGTTTCAAAATTCAGTTAAAAATCCTTACAATGATGTTAACGCAACGAAATTTGCAAACTGAATGAGAGCAATACTAATTTCAATAACAGCTTCAGCATTACATTGGTTTTGTGCATTTTATGGCAATTGTAAGGCTTCGTAGAAAGACATAAATTAAGAGTTAGGTTTATCTAAGAGTGTCCGCACAGGGCCAGTAAGTAATAATAAAACTGTTAAGTTAGTTAAGCTAGTTTTTAAGAGTTTCTTTTGTATAGCATAGTATAAATTTTAATGAATTTTATAAAAATAAAAAATGTTTCGACGACTGGCACAAGTGCGTTGCAGTCAGTAAATTGAATTCATCATTTTAAAAATAAATTTCGGGACAAGTATACTTAATTTTTTCTAAAAAAAAAAAAAAATTTTTGTTGGCCAAGACAAGACATTTGCTCGGGCTCAAATGGCAACGCTGATCATCACAGCAAACTGTATCAACGATAAGTGGTTATGTGACCGAGAAGATTATTCTTTTTTTAGACGTTTAACCTTTCAGTGCCGTATTCGCTCGTATATTTCTCCCATCAGAGCCCGTCGGGAAAAGAACGCCGACGACTGGAGGTGAGCAATGAGTCACCTGTCTACATACACCGAACTGCCTTCAAACGAAAATCAGTACCTACTGCGACACGTGAGTAAGTTTGTTTTGCTGACTGGCAATGCTTCCGCAAAACTTTTCTAACCACCAGCTGCGGTCTTCGCAAACTAACCTCAAACAATTTGTTTCATTTGTTTCACTGTCCCAACAGGATGATCTAACGATCAATTGCCTGTGCAAATTCGCATGCCCCTCACAAATATCGATAATTACAAATTAATCATATTCCATGCAACAAATCAAAGTACTTACGATATCAGTATCAACGTCGTTACAATATTCACAACTAATCCAACTATTGTTATTAGATTTGGCGCCAGCCATAGGGGTGTCATTGAAACCAGCCAATTCCACCAAGGTTGCAGCAACGGATCCAGAAGGCTCGAATTAGTACACGAGTACTTGTGCTCCGACAGCTTTTTCAGCTGCTGCGAACTGAGTATACGAGATTTTGAATTGAATATCGTGTTCCAACTCATATTCAACGACAATGACGCGCTCCTTCGGATTTATCACAAAGAAAAAAAACCTTAAAAATACTAAAGCGCACCAGCCACAACTAATCGAATTTGGCTTTATATATTAAAAGAACATTTATACTTTCGAATTTGTCCGGGATGGCGATTTTTCACAACGATCCGAAAGGTGACTTGACTTTTGGGGGAAACTTTTCGTGATTAATGAATTAAATTGGAAAAAATTAGAAATCACTTGCACTTGACGGCTGTCACTCTTGCTGCGTGTGGTTGCTCGTAAGCGCTGTCACCTATGCTTTGCCGTTCGCAAAGAGAGGAAGCAAATTCGATTTTTTTTTCTTTGGTGTTGGTTTTTGGCAAATGACCGAAATGACAATTAAATGAAAAGTCAGCAGTGCTGCGTACGAGTTGCGGTATGAGTTGAGACTTTCATGGGAACAAAATGCCGTGACGTGTTGTTAGAATCGTTGTTTTTTTTTTGTCTAACTGGACGGGGGCTGTCTCTTTTTATTGTGGATTTTTAGAGATGTCAGGTAGTATGAATTTGTTGAGGAGTGAGAGAGGCAACTGGAGGTTGTGTCGAATGTTAGGCATTGCCATTGAATAGGGGGAAATTATTCGATGGGAATTCATGGGTTCAGTACAGGGAGTGTGCAATGAACGTATGCAGATGAAATTGAAATGAGTGTGAAGAACAAGTTCTTATGTTGGACTGATTTCTTATAAAAAAACGTTATTGTTTTAAATTTAATTTTACTTCTCTTTTTTATGGTGGGTTTCGAAGGCAGTTTCAAGTATACGGAGCCAGCGGAAGGACTGCTGTTGCTCACAGCTTCTTCACAAGTTTTGAAGCTGTGGAAAGATTTTGAGAATCTGGACTGGCTTTTATTGAAAGTGTTCGACGGAACAAGAATGGCCTCCAGATCGTAGTCGCCTACAACAATTCACATCTTTGGATCTACAGACAACATCGCAGTAATGTCTTTTGTGCCGACAAAATCAAAGGCAGTCATTTTAATGTCAATACTTCACTAAGACCTAATCCAATTAATAAAAGCTGCCTGAAGATCTGTCTTAAATAGCGGTATCATTAGCGAAAAGAAGAGAAGTCCTTCTAATCCCATCAACGTCTGAACCAACGGTCTGTGTACCCTGTTTTGGTGCACTCAAACTTTAACTTCGAATTCTGTAGATATTCTCGCTGTGTACTTAACTTTCGTTTTAACGTAAATGTCTCGTACCATTCTTGGGGAATTCTACTAAACGATTTTTCCAAATTGATGGAGATCTTTCGAAGTTTAATAATATTTCGATTAACTTAACATCGCTCATATATTTCCATTGTACTTGTATATGACATTAGCTTAACCTTTACCTTTACCTTTATACAGTCTCCATCCGTTGGTTGAGCAACTAATCGCCGTTCATCAGTTTAATGAATAAAATCGAGCTGTGTGGTCTAATCCGCCCTCTCGGCCTCGGTTCACCTTTTTACATATTCAACTTATATAAAGTCTGATATGTTCTGCTCATGACGCACAAGTAACAAACCTCTCCAGTAAGCCCGATCCTTAGCTTACTGCCTCCAGTTGCGCATTCCAAGTCGTTTGAGATCTCCTTCTACTTCTGCGGATCACCTAACGAGAGGTCTTTCTCTACTGTGTTGTTCCTCGGGGTTAGATTCGAAGACTATGTGGACTGGAAAATTGTTGTCGATTAGCTTTACATGTCTCAGTCATCTCAGGCGACCGATGTGCAGTCTTTTGACTAACTAAATGTCGCCGTGCAGCTCGTATAGCTCGTCGTTGAATCTTTTTCTTCAAAGCCCGTCAACGCAAACGGAAACGACTGCGGATGTCTTCATCCGCCTCTGGGTGCTTCAGTGCCATAAAGTAGGACCGTTGTTGGCCGGGATAGGGCCTTACTACTGAATTGCATTGGACTAAGGTCCAAAGAAACAGCTATTGGCAACAGTGATTCTTCGTTTTATATCTGCTGAGGTGTTGTTGGCAGAATTCATAGCAGATCATAAGTAGACAAAGTCCTTTAATACCTCGAAATCATAGCTCAAATCATGACTGTGACGTTCTGTTCAATTCCTTCCTATTGACAAGATATACTTGGTTTTGCCCTCATTTACCGCTAAACACATTTCGGCAGCTTCGTTTAAATACTAGCGAACGCACCGGTGACAGCCCGCTATCAATTATGTCAATATCATCGGTGTACGCCAGTAGTTGAGACTTTTGAAAGATTGTGCTTCCGGTGTTCGTTTGTGGGTTCCGAAAAATTCTTTCAAGCATGATGTTAAAGAAGTCACATGACAGCGCGTCACTCTGTCGTAAACCTTTCTCGGTTCAGTCGTTACCGATCTTGACGGAGCAGCGAGCGTTCTCCATCGTCATTCTGCACAGACGAACGAGTTTGGTTCTATATATCTCGTCCCTATATATGCTGTCATGAGCGACATTAGAATTGATGAGAAGATGGTGGCCATCGATTTTGACTTTTTCAGTTTTTTCCAGGATCTGCCAGAGTGTGAAGATTTGGTCGATAGGAGCCGATCAGGTTGCTGACGAAGGGTTTCAGACGTTCACACAATATAGCAGATAAGATCTTGTAGGTAATGTAAAGGAGACTTGTACCTCTATAGTTGGCGCAGTAGAGGAGGCCTTCTTGTTGGTGGATCTGGCAAACGATACTGAGATTCATCACGCATACATTCTTCCGAACAGATCCGAGAAATAAGTTGGTGTATGTATGTTCTCCATAAAATTAATTCCATACTTTGTATGGTAAGTCATCAAGTCAAGCAGCTGGCGTCGTACTCATACATTGCTTATATGCAGCACGTGGAAGCATCCTTTGCTGGCGTCGTCCTTGCCTTCCGTGAGGGCATGTATAAATGCTCGTTCAAGTGTCGGAAGCTCAAGATTGCCTAAGTATGCCGAATATGGCAAATCCACATCCGAACGACCATAGTATTCACATTGTCATGGGGTTGAAAGACTTTTTGACAAGTGGAACACAGTTGGCCTGAGACATACCTTTTTTTCTATTCGTCACACTTCCCTGACGAAAAAATAAGTCAGTAATGGAACGATATGCAAAAAAACCATGTGTTGCACCCGAGAATCCACTTTAGAAATGGATTCTCGGTGGAAGTAACCATTCTTCCCAGTTTCTCTCTTTCAGACAATCTTCCTGCCCACGCCAATGTATGATTCCATTAAAAAAAATTCCAATATAACCGTGAATGTGAAATTCCTTGTTTCGTGAGTAGAAACTGCCATCTGTACGAATACGGATTTTGTTTATGCCAAAATGGAAAAAAGGATCATTTTTTTTACATTGTAATAAACATATGATTTTCATTTTTAGTTTTTATTACAAATTTTGCATATTGCAAATAACATCACTCGTAACCTCATCCATTAACTGCTTTATTTTTGTATTGGAAAACATTTTTCCTTTAAAAGAGAGGTGTACGAGTACGAATATGAGTTTTGCATACTGTATTAATAACTATTAACTACACTTGATACTTACTGAATTTTACGCCTATTTATTTTGTTAAATTTTGATGAGAGAATTATGTCAAGTTTACTCACTTAACCAACCGCAAAATTGGTAAGTATTTTGTATCAATAGGAAAAAAAAACTAGAAATAGGGTTTTTAAAGTAATTTGGCTATGGGGTCTGAGGTTTCAGTTCATTTTGGAAAAGGGGTCTTTTGGCCCAAAATAGTTTGGGAATCCCTGGTCTAAACTGAGTGATACCAGATCAATGGTGTATAGGCCATTGTCATGAAGTTCTAAGTTTCTTTTTTGTCAACATCATTTAGTTTTCATGAAATATAGGGTTTTCCAATAAGGATTTGACAATTTTTTTTCTATATAAAACTCAAACCATTTGAGATGTTTCAAAAACTTTATTATCGGCTTGAAGTACAATCAAAACATTTATGAATGGAACTCGACTTCGTTCATATGGCCACAGCGGGCACGTTGGATTCGCGGTCGATTCGTTGGACCCAATTTTCAACGACTCGGCCACACATTTCGGCCGAAATGGCCGCTATTTCGCGTTCAATGCTGGCTCTGACCTCTTCCAACGTCGTCGGCGTCTTGGCATAAACCAATGACTTAACGTAGCCCCACAGAAAATAGTCAAGCGGCGTTAAATCGCACGAACGAGGCGGCCAATCGACTGGCCCATTTCTTGAGATAAACATACTTACTCTTCAATAAATCGATTGTAGCGTGTGCTGTGTGGCTTGTGGCACCATCCTGTTGAGACCATATGTCGTCCAAGCCCATATCTTCCAATTCGGGCCAAAAATAATCGGTGATAATGGCGCGATAACGCTGACCATTCACAGTAACGTGACGATCGTTATCGTCGACGAACAAATATGGCCCAATAAGGCCGCCGGCATGCAAACCGCACCAAACAGTTATTTTTTGTGGATGAAGTGGTGATTCATGAAGCAACTGTGGATTTTCACCCGACCAATAACGCATATTTTGCTTATTGACGAACCCATTGAACCAAAAATGAGCTTCGTCACAGAAGATGATTTTGCGATGAAATTCATCATCTTGGCGCATCTTCTCCAGAACCCAATCGGAGAACGTACGTCACTTCAAATGGTCCATCTTATATGGGTGTAAACCAAGATCCTTACGCAAAATACGCCATAATGTGGTCTGAGCGATGCCCAATTCTTGAGAACGCCGTGAAATTGATTTATTTAGATCCTTTGCTACGGACGCCAGCGATATTTTCGACACTTCGACCAACCTGTTGTCTCACTGACACGGCAACATCACACAACGAATATGTAGACTCAAATTTTTGCACTAAACTTGTTATTGCCTGTCTACTAGGGCGAGAATTGCGATCGAAAATTGGAGTTAACGCTCTTAAAGTTGCAGTCATCGACTCCGAATTTCGGTAGAAAATTTTTATAACTTGCAGATGTTATTTGTTCGTGTACCTTACCATGATGAAAATGTCTAGTGAAAGAGTGCGTTCACAAATTAAATTCAAAGTTGTCAAGTTCCTATTGGAAAACCCTTTACCTTATTTTACGTAATAAGCTCATTCTAAGCAAGTATTTAAGGCAGACACAGCTTGTCCTGCTGATCCATTACTTGTCTTACTATGTCTTCATCAGTTAACGGCTCCTGGCAGTCAATGTCTCCGTGGTTATTTCGCTCCATTTGTGGCATCCAGGATATAATGAGGTAACTAAGTACTAAATAATGATAATATAGATGATACAGATCCTTTTTTTTTAGCCTATTACGGGTTTTGAGCTTTTAAATATCATAAATTCCTTAAAGAACTCTCATTCGTGTGGTGCAGATAGAATCTCTAACATTATGCTTAAGAGAACTGCGTTGAACATTGTTGATATCTTAGTATATCTATGTAACTTGAGTATTACATCTGTAGTTTTCCCCGAGTCTTTGAAATGTGCTTTTGCTATTCCTTTGCAGAAAAGACAAAACGAATTACAGACCAATATCCCTACTGTCTTCGATCTCAAAGATATTCTAGAAAGCAAGAAAGAAAAGAATTGTGTCCTATCTCAACAGAATGTGCTTCTTTAGCCCTATGCAGTTTGGCTTTAGAGAAAGTCTTTCCACTGAGGATGCTCTTTTAGACTTCTGCTCCCTTATATACAAAGGACTGGATGACGAAAAATTTTGGTTGTGGACTCTTTGTTGACATAACAAAAGCTTTTGACATGGTAAATCACAACGTCCTGTTGAATAAACTACAAACTGTGGGCTTTAGTGGAAATATCTTCAATTTGTGTGTGTCTTACCTAAAAGACAGAACACAAAAAGACAAAATTGGAAATAATTTTAGTATCACGCAAACTTCCAATGTAGGTGTTCCCCAGGGATCCGTATTAGGGCCAATTTTGTTCCTTATACTCGTATATAAACTCTTTGTGTAAGCTGCCATTCAAGGGAAAAATTAGTGCATTTGCAGATGATCTTGCAATTGGTTTCTGCTCAGTTAGTCCGTTGGATTTGCTAGCTGATATAAGCCATGACATCCACTTATTAAAATTATGGTTTGCCAATCACAGGCTTATTATTAGCAGTAAAACTAAAATACACCCAGTTCTGTTTTTACACGAATGTAACGGCAAACAATTCTAAATTCGGGGTTTCCCCTAATTTACATACTCGTATGTAAGCTCAATAAGGAATTGGTTTTGTTTGCATTTGGAGTTAAGTTTTATTATCTCTTTGGTGTTTATTTGTGGAAGTGTAATTTGTTACTTTTACTGAAAAGTTATTACATTCATAGATTGTAAGTAACAGTTTTGAATTTTTTTTTCTTTATTTTTAACAACTTACATTTTTGGCAGTCCTGGCAAAATGGCCTCAATAACAAAAACCGGTAAAAGGAAGACCATTTCTCTGGAAACTAAAATTACAATTTTAGATCGTCTTGCAACAGGACAGAGCGGAACGGCGGTTGGTAAGCATTTTGAAGTGCACGAGGCTACTATAAGAACAATAATAAAAAAAAAAAAACGAAGCCGCAATTAGGAACTCAGTAATTTCTGGCACCAACATAAGTTGTAAAACTTCATCATACACTAGAGATGCCATTACTGAGAAAATGGAAAAAGCTCTTTTAATATGGATGGAAGATGGATGGAAATGCTATGTCCGCTTTCATACGTTGCAAGTTTCGAAAGATTCAAATGAGTGCAAAAGAGAGAAATAATGAAACAAAAAATACCCAATTAACCAAATTCCCACTGCATGTGGGTAGCAATTTCATTGCAAGTTTTTGACATTTCTTTTTCTCCTTCTTCTTTCTTTTTCGCATTTGCTTCATTACTTCTTTCGCTGTGTTACGAACACAACATTTCAGTATGGCGGATGAACTGAAATGGACCAAAGAATTAACAAGGGGGCTCATTTTCAATTATGAAAGACTGAGCGCCAAAGATGAAATGAAAGAGAACTGTCAAATAACATGCAAACTCAAAGAAGGGGAAAGTCTTCATGTAGAGTTGCGCGCATCACTGAATGACAATTCAAAAGAAAATAACCAGAACATGCGCATTACACACTTGCGACGTATGAAAGCGGACATGTGGGCAGGATTTTCATTGCATCTTTTTGACATTTCTTTTTTTCCTTCTTCTTTCTTTTTCGCATTTGCTTCATTACTTCTTTCGCTGTTGTTACGAGCACAACATTTCAGTATAGCGGATGAACTTAAATGAACCAAAGAAATAACAAGGGGGCTCATTTTCAATTATGAAAGACTGAGCGCCAAAGATGAAATGAAAGAGAACTGTCAAATAACATGCAAACTCAAAGAAGGGGAAAGTCTTCATGTAGAGTTGCTGAATGACAATTCAAAAGAAAATAACCAGAACATGCGCATTACACACTTGCGACGTATGAAAGCGGACTATTAAACAAATAAATTGACAGTGACAGTTTGATGATTAGTGAAAGAGTGCGTTCACAAATAAAATTCAACGTTATCAAGTCCCTATTGGAAAACCCTTTAAATGACCTGATGATGTGCTTCCACTAATCATTCTTCGAAATTGACTACGCAACAGCAGCGTGTTTTAAACACTCTCTGACAAAAAAAAAAAAACGACATCATCTAATTGTAAATTAATAAATTCATATATATTGTATATATTTTTTTAAAATTTTTCATTTTTTTTTTTAAGTTTGTTTTAATTTTTTATAAACCTTTTATATTCATCTTGTGGATGAAAGCGAGTAGTACACTTATTTAATCTTTCATCTAATGCGATTTATTTATTTTCATTTTTGTTTTATTTGTTTTTCAAGCTTGTTTATTCATTCCTTGTAAGCTTCTTACTTATTTCAATTATTCAAAATGTATATTTTGTTTTGTATATAATCACTGTCACTATAGTTTATATAATAATCTTCCTCATAAATTGGCAAATACACTTTTTAATTTTCATTAAGGTATAGTAAAACTTAAAAATTAAAACACAATTATATAGATTTATTTATGTATTATGTTTTTTGTTTGTTTTGTTTTTGTTTTTGTGTGAAATTGATTTAGAGAAAAGAATTTTGTTTAAGTTTTTTTTTTATATATATTTTTTCATATAATAATTTTATAATAATAAAATACATTAAGTTAATATCAAAACAAAATCAAAATACAATTAAAAAATATATTATTAAATATATATTCAAAAAAATGGTTCACTTCTTTTTAGTTATAATTTTTTATGTTTTTATTTCGGTTTTTGTTGTTCTTATGAGTTTATTTTGCAAATATTTTCTTGTTTTTTTCTTTTATTTTGAATTAAAATAGTAAATTTTATTTTCATTATTGAATCTTAATGTAAATAGGGTTTTTGTTTTAAATATATTTTATTTTCTTTATTTTTTTGTAGTTAATGGCAATTTAATGTACTCGTACTCGTATATCAAAAAATATTTACGTGAAATATTATGAATTATCTAAAAAATAAAAAAACCGGGGAAGACGCGCGAATCATAAAAGAACAACAATTATTTATCAAAGCTTTTGAATTCTTCGTTTAATGGCAAATCATGGTTGGTTTTGTTTCTTTTTTTTTTGTTCGTTTTTATATTTTTGCTGTTGGTGGTGTTGTTTCTTTTTAGTCATTTTATGAGAGGTGGTCAGGGCCGAGTGGAAAGTATACAGTGTACGGACTTTCGTCGGTTTTGGGAACAGCTCACAGTACGCGAACATAAGTTATGCTGTTGAATCATCAGGAAAACACGACCTAGATGTGTAAGTTCAACTAATGCGCTGTAATAAAAGGACTCGAAGTATTTGGTTTAAATACAATTTCTGTGTCGACGTAATTCGTAATTAAGATTGATCTTGAAGAAACGCAAATGGGTGGATTTACAAAGGTGAAAAAGCTATTGGAAACTACTGGTCGATATCCATACGAGCGTTAAGATTTTAGAAGGTATCGTTGCTAAAAGGCCACATGAATACCTTGAGAAACATTAAATCCTAGCAACCAACGTCTTCGGTTTGAGGCATGTGAGGAGCGCGAAGAAAATCTGTCAATCTATCTACCATATATGAACGATGTGTTGAGAGCTCTGAAGAAATGCAGATGATACGGTGATTGTGGTCAGTCACAGAGGCATTAAAATTACTGAGAATGGCAATGGCTTTGTAATTAACGCCACAAAGAACTGCATTCCAAAATACAATTCCAAACCAATTGTTACTTCAAGAGGATGATGGCAGTTCAATTACACTCGAAGACGTATCAATGTGTACCAAGCTCTATTCCATCTTAGCTGCAGAGGTTCACCAGAAGTTGTTTGGCAGTACTTAAGCTTGATAGATCCTCACCCGAGGTGCAGCATCATGCCGTAGGGCAATGCACCGCAGCTCGAAAAACTCAATGGATGCATGGTAGTATTCAAAAATTTATGAAAGTATAGAGATGTTGACATCAAAACGTGTTTTACTGTCAAGCAGATGTATAACTGCATAAGATACCAACTCAACAATTAAATTGTACTGCACAACAAATATGATATACGAGTATATTCCCGAAGTACTGCAATAGGCTACATCTTTTCAACGGCGTAGTTTTACTCCAAATATGTGCAACACATTTTTGAAGGCATCAAGCGGCCCGTCTTGAAAAAGGCTATATTCTGCGTATTCTGCGTCAGGAGTCCCTGCAACTTCGGCTTCAGTTTCACTTAACAGAGGTTGGCCCCGTGTTGATGGCTGTGATTTTATCCTAAGTCGTAGCGAGGCTATTTCGGCTTTCGTCGGATTATTCAAGATTTTAGAATGTAGAGGGCGCTATTACCCTTGACCCATGATTTATAGAGTGGCCACACCTTTTACCAAAAAGGAATTTTATGTCTACACATGACTTTAGTTTAGTACTGAACTAAATGGGGCTTTTCCAGGATGATTATAAGATTGACAAACTGGCGTCTTTCCCATTGGCGTTGATTAATGCATTTTTATTCCATGTCTGATGGCACACCGTGAGCTTAAGCTTCCAATGCAGGTTCCTAGGTATGCGACTATCTACTAGTTGTAATTTTTTTTTAACTCAGTGGTTGCTTTCAGTAAATTCAGTAAAATTGGCGATCACATAACGTGTTTAGTTTGCTTTTAACTCATACTCGCTCAACCAGCAGGGATTTCTACTAATTCGAGCCAAGGAATAAATCCACATCAACCCCTTATAATGTTATGAACCGTTAAAGTTTAGATATTTGGACTAAACCGAGTTAATCTTATCAGTCAAACTTTAGTACAGAAACTTAACCCCAAACCAAAGACTGATTCGCACATAATCGAAGGACAACGGACAACCCAACGGGTGAACGTCGAATATCATTCCAATGCTAGTAATTACTTCTCAACAGTCGAAGCATTTGTACTGAAGAATATTTTGCTACCTGTATCTCCTCAACTCTTGGAAGATACCACCGACCAATAAGCTAGCCGATCCAGAGTTTAATCGATTGGGCAAACTCGATCTTTTGTTAGGTGCAGAGTTATATCCTGAATTGTTCGTTTAATGATTTTTTGAAAAGAAATGTCGCTAGGTTTGGAAGTTCTTCCTTATATAATAATTTAGCCAATTTGTTTCATTGCGACAATAAATTGTAAATTGAATTGTTTGATGACATTCTTGTTTCTCTTTTACATCAAAACCAATTCATTTTTCAGCAAGACAATGGCAGCAATTCATCATATGTCAAAAGAGTCGAAACAGCATTTCTTTACCAAATTGGCCGGCATGCAGCCCTGCTTTTAATCCAATTGAAGACCTTTGGAGAGTTACAGGACTTCGACAACGCAACATATCCGAACTAAGATGAAATCTTGAAAATGTGAACTCAGAGAATGCCTCTTGTATTTCTGATCTTCAGCACAAGAAAATTACAAGGAAATCCTTTATTAGGGAGAGCCAAGCATTTACATGGTATCTGTCCACAGTGAGTTTAATTAACCGTTAATATATGTAAACCGTACAAGAACCCCATACTTTATATAGCCATTTGTCTCAACAAGCTCATTGCTACTGCGTCGCTTGTACAGTCGGCCGGATGTAATGTGTAATTGTAACTGAACGCCTGGAAGTTGGCTCATTTTTAGCACAGTACCTAATCGCAAAGAAAATCTTTAAAAGGGTTGATCTGATTAAATTAATATTAGTATACATGTACAGATGTCTCTAGGGTTTTATGTGAACTCCTGTCTGCGAAGACTTAATTTCACGGGATGCCAATACATCCATGGGAGCGAGGATAAGCCTTGCCATCGCTCTGTTTTCTTCCTGAAATACCAATTGGGAACTGTGTTGGAGGCGCAAGGTTCACCTTTGGTATGGGTCGAGGCCGACTTAGAAACCTCTTGCTGATCTTAGTGTTACAGAAATCAGCAACCTATTTAATAAATCTGGTTCAGAATTCGCTGATTCTATTCGACGTAAGGTTTAGTACTGTGGCTATCTTGAGGACCTTCGGACTGAATATCCTAAGCTCCTTGTCATTAAAGAAAAAACATGGGTTCAAATACAGATTAAACATAACCCGGTCAGCGGCGTAGACGTGGATCTTATGACTTATACGAACGCTAAGCTGGTATATAACATGAAGCATACGAAGCATCAGGTAGACAGTTTGTACCATGCTATGATAAAAGAAAGATGTCTCATGAAACAGCAAACATCTCTTTTGAGGATTTTGCAATTGGTTGTTTTTCAGGACCAGGTTAGACAGCGATAGTCAGAGGTGAAGTTATCCATTTGATCCAGTGTAAGGCGGTTTCTTTAGCTGTTAACAGCACTTATACATAAGACCTTCCTATTACAAATAATGGTGTTTCCCATTATCTTCGTCGTAGAACTCAAACAATTGTGGAGAGTTTAAGTAGTATTTCCTGTGGTCCTTTATTACCGGTCATGTTCCATTTTCTGGGTACTTGGTATGTAAGCGTAAGACTGTAAGTCCCAATTACATTAACCCAGCAGATACTCAGTTTAAACAAATCAATGAGTCAATAGAAGCAAGTCAAAGCACGATCAGGAATCTGCGAGGATGGTCATGCAACTTATAGTCTTTCTAACGCCTTTTCTACTGAGAACCCTACGGCCATTCGAAGTAAGGTAGGGGTATTTTTTTTTTTTACTAAACTCTATCGTAAACTTGGAAAATTTGGTTCGATGATGTTTGGTATTTTTCTCATACATATTTCTCGGTGTTATGCTCTTATTACTGCTTACAGACCACTGAGTGATTTCCTTTGTTTGGTGGGACAGGCTGCTGCATTTTGTCCTCCATGACCTATGACCGGCAGCCATGGCGTTAAGTTCTGAAAATCATTACGATAAGAGCAGTTATTTTTGCTCTGCACCTGCTTTTTATTAGACAAAGTCATGGATGAAAGAAACCTTGATAATTAGGCGGGGGCTCATCCAAACTGAAATGAATCTACTTGATGAGTTCGTAGAAAAGGGCGATAGGTTTACAAACAGTTTTCTTCTTATGTTTGAAAATCCTATTAAATCCGGCAGGCAGATCCAAATTTTGGAGAGACAAGCACTTATTAAGCATGCAGCATTCCTTTGACTTTCATAAAACATTGAACATGCACAACCTGAAAAGGGCACTCATTCGTTTCTATGAGTTTTATTTCATTGGTTTGATCGATATGGCAGACAAGTTCCCTGCAGTTTTATTCGACGTGATAGCCCTTAAATGGTCAACGGCACATCGATCTGGTCAATACTAAAATCAGATGCAATATTTTATAAATCTAACGTATCGACTCCAGAAGCTCTCTCGACTGAACGAGCATTTGCAGAGTAGAGAGAACTAATAAGTGGAGGTCCTTCAAATATGATATTGTCTATAAAAAAAAAAGTAGTCAACTACTTATTACTTCATGGCCACTTTACTTGTGATCCACGATCAGAAATTTAAGGACCGATAAATTCAACAGAGGAATGCGGCAACGGACGTCAAATGAAAAAAAGGTTCTGTAATAAAGAGATGTGGCAAAGCATATAAAGAGAAGTAATTTTAAGAAAAAAAAAAGCCTCACACACGCATAGTAGTTGCAGTTATATAAAGGACGTGTCGATGCTGTTTTTTGTGCCTTCAAAAAACAGAGCAGCGATACTACCGTACTAAGCAAAGAGGGTGTATCTCGATTTTGATAGCTTTGAGTTATTCAAATTTTAATAATTTGTTTCGAGCCATTCCGCTGACAAACTGGAAGGCATAACTATTTCCATTTGTGAATTGAGTCAGGTGGAAGCTGATTCATAAAAACAAATGCGCTTCTAACTTAAAGAATGTCTTTAAATGCCTAAGACCCCTTTTTTATTAGGATGGCAGAATAAACATTTTGTCGAAGCTAGTTAAATTTGAAACTCCGAAATCATGGCTCTAACTAGTCATCAACAAGAGATGACACCCTTTCCCTGCTGCTACTGTTGATTCTCTATTTGGTTTCACTTAAACGATATTTTCCGGTCTAGAAGTTGAGTAAATTTGTCGGTGCGTACGGCGGATGCAAAGTAGGAATTCGAATAATTTTTTCAACTAACAAGAAATCATAGAAAAGGCCTGTAAATTTGAAGTCAATGCTTATTAACCTGCTGTGATACAATCATCGTATTTGGAATCTCAGGAACGACAACCTAAATAAGACAGAAACATACCTTTGAAATAAAATTTCTCCGCAGAATATACGTATGTTTATTTGTGAACATGTAATCCTGACCGTAGAAGCCACGCTCGAATTAAGGGTATTTATTTGAAATGGAGATAAGTACGTAATGTCAACCGACTGAATATGAACATCAGCACCATCTCTCAGGCTTTTACAACCATTGGCTTGACAGTGAAATGAGTGCATAAAAGGATAAAACTCGAAGGCAAATACGTTCTTCAACGCGTGTACATATTTCAGAAGGGATAGACCTGATATTTAATGCCACAAAGGAGTAGCTTTGGACCCAAAAATTTACATTTGAGAGATTGATGACATTTCTAGGGCAGCTAAAGCGTTCAGTGGAAATGATACATTCGAAGAATGCCACGTTGTGAGTACCGACATGTGTATTGTTTTACAAATGTCAAGATTAATGGGCTTAGCAATAACACCAGCTAAGATGACTCTTCATCAACCTTAAAATATCGTTGAAATATGAAACGAAAAATTAAAAATTGTGCAAAAATATAACACTACAGTATAGAGAGATTATTTTTCAAAAAGTTACTTCCACCAACAATCCCCCATAGAGAACCACACAGAAGAAAACACACCAAAAAAAAAAGAAGAGATAAACAAAGAAAACGTTATGGTATACAATCAATACAATTATTATGAATATCTATATACGTATTTTGTTTATAAAATTTAGTTTTCGTATTTTTCTATTTATGCATATGTGTAGTTTCATTTTTATTTTCTTTAAATTAGATTTCCTTATTTTTTATTTTTATTTACAAAACTAAGAAAAGAAAAACAAAAACATGAATAATGGAAAATAAGAAGAAAAAACATATTATATCGAACGAAAGCAATTAATTAACAAAAAAAAACTAAATTTATCCCTTACACATTCAAGTTAGTCACAAATAGTCGTATTTCTTTGAATTTTTTGTTAAATTGTCTTTTTCTTTAAATTCAGAGAGAGAGAGAGAGAGAGAGAGAGAAAGACAAGAAAGAGCGAAAGAGAACAAAGTTAGTTCCTAATTAATGTTCCTAACATGAGAACCTCATGGTTTATTGTTTTAGCACCTTTTCAAATCTTGATTCTTATTGTTTTCCATTTTTGTTTTGTTTTGCTTGTTTGTTTGTCATTTTCTTTGTAATCGTTCGTTTTAGATTTTTCTTTATGATTTTGTTAGACTTAACTTGATATGCGTTTTGAGTGTTGTGTTTTTGTTTCGTTTTGATAGCAATGCCAGAAGAGAGGTACATAATTGTAATTGTTTTGTTTTTTGTTTTATTTTAGAATGCTTGTTGGAAACAGAAGAGTTGTGTTTCTTTTTTGTGCACTTATTGTTAAATTTATTTTCGTTTATATTTATATTAGAGCTATTGCTGGATGATGGTTAGTGTGAATATATAAAATTGAAAGACAAACAAAATGTGCAGTTAAATTAGAGCAAATTCGACTTACTTAGTAGCTAACTTAGAGTATATGGAGTGGGCTTGTTCTGGCGGGTTTTTCATTAATGAAAGTAAGAAAGCATGAGATGAAAATTTCTCACACTTGGTATTTGTTGTTCACAGGGTTTGGAGGTTACACAAGTTGGTTATGTCGTAACAATTCGTAATGCTTAGCAATGGTCGATAACAAGAGTAGTAACTCTTAGAACTCCTATTTCTGATATTGCAACGTAAGTCTGGAGATTTGTTCACGCTCATGTTAATTGTTTTATTTTGAATCCGACATGGAGATTTTCATCAGCTCTAGTTCTTGTTGTCACTTGGTATAACCTGCCACTTACATAAATTCGAATGAAGTGCAATGTTATTACGTTTTAGTCTTTCGGAAAATAACCCGACGTTTGCAAAGTTTTCATGCTCAATTTCCTAAACTCATCATTGAATAAAGAACAACAAAGGTTACGCAGAATGCCTAATAGAGGTTCTAGCAAGAGACGTCTTAATCATTACAACAGAATACCTGTCGCATTACCAGATATGCAATGGAAACCCTTAGCCAAACATTGATTATAAATTACGAAGCTATACAACGAATTGCAGAAGACAGGTGTGGTGTTCATATGTATCTCTTAAAGGTATTTGAGGGAATTTCCTTTGCTGCTAAGACAATGCTGGACCTTGTCCTCCATAAAAGTCAAGTTTGACATTGCAAAAGACACACATGTAAAACTTGTTTCCAAAACTCTTATACGCAATCATCATGCATTACGAGTACTTAATTCGATTGTAAAAATAGGCTATCTATAACCACTATAATGAACTAAATTAGATGTTCGTAGATGTCAGCCCTTTCAAAAATTACGTTCGTTCTGTCTGCGAATACGTGGGAATTATCAGCAAGTTCAATGCCTTACATTACAAGTCAAGGTGGTTTTTACAGTGTTTATTTCAAGGCTAACGGTCAGTTTCATGCATGCATATTGGAAATGTTTATGGCGCAGCGAACTGAGCAACTTCCAGTCCAATCAAAGTATGTATTTCGAATCAGTTTGGCAGACGTTTTTTACTTAACCAACTTTCAAAATAACACGCTCCGCTGGCGATCTCGCGAAAACACATCGCACCCCACGACGTGAATACCCTAAGTCATAAACGTAACATAAGAGTACACTCGATTGTAAAAGAAGGAGAAGAGTTTGCCATCCAGTTTAATTTATTCATACAGAAACAGCTTTCAATCCAACTATTGACATGCCACGTTGCAAACAAAAGTATTCAGCCCATTTAGTGAGATCTTTACGGGTATCCCTATTAAAATTTATTAAAGCGGTTAAAAGGTTTGTGAACGTTGGGTCTTTTTCTGTCGCTAAATCCACCGCGTAAAAAAATACTTGGTCACTAAATAAGAGTCCTTGGGAAAACTAAGATTTGTAAATTTGTAAGCCATTTCAAAAGTGGTCATATCAGACTCACAACGAACAAAACCTCCGAGAACACGGAATGGTTTCGTATATTGTAAATAATCGCCTTTAGCTTTTCGATTCTAGAAATTGCGGAAATGTTAAGCCAAGATTCGAAAAAGAAGCTGGTCACTTCTGCCTAAACTCCTAAATGTCATAGTAGAACCTCAGTTTTCACGGTGAGAGGCATCCAAATGGCAGTTGGTACAAAAAGTACTCTAGATTTGGGGCGATTGCTTCGCTTTCTTGCAGAATTCATCTTAAAGACACTTTATCGGGCTATTGGAAAAGAGTACCTTCAGCGCATGGGTTCTTAATCATGGAAGCACTAAGCCATAAGCAATCCTGACTTAACACTCCATTCATTTTGGTTGTTCAACGGCTGGTGGAACAATGAAATAGGAATACGATGAAGGAGACACGGGCTACTTTAGAGTTCAGTTTAAAAGATCTTCTATCGTTCTATCTACACTTTACACAGTCGTATATTTTCAAGAAGACTTCATGATTCCTTAAGTGTCGATTCGAAACTGCATTGGCACTTCAATTATGCCTTCGATACCAAATTGAATTCATACAGGTACGTGAAAGGCCTTAATTATTGAAATAAAGTCCTTCAAGAAAAACAAAGCAATGAATAGACGACATATGTACAACAAAATAATCCTAAAATGACCACAAGAAAGTTCAGCAAACCTACAGTATCTCGAACTCCTGTCCCTCTTCCTCTGCCATTCTCTGGGACCACAAGTCCAACCACCCGGAAGATGGAATAGCCAAGCTAGCGGATGCCACAAAAACCGCCAGAATCGGAATCACACATATAGGTTTCCTTCAATAGCGAGGATTTGAGTTGGATGAAGACGAAGTGGGAGGCTAAACATAAGCACTTAGGTCGAGCCCAATGCTGAAGAATCAAAGGATCACAATGAAATACCAGGGTTCGGCGCCTGCCACCTGGAGAAAATGAAGCAGATGAACATGCCTTCTACCATCGCCCACAGTCTCGACTCAACATAAGCCCAAGATATATTAATTATAAATCTGGAGGATGGAACAGAGTTGTATTCTGCATTAGAGGTTGAAAAGCTGATCGGGAAGTTACATTTATTTTATCAGAAGGCCGTGAGTCCACAGGGGATCACTTCGATCTTGCGTGTCATGACCAAAAATCAAAATCCCCGCGCCCCATAGTAGTAACACTGTCCCTGCAGCTGCCTATCCAGATCTGGACCCTACCTCAATAAAGGTCGACCCCACACCTTATCCTGATCCTCATCTGGATAATATTTAACTATTGCTCGACCAATTATAGGAGTTACATTCAAACCACGATGCCAGTATTTAAAACCGATGAAAATAACTACTAAATCCTAGGGGTCTAGGGAGCATGAAATTTGTACACTCTATCAGGCGAAACACCCTCCTCACGATCTTCAGCAATTGGTGAAAGACATCCTGAAGTCGCTTGAGAGGTATCATAGTGTTAGAACTCGTACAGGATCACCAATCATAGGTCCTCCAGCTTTGATAATTATAGGCAAAGATACTGGAATCCCTCCAAAAAAAAAATCGAGGCCCGCAACTCGATCCTCCACACCCAAACCCACATCCAACCCAACGCCTTACAAAGAAGACTGAGACAGAGTGGAGTAGTTCAATATGACGGATTTAATGAGTCTGTAGTGCTCATGAGTACCCAGTTGCAGATCCTGATGCGCGAATGCAAATAGACGATGTTCCACAATCAACATCCACAACAACTCCCACTCATCGAGAACCTAGGGGTCAACTCGTACCGTACCACGTCTTCTGAATGAGGCGGGAGCCGAATACTTGCTGGCATCAATCAATATTTTGTTATCACGTACAGAGCGTGAAGGTGAGTGGTTTGAATCCTTTCCACCTAGAAAGCACCGCACTGATCGCTCACATTGCTTCTGAACCTGCTCCGACTATAAGAGAAGCTGCAACCTCGGCGCAAATCTGAGCCCGAAGCACCTGTTATAGAGCAAAAGAAACATATCAAGATATTGTTACCGAAGAGAGATCAACCTCAAAAACATGTGGTGGTCGATGTGGATCAATTAAAAAGTAGTGTCAGGATATTCTACAATCTGAGAGATCAGAACATGAAAAATCAATCGTCATATTGCGTCGCATTAAGTTATTCAGTCGCTCTACTGGTATGAATGCGACTATGACTTAGCTAAAATAACTTATAGATCAGGATGAAGTCAGATAATACACATGTTGCATTCATACATCGAGCACAGGGAAAATAGGTATTTCCAGAGAGAAGTGTAACAAAAGATTATACAAAGATGACAACAATGAGGGTCTTTGAAACCTAAATTCGTTGATTTACAGAGTTTTCATTGATGAGAGACGAATATTAATGGGCAGAATAGTTCGGTCGAAAGTACTATTCAGACGATGATATTCTTCAGAACAACAAGGAAGAGTTCTTGAAGTATAACGTAAAAATGGCTTACAAATTGGAGCAAAGATTATTCGTATTTTAATGCCTTTTAAAGGCTGGTAGCAATTTTCATCACATTTTTCTTGCCTTATCGAACAACAATCCACTGGTCCTTATAACCCAAAACAACCCAAAGCAGGCGAAACTAAACACACGCATTTGATTCGATGTACATCATGACTGGTTGTCGAAAATACATCGCTTTCCATACGACCAACACACAAAACGTTTCAACACACCGCATACGGCGAAGCAAAAAAAAAAAAAAAAAAAAACAAGACGAAACAGCAAAACACGTTTCGTTGTTGATAGCTGGACAATTCTTTTTCAGAAACATAATTTCGTTGTTTCGTTGAGAATGTGTGACGAACTTCACAATAAATAAGTCGCAAACTCAGTTTTGTCTTTTCTCACACCACACGAAACAGAAAACGAAATGAATTGTTTTGGTCCATTGCGTTTCGGTTGGTGGATGCTGAAATAAAACATGCTGTGACTGCTCAAGAAAGCCAACTGCGAAGCAACAAAAAACACAGCTCATAACATAATTGTAAGTTTAAAGGCAGCTGCTTGGAGGTATTTGTTTATGCTTTTATCATATAGAGCTTTTGTTAACAGTAATTTGTCTAATTCGAATTCTTAATAACCATCAAACGACTGGCAGAAAATTCACACGTCCACAGAAGGAAACGATTTCAAGTATGACTGAGAGCCTCTTTCCCATTGAATCCTAAAGACGACAAAACAAAATTCAAACAAATCGTTTGTTCCAGAAACACCACCTGCGACAAGCTCAATCCATACACTGTAAGCAATGAATATTCTTAAAAAATAAAAAATATAATTCTATATGTGTATTATTATTATTATTTTTTTATGATTGTTTTTTATATATATACTCGTATATTTAGAGAAACTCCTATTTGAAAAAAAAGCACATAAAGCCTGTCATATGCTTATTCACTTTCATAATTGGTGTTGTATTCTTATAGTGTTTTTCATTGTAGTAAATATATAGTTTAGTTCTCACTTAAACTAGTTTTAATTCATTTTATTATTATTTTCAACTTGTTTTTCATGTCATTTATTTTATTTATGCAATATAAGGGTTTGAAAAATTTGTGTAGAGATTATAAAAGAGTTCTACATGAAATTAGAATACATAACCAATATAACATACACAGTGTGCCAATGATCACTATCATTTTTTTCTTTAACTCTGCAGATGTTCCCAACCAAAAACAAAATTAAATATTATAATTAAAAACAAGAAACATACGAAAATTGGATTGGATGTTGTTTTCACCTTTTTTGTTTTGTTTTTTTTTTTTCATACATAACAAATCTATTTTATAGATTATTGTTAAATTGCTTTGTTTTTTGTTTTTTTAGATTTATGTTTACATTTACACGTTTACTTTTACTTTGACAGAGATTATTTTATTTTTATAAAAAAGTGTATGTTCTTCAGTTGCTTCTACTTTTAATAATTTTATGTTGTTTCTTTTTCTTTTAAATATTTCTTAGTTGTATGTCGAGTACTATTTTTGTTTCATCTACAAATGTAGTACAAAAGAAAATTAAACAAAAAAAAATGTTTATTTTCCTTGTATATAACTGCTTTGCTTTTGTTTTTTTTTTTCATGTATGTGTATATAATTAGAACTAGAATTAAGAAAAATAAATAATAGTAAAGTGCTTGAGTACGTGACAAAACAAAAAAGAAACAGTGATCATCTCAAGGAGGAAGAATCAAAAACAAAGAACAATAAAATCAAGTCCAGACAGAGGGCTACGAAACATTTCGTTTAGCTTAACTTAATCGTATTTTGGAAAAAAAATATATAAAAAAAATATTTATATGATATATTTATGCAGTTTCATAGACAAAATAAAATTCAGTTTACAACAAAAAAAAAATAAAAAAAATAAAAAATTGATCATTCGAACCCGCGCAGGCTTCGCTGACTTTCATTCATCCTGGTGTGGTTGATAAATAATGTGTGTGTGCTTTGTCGGCTAAAAAAAAAGTGGTAATGGTGGTAGTTGTTTGTTGGTGCTGCTATCAATTTATATTTTGTGAACCCTATTATGAATGGTATGGCGTAACATATGTTGCTGGGAAAATGCCTTTCCTGTTGCCAATTTCACCGTTCCACCAATTATCATCGGAGCGATCGGTGACTGTGATGACGTCGCCGCGTCTGAAATCTAATTCACCAGATTCTTGTGGCACAAAGTCGTACAATGCTTGGACGAGCATCTGTAAAAGAAAAAAAATAAAATCAAAATAATTCCCATCAGTAAGAATTCGTAAGCGTGCGTGGGTGGAAATGTTTGGATGCAATTAAATTAGACGGTGAAAAGTTTTCCAAACATGTGGCTACTCGCGTAAACAAATAATAGAGAAAAACTTTAAGCATCTAGCATAAAATCTGCGTACAGTTGGAGGAGGAGTGGCTAGAACTGTTGATATCGTTCGTTGTCACTCATAAAATAAGCAGCAATCATTATATGTTTTAGTTGAAACACTTGGTGAGCACATTTATACATTTTGGTCGTTTAATATTCATGAAGCTCTTGATGAACTCCTACGTATGCCTATTTTGACTTGATTTGAAATATACTCGTATATTGCGTTTATGGCAACTAGAGTTTTCTTGTAAGATCAATGCGGGCTTAAGGGGTTTTGAACACAATTTCCGTTCAACCCAGAGTCAAATGGCGCAGCAGAAAGAATGGTGCGTACCTTTAAGACTGCTCTTCTGAAGATACTGGGTGACGTATCCAAATGTGACGAAGCTCTGTCCATTTTTCTATCGACGTATCGGACAACTCCTGATGAAAATGGAAAATCTCCTGCAGAAAAATTACACGGACGAGAACACCGTACAAAGTTATCAGCGATAGTTCCTGAAAAGTCAAACAATATCCTCCTGGGTAAGAGGCAAACAACTAACAAGTTTTCTGTCAATTAACAGGTATTTGTACGACAATATTTACCAAAGAAAAAATGGGTACCAGCTGTGGTCAAAAAACTACTTGGTAGACGCCTGTATCCTGTTGAAACTGACACTGGTATGTGGCGGCGACATCAAAACCAAACGAAGCAACGTTTTGAAAAAGATGATGTTAGCTCTGATCATCTGGTTATTTTACCACAGAAGAATCCGAGCAACGTGTTGTTGAATGACGATGGAAGGTCAAGACAACAGGCACACCAACCAGTAATCACTGATAATTCAGACATTGAAATTTATCCAGAAGCCAGCCCACCTACAGTCGATTTGGATACAACGCCACAAACAGAACCAACACCATCATCATCCCAGGACCCTAATCTGCTTGACGACATTCCTGCTCATGAACCAAGAAGTGAAGCAGATATGCTTAGACGTTCCGAGCGGCCTCGTAAAAAACCAGACCGGTTTTCTCCAAATTAAGAGTAGGGGAACTGATGTAAACGAACCCCAAAAAACATTACGTTTAGTATTAGAATATTTAGTAGTAGATCTTAAGTATGAAATATCTAGCTGTCACTATAAAAGTAGTTCCGTAAGCATTGAATGTCTCTCTTTAACTACGACGTTTGTGCACTACAATTCTAACGAAGTTATATTAATAAAGTTGAATTATTATATTATAAGAGCTCTGAGTTTCACTTATTAAAACACAACAAAATCTTTGCACACAGTAAAGGCGACGATCTGAAAATTAAGGAGAAATGCGGATTGGACGTGATTTTAGTGGAGGAGGATTCATTTCTGAAACCATACATCATAAGAGTATCAGTGTAGTGTAGGCTAGAGAAAATCCTCGCGTTCTTAGAAGCGCAGAAGTCAGGTCTAAACACCAGAATTTGGAGAGTTCTGCAGAAAGAGATCTCGGTCACATGGTCTTCGCTATAAATGGCAGTGCCATGACCTAAAGTCATGTCAGGTAGTGCCGCTTCCATAAGCTGACTCATGTTAAAAACTCTACAAAAAAAAAAAAATTAACCACACCACAACCAGCATCAGTACTCTGTGAATTAGACTACAAACTAACACTACATGAGATTAATACAAAAATCAACTGCTGCAGATAGAGCCGAAAGTAGAGTTCTTGTACCTTTACTGAGGAGTCAAGGGGCAGATAACGCATATCGAACTACGAGGCTAAGGCAAAAGAGCGAGATTCCCATACGGCGGAGAGACGACAATAAACATAACGAATAGCTGCAAACGATGATGGCTACACTTAAGGCATTGTAGGGAAATCTGCACCGGGCTAAAAGTGCCTCGTACTCCACGCGCAAGTGAAAAAACGGCCCTAACACTAATTCAGGAACCGTCGGTAAGATTGTTGACCTTAATAAAAGTGAGCGAATATTAGAATTTGCCCGAGGGGATGGATTTTAGAGGGCTGTTTTACTAATCAGTTCTAAAATTGTATATCTTCTCATTGCAGGATTTAACACCAGCGGTCTAGTGGCAGCGAAAATCGATTTACCTCAGGGAATGGATTGCAAAAGTTCGTGTCAGCCTCCGCCTCTTTCCTAAAAGATATCGAAGCGATACCATCTGTTCTTGTACAGGAGTTGATCGCAATTGGCATTTCGTTCTTGGATGTGATGCCAACGCCCACATCAACAGAATATGATGGTGCACTCTGTAGAAAACCTTTTTTTTTTATAATTTACGCGCGCCTAAGGGGTTAGATACTCTTTTACTGTTGCCAGGGCGCGGGCGGAAAGGTAGAAGGAGGAGAAAGGAAAACTGTTGTGTAGTGGTGTGTTTAGTTTCGATATTCACTCTCCAGGGGTGGGAGTCCGAATAGGACGGAGAGTTTTTTCTTCACTCAGAGTGATTCGAGGTATAATTCACAGTATATTTTCTGTGCTTGAATCCTACAACAGCCAAATCTACGTGTCAGTGTTATGCCTTCACACGCAGAATTTTTCTGTCTGAGTTCCAATTACACAAATGAAAAACTGACTTGCCATGGGCAGGATTCGAGCCTGGACCCTCCGAGTGAGAAGTGATTGCTAGTACCACTACACCACGGCCACCCTGTGATGTGCAGCCCCGAGCTGCACTGATAAACAGGCCTTTTATGGAAGCTTCTGGTTCTATTACTTGTGCTGCTCCAATCCGTTTTACATATGGGGCTAAAATTATAAATTGGCAAAACCCGCATCCTGCTTCTACAAGATGCTGGCGATCCTTTAAAATTGCGTACGTAAAAGAGTCCATTGATATTTCTAGACAATTTTTTTTATTTATTTCTCAATATAGTCTCCTTTCAGCTCGACACATTTAGTCCAGAGATATTCTAACTTTTTCAAGCCATTCAAGAATATGATTTGTCGAACTCCGCAAAATAGATGATGATGATTCGGCGATGATTTCCTCGTTTGACGACAATCACTTTCCGCCAGGACAAAGGAAAAAGAAATCACATGGGGCCAAATCTGGAGAATAGGGTGGGTGAGGCAGAAATTCGTAGTGTAACTCGACCAGCTTTGCTGTGGCGATTGCGGATGAGTGAGCAGATGCGTTGTAAAAAAAAAGACTTTTTTTTTGGCAAGTAGGGCCGTTTTTTTATTAATTCAGCATTGAATCGGTTCAATAAATCAGCATAGTACTGCCCTGTGATTGTCCTTCCTTTCTCCAAATAGTCGGTGAAGATTATGCCTTGCGAATCCCCAAATCTTTGGAGCAGTTTCGCCAGGTGAAATCCACTGGACTTTTTTTGTCAAGTGGGGCCGTTTTTTTATTAATTCAGCATTGAATCGGTTCAATAAATCAGCATAGTACTGCCCCGTGATTGTCCTTCCTTTCTCCAAATAATTGGTGAAGATGATGCCTTGCGAAAAACTTGCCACCAAAAAACGGTGGCCATGACCTTTCCGGCCGATGGAACCGTTTTCGCCTTCTTTGGAGCAGTTTCGTCGGGTAAAATCCACAGTTTTGACTGTTCTTTCATTTCTGGCGTGTAGTGATGGATCCATGTTTCGTTGACAGTCACGAAACGACGTAGAAATTCCTTCGGATTGCGCTCAAACATGTCCAAACAGTGCATCCGAAGTTGTTTAAACTGTTAGCAAACGTGGCACCCCATCTCATACCCAATTTTTCGTGTAGAATATTTTGTATGCGTTCAATTGAGATGTGTACAATGTCATCAATCTCTCTGACCTTCACCCTACGATCTGCTAACACGATATTATGGATTTTATTAACCATATCCTTCGTAGTCACCTCAATCGGGCGGCCTGGGCGCTCTTCATCAAAGACGGATGTTCGGCCACGCTTGAATTCATTAAACCAATATCTGATGGTAGTCATCGAAGGCGCATGGTCCTTATAAACGGCATGCAACTTCACTTTGATTTCCTCACACGTCTTCCCATCCAAAAAAAATAAATCGAATCACTGATCGATATTGCTCTTTCTCCATGATTGCAAATAAACACGAACTTGATGACTTTCAACTGCTGTTAAAACAAAACTACTCGATACATATATTGTCTGAAATTTTGAGAGTCATCGTTGTAAAAATGGCGCATACACATTTTGCTTCAGTGGTGACATCAATCGGTAAACACGGGCACTTCTCAGGCTGAAGAAGTTTTGACCGAGCCAGGAGAGACTGCAATATCTTCCTGAAATTCCAGTACGAGGAAAAATTGAGGCATAAAGTATTAAAATGTCCCAAGGGGAGCAAAAAATGTTGGTCGTTCGTCAGAAACATTAAAAATTCTGCCTCAAGGGGAATCGCTTACTGCACACTTTGCAGTCAGCTCGCAATGTACATAAATCCGCTGCTCCAGTTGGCATATTTCTACTTCTTCTGAAGAGAAGCGAAAGCTTTTTCATCAGTCTTATTCTTTAGGACTCTTTCCGAAAAGAGTCCTCTTGCAGACCCATTTCACTTAAGTCCCTTTTTCAAAAGGCATTGGAACGCATGAAATATCACGAAATACAAAAATGACCGGCAGTACGGTTTCCATTTAAAAAAAAGTCCACTGCTGATTTGATGGCATTCGGCTCTTTTGTCGAAAATGTGTGCATTTGCGATGAATCTCTCCTTCAATGGATTAGAATTTACCTTTTGGAACGTTCAATTCAAGTTGTTTTGGACGAGTTCAAGTCTGATATCCACAAAATAAATGGTGGGATGCCCCAGGGCTCCGTTTTGTCTCCGACACTCTTTTTAATTTCAATAATGGTGTCTTGCCTACCTTTTGTAAACCAATATACGAGTACTCGTATTTATTTGATAGCGAGAGCACTCTCTGCTTTATATTTTATTTTTATTTAGACTCATGTCCCTCATTCGATTACGCTATAAACAGTATAAATGGAAAACCAGTATAAATAATACTAAAACACAATAGTGCCTGCTGTCATTAGCCAGAATATGTCCACCTTTGGCGCGAATAATGGCCTTGAGACGGCCGAAGAAAGCATCGCACGCTGCACGCAAGTGGCTCTGCTGTATTTTGGCCCACTCCCGGCGAAGTGCTTGTTTGAGGTGGTTCAAACTTTTGTATTTTTTTAGTGCCAACTTTCGCCTTCAAAATACCCCAGACAGAGAAATCTAACGGATTTGCATCCGGAGAATTTGCAATCCATTGTGTCGAAGAAATGAAGTGTGGAACATTGTTTTTTAACCAATCTCGGTTGACGCGCGCGCTTTGTGAGACGGTGCCGAGTCTTGTTGAAATGTCCACGGTCGCCGACCGAAATGATTATTTGACCAAGGCTTCAATACTCCCTCTAAGACAGTTTCACGGTATACGATCGCATTAATTTTGACGCCACGGTCCAAAAATACGAGCGATCATCGGCGGTTATGGCGGTCCAAACCATCACCATCATCATCGGTGCTGCCTGCTTTCTGGTGGCCGTCCGAAGGTGTAAATTTTCGAAGGACCTCTCTGGCAAGTAAACTTGGTCATTTTGTTTGTTGACATATTGCTCGATAACAAATGGCGACTCATCGAAAAAAACCAAATTCGGCCACTCACCACTTTCGTGCAAGCGTAGCAAACTCCTTCGCTCTTTCGACTCTAACTTTTTTCTGTAGCGGTGTAAGGTCGTGTACTTTGGAACTTCAATGGGTTGAGCCCAAGCTCATTTTTCAGTATGTGTTGCATCCGTTCCAACGATATGTTGAGCTCACGAGCCATTTTTCTTCCACTTCGATGCGGATTTCGCTCAATTCGAGCCTTCACTTTCTGCCTATGTTGCTGGTTTTTTTTTATAACCACCTCTATGGCGTTTTTCAACGCTGCCAGTACGATAACGAGCTACGATTCGAGACAGAAATGATTTATTCACGTTGAGATGCTGGAGGGCTCTAACCATAGCTACTTGTGGTTTTCCAGCCAAATATAAAACAATCACACTACCACGTTTGAATTCCATCGCGGATAAAAATTTTTCAACACAACTGAGACGTAAATCGTTTAAAAGAATTGTAAATAATAAAATTATCTGTCATGTGCCAAATTTGAGCTCACTGTCATGAACGGTTTGGAAATTATAGCAGTTTGAAGTTGGTTGCAGTTCGAGTCAGTCAGGGTGTATATCATAATATACAGCCAGATGTTTTGTAGTTCGTACCCCTAGTACAATATGACTTATCACCTACATTACACAAATATTTCAAATTGCCTTATTCGCCTTGTTGCCTATAAAGAAGAAGATGAAGTAAAGAAGCCCAAGAAGCTAGAAACAAAGACCTTACAAATTACAGAGAACATTACTCACGGAAGTGACGGAAGCTGTTTGTAATAAACTAATTTAGATGTACTCGGTTTCGTCTTAAGCCTAGACCCCTATACGAGTATTACAAGTAAAATAAATCATTTTTTAAGTTTATTGAGATCTCCTCCTATACAGCAAATTGCTGACAATGAGGACGTCGAAAATGAGGGTGACGAAACGATGATTTACGTTTGTTCAAATATTATCAATATTTTCAAAATTATAAATGTTTAACAGTTGATAATGTGTTCTATTTTTGTCTATTGGGACATTTGATAACAATTATGTTTCATTGGACCTGTCACACTCTGCGAGGTTACGGCAATATCTCAGCTATAATCAACTTTCTACTTGTCAGGCATCCCCTATTGCACAACTGATTTCTTTCGAGAGTGCCACTCCGTTAAGAAATATAATTACCTACTTCTAATTTATGATCTAAAAAGTTGTTCTTCATAAAATCTCATTTAAACAACAACTTAATTAGTGTTGTTTTTTAAAAGTATTCAAAAAAAATATCGTTGTCACGAGGAAACTTTGACAAACCTAATGCATTCGTAATTACTCACATCGAATACGAATGGCAGTCCCCCGCTAATCGATCAATACACAATTCAATTGCAAATAAATTGCTTGTAAATTGTCACTGCGATTCATTTGCATTTACATCCAATTACCATTTCCATGTAGAACGAACGACATGCTCTTTAAGTAATTTTAATAAACTTTATAGAGAAACAAATATGAATACGTACCTCTTCTGGGATCATATCTCTCAATTTGACATCTTGGGACCGTGATACCGATGCTGACCGGTGGTATTCAACTAACTCATTTAGGGAATTAAATTTAACCACCCAAAGGAAGAATTTACCTTGTGCGTCGCGTAAAACTTTAAAATGTTGCACACCATCGGGACATCTATAAGATTCAATTAAACAAATACCAAAATTTAGTACACAGTTTCGTTTTTTATCAATCTCTCTCTCCTGCTATGATTCTGTTCAATCAAAAACATTAATCAACTCACTTTACAGATAATGAAAAATCTCCGGGACTCGATTCACTAATTCGGATTAGAAAAGCTCCTTCATGTTTGTTCGACAATAATTTCTCAGCGTCTGCTCTTGTTATTCGTCCATAATACCAACTAGGGGTGGTCAGTTGTGTAATTGAGGGACGAAAGAAAAGATCAAATTTAATTAAATACGATAAAGACTGTGTGTATGTGTGTGTGTGTGTTGTTGTGGTGTATTCAAATTCAATATAACACAACAAGACAGCAATGTTTGCCACTTACTCGTGATTTTTCATTTCTATGTAGTTGCTAGGTATAAGGCCTTCCTTGCCATCGAGCTCAGCACGATACCAGTTCGAGTCATCTTCCATATTTAATATCTAAAAGATAAAAAAAAAAAAAATAAATAATCTGAGCTAAGACATAAATTATAGTGATGATAGGTCGGTTCTATCTACATAGGTGTAAAAATAGATATCCGGCGTCGCGTCAAAACAACCGGACGATTTATGTCACAGAAATTAAAAAAATTCTCTCCTTGAGAAATCCTCGTCTTTTGATGACCGGTTTCTAGGTCAAACATTACACATTTCATTTGCGTCAAGAGTTTGTCAGCTGTCAACCATTTATACAATCCACCTACCGATTGTCGCAATGAGTGCGGTGTATTTTTTCTTGAACTTATATTCACTTTCGTCTTTTTTCGTTTTTTTTTTTGCGACAGTAAATGGGAGAAAGTAAGTGGGTGGGAAGTGGTACAATTCCGCACAACAACAGCGTCAGAGTCAGCGTTGAAATGTAACAACACGACTAGATGAATGGACGTTTAGTGCGCGTGATCGATTAAGCCGTTGATGGTTATTTGCTTTCGGCAATTTATTGTCAGAATATGAATAGGAGTATTATGTTTGGCAGACGTATTGGCTTATACATTACATTATATTGGCCTTTTTGGGAACACAAGTAAGCAGATAATAAATCAGAGACAGTGGTCAAGGTTATGAGAATATCAATTGATTACAAGTACTAGATAGGATTTAGTTTTTACCACTGAATCTTGTAATTTCAATTTAAGGAATCCATTTGGCATTAGATATTATAATCTTTTAATTCAGGGATGGTGTCAAATTTAAACATACTTACGGTTGCAATCACAACAAATGGCCAAGACCTTTGCTACTCGCGTATCCCTTAAATTCTAATCAAAGGCCAGACCAGCCAACCAGCGGTACATCTGTTATAACGACACACCGGACATAATGAACAAATTCACCAGTCCCATCGAGTTGCTTATAACCGATTTTGACTGTAGTTTGAGAGCTGGGAACCAAGTCACAATGGAATCGTTGGTGAACTTATAGAAAGACTTCTCAAGACCAGAACGGCCGTTGGTGTCGACTACGCGTTCGGTTAAAGCCTAAATTGACAGTTGGATCTTTTATGACTACAACCGTAGATGGTATGACTCTCTAGATTGCAGACAACCCAAACGAATGTTTTCAGACCGCTTTACAAAGTCAGCGGCTATTTTGCTGTCTCTCGGCGGGAAAGACTGTGGGCTTCTTGCTGACACTGCTCTACGCTTTTGCTAAGCATAAATGATACCACCTCCTTGCCACACTTGCTGCGAGTCATGAACACTTCTCTATGATTGCAAAAGTTTTCAGTCACTTGGACTTATTATGGTTGGCATTTTATAACTGAGCAATTTTACTGAAAGGAACATAAAAGGCGTACAATGTACGAGTAGTAGCATTCAGCAAATCCTAAGCCTTCATAATGAAAATCACGCTAAAGTTTTAGCAGTGGATTCTGTGCAGAGACGTGACAAACACCGTCAGCTTTTTATACATGTTTGTTTATGCTGTTCAATATTTTAATACTATTTACTTTCTAGCTGAAACTCAGTCTTTTGAGCTGAAGTTTAAAGTAATCCTCAATCCCTCGTTTCATATGATTGAGGTTAGGTACCAGCAGAGCTATTTGTGGGAAAACTTTTGATTGATATATACGAATACATCGGAATTTGCCAATATTGGTTCTTTTATTTGTTTTTACTTCACATTCCACATTATTGGATTGGCGTAAAGACTTTATTTATATTCCCTATCTCCATTTTTTTTAAGGCGACTCTGTTCTTAAGAAAAACGCACAATTTGTTTACAATAAAAAATAATGCATGTAAAACTTTTGGAATTTCTCTTTCAAATTATTCCTTGCTGCCATGAAATGAAATACACACTCGAAATTAGTTTGCCATCAGTTTTAAATATTCAAACTGGAGGTGATGCTATTTTTACTTGAATTTTTATTTTCGTATTTTCTAGGTCAAGTAGTTCACTATGCTTGACGGCTGAATACCGACCATCGTCATGTTTTGATGTATTTTAATGTTATCACATCTTCTGTTCGATGAATTGTTTTTTTTTTGTTTGTTTGTTGTTCTAATATAATTTGTTAATTTTGTGTGGAAGCAGAACATAGATATTGGGACTTTGCAACACGTCTGGTACACGATTCAAAGTCATGTTGCTGGTTAACCGAAACTTTTATTTTTCTTAATTTGTTTTCGGATTATCGAGAATTTCGTAGGCAGTGCGCGCCCACCTTTTTAATATACAAATGTGTATGTAGGCTTCTACAAAATAATCCAAACAAACAATAAATTTATCATATTTAAAACAGTGATGGGATTTTATTGTAGTTCTATAAAAAAAAAACAAAAACAAAATTAATTATTGACTTTCCCATTTAAGGTTTGACTGATGTGGGAACCTAACTTCTAACTACCAGATACTCAGATACTATGCCATTGTTTATACGAGTTTGTACATTCGAATCCGAATGCTGTATCTTAAACAATTTATTTATGGCCGATGTTGGTTGTCTGTAAAAAACGTGGCTGCATCCTAATATTAATGACGACCTCTTTAAAATCAGTAATTACCATAAACCCAAGCGTGCAGATAGACATAATAAGGTAGGAGAGGCGTTGTAATATTTATTAAAAAATGTTATGGATTTAACGTTGTAAAAAAATCTAATCCCAACGAGTTATTAGAATATATATTCATTGAAATAACACTTGGTTGTGAAAAACTACTTGTAGGGTGTATATACGAGGGGCGTTCAACATATTCTCGGTATCGGGGTGAAGCTGTGGTTGTATATATAAATTGACTTATTTATCAAGTAATACTATTATTTTAGTGCATTCATGTAAAATTTCATATAAATGTGATTATTAATTCGCGTTTTATCTCTAGTTAAACAGAATCATAATGGCAACTGAGACGATGATGGTGAAAATTGAGCATCGCGCTGTAATTAAATTTCTCACTAAGCAAGGAAAAAGTCTAAAAACTATTCATGAAGAGATGGTGGCTGTTTACCAGGGTTCCGCACCTTCATTATCAACTGTGCAAAAGTGGTCAAGTGAGTTCAAGGGAGGCAGAGAGAGCATTGAAGGCGACCCCCGCTCCGGCGCCCCGGCTACTGCTTGTACGGGAGAAAGCATCAAAGAAGTCGAAAAACTTGTTCTTGAGGATGCCCGAATAAAGGTGAAAATGATGGCAGAGATCACAAAGCTTTCAATTGGTACCATTCACACCATTCTTCATGACTATCTTAACCTTAACCAAAGGTCAGTGCAAGGTGGGTGCCACGAATGCTCACAGCGCCTCAGAAAAAAGTGAGAATCGCATGCTGTAAAAAGCTTTTTGAGGGGTGTAGTGAGAACGCGGACGGTGTTATGGATCGAAGTGTTACTGGGGACGAAACATGGGTCCACCACTATGACCCAGCAAACAAGAGTCCATGCAGTGGCATAGAAAAGGAACAGACCCCCCGAAGAAATTCAAAGTCACTCCGTCTGCCGGGAAGCTCATGGCCACAGTTTTTTGGGACTCAAAGGGAATCTTGCTCATTGAGTAGAAAAAAAAAGGTGAAACCATCAACGCCACATCCTACGCTTCCACTTTGCATAATTTGCGGGAGGAAATTAAAAAGAAAAGACGGGGTAAACTCGCAGCGGGTGTGTTGCTTCTTCATGACAACGCTCCTGTTCACACGGCGCGAGTTTCCAAGGCTGCTGCGCGAGATTGTGGTTTCGAAGAAATCCAACACCCACCCTATAGTCCAGACCTTGCCCCTAGTGATTATTTCCTGTTTCCGGATTTGAAAAAATGTCTTCGTGGAAAAAGATTTTCGGATGATGAAGAACTCAAGTCGGCAATAAATGGGTATTTTGCAGAGAAAGAGGAAATTTATTTTTTTGAGGGTTTAAAAAAGCTTATCTCAAGATGTAACAAATGCATTGATGTTAGGGGAGATTATATTGAAAAATAAAAACAATTTAAATTGAATTCGCATTTTCCTTCATATCGATACCGAGAATATATTGAACGCCCCTCGTATATGGTTCCTAACATAGATAACCATATATACAGGGTGTCCCAAAAATCAATGTCAAGCCGGAAACGGGTGATAGGTCAAGTGGTGTCGGTTATCACAAAATTATAAAAAAAAAATCTAAGTCATGTACTTTTAAGATTATTGGAACTCAAAAAATAAATCTGACACCTTGTGACGATCTTTCAAGTGCTGTGACCGCAAATCTTTACTTTTCTTCGATTTTTTTTCGTCACGTAACCCTGAGTGACTCTTCTGTAAATTACGGTCCAAAATACGGTCGGTTTTAACTAAAATATTCCTTTTTCGTCCATCCATGTGTCTGAGAATCATTAATCACCCAACTTGAACTGACTGTACCGACAAAAAAGTGTACTATGCCATTTTGGCAAGTAACTTTAAAAGATGGCGTATTTAGTCCAGATTCCAAAATGGTATGACACTTGCTAGACTAACGCTTAATTGAGGAAAAAAAAAAATATTCTGATAAAGAAACCCGATTCATAGTTAATTCTTTTTAATAAGTTAAAATGAGTACCAAGTGTGAGCGAGATAGACAGTGACGCCGTGATTGAGACGGATAAATACGACATTTCGACTAGTGTGAATGAAACAGATAGAGATGTGACCCTTGTCATTTCATTTCATTTTTTTCCCATCACAGAGCACACAGAATACTACGTTCTTTTGGTGTACCATCTTGACCAAAATGTTCTCGGGATACCCACCGTGTGGCGCTCCCATTGTTCCGATTTAAGTTCTGTTTTTTTTTTGTTAAGTTGGTACATCTGTTGTTGACATTCCCTCTATCTTAGCGTCATAGCTTGACATTTGCAAAAGTTACGTAGGCCAAGAGTACATCTATCTGTGTGTGTATTGGCGATTTTTTACAATTTTAGAAATGGATGCAACAACGAACTTGTATTAAATTTTGCGTAAAAAACGGATTTAATGGTGCGCGAAAGTTGGAAATGTTGGAAAAGTGTTTCGGCAACGATTCTCTAAACTAAATAAAAACGGCTACGAGCGGTTCAAAAATGGTCGTGAGTCAATCGAAGATGATGAAAGCAGTAGCAGACCATCGACATCGAAAACCGAGGAAAACCTTGATGGAGTAAAAGAAATGTTGGTCAATAACCGAAAATTAACCATCAGAGAGATAGCGGAGGACTTGAATATTGCCTATGGATCCGTCCAAGACATTTTGGTTAATGATTTGGGTTTCCGTCGTGTAGCAGCAAAGTTGGTGCCAAAAGACCTCAATTTCATGCAAAAAAGATACCGTGTTGACGTCGCAAAAGAGATGATTTGCGAGGCTGAATCCGATCCCATATTCATCAAAAGGATCATTACTGGAGACGAGACGTTTATAAGTACGACACGAATCCAGACATCAGACAAGGGAATGGCGTTCACCAAATGAGCCGAGACCAAAAAAACCACGTCGTTTTCAAGTGCATCATGGATTTTTGCCAGAAGGCCAGACAGTAAACAAAGAGTATTATTTGGGCGTCATGAGACGTAAACTCGTGGATTTTGCACCATCGCACAGTGCCATCACTATTCGATGAAAAATCCAACAAATACCATCCAACAGCCACCGAATTCACCTGATTTGGCTTTCTGTGACTTCTTCCTGTTCAATCGAGTTAAAAAAAGACCACTACGGGGACGGCGTTTCAGCAGCCGAGAGGAAGTAATGGAAAAATCGCAGGAAGCTTGATGGACGGTATGAAAACCGAATATAAAAAATGTTTCGAGGATTGGATTAAGCGCTGGCATAAGTGTGTTGCAGTCGATGGGGATTACTTTGAACGGGCAATATAGATTTAGATGAATAAACTTGGATTTTTAATTTTCTGAATAAATTCTTTTTGATCAAGGTGGTATACTTTCAGAATCGCTTTATACGACTGTTGTTTGTTGCGGCCGACTAAACGCCATCTACCGAACTTGTATCTTACAACAAATGTTCAAACTGCTTGCCTCTGTGGCAATGCAAGCTCTACATCTTCTTACAAATGATCTGGTAATGAGACGGACATATCTTCTGGAGTTGATGTTTTCAACGGACTCTGCAATTTTTTGGCGCAGCTCATTTAAATTTTCTATCGGCTTAGAATACATTTTTTCTTTTACTGCTCCCCAGTAAAAAAAATCGAATGGATTTAAATCAGGTGAACGGGCTGGCCACGGAATTGTACTAGACCGTCCTATCCACCTGTTGGAGTATTCCCGATCGAGGAACTCTCGTACTGTGCGAGCATAATGCGCTGGGCAGCCATCTTGTTGATACCACATGCATGCATAAATATTAAGTGGCACGTCTTCCAATAAATTTGGTAAGTGGTTCTCCGAAAAATCTAAATAAACCTTCGCATTAATTTCTGCCATTCAAAATTCCCGTCCACATGTTTACTTTAAAACGATACTGTGATCTATCTTCCCTCATCAAATGTGGATTTTCCACGTGCCACCTGCAAATTGTGGACGTTCATGATTCGTCCGACCATAGAATCTTTTCGAAGAATCTCGGATCTTCTCTGAACCATCGTTTGGTAAAATTGGACTCTTTCTGGATAATCTCGGGGTAGCAGACTTTGGAATCGCTGTACATGGTACGGATGGAGCTGGTTTTTCTTTAGAATTCGGTGTGCTGTACTTTTGGGTACTCCTATGATTTCTTCAATTGCACTTACTAGGGTCTTGTGCGACTGCTTGTAAGACTTCGTCCTCGTAGGGCATGACGGGTCTTCCCTCACTCACCATTAGATTTGGAAAGCGACCCTCTGAGAATGACCGGTGCACATTTACAAACACTCGATGATCCGGATGACGCTGAGCATTTGGGTATCTCTCATGATAAAGTCGGGCTGCAGCACTAGCGTTACACCTGATTCCCCATAAATGAGATGCATGTTCTTGAGCAGTGTATCGAGATGGTATGGTAGTTATCTTTCAGTTTTGGACCGTAATTAACAGAAGAGTTACTCAGGGTTACGTGACAAAAAAAAAATCGAAGAAAAGTAAAGATTTGCGGTCACAGTACTTGAAAGATCGACACAGGGTGTCAGATTTCTCGATTTTTTTTGAGTGCCAATAATTTTAAAGGTACATGACTTAGATTTCTTTTTTCTAATTTTGTGAAAACCAACACCACTTGACCTATCACCCGTTTCTGGCTTGACGTTGATTTTTGGGACACCCTGTATATGCATAACTGAACCGATAAAAAAAAATTTCAAGCGCGAAACAAATAAAGTTCCGCTAGATGTGTGAAATAACACACTGGGCGACGTTAAGATCGTCTCTGGTGATTTTAATATCAAACTAGGAAGGAAGCGCATCTTTAGTGGTGCAGTTGGAAAACATACCCTGCACGAGATTAGCTCCGAAAATGGACTCCAGCTAATCGACTTCACATAGCTGGAGCATGCACAAAACGCACTCGGCATTTAAAAACACGAAGACCCACACGAACACTCAGAAAACTTCCTATCACAGACAACAGAAGACTCAAGAAGCACTATGAAGACCCTTTTCTGGTCGAGTCTTCGAAAATTTTGAGAAGCTCTATATCGCCAGCATCAAGCGCAAAAGCTTAGTGGCGACATTGTAAGCAAGCACCTGATATGTTAGGTTTCAACCGACCATTACAACGGAATCCGGTTCGAAACCAGAGACATACCCGAAGTCGCCGGTGAAGACGAAGAACAATCCGTTGTCACACAGGATAAACTATCCAACGTAGACGATGATAGACAACTTCGTCCACCCGACCAAGAGGAGTTCTCGAAAGCGATATCTAAGGTTTTTTACCTGAATGTTCCAGGAGAAGACTGACTACTTGTCGGATTATTTAAAGCAGTAGGAACTGAATCGGTAATGAACATAAACTCATACCAACTCATCAGTAAAATATGGTCGGACAAAAGTATGCATGATTAATGGAATCGCAGTATAGTTTTATAGAGACCATTTAAACACCGCCAACTATAGAGGAATCAGTTTCCTTTAACATCGTGTTCAAGGTTTTATCTTATTATTTGAATACCTGAAATCCTATATCAACAATCGGATGGGTTCTTGTCAGTGTGGTTTAAAACCTGGTACTATCAACCAGATACCCACCTTACATATGGGAAAAACCCAGAAACTTCAAATTGATACCCACCTCCAATTTATCGAATTTCAGGTTGGATAAGACATTTATAGAGACGATTTAGTAGGGCTTTGTCAAATATTGGCATCCCTGCCAAACCCGTCCGTCTGTGCAGAAACACAATGGAAATCCCTCCCTACACCATAAATGTCGGTAACGACACCGCCGAGGCTTTGGATGTCAATAAAGGTGAAGACTTTCTTCAGAATCAAACTTCAAAGTATTGTGTGAAACTCACAGACCAGTACTAGAGGCACAATATTTCAAAAGCCTATACAACTGGCAGCACACGTTTTCGTATATACATACTATGCCATGGAAGCAGAAGCGAAAAAGCTGGGTTAAGTGGTAAATGAGGGTAAAAGACGGTAAATGCTGTTGACAAAAAGGACACCAAATACCTACGGCTCAGAAAGCACGCCACAACGACAGACTTTGAGGTGGCAAACGACTTTACCTATCTAGGCTCCGCTGTAAATTCAAACAATGACACCGAAGGATTACTCCTGCCAATCGGTTTCTTTGGAGTAGGAAAAATGTACTTCTTATCAACAATGAAGAAAGCATTGTATAAGTCCCTAATCGTCCAGGACCTGTATGGGGACGAATATGCCCTTGGTTGCTTCGAAAAATATAACAATGAACTACTTAGTACAATACAAGCTCTACAATCTTAAAATAACTTAAATTAAACTTAAACTTAAAACCAAGGTTGTTTGGAGTGGTGAAGGACAACGGATTTGTGGTAGGGAATGGTGCGGCTAAAGTCAAAGACGGTAAGGTTTGAATTGAGCAAGTGTGGTGGGTTGGTAGAAAGAAGAGACAAGGGTTAGTGTTGAGGAAAATAAGAAAGTTGCGAAGGGACGCGCATTCGACGTGACCTAAAAGTAGTTGATGAATGAAGAGAAAGTAGGCTGCATCTCTGTGTTCCTCAAGGGTGTTTAGGTTAGTAAGGTTGAGACGGTTTTGTTAGGGGGGCAAAGGAAGAGAAAATTGAAGAAAACAGCGCAGGACACTTGCGATTCTCAAGATATGAACACGATGATATGGAAACTACACTTGACTGGCGTAGTCTAGAAAGGGGCGAACAACGAGGGACCTGGTGACATATGGGTTGGTGAATTCTTTGGAGCACCGTTTTACAAAACCTAGTACAGAGTTGGCCTTAAGGTTTATCTCATCCGTATGTAAACGGAAGTTGAGCCCCTATCATACAAAATGCCGATTTCGCGAAGAGATTGAACGGAGGAGGTAGGTTGATTGTCGGAGTTGATGCCGTTTATGTGAAAAGTTGATGAAATGGCATTTAGCGACAGTAAGTTCCAAACAACTTTCGACGCACTAGATCGCAAAACTATCAATGTCTTGTTGAAGGAGGAAATGGTTTTGAAAAATTTGGTATCGTCCGCATATAGGGAGACAGACGAGTGTTTGATGATCCTATAGAAATCCATAATGCTTAATATTGTAAAATGTTTGTGTGGGTACAAATAATAGAACTTATTCTTTTCAATACAAATCCCTTTATTCAGTACAGTTAAAATTCACTATTTAATTCTTTCTCTCAATACAATCCAATTTCTCAACCACTTATACTTTTCTTATCTTTTACTTAAACCACTTAATCACTTCTCCTAATTAACACTTCAAATTACACTTTAGAACTGACTTGCGTACCTTGGGGATGCTGGTATTTATACTCGAATGACATACTTCGAGAACAATCCTCGCCATCCAGCGTCCCATACAATTTCCAATTTGCTAGAACATTCGATTCCACTCTCCAGCCGAGACTTTGTTATTCCAGTATCGACATTTTCTGCTAGATGTCGCTGCTCACATTTAAGTGGTTATCACATTGCTCCCTCCCTACAGTTGTTCGTCCCGAACAACTTCGTCATTCAGCATCCCGTTGAAATGACACATTCTATCCAAATGGACCACTTTCAATTTTCCTCGATCCCCACGCTGGATCCGGTAGACAACGTCATTAATGCGGGTTATCACCTTGTATGGACCTTCCCAGTCCTGTTGCAATTTTGGTGATTTGCCTTTCTTACGCTGAGGATTATACAGCCAAACCAGATCCCCTTCGTTGAAACCGGAAGATTTCGCCTTGATATCGTACCTAGTTTTCATGCGGCTGCTTGCTAGCTTCATCTTTTCTCTGGTGTCTTCATGCAATTTACGAATCCTGCTGCGTAAGTCATTCACGTATTCGTTCACCTCTTTGGGCTCCGTCGGTGGGGATCCGAATTTTGCTTCACTTGGCAACCGAATTGTTTGACCAAATAAGATCTCGGATGGTGTGTGCCCTGTTGAGCTATGGACCGCGTTTCGGTAGGCCATTAAAAAGAGGGGTATGTGTCGATCCCAATCCCGCTGGCAGTTGCTGACAACCTTAGATAGATGCTCATTCAAGGTCCGATTGAATCGCTCGACCATTCCATCAGATTGAGGGTGTAGTGGCGTTGTCCTTGTCTTTCTTATTCCCAAATATTGGCATATTTCCTGGAAGACTTTTGATTCAAAGTTTCGCCCTTGATCAGAGTGCAGCTCCATTGGGACCCCAAATCTACTCACCCAGTTGTTGACTATCTGTTCGGCTACGGTCTTAGCCTCTTGATTTGGGATGGCAAACACTTCCGGCCACTTACTGAAGTAATCCATGACTACGAGAGTATATCGGTTTCCATTAAAGGTTTCGGGAAACGGCCCAGCGATGTCGATGGCTATTCGTTCGAAAGGTGCTCCGACATTGTATTGTTGCATTTGTCCATGTGGCTTTACTTTTGGGCCCTTGGTAGCCGTACACCTTATGCACTTTTTGCACCAATTCTCGACATCTTGTTTAGCGCTTAGCCAATAGCCAAGCCTTTTCCAACGTCTTGTTTATTCCCAAATGGCCTCCTGAGATTCCGTCATGTATTTCATGGAGCACTTGGTTGACTCTGGACCGTGGCACAATTAGCTGCATACGAGATGTTGTCCCATCTGCACTTTCCCATTTTCTCTTCAGCAATCCATCTTGCACAAAAAGCGAGTCCCACTGTGCCCAGTATGCCTTCAGAGTTTGGCTCCGATCTGATATCTGCTGCCAGCTTGGTCTTTCCTCGTGTTCCTTCCAGGCCAATATTGGTTCGATGTCATTGTCTGCCTGTTGGGAGGAACGGATTTCGTCTATACTCCAACCCTCTATTAGCTCAGTCCTGATCATTTGGATAGTTGCCTGTTCTTTCGCTTCTTTACGGTTGCAGTGTTCGCATTTTACCCCGCACGGTCGACGAGAGAGAGCATCAGCATTTGAGTGGAGTGTTCCCTTGCGGTGTTGCACTTCAAAGTCGTAGCCCTGCAACTGCTCGATCCATCTTGCAAAAAGAAGAGGACCTATATGGCTGCCTTGTGGAACTCCAGAGTTGACCAAAAATGGAGCCGAGTGGGCTGACCTAAAACGAACACTGTAAAAGCGGTTTTCCAGGTAAGAGAATATGTATTTTAAAAGTATGGGTTCAACGCCGAGGGCAGACAATTTAAAGAGTATTAATCGATGAGAGATTTTATCGAAGACCTTGTTAAAATCGGTGGCAACTATTGTACATGACTTTGTTACCATTCTCTAGGGCAGCGAGAGCAAAGGATACGAATTCAACGAGATTTGTGATGGTTGACCTACCCTTTAAGAAGCCATGTTGTTTATGGGAAATAAGTGATGGTTTAGACACCAAATAATGTTACAGATGTAAGAGTACCTAGGTTGGTGTCAAGAGTGATAAGAACAAAAATTACCGCCATCTATCACTGACTTTGCCATACATATGTTTAGGCGGTAGCTAAATTTGGAGTTACTAAATGAGCTTTCATAGTGACGCATTAGGTGTAACATTTGCACCAAGCACTGACACAGCAATACTTAGCTGACTTACCTTGCGAGAAAGTGTATATCTTATGAAACAATCACATATATATATAATACGAGTCGATTGCAACGCGTGGATTTAGTAGAAGTGAATCCTCGGAAAGGAACGAAAATCGAAGCTGAATAAACTTTATTTATCGCAATGGAAATATGTAATTAAATCAATTTGTGGACACAAGAAATGTGTTAACTTTGTGTAAATATCAAAACAAAATAAAATAAAGATGTATTGATCGATATTATTGTTGTTGATATTGGTTCTAGGTCCCATAGTTGAGTCGAAAAAATGGTACAGACCTTAGACCCTGTTTAGATAGCGACTCACGAGTCTGTTATGTTGATAGATAGGGCTTTGAAAAGGTCAGAGTCACAAATTCAGAAACACTTGGCTGAAAATTCTCTGTTGAGCCCATTCCAATCGGGCTTTAGGAAGAACCATAGTTGTTCTTCCGGCATGGTAAAAATCTTGGATGACATCAGGCAAGATTTTGACAAAGGATTTGTGACGTTGCTTTGCCTGCTTGATTTCTCTAAGGCTTTTGACAGAGTGAATCATACCATTCTTTGTTGGAAACTGCAACATTACTATGGTTTTAGTGAAAGAGCTGTAAGGCTCATTCGAAACTTTTTATGTGGACGGACACAAATAGTCGTTGTTGGTAACAACCGCTCAGGTCTCCGGACAGTTTCTAAAGGGGTTCCTCAGGGATCAATACTGGGCCCAATTTTGTTCTGTATGAATAAATGACTTAGCATTGATTTGTAAGCACGCACTTATTCATTTCTATGCTGAAGATCTTCAACTTTACCTATTTCATCCGGTTAAAAAAATGGGTGAACTAGTGTCACTACTAACTAAATGAGGATCTCGCTTCTATTGTCGAATGGGCAACTAAAAATGGACAAGTTTGAACCCAAAAAAAAAACCAAGTAATTCCGATATCAAACAAATCTTTTCAGATAAGTCTAGTTCCTGATGTTTCCTTAGCCGGTAGTAAGATTAGGTTAGTTGAGGCGGCTACAAGTCTTGGTATCACCGTAAACCGAAAGGTTTCTGGCTATAACCATGTTAATATCGTTGTTGGTCGCGTATACGGATGCTTGCGTAAACTTTGGATTTCAGTCAACTATACACCCTGGAATACTCGCCGAAGACTAGTGCTCTCTACAGTGATCTTGACTCACTATCTTTTCGTAAGCACCAGGTTGCTTATAATGATGCTGTTCGGTATGTTTATGCAAGGCAACGATATGATAGAATCTCGGAATTCTCATGCCGGTTTCTCGGCTGTGCATTGAGAAAGTACCTTGCTTTCAGAAATTGCGTATTTCTACATCAAATTATAAATACAAAGCAACACCCTTACCTTTAGTCCTTTCCAGAAGAACTTTCAACATTTCAAATACCTCAATTCATCGCGTTTATTTTTCATTTATGCTATTAGACTATGGAATAACTTAACGTCTCATATAAAGTGCTTGTCAAACACATGAGCTTGTCAATGATCTTAGGCTTGCTGGCGTGTACTTTGCTTTTCAAATAGCCCCACAAAAAGAAGTCCGGAGGGCTCAAATCTGGTGATCTTTGTAGCCAGTCAATGTCGCCGTTCAGGGAATTTTCGTTGCAGAAACTGCATTGTTTGATTTTCAGTGTTGCATGACGCACCGTCTTGTTGAAACCAGTAACCATCCGAACCTTTTTCACACATTTGTGGGCAGACATTACGAGTAAGTTAACATCCACGGATATCTTCTGCTTCTCATTCTATGAAGAAAAATGGCCAATGACGGTTTAAATTTTTGTGTTGATTGATTCTCTCTTCCCCAAATGTGAGAGAGTGTGAAATGGGCCGCCTTGTCGGTCATCAAAATTTGCTTCCAAAAATCAAGTTCAGTGTCAACCATTCGAGCGACTGTTGGCCGTATTGCAAGCGACGTGGACGGTCTGTCGGCAATATTCTTTGAGTCAATTGCACTTTATACAGAAACAAATGCAAATTATTCTTCTGTGGTTCCACTGACGCCAAACGATGCGAGACACGAGGGTTCTCGGCAACACCCTCTCTTACCGCTTCAGTCAGTTCATTGGAACGTCTGGGCGTTGATGAACGGCATGTCGACGATCTCCAACTGTCCCGTGTTCAACAAAACTCGACACCAATGTCGAATAGTGTTGTCAGACAGTGCTTGTTGGTCACGATATTTTCGACGATATGCACGTAGATTTAACACAACTGAACGACTATTTTCAACGTACAGCAGTGTGAAGCATGTCTACTCAAGTCAGTCGGTCAATGTTTACATACCGAAAAGATGACGCACTCTGTACATACAAAGTACAGCTGAAGCCTGTATGCAACAACTCGTCCGCATTCTCACTACTGCGTGCGATGCATCAATGCCCAGAAGAACGGGTACTAGAGGAGGAACACCATGCTACTGGTGGAATGAGGAAATAAAAAAGCATAGAGCAAAGTGCTTAAAAGCCCGACGCAAAGTCCAAAGATCTAGGGGAAGAGATCGCTTTGAAGAACACCTTATTGTCTTTAAAAAAGCAAGACGCGACTTAAAAAAGGCAATCAGGGAGAGCAAGACAAGATGTTTTAAAAAACTTTGTGAAGAAGCCGACATAAACCCTTGGGGTACAGCATACAGGATCGTCATGACAAAGATAAAGGGCAGCAAGTCGCCGCAAATAACATGTCCAGCAATCCTAAGCTCCATAGTAGAACACCTTTTCCCCCGAAGTACATCTACTATGTACCATATCGTTAGGGAGTCCAACACGGAGGACATTCCAATAGTCACAGCGGATGAACTCATGAACGCATGCAGGAAGATAGGCGACAATAAAGCGCCGGGACCTGATGGCATACCAAATAAGGCACTAAAAGCAGCTATCCATAAGCGCCCAGACATGTTTATGGAAACAATTCAAAAATGTCTTGAAGAAGGAGTTTTCCCGGATGCTTGGAAACTACAACACCTAGTCTTGCTTCCAAAGGGAAACAAGCCACCTGGGGAACCGTCCTCGTATCGTCCAATATGCCTTCTAGACACAATGGGAAAGATATTGGAACGGATAATATATGCTAGACTGCTCGCGGTAGCAGAAGAGAGAGGAGCACTATCAGACTTACAGTTTGGGTTTAGAAAATCGCGGTCTACTGTTCAAGCCATAAAAACTGTGGTCGACATTGCGGCCGAAGCGATACAAGGAGAAAGATGGCGGTATGGTACAAAGAAATATTGCTTAGTGGTGACTCTAGACATCAAAAATGCCTTTAACTCGGCAAACTGGGCGTTCATCAGAAAATCACTAGCCAGTATGAATACGCCATACTACTTACTGAGGATAATAGAAAACTACTTTACCAACAGAAAACTGAGGTATGAAACTGACGAAGGGTTGAAATACTACAGCGTTTCAGCTGGGGTTCCACAAGGATCAGTACTCGGTCCACTCCTATGGAACATTATGTATGACGGAGTGCTAAGGCTTATGTTGCCGAGAGGAGTTCAAGTAATCGGATTTGCAGACGACATTGCCGTCATTACGGTGGCAAAAGAAATAAAGGAGATAGAGGCTGCCACAAATGTAGCGATTATTCGCATCAAAGACTGGCTAGTATCCGCCGGTCTAGAATTAGCGGACCATAAAACGGAAGCCGTCTTAATTACCAGTAGAAGAATTGTGGAATACACCAATATACGGGTGGGACATCAAATAATCCGATCGAAAGAATCAATCAAATACCTGGGAGTAATACTTGATAACAGATTACAGTTCAAAGCACATATAGAGTACTCCAGTAACAAGGCTTTACTGCTGCAAGGAGCTCTCTCTAGAATACTACCAAACATTGGTGGACCTGGATATGCCAGGAGGATTCTCCTATCTAGAGTAGTCAGCTCAGTCCTCTTATACGCTGCTCCGGTCTGGGCGGGAGCACTCGCCATAAAAGCAAACAAGAGAAATCTGTTGTCCGCATACAGGCTCAGTGCATTAAGAGCGATCTGTGGATTTCGAACAATCTCAGATGAAGCAGCCTTCGTGATAGCAGGAATGATTCCGATCGACATTCTCGCGGACGAGATGTTGAGAATTTATAATAGAAGAACCCCAGGGCGACAAGATGCAGGTGAAATTGCAAGAATAAAAGGAGAAGAGCGAGCGGTCTCAGCAGCCCTCTGGCAAGCCAGGTGGGATAATAGTACAAAAGGCAGATGGACCTACAAGTTGATCCCGGATATCGAGACCTGGACAAAACGAGCACATGGGGATAACAACTACCACCTTACGCAGTTCCTATCTGGTCACGGCGGCTATCGTAAATACTTGCACCGATTCGGACACGATAGCTCCCCTTTGTGCCCAGAATGCTCAAACGAGGAGGAAGATACGGAGCACGCCATATTTCATTGCCGACGTTTTTCGCAGTGGAGAATTAATCTGCCCAGTCCAATACTACTCATAGACCAAATGTTGCAGTCGGAGGAAAATTGGATGGAAATCGGCACATTTGTGACAATTGTGCAAAATGAGCTAAGAAGAATTGAAAAAATTAGAAGAGCTGAAGAAGCAAATACAAGAAGAATATCATGATCTGCTAACCAGCCCTGCGAAGTAATACCTAACGGCAGTCCCGCGGGGAGAGTGGTTGAAGGACGTAGTGGTGTGGATTAGTACGTAGGCGCACTCCTGGCATCGAACATTCGGGTGTTGCGAATCGTGCATGTTGGTGGCACGGGCTACCGCATCTATGAAGATTACCACATCCATTGGCGCAACCAAGAACCATGTACATACAGCCACATTAACCTGGTCAGTAGGTCTGGCAAGACTTCTTTGGGTCCGATGACTCTAGCACACGATGGGGGAATGAATACTATCGCTCGGCCGCGAATACGTTCCGGAAGGACAACGCGGCAAATGGAGGTCTTACACTCACGTCGAAAGCGACCTTAGTGCGCACAACTATAATAGATTAGAGCTGTTGAAGCGCAGGACCATCCAGAAAAGTATGAGCCTAGCATTTCTGTCTACAAATGTTATCAGTTCAATACTGAGGTAAGGAGCAGATGATTTTCTTTTCACAGGTAGCTACGAATTTTTCGAAAATGTGAACAAAAAATTTGTCAAGAAGCAGCAAGACCTGCAAAATTACAAATTTGAATTTCAAATGATTTCCCTCGATTACATTTATTTATCTTTAAGTGTGATTCATCATTCATGGGTCAACCTAACGCATTTCCTCTTTAAATAAACTAACAGACAATAAATCTGAAATCAACAGATATGACTCATTCGGAATCGAGAATGTCGGACAAGATATGAGTAATGTGTTTTTGCATTGCAAGTGAATTGTACTCGTATGTTTGTGTCCTAGTTTCAGACATGTTGTGCTGTTTACAACACCATTGAATGGATGTCTTCTGACGGAATTCGATCTAAAAACAAGAAAAAACCCACTGCAGCATACCATATTGCATCGGTTTATTTCAGCCGACAACACTATCGGTAGTTTGTATCTACTACAATTGTGTGTCAACGACTTTTTTTTTCCTGGTTCCGGTCGGTTGGTGAAATTCTCAAAACGTGGCTAATGTTTGCAGTGCTAAAATTAATTTTCATACAAAACGATTAGAGTTTTCGTGCCCAGGGGGATTTACCTGGAATTTTTAAGATATATTGTTATGTTAGCTGAAAGTTGACAAGTTCTCACTGGTACTTCCACTAACTGACACGCCTGTTCCCTATTCAATCATAACAAACACAAAACTACAATAGCTACATTTTCATTTCGTCAAGGTAGGAAATTTCCACACATTTTCCACGAATCCATAGATACGAATACGAATATAGTCACCACAATTGTACATTCGTATTGCAAAGCGAACGCAAAAATAATAAAAAAAAAACACGTCGAAATGGCCAACAAACAACCAGCCTCACGGATAAGTCAAAGTTATTGTTTATTACTCTTTTGGCTTTTTGCCGTATACGTTAGTTTATTTTTTTTTTGTTTTTTTTTCATGCATAAATATTTATGGAAAATATTTCCATTTGAATCTGAATTTAAATGTGTGTGCACAAATATAGATTTTTGGACTTTTTTGTTGTCTGTTGCCGCAAAGTCGCATGTGGCTCTTGTTGTTCCATTTGGAGCGATAACTATTGTCAATATTTTATCTTTCGACTGGGGGGCTCAAGCTCAGTTGTTTGTGGTATGTGGTTTGGCAATAGATTAGAAAAAAAAGGCAGAAAAAAAAATAAACTTGCTAAACATCTGGTGGAGTGTACGAGATTGTAGGAGCTAGTGCTGCCTTGGGGAGCAATGGCACTATTATGATTTGAAAAGGAAGGAATCACATGGCTAAAGATAGACTGGTGTGTAGGTGGAATGATGACATGAATTTGGAGATATTGAGAAGCTATTCGGTGTATTAATTACCTAAGTGGGGTAAGCGAAGCGCAGAATTTGCATTTATAGGATGAAAATCTAGAATTGGAACTATAGCAGTACGAGAAGCTGTTTGGCTTAATTGGATTTGCGTTGGCAAGTTGGAAAGGTGATGTTAGGTAAACAAATTCACATGTGGTGAACAGCCGTGTAGTGTTTTAGTTTCATTTGTTGGAAGCATCCATGTTGTACATCTCTCTCCGTAGTGGAATGCAGTTGAATATGGTCTTTGTTTATGCAATGGAAGCTACTCAATCCTTTATATTTATTTTAGAATCCGAGACAGTTTTTCGATTCCCAATACTGAAATTGGAGGAGATTTGAACACGAAACCCAGAGATTGGGACAATAATACACCAAATGGCAGCATACTAGAAGGTCGCATCAAAAAGCGACGGATATTTTGTTGCATTTGACAGTGACAGTTACGGTCTAAGTATCGAAGTAACCGTCGTTAACGAAGTTTACTCGATTTCTTCGCTGTCGCAGATCCAGGAAATCTCCCTTGACGATATATCCTACTATGCAAGTGGCTAAAGGAGGAGGTGGAACAGCAAACACCGATGGATGCATGATTAAGAGGGTGCTTAGTCGCTAGTTTTCGAACATCGGATACCAGGCAATCTGACTGACTTAAAGGTAGCCTTCTTGTGGTTAGACGGGTAGACCACGGGTGACAGATTATCAAAATTGATAAATTCATTCCAAAAACAACAGAGAATGATGCCTCTACAATTGCATCATCAGGTAGGGATGTTTTAGAACACCCCTCTCGATGCCGAGATGACATCTGCTAATTGGGGGGAGTCATCAACCATCGTCTTGGAGATGGAGGACCTAGAAGACAATTTGTCTCTACTTAACGACCCCATCTCAGAAACCAGCACTTTGTGCAACAGTGTATTATCGGACGAATTACATCCCGATGAGACAGACGTACCCAAAACCTTTGGCAAAGTGGCTCAGACTGAGTCCAAGTACGTAATTTTCACGCCAGTTGAACAACGCAGATCCAATCGTGAGCGAAAGAAGGGTTGCACCTACAACCGTCGACTTAGTCTCGTATAGCAATATAAAGCTATGTCAGACTGGGGAGTCGAACCAGTCGACCTCGTTCATAAACCTCTCACAAATGGTTCAGATATAAGAGAGGATTATGAATATTCTATGGATGTCTCCACTGCAGAGTGGATGAAGAACAACTTCGCTTGTCGAAGAGGAAAATCTTCCAAAACGGCATGTCATCAGAGGGTTCTTCCCAAAAAGTACCGGGATAGCTAGCGAAAAAATACTGGCAATTCTTGATGACCAAAACAAAGAACTCAATACAATAACGTGGAGAGTTCTGCAAAAATCGAAGGGGACGAAAGCGCTATGGAGCGGCTCGTAGAGCTGAAGGGCTTGGTCTTGTGTAGTTTTGGTCAGACCAAGCTCATCCTCAAAAGTTCAGACAGAACAGTCAACTAGAGCTCGAAATTAGTGAACCTAAACCTGACGAGTACGCAATCAGAAGGAGCTAGCGTAAGCGTGAGCAGCATCCCACCTTTGGCTAGCGCTACAGTTCCAGAAAGCAAAATAGCTACTCTCGCAATAACTACAGCCCAGCACGACACTATAGCCAAAACGGGCACCTCCACCAACCAGACAAATAGAAGACAGACATATCAACGGTCCGAAAGCTAGAAGAGATGGTCCCTCTCAACAGGGTGCCGTAGCACGTAGAGGTGACAACAAACCTACAGAGCACCGAACTCTGATTATGAACGCAAGAAATGACATCCCTGACATCCGGCAAACCTGCACAGAACTATGGGTGCCTTAGACACCTTTAGCCAGCGATGTGCTGGTGGCAGTACAAATTAAACGCGAGAACGGCCGGGAACTGCATAGATTCATATGCTCATCAGCGTACTTTGCTGGAGACACTTAAGAAGTGCCTCCCACACCAGTACAGGAACTTGTCCGTATACAATACGATTTTGGGCAGCCGTGATACAAACAAAAGAGCTGAGTCATTATTAGAATTTCTATATATGTAGCAAAAACCTAAGCATACTAAATAAGGGTAACAAACCCACATTTAGAAACTCTCCATTTCTATAAAATATGGTGGAACGCTGGCACGTGTCCGAGGAGGCAACGAAAACGGGCCGGTGTGACAACAAACTTACGAACGAGAACATATAGCGAAAATTTAGCGGTCAAAGCTGTATGTTGCCGTCCGCGCCGCAACAACAGTGACAGAGTGTGAACACCAAATTGGTTGGAAATACCAACCCAGTTAGGCCTATTGGCCCATTGTGATGCCACGTGGATCTATGATCCTCTTACTACTGGAACCAGTTTGAGCTTATAATAAAGCGTAGGAGACTGTTAACGTCTAAGTTTTCTAGATCGTTTAGGTCGTTGTAGAAGAAAGCTCCTAGATGAAGCTATCTTCTCTGGGAGAGAGCTGGGCATGTGCAGAGTAGGTGGAGGATTGTCTCCTCCTCTTCCTCGTCCATGCAGCTTCTACAGAAATCATTAGTAAAGGCGCCAAGCCTTCTTGCGTGCTTGCCTATGAGGTAGTGTCCAGTAATGACACCTATTATGGCGCTAAGATGTTTCCTATCTAAAAGGATCAAACACTTAGAGTGACTCAGATCCAGCCTTGGTCAGATCTGTTTGGTCGCTAGCCATGTTTGCCCAGCAGTCCACCTAAGGTCTGCTCTTTTATTGGCATCCAGCTTTAGTGTTAGTTTGCACGTAGCAATTGGTATACCTATACTACCTTTGTCCGGTAGAATAGGTAGAGTGGTTCCAATTTTGACGAGTTCATCGGATCTGCAGTTCCCCGGAATGTCTCTGTGGCCCGGCACCCAACAAAGGTGAATGTTGAACTGCTCTGCCATCTCCATGAGAGGTGATCGGCATTCAAGAGCGGTTTTAGAATATAATGAGACCGAGTCCAGTGACTTGATGGCGGCCTGACTATCCGAAAATGTGCGGATATACTTTGCAGATATCACCTGTTTCTCCAGCCAGGACAGAACTTCTTTAATCGCCAAAATTTCCCCCTGGAACACGCTACAATGATTTGGAAGACGGAAAGGGAGGCTTAGATTTAGCTTATCTGAGAAAACACCGCCACCAACTCTGTTATCGGTTTTAGATCCATCTGTGTGGAGATGGATTGACTTGTCCTCCATGAAAGCATCTTCCTCCCAGAATGATCTAGATGCTTACATGGAAGTTTTTGTCAAACCAAAGTTCAGGTATGGTGTAATCGATGTTCTCTGTGAGGATTCCTAATGTATTAAGAATGTTGACGTGGCCAAATGAATTATTTGTCCACTGTTTAGTCGCTTTAAGTCTAAAAATGTCGAGGGGTGTCAAGTGAAACAGAATATCTAATGCCGCAGAGGGGGTAGACCGCAAGGCTCCGCTTGTGCATAGACATGCTGGTCTTTGGACTCTGCTTAGTTTAATGCGGTTGACTGCATTTTCCAAGGCCGTCCACCAGACAACCACCCCGTAAGTAAGTATCGGTCTTATGACCGAGATGTAGGGCCAGTGGGTTATGCGAGGTTGAAGGCCGCATTTGTTCCCAATGGCTTCATTCCAGCTAAACAACAATAACATATTCTATCATCTTTTAAAAACAGCTGTAAGTTCAAGCGAACTGCGGTAAAACGGTGCGTACCATTGTGGAATGCAAACCTAAAAACTATTCGGAAAAGAGTGAAGGTTTTCAAAGAAGCTAAAAGCCCCGGGACTTGGGAACAATACAGCCAAGTGTTGTGCGAAGACCAAATAGAGCCTCCTGGAGTGCTTATTGCGAGAAACTTGAAGAACTTCCTACGGTACCACGACTCCATAAACCCTCTCCCAAGATCATTCTAATTGCATGGGATTGTTAATCAAACCAAATGGCAAGATCACAGGCGACCGTGAGGAAACTCTGAATACCTTGGTTCAGGTTTACATTCCCGCAAGATTCAGCAAGACGGCGCTACATGGCGCATTGATGGACAAGTTGAGAAATGAGCAATTTATCTCTCGTTTTGGACGGGTAAATTGGCCGGCTACATCATGCGATTTGACGACTTTAGACTATTTGTTATGGGGATACGTCAAATCACTCGTCTATGCGGATTAACCAGCGTCAATTGCAGCCTTGAAAGACGTGTTATTAGCGAGATACCAGCCAACATGCTCGAATAGGTGATTCAAAATTGGACGCTCCATGTGGACCACTTAAAATGAAAGCGTAATCAACATTTACATATCTGTGCATATCATCCGTATAATTTATTAGGTGCGCAACTAAGTTCTCTGTTTGTCAATAGATGGCTCCAGCAGTAAGTGCTGGTTGATTTTGACATATCCAAAACGCCATGAACCAAGTTAAGACATATGGTAAACATAAGTGATTTTGTTTTGGCCTCATATACTTTTGGTTGTGTGAAAATGTCTTCTTTCATTCGAAGAAAACGGCGGCTAAAGTGCATCGAGAGCTCCAAAAAGTTTACGCAGCTGTTGCTCTAATTGAAACAATGTGCCGTGATTGGTTCCATCGCTTCAAAGACAGTGATTTCGATGTTGACGACCGTCCGTGTGAAGGAAGGCCAAAGTCCTTCGAAGACGCTAAATTGGAGGCATTGCTCGATGAGGATTCGTGCCAAATGCAAGAAGAACTTGGTTCAGCATTAGGAGTTATCCGCCAAGCCATTTACAAGTGATTGCATGCGTTGGGAATGATTCAAAAACACTTGGCTTTCTTATCATTTGAAGCCAAGGGACGTTTTTTCGCCTGTGAACAACTGCCCCAGCGGCAAAAAAGGAAGGATTTTCTTCATCGCACCGTGATGGGGTGTTCATGCTTCTACGTCGTCGGTTCGGAAGAATATTCACGCTGCGAAGGTTATGCTGTGTATTTGGTGGGACCAGGTGGGTGTTATTTATTATGAACTGTTGAAACCCAACAAAAACCATCACTGGGGAACGGTATCGACTTCAACTGATGAGATTGAGGCGAGCTCTGCGCGAAAAAAGGACACAATATGAGCAGAGCCACGAAAAAGTGATTCTACAGCATGACAACGCTCGGCCTCACGTTGCCAGCCAAACCCGTTAAAACCTTCCTCAAATGGAAAGTCCTACCCCAACCGCCATATTCCCCAGATATGGCGCCGATTATTACTTGTTCCGTTCGATGGAAAATAGCCTGGCTGATCAGTAGTTCCGCTCATGTGAAGACGTCAAAAAATGGCTTGATTCGTGGATAGCCTCAAAAGATGGGAAAAAGTTGTTGCTAGCATATGTATCTACAATACATCATAGACAAAATTATATTTAACTAAATGCCAATCTGGTAGACGTCCTTGAAACATTTATAATGAAAAAAAGTCAATTACTACTACTACTACTTCTACCACATTTACCTCTGAGTTCAATCGAATTTTCGATGCAGCTGACGTTCCAAAGAATTTCAAAAAGTCAATATTCCCACTTCACAAAAAAGGTAATTACGAGAATACAAGTGACTACAGAGGAATTTCATTTTTGAACACATCGAACCAACTATTTGGGTCACTACTCTATAAGAGGCTCACACAGTGGGTGGAGAATAATAAAATTCTGCATGAGTTCCAGGCCGGTTTTAGAAGAAAATATTCAAATGTGCGCTGCTGTCCATCTTATTTATCAATGACATCATAGATGCCATAGAAGGTGGTATACAGCTTGGCCGAATAAAAATTCCTGCGTTTAAATACGCTACAGACATGGTATTTCAGCCGATAGGTTTACAACTCATGATCAACAATTTCTCTTGGAATTTGTTCGTTAACCTTGAAAAATTAAAAATAATGATATTTAGAGGTGGTGGTGGCAGATATGAGTATTCCCGGTGCAAAAAGTGGTATGGAGAATGCAGTGAATGCATAGTCTGGAGTCGATGCATCCAAAATAAGTACATGATGTGCAACTGCAACGTTTGATGCAGTTGAGAAATTCATCCGTGGCTGTTTCAAATGAATCTTTCGGCTGCCGAGTAATACTCCCAACTACAATACATGTTGGATCTGGAGATAAGTGAACGCCCCTGTTCTTAAAAACGTTAAAAATGCATCTGGACTATATAGTAAGCTATGGCGATGGGAGAAGAAAGGTTGCCTAGATTGGTCCTTTGTCACGTTTTAAGGGAAGCATTGCCCAAAGGTGAGAAGAACTACGGTCAGAATGTGGTGTCTGCTTGCGAATAGAATCAGATGAAAGTCAATAATCTTTTAAAAGCAAATTCGCCATTCTGGGATACTTCCATAATAAAAGTTCAACTGACGTTCAGCAGTCGCAGCGCAGCATAGAGGCTACTACAGTAATTTGAGTTGTCTTACTTCCTGATCTGTGACAAAACTTAAATGATTAGTACAATTTTTGAAGTGAATGGAGAGTTGTTAAACTTATAAGTACTACATCATGCCGCATCACCCAGAGCTTCCGAGCTTGTGTGACATTTGCAATCTGAAGGTGAACAAGCTATGAGCATTTTGAATGGACAACTAGGATGGGACATACTTTATTATTATACTTCGAATGCGATAAGCTGCAGGAAAACAAATATTGAAGAAGATTTCTAAGAAAATTAAACATTTTTTTAACCAGTTTAGATAGTATCTACAAGTCAATCTGGTAGACACCAAAATAGACTTACGAGTAAGAATTATGAATTTGTATAATGAATACTTTTTTCTACTGAATAAGTGTCAAATCTAACCTAGTGGATTGTTAAATGGGCTGCAAAGGGGGCAAACTCTGAAGAGGCAACAACTTCGAAGGATTAGTGTTAAGGAAGAACATATCATGAGGCAGGGCTGTGATTGATCTCATGCCGCATTTTCTAGTGTATCGAATAAGGTCGCGTGGATAAATTGTTGTTATTATATGCAGATTATATAGGGTTTTCCAATAAGGACTTGACAACCTTTTTTTTTTTTTTTTTTTAAATAAAACGCAAACCATTTGAGATATTTCAAAAACTTTATTATCGGCTTGAAGTACAATCAAATCATTTATGAATGGAACTCGACTTCGTTCATATGGCCACCGCGGCACGTTTGCAGCGGTCGATTCGTTGGACCCAATTTTTAACCACTCGGCCACACATTTCGGCCGAAACGACCGCTATTTTGCGTTCAATGTTGGCTCTGAGCTCTTCCATCGTCGTCGGCGTGTTGGCATAAACCTATGACTTAACGCAGCCCCACAGAAAATAGTCAAGCGGAGTTAAATCGTACATACGAACGAGGCTGGCAATCGACTGGCCCATTTCTTGAGATAACACGCTCACCATACTTACTTTTCAATAAATCGTATGTAGCGTGTGCTGTGTGGCATCATCCTGTTAAAACCACATGTCGTCCAAGTCCATATCTTCCAATTCGGGCCAAAAATCATAGGTGATCATGGCGCGATAACGCTGACCATTCACAGTAGCGTGACGATCGTTATCGTCAACGAAAAAATAGCACATGTGGATTTTCAACCGACCAATAACGCATATTTTGCTTATTGACGAACCCATTGAGCCAAAAATGAGCTTCGTCACTGAAGATGATTTTGCGATGAAATTCATCATCTTGGCGCATCTTCTCCAGAACCCAATCGGAGAACGTCCATCTGCTTCAATCTTGAGTCAGCTTGATCTTGTATGGGTGTAAACCAAGATCATTACGCAAAATACACCATAATGTGGTCTGAGCGATGCCCAATTCTTGAGAACGCCGTGGAATTGACTGATTTGGATCGTTTGCTACTGACGCCTTAACGGCAGTGATATTTTCGACACTTCGACCAACCCGTTGTCTCACTGACACGGCAACATCACACAAAGAATATGTAGACTCAAATTTTTGCACTAAACTTGTAATTGCCTGTCTACTAGGGCGAGAATTACGACCGAAAATTGGAGTTAACGCTCTTAAAGTTGCAGTCACCGACTCCGAATTTAGGTAGAAAATTTTTATAATTTGCAGACGTTGCTCGCTCGTGTAGGGGAGGATGGGGCTGGTTGTAACAGGGGCAGGTTGTAACAGCCACGAAAAAAGGTGTCATGATAGCGATATAAAAATATCTGAAAGAGAAAAATGTTTGCGTTGATCATAGCTACCGCAACATGCAAGTAAGTTTTCGTTTGGCAGTCATTGGAAGACCTTGTAAGTGTAGTTGTGAAAAGCACCGGGAAAGTAATTTTTTTTTGGTTTTCTTTTGTGCACGTTCTAGGCGCGATATTTTGTTGTTGGTTTGTGTATACATTCATGTTTTACCTGTGCATGAATATACTTGTCGATACTGTAGAAGTTCAGGGATCTTTATGATTGTGCTTGGGACGTTCAATTTCTATGTAGGGGCTAAAAGTAACATGTGCCTGGGGCAGGTTGAAATATGAGCTACTTCTTTTAACCATTGCCTTCGCTAATGCAAAAGCATTGTTTGTGAGCATCCCGCATCTGGAACTGCCATGAAATGGGTGTTACTACAGTACAAAAGCCAAGAAAACTTCTAGCCAAGAAAGGCTCTAAGCAGGTTGGATCCGTAACGTCTGGTGAAAGAGGCACATTAGTTACAGTCTGTTCCGCGGTGAGCGGTTCTGGAAACTCTATTCCCTGCTTGTTTATCTTTCCTCGCCTTAAATATAAAGTGCATATCAGCCGGTAATGCTTCCGGTTGGATGATAAGCACACAGTTTACAAGATATATGGACCACTTTATAATGCATGCAAGGAGCCGGGTTTCTTAGCTTTAAGTATACAAAATAAATAGTTTTAAGAAAATGTAAATGAAGTCGAAAGACATAGTTATAAGAATTTAGAGTAGCTTAGAGTGCCTGTGTGGGGCCAGTAAGTTAGTGTAAGATTATTAAGTAATTGTAAGCTAGCATTTAAGCATTTTTTGTTAGAATGTAAGAGTTAGTGTTAAGAAAATAAAATGCATATAAAACTAAACTAAACAGCAAGGAGCCGGTGCTTTTGCTGCTTGACAACCATAGCTCCCATTTAGATATAGGTGTTATTGATAAAGCTAAGAAAAATGGTGTTTTAATGTTATCTTTTCCATCACATTGCTCACACAAACTGCAAACCTTAGACGACGGGGCTTATGGTGCTTTCAAAACTTATTGCGCCAATCAACAAGACGCATTGTTCCTTTTAACAGAGACATCTTCCAAGACTTCGATTTTTTATCATCTTTTGTCACCGATAGACCACTAGCTAACCCTAATTCATTAACTTCAGATGAAGGAGTCCTAAACTCTGGAGATGTACAGCCAGGAGTGATACCTTCACTTTACATACCACTATCTTTATCTAAACCTGGTACAAGCAGTCTAACTACTGAAAAAATAGGACCTGGAAAGACAATAACCACTTGTGGCAGCTCCCATCCCCCAGATGTGTCTGAATTTAGATCCACCTTGCCATCAGAACCAGATCCATCAAAACTCTGTCAAACCAATTTAACCTTTTCTCCAGAAGCTGTTCGACCCTACACAAAAACAGCGCCAAGAATGGCAAAATGTAAATGCAAATCTAGGAAAACCGCTATTTTAAGCCCAGAAAAGCAAGCACTTTCAGAAGAACAGCCCAAAAAGCTTCAAAAACAAAAAGTTGTCAAGGTTAAAGCAAAAAAAAGAAGTGACAAAAAATTATTGATAGATTCTTCAGATGAAGAAGATGAATAACATTGCTTAATTTGCTGCGAACCTTTCGGAGAAAGTTTGCCCGGTGAACACTGGATTCAGTACAAAACCTGTAAGAAATGGACTCACACAAGGTGCACTAAGGGCAACATTTCTTGTTATGTTTGCATCAATTGTGATTCAGATTAATCGACTATTTTTTCCGAAATTTTCTAAAGTATGAAGTCTCTTTTTATGTTTATTCTGATTGTTATTTTTGTATTTCTTTAAATTGTAGAAATTAGCTTTTATGTTTGTTTTGAACTTGCTTTCGTTTTCCAATTGCCAACACAATTTTTTTTTTTAATTATTACTGTATCTACGAGATCTACTGTATCTCACACATAACAATTCATGTTTATTGTTATTGTTGTTTATTAAATAAAAGGTACAAATGTATAAATAAAATAAAAAATAAAAAAAATGGATTGTTGTTACTTTTTACCCCAGAGACGGGGTTGAATGTAACAGCTATGAAATTTTATAAAATACCATATTTTTAGGAGTTCAAAGTAGAGATCTGCCAATATTCTAAAATCAGTTCATAGCCAAGGATTAATCTTTTCAGTGACCAGTTTTCATTTGAATAATCTGCCTCTGATAAAAGCTCGCAGCAAATGTTCTAAAAATTCTTACAACCAACCCCGGTCTCCCCTACTTTACCATGATGAAAATGTTGAGTTTACTGAATAAATTGACAGTGAGATTGCTCTGTCAGTTTATTCATTATAACGTCGTTCAAGGCGAGCCCGGAACGATTCCTCTCCTTTTCCCTGATTATACCAAGTGCTAACTTAAGCAAAAATATGGCAGGTCTTTAAGAAACTCTTAATAATTAGATAAAGGCGCTAGAAGATAACCGGTTCTGTATCAGCCGTACTAAGCCGAAATATCTGCAATTACCGCTTTTCCAAGACCGCAATCCCAACTCTGACACCTGTAAAATGTTATGTAAAAGGAGTTGTCGTGATGAAGTGCGAAAAATGTAAATACAGAGTGTCCGGTGTGGCAGAATTAGGATTTCAATTTCGCAGTGTTCCGGGGTTTCGTCATACGTGGAGGTTTCTAAATCACGATGTCCCAGTGGACGAGTGAACAACGGCATTCGCATTCGAAGTGCTTTCTAAGGCTAATGATTCTTGTTCGTGCCGAGCAAAGATTTCATTCGATTTTGGCTGCGGAGGTTCTGGACATAAAAGAGCCTCCATAAGCAATTGTGCACGAAATATTGCAAAAGGACGTTAAAATTCACCCGCTCAAAATTCAAATTGAGCAAGCGCTTAAGTCCATTACAATTTGCGTAAAAGCTTCCGCAAGGCAATGTTAAACCGACTACGCACAGCAAAAACAATCTTTTGGAGTGACGAAGTCCATTTTCATTTAAATGGCTATGTGAACAAACAAAATTGTCGTTATTGGGTCACCTAAAGTACAGAACCTACGTTTGAAACATCAACAGCTACTCCACAACCTCAAAGTAGGTAACCCTTTGGTGTGCATTATCAGTCCATGGCATAACTAAACCTTAATTTTTTGAAAATTCGCGAGCGCATGATAAATGAATATTTTCTTGCAACACTAAAAGAACATTCTTCCTTCACTTCACACATATGGTGTCAGCAAGATGGCGCCACTCCTCATACTGCTTTAGAGACACTATGAGACTCTTCTGTGCGGTTGCTTTCCAAACAAAATGATAAACCGCTTCGGAAACATCTCCTGGTCACCAAGATCGCCAGATTTCACCCAAATGGACTTTTCTCTGTCGGAGTACCGCAAGAGTAAAGTTTATTTATCAAATCCAGCAAATATTCCTGAACTGAAGGAGAATATATAGCGCGGTATACGGTCGACAGATTCCAGGAGTGAATACTACGCGAGGGACAACATTTGGATAGAATAATTTTTAAAAAATAAAATCCCCTTTGGTGTTCTTTAAGGCACTCGTTTTGTCAAATTTAACAAAGGTCGTCGAAGAATTCGGTCCTAAAAGCTGTAGCTCAAGCTCCAGTCAATGTTTGAAGAAAGGGCCGCCGGAATTGCGTCATCAGTAAAATCTTGGCCTCACTAATGCAGTTATCCAAAATAGAGCTAGCTGTAGAATGGCTCTAAAGTTCACGAATTTAGCTAACTCCCTCTGCGGCATTAGACATTCTGTTCCATTTAACACTACTCGATATTTTCAGCAGGCAAGTAGCTGCGACTGTAGCTATTTGCTGGGTACCGGGCCACAGAGACATTCCAGGGAAGTGTAGGGCCGATGAACTCGCCAAAATTGGAGCCATTCTACATATTTTACCGGAAAAGGGTAGCATATGTATAGCAATCGCTACGTGCAAATTAATATTAAAGCTTGATGCCAATAAAAGAACAGACCTTAAGGTGGACTGTTGGACCAAGATGTCTAGCGACTAAACAGATCTGGCCAAAGCTAGATCTTAATCGCTCTAAGTGTCTGATTCTTCTAAATAAGAAACATCTCCGGGCCATCATAGGTGTCATCACTGGACACTGCCTCATAGGCAAGCATGCAAGAAGGCTTGGCGCTTTTACAAACGATTTCTGTGGACGAGGAGGAAGAGGAGACAATACTCCACCTACTCTATACATGTCCAGATCTCTTCCAGAGAAGAAAACTTTTTTTAACAGCTAACTACAATGGCCTAAACAATCTAAAGAATATAAATGTAAACAGCCTCCTACGCTTCATTGTACGCTCTAACTGGTTCCATTAGTAAGAGGATCATAGTAGGCCTAAGTGGGTTGGTGTTTCCAACAGCCACTCTAGCTAACTCCAAAAGCATCGAAGTGACAATGCAGATATGCACATTCCTGAGAGAAATATGAAGCAATAGATCGTACTACGAGGGCTGTATGAAAGGTACCTGTGTTAGGCAAGAAAACGCATTAAATTTTTTTTTTATTTATTTCTCAATATGTTTCCTTTCAGCTCGAAACAATTTAGTCCATTCAAAAGATATGATTTGTCAAACTCCGAAAAATAGGCCTCCGTTTCGGCGGTGATTTCCTCGTTTGACGAGAATCGCTTTCCGCCAAGCCATTTTTTCATGTTTGGAAACAAAAAGAAATCACATGGGGCCAAATCTGGTGAATAGGGTGGGTGAGGCAGCAATTCGTAGCGTAATTCGACCAGTTTTGCTGTGGCGATGACGGACGATTGAAACCGTAGAAACTCTTTCGGATTGCGCTTAAACATGTCCATACAGTGCTCCGAAGTTGTCATGCGAATTCGTTGTTGCTCCACTGTTAGCAAACGTGGCACCCCATCTCGCCGATAGCTTTCTCATGCTCAATTTTTCGTGTATTCGTAGGATATTTTGTATGCGTTCTATTGAGATGTATATAATGTCAGCAATCTCTCTGACCTTCACCCGACGATCTGCTAACACGATATCACGAACCATATCCTCCGTAGTCACCTCAATCGGACGGCCTGGGCGCTCTTCATCAAAAACGGATATTCGGCCACGCTTGAATTCATTAAACCAATATCTGATGGTAGTCATCGAAGGTGCATGGTCCTCATAGACGGCATGCAACTTCACTTTGTGGTGCATCAGTGCATCACTTTGCATCAGTGGTGACATCAGTCGGTAAACACGGGTACTTATCATACAGCCTCGTATAAGAGTTATATATTTCAACAATTGATAAAACAAGAAGTGCTAGCGGACCGTTTAAAAAGAAAATAAGAATAGGGTTTTCCAATAAGGACTAGACAATTTTTTTTATTAAATAAAACGCAAACCATTTGAGATATTTCAAAGACTTTATTATCGGCTTGAAGTACAATTAAAACATTTATGAATGGAACTCGACTTCGTTCATATGGCCACCGCGGGCACGTTTGCAGCGGTCGATTCTTTGGACCCAATTTTCAACGACTCGGCCACACATTTCGGCCGAAACGGCCGCTATTTCGCGTTCAATGTTGGCTCTGGGTTCTTCCAATGTCGTCGGCGTGTTGGCATAAACCAATGACTTCACGTAGCCCCACAGAAAATAGTCAAGCGGCGTTAAATCGCACGAACAATGCAGCCAATCGACTGGCCCATTTCTTGAGATAACACGCTCACCATATTTACTCTTAAATAAATCGATTGTAGCGTGTGCTGTGTGGCTTGTGGCACCATCCTGTTGAAACCACATGTCGTCCAATTCGGGCCAAAAATAATCGGTGATCATGGCGGGATAACGCTGAGCATTCACAGTAACGTGACGATCGTTTTCGTCGACGAAAAAATATGGCCCAATAACGCCGCTGGCATGCAAACCGCACCAAACAGTTATTTTTTGTGGATGAAGTGGTGATTCATGAAGCACATGTGGATTTTCACCCGACCAATAACGCATATTTTGCTTATTGACGAACCCATTGAGCCAAAAATGAGCTTCGTCACTGAAGATGATTTTGCGATGAAATTCATCATCTTGGCGCATCTTCTCCAGAACCCAATCGGAGAACGTACGTCGCTTCAAATGGTCCATCGGCTTCAATTCTTGAGTCAGCTTGATCTTGTATGGGTGTAAACCAAGATCCTTACCCAAAATACGCCATAATGTGGTCTGAGAGATGCCCAATTCGTGAGAACGTCGTGGAATTGACTGATTTGGATCGTTTGCTATGGACGCTTGAACGGCAGCGATATTTTCGACACTTCGACCAACCCGTTGTCTCACTGACACGGCAACATCACACAACGAATATGTAGACTCAAATTTTTGCACTAAACTTGTTATTGCCTGTCTACTAGGGCGAGAATTACGACCGAAAATTGGAGTTAACGCTCTTGAAGTTGCAGTCACCGACTCCGAATTTCGGTAGAAAATTTTTATAATTTGCAGACTTTGCTCGTTTGTGGACTTTACCATGATAAAAATGTTGAGTTTACTGAATAAATTGACGGTGACAGTTTGATGGTTCGTGAAAGAGTGCGTTCACAAATTAAATTCAAAGTTGTCAAGTCCCTATTGGAAAACCCTTTATAAATGCAAGTGAAAATACGCCATTGTCGGGCGAATGGTTAATTTTTGGGTCAAAACGGCATCTGAATAGGTCCAAGAGGTCTTGTAATAAATGACTAACTGTGTGGCAGGAATGAAAATGTGAGGGTGCCCATTATTTGTTTGTAAAAGAACTCTCAAGTTAAAGCCAGTGGATGAGCCGAAAAAAAACAAAAAAAAAAAAAAATAAAAACATGAAATGCCCTTGATATAAAAACGTAAGATTTCAGTGGTCATTGCCAGGATAATACTATCTCCTCTAACATGTAAGCAAACAAAATAGTTTCTATTTTGTGTATGCTATCAGTTTGTTGTTTCTCGTCAACATGCGTAATGTCCTATCACAAAACTTTATGAGTCATTCATTCTTATCATATTTGAACTATCCCATTGATTCGAATGATAGGGTAGTCGGTTGTCCGAAAACCATCACAGTCACAACGTAGCCTCGCATGTAAATCCCCCATCAAAACCACACCAATGAAATTGTTGTTTGTTGTCTTGGCATTGTTCTGTTCCCCAGTGTTCGTAGTCGATGTGCTGTCTTATGACTAAGATTATTTTTCCAACTAAATAACGCAAAGCAAACTTTCAAAATATACATAAATATACATATGTACGCATTATCTAAGGCCAATAAATTCCAAATCACTTTGGCGTCATGTGCCTCGCCTTTTCTCCCTATTGCCAGGCGTCAACACATTACATTGAGTTCTCTACAACATTTTAGTAATGGTTATCACACTATCACACCCAGCTAAAACTAAGGTGAAACCTAATAAACTATTTTCACTTCAACAAACAATAAATCCAAAATTTCATTAATCCTTCGATTATCCAGTCCAGTCGGGCCTAGCTATTCTCAATCGTATGAGTATCTCTCTCCACACTGTATCTAACCAATTAAACTGAAATCATAATTAAATATTGACAAAGTTTGATTGAAATTTATTGAACGAAAGAGAGTGGATGGACGGACATTGTAATCTGGAACGTGCTCTGGACAAGGGAAAAATATCTGGCGGGAACAACATGGAAAAAAAAAGGTCATTTACCGAAATGGTGATCCATGAATGAGATAACTGGGTCAGAAACTGCCACTGCTAATGGCACTGGTACCAGTACTCTTGTTTTATTGTCACTGGTGGCACACGTTAAAATGCACAGATTCTCTCCATTCAGTCTGTTCGTCAGTCGACACCCATTATTACCAGTATTTTTAATTGTAACAATATAAATATAAATAGAAGCAGAAACAGAATGAAACACATAAACAAACATACTCGTAGCACCAGCTATAAGTGAAAGATAAAAATATTTTCGTAGCAAAAATTATCTTGTTCGACAAGTGACTTAGTAGCCAATATAGTGGGCTATAGCTACACACTATCTTTCACGCAATAACGTGCTGATGATGGTGCTGCTGCGGCTGATGTTGCTTGTCGTTGTTGCTGACGAGGCCAAGAATGTGATTTTTCTCAATGAAACCAGTTTTTTGCTTCTTTTTTCTGGATTTCGAAAAAAAGAATGAAAAATATGTCGTCGGTGAGTCTTGTGGTTTAATAATAATTATTTTAATTCGCTTGACTCACTTGTTGACTGTTCAGACTGGCCTGACTGACTATTAGCTTAGATCGGTCGGTCTTAGGTATCGAAATTGAATTGTTAGGTAATAACTCGTAATGCAGTTTGAGTTGGTTTTTTTTTTTTTTAAATAAAAAAACCTTTACTCACACAAAACGACAGCGACGACGACAACGAGTTTGCATAAAGCCTTGTGGATTTATTGATTTAGTATTTGAATTTTGATTACTTAATCGGACTGGCTGGTCGTATTTGAATCAGAGGTCACTGATTGGTATGGTGAATGTGAATACTTTGGCAAATTATCGAATTTTGCACGAGCGCTGCTGTGATTGTTTCTCACGTAAATTTATTCACAAAAAGTTGTTTAGTTGTTCAAGGGGGTATTTTTCGATAATTCTGAGAAAATTTTGGAAACGTAGACTTTGACTAGCCAAGCATGTCATACCATCTTCCAAACTGGGCTGTACCACACGGAATGACTGATTTCTGAGTAAAGAATTTGTAAGTCAATATATGCATGCGAAATGTTTGAATCTGTGACTCTCTTCCAACGTGATTCAAGGACAATCCTCAAAAACGTTTATGACCTCTGGTCGAATAAACAACAGTAGAATCCATGGAATAAGATTGCACCAAACCTATGCTAAAACACAGGTTTTTCTTCTGACAATATTGTCAACTTGCTGACAATACTTTCAATGAGTGATTCTTTCGATGTCCACTGTGTGACTGCGATCATAATCATTTCTTGGTGAAGACCGGGATGTCGACTCAAGTGGGCGACAGACTGCTGGTATTGATACCATGGCATAGCAATACTATGTTCTACATCACATGTTTGTCGTTACAATACCACATTAAGGGGGGTAGTCTCTGTTAAGAGCTTAATGGTACGAAAAGAAAACATCAATCGAACAGTTCTACCTTGTTAGCTGTCAGCAATCAATCAAAAAAGTAACAACTCTTTTTTTTAACCTTCTTCCTCTTATCTTTTTAACATTTCTGGTCCTTCGAGCCGGATTAGCAAATTTAAGTGTTTTTTTTTAAATTATTTTCCTGTGAAAATACAATCAACTCTCAGCGATACTGGAGCAGCAACTTGAACTTTTTGAGCTGATAAGTGATTCCGTCAAGAAGCTAGAAACTGGATCAATCACCAAGCAGAGAATTCAATTTTGGAAATGTGCACTCAGTGAAAATTGGACTTATTTTAAAGACAAGTCACAAGTCACTAATATCTATCAAAACAGCCACAAAACTGTGGCCATGAGCTTCCCGGCAGACGGAGTGACTTTGAACTTCTTCGGGGGGTCTGTTCCTTTTTTATGCCACTGCAGGGACTCTTGTTTGCTTTCAGGGTCATAGTGGTGGACCCATGTTTCGTCCCCAGTAACATCCCTAAATTTTCTTGATAGGTCCTCGGGCGATCCCCAAATTATTGCAAATCTCTTCGCAATCTTTTTTGGCCAAGCGTTCGGCATACATTCCCAAGAGCCAGACCATTCTTACTTTTCCTACTTAAACAGCTGCCCACAAACAACTTTGGAATCGGTGTCTATAACTTTAGAGCAAGTTAGAGATAAAATAATAAAATTCAAAGATGATTATTCTGCTGGCCCTGATGACCTTCCCCCTATATTTTTAAAGAAATGTCAAATGCATCTAGCCCAACCTCTTACAGCTCTCTTTCAGCTTTCTATCACCCAGGGATTATTTCCATCAACCTGGAAAAGGTCGTTTATTATTCCCCTACATAAAAAAGGTAGAAAAGACGATATTTCCAACTATCGACCAATTGCTAAGTTGTCCTGCATACCCAAGCTTTTTGAGAGCATTATCTATGACATAATGCTTTTCCATTGTAAATCTATTGTTTCCCCAAACCAGCACGGATTTTTCAAAGGCAGATCTACGACCACCAACTTAACGGAATTCGTATCAAGCACTTTATGTGCACTGGAATCTGGAAATGAAGTTGATGTGATTGCCACCGATTTCAGCAAAGCCTTTAATAGAATTGCTCATGATATAATCCTTGTAAAGTTAAAGGCTCTTGGTTTCCAGATAAACTTTATAACTTGGGTTCAATCCATGGTTTCTGACCCAATTAAAGCCTCCTCTGGTGTCCCCCAAGGCAGCCACCTTGGTCCCTTATTGCTTGTATCATTAAAAATTCATACATATCTGTTTACGCAAATGATATGAAAATATTTAGATATATATCATCTTCCTCAGACAGCCTACTACTGCAGCAAGATCTAGACAGGTTTTGTACTTGGTGTCAGAAGAATTTTCTTGAGCTTAACGTCAATAAGTGTCAGGCTATAACATATACCCGTAAACGCCTCCCTACTTCACCTCGTTGCTATCTAATCTTTAATCTGCCTGTTCCCTTAGTGAATGAGTTGCGTGATTTAGGTGTTATCTGCGACAAGGAACTCAATTTCCGTTCTCACATTGATAGTATAATAAAAAAAGCCAACTCTGCCCTTGGTTTTATCAAGCGCTGGTCTAAGGAGTTTTCCTTACCTTTGTTAGGCCTCTTCTGGAATATGCCAGCCAAGTTTGGTCACCCTACTACAGAACTCACATCCTCCGGATAGAAGCTGTTCAACGCAGGTTTTTACGGTTTGCTTTACGTGGTCTTCCCTGGGATGATAGCCAAAACTTACCACCTTACACTGACCGGCTGAAACTTATAAATTTACAACCCCTTTCTATACGCCGAAAAGTTGCCGACATTCTCTTTATTCATCAAATTTTAGTAGGTAATATCGATTGTCCTTCATACTTCAAATTATTTCTTTTAACACCAATCCCCGCAATCTTAGGTCTGTGCCACTTTTCTGGCTCAATCTTCACAGAACGAATTACGGACACCTGGAGCCAATGTCTAGGATGCTTCGCGAAGTTAACGATGTTCTGCCTCTCTTCGACTACCATCTCAGCAAATTCTCCCTCAAGAACATACTTATTTCCACCTATGCCTCTCGTCCTAACTTTCTTTAACCGCTCCCACCCTTTAGTTTTTAAGTGAAAATGTTAGTTTTAAGTATATGTTTGCTTGCAATAAGCTTAATAAATCTGTCCGGGATTGACCCGGGCCGCAAAATTAAAATCAAAAAACATGAAGAAGTGGCTCGGTGGTATGAGATTTGGGTCGAATGAAGAGGTCATCGATGAAACAAACGTCTCAAGGCATCAACAAATTAGAGAAACGTTGGACGAAGTTTATTTGCCGAAAAGAGTGCTCCCTATTTTAGTCCGTACATCTTCGATCTACCACTTAAAATTATCGAATATCAATCTTTCTTTGAGAAAACTTCCAAAAACCATCGAGAACGGTGCATTAAATTGAAACTTATCTGATAGTTCTGTTCTACGATAGTCAGACTAGTTTTAGGGAGATGTTGTCTAAAAACAGAGAAGAAATATGCCCTCACCTTGTTACGGAATATCAACCGCACAACCTGCTTCAGAGATCCCTATTACAGCATCCAACAACTTTGGAGGAGTTCTTCACATTTTGTTCGTAAAGCTAGAGACACAAAGGGTAGCTGGTTTCAGAATTATGATTCTCAGCGCACATGGAACGACTTGTCAATTAAGTTTGTTAACTTTAATACGAAAGGATTTAGAGTTCTATGTTAGCCAATTCAGCCCGGACCATTTTGGACATTAGCTCCCTACAACATTAAATGCAATAAAAGAGAGCTAAGCTGGCCAAAAAGTAAGAGTGCTTTTACATCTAATTTTGAAGTCGTCAAAGCTGTCGACTGGCAAGAACTTGTCTTAATAAAGATGAAATTGAAAATTCGAGTATTGGTTGGTTTTACTTACTGAAACACTATCTTGTACCTAGTAGGGACATAAATACTGTTACACAGAAAAATCAGCGCCAAATGGAAACGAATTAATGTTTAAACAATTTTTTTTTGTTTTTATCGGGATATTCAATAGCTAGAAATCTTAGAACAACTTATTCGAAATGAGCAAGCCATGCCCTCTAATACGGACCAAAACTTGTAATCCAACGGGTTGAGGTATGGACTACCAGCTGGCCAATCATCCGTTGATATGAAATCCGAAACAGAGCTGGAGCAGTCTTGCTGGAAAGTCCATGGCTTGTTGTTGAATATTGATTGGTTGAGAGATTTCACAATGGGTTCCAAGACGGCCGATTGATATACTTTGGCCTTGGAGCTTGGTAACGCCATCGTAGCACACTCCCCACCATACCATTACAGACGCGGGATGGTGGCCTCTTTGTACCCTCGGGATGAGTTGGGATGCTTCTCTGGATGACCGAGCATACACACGATCGGTCTGCTTATTGAACGATTCTTCTACCGTGAAGATTTTCTCGTCAGTAAACAGGATTTGTCTGTGAGCGTTCTTCGCGTACCATCTGAGTGCGGCCGTGAGCAGATGTCTAGTGTGTCGCTTGTACGCGCTGAGTCCCAAATCTTCTTTGATAATGCGAGACATGGATTTTTGTGAAATTTGCATTACCCCGACAAAATTGCGAGTGATTCCAAGCGATCGCAACGTCCTAAACATATCGCATTTTTCCATGTTGCATTTAAGTAGGCCAACTACAACAATACGATTTTCGATGTCGCCCCATTCCATGATTGTAAGCAATTAATGTCAAAAACTTTTTACGTCACAATGAAGCATAAATATCAACTGTCAAATCGCAATCAATACGCAATGGATGCGCCCAATGTTGCATTCGTAATGAGTGAGTTCAGTTGTGTATCAGTATTTATGACATGGCTAGGTAGTTGCTGTTCCCCAACGATATCACAGAACACATACCTGAGATTCAATGTGGAAACTATTTTGCAGTGCAATTTCTAAATAACTAGTTAGAACGAAGATCACAAGAAAATCATTTAAAAGCATGGCTGCGAGGCAGCTCTCGTCGAGTTTCACCATCGATTTCATCAGTGCTTAAAAGGTGAGTTATGCTGTAAGATAAAAGGAAAACAAATATTCTCGGTGGTGAGAACAGACTTTCGCAAGCTTTTGCCTTTATCGACCGTTCTATTTAAGCATCCTGGGGAATTGGGTTCGAATGCATTTTACAGATACCAAACATAGCTATTTGCACTTCATAGCAATTACAAATGGGTGGACCAGGCCTTCAACCAACCTCACAAGCTAGCTCTATGCTGAGTGAACTTTACAATTAGATGCGTGGTTCTTCTACTGCTCTGTCTCTTTGGACCATGTTCAAACACACTTCTACCGGTAAAACCTTGGAACATTATTCCACTTTAAAACCTCCCAATATCCCTACCCTTATTCTTGTGTAGAAGCGGATATTTGTTGACAATGACAATCTTCAAGATTACCAAGATTAATATTCCCAACTCAAATGATATACGAGCATGTTATGATATAAAGTTTTAGAACAGGGGTGTGTTGCACCACGAAATGACTCAATCTCGATATGACAAACAAATTCCAATTCATAAATTAATTGTTATTGTTTTTCTTAAACTCTAGCGACGGTCTACCCTCAGGATTTCATGCGTCATTGGATCAAATGTTTCCAAATAGTTCGAGAAATGTCACATGATCTGAAATCAGCAATTGTTGCGTTACTCGGTTGCACATTTAAAACCGTCATGCTTCAAGGGGCATCAATGAATTTAGGACTGTGTGAGATTTACATTTTTTTTCTGGCAAACGAGTTCTAAGATTGGAGAAGGGAAATAATATCAGGGTGGCCGTCAACCAAATTGATCACGTGCGCGATACACGCATCTAGCATTAAGTGTTGAAAGCGCAAGTATCAGTACTTTACTATAGAAATCCGTATCGCGACATCATCTAAGAGGTAGGCTACAAGTCTCCACCAAAAAGAGCCCTTGGTATGGTTATAACTACGAATGATGATGACGGAAAATGCACATCTACAAGCGCTGCAGCGCAAAATAAGAATAGCGAGCGAAAAGTATCGAGCCAGGAGAAGGGAAGAACATCCTGCGTAAAAATAAGAGGGCGTAGGCAACCTCTCAGTTCAAAGATATGGAAGAGATGCAAGCTCTTTGAAACAGTGAAGGAAACTTAGTCACTAAACTGCAGGGAATAGTATAATAGATGAGTGTCAGCAGCATTTCCATTAACTATTTAATGGGCATCAGAGCGATAGGCCAAAGAGAGAACCCTTTTCCTTTGGCTCAGCTATCGAAAGGCCGATGGTCTACCAGCGGGTTTTTTCAGACACGAATGTGATGTTTTGGAAGAGTGCAGAATGAAGTAGGGACGGATGAAAGCATGCCCGATGACTGAACAATCAGTTCTATATGCCACATCTTCAAGAAACGCGATTCTTTTTCTTGTAATGCCACATGCAAGATCCTTTCCAACATATCTTTAACACACTAATGCGACTTCGGGCCTGGCAGATCAATAACCGACTAAATTCTCACACTAAGACTAATCGGGGAGAAGACAAACGAATAACATGCCGAGGCTAATCACCAGACTAACGCATTCATCGGCTTGAGCTTTTAGGTAGAAATTAATTTACATAGATGTGCTGCGTGACGCTGGAAAACATGCGGTCCAATGTACAAGGTGGCGCAATTTTGTTTTTGAATTACGTTTTTACTAAACAAAAAAAAATGATTTAGAGTGATCGAAATCTTCACAATTGTTTCTGTTAAGTGGAAAAGATGATATCCGCCAAGTGGCTGCCGCCAGTGTTGATACACATTTGTGCCCGTTTTGTCGCATTTTAGATGACTTTCCGCAAGATTTTCGGTGATAGCTGTTCGCATTCCTGTCGAATATTCTCCTTAAGGGCTGCGATTGTCTGAGGCTTGTTGGCATAAACCCACGACGTCAAGTAGCCCCAAAAAAAGAAGTCTGGGATGGTTAAATCGGGCGTTATTGCTGGCGATGCCAAATCGCTAACACGGGAGGTTACGCGACCAGGAAACGCTTTCTTCATAATATCCATTGTGGCTCGTGTGGTGTGTGAGGTTGCACCGTCTTGTTCACCAAGGCCCGCTCATCCAATTCCGGCAGTAAGAAGTCGTTTATCATGGCTCAGTAGCGTTTGTCAGTAACATTGACCGTATTGCCGATAGAGTCCTCAAAAAAATACAATCCTCCCGTGGCTTTGAGTGGATGTAATGGCTATTCGTGCATCACACGAGGATTTTTAGTGACCCAGAAACGAAGATTTTGCTTATTGACGTAACCGCTTAAGTGGAAATACGCCTCGACGCTCATGATGATTTTTGACACAAAATCGTTCTCTTCGTTGTTGAGATTGAGGATGGCTTCACAGTAATTCACACGCGACTGACGGTCAGGAGGCATTAACTGATGCACAGTTTGCACTTTGTAGGGGAACATGTGTAGGTCTTGCACTAAAATTCGTTGCAGGGTCCGTCTGGTGATGCCCAATTGCGTGGCCCGTCGTCTGGCTGATGTTTCTTCGTTCTCAGCGACGGGCAACCACAGCCGCGATATTCTTGGCCGAACGACCAGTCCGGTGGTGGCCACGCCCTACATGGCATGGTCTACTGCGGTTCCACTCGGTTCGAGCTGAGTAGCTAAGCCCGGGAATGTTTGCCCAATTGGAGCGACACGATTAGGAAATCGACGTCGAAATTCACGCTGCGCTAATACGACCGACCGATTATTGGTCAAAAACATTGACACAATTATTCCACGCTCTTGCGGAGTATAGCGCTCCATTGCAGCTGTCTAGTTCACAAATGTCAAATATGATTGACGTAAGACACCATTTGCAAAAATTATACCATCTATCTGTAAATTTTGAACTTAATTTTTCGGCCCAAGGATTACAAGCTCTGTCCCATTTTATACCAACAAGAACACGTTTTGTCTTTTTTACGAACTAATCCGAAGACCGTCATGAATATGAAATTCTCCCTGTCTTACGTTGGTCGCCTGCGATGATTGAGAAGGGTTCTTCCAGTATGACACAAGCCAACATTTTGTAAATTTCGAGCAGTATTACGGGCATCGGCGAGTACTTTCCTCATCAGCAAGCAGTTTTATTTTGATATTCTTACGCATTCACTAATGCAGATAACCCGCATATGGAAGTTAAGCCCACAATAAAGTTTGTGGTCGATGTTAATTCGTTAAGCGATTGAGAGAGCAGTCAGGTTTAAGCCTTTTATTTGTTGTCTTCCTCAAAGTATCAGTGATACAATTAACTCCAGCAAATGTTCCCCGTATTTATGAATTTAAACGTCTGCTTCGGTTATAAAGAAAGCTTCCGATCCTGAGCCGCATAAGTGACTAACTTGTGGCATCTGCTCATTTATCAAGCCTTTGACCAACAAGACTTGACTTTAAGTGTTGGATCGAGAATTAGTAAGAATATAAGGAGGCAACCGTCCATCATTGCCATCAAATCTAAATATTTTAGAAAAAACGAGTACCTGACTGACGACTAATTCATTCTAGTTTTCTCTAAAGGCCCTAGACCCTCAAAAATCCGGCCGTTCAATAACAAAAGCTTAAAACTGCATCATCGGAGATCTGTTGACACTGTTGTGCATTGAGCTTCAATCATGTGGTGGCATTCGAAGTTACACTGCAAACGATTTCTCTGTGTGATTGATCTGACCGTCGACGTGCCAAGGACATTTTTGGATCTGGCTCAATTAATCGTTAATTGATTGATTACCGATCAATTCAATATTGTAATGGGCAACCTTAAACAACGTACGGAATTGTATGTAGCCTTAAGCAATTCGAGCAAATTCTATCTCGATAAGAAGTTCCATTTGAAATTTAAAATTTGAGAAAAGAAATTCTAAGTGCACCTGAGATGCGTATACTCGTATATTGTAGCATGCTAATGTTCGACTTTCTCTTTAATACCACATCTCTCATCTAACTACAATGACCCCTTTGCAGCAGAGACTCCCGAGCAATCCCAATTGTTTTCTTTGTTTTTTTTTCTTTTAGGTTTGTGTTCAACATGAGTTAGTGTGGTGTAACCTTTTAAATTAGGTTTTTATGTCTTTCACCTGTTAATCCAACAATAAGACCACAACAACAACGAATAAGCCGCTTTAAGTGGCCAGCTTGTGTGTAGTATGTCCGAGTAGATCAGAAAGTGTCTGCATATACGAGTATTTAACACACATCTCCAAATAGGAAAGAATCTTACACAAATATTAATCTATGCACCCGGATCAAATAGAGATAATACTCCTTCTTGTGGTGTGCCGCCTCGATGTGGCTATCGCTTGGAATGCTTCATTTATAGATAACCTTGTCTATTATGATTCTTAATAGTTGGCCTAAGGTGCGGCGATGGGATTTCGAAAGTTTAGCTCAAAATAGGTTTCAAACCACTGTGATGTACTCCTCTTCGATGCAGAGGAATTTCTCGATGGTAAGAAGGGCGGTGAGCGTTGCTACTTAATTCTGTCGGTGGTGAACTATGCGTTATATAGAAGTGCTCATTGTGCGTTATCTTTTACGTGGATACATAGTTCTCTATAAAATTCAGAAGGATGAAAATAACATTGCACCCTTACCAGTCAGATGAAAAGAGTCATTGCAAACATGAATCATGGAAATGAAATGGATTTTGGTTTGCAATATGAACCCCTCCCATTTTTATGTTTGTAAATTTCATATCTGGAAACTGCACTGCATTTCTGGATTGCAAGAAAGCATCCTCTCTTAAGCAAACGATATATTTAAAACTTTTGACTGATGTAAACTGCACAAGAAATTAAACCACCTAAGCTGTTGCGATGTGAAGAGACTTCTTTAACATCTTACTTGAGAAAATTGAGTGAAATTCGCAAACCAAAACCAAAACCACAGCCACACTTTTCCAAAAGTCTCTACACCATCAACTTTTTTATGTCCTCGTGGGAACCACCGGCTATTGGTGTTGACTAACCGAAGTCGTTTTCCGTTTATAACCGCCAGCAACAACAATAATTTACCTGTCAGAAATGACTGAATCTCAAAAGATAAGTGGAAGACTAAGACAAGAAGCCTTAAGCTTCTGGCAAATAAGCAAAAACACTGTAACAATGTTCTGTTCCCACGAGCTGCTAATTGAAACTTCCGAGTAATGTTCTAAGAACGACACTAAGCACGTTTTAAGCGATTTTAATCCCAACTAATGAGTGGACATCTTTGGCAGCACAATATGAAAGCATAGCCTACATGAGACGACGTCTACGAATGTACTTAGGCACATGGTTTCAAGAACAGCTGTAATTGAAACAATCTGCTGGAATGTTTGTCAATCGTTTATTCCCAAACCTCTCATCAACGACTGCATTATGTGCTAAAGATCATTGGTATACATATATCTCAAGAAGCCATTAGAAATGCCGCAACGAATTGCAGGGTTTCAATTCGAACACCCGCAGGAAATCACATGTGTTGCAAAACAACACTCCTATGAAGCGGCGCTGAGTGGAAAGACGAGACCGGGTCTCACGGCCGCGAAAAGCAAAAGAGTAATATCGATTTCTTCGATGAAAAAAGAAACATGAAAAGCGTCGGATCGAAGTAATGGAAAGGTGACTGAAGACGATGGCTTTGTATGGAACATATAGGGTCTTCCAATAGGGACTTGACAACTTTGAATTTAATTTTTGAACGCACTCTTTAACTAATCATCAAACTGTCACTGTCAATTTATTCAATAAACTCAACATTTTCATCATGGTAAACGAGCAACGTCTGCAAATTATAAAAATTTTCTACCGAAATTCGGAGTCGGTGACTGCAACTTTAAGAGCGTCAACTCCAATTTTTGGTTGTAATTCTCGCCCTAGTAGACCTAGGCAATAACAAGTTTAGTGCAAAAATTAGTCGTTGTGTGATGTTGCCGTGTCAGTGAGACAACGGGTTGGTCGAAATGTCGAAAATTTCGCTGCCGTTCAGGCGACCGTAGCAAACGAACCAAATCAGTCAATTCCACGCCGTTCTGAAGAATTGGGAATCGCTCAGACCACATTATGGCGTATTTTGCGTAAGGATCTTGGTTTACACCCATACAAGATCAAGCTGACTCAAGAATTGAAGCCGATGGACCATTTGAAGCGACGTACGTTCTCCGATTGGGTTCTGGAGAAGATGCGCCAAGATGATGAATTTCATCGCAAAATCATCTTCAGTGACGAAGCTCATTTTTGGCGCAATGGGTTCGTCAATAAGCAATATATCCGTTATTGGTCGGGTGAAAATCCACATGTGCTTCATGAATCACCACTTCATCCACAAAAAATAACTGTTTGGTGCGGTTTGCATGCCGGCGGCGTTATTGGGCCATAACGATCGTCACGTTACTGTGAATGGTCAGCGTTATCGCGCCATGATTACCGATTATTTTTGGCTCGAATTGGAAGATATGGACTTGGACGACATGCGGTTTTAACAGGATGATGCCACAAGCCACACAGCACACGCTACAATCGATTTATTGAAGAGTAAGTATGGTGAGCGTGTTATCTCAAGAAATGGGCCAGTCGATTGGCCGCCTTCTTCGTTTGATTTAACGCCGCTTGACTATTTTCTGTGGGGCTGCGTTAAGTCATAGGTTTATGCCAACACGCCGACGACGTTGGAAGAGCTCAGAGTCAACATTGAACGCGAAATAGCGGCCGTTTCGGACTAAATGTGTGGCCGAGTCGTTGAGAATTGGGTCCAACGAATCGACCGCTGCAAACGTGCCCGCGGTGGCCATATGAACGATGTCGAGTTCCATTCATAAATGTTTTGATTGTACTTCAAGCCAATAATAAAGTTTTTGAAATATCTCAAATGGTTTGAGTTTTATTTAAGAAAAAAGTTGTCAAGTCCTTATTGGAAAACCCTATACTTCCGCGATTTGGTCGACGGGAAGTAAGCCTGACAAATTTTAATCATTCGTCCGATTCTCAAAAAGGGAGACCCTCCAAACTATACAGAGGAGTCCGGGTCCTATTAACAATCTGATAGGTGCTCATCAGTACGGTCCCAGACCTGGTTAGGTCACAGTTGATCAGATATGCAGAAAACCTTAGACTTGAAAATAAACTTCAATTCAATACCACCATCTGTTTCTTGATTTTGAGGCCTCATCAGCTTTTACAGAGGCGAGCTGTAAAGAGTCATGTCAAGTTTTGAGTGCTAAACTCGTGGCTCTGTGCAAGATGACAATAGAGAATGCTTGACGAAGCATAAAAAAACATGCGAAACTCATGTCTAGTACCGAAGGCACAATATTTGAAAAGTCTGTACAATTGCTAGCAACGTATACTGTCTACATTGACATTATGGGAAGAGATCATGAAGATCACTGGAGTGTCCACGCCCAGTGAAGCCCATTCTAGTTTCAGCGGTAAATGAGGATAAAAGAATGTACTAAAACTGCTGTCGGCAAAAAGGGACACACCCACCACCAACCTCTCGAACACCACGCGACAATGGCAAACTATAGCTTTGAGGTGACTTGGCTCGACTGTAAATGCCAACAATGACGCTGTTTCTTTGGATTAAAATAGCAACTGAGGACTGGGCGTCCCTCCCACGGACAATAAAGTATTGTATAAGATCCCTATCACCTACTGTGTGGACTGAAACATGGACTAAATGCCCTTGGTTGCTTCGTGAGAAAAGTTCTTCGAGTGATTTTCGATACCTACTGCATAAACTGTTTTAGATAATCGGCCGGGATGTCCTATAGGATGGGACAAGCCTTTTGGATGGCTTCTACGTCTACGTCTTTTTCCGAAAAGAAAAAGTAGCACGATGCCAAATCAGGCGAATACGGAGAGTGGTGGAGAGTTAAAATTCGATTTTTAGCCAATAGATGGCTTCACTAGAAATACCATCCCTAAAAGTGTCTTCGAATCTGCTCTGGATAACGCTATAAAAGAAGACTATGCCTTAGGTGACGCGATCGCCAGCCAACTTGGTGTGTGAAACTGGAGAATATTAAGGCAATGTCGCGCTGAATGAAAAGAGCTGTTATTTGCGGCCCATGTCCACTTTAGATAATTTCTAGAAATCTTGTTGGTCACTTGCTATTGATGGTTGTTGCCGGACTCGAATCCTGAATGAAAGTGGTAGAAGCTAAGGGCCTTGCTCTGATTGGCGAAGCGTTTTTCTCGGGTAAATGCAAATCGGATGTCGAATAAAAATGCATTTCTAAGAAAAGGTAGGTAAACGGAGAACAAATCGGTCTAAACCCACTAAAAGGTTACTATTTCCTCGTGGACGCTTTGAATGGGAAAGGCAACAAAAACAATCTCAATTACGCAAAGATCTCTGCGGAAATCAACTATAAGGCTAGTCGAAGTAGAGAACGTCTTTATCTAAGCGAAATGATGCGATCTTGACAACGCAGCTTGTAAGGTGAAGTTTATTGCACATCATACTTGCGTTACTGAGCAATTTTGTGCCGAAAATTTCTTTCCACCTTCAAGGTTTTCAGGCCGACCATTAGTTTTGAAGTATGACATCATGAAAATATCTTAAACGGAACAGATTGTTTGAATGGAAGCGCTGGACCTAACTTCCTATGATTTTTTTTTTGGATAGTTCGCCCGATATTCCAACAATTTTACGGCGAATGTTCGCCTCTAAGTTGTCTAAAGTTTTTGGCTTGTTGGCATATTCAAACAATCACAAAGTTAAACACGTTCACGGCAAAAGTGCCACACAGCGCAACTCTAAGCCATTTCTACATATGTAGGTAGGTGTGGTCATAACTCCACAATTGTTCATCTTAGCAGCCATTAGCAGGTAACCAGCATTGCCCCAGTAGGTTGACCAAGAATTATTCACTAACCAATAGTCGTCCCACTTAATTTTCCGTAGCTCACGGCCAATACTGAATGATCCAATTCCTCTAAATCGTTGCGACGTTCCTCTTCATAGTAAACACCATGCGAGTAGAAGCTGAATCACTTGCAGGATGCATCAATAGCAACCGACAACGGCTCATTTTTAATCAAAGCAGCCTTCAAGGTTTGAGGGTAGCATAATGACCGATGCCAGGACTAGGGAGACCAATGCGGACCAAATTTGGATCGATTTCGAAAACCTCATTTGGAATATCATCTTGAGAGTAGCTATTGAATACCTAACCAAGTGTTGTATTACTTCATATCGTAACGAAGTGGAAGAGGTTGATGAGAGGATGGATATTTCTGAGATTTCTTATATCGAACCCACGGCGTATAGATGTTCCTTTTCATGCCAATGACTTTTTCCAAATGGAACTTGTCACAAACTATTCCGAGGGGAGTTTCAGTTCCAATCCAGTATAATTGACTGGACCTCGTCAACGTTATCAGAGGCGACGTCCACCCGCGGGAAGGTATCTTTGGTTAAATCTTTCGATGTGGTGACTGAAGCTAGCTTGACGTTCCATAACGTAAACTGTTGGCTAGTTGATAGGTTTTAACCAATACGAGAACAGCCAGTGTACTCGTCATACCAGACATAAAAAGGTTCAGCTATTTCGGCGTAAGGAATATTTCAGTACCGCGAAGGGTATAAGTCGGATCTTATTTTGGGGGATTTGCTGCAAGGGCTGTCGTTGGCAGTCCCAGCAACGTAACCAAACTCACAATAGAAGTCCCCATGTTTGGGTGTAACACCGAACAAAATAAATAAATTAAATTGATCATTTGAAGACTGTTCTCAAGAGGAATTTCTTTAAAACGATCGTGAACAATCCAAACCCAACGAGAGCTCAAGAGCACAAATCTGGCCTCGAAAAGATTTTCCAGGTATTTAATACCAAGAGCGTGACGGCCAATTAACATGGCCATATCTGGCGACAAGACAATCATCGATCTTCGCCATCAATAAACCACATTCCCCCACCAGTCAAGTTTTCGTATGCCATAGCTGTTATTGAAACATCTCCACCTGTTTCCACTTAACCAAAAATGTTCCTCGTTAGTGAGAATGATTACTGATGACTGATTTTGCGTAGATCTCAATCAGCGAAAGTCTCACGTGCACGATGTTTATTTTGCTTTAGCTCCTGGGTCAATAGGATCTTAGGCGATTCAATAGAGATGATCACGTACAGGCGCAATATTCTTTTCTTTTCATTTTTGGCGTTTCGTCGTCTCACTGGCATGACAACATTATGGAGTGAATAAGTCGATTCGAATTGTTGGCGTATCAGGACGTAAAAAGTGACCTCTGCAAGATTTGATAACTACCATTCACTGGAACACATCTGGAACATAAATATGACACTTGTCAAAAGGTGGTACATATATGACTAAGTTCTGGGAATCCCTCTTGGGAAAATGGGCCACATCTAATGAAGAAACAACCTTTATTTGAAGAGTTATTGTCAACGTGTCTGTAAATTTTTGAACACACCCCATCCTTCACGGTAAGATGTTGCGTTGTCAAGCCAAAAATTTAACCAACTAATGTTCGATAGTTGGCATTCCTTTGAAGAAGGCTCAATTTTAATGGCCACAATAACTGTATCCAGTTCTGAAGAGTGGAAATAAGGCGAAACTACCTACATTCATAAATAAGTACATGGTGATCGATATCAAATGTCCCTACTTTTGGAGGTCAAATCAATTTTGTTGGGAAGAAGCTCCAAGAACAAAGCATGTACCGATTTCTTGTTCAGAAAGTATCAATGTGCACCACGTTCTCAACAAATATTGTATAAACAAACCGCAAACAGAGGTGTGTGCCTTTCTTTGAATAAATCTACCAACCATCTCCAGTTCACAATTTGAAAATTATCACTCCATAGACACACAGTGGAGCTTATTTAGAATTAGTTTTCTGTCCCAAACCCCTTCCCAGAGTAGTGATAATCTTTTCCCCCATATATCTGATGAAAAAGTGTAAAAACACTGTTCCTCCTGCAAAAAGTAGTTAAGTTACACCTTCCGAATGGACTCGTATTTATCAAATTACCGCTGTTTCACTTTTTCGTTCGTCATTGCAACAAATGCGACCACGAATATCATATGTATGTCGAGGGTGGTGAATAAGGACACTGCTGCTTCTGTCTGCCGGCTAATAATAGCTCCCTGTGTATCCATGGCGTGGGGAGTAATAAAAAAAAAAAAAAGAAATGAGAGAGAGGAAAAACGAAAAAGAAAAAAAAAAAAACCTTGAAATGCAGTGTGAAATGATCCGGCATAAGCTGAGAACAGAAATTCAACAAGAATTTCTTCCGCCACAGACACTAGACAACCTCACTCGACGAACTCAACCGTCCACACAGCTCAAGTCAGTCAGCGAAGCAGCCAGCCAGGGCAATGCAATGCCAATGTTGTGACTGACATTAGCCGGCGAACAAGTCCTCCATCCTCGTTTCATGATTCTCATCCACCCTCGTTGCAATTGTTATTGACCCCGGCGGCGCAAGAGAACTCATTGCACACGACGAACACGAAGAATAGGAGAATCAGCACCAGCTTTACTGGAACTACCCAATCCCAGTTGAACACCCAACAACAAGGAAAACTAGACAAAGGAGCAATAAAGCAATAAAGCCACCACCTTGTTCTGTTTTTTTTTTTTTATGTTATACACTCTTCACATCGCTGTACTGTGTCTCCCCCATTCTCTTTCGCCATTTCAATGATGTGCTGCTGACCCCCCCCAAATCCGAAATCGAATAATAAATTACAAAAAAAAAAAAGACCGATTGCAACATTTTTGCCTCTTGGAATTCAAAACAAATATGTAAATTGCCCCCCCGGAGACCTCGAGTTATAACAAAAAGCAAAAAAATAAAAAATTATTAACAAATTCCATCGAATGAATCATCATACCTTTAGAGTCTGGCTCTTGCGAAAGCTGAGCTCGTCGTCCGCTGTCGCTGAAAAATCATGCTTTGCAACTGCTTCCATTTTCTTGCTGCTACTTCTTCGAAACTGGAGACTCCTCTTAGATGAATCCTCTCCTGTCCACACCAAACACAAAATTTTCTAAATGTTCTTCAAGTGTTTCTATTTCGTTTTTTTTTTGTTTTTTTTGTTTTCTGTATCCCCCCGTGGAAATATATATTTTTGGCAACCGAACTATTCTCCCTCGTTTTGTGTGTTGGTTTTCTGTAAAAATTCGTAATCGCGATCGCGAAAACTCAATCCGATTTGTTCGAAATTGTTCGGTGAATTTTTATTTTTTTAACTTTTTTCGGAACTCTCTGGCGCGGTGTGTTAAAAGCAAAAGTGCTAGCACTTCGCCTTCTCTCTCTCTCTCACTTGTAGTTTTCTGCTGCGATGGGCTGTGTGTTTCGAGGAATTCTTCTACACTCCTCGACGACGTCGATGGTTTCTTGTTTTGTCTATGCTACCTCTTCGTAGAGAATTCGACACACAAAAAAAAAATAAAAAAAGAAGGAAAAACGAAACGAAAATACCGAAACCAAAAAAACGAACGAAACCAAAAGAAAATTCCTTTTTTGTGCGTTTTTTTCTATTTTTTTTTGTTCCGTTCTGGAACTTCTTGTGTATCTAGGTTGTGCCTTGTCTGGCTTAAGACAGCAAACCACGGGTTAGAGCAGGAACAGTGATTGAATGAAAAATTAAAATTTTTCCGTCAAAATGGGACGAGAGCGGACCTCGGAATTGGTCACAGGAATTTATACGTCTTTTCACAAATTGAACACTCGAATGGGGGTGATTTCCTCTATCACTATTGGCAGGGGCAGTTGAACGTTCACAAATTGAATGGTAAATGCGTTAGATATCGATTTGAATAGCGGTAATTGCGGGTGGAAAATTGACTAAGGAAAATAAAACAAAACGAAATCACCAGCAAGTAAAACAAATGACACACCACGTAAGAAACGCCATAGTAACTAGGAGATGGAAATGAGAATAAGATATGTTGGCCTGTGGAGTGTGTGAATTGAGAAATTGGAAATGCTTGTGTTTCGTTCTTTCACTTGTGGACATGTGGGTTTGATTCATCGGGTTGTCTTAGTTTCTGCATTTCCAATAGGGTTTTGTTGTTGTTTTGGGTGCCACGCTGAGACAAGTGGATGATTTGGTTTGTGCGTGTAGTGTGGGTGTGAAGGAGAGGCAAAGTGTTTTTGAAAGTCTATTAGTTCGGAGTGGAAGTGCATGGCGCTAGTGTAGGTAGTGGTACTTTTTGATATCAGCTGTAATTTTTGAAATTTTTTCTATTGTGTACACGAACCATTTTTTTTTTGTCGAAATCGAAGGCTTGTTCTATGATGAAACGCGAATGAGAACTGTCAGTTGTTGATTTGTATAATGACAGAAAACACAAAGATGGACTTAGCCATGAATAGACAGTAATTCATCTCAGTTGGTGGATCACACAAAAACCTAGTCGCCGACTAATGCAAAGAGAATAATTATTTATTGAACTATCAAAAAATTACACAAAGCTCTGATAAAATATATTGTATTATTGCAAGACAAAACATGCACGATGGCGCCACAGTTCAGGGTGGAGCAGGGCCTCGGCTAACATGCCTTTCGGGCTAGAGCGGTCCTTTGCCAGCTGCCTCCAGTTTTGCACATGAATCTGGCTGAGTTCGCCTTCCACTTATGTGCTCCACCTCAGATGAGGTAGTCCTCTGCTGCTATGTCCCTCTGTGTTGAAGTCTAAATCTTTCCGGGTCGAGACGCTGGTGTCCATGCGCTAAAGGTGACCTAACCATCTAAACCGGGTTGTCTAAGTTTTCTGACTGTAAATGCTGACGATCAGTGTTCTTGTATTTATGTTATAATCCATTTTTGGTTGCATGATTTCCGCGTTGGTGTCTTTCTCGGAGTTAGCTGCTATCTCAAAGTTGTAGCTGTCTATAGTGACGGTTTTTCCTGATCTTTTCCTCTTTTTTGACAGCCTAGACTTTGACCTCTAAACCCATCTTTGCCGCTTATGCATCAGTAGTCGCAAACACTCCATTGACAGCCTGCTTCGTTCTTTCCCATTAGGACAACGCCGTTTGCATATGCTCGTAAATGAACAGACTTTTCAAAGATGGTGCCTCTGGAGTCTACTTGTGAGTTTCTTTGAAGAACAATTTTGAAAAAATCCCATGGCAACGCATCGCCTCGTTTAAGTTATTTTCTAATACTGACGGAGCAACGTGGACTGCCCATTTTCATCCTGCATTGTTGAATGAGTTTGGAAGTGATGCCAAAACTAGTCATGGCTCTGCTTAATTCATCTTTATAGGTGCGGTCACATGCGGTTTTAAAATCAATAAATGGTGGTGTGTACTCTTGGGGAGCTAAGCCTTCGGGTCCTGCAACCAAGTAGCTTTTTGGCAGTGATGCCACTTGTCTTCTACGTTTGGACTTCTCGAGGGGTTAGGGGAAACTCTATCGGAAAAAGCTCTTGAGGTCTCTTGGCGTTGTGGCCCAAGACGTTGAATTTTCTTACAATGACTCGTTGGCTTTGGGCTGATATGGATATCCGCATTCATAAATTGGCTGCAACAAGATAATATGGGAGCAGATGTTAACTGCTCTTTCGTATATCTAAAACACTGGAGGAGTGACTTGCGTCGATCGAAATGTGATTTGGTTGACGGCTCTGCAAGATCAATAGGTCTGTGTCCGAATATACTGAGAAAGCCTCCCCTGAACCTTGCTACCAATTCTATCGGAAATCTCCCTTCGAATGATCTCATTGTGACCCGGGACTCGAGCAATTGTTTCATTGGGGGTTCAGAGAAGCCAACAAGAAGGTCTCCAGCCCGGCATCCCAGAAAATAGATTTCGTACATTTACAGCTACAGGAATTCTGGTTTCATTGCATCAGTCGGCGCAAGATCATCAAAACTCCAAAGGTCACTTCTTTTTAGACAGAAGCTAGCTTTGATAGTGCAGTCCATGATAGAAATATCAAGGGTAGGGGCATTTATCAGCTCGGCTGGAGCAAACTCAGGTGGGTTGCGCACCGCATTTTGAAACGCAGTCTCAAAGAATTTTCCCCGTTGGTAGACACCTTAAACAAAGGATGCACTTGCAAATCATTTTTGGGAACACGACGCTCAAACAATTCAGAAGCAATAAGGCAAATCGGCCATCAAAGCAGTGTTATTATGTTACTCAGCTCACTTGAAGCTGCATGGGATAGAGAGTTTCAGTGAAGCTGCTGTGTTTCTGTCTGTCTGGATTTCCATTTTGAGGGTTTTAAACAGTCTCCTGGTTTTACCGAGTGTTTCGATCTTTTCGCAAAAGTCTTTATAAGAGGAGTTCCTCGAAATGCGAATCGGCTTTATACGAGTATACTTCGATCTGTATAGATTCTAGTCTTCCTCCAAATTGAGTGATCTGATTAGACATGTTCAGGTTCTGCATATCTCCATTACACCATGGCACAGGAAATCTGCAGGAGTTTTCCCCGGCAGAGCATGTCAGTTCAAAACATTTGATGGGGACACCATTCAAGCTCTAAGAAGCTTCTTCTACTTTTCTTCTGTGGTCTGAAATGGAACCCTTTGATAGGACTTTGTAGGCGGTAATCTCTTATCCATGTGTATAGAGTTAAGTCAATTACTAGCTGTCTTCCTTTTTTTTAACAATTTTTGGCTGAGATCCAAAACAGTTCGTCCTCGCGAACTGCAGCCTTTCTCCGTTTCATCGTCGATTTTAGCCAGAACTTATGAGCGGGGTTGGTTCTTATTCAAGTTGGCCCAAAACTGCGGAAGTTTGGGAACGAGTACACGTCGATTTTGCCGGACCTTTTAAGAGGAGTATGTAGCTGGTTGTTGTCGATTCAAACTCGAAATTCCCATTCGTTGTGAAAATGTCTTCGACTACTTTTTTGGCAACCATTCAGGCGCTATGCGAATTTCTGTACGAAGAACTCAATACAGCAGCTAACGTCGGCTTCTTTCAACCCGGAGTCCAACGGTGCGGCGGAACGCATGGTGCGCACTTTTAAGACATCACTGGGCAAATTGTTTCAGGACACATCGCAGAGTGATGACGCTCTGGCTATATTTTTGGCAACATACCGATCAACACCGGACAACACGGGAGTATCACCGGCAGAAAAGTTGCATAGAAGAATGCATCGAACCGTCCTAGCCGCGATGCTGCCGAATAAGCAAATGAAGAAGAAATCGATGTGAATGTGAACAAACCCAAATTCTTTCCGCATCAATGGGTGTTTGTTCGTCAATACTTGAAAAAAGAAAAGTGGATGCCTGGAGTTGTGTTAAGAAGTCTTGGCCGAGAGATGTACCTAGTGCAAGTGAACGGTGGCAACTGTAGAAAACACCAAAATCAGCTACGGTCAAATCAAGTGATTTCAAAACCACCGTTGGTTTTGGTTCTATCATTGAGCCGTGCATGGGAATATCCATTGACAAAGGAAGTGCCGGAAACCTTCTTCCTCTTGGCTCTGTTCGGGATAGAAGAAAAGATGTAATTTCAATTTCGAGAGCTGAAGCAGTGTTATTTCCGCCGATCTGTTTCACTTTCTGTTGCCGCTGGGTGAATGAGCTTTTAGCACTAGCGCCTTCGACAGCACTTGCGGTCTTTTCTACTCCTCAGCGTGCCTTTCTTGGAGCCCGTTCGATATCTTCGATTTCCTGCAACAAGCTGTCAAAAGAAGCAGTTCTATCCTTCACCCTTCTATCTATTCTGATGGATCGGGAACAGTTCCAGATCTTGCATCTCGTTTTCCAGCCAAATCTACAGAGCATGTCCTAGAAAGAGCTGCAGGAGTTATTTTAATTGTATCTTCGGCTCAATCAACGGGTTGTGTTTTATTAGTATATTGGTTCAGGCCTCCAGAATCCGGGCCCTGGCAGCGGCCTAAGAGACTGCGGATGGATTTTCGTTATTCCGAGTACCACATGGAGCATATAAATCCAAATAGGTCACTTTCATACTGTTTAACAATGTAATGTCTTCTCTGGAAGTCTCTATCGGATAGTTCCAGAACTTTAGTATCTTTTACTTCTAAGCCTCCCTGCGATGACACGGGAACCAGACAAAGAAAGGAAGAAGTCGCTTGGACTAAAAATTAACCCAATTTTTAGAGGCTTTTGTTGAGATATCTTATTGTATCGGGACTGCGTCGATGCTTTCCATGGACAGATGCGCACGATTTTGGAAAACTCCGAAACTAGATTTTTTTCAGAAAAACATCACTGAGTGTTTCTCCTGCCTAAGAAGAACAGTGCGCTTCAATGCAGTTTCAGTTTGTTGGAAAATGTATTCCTTTATTACCCACATGATGTGTTCATCAGCGGGCCATCCATAAATTTAAATAGAACCTCAATAAATCTGTCAATCTTTGCATCATTGTACTGCATCATAAAAGTTGTAAAAATTTAGCGATTTTCTAAAAAGAACTCTCACTCTCAAATACGAATTTAAAATCAAAGTCGTTATCCCGAAATTTCGCATCATAAAACAACAAAAACATCAGCAAAAGCAGCGTGAAAAATCGCTCTTTCATCCATTATCCTTCCTTAAACGACACATCTCCTCAGTTAATAATCCAATAAAACTGGCGAAAACCAGAGAAATAGGAAACAAAAAACGGATGAAAATCAAAACGGCATAAAGTCTAATATTTATTGAATAGGATATTAATTTTATGACCGCAAAACGTCGGCTCTGTGGATGGCTTACATCCTTGCATCTGTCAGTCAACGGGTCGTATTGTCCATTGGTGTGGCAATGGTGATGGTAAATTGCACGCCAGCATGCAACAATCAGATGAATGTCCTGTGAAATCGTGATGATGAAACTGCTGATGATGTGGCCGATGAGGACGGTGATCACTATTGTCAGCAGTTGGTATTTAGTGTCAGTTGGTCCTTTTAATAGGACACTTTATGGCTTTAAGTCCAGTCGACGGGTGAGGGATAAATACGCATCATCAGCTACATACTCGTAAATATCCTTAATTTGATGTCCATAGCAGACGAGACAATGCATATCTCAAGAAGATGCCTATGGCGGAGATTTGTTTGCGGAACTGACTAAAGGCAGGCGCACTCTCACTCGCCATTCACCAATTAGCAATGGATGACAGAGAGTCCTATTTTTCCTTTCTTCGTTTCTTTGGGTTTTGCGCGGTGGCTGTTATTTGGACAGCAAATGGGCCCAGAATTAATGACCCTCATGTTTGGAAGTGGTCTGCTGTGACTGCTTAAGGAGGGAAAATAATTGCTTTCCTTCTCACGATGTGGCTGTTTCTTCCTAATTTCGCGGTGGGTGCGCTTTAGCGATTTCATAGAATTGAATTCCCAAGAATACACCTGTTGATTGTAGGAAATCTACCCGCGTCTTCTATCATCGTTGTACTTCTGTGTTGATGGTGTTGACGGTGAGAGAAAATGATTGTAAGGGGACTGAAATTGTATGAACAGCGGAATGAGATTTACCTTTACCGAATGGACCAGTAGTTGGATTTAAGGATTAAGGTCTGATTGGACCAGTGGAGCCAAGAGCTGATCATTTGAAAAATATGAATTGTTGAGTATGCTGGTTCTTCGTTCATTTTCGTTGGTTGTCTTGTCCAGGCAGAGATTATTAAGAGTCAACGATCGAACTAAGCACGAGAGACGTCTTGAATCGAAGTTTATTTGTTTAAAGGTATGGAGGTCATCTCAAAAGACTATGCTACAAGAGGTCTCTTCGACCGCACCAGAGCACGCTGACCTGAGAGTTGCTAGATTCCGAGGGACGATTTCGGTTCATTCTACAACAAGTTTAGGCTGGAATGATGGGAAAAGTTCCGAAGAGGCTCAAACTGATCAAGCTCTTGTAATAGAAATTGGATACGTTTGTTTCTTCTCGAACAGCAACAGGGACGAAAGTCTGTGGCACTCGGATAAAACTGGCTCGGCAACCAGTAAAGTCTGGAGTTCCTGTGAAGAAAAATTTGACGAGACGGTCTAGCCCATTGAAAAGAAGGGAACTAGCGATGGTTTTTGCCGAAGACAATGTCCGGATGAAACCGGCGCTGCATCCAGCAAATGTCATAGTTCTGTTAGACAGAAGTGGTGGTGGCTTTCCCCGTGCATATGGTGGCTGAAATTGAAACAAGCTAAATTCGAACTCCGGGTGCATGGAATTTGGAAGTCACCCTGTATCCGAAAGAACCCCAAAACACCATGAGACCGGCTTGTCTTTAAAGATGACGCGACTACCTCTCTCAGACGGTTCGAATTGGTAAAGCTGACCAAAGTCTACATAACGCCGAGTGCAAACACTATGTTGACACAAGCTGTGGGAGCTTGCAAAAGTAGGGAGTGTTTGCATTCGAGCGGAAGGCTGCGATATGTAAAAGAAATTCTTAGGGTGGGGTTCTCCATGCAGCAAACCCTGAAGTGGATAAGCAAGTATGGGTCAAAAATATCCACTTCTGCTCCTGAATCCCTATGTAGCAAGTTTGTGGCAGGCCACGGCCTTGTTATTGCTACCAAAACTCCTCCTTGGGGGGGGAGGCACTCTATCTAAGACGCCGAAATGCTTCACGCATTATCAAAACCTTCGGATCCATTCCGGAGGTTGAGAGAAGTGCGGACATAAAGAGCAAGGTTGAGTGGGCGAAACACATCCTAAAAGATGGATTACCCACTGCTTCCACTGCTCCCAAAATTTAAAAAAAACTCCTCCAAGCGCCAGAGATCGTTGGAGGAAACCGTGCCGGTTTTCAAGAGGCCCAAAACACATAGTTCCAAACCCCCTGGGCCATGCAACAGCACATCTCTGAGGTCTTTCAATGAAGTCCTAAAGGACGCATTGGTGATCGCGGTGATGGATAGGAACGATACCGACGGTTCCATTACACCTGAACGGTGGCAGCTGGTCAAGCTGAAGCTTTCGAGCAACTTCTTGGCCATCATGCGGGAAAATCCCGGACCACCTCCTATCACAGCGACGCTGGCTGGCACCAAGGCCATGTCAAGCTCATCGCATATTCCAACCAGAGATCGCTTGATCACTTCACCAAGGCCAGGTGCAAAACTCGAGGTCGTGTCTAAGGAAGACATTTCTAGCAGACCTCGAACTGGTACCTGGATCCCAGCCGAACCCTCCTCCCAAGAAATCATTCTGAACATCATCAGGCTCAGCAACTCGACCCTTCAGACTCATGACTGGAAAGTCCCGAAACTGGAGGAACTAAGGGGCTCTTATAGATGCGCGTTAATCGTGATCAATAAGGAATCCCTTAATCCTCTGGCGCAGATGAAAGGCATGATTCGGTTCGGATTCGAGTCCATACACTTAAGAGTATACAAAAAGGATGAGCTGGATGCTGATAAGCAACCTCCCCCTCATTTAATACCTGATAACGCAACCTTGGATCTCGGAGCGTCGATATCCTTTCCAGAAATGGATAGCGACGACTCCAATTTGTCCGAGGTGACTATTAAGCCATCGGTCTCCTATTCTGACACCCTGTCGGAAATGGAAACCGATGACGAAGCAAAGAGAGGTCCTATACGATCAGAGGTAGAAGATGAGCTTTTGGGCACATCTTCAGAATCGGAGGACCTCAACAACACCGTGGTGGAGGCTACTCTGGAAAACTGTTTGATACGGTTTCTCAAGATTAATCTCCACCACTCAAAAAAGGCTTCGGCCGAACTCATTCTGCGTCTTTCAAAAAACGCAGAATATATATGGTAATCCTAATCCAGCAACCATGGATTGTAGAAGGCGTGGTTCGTGGACTTAGGACACCCGCATACAAAACACTCTATACAAGAGACAAAGGTAAGATCAGAACTTGTATATTAGTGAAACGTAGCCTTAATGTATTTCTACTTCCCAACCTCAGCGACCCCGACTTAACCGTTGCCAGACTAGAGATTGCCAAAGGCTCCTACTGGCATCGGCTTACCTTGGCCACGACCATGTGGACCCTCTGCCTGGTGATAACCTAGAAAGGGTGGTACTGGAAGCTGGAATGCAAAAAACTGGCCTCATAATCGGATGCGATGCTAAAGCACATCACACGGTATGGGGCAGTACCGACATCAATGATAAAGGTGAGTCACTTTTAGACTATTTTTTAAGTACTAACCTCTTAATTTGCAATATTGGCAATAAAAATATAGAAACCGACAAGAAGTGCTAGATATTACTCTTGTCTCCGACAGCATCACCCAAAGGCTAACAATCTGGATGGTATCATCTGAACACTCCTTTTCAGACCACAGATACATCCAATTCAGCCTGAGTGATGCTCCCACTAGCCAATCAGCTTTCCGGAATTACCGGAATTACTGGAAAACTGATTGGCCAAAATACAGAGGAATACTGTCAAAAACGTTATCCTCTGAACTATCAAGTCCCCCGCGTGACACCAATGAGCTTGACATGAAAGTCAGGGAATTTACTCTGGCTCTCAGTCAGACTATGGCCGCTTCCTGCCCTCTTATTCAACCAAGAGGCAAGAAAAAGCCACATTGGTGGACATCGGCACTGGGACTGCTCAGAAACGCCTGCAGAAAACTTTTCAACGCAGCAAAAAGCACAAGAAAAGTGACCGTCTGGGACTCATATAAAGAATCCCTCAAATTATACAAAAAAGAACTGAGGAAAGCAAGGCGACAATCCTGGAGGTCATTCTGTGACAAAATCACAGAAACCTCTGAGGCATCGCGGCTAAGAAAAATCCTCTCTACAAATCCTATGATGCCTAGATGTTTGAAAAAAACCCATGGCTCCTGGACAACCTCAAGTGATGAATCACTCAACCTGCTTCTGGACACCCACTTTCCAGGTAGCTCCCAACTCGCGGCCAGTAGCAGCCCAAACAGTCCTACTGCAACCGGGACCAAAATTAATGGTCTGATTACGAGAGACAAACCGCTCTGGGCGCTGCATAGCTTCAAACCCTACAAGTCTGCTGGTCCGGACAGAGGTCCTCAGATATTATTATGCCTGTGCTAGAAAATATTATGAGGAGCTGTGTGGAACTTATCCACATTCCATTGTTATGGAGAGAAGTAAATGTAGTATTCATTCTCAAAGCCGGAAAATGTTCTCATGTTGTCCCAAACGACCTCAGACGTATAAGTCTAGGAAACTAAACTGGAAACCTAGCATTCAAGAAAGAGTTAATGAAGCTACAATATGTAGCTTTATTCTCTTGCAAAAAAAGCCCTTGGGAACAAATGGGGCCTGAAATCTCGCATAACCCACAGGCTATACATCTCGTTCATAAGACCGATACTTACTTACGGGGTGGTTGTCTGGCGGACGGCCTTAGAAAATGCAGTCAATTGCATTAAACTAAGCAGAGTCCAAAGAACAGCATGTCTATGCACAAGCGGAGCCTTGCGGTCTACCCCCTCTGCGGCATTAGATATTCTGTTTCACTTGACACCCCTCGACATTTTTAGCAGGCAAGTAGCTGCGATTGCAGCTATTCTAGATTATTCTGGGAGGAAGATGCTTTCATGGAGGATAAGTCAACCCATCTCTACACAGATGGATCTAAAACCGATAGCGGAATTGATGGCGGTCTTTTCTCAGATAAGCTAAATCTGAGCCAGTCTTTCCGTCTTCCAAATCACTGTAGCAAGTTCCAGGCGGAAATTTTTAGCGATTAAAGAAGCTTTGTCCTGGCTGAAGAAAAACGTGATACTCGTATCTGCAAAGGATATCCGCATATTTTCGGATAGTCAGGCCGCCATCAAGTCCCTGGACTCGGTCTCATTATATTCTAAAACCGCCCTTGAATGCCGATCATCTGTCATGGAGATGGCAGAGCAGTTCAACATTCACCTTTGTTGGGTGCCAGGCCACAGAGACATTCCGGGGAACTGCAGATCCGATGAACTCGCCAAAATTGGAACCACTCTACCTATTCTACCGGACAAAGGTAGTATAGGTATACCAATCGCTACGTGCAAACTAACACTAAAGCTGCATGCCAATAAAAGAACGGACCTTAGGTGGACTGCTGGGCAAACATGTCTAGCGACCAAGCAGATCTGGCCAAGCCTGGATCTGAGTCGCTCTAAGTGTCTCAGCGCCATAATAGGTGTCATTACTGGACACTGCCTCATAGGCAAGCACGCAAGAAGGCTTGGCGCTTTTACTAATGATTTCTGTAGAAGCTGCATGGACGAGGAAGAGGAGGAGACATTCCTCCACCTACTCTGTACATGTCCAGCTCTCTCCCAGAGAAGAAAGCTTCATATAGGAGCTTTCTTCTACAACGACCTAAACGACCTAGAAAAAATAGACGTTAACAGTCTCCTACGCTTTATTATAAGCTCAAACTGGTTCCAGTAGTAAGAAGATCATAGATCCACGTGGCATCACAACGGGCCAATAGGCCTAAGTGGGTTGGTATTTCCAACAGCCACTCTTACCTAACCTAACCTAACCATATCAAGCGTGTTATAGGGGAAGCCGTTTTCACATACGAAGAATTCCAAGTTGAAGCAGTCCTCAACTCAAGACCTATTTGCCCCTTATCAGACGACCATAGCGATTTGGAAGCACTCACACCTGGACATTTCATCACAGGCGAAGCACTCAACACGGTTTCACAACCATCTCTTATACATCTACCGAAGTCCAAACTTTCACGTTATCAGCTTTTGAGACAAATCTTAGAGAAATTCTGGCAGAGATGGGCAGTGGAATACCTTCAACGCCTGCAGGAAACAGTTGAGCGGAATAGAAGTGTGATCGCCGCATCCAAACAAGTGATGATTTGGGCTAGTTGGGGGGCTTAACAAATTTTCAAAATATACTGCTAAGACCTCTGTTTTTACTTTTATTCGAGAGCGATTGGCAACGATTTACTTCTTCGTTATTCAATTTCCTAGCTAGTTTCCAAAAGTCACGACTGTCTCTAACTTCATTTAACTCCTGTGTGACATTTTGCCCGAACTGTCTTTATTTTTCTTTGCAGATAGTTTGGTAGCAGAGGTTTGTGTTTTTTTTTTGCCAGAAGTAAGCAAGCAAGACTGTTTTGTTTTTTGTTGATCTTCTCCTTCCATCAGCTTGAAAAGGTTTTGCCGCAATAGCTATACAAGACGTCAAAGTGTCTATTCCTTGATTGGTTTGTGGTTTGGAGAAATCAATTGTGTCTAGGACTCGATCTATTCCATATTAATTTGGTAAGTAGCTGTCTTTCAGGCTCGGTATTCACATTTTGAGTGGAAAGTTTGGCAGTGACCAATAGAGGAAGATGATCGGAGAACGGGAATTCGTTAGTCCATTCATCTCTCACCATGCGTTGCCTCTGAAAAAAATGCAAGAGCCATCTTCATCGCTTTTTGTGCGACCATTCAGAAGTGAAAGGCTGATCGACTCACACATTTCGATGAATTTTCTACCATTGCTTTCGATTGTTTTGTCCTTCGACTTTCTGGGAATGTAGGCAGGAAAATCTGGATGAAATAGTACAGTTGTGTGTCACCGATTTCCAATTAACATCACACTTTGTTGCATAGATTCCGAGAAGTTGTACAGGGAAGAAAAATCTTGCTGATGAAGAGTGTTTGTCCATTATTTATGATTTTTACAAAAGTTCTGTCTAATTCATGAACGAAGCAATAGTGAAAGTGTTTTTTTTGAGTTGAGTTGATGTTCTGGATGCAAAGTTCCAGTACAATTCGAAATCCTCAAAGAAGTGTGTGAAGGTATCTACGTTCGATTCGATGAAAGTTTCGAACAAGAAAAAGATATCGCACTGATTGATTAACTCGAGGCAATATCGCGTAGTCGAAGAAAATTTTTAGACTTTGCCAAAAACCTAGAGAAAATAGACGGTACGAACCTCAAAATCCATCTTGACGTTTCCAAAGAAATTGGATGTTTCACCAGACCGATTATTTAGGTTTTTGCCATTTGAAGACGAACTCAACTGGTTCCACATGGATCGCGATGGGTCCGTTTTGATGCCTGGTGTTTGTGTGATGTCATATCCATCATACCTCTGTTTTAACCTAGTCTAACTCCTAGCAAACCTAGTGTTCAATATAGTGCAAATAACTCTAAATAAGACACCAAAATTTGTATTTGAAAATTTGTACTATCTGTGCAGATACCCCTTTTCCTTCGACATCTGCATCAACATCTTCCATCGAAATTCAAACCAGATCTCACACTATCTCCTGTTACAAAATCCGATTGAGATCTCATTAATCTTCGAGTTGTATTCAATTTCAAAAAGATGCTGCTGCTGCAACAAAAGAATTTCCATAAAAACATTTGCATTCGGATGCTGTTTAATACTCGTATTTATCATCGCCGGATGACAAACGCATTTCACACATTCAAAATCATTCAAATTGAAATTTTCACATTTCCTCCAGCAGGAGTAGAAAGGATTTCACAAAAACTAAAAAAATCATTAATAACTCACGCAATATTTACAAAACAAAACGCTTCCCCCCTGCATTAACTCATTTGGAGTGAACTTTTTACAACTATTGTTCAATTCGTCCTTTCGCACAAAACAATGCCAACAATTCGTTTTGTTCGTGTCCCATAGACGAATCCTTTGCATCAGAGCATTCAAATGCATAGCTGCGACTGCTCACGCATTAACATAAGTGAGACAATTACAAATATTACAACTCTATCCCAGCTCTTGAAGAGGACAATACAATAACAAATTATCATTTTTCGGACATTAATCATTTGCAGCACTTCAAGAGTAAAAAGGACGCCCAACGAAAAAAAAAAAAAATAGAAAATAGAAAACAGAAAACAAAATGTCAGCAGGAAAGATGAAAACGCCTGACTACGAGTATCCTCAACCCCTTCGTTTTGTATAAATTAATATGCTTAGCACCTCTAGAGGTACAATGCCGATTGCTCCTTTAACTTCTTTCACTCCTTTCATTTCTCTTACACTCCTTTCACTTCCTCGAAAGGACCAAAGTGTACTTACTCACAGACTTACACAACGATTTACATTATTCGAAAGATGATTCTCAAACGCACCCTTGAAATCCCTCCAAGAGGTTGACATAAATCACCATAATACTTCGAAGGGAAGAAAGTCATTCAACAGTAAGATTACAATTTACAAGAGTTGTAAAGGTCCTTTCTCAAGAGGACAAACACAACGTTTACCCTTTCTTTTTCTTTTTTGTTTTACTCGTACTTAGGCTGGAACTGAAGTCAACCAGTAAACAGGACTGACCGCAATTCGAGGCTCTGCTACGGTGTCTCCTGCAACGATGACCATCTGCCAGGGAAACAGCTTCTGTTGTGGATCATAAAGTTCCTTCCAGTAAAAGTTATTACTCAAAATATTGCATTTTCATTTCTGCTCCATGAATGATTCAATTACAGGAAACAATCGAAAGGATGTCCTGCATTAATGGACAGTCAAGCGAAGGCTAACACAAACTGGAAACCATTTAATCTGCATAAATGTGTAATTGGAGATTTTTCATAAATTTCCTGAATTGTTCCTTTGGATGGACTGCAGTTGTTGTTTGCGAGAGGATATTCGATATTTTTGTAGCGCATTGGACCAAGAAGCCTTCTCTTTTAATTGCTGCACAGCTGCAAATCTAGGTGGTGAACATTTTCCTCTAATACTCGTATCATGAGCTCTTCATGGATGGTATGAAGGATTGTTGTAGTTCACTTCTGTCAAGATATACCGTGAGCTTTGCCGATACTTACTTATTATTAGATTTACAGATTTATCCTTCAACATTTTCCACCAAAGGCAGTAGTGCTGAACTCATGGAGAACTGTGATTCCAGGAAGATGGGACTTATCAGAGGTATCAGAGGCAATCAACTCCTGGAGTTTATACTATCGTTTGAGGTGGTTATCAACAACTTGGCTCAAGAACGCTAAGGAGATAATCGACATTGAAAGGTACTGTCGGAGGCTTTTCTTTCAGAATTGGATGCGAGGTCACGGTCTTCTTGAACAGGACAATCCAACTGTACACGTTTTAGGGAGGAGATCAGCAAGTCCGTTAAAGCTCCCCCTTAACACGGAACACAAGTTAGAGGAAGCTGTTCAGAAGCTGAACCTTGGCAAAACCAAATGTTTAATGAAGAAGAACTCCTGCAACTCCTTGCCAGTTCCATCCTGGAAGACATACTCGTATTTACAGAGAATACGTAAGGATATCAAGTGACTTCTAAACAAGTCACGTCAGACTAATTTGGAGGAAGACTAGAATGTCTATAGGTCGAAGCAATAAGAACATAAGAAGATGGTTACCATTTCGAAATATGCGTCCTATAAGAATTTTTCGGAAAGAATCGAAACTCTGTGAAATCAGCAGGCTGGTCAAAGGCCTCAAGAAAATCTGATGGCACCTACTATACACTGAATTGTAAGAACAGACTTCTCTTCTTCTCATGCAAACGAAGCTACAAGTGACCTGAGGTATGTTGCACAATCTGTGTAGTTGGCATCTGTTATTGATTGTGGTGACGGATGATGCCATTTATGATTCAACAATCTTTGAAGAAGACTTTCACTGGTAGCCTGGCACTGACATATGTTACATGCCAAACGCTTGGCCAGCAGTAAGAATAGCTTTTATACCGAAAATCGGAAGAGATGATTAGGTTAGGCTAGGTTAGGTAAGAGTGGCTGTTGGAAATACCAACCCACTTAGGCCTATTGGCCCGTTGTGATGCCACGTGGATCTATGATCCTCTTACTAATGGAACCAGTTTGAGCTTATAATACAGCGTAGGAGACTGTTAACGTCTATGTTTTCTAGGTCATTTAGGTCGTTGTTAGATGAAGCTTTCTTCTGAGAGAGGGCTGGACATGTGCAGAGTAGGTGGAGGATTGTCTCCTCCTCTTCCTCGTCCATGCAGCTTCTACAGAAATCATTTGTAAAAGCGTCAAGCCTTCTTGCATGCTTGCCTATGAGGCAGTGTCCAGTAATGACACCTATTATGGCGCTGAGATGTTTCCTACTTAGAAGGATCAGACACTTAGAGCGACTCAGATCCAGGCTTGGCCAGATCTGCTTGGTCGCTAGACATGTTTGCCCAGCAGTCCACCTAAAGTCTGTTGTTTTATTGGCATCCAGCTTTAGTGTTAGTTTGCACGTAGCGATTGGTATACCTATACTACCTTTGTCCGGTAGAATAAGTAGAGTGGTTCCAATTTTGGCGAGTTCATCGGCTCTGCAGTTCCCTGGAATGTCTCTATGGCCCGGCACCCAACAAAGGTGAATGTGGAACTGCTCTCCCATCTCCATGACATAGAATATAATGAGACCGAGTCCAGGGACTTGATGGCGGCCTGACTATCCGAAAATATGCGGATATCCTTTGCAGATATCACGTTTTTCTTCAGCCAGGACAGAGCTTCTTTAATCGCCAAAATGTCCGCCTGGAACACGCTACAGTGATTTGGAAGACGGAAAGAGAGGCTTAGATTTAGCTTACCTGAGAAAACACCGCCACCAACTCCGCTATCGGTTTTAGATCCATCTGTGTAGAGATGGGTTGACTTATCCTCCATGAAAGCATCTTCCTCCCAGAATGATCTACGAGGGAAGCTTACATGGAAGTTTTTGTCAAACCAAAGTTCAGGTATGTTGTAATCGATGTTCCTTTGTGCGGACTCCTAATGTATTAAGAATGTTGGCGTGGCCAAATGAATTATTTGTCCACTGTTTAGTCGCTTTAAGTCTAAAAATGTCGAGGGGTGTCAAATGAAACAGAATATCTAATGCTGCAGAGGGGGTAGACCGCAAGGCTCCGCTTGTGCATAGACATGAAGGCCCCATTTGTTCCCAATGGCTTTTTTGCAAGAGAATAAAGCTATTGTAGCTTTATTGACTCTTTCTTGAATGCTGTTTTAGGTTTCAGGTTTAGTTTCCTATCAAAAATGAAATCCAGATATTTTCCTGTATCGGAAAATACTAATCTGGTACCGTTTATTGAAGGAGGGTCTATAGTTGGAATTTTAGATTAGTTTTATGGGGGTTTAATCCAAATCCACAGCGATCTGCCCAGCGGGTTAATCTATTGAGATTTACTTGAAGGAATTCTTTAATGGTGTTGAGATGCTTTCCTGAGACGGCTATGTCAACGTCATCCGCATAGGCAATCACCCTGCTACCACCCGCTTTCAGGTAGTTCGTTAACTACTAAGTTCCAGAAAAGGGGAGAGAGGACACCGACTTGCAGCGTACCTCTGCTGACACATCTTTTAGCAGAAGTCTCACCCAGTTTAGAGTTGATTATCCTACTTTTTAGCATTAGAATGATCAACTCCCCAAGTGAGTCGTCTACCTGCAGAGTTTACAGCGCAGTTGTGATTGCGGATGTGTTGACGTTGTTAAAGGCGCCCTCTGTGTCTAGGAATGCGACCATTGTGTACTCTTTATATTGTAGGGATCGTTCGATGTGGCTAGTCAGAGAGTGCAAAGCCGTTTCCACCGACTTTCCTTTACAGTAAGCATGTTGAGCCGTTGACAGATCAACTTTAGCTCGAATATGGATATAATCAGTCGTTCTAGAGTTTTCAGAAGGAAAGATGATAGACTTATAGGTCTGAGGTCCTTTGGGACTACATGAGAACATTTTCCGGCTTTCCTCATAATATTTTCTAAGACAGGCAGAATAATATCTGAGGACCTCTGTAGCTCGGCAGGTATTATACCGTCCGGACCAGCAGATTTGTATGGTTTGAAGCTATGCAGCGCCCAGACAATGAATTTTAGTCGCGGTTACAGTAGGCCTGTTTGGGCTGCTACTGACCGCGAGTTGGGAGCTACCTGGAAAGTTGGTGTCCAGAAGCAGGTTGAGTGATTCATCACTTGAGGTTGTCCAGGAGCCATGGGTTTTTTTCAAACAGCTAGGCATCATAGGACTTGTAGAGAGGAATTTTCTTAGCTGCGATGCCTCGGAGTTTCTGTGATTTTGTCACAGAATGACCTCCAGGATTGTCGCCTTGCTTTCCTCAGTTCTTTTTTGTATAATTTGAGGGATTCTTTGTATGAGTCGCAGTCAGTCAGTTTTTTGCTAAATTGAAAAGTTTTCTACAAGAGTTTCTGAGCAGTCCCAGTGCCGATGTCCACTAATGTGGCTTTTTCTTGCCTCTAGGTTGAATAAGAGGGCAGGAAGCGGCCATAGCCTGATTGAGAGCCAGAGTAAATTCCTTGACTTTCATGTCAAGCTCATTGGTGTCACAAGGGGGACTTGATAGTTCAGAGGATAGCGTATCTGACAGTATTCCTCTGTATTTGTCTCTGTATTTGGCCAATCAGTTTTCCTGTAGTTCCGAAAAGCTGGTTGGCTTTGGGGAGCATCACTCAGGCTGAATTGGATGTATCTGTGGTCTGAAAAGGAGTGTTCAGACGAAGAGATGACTACATGCTCGCCAAAAGAGCCTCAGACCAACCTGTCTGACTTCCTTCACGCCTAGCGACCGTCTGCTTTAAAGCGTATGCAGCCCTAGACCTGATTAACAACTGGTGGACAAGAAATTGGCTTTCAGTCAGTGCTTCAAAACTGAAGGTTTTCTCTTTACGAGAAGAATCAAGCTGTCTGGTCGCATTCATCCAGTGCTTAAAGGTATTGCCATCTGTTTGTCCAATGAAGCTAAGTATGTGGGTGTCTTCCTGGATAAGAAACTTGTTTGGACCTAACATATAACGTCGGAAACCTCGAAGGCGCTGCCGGCTTTCTGGAAGTCATGGGGCTTATCACAGAGGAATGTCATGTGGATCAACACGGCTATAATACTTACTTACTTACTTACTTTAGTGGCAGTTAAGGGTGAAGCTAGGCCTTAACTAACAAGCCTCCTCAGTTCGGTCTTTATCTAACTGCCTCCAGTTGCGCACTCCATGTCGGTTGAGCCCTCCTTTTGCTTGTACGCGCCACCTAAATTAAAGTCTTCCTCTACTGCATTGTCCCTCCGGCTTAGATTCGAAGACTCTGCAGGGCGGATTGTTGATATCCTCTACATGATGTAGCCATTTCAGGCGATTGATTCATCGTTGAATCTTCTCTTCCAAAGCCCCCGTTAACGCAAACGGGACCGAATATTTTTCGAAGGATTTATTCTCTCGAAACTAGTTGTTACCTTCACTCCCTTTCGTTAAAGCCCATGCTTCAGCATCATAAAGTAGGACTGGTAGGATCAAGGCCTTATATAGAGCCTCCTTAGTTGTTTGGGCGTTCTTATCCCAAATAAACAGCGACAATTCTTCGTTTTATTTCTACAAAGGTGTTGCTGGCAGAATTCATAGCAGATCCAAGGTAGACAAAGTCGTTTACTACATCGAAATTACGAGTATAGATGTCGACTGCGAAGTTCTGTCTAATTCATCGATGTTGTGTGTCCCTTCTTGTTGACAGCAGATACTTCGTTTTGCTCTCATTTACCGCTGAACCCATTTTGGTAGTTTCCCTTTCAATAATAGCGAACGCAGCGGTGACAGCGTTCTCACTCCGATGGACGAGTTTAGCAGGGGTACCAAAACTAGACATCGCTCTATATAGCTCGTCTCTATAAATGCTGTTATATGCGGCCTTAAAATCGATGAAAAGATGGTGGGTATCGATTTGCAGTTTTCTCCAGGATCTGATGAGGTGTGAAGATTTGGTCTTTCTTGGTCTGAAAGCGCACTAATAGGGGCTCAAACGCTCATACAATATGGCAAATAAAATCTTGTATGCGATGTTGAGGAGACTTATGCCTTTAGAGTTGGCGCAGTCGGGAGTGTTTCATTTTGTGTGGATCGAGCAAGCGGTGCTGAGATTCCATTCATGAAGCACACACTCTTCTAATCAGATCTGAGAAATGAGTTGGTGCATGCTCTTCATACAATCATTTTCTGCCGTTACTTCATTTTTGTTAGGTGGACGGAAGTTTTGATTACCATCGTCGTCTAAGTTGAATGGTGTATTCTACTTGACGGTGGGATGTTGGGCTTCTTCGCCGTTGTACGGTCTGCAGAAAAAGTTTTTCCATATTCTCAGCATTGACTGCGACCCTACTACAAGGTTTCCTTCTTCATCTCTATAGGCTTCCATATGGGTCTTCTTGCTCGATACGTTCTTTTTAGCTGTTGGTAAAGCTCCCATACATTATTCCTGGAGTACAAACTCTCAATATCTTCGAACGCGCACTTTTCCCGCTCGTTTTTCTTCTTCTGAAGAAGCCTATGTACTATGTTGCAGCGCCTCTTTTTAAGCTTCTTGTTTAGCTGGTTGTACTTGAGGGCATTCTTCATTAAACCAGTGATTTTTTGGTGTTGGTGAAGGAAACCCAGCACCCAAACATGTTGCCAGTAGTATTCGGTACTTGATGCTGGCGGCATAGGAGGTGCTGACAGATTTCGGGATACGTAGTCGGCGAAGATTCTGGCGATCTCCTACGATTACAGCTTTTATACGTTATATCTTCTCACAGTAGTTCTTCTTTGTTGTGGCGGTTGGGAAACCCGCATTCGCATCTTGGCTGCAACAAAGTGGTGCTCCGAGACAATGTTGGCCAGCCGGAATGTTTGGACGTCCAAAATACTTTAAGCGTTTGATGATTCGGAGACTGCCATGAATATATTGAGATGAGAAAACACTGCCAGATTTGGTGTCGTGTAGGCTATGCTTACCAACTGTCCTACTAACGATGTCCTCCTTTCCTTCGGACGTTGCCCAGAAGACTTTTCGCCTAAGTATGCCGCATATGGCAAATCCGCATCCGGTTCATCCCATCGCACTTCCTGGATGGCAGTGATATCTGCATGACAGTAGTCAAGGGACTCTGCTAATTGTTCAGCGGTACGTGGCCTGTTAAGAGTCCAAAAATTCCACATACAGATCCGAAAGTCGTTGTCCTTTAAACGTTTGAAAGGGTTGTCAATAGTGAATCCATTTTTATGAAAGGATATTAGCTGGTTCGTCACATCTTTTCAATCTCTTCCGTGAGCCCTATGACACCGCAAGCCTGCATTATACTAATACCCTTTCCATTTTAGCCTGCAGTTACGGGGACCACCACTGGGAGGCAAGCTATAATAAGACCAATTTGTCATTGCTATTTTAACCAAACTTTAAAGAACGGTCTGTCCTAGCTGCATAGGACTTGTCTGACTCTAATCTAGATGCACTGTTGGATCGTCCTCCCTCGATATTCATATCATTGGTCTTTGGCACAACACGTACTGGAGCTTTGATGATCGTGATGCTGGTCTTATGGACGTAACGTCCTGTTGCTGTGAAAAAACGAAATCAACTTTCCTGTACTCAGGAATGGTTTCGGCTAGAATCAAGACGATAGCCTTGCTGACAGCTTTTTACCACTCTCAAGCTAGTTCGGGAATGCAAACTTCTTTGAATCCAGTCAGAAAGCTCAAGTCAATAGGATCACAGGAAACGAAAACGCCGATGAACTTGTTAGGTAAGGTTCAGAAGAGAGTTTATCAGGACCCGAACCGGTGGCGTTAGAATGGCCTGCGATCTCAGTTATTGCTCCCATTGATAGTTGGGTGTTATATGAACATAACTGCAGATGTCATGATTCTTTAGGTTGCCTGGGTAGACCCAAGATTGGGATATTATACGAACGCTAAGAATTCTTGGGCTGTAGGATTGACATGTCCTTGCTTGGATGCAGATCTTTCTAAGCTTCGCACTTTTTTCCATCATTATCCGTAAATTATGAATCGCGAAAACGAAACTGACAGCCATGAGCTCTCTCGTAGGAAAATATACAATATACGTGATAGAAATACAGTAAAACCAGCAAAGATACAGATCCAAAGTGACTGAACACAAACCCAAACCAAAGTTCAAAACCACTTTTCACTTTCATTAAAAAAATCTTCGCACATTTGCTACTTTTATCAATTTTGCGTTCGAATTATCCTGTCATTCTAACCGCAATTTATCACTATTAACCGTCATCGTGTTTCCGCAACGCCAAAAACCATTAACCACAAGTCATTCGAAAAAAAAAAAATCTTCACACGATACGGATGTGAGTTGAAATACTCGTATTTCGAATTGAAAATGATTGGCAATTTTCACTTTAATTTCGCTCTCATCACCGACAAGGATATTTTCATAATTTTTTGAGGAAATTAAATCAATCAAACATCTGACAATGGAAGCATCCTAGAAATAGAAGATGAGTTCCGTACTTGGGGAGGAACCAAATACCGAGCACCGCAGGAGGTGGTTGCATTTTATACAATATTTCTGTCATTGTTCCATTTATTCGGAACAGATCAACTTGCACGACAGATACGCGCATCTTTTACTGGGAAAATTTGTCACCCAAAACCGAATCGCAACCTGGGTGGAAGGCTTTTTCCAAAAATACGGCCAGAAGTCACAATATTTACGATCTCAGTCGTAAAATATGAAACTTTACGATCTTGATAAAATTTTATGACACACAAAAATTATTCCCAATTGTGCGAGGACCTACTCCTTTTTTTTCAGCAATTATCATCGAATCGCTGATAGTAGTCGTAAGTCCTCGTATAACACCCTGAGAAAGGAGTTTCATGAACTGATGTTCATCTCATCCCTTTTACAGGGATAAAGGATAGAGAGGATAATCAATAAAGTAACGTTTTTATTACCTCCTCAGACAATACTCCTGATTGTCATCAATATGTCAATAATGTGCGTACACGAAAGAAAATTGCTACAATAAGATTGTTTATGTCAGATACAGCACGGAGGGATGCAATTCTCAAGATCAGTTCAAGTGAGAGTTTTCACTTTCGTTGCGAAAAGGTTAGGCAAGGAGAAAGTACGACTATTGAATATCATCGATGGAAAAGGGAACATCGAAGACGAAACCCACTCTAATTGATTTCCTTAAATGTTGACCTCAATCAATCAGACGATCCATTGTCGAGAGATGACATTTTGTGGAAGCAGATCATGCTGTGGGGAAAATTGACGCCCAGATAAGATCTTGTTGTGACCACATTATTTGGATTGCTTGATAATATTCTTTTGATGAAAAGTATTGCCTTATGGTTGAGAATGGTTGTGAGGTCCTTGACATTTGAAGAATGAGAAACTGCCATTTGTTTTAGATCTAGTTCTGGAATTTAAGCATCTGGTTTCAATGGATGATTAAAAGACGGCAATCATTTAACAGCAAAGCCAAAACAGGGACCGAATCCATTCCATATCATTGATGCCAATGCAAAATATCTATAAAGACGGGTAGTGTGACCTTAGGTTTACCGTTTCTGCTGTTGGATTCATTTCATCAACTGAAACCATATTTCCTCAATATTGGCATTTTTCGATATTTTCAATCTGATACCTTGCAACAATAGGCGGTGGTGTTGAGGTGATAGCGATTTGATACGTATTGAAAATATCAACTGTGAATCTGAATATTCGACTTCTTTGGTTCGGCTTTGGTCGTATCCACATCAGTTTCAAACCAGTCGTCAATGTGTTGATTGGTCACGTCAACCATCACTGAGATAGCTCATCATCTGACGATTGTTTGATGTCAGTTTCTGGATCTTGAAATAGTTATTGTCATACATCTTTCATCATAGTTTAGGGGCCTAGGTGGCGATTGATCGGGAAACTGCTGAGTGTCCTATAACTTGGATTATGCCAGCAACGTAACAATCAAGTTCGTAGCGAATTGCTTGCCTTACCTCCCTGTGGCGGTCCCCGGTAGAGGATAAAATTGCAAGAACTCCGTAATAGAACTCACAACCATATACGGAAGATATTAAGATATGTGACGAACCAACCAATGGCCTCGGATAAAAATGTCCAAACGAATTGGAGAGAACCTTACAATCGACAGCTATATTTTCGAGATAGTAAAGGACTCTGTCTCCTTTTGTTTTGTTAATTTGCGTGCGCTCAAGGGATTTAAGTACCCTTAAAATGCTTGTAAACAGCGCAGGAAAATCAGGGATGATAGAAAGTGAGGTACCGGTGAACGTTGGTTTTAAATGTTTGAAGGTTATAATGACTAGGGAATAAAGAGCTAGGCAGGGCATTCCATAAGCGAGTTGTACGGCTTAGAAAAGAATCGCGATATTTCAGAGTACGTCCGTAAGTGGGCTTGAGGTATACTGATGAGCGTTCATAGCGAGACGGGTGTTAAGGTTAAATATTTGAAGGGGCTGAATGCTACTGGCCATTTCAGTCGAACACTGGTGGTGGAAATAGCGATAAAACAATGTGAGAGAGGAGACATTACGTCGGTGTTCGAGAGTTTATATAAGTTTTATCGAAGGGTTTTGAGTCCTACCTAACAGGTGCAGAGATGTTTTTGGAGCACCTGACCAGATGAGGGCATTGTACTCCAATTTTGGGCGAATTAATGTCTTATATATCGAGGGGGTAAAATATTTATTACATCGCGACATCAAATATGTGGCCATTCCAACGTAAGTTGTCATTGATACACATACCGAGAATGGAAAGTTTTCGACGATGCAAGTGCCATTCACGGATATTGGCTGGGTGTTTAAATTTCGTTGTAACGACAGTTGACAGCATTGTGTTTTGGAATAATTAAATTCCACTCTGTTAATAATTCCCCAATTGGTTATGCTGTTGGTATCGGAATTTAATGAGCTTAGCATACGCTGCCGTTCCCGTTCTACAGTCGAAGAGCAGAACCATGCGTCCGGGAACGAATATGAAAAGCAGAGAGTACTGTCATCAGCAAAGGAATGTATTGGATTAGAAGTAGCAGACAAGATCATTAATGAAAATTAAAAAGAGTGTTGGAGAGAGAACTGAGCCCTGGGGCACACCAGCATTTATTTTGTGAATATCAGACTTGAAACCGTCCAAGACAACTTGAATTGAACGTTCCGAAAGGTAATTTCTAACCCACTGAAGAAGAGATCCCAATGCACCCATTTTCGACAAAAGAGCCAGATGCCAAACTCTGTCAAATGCCTTACAAATATCAAGTGTAACCTGCTTTCGTCAGATTGATGTACACTTTTGTTCCACTTTTCGGTGAGATATGCCATCAAACCACCAGTGGACCTGTTGCTACGAAAACCATGTTGCCGGTCATCGAAACGTTTTCGTGTTTCGAGATATTTCATGAGCTGACGATTTATCAGCGTTTCCATGACCTTGGAAAGAACGGACGTAAGTGCAATGGGTCTGTAGGAGGAGAGAGAAGATGATTCGCCTTTTTAGGGACGAGCTGGACAAATGCTGTTTTCCATTTGCTCGAAAAGAGTCCTAAAGAGGATTGATGAAAAAGCTTACGCAGTGGTTTTGCCAACGTCTAAGAACACCTCTTCAGAAGAAGGGGAGATATACCATCTGGACCAGCGGATTTATGTATGTTGAGACCTTTAAGTACTCTGGCTACTACACGAGTGTGAAAGTGGATTCGACGCATTGATGATCCGACGCACTCAAGTCTAGGTGGAGACAAAGCACAATTTGGAAGTGCTGAACTGGCCGCAAAGTGTGCAGCAAGCAGATTGGCTTTGTCTAAAGAGCTGATAGCTGGGATGTCATTGTAAATGAGCATTGGAATGGAGGATGAGGCAGAATTTCTGATGTTTTTGACAAACGACCAAAAGCTTTTACTACCTTTGGGACATTGTAGTATTTTTTGCCTCAGTTTTTGGTCGTATTGGAATTTCACACGCTTAAGAAAGGCGTCGCAGTCATTTTTGGCTCGTTTGAACTTTTTTCGGTTTTCCTCTATCAGGTTGGTCTTGTAGGACCGAAAAAAACATTTCTCTAACCCTGACAGCCCCTTTACAGCTCGAGTCGTACTATGCCTTTTCTTTTGGTCTGATACCAGCGGCATCTACGTCGTTATCGAGAAGCTTAACGACCAGTTAAAATTCCTAAAGAAGCTGTTAATACCGCTCCAGTTGGCTTTCTCGTATTGCCATACGGTTCTTGTAGGAATTTTTTTCTATAACTGTGTGGTCGGTGTACGAGAAATTAGCTGACATGACACAATGATCCGACGAGTCTAGAGGGGAGATCACATCAACGGTGTATTTATCAGAGTGAGAAGTTAAAAACAAGTCCAGGGTGTTGGCGGTATGACTATCAACGTCTTGTATTCGCGTGGGCTCACTTACAAGCTGCGTTAAGTTGTTTTCCGCAGCGAAGATCTCAATACGCCGTCCTTCGGGTGTTGTCTGTCCAGAATGTCGAAGCCACCCAGAGTTTTGAAATATTGAAATCGCTCGTAATGACGATTTCAGTATGAGGATACAGGGATACCATTCTTTGTATGGAGTCAGACAGCGCATCAAACTCGTAAAAGGTCGAATTGGTGTCCAGTTTGGGGCTTCTATAAATAAAGCAGTAGTGGATAATTTGCTTACGGAGATGGAATTTTAACCACAACTACATTGTTGTGGAGTTTGGTAAGATACATCACTACGCACGTAAATGGCGAGAGCGCGGTGAGAATGGGAATAATCGCACTAATTCGTAGTCAGGTAGCTTCAGATGAGAGTGATCTGAGAGGTGTGGGCGGGGATCTGCCTGTGTTTCACTAAGTGCTTGTATTTACAGACGTGGACAGAAAAATTGTTGCTTTTAAGCCCGCGAATATTCACTCTAAATCCCGCGTCATTATAAAAAAAAGTCGACGATGCTAAGCGCAACTGTGAAGAATAGAAACTACACTGCCTTGGCAGGCATTTGAATCCAATCGCTGTGCGAATCTAAATGATCTCTGCTCTATGAAGATCACTGATCGTGATGGATTTAACAAGAAGTCTTATTGGCCCTAGGATTAGCTAGGACATCGTCCTCCAACGACCTCCCAATAGTATTGCAATGGTCATATCTTACAATTGGTTTCAGTGAACTTCGACTAGGATTACGAGTACTTTCCTAACCTAGTCCTTGCTACGAGTATGTACTGGTTCAACAAAGCTATTTTTACCATTGGAATGTATAATAAGTCGCAAAGCATTTGAAACAATAAATCAGAAGCTGGGGGAATAAGAACTTAATTAGTTTGGATTGATAGACGTCAAGTGATTCCAATTTTTTATTAACTCCTCTTCCACGGAGTCCTTAAAATTTATTTTTACCACGGCGATTTCAAAAAATGAATATCGACTCATGCACAGTGTTGGGTTTGAATCTGTCACTTTGTGCACAATTTGGCCGGCATCGGAAGGTGTGGTACAAGTACAATGTACCCTCGTCCTATCCTAACACAATACAGAAATATTGCCTTCCAATCTACTTGTAAAGTAGCCATCTTCTGTGCAGTTTTTACCAAAGAAATAACGATACAGCCGCTCTATTATTATGAGTACTCGTACTCGTATGTTGCATCATCAATAATGACAACAATTTGTGTCCTTTCGACTTAATCATAAGTGTGTGTTGCTGCTGGTACTTATGTAAATTCCTCGTCCTTTGCAAATTAGTGTCGCAAAAATTCACTAAGGACCACCACATGTCGTCCATTTAGCCAACCATATGCCCTGTCCCATCGATCAATTCATTAATATGGACGACTTTCAAATCGCATACTGATGACGGTAATTACATAAATATTCTTTGGTTGTGGCGCGTGCTGTATTCGTATATCCTTATTTGCCACACCCGCATAAAAACTAGCGCATTCTGAACCACTTTTGTACTTTGAACCCTCCGAATTGTAGTCCTAACATGTATCCGTAGTCCGTACCTATTATAGTGGCACGTTTCCTTCTATTCGAATAAAACACAAATGCATCCGCCCATCTGTTATCAAAATAAATTCCATAAGTCCTTGTGATATATACCTTTTGACTTATCCCTTTTCGGAACACAGAAATAGCATGAGGTCGATCTTGATGATGACAGAACAGCAGTTTTACTAGAACACAAAACAGCCGGATCGTGGGTGAACATTTGTACCCTGTCCCTACCGTTTCTCTGGATATTCCTTTATCTTTGATTGTAGGTTGTTCATACAACGTCAGGACATTCCAACATACCACACGAGATCACTTATCGTATAAACGATCGTGTTAGGTAGTAGGTGTGCCCTCCAAAACAGAAAATACACTCATGCAAGTACATCTGCTGTGTTGATCGAAATTTTCATCACCAACATCGCGCCAGGAGTAACAGATCCGGGAACAACCCCTAGTGAGTTGCTATTTACGGATTCTATTTTCAAATTATCGAAATTTAGCATCCTAGAGAGATGCAGCAGGAGCTGTTTACTACTATGCTGTGCATTTTGATTTAACTGCCACATGATGTTGAACAGAAAATGGTAGCAATTGCGGAAATGCACTTAAGGGAAATCACGTCGACTTCCGTATTCAGCGGGAGTCGGCCGGCTTACTGCTGTTGTTTTGTTTCGTTTTCTTTTCGCTCGACTTGCAGGACATAGAAATCAAATTGATGGAGAATTTAATTACGTAATTGAGATATATCCTACCCGTGTTTAGTGGTGATTGGATTGATTGGATTTTTGGGAGTTTTCAAAAGGCTATTGTTGGCAAATGTTTTCCAAAGGAGGGACTGGAGGTAATTGGTGGTACAAATGCCGAGAGGTTGTTTTAATTTATACAAGTATACGAGTATATGTGTGTATAACAGATGGTTTTACGGATTCTATCACTTTTGTTGCCAAATTTGTGTGTTTTGGTTTGCCACCTTGAAGGCATCGGTAAGCAGATCGGGCCCGGGAGCATTCTGAGCAGAAATGTCGCAACAAATTATTTTTGAATTTAATTTTATTGGGCCGCAAAATTTACAAGTTACAATATTTTTTCTGCAAAGCCAGAGTGGCTTGTCTGCAGGAGATTATCTACTTTTTTTTATTTTTGAGTTCTACTGGGTTGTACATTATTTTTGCTTGCTACTCCGGACAACTTTATTAAGCCTACCAGCTGAACCCGTCCATAAAATTGTTGTGTACAATAAATTTTGTGGATTAATTGCATTTTATTTATGTCATTCCAATGGGCAGCACCTTAAAATCAGATTTCATAGTTCTAAAAAACCAACATGCTCTAAAATGTTATCAAACGTAATAAAAAATGCAATACTATAAATTATAGACAATTGTACAATACTTTATTATAGTAAAAATGTTTTACATAGCTTCTTTGTTTAAGTTTGCGTTGCCTGGAGCATAAACAACTACATTTTTACTATCGCTGACACGGGAAAGTGACACGTATAATTGACCGTGTGAGAAGTCGTGGTACGCAGTGTTTGTCCCTATGCCTTATTTATCGTCATCGCGAAGCAGACGCTGATGGGAAATTGCTTAAAACGCTTAAATTGAAACGGAAAACTTTTTGGTATGATCGGAATTCGAGGGATAAATACATGTTCGTCGGCACCGCAGCCCGTCAACACTTCCGCTTCTACCAGATTTCGTTGCAAAGTTGTAACTCTAAGTCGCGTGACGTTACACAACCTAGCCGGACTCAAGTTTGTTAGGAGAATAATACGTATGTAAACACGCCCAAGAATGTAAGAGTTAGTGTTAAGAAAATAAAATGCATATAAAACTAAACTAAAACTAACTCTGAAATATCGTGATTCATTCCTAAGTCGAATAACTCGCTTGTGGAATGCCCTGCCGAGATCTCTATTTCCTAGTCATTATAATATTCAGACATTTAAAACCAACGTACATCGGTACCTATCTTTCTTCCCTCCCTAATTTTCCTTCGCCCGCGCTGTGTTGAAACATTTTAAGGGTACCTTAACCCCTTGAGCGCGCGCTACTTTATAAAAAAAAAAAAAATTAAGTGCGCTACGGTTCCTCTTCGTCCCTGCAGCTTTTGCAGGAATGGTTGTGAGGAATACTCACAACTTTGCAAGTTTGGAGATATTTTTTCCCTTAGGATCGATCAGCTCTCTTGTTTGTTCAACATCAGTGACTTAGTTCCTTGGGACGTAAGATAGTCCCTGAATCGACAGTGTGTGATCTTGTGCTCCTTAGCCCTCTCGTTGAAAAAAGGCTATAGCTGAGACTTTGCTTTGGAAGACGGTTCGGCATGCGGTTAGACTAAAGAGTTGGTGTATGAAGAGGTCCTGCGGCAGGGCCTTCAGCTGTGTAAGACCCGCCTGGGAATATGGAAGTGTTCCTACTTAACTTGACTTCGCGTTATGGATGCTGGCAGAATAAGACTTTTTTGGAAACGGAAACTTCTTGCGATTGTAACCCTTCGACGTCAAAAATGTGCCGTGTTCTGACGTTCAGGATATTGGCATTCGCACCTTGGCTACAGCAAGATAGAGGGCTGAGTCAAAATGTTCGGACACCAAAATATTGCAGGTACATCGATCACAATGTGATCAATATGGTCGCTGGTTTTTTGAACAGTTCACTGCCAGGCACCTATGTAGATAGTGAGATGTGAAAAACGTGCACAGTTGTGAGGACACTTCATCCTGCCAACTAGCCTGAGTTCTTTTCTACAGCTGATGCCTTCTTTTATACGGGGTGTGAGCACATATCAGGCTTATGTTAGCGGCTTTAGCTTTGATGGGGATTGTAATCAAGCACTCGCTCAGATGCTTGTACCTCTTCTTCTGGTTTCGGTAGCAATCACTGTTTTCTCTGTCGGAACAGAGTAATCAGACAAAGAACTAGCCCATTGTACTCTTTGTATGTCATTTTCACTGACATTTCTTAGTCTTTGTAGAAAGATGAGCAAGTGCACCAGTACTAGCATATAATACATCAGTGAGCGTACACTCAAAGAGTTTTTGCTTCGCGGTCTCGTCCTGTGTTATTTATGTCCATCACACTTAAGTGCTTAGAGAAAGCGTAGGGCCCCGTCATGATGCTAGTATGCAGCGTGCTGTATTTCATACTGAGGGACAGCAGGAAATCACTGACGTCGGAAAGTATTATTTGGTGAGTTGGCAACCTGGAGATTCATACTATCTGCAGTTATGCTCATATTAAACCCAACTGGCAATGGAATCCCAGCTGGACCTTTGCTGGTTAGAGCAGCGTCCTTAACCGAGCATCGTGTGCGGCTAAAACCAGCACTAGTTTAGCTTTTGCGGATTGGATTGAGCGCTTCATTAAATTTTTGTCCACTAGAACTGCAGTTTATATTGGTTGATGCACCGGCTTAATCCGAGCATATGTGGAAATTCTATGCCTGGTCGGATGGAAGATGAGGGTGCAGTTTCACTTCCGAAATCTTGATCGATTTCAGTGGGTTTCGACGATCTGTTTCTCTTCTCCGTCGCCGCAGGAGGAGTGAGAATTTTAGCACTGGCGTCTTCGACAGTTGGGTTTTCCAGAGACAATCGTCAAAAATATCACTCTAACCAACCACCTGTCTTTTCTGATGGAATTTGATGGTAACTGGCTGAAACGCTCTGGTACTCTTTCCATCGTTCCAGCTTAACCTACCAAGCGTGTCGTAGTAAGATCCGCAGGAGTCATCCGAATCGAAAGATTTGGCGACACTTCTAAACCGGCGGAGGGTTTCTTTGGTATGTTAGTTGGGGCCAACAGAATCTTTGCCTCGGCCGTGATCGAAAAGACAGCAGGTGGATTGTCGCTATTACGTGTGCCACCTGGATAATAGTCCTTTAGGGTAGCATTCAGAGTGTTTACACCTTTCAACGTCTAGTTTGTAAGATCCTTGCCGATAAGTTCAATGTCTCAGGTGGGTCATTTCCAGAACCTTAGGATTTTTAACTCTTAAGACAAAAGATAGGCAAGTAAATGAAGGTAGCAACCACCATAGTAGATGATGGCACAGTTGTTCCTTGTTCTTGTGCCCGGTCTATTTAAACGCACTTCTTGGATGGTGGTTACATCCGCTACTTGTTCATATGGACTGTTGAGAGTCCGAACATGTACATAACCGTAGGTCTATTTTTCCTTTGCCATGCCAATATCACAGTGATCACTGCATTCACTAGAAACTCCTCCGTCAACATATCTATTTCAAGAACCTGGCTAGAGGCCGAGAAGTTCTCACGAGACCTGAGCTCATTGTACTCGTATGACGAAGTAGTTTAAATGATATTTTCTCTGGATCTGCGACTGCAGTCCCCATTGACTACATCTTGAGAGTTCCTCCGCCAAAACATCCGTATTGTCCTTCGTCCGGATCATACGTTTGCCCTGAAGTTTACTTCGAGTATTAAGCAATATTTGCGCGGTCAGTGGTTAGTGGTTATCTTCAGCGACTTCCCTCCTCCTTTCTATACCTGCGCTTGGGGGCAGTTGTGGAGTTGGAAACGAAAGGTGATTGGGGTCAATTTGGAGTTTTGACACCCGCCAGTGATGATTATACGAGCACCCCCTTGCGTTTTTTCTAGCAAGTTCAGATTAGTCTGTCTTTCGAGTTTAGAGCCACCAAATGGTTATCCCTAAGTGAGAATTGATCTCAGCACCGTGAAGCAGGCCCAGTGCATGACTTTGAGTTGTAGACTCTTCCTTGAGTCCTCTTGCATGAGATCTTTTGTTTCGGCCTGCAATATTTCCTACCTCAATTGTTTGTTGTCTACCAGGAGACCTAGTTGCCTGACACATCTCGAGAAACTTTAGAAGGTGCTATGTGGCTTGAGTGGAATGGCGGTGTCTGGATTTTTCTTACGAAGAGAACCAGCTCCGTTTTGTCTAAAATTACGCTTAGGCCAAAGCCATGTACCCAACAGGAGGCTATGCTGACGTAATGTTGTAAAATGTTATAGGCTATCCTTGTTGTTTGACACGTGAAGAGCGATGTCGTTCGTGAACGCTACTGCACCACATACCGGCATCTTCTTATTTTGTAAGCAGCCCATTGCAGGCTAAGTTCTATACGAGAGCAGAGAGTATACGGTCTTGGGGAGTTCCTCTGTGTGGTTGCACACTACCTACATTCGAGTACTTCTCTTGAGGATGACGTGAATCAGACTGTATACTAAGTTATTTACGTCCAGTTTCTTGACTCTCTTCAAGGATTGATTAAAGCGATGTCTACATTGTTGAAAGCTCCCTCGATATTGATGAACCCCATCTTTGACTACTCCTTCAAGAATGCGTACATACAATACATGATCAGGACAGTCAAACGTATGTACACACATACACATAACATCAAGTAAATTTAATTGGTTCTAAAAATCCCGCCCGTAAGTCTATCAAGAGTAAATTTTTAAGAAGTAATCCGATAAACCACCCTGAATCACTTGAACCCTTCTTGACCACACAGAGGTTAAAATCGTAGTTCTTTTCCAAAAAAAAAAGACATTAAGAAAGACCAAGGACGTTAACTGGGTCCTTTTCTATGGATTCACCGCAAACAAACACCTCAAACCCTTAAAGCGATCCTTGAAGTACTTTGATTCTGTGGATAACTTAACCGCAACACTTTAAAGAAATTTTAAATCACAATTTCATCTTAAAGGATAATTAAAAATTTTACCACTTTCCCATCTCATAAAACTCCCATTAAATCGGAGAAGAGCATGGGGAACAGTAGCAGCTTTACCCATGCTCCTGGTACTTCAAGTACATCAAAGAATTTACTCCAGCTCCCGATGCATGTACTCGTACATTGTACACTTCATTCGATAGCCAGTGGCTGTGGATGGATTTTATTTGATTTCTTTTAATTTGTTGATTTCATTCTGATAACAATTCTCCATCTAAACGATTCTCAGTAAACTGAGTGGTTAACCCCATCTTGGATTGTGCGGATTTGATGAAAAATGAATAATCACCCACTTGCTCCTGGATGGAGGATTCTCTTTACCTCTACTTACGTCTGATTCTTATCAAATCCAAGAATAAATCTTGAGGGAAGGAACAATTTAACAATTTAGTTTTCTCTCGAAGATAATTATCTCCTCTGCCTTTGAGTGATGTGCGAAAGGTACCTTTGGATTGTGTAGCCTTTGAGAGCGACGCACAGTCGGCACAGGTTCCAAAAAAGGTGAGACAAATCCGTAAGGATAGCAGAGATTACTTTCGGAAATGTTTGTTTGTTTATCGAAAATTTGTATACACACACATGTGTCTGTCTAAGTTATATTTGTTTTCCAGGTTTTAAGCCTGCCTCTTGGGTCTGTTGGATGGGACTTATCTTCTTCGATGTCAGCCAGATGAATGCATACAATATTGGACCCTATGCCTTTTTAGTTCTGTAAATTTCCCTCTTCAGCCCACTGTACTCGTACGTCAGCATGCAACAAAATTGAGATATCGCACACCTGACGGCTGGGAGCTGCCTACAACAGGTTATTTGATCTTTTTTTTTCGTTCAAGATACCCTGTGGTAGCATGAAACTGACTGAAACTGACCCTGGTCAACACAGGTGTTGACGGCGACATGCGTGCTACAATGCTCGCTGAGGTGCACAGGTTTTCAGTATTCCCCCTAGAGGTGTCACAGTTTCTTTTCCAATTTTTGCGGTTATGGATTTAGTGACAGATGGTGACAAGGTTGCAGCATTGGGCCAGGGGCTTGCATGGTTTAATTACACATTTGTCTATTTTAATAATAGCTTATTAGTTTGTCGACTTAATTATAAGGCTGACTTGTTGTCCTTGAACAATTCAATTACACGAGCTAATCTTTGAAATATCGGCGACCGATCGAAATGCTTTGAAATAATATCAGAATGGCACGAACTGTACGAATAATTTTGTTGCTATTCGCACACTGGGTCAGGTGCGCTGTTTTTTTTTGAGTCAAACGCTGTGTTCAACAGCTTCTTCACCCCTTTTTAGAACACATTTGCATATTGTCAAAAATTTGCGATCCTATAAAGTTATGACAAGACTGCACTTCGGGTTGGGGAAAGTTTTCAGATCCTGTCAGTGAGTCTATGAGCAAAGGATTTTAATTGTTTGCACTTTTCGACAATGACTCCGTCTAAGTACATAGATGTCTGGAGTTGGTCTTTAAACGTTTAATCCAATAGCTGAAAGGCTTTCATACTTTCTAAGATGGCGCTACAGTCTGGGCTGGATATGGGTACTTTTAACTTTTAAATTCATTTTTATTGTATCTTTCATTATTAACTTACATTCTAGACAAAAATGATTAAATCTAATTTAACAACAACAGTTACTTAAACTAGCTTACTGGCTCTTACCGAACTCTCTAAACTTAACAATTTCATTCAACTTTGCCTTTCGGCCTTAAAAACTATCTTACGATTAATCTTATCTATCAATTAAACAATATATGAAATTTCTAAGAAAATAATTTTAGAAAAAACTTAGATACCATATCTTTTGTAGTTTTATGTAAAACTTAAAACTATGGCCCTATTCTACTTAACCTACCTAAACTACTTAACCTAACTTAACTATAATCGGGATGGTGAGCACTCGTAGCCTCTCGCACCGGGTGGTCACCATCCCAATTGCGATTTCGGGCGCCCGTCATTCGTCAACATCGTGCACACGCACCACCAAGATTTAACCAATGCGATAAACCACTGGTCACTTCTCAGAGGTGCGGCCTCATGTTAACAAACGCGGCCTTTCCACGAGATCCCCCTAACTATCCCTAATCTAACTTACAACTAAGAGGAATATGTTACCTTAGTAACGTACCGACCTAGGAGAGCGATCCAACCCTTTCTCCTTCTTGAAGCCACCAGAATTCGGTGTACTGTTTCTCGGCATCGATCCGATCCCTGTCCGCAATCGCGAGACTAAAACGGAGGAGCTCCTGAGCATTGGCAACATACCCGTCGTAGGTGAGCCGCTTGTCTCTCGCACCGCGGTGGCGGTGGTATATTACCGGGATACCATCTCTACTTTGTATTAACCCTTTAGCATCAATATGGAGAAAAGCCTCTGGCGGGATAAAGCCCGACAGAAGTGAGCTCTCGTGGTACATTTCATTGGGGTAATAAGCCCCAAAGATCAGGCCATTATCGTTGGTCATTGCCCTTGCAACGTGTCTTCGAATCACCTTAATCAGGAAATTGTCAATCCTATTCAGATTAGCCCCATCGTAAAGGACTTTGTTGGGATAATATTTTTTGTACTCTGATTCTGGTGTTCTGTACAAGCCAAGACAAGTCCTAAGACACTGCCTTTCAAACACCCGAATCCTTTCCATCTGATACGGCGCTACATTGAACCACACGGGACAACCATACGCGGTGACTGGCCTGATTAGGGCCACATAGCATATGACTTTCACCCTGGAGACTAGTTGACTGCTGTGAAACAGCCTTCTTGTCAAGGCTAAAGCCTTCTTGGCTCCAGCAAGACAAGCATCCATATGTTTGTCAAAATATAAATACTTATCGAGCCAAATACCAAGGTATCTAACTACGCTTCTCACCGCTAATGGCAGTCCGTGCTGTCCAATGATGGCCAAATTTCACCAGTTATGTCTGGTATCCCTAGAAGCCCATCTCAATGGAGTCCTGAACAAGATTGTTTCCGACTTTTGAAAATTGATTTTCAATTTCCAATCATCGCAATACGCCTTAATATGATCGAAATCACGCTGCAGAAGAGTATTGATGACTTCGATTTTTGGACCTGATCTGTACGCCACTAAATCGTCTGCGTACGCTATGGCATGATTGAGGGAACCTACTAGATCACTTGTGTAAATGTTAAACAGTATCGGATAAGTCACAGCCCCCTGTTGTAAGCCGTTTTTAATGTCAAAGATCTTGCTCGAAATAACATTGTTACATTTAACAACGAACTTCTTTCCCATAAGCATGTCGTAAATCATATATAGCAGAGGTTTCGGCATACCCATTCTCGTCAACTTATAGAAAAGCCCCTCTAACCATACGGTGTCGAAGGCCTTCTCAAAGTCAACGAGGCAGGCACCCGTACACTGGTTCTTGCATTTATTCCATTGTATGTCGGAGACCAGCTTAGACGCAGCATGAATAGTGTCATGCCTCGCCCTAAAACCAAACTGATTTTCCGGAATTATATTATTTTCCTCAACCCACCTTAATAGAGCTCTATTAATCACCTTCTCAAATACCTTGCTAATATTCGGAAGCAAACTAATTAACCGGAGATTTGCAGGGTTAGTTCTAACTTTATCCCTTTTCGGGATGGGATGTACCACTGCTGTTTTCCAATGCGTCGGATAATATGCATTATTCAGCGCATTGTTAAACAGCGTAGTAAATATATCCACTGCTTCCAAGGGCAGGTGTCTTAATACGACGTTTGGAATACCGTCTACTCCCGACGACTTTTTGTTTTTCAGAGACTCGAAGATGCATAGGAGTTCATCTTTTCGCACGAACAAATGCGAGGAGGCTCGCTCATTGGCGATGATAACGTTTGCAGCGTTTTCTTCACTGAATACGGTGAAACCGTGATTCTCAGATCGCCAATTTTGAAGTTCGTTGCGCAGATAATAGTGATTTACATAGGCCCTGTTGTCAATGTCGTGATTACGGTAAACCGGATTGTTCACCGTATACACGGCCTTGAAAACAGCTCCCAGCAAATCCACTTTCTCCTGTGGGTCTTCGACCACGAATAGACCGTCGCCTGCGTCGGCTCTCTCTGGACTTATGCCAACGGTCAGTAGTGTCTGTCTGTTTTCTGTCGTTTGTGGAATTCGGACACACTGAATGTCATTATGACTTTCCGCCTAAATAATTTATTTATCTGCGGGAACATATTCGGACTACTGGATTTTATAGCCCGAATCTTATTGCCCCAGTACAGACTTACAGACTTACTGTAATTTTCTTTAATTAATTGTTTTAGGTTTTTGATCAATGACTTTAGTGTTCTTATTTCCGGGTCGTTTCTGTCAGTAAACTGTCTGTACAACTGCTTAAGCCTCGAGAGCAGTCTACTTTTGTGTGCGTACAATGCGTTGATTGTTGGAGTTTTGTATTTTTCCACCTGGCTTTCGTCGGAGTATTTTATCCGAGGGATAGTCTGCTCCATCGTTCGTTTGATAACGTCTTGCATTGTCAGTAAACTACGGTCGATTTCTTCGTTTGTCAAGTTTCTGTTTATCGGGGGATCAATTCCACTCAAACATAAATTACGCTTTAAGATTCTGGAGAAGCACGGCCACCGTACCTTACGGTAGTCGTATGGGTACACTTGATCGTACTGCTCCAGCTGCGTTTGCTCGTTTGGGATCCGTATTGTGGCGGCAAGTCCGTAGTGATCACTATCGTACTCGAACGCTCGCAAACAGTTCCTTGTGTTTCTATCCACGTTAGTCAGTTCTAGCCTACTGTCAACTAATGTCAAGTCCAGGAAAGAACCGGCTGATGGGAAGGATGGGATATTCGTCGCGTACAGTTCAAGTCTGTACGCAATCATATTTTGACACCACCAGTAGTATAACTGGTTGCCTCTGGTGTTTGGCGGATTATTTCCCCATGCCGCATGCCTAGCATTAAGATCTCCGGCCAAAAAATAATAATTTTCTTCCGATTGAAGCTGAAGGCAACGAAAAAGTATTTCCAGCTCAATTATAAATTGAATGGGATTAGGTGCTTCGGGTGCGTAAAGCGACACCACATACACTCGCCTTCGACTATGAAGAGGAATGCATACGATGCAGGCTTCCAACATCCGGAACCTCATCAAATCCCCGCTATATATGACCCTATGGCGCATGCCTTTGCGTAATAAGATACCAACCCCACCCCCTTGTGAGGAGTGTGGACGGTCCCTTCTATAAATATTATAGCCACTGTAGCCAATTTTGTGATTCTGGTTAAGCTTAGTTTCGCTTACCAAAAGCACATCTGGGCATTCACTTAACAACAGATTTTGTAGGTTGGCCCTTCTCTCGATCCTGATTAGTGAGTTAACGTTTAACGCAAGGATCTTCAGATTAACCTCATTCAACGTAGCAGACATTATATCGGCGTGCCAGACTTGTCAAACAGGGTCGAATAGATGACGACAATTCGAGCAGCTTGTTCCTGGCTGGATATGGGTCTGAGCATAAGCATGGTCAGCGAGAGATTCATTTGGTAATTCGCTTAACAGCAAGCTGCTCATTGGCCCTCCCATTCAGAGAGACTTGGTTGGTGTGTGTCTGCGCTTCCGACAACACAAATATGTTTTTACGGCTGACGTGGTTAAAATGTTCCGCCAAATTTGGGTTGATGACAATCACACTGATTATCAGCGGATAGTGTGGCGCGAAAACCCGTCCGACGGAATTGGCCATTTCAGACTACGCACGATCACATATGGCACCGCATCGGCACCATTCTTATCCGTTCGAGTGTTAAAGCAGATTGCGATGGACTATCAGAGCCAATATCCAAACGCCGCTCGTATACTATTAAGAGATGTTTATGTAGACGACATCATGACAGGTGCCAACTCATCGGAAGAGTTAATTAGACTACAGTCGGAATTGGTTACCCTATTATGTCTCGCGAAACTCGAGCTACGAAAGTGGAACTCCAATTGTTGGCCCTTGCTTGTTCGTTTCTCGCAAAAAGATTGCGAATTCTCTTGGTTTGATACAGAACGATCCAAGTTGTTGGTCAAGGTGCTCGGTATGCACTGGAGATCAATTCTCGTTTCGGATGGCTGACTCACGACTTTGTACTTCACCAACTCGACGAACATTACTGTCTGAGTTCGCTCGGATATTCGACCCGTTAGGATTCTTAGCCCCATCGGTTATACTCTTCAAACTGCTTTTTCAGGAACTTTGGTCGTCGGAACTAAGGCTTAGTTGGGATGATCCTTTGCCATTTCCTTCGGCTAATCAGTGGACTGAACAGATACGGATTACCAGAAATGTTTTCTCGTCATTTGAGGATGTTGAGCTCCACGGGTTCTCGGATGCCTCATCGGTGGCCTACTCGGCTGTAGTGTACGCTCGTTGTAAAATTGCGGAGAATCAGTTTAAGGCAGCAAAAGAAAAACAAGCACCCAAGCAAGTATTAATATCAGCGACTCACATGTATGCCATCAGCAGTCTAATCGTCAAAATCTCGTCGTTGCCTTCGGTTTATCACCCATTGTCGCCCTAATCAACCTGCGCAGATTCGTCGCGGGCGCGGTATTTCGTTAACCGAACTTAAAACCTCAAGACTCTATATTCTAAAACATGTGCAACAACAAACATTCGGGAGTGAAATTCGTGGTCTCATGAACAACCGGGGCTTACCAAATAAGTCCAAACTCATTCGATACTACCTGTTCATTGATAACGATGGACTCCTACGTGTTGGGGGCCGTATTAAGAACTCTAATGTGTCATATAATATAAACATGTTTCTTCTCTTATAGCCACTGAGATTCATACAAATCATCTTCATCCAGGGGTTTCAGAGACATTCGCCATCGTTCGCCAAAAGTATTGGATGCTGGGAAGCCGCAACCTTATTCGCAAGATCGTCCACACCTGCAAACCTTGTTTTCTGCAGCGGAAGGCTACTAGCTCGCATCTCATGGGTGATTTGCCGCAACCTCGTGTCATCCATTTGCCAACACTGGGTGTGACTACGCTGGGCCCTTCACCATCAAACTGTCAAAAGGTCGTAACCCAAAGCTGGCCAAGGCCTACCTGGCACTGCACAAACGTAATTCATTTGGAATTGGTAAGTGACCTAACGACTGATGTATTTTTAGCTGCCTTCCGCCGATTCGTGTCTCGACGTGGAAAATGTTCCAATATATATACTGACAACGGGACAAACTTCCAAGGAGCTGGTCGCTGTCTCAATGATATGCAGAAGTTGGTGTTGTCACAGACCTACAACGACGACATTGTTGCTGCGCTTGCACTGGACGGAGTTGAATGGCACTTCATACCCCCCTCAGCACCACATTTTGGTGGATTATGGGAGTTCGGGGTGAAGTCAGTAAAGCTGCATTTACGCCGGTTTCTCGGATCCAATATCTTCACATTCGAAGAGCTGTACACTGTGCTAACTCAAATAGAATCAATTTTAAATTCACGTCCACTTTGTGTGTTGTCCGATGAAGATTGCAATCCATTATCCTCTGCGGATTTTCGTATAGGTGAACCCTTTACTGCTGTTCCTGAGCCCAGCTACCTCGAGACGTCACCTAACCGCTTTTCACACTGGAATCACCTGCAATCAATGGTCCAAGGATTCTGGAGACGATGGCAGTCTGAATACGTCACAAGTCTTCAAGAACGTCCCAAATGGAAAACACCCAAGGTTGAGCTTAAGATTGGCGACATAGTGGTGATTAAGGAGACAAACCTTCCGCCAACTAAGTGGATTCTTGGCAGAATTGAGGGTTCTGATAACCATGTCAAATTTGCGACAATACGGACAGCTCGTGGCAACTTTACTCGTCCTATCACCAAGCTGGCAGTTCTCCCATCGTCCTGAAACTCGCTCCAGGGGGGCCGGGATGTTTAAGATTCCCTTTTTCTTTCTATCTGCTGCTGAGAAAAAATCAACATCGTCGATTCTAATACAGCTCTTCAGTTTACTCGGGTTTTGCTCCAAACTACTTCCATAACTTTCCAAGTTGTTTAAGACCGATTTTACTTGTACGAGTCACTTTGGAGAGGTATCTACACCGCTTCCTCTCTCGGCCGTAAAATCGAAGGCTTTTCAAGCAGAAGCGCCGGATCTATTTCCATTTTTTTAACCAAACTCCGATCTGGCTGTTAAATATATTAATTCATGAAGAGCCCATATCCAGTTTTCTGCAAATACTCGTAGTTCAAGACAGTTTTGTGGTCAGTGACTAGCTCCATCCCAACATCAACCGTCCTGGTATGTCCGACTACCAGAGCGTGGCTTATATTTGAAATCAGATTTCCTAGAATTACAGATTCTAATCAAGTTCCTTTCCGCCCAAGGCTAAGTTCAGGCTACTGGGGGGTCACAGGTGGCGGATGGTGATCGGCCTGCAGATATGCAGGTTAGCTGTGAATAACCAATAAACAGTCCCCGACCAAGAGCGGCAGAAAAGGAGGGCGCGGTTGAAAAGGCCACAAGAACCCCTAAGAACTTTCTGTGACAAGACGAGTCGGCACCGTCTTCAACTATGTGCTAACCCATCTCTTAGCTCTCGGAGAAAAACGTGGCACCGTGGGAAACCATAGCTCCATTGGTACCTACCAGTGGACATTTGGACATTTTTCTTTCATTACTTACGACTGAGCCCAGTAAGGTCGTAATTATGGTATACTAGAAACAAAGTTTTTAGAATGACTGACATATGGGCTGACGTTTGCAGTGTTCTATTACCTGAGTAAGCAGAAGTGAAATTCTATTGAAATGGCTTTTAGGCTAATATCGTGAATGCCCCCATCCCGTTAAAACCCTGGCAGGCCTCAAAGTACGTTCAATGTTTCGTCGCCATTAAGTTGGTGGTGTAGGTCCAAATGTAACATTCCTGGTTAGCACCGATCCGGCGCTGGCACATAACCCCATAAGAGTCTGTGTCAACCTTTGCATGGTCTCACTGCATGCATAGATAACCATGGGATCGTTAGGTGAATACACACCCGAGCATTGACAGCGGCTTTAAGTGGGGACCCAAAAGAAATGAACCCAACTAAACAAAATCAACAAAACCAGGAGAATGAGATCAACGGAGAGAACCCATTCCGGAAGCGCTCGATGGTGGGAAGATCTCCGGCTGGATAGCCCATCGCCATCGCCCCAGAGGATGGAGTAATGATGGAGAAGCGGCGCCTCAAAGAAGTAAGTGGATTGTGCTGGATCCAAATAACCAGCCCTCTGTGTTTCACAAAATAAAAGCCCTAGTGGAAATGTTGGAGGATGGTAAAAGGCGATCAATTCACCAACCAATGCGGGATGCAATAGAAAGCATCAAAACGCTCTAGAGTTCTCGGTGAATGAGATGCGTGATAACAAGCCCAAGGAAGTTATCAGCAGAAGTTATCAACATCTCCCAAACATCTCCATGGCTGAAGGCCATTTCGGTGCCCAAACGAAGGCTAGAGTCCATAGCGTCGCCGCCCATAGTCGAAGCGAAGACGTCATCACGTGGCGAAGTGGTGCTCCAAAAACAAAGTAATGCCGGAAAGAGGAAGAAGGACCATCCCAAGAAGCCTGCCAAATCGACAATGAATGAGAAGGCCACAAATGGTCAAATAACCGCTAGTATGGCGAGCAAAGAACAGGCCAAGGGCGACAGCAGCGCCTGGTTGAAGGTTTCCAAAAAGAAGCCAAGCAAGCACGCGTGCGAAAAAGCGCGACCTGACGCAATCGTAGTAGCAAAGCGAACTGTCATACGGGGACCCCAAACTGCATAAGATGTATGAATCGGTTACAAAGATTAGGAGAACCCAGAGTGGAGACCTGTTGTTCCAGCTGCGCGAATCTGGTAACAGATCCGAGGAATTGAGGAGTAAAATCGGTGCGGAAAACCAAATGGCGAGTTAGTGAAGAATATACTCATAGTGATCACCAGGCTATCTTATTTAATGTCGACAAAGAGAAAGGCAGACTGTGCCCCACCTTAACAGAGCCAAAGTGGAAGGACACGCTGCTCGACAAAGATATGTTCAAGGAAATGCTAAACACCAGCGCCACAACGAACAATGGATCGGCTAAAGCCCTCTCTCATCAGCTAATCCAGACCATTACCACAGCGTGCGACGCATCAATACGCAGAAGATCAGTCAGTAAAAGAGGCGAGCCCTGCTACTGGTGGACCGGCGAGATTAAACGGCTCAGAGCGAAGTTTCTACAAGCAAGACGAAGATCTCAGAGATGTAGAGGAAGACAAGATTCCCAAGAACGGCTTCCTAACTTTAAACTGGCGAGACGGGAACGGAAGTGCCATTGAAGAGAGTAAGTCAAGAGTTTTAGGCAGCTGTGCGATGAGGCTAACCTAAACCCCTGGGCTTTAGCGTATAGAGTGGTGATGAAGAAGCTTAAAGGCAACAGGTCCCCACAACTAACCTGTCCTACAATGCTAAGGACTATAGTAGAGTATCTATTCCCGCATAGACCAAATACTATTGTCACCATGACAAGGGAGATATCCCGGCCACCACGAACTTTTTGCTGCATGAAAAAAAATTGGAGACCCCAAAGCAGCTGGACCGGATGGCATCCTGAATAAGGCATTCAAGTTGGCTATTAAGACGAGACCGGATATGTTCTTAGCGACGATGCAAAGGTATCTAGAGGAGGGGATATTTCTTACGCCATGGAAACTGCAACACTTAGAGCTGCTTCCAAAGGGCAATAAGCCACCCGGAGAACCATCATCGTATCGCCCAATATGTCTGCTTAATACTCTAGGTAAGATCCTACAGCGTATTATACATAACAGACTGCGGAGGAAAATAGAGTGCTGTCAGATCACCAGTACGGCTTCAAAAAATCTCATTCTACCATCGATGCAATAAATGCGGTAGTAGATACAGCAACTGAAGCAATACAAGGGAAACGATGGAAATGGGGGACAAAAAGATACTGCGCAGTGGAAACGCTCGACGTAAAAAACGCGTTCAGTTCGACGAGCTGGTCGTTTATTAGGATATCCTTGGCCAGGATGGATACATCATACGTCATAGTCACGAACTACTTCAGTAACAGGAGGTTAAAGTATCATACGGACGATGGTGCTAAGCGCTACAGTGTTTCCGCGGGAGTCCCCCAAGGGTCGGTCCTTGGACCTCTCCTATGGAACATTATGTACGACGGAGTTCTGGGTCAAGGTTATTGTCTTCGCTAACGACATAGCAGTGGTTACAGTAGACAAGCACATTCACGAGGTGGAGTCTGCCACAGACGAGGCAGTTGTAAAGATAAACGAATGGCTGGAGTTTACGGGTCTGGAACTAGTTGCACACAAGACTGAAGCTGTCCTAATAAGCAGCCGCAAGGCGGTGGAATATGCGAACTTCCGCGTCTGAGACCAGACAATTAGATCCAAAGAATCCTTAAGGTACCTTGGAGTCATGATCGACAATCGGCTGCGCTTCAAAACTTACGTCGAGTACGCTAGCAAGAAAGCATCGCTGATGCAGGCAGCACTCTCCCGAATGCTACCGAACATCGGCGGACCTGGATACGCCCGAAGGATCTTGCTGACCAGAGAGGTCTGCAGAGTGGTCGCTGCTCCTATATGGACAGGTGCACTGGCGACAAATGAGTGTAGGAGAGAATTATCATTAGCTCACAGGCTCTGTGCAATCAGAGTGATCACAGTGATCAGAGTGATCACCGCATCTTTAGAAGATTACCACATCCATTGGCGCAACCAAGAAAACAAAAAAAAACTGTCACTTTAGAAACGAGTCACAGCTGTCAATGCAATCAGTTGGCCTTGAGTTATTATATACACAACTATTCCCAAGAGTCAATATATACACAATCCGCCAGTGCGGATTCCAAAAGAACAAAAGTAGGGTGAAACTTCTGGCAAAATTCGCAAACTGTATAAACGAAAGCTGGAAAACTGTAGACTCTTATCATGAAAGCTCTTATAATGACCGGATATTAATGGGCAGATTCCAGAGTACTGTATGAAAGGTAACCATCATCCAATGCTACACACAGACGGAATGTTTGACTGTGGACAAAAAGGACAGCTTCTACGATCAATTATGTAGGTGTCGCTCAATACCAATACCAAGGTAGGAAGCGACAACACCGAGCGCAGAGACGGAATGTGCTAATGGATGCGCAGTGGCATTGGAGACCAAAATGACAATGGCAATTTTTGCAACGCTTACCACCTAGTCATGGGAAGCACTCTGTTTGAGCTGGGTCTCATCTGATAGGCAGAGAACATCACACCAGATAGACCACATCGCTACTAGCTGGCGATTTAGAAGCTGTCTTTTTGACGCCCGTAACAGGTGTGGAGACGACATCGGAATGGAGTGCAATCACCATGGTAGCTCAAATACGCCTTCGTACTGCACCGTGAGTAGCCACCCAGTTCACGGACCATCTCAGCTTGGGAGCGGATGTGTATGAACACTGGAGATCGGAACAACCTTTTCACATCTGGAGTGTAGAGGTTTATCGTTAAAGGGTAGAAGAGTATGGATGGATACCATGGTTATCAACTGACACCTGGAGACCGATCGAGGTGCGTATTTCAAAGCTCAGATTTCATCAGTCCAAGTAGCAGAGAAATCTGTCGTAAAGCATAGTGTAAGACGCGATAAGCGCAACCACATCAATGAGCTAACTGCACAACCCGAAGAGGCAGCAAAGCAATGCGACAGTAGGACCGTTTATACTGCTACCAAGGAGCTTACAGTTTGACGTAGCAGGTTCCCTACTTATAGCGGATGAGGACCAGCTCAGGACCAGAACCAAAATGAAGCATCTGAAGTTACAAAATCCCGAATTCTCACTGGTCCTCCTAGCAGGGCTCCCGTCCAATTATCAAAGATAAACCGTGGTATAGCACTTCTGAGCTTATCATAATAGTTTTCAAATTTTAATGCCACTGAAGTTTACTATGATTTTACTAGTAACAGGCGGCCAATCTTAAAATACTTACTTAAAAATCGATATCATGGGTATCAGGGCCTGACTTGAAGAGTTAGGGTTCCTAGTATGAGCTTCATGGTGGCTGTAGTTCAAACCTTAAGTCGCAAGAAGGGTCTTCCACTTGTGGTTGACTCGGCGTAGAGTTTTAATAAGTAAGTACTGGGTGTTGTGACCCCAAGATCAGCAAGAGGTTTTCAGTCGGCCTCGACCCAAACCAAGTGTTGGGAATTGCTATCAGAGGAATGACGATGAGTCAGGTATATCCTGGTCCCCATTGATGTATGTGAACTTAAGTAATTCTATGACAAGTGTTGACGTAAAATACATGAGACAAATTTAGCGAAATGAGGATTGTTACAAACCGTACATTGGAGTGCTTAAAAAGTCGAAACTTCTTGCCTAGGCTCTGGCTCTTGCAAAAAAATTGACACCCAAACAGGCGCTGCTACTGTTCCCAGTTTTTCATCCTCCCTCTGCCCAGGCAATCTCACAGCACCCTCTGAGTAGTAGGGATATTTGTTTTATAGCAGTCTTATACCTCCGCAACCTATCCAGTTTAAATACAGATCTAAACGGCGTTGTCCTTATTTAGTCTTCCAATATTATCAGCAATGTTTATTCGAGGTTCTTGTTACAGCAGTGGAAGTTTTGCATCGTCAGTGCAGAAGTGCAGACCCTTAATGGGATCTCTGGTGCAAAAGGGACCAGGTATTCCGGTAGTCTCTTCGTGGATATTAGAGCTACCCATTAAAAATAAGGACCCAGACTAATCCTGATAATTCTTATTGATCTTGGTTCGAAACAATTGTTGCAACCGCTGATTGAAATCAAGAAAGACTTCTATTCTTCATCCTTGAGCTGAATATACAAGTCGTTTCGCTAAATCTTGTTGAATTGAAATCCAAGTTTGACTACTTTCTTTAGCAAAGGCATATGCTCTCGTTATTGTTTCCAAGTTTCCAAGACTTGATTAAATTCTAGAAAGCAGATAACCGGAGGTAGTAGCTGTCGTTGTGGGATTTCTGTCGTGGTAATACAATACGTCCGTTTGTACGAGTAGAACTTTGCGTCAACCGCGCCTGAATGAAGTTTCAATGAGGACTGCTATCATGGTCGGTATGCTTCTATGTATGAGGGTGTTTCAGACGTAGGTAGAAAATACTCGATTAATGCTTGCAAATCATAGAGTCCATTATTCGAAACCTGTCTTCTAGTCTTAAAGGGCTTCACAATGCCTTCCAAAACAGTTGTTTGAACAAGTTTCATCGAGGTTTTGACTCTTCCCAGTTCCCAACATATCATTCGATCTTTCGACTGAATTCGATGCATTTTTTGATGGCCGAACTTACACTAGATGGTTAAGCGGGCTAATCTGTTCTGTTTCTTCAGAGGTGAAGATTTTCTTGTCAGCGATTAGAATTCATCGGTGAGCGTTGTTCCTGTACCAGCTCCGCAGAGCCTCTAAATTTTCTCCAGATACGATGGCGAGTAGGGTTCCAGAATGGCTTCTAGAGGGTTACCAGATAGCAATGATAGTTTTTCCAATTGTTATGTTTCAGCAGCTGTCAAAGTTACCAATGACATACAGCTGTCAAAATATTCAGTAAGATTTACGCAACGTGAATTTCGTCGTGAGGTCGGTCGTCATCATGGCTTCAGAGTGCAGGCAATTCGTCACACCGTGGAAAAGTTTGTGCGTGAGTACACTCTTTTGGATCTTAAGCCACCAACCAGAAAAAGATTGGTGCGAAATGAAGAAAACATAGCCGCCGTAGCGGCCAGAATCGAAGAAGACCGAGAAATGTCGATTCGGGATTCAGAGAGTCAACCTGGCTTATTTTGCGCTTGGATTTGGGCCTACATTCATATAAGATTGTGCTGACGCAAGAATTGAAGCCGAACAACCATAGACAACGCCGTGAGTTCGCTAATTGGGCGCTGGAAATGTTTCCCAGAGATCCGAATTTTGGCCAAAAAATAATGGCCTCAGACGAGGCCTATTTTGGGCTCAATGAACAAAATCCACAAGTGTTAAGTCAAGCATCAATTCATCCACAAAGATTGACACTGCGACTTCATTGGACTTTATTTCTTTCGAAATGAGGAAGGAGACACCGTTACTGCCAATGGTCTCCTGTAAAGAGCGATGTTAACCGACCTTCTGTCGGTTCGGTCTCGACAACATCGATATATCTGAGCTGTGGTTCAAATAAGACGGCGCTAAATGGTATACAAACGACGCAACGCTCGAAGTTTTGAAGGAGAAATTTGACGACAGGGTCATCTAACGGTGAGCGATTATGACTCGATTATTTCCTCTGGGGCTACGTTAAGTTCTTAATCTACGCTAACAAGCCAACCACTTTGTCGAGCTCGTGGCCAACATTCGACACCCTATTGCCGGAATAACGCCGCACTTATTGGACCAAGTCATCAAAAACTGGACGATAAAATTCTTTGATTTTGCTGTGGTTCTCATCACGTTCGAGATTGCACGGCTTTTATTGCACATGGATCCCTTTCAGTTTACGGACGGCCGGATCCTTGGAGGTCTCAAATTCCTCCTATGAATAATATTACAATACGATACACAAAATTACGAGTGATTCCAAACGCCCGCAAGATCTTAAAGATTTCGTCTTGATGTCGCGGCATTAATTATTCACCAAATAGGTCTGTTCGCGTAAAATAGTCCAAAATCCGTTCGCGTACACATATTTTTCGTAGTTTTTCATTAAAGAGAGCGAAATGAGAGAGTAATTCGTTTCCCCTCTGTAGTCGATTTTAGTTCAATTTATGAAAACTGTCAAACTGCTTTTTTTTTATTGCAAACTGTCATCGGGTTTGTTTTTATTTCGAATTGGAACATTTCTTTCACTTTGTTTTGTCAAAAATAAGTGAGATTTGAATAGAAAGTGTTCAAATAGCAGAGAAATGATGGGAGGAAACTATCTTCGCTTATTTTTGAACAAATTCTGCTCTCCGAGAGAGAATTTTATCCTCACTCCTCCGGTCTTAACAGTTTTTACAAATTTAGTCCAAAAAGTACCCGAACGGACCTAATGCCGCATCAATGTCATACGTCAAATAGCAGTCAACGTGAAATGGATGCGTTCAATGGTGCATCCACAATGAATGCGTTCATACAAATGTATGTTGTAAAGAAGTTGCTCTAAGACTCTAATAAACCTTTCTCCGTTGATATTTCTATAACACTTTGGTTGATCAATAGAGAGAAACCGATTGCTTATGAATTGGTCCTCGTTAAATGTTACAAAAAATTATTGTCTCCGATTCCCTATGCGCATTTCAAAATTGAAATACTGGCATTCGAAGTCAAATCATACAACTCCGAGTGTGTTGGAACCCTTCACCATCCGCATTTATGCATGCATCTTAAGTTGCAAAAGATATATTACATCTCATCGATAGTAACGAAATAAGCAACCCTTCTACTCTTTAACAAGGGTGAGAACGTTTTGCCAACTAACGAGAGACACGTCCCCTCAATCGTATCCGCATTGCAAGAGATTTGCATTTGCTGCCAATTGCGAATGCAATAAATGATCTAATCTCTATTCGTCAAGCGCTAGGATTTTCCATCATGACACCTTTTATTGCCCATACCTAATCTCGTTATGCGATCCCCGAAAAGATGTCCTCGTGCAGGATCGCTATTAGCATCATTTACCAATTTTCTCACAGTCTACACGTTTGTGGACTGCGATTTTTGTTACTTGTCCCGAAATTTAAAATCCAATCGAATCGCTTTAATAGACTTACAATCCTCGTCTCAGTCATTTTGGGTTTGCTCCGTCCGGATGCATGTCCTCTTTGCATAATGGATGAATGTGACACAAAGTCCTTTTTGTCGAACACCGATTTTATTGCACTTAAATTGGATTTTCTGCAGTGTATCGAATTATTAGTTTTTCTTTTGGAAATTGGAATCTCGCCAATTCGAACATTTACTATGTACGAGTATTCGTATGCTGTACGAGTAGTATCCTTGTTTTTACGACTAACGGAAAAGTGATTCCGTTTTTTTTACTACTCGAGCAAGTAAACTTTTTACGATCTCAAGAGGAATCCATCATTTGACGTGAGGATTAGTTCTTCAATAAGAATATCGTGTTACGAGGACGAATACTTGGTAGTGGTGTAGGGAAATACGAGCACCAGATGTTAGCTCTCGACGCCAATCATTTTTCCAACGCGCATTTATGTACTCGTATGTGATCATCCGATTTTGAGGGAAATTTGAACTCGGAATCAAACCCTCGAGGAAAACCCTTTAAGTCCAGGTTTTAATCCTTTCGACTAAGATTCCAAAGATAACCATTTCAGTATGATGAATGCAAGTCGTCGTCGTAATTTGATTTGACATTTAGTGCTGCTCCTGTTGATGATTGCTGTTGCTATTGCTGTTGCTGTTGCTATTGCTGATGCATCCTTTTTTTTTTCCTTTTTCGGTTGACTGTGCATTTGGTTATTCATTGTATGTAATTTGACCTCATTCCGAGGCTCTTAATTGCGGCAGGAATGAGAGAATACGGAGTACAGTGGTGGGCCAAGGATTCTGTTGTAAATCCTTTCTTTGTCCTTTCCAGTGTGGTTACATTGTTTTGATGAACAAAACATCATTATGTGTGGAAGTTTTATGGTACAGTGGATTGCATTGTTGATGAGGACTTTATGAAACTCTGCAATTTGTCAGAATGAGGAGGTACGAGTTGAACACATGTACGAGTATGTACTCTTGTTTCCTTTGGTTCTGTATATCGCTGTTACGTTGTTGTTTTGTGATTTCGTCCCATAGAATCTACGACAAAATGTAAGGTTCAGAGGAGTTAATTTAGAAAAGTTAAGAGCATCTCCTACTGTAATTTCTAATGTAAGCATTTTTGTGAAACGTGAAATTAGGACTAATGTCCATCAAGAAACCATAATTTGTCGGTTAGGACCTGAAGAAGTAATTCAAAAAGTGTTTCTTTCAAATCGCATTTTCTCGGGGTATAAAGTCAACATTTTAAAACGACACTGCGACATTTGGCGCTACGTCAGCGTCAGTGACAAAATTCCATGTTTAGTCCGTTTTAGGTACTTTGGACTGGAGTTTTGCTTTATTATACTGAACATCACCTTTCGAACTCATGCACTACGTAGGCCCACCTCGATTTAGATCACTATACTCTATCTTTTGAAATATACATCGATAAACAGAAACGGGCCTAGAACTGAACCTTGTGGGAGGTTAGGTATGTAAGTTTGTTCGGCCAGACTAGTTGATAAATAAATCGTCAAAAAGCCCTTATGGCTGGAGAATTTCGCAGCTGCTTGTAATGTAATGAAAAGGAGCACAAGGTTCCTCTTCATTGGGAGTACGGTCTTCAGAGATGCAAAAGTCCCTTATCATATTCGGGTGGATGCTCAATTGTTCAAAGAATAGACGCTGTACTCGTAATTGGAACAGAAAAAAGTGTGTTCTAGCTCCCGCCTCTAAAGAAGTTTCCTATTGCCAACTGATTACGAACACAGAACTCAATCAGCCGCCTATCATGAATGACCACATTCAGTGTTGCCTTCCTCCAGGCTTAGCGATAATTTCTCGGCCTACACCAATGTTCTGCCTATTCTCGAGTATATAAATCTGTATCCGTTCTGCAGACTTTCTTTGTTATCTCATTTAGTCCAAGCAGGTCCAAGTGATAATCTTCCATTCCCTGCACTAGCTCTATTTTTTTTTTTCTAAAATCGTTTTATCCAGGTTCCGTCTTGTTGATCGGTCTATTCTGAGGTTCTTTCTTGCAGACCGACCCTTACATTAACAAATATGCGAGAGCAAAATGTAGGTGGAGTCGCTGCAATTTCTCTGTAGGATCTAACTCGTCTAACGATTGTTATTGTAGACCTTTGACTTGAGATATCCGCACAAAAAAAGGTCGCATGACATGGGGTCTGGCTATCAAAGAGGCAGGAAAATGTTTTTGTACTCGGAAAAGTTGCCCGCAACTTCTCCAACGAGACTCTATTGGTATGGGGAGTGGCACCGTCTTTCTAAAAATATCCTCCGTTGATGTACCCAAACCAATCCCTATTATCCCTAGGCTAGAAACGGAACTGCTTTTAAGGTCCTTTTAAGGGAATCTTTAAGTTTTTCGAAGAAAGATGGGCAATCGTTTCAGTGATAAAGTTCCTATAGCACATCACCCACCACGTCAACGCCGAGTACCTGCAGCATGATGCGAGGTTAAGCCGGATATTCACAGAGGTAGTGTGAAAGTGACAGTGACGTGGTCAATTTCAGAGTAAGCATCGCAGGATGTTGTATCCCTTATTCCCAGCACATTTAAGTTCTTAGCCCCGTCACGACACCAAGATCGGGTACTATCTCCCTGATCCTTAGACAAATATGTGCGAGGACAATTTTCATAACTTTTTCGATATTTACGGCAGTCATATTGGTGGCTGGACGACCGGAACGAGGCAAATTGTTAACCACAGTACGGCCCGCTTTAAACTATTTGTACCACTCGTACACCTGTGTTGTCGACATTGTTGAGTCCCCGTAAGCTACCCTTAATATTTTAAACGCTTCCGTACATGATATTTGGTTAGGAACACAAAGTTAAAGGCAAACTCTTTGCTCCACTAAATTTGACATTGTGAAATGCGCAGAACACAACACACACTGACTTGTTTACAAAGCCATCACGCAAAAACTCCCGACAAATGGCGCTCAAACAGATATTTGAGCACCAAATGACAGATGTACCAACCTAAAAAAGAAGAAATGAAAAAAACTGCTCAAAGTAATGACGTAGCTGGCCCACCGGGCATACAGCGACAACCGACAGTTCAAACGTCCACGGATCATGTACAGCCATTCTTGGAAGGCAATAAAGAAAACCGTGATGTGTCCCAACATTGCACAGGGCAGCATAGTGTACTGCTGAATATAATCTACGATATGCACGCAGAGGAGCTGTTTCCATTTATTTACTATGGTGTGGCGCGTTACTTCAAGCCAAACGTACCCATCACACCATACAAAATAGCTAACAGCGAGGTGCGCCGTAGAGACCGTCGCGGTGTGACACCCGATCACATCATGGCGATGAAGATACTACGACTACGAATCACATAAGGCATATACTCCTCGTTTAAAAATATTAGTAATACAGAAACCGTCACACGAAACACCGACTGTGTATTTCTTACGATGAGCGCCAACGAAATACGCTGGCCGAAGTTGCTCGAGATACTGGATCGACTAAATCCAAAAGAAATCCTGCCGTAGCAGCAGTAGCAAACATCTTCGCAGGCATGAGTCGATCGACAAGATGCGAGTTAGTGAAGAAACATCCTGTGACGTGTTATATTTACTTGCTCGTTGGCGTTGTGATGCAGCTACTACGAACGACTGTCACGTCACGAAACCCCTTCGGCTGCTACCGTGTGCTCGATCATTTTTTCCGCATAGAATTTCAACATCGTTCACATTCGCATTCTACTTCGGCTAGAGAACGATCCACATGAGCCAATAAGTGAAAAGATGCCGCTTACTGTACAACTCGTTACCGATCTGCTTTGCATAGCAAAGGAAAACATGTTGGAGCCAAACAACTACACTGTACAGACGCATCGGCATATATTTAGCTGTACCAAACGTGGCGAAACATCGTGCCGTTTTAACATCCATATTGACCCGTAGATACGACGCGTGTGCTGCTTCCCATGGCATCGAGTGACGGGAGTCCTTCGGCTCTGCAGACTCACGAAAAGAAGTTGCGCCAGAAGCTTGAGACACAAGTGTACGGCTCTCCTGGTCAGTTCTTAATCGACAACAAATTTAATATGCGCGCATATCTGGATATCATCATCGAGACATGACACAAATTATGACAAACACCTTTAATCCTTTTATCTCTGATGTGGTCGTATCAAACATAGACATTCAGTTTATACTCGAAGAATACAGTTTAGCAGCGTACGTTGTCGAATATGTAAGCAATTCGGATAGGGACATCAGCGATCTACACAGACAACTGCTTCGGCTTACGGAGGATTGACCCGAATTAAGTGAACAGGAGCTATTGAAGAGCGTTTGCCTCAAGCTGCTCAACTCAGTTGAGATGTCGTCTCAGGAGTCTGCCTGGTATCTGCTTAACCAACATATGAGTGAAAGTAGCCGCGAAGTTGTGTATATACTACAGAACCACCGTGTGGCCACATGAGCGCGACAAGTCTCGCAAACGACGCGCTCAGCTCGATCGAGAGGGCATCGATCATAGCTCTACAGACGTGTGTTTTGTGGACAGCACCGATGATATCGATGTACTGGAGCCGCTGCATGGACTGTCTGGAGTCTGGCGGAGAACAGGAGTACACAGCGAACGATGCACATGTAACTCAAGATAGGCAACCACTACAGATCTACTTCACTGAGCCCGCTGACAGCGGCAAAACGTATGTGTTACGTTTGGTCATGGAAACATACAATCGCTTTACTCAACACCATAACTCTGTGCGCAACGCGTACGTTGTATGTGCCAGCACTGGAAAGGAGGCTGTAAACCTTGGTGGTATCATCGTCCATTTAGCCTTCAAAATCGCAGCAATGAGCAACAATCAGCCCGACAAATCCATGGCTCATGAAGTCGAACAAGTGTATCAAGGGATGTTTTACGGTACGAGTATACGTAAAGGGTTTTCCAGTAGGGACTTGACAACTCTGAATTTAATTTGAGAACGCACTCTTTCACTAATCAACAAACTGTCACTGTCAATTTATTCAGCAAACTCAATATTTCCATCATGGTAAAGTACACGAACGAGCAACGTCTGCAAATTATAAAAATTTTCTACCGAAATTCGGAGTCGGTGACTGCAACTTTAAGAGCGTAAACTCCAATTTTCGGTCGTAATTCTCGCCCTAGTAGACAGGCAATAACAAGTTTAGTGCAAAAATTTGAGTCTATATATTCGTTGTGTGATGTTGCCGTGTCAGTGAGACAACGGGTTGGTCAAAGTGTCGAAAATATCGCTGGCGTCCGTAGCAAACGATCCAAATCAGTCCATTCCACGGCATTCTCAAGAATTGGGCATCGCTCAGACCTCATTGTGGCGTATTTTGCGTAAGGATCTTGGTTTACACGCATACAAGGTCAAACTGACTCAAGAATTGAAGCCGATGGACCATTTGAAGCGACGTACGTTCTCCGATTGGGTTCCGGAGAAGATGCGCCAAGATGATGAATTTCATCGCAAAATCATCTTCAGTGACGAAGCTCATTTTTGGCTCAATGGGTTCGTCAATAAGCAATATATCCGTTATTGGTCGGGTGAAAATGCACATGTGCTTCATGAGTCACCACTTCATCCACAAAAAATAACTGTTTGGGTTTGAGTACCCTTAAGGTGATTGTACACAGCGCGGGCAAAGGAAATTTAGGGAGGAAGAAAAGAGAGGTACCGATGTACATTGTTTTTAAATGTTTGCAAGTTATAACGACCAGGAAATACAGAGTTCGGCAGGGCATTCCATAAGCGAGTTGTACGGCTTAGGAACGAATCACGATATTTTAGAGTACGCCCGAAAATGGGCTTGAGGGTATACTGATGAGCATTCAAAGCGAGACGGGTGTTACGGTTGAAAGTTTGAATGGGGGGAATGCTACTGGCGATTTCGGTGGAGCACTGGTGGTGGAAATAGCGTTTAAACTAAGTGAGACAGGAGACATTTCGTCGGTGTTCGAGGGTGTCCATTGATTGACTGATATTAGTATCGTCAATAAGTTTTATCGCACGGTTTTGAATCCTATCTAGCAGGTGCAGAGATGTTTTAGGAGCACCTGATCAGATGTGGGAGTTGTACTCCAATTTTGGGCGGATGAATGCCTTATATATTGAGGCCAGATCAGAGGGGGTAAAATATTTCTTACATCGCTTGAGGAAACCTAGACATTTCGCATCATTTTTGGCGACATCAAATATGTGGTCATACCAACGTAAGTTGTCATTGACACACATACCGAGAATGGAAAGTTTTTCGGTTTCGACGATGCAAGTGCCATTCACGGATAATGGCTGGGTGTTTAAATTTCGTTGTAACGACAGTAGACAGCATTGTGTTTTGGAATAATTAAATTCCACTCTATTGATAGTTCCCCAATTGGTTATGCTGTTGATATCGGAATTTAATGAGCTTAGCATACGCTGCCGTTCTCGTACTACACCGAAGAGCAGGGCCGTGAGTCCGGGAACGAATATGAAAAGCAGATAGTACTGTCATCAGCAAAGGAATATATTGGATTAGAAGTAGCAGACAAGAGATCATTAATGAAAATTAAAAAGAGTGTCGGAGACAGAACAGAGCCCTGGGGCACACCAGCATTTATTTTGTGAATATCAGACTTGAAACTGTCCAAAACAACTTGAATTGAACGTTCCGAAAGGTAATTTCTAATCCATTGAAGAAGAGAGTCGTCGATCCCAAATGCACGCATTTTCGACAAAAGAGCCTGATGCCAAACTCTGTCAAATGCCTTAGAAATATCAAGTCCAACTATCTTGCTTCCGCCAGATTGATGTACGCTTTGGTTTTACTTTTCAGTGAGACATCCCATCAAATCATTAGTGGACATGTTGCTACGAAAACGGTACTGGTGGTCATTGAGAAGTTTTCGTGTTTCAAGGTATTTCATGAGCTGACGGTTTATCAGAGTTTCCATGACCTTGGAAAGAAGGGACGTAAGTGCAATAGGTCTATAGGAGGAGAGAGAAGATGATTCGCCTTTTTTAGGGACGGGCTTGACAAATGCTGTTTTCCATCTGCTCGGGAAGAGTCCTAAAGAGTAGGATTGATGAAAAAGCTTACGCAGTGGTTTTGCCAGTGAGGAAGAACACCTCTTCAGAAGAAGGGGAGATATACCATCTGGACCAGCGGATTTATGTATGTTGAGATTGTTAAGTACTCTTGCTACTACACGAGTGCGAAAGTAGATTCGTCCCATTGAAGATTCGACGCACTCAAGTGTAGGCGGAGACAAAGCACAATCTGGGAGTTTTGAGCTGGCCGCAAAGTGTGCAGCAAGCAGATTGGCCATATCCAAAGAGCTGACAGCTGGAATGTCATTGTAAATGAGGGTTGGGATGGAGGATGAGGCGGAATTTCTAATGTTTTTGACGAACGACCAACAATTTTTACTGCCTTTGGGACATTGCAGTATTTTTTGCCTCAGTTTTTGGTCGTATTGGAATTTCACACGCTTAAGAAAGACATTGCCCTCATTCACGGCTCGTTTGAACTTTTTTCAGGTTTTCCTGAAAAAATTAAAATTCCCAAAGAAGCTGTTAAGACCGCTCCAGTTGGCTTTCTCGAATTGCCATACGGTTCTTTTAGGAATTTTTTCTCTAACTGTGTGGTCGGTGTACGAGAAATTAGCTGATATGACACAATGGTCCGACGAGCCTAGAGGGGAGAGCACATCAACGGTGTACTTATCAGGGTGAGAAGTTAAAAACAAGTCCAGGGTGTTGGCGGTATGACTATCAACGTCTGGTATTCGCGTGGACTCATTTACAAGCTGCGTTAGGTTGTTTCCACAGCGAAGATCTCAACACACCGTCCTTCGGGTGTTGTCTGTCCAGAATGTCGAAGCCACCCAGAATAATTGTGTATATTGAAATCGCCCGTAATAACGATTTCAGTATGAGGATACAGGGATACAATTCTTTGAATGGAGTCAGACAGCGCATCAAACTCGTTAAAAGTTGAATTGCTGTCCAGTTTGGGGCTTCTATAAATAAAGCAGTAGTGTATAATTTGCTTACGGAGATGGAATTTTAACCACATGAAGTTGAATTCCGGATTGGAACATGGATCACATTGTGGTGGAGTTTGGTAAGCTACATCACTACGCACATAAATGGCGAGACCGCGGTGAGAGAAGAATAATGGCACTTGTTCGTAGCCAGGTAGCTTCAGATCAGAATGATCTGAGAGGTGTGGGCGGGGATCTACCTGTGTTTCACTAAGTGCCAAAACAGCTGGTCTGTACTTACAGACGTGGACGTACGCAGGAAAGTGATTACTTTTTAGCCCGCGTATATTGGCTACGTCTACCCTGAATTCCCTAGTCATAATCACAGACAAACACAGAAAACACAAACACCGACGATACTAAGGCCTTGATTCAGTTATCCGGCAAGCAGACATAGTGTTTTCCGGAATACTCACAAAAATCGGCGATGGGGCACGTCTATCTGCTGAAGAAAGGGCCGTCATTGAGAGTCAATTCCAAACGGCTGAGTGGTTCGATGCCAACTTAACGGGTGTCGTAGGGCTGTTCCACAGAAATTCATCTCAATTCACGCATTCAACAGTCAGGCTATACGAAATACTTGTTACAATTTTATCTCAACGTTTTCATGAAAAATCTACGGCGTTGAAAAAACGGTTTTCTGAAAAAAAGTATCTGCCATCTATACCCGTACATCTGCTCGAATCAGATGTGTTTTTTTGTAAATCCAACTGTCAAAATGTAGGGATTTAATTGTTAAAAAATCACATCAAACATGTGTTGTCATTTCTCCATGGGATCCTCCTTTTTCGTATGCAAAACGAGTTTACACATTAGTAGCGCCTTCTGAGAAGCCCATAAATTGAATATTATTAAGTGAAATTGCACAAAAGGATGGCTCATCCTTATTCTATGCACTTTTACACTTTTCCATCAACTGATGATCAATCTCTATATCCTGACATATTCAGAATGTACAACAATTCGTATAGCGTGTCCCTTTCGGAGTGTTTTCCATTCGGAAACTATGTATAGGTATCAATCAAAATCAGTTACGCTTGCCAGGAATTATGTCACAAAATTCAGATTACAACATTGGAGCGCCACTCTGGAAGTCCTGTTCTCTGTTAAGGCGTAGGTACGTGTACGTGTACGATCTAGTAGCATAATTCCATCAATCATTCCGTTGGGAGAAAGTTATGTCTCATCGGTCATATTACAGAAGGCACAATCGCGTCTCATACTTACGAGTACAATGGTGGAAGTGATTTAATTATGTCAGGTATCCTGACGGAATAGGATCTTCTTCTATAGATTCGTTCTGGATTACGTTGAGAATCTGATCTCAGTATGAGTATGAGTATGAGTATTCCTTTTTTTTATGGGTAATTAGAACTTGATATCACTTGGGAATTATTACCCGTTCACGTTCCCGTTCCCCGAACTGTTTTGGGTAAACGCAACGCGGATTTTTGTAACGAACTTTTGAAGAAAACAAAAAATCCCTTCCAACAATTTTATGATGAGCCCAGGACCCAATTACGAAATAATTACGAAAACTAAAAACTGGACAAAGGACAAGAAGGATCGTCTTGAGAAGAACAAAGATAGTCATCTCCCGGTTTTATGAAAGAAATATTTTCAAGCCAAGACCATCGTTAAATAGTCATAGACGTTGTCTTCAAAAAACAAAAAACCTTTTTTTTTTCTTCGTATTTCTATGGTCAGTGCACATCGTGTGAATTGCACAAGTGCATCGGCGTTTAGGGGGTTCCTAAAAGAGATGATGGTGGACAATTCCGACTTTGGTGGCGATTTGATTTGTTTTTCGTGCCACAGGTGAGTGCACAGTAACTGAAAATAAGGGCGATTATTTCTGCTGGCGACTATTAGAGATGGACAAACGTTTTATCATCGTTTTAACTGTGAGAAAGTTGAATTATTATTGGAGTCATGGTTGGGTTCACTTTCGAGTGCTAAAAATGGGAATTAGGTTACTCATGGGGAGAGGGTAGAATTCACCAGAATTCACTGCAATGCTCGATCAGAAATCTACAGAAATAGTGATCAATTCTGGAATAACTGAGTGCCGGATTGTGAAAGCGCTATTCGATAGAAGAAGTTATTACAATAACTTGGCTCCTGTCGGGATTACTGTAGTATCTTCATCGAGAAAGTATGTCACAATTGTGATCGGCATCCGAATGCCTAACCAATACACACTATTGGCATCATGCAATCGGCCTCCAATAATCTTTTGACTGGTTGGCGTTGCTGTCATAATGTCTTAATGTCGATTGTGGACTTTCCTGGCCTGGCCAGTGATCAAACCAGCGCATAAAGCACACCAAACAGTGAATTTTTGTGCATAAATAGCTGTTTTTCAGACTATTCACCGAACGAAAGGCCCACACGATATGGTGCGTTGATCAGCAAGGTCTAATTTTATCCCTTTTCGTATAGAGGTGCACGTAATGCTGCACACAGAAAAACTTAAAAACTTAAAAACTTAAAACTTAACTATAAACTGTTCCGGGGTCGACATTATTTGCGTTTCTGAAACTTGGTTCACTTCAGTTTCTGATAGTGAGGATATAAATGATGAACTGTATCGCTTAAAGGGTTATCAAATTTATCGAGGTGATAGAATTGATCGTATTGGTGGAGGAGTCGCTATATATGTTAGAGTTGGTATTTTCCGCAACGTTAAAATAAAGTGTCGGTCCCAGCGTAACTATGAGATGGATTATTTGTTTCTGGATCTGATTGGCAACGTTGATACAGTTCTTCTTGGAGTCGTCTATAGACCAAACAAATCAATTAACCTCTGTCATCTTTCTTCCCTGCTGGAAGAAATCTCAGTCAACTCATCGAACGTAATACTGTGCGGAGACATCAATAGTGATCTCTTGGCGGAGCGTAAACTTATCGATAATCTGAGTTCACTTAACCTTTCTCCTGTTAACTCTACTACACCAACTCACTTTAGTGACTCTTCTAGTACACTACTTGATGTGTTCTTCGTTAGCGAAACCAGTAAAATTCTTTTTTATGATCAATTGTCAGCTCCTGGGTTTTCAAAACACGACCTTATCTACCTAACATTCGATTTTAGTTACCACGTTTCAGCCAATACATTTAATTTTAGAGATTTCAGACATGTTGACTACTTGGTGTTGGAAAACGACGTGCGCAGCATAAACTGGGAGCAACTATAATTCATGTCTTCACCTGATCAACAAGTCGAATTCCTACAAACCAAATTCTATCAACTTTTCAACAATCACGTACCCTTAAAGACTAAAACATCAAGACATGTACTAAATTCGTGGTTTACAACAGACATTCACATAGTTATGAAAAAACGGGACGAGGCGTATGATCGATGGAAGCGCTTTAGAATAGACGAGCATCTCAGAGAATATCGAACTCTCAGTAATAACGTTATTCGCAAAATTCGCGCAGCCAAAACACAGCTTTATTCTAAACGCCTGAGCGCATCATTGTCTGGTAAACAGTTGTGGAAGAACCTCAAGGAGATTGGCGTGGTTAAGCAAAAGAGTAGCCTTCCTGACAATGTCGATGCAAACGCACTCAACAAAAGCTTTGTATCTTATTCCCCTCTGATTGCTTATCCTCCTCCATATGGTCCCAACCTTAACATCAGCACCAGTCCAACGCCTTTCGAAACCTTCGAGTTTTCTGCTATAGACCAGGCAGATGTGGTGGAGAGTCTACTTTCTATTAAATCTAACTCAGCTGGAGTAGATGAGATGCACCCCAAGTTTATTAAGGTTACTCTTCCCATAATAGTACCGTACGTTACCCATATCTTTAATCATATATTAACTACGGGTGTGTTTCCCTCAATCTGGAAGAAATCCAAAATCTTACCCATTACTAAGAACCCTACTGGTAACGACTTTCGGCCAATTGCGATACTTCCATTCCTATCTAAAGTCTTCGAAAAAATTATGCATAAACAAATAACTATGTATCTCAACGTGAAGAATCTATTGACACCTAAACAATCCGGCTTCCGCGCTAAACACAGCTGCACCACAGCTCTTTTAACGGTAGTAGACGACATAAGACGACATAAGACGTAACTTAGATAATGATCAGCTAACATTTCTAGTCCTCCTTTATTTCTCAAAGGTGTTCGATACCGTCAACCACGCTATTCTATGCGATAAACTCTCAAGCAAATTCCAGTTTTCCCTTTCAGCGGTGAGACTTTTGCAGAATGGTGGATTGTCCAACTTTCTTCCCAATTCCTGCGGAGTGCCACAGGGATCTATATTGGGACCCCTCCTGTTCTCATTATATGTTAACGAGCTACCTTCCATTGTCACAAGTTCCTCCATTGAAATGTATGCCGACGACACCCAATTACACAACAGCTGTACACTTGACTCGATCGACCTTTGCGTTCGCCAGCTAAACTCTGACTTGGTAAACATTTTTAACTGGTCGCAACAGAATCTGCTAATGATGAATCCCAGAAAGTCAAAGTGCATTGTTATATCGAGGAAAGCCTTAAACACCTCCCGATTCCCACCGCTCCACCTCAATGACGATCCCATTCAATATGTGGATACCGCTAAAAATCTAGGTATGACTTTCAACAAAACCTTAACATGGAGCGATCACATCAATAAATCAGCGGGCAAAGTTCATGGTATCCTTCGCTCCCTGTGGGCAACTCAAACCTTCACTCCATTAAAAATAAGAATTCTTCTCACTAAAACACTCATCACTCCTATACTCACTTATGGTTGCGAAGTCTTTGGAAAGTGCGACTCTATCAACAGGCGGAAACTTAATGTCGCATATAACAACGCCGTTCGATACACTTTTGGCTTACGAAGGTATGATCGCATTTCAGAATTCTCCTACCGGATCTGTAACCTCAGGTTTGATAGCCTTTTGCAATACCGTACAATAACTATGCTGCATAACATCATACATACGCATCAACCCCGAAACCTTTTTAATAGAATAACGCCGTGTGCAACTGTAAGAACAGGGCAACTATTACCCCCGCGATTTTCTTGTTTAGCGTCAGAACGCCAATTCTTGGTAAACGCTACTCGACTTTGGAATTCCCTCCCTCGCCTAATTAAAGATATAAAAAAGAAAAAAAAAGATTTCAAAAAGAACTCAAATCTTATCTTTCGACTTTGTAGTTTATTTCACCTTTTGAAATTGAAATTGTATATCAAATATTTTGATGGCATGTCTGAAGGTAAACTTATTAACTTAAATTTGTGGAAAATTTACGGAAGACGAAGTTATGAAAGGCTAGAATCTTGTTCAATAAAATGAAAGTGAAAGTGGGTCTAATACTTAATTGGTGAAGGTAGAGCTTCACTGCATAAGGACAAAGGCGACATAAACTGTCACAACAACCTATCGTTGAAACGAATGTCACATACATACAGTGCTGTTCACAGAAATAGCACATTAAGTTCAAAGTTACTGTCATATTTTTTATGTTGAGTGATCCTTAAAGACAACAACGAAACAAGGGAATATGGTATTCCTTTTAAAAGTTTGGTGACAATACGCGTCGATTGTTAATCGTCAAACGTGTGGTTAAGCTGTTCAAAGAAATAGCTGTTCAGCTGGAAAACACTGCACCTTAGAAAAACGAGAAGTCATTTTAGGCATGAAACGTAAAGGTGAGACAAAATCTAACATCCAGGAAGCTGATCCGAAACGCTATAAAGCATATGACAGTGGAAGAGACAACATCCAATAAACTTCGGAAGCCACCGCCAAGAAAGACCACTAGTCATAGGGACAGAACAATGCAGAGTCTCGGCAAAAACGATCCGTTTTGAACATCAAATCATTCAAAGTATTGCCCATCGCTACAAATTTTTGCCCTTTTTTCTGTCAGAGCTCGAATACCATTACGGTAAAAATATTCATCTTTTGAGGCTATCCACGAATCGAGTCATTTTTTGATGTCTTCATATGAGCGGAACTACTGATCAGCCAGACCATGTGCCATCGAACGGAACAAGTAATGATCGGACTGCGCAATATCTAGGGAATGTGCCGGGTGGGGTAGGACTTACGAGTACCATTTGAGCGTTTCCAGATAGATTTTAACGGGTTTGGCAACGTGAGGCTGAGCGTTATCATGCTGTAGAATCACTTTTTCGTGGCTCTGCTCTTATTGTGGCCTTTTTTGAAGTCGATGCTGTTCCCCAATAATGGTTTCATTGGATTTCAACAGTTCATAATAATTAACACCGACCTGGTCCCACCAAATACACAGCATAACCGTCGAAGCGTGAATATTCAATCGAGCCAACGACGTCCAAGCATGACCGGGCAGCCAAAATGACTTTTTTCTCTTTGAGTTGCTGTAGTGAATCCATTTTTCATCACCCGTCATGATGCGATGAAGAAAACCCTTCTTTTTTTACTGCTGGAGCAGTTGTACACAGGCGAAAAAACAACGCTCAACGTTTCTTAGCCTCAAATCATGAGGAACCCAAGTTCCTTGTTTTTGAATTATTCCCAACGCATGCAGTCGCGTGGAGATGGCTGAAGCAAGCTCTTCTTGCATTTGTCACGGATCCTCATCGAGCAATGCCTCCAATTTAGCGTCCTCGAAGGACTTTGGCCTTCCTTTACACGGACGGTCGTCAACATCGAAATCACCGTCTTAGTCGCTTGGAGCAGCATCTCCGTAAACTTTTTGGAGCTACTCGATGCTCTTCAAGCGCCGTTTTCTTCGAATGAAAGAAGAAAATCAACACTTCCCGCAAATGACGACATTTTCACACAACCAAAAATATATGAGGCCAAAACAAAATCACTAATGTGTCAAAACGGTTTGTTTACCATATGTCTTGGTTCATGACGTTTTGCATATGTCAAAATCACCAGCACTTACTGCTAGAGCCATCTATTGACAAACAGAGAACTTATTTCCGCACCTATTAATATTGAAGTATCATCAGTACCAAATATCAACCATACGACGCCGTCTTTTGGAGACTAATCTACATGGACGCATCGAAAGGAAGAAACCGGCTGTTTCGGAGAAAAATATGGTGAAAAGATTAAGATTTGCAAGAGGTTAAGAGTTTCTTTCTGGAAAAACCATTAAATACGAAGGTGGCAGCATAATGGTTTGGGGATGCACGGCTTGGTACGGCGTTGGTCCAATTGTGAAAAGAGAAGGGCGTTTGGGTCAATATAAATACAGGCTCTTCGAATACGAACCTCCGAAATTTTACAGTTGATAGCGACCATATTGTTGAAGCTACACCTGTCAAATTGTCTGTCATACACCTGTCAAATTGTCTGTCATTTATTTAGTCTGTTTTGTCAAATCTCCATGGACGAACATAGCGTTCAACAACAACACGTGCAAATGATAAAATTGTTTTGTCAAAATGGGTGTTCCGATCGGGCAACGATCGCCATAATCATCCTGCCGAGAGGACTATTTGCAGTGTGGTGGATAAATTTGAGTCCACTGGTTTAGTAAACGATAAACCAACACCCGTACGTCGACGAAATGCAAGATCTGCCGAAAACATAGCCGTTATGCGTGAGAGTGCGCAGAAGAATCCGAGGCAGTCGATTTTCGCGTCGCTCACAAGAAGGTAGCTGAAACGACCATAGACAACGACGTGTGTTCGCTGTATGGGATCTGGAGCAGTTGGAAACTGACCCTAATTTTTATCGAAAAATCATCTTCAGCGATGAGGCCCATTTCTGGATGAATGGGTACGTCAACATTCAAAATATGGACACCAACGACACGTGGTTTCAATAGGACGTAGCTACGTGCCACACAGCTCACGCCACATTGGAAATTCTGCACGAGCGACTCGAGGGCATAGTCATCTCAAGTGGAGGTGATGTGAACTGGCCACCGAGATCGTGCGATTTGACCCCGTTAGACATTTTCTTGTGGGGTTTTCTGAAGTCGCTGGTCTATGCGAATAATTCACAAACCACAGAGGCCCTCAAAGCTAACATAACAGATGCCATCGATCACATTCAGCCTGATTTATGCACAGAGTCATGGAAAATCGGACATTTCTGATGGGCGCAACCCAGAGAAGCCGCGGCTGACATTTGAACGATGTTATATTCCATACATAATGGCATCGATAGGCATCGATGATGACACACACTTTATTTTATTTCAATTTAAAGATAGGTAGCGCTTAATGAAATACCCTTTACAAAGAGATCTTTGAGAACCACATGGAGACCTATTGTGACGAGTTTCTCTCACTTGCATGGAAATTCATGCAAAATAATGACCCGAAGCACACCGTACGGTGTGTAAGTCAGTGGAATTAACGCTTAAGAATGGCCGCCACAAAGCCCGGATCTTAACCCTATAGGCAGCAGGCGCCTACTGCTCAGACAATTTGACGTTTAGTGGCTCAAATTGAGGAGGATGGAAGCACTAGTGATCAGGAAGAAACCGAACAAGTCGGTTCTTGGAAAATATTGAGCTTGTTAGCGAAAGCTCGCGACAAGCTCCTCAAACATTTTTAAGACGACGATCCGCACAGTTTTACACCTGTTTGCTTAAAAGATACAATTAGTTCAATCTATGCGCCCAACATGATTTCCAAGCACGTTTGACATACTCTGTAATGATCTTATACCTAAAAAATGAGATTGATGATTTTTATTCAAAGTTATTGATGACGGACGAAGCCCACTTTGAGCTGAATGGAACAGTCAACAAACAATACTGCATGTTTTTGGGGGTAAAAATAAAAATAAAAACCCAAAATAAATTCATTCCAGACCCTAACACCCCCAAAGGGTAACAATTTAGTGTGGGGTGGTTTCCAGATTCATCGTAGGGCGGTACTTCTTGGAAGATAGTGAAGGTGAACGCTATAGGGAGATGATCCATGAATTTCTGATACCCGAACTGAAGATATTAAGCTTCCAGAATATTTTATGTGATTCCAACAAGATGGAGCCACTGCTCACACAGCTCGCAGATCAATGGACATACTTTCAACCTATCCCCAAAAAGGGAAAGGATATATCCAATCCGGCGAATCTCCGGTCTATAAGTCTCCTTCCGAATATTAGTAAGGTTTTTGAAAGGGTAATCAATAGAGCTCTGACTAGGTAGGTAGATAATCAAATCGGTTTTAAGGCGGGACATGATATCTCACATGCCGCGTCTAAACTGGTGTCCGATATCCAATGCACAGTGCACTGGTGCCTGCCTTGTTGACTTGGAGAAGGCCTTCGACACCGTATGGTTAGAGGGTCTTTTCTATAAACTGACTAGGCTGGGGATCAGTAAACCACTCTTGTACATTTTTTATAATATGCTAACTAACAGACAGTTCATCGTGAAGAATGGTGATGTGACTTCTGTTGGAATATTTCAAATTAAAAATGGTCTTCAGCAAGGCGCGGTCAATTCGCCGATCCTATTCAACATTTTTACAAGCGACTTGATAGGTTCACTTCCCCATACTATTGCGTACGCAGACGATTTGATAGCGTACAGAACAGGTCCAAAAATCGAGGTCATTAATACTCTCTTGCAGCGTGACTTCGATAAGATAAGACGATTTTGCGATGACTGGAAGTTGAAAATCAACTTTCAGAAGTCGGAAATCATTCTCTTTAGGACGCCGTTGTCTGGAGTCTCTAGAGATACTAGAAAAAATTGGCAAAAGTTCTCGATCATTGGACAACGCGGACAGCCTCTTGCCTGTCGAAATGTAGTCAGATACCTTGGGATCTGGCTTGATCAGTTTCTGTATTTTGGCAAAAATGTAGATGCTGCTCTGGCCAGAGCTAAAGGTGCTTTTGCCCTTACAAAGAGACTGTTTTATAGCAGCCAACTCGATGCGAGGGTAAAGGTAATCTGCTACATGGCCCTTATCAGGTCCATGCTGGTATTTGGTTGTCCCGTGTGGTTCAATGTACGAGCAAGCTTAATGGAAAAGATTCGGGCGTTTGAGAGGGCTTGCCCCTTCGCTTGTACAGAACACCAGAGTCGGAGTACAAGAAATTTTATCCTAATGAGGTCCTTTACAACAGGGCGAACCTAATACGAGTGGACAACTTCGTAATTAAGCTGACTCGAAGGCACATTGCAAGAGCAATGATCTCGACGAATAACCTGATATCGGGGGCTTACTACCCCAATTACCTTTACCACTAGAGTGTGCGCTCTGACGGCTTCGTTCCACCGGAAGCATTCCTCTACCTAGATCAGATAGGGTTGATCCAAGATAGATCAGCGGTGCCTTTAATCTTCCATGTCGCTCGGACAGCTGGGGACAGGCTACGGCAGAGACGTCGCACACGGCAGTGTGGATCGCCTCAGGTTTAGTAGGGTGGTGGGTTATCGCGATAAGAGGGATGCCGTTCGACAGCACCAGCATTTCTGGTGGTTGAATGATGGAGAAGATGTTTCGTCGTCGTTTCCGTCAATTACGGACCAGCCTCACTAAAGAGGCAGAGCTGACCAATTTATTTGCTCTGTGAATAGCGGTGGCCAGCTTACATAGGTTTAGGTTAGCATTTAAGAAACCTATACATATATCAGTGTATACAAAGGTGTATACTGATGTGACTGTGTATAATGTCTATGTGTGTTTATGTGTGTATTGTACATTTAGGTTAGGTAGGCTAAGGTTTATTTTAAGTTAGATATTAAGTTTTTATAAAAAATAAAAAATTATGTCCATATGCTAAGTTCTTGTTAGCAATTTTTTTTCTTAGCTTTAAGTATAGTAAATAAATATTAGTAAAGAAAATGTACATAAAGTCGAAAGACATAGTTATAAGAATTTGGAGTAGCTTAGAGTGCCTGTGTGGGGCCAGTAAGTTAGTATAAGACTGTTAAGTAATTGTAAGCTAGCATTTAAGCTGTTAGTATTTTTGTTAGTATGTAAGAGTTAATGATTAAGAAAATAAAATGCTTTAAAACTGAAACTGAAACTGAACTACGAGAAAAAGAAAAATAGACTCGATGTTGGATGCATGCCAGAATGCCCGAGGTAACCAGATTTTACGGACAGCACGCAACATCATGAAGAAGGTAGCCGATGATACTGTGGATCGCTATACACGATTGGAAATAGTCTTCGGGCCGCCTTGTATGGCGACCTCTATGTCACAAACAACGTTTGAGGCCTGTTAGGAATAGGAAAAGACGTAGATAATGCCGAATGACCATCTTAGATGTTAGTACAACAATCAAAAAGTCTCCTACTGTTTCTCTTTTCGGATCGGATTACTGGATCGCAACCTCACTGACGTTTATTGCGAGACCTTTATAGTTCTGACATAGCGACTTAGTTGTAGCTGTGTTACTGTCCTAAAAAACTGGCATGGATTTTAGTTCACAACAGATAAAGCACAGTTTGGAATCCGAAATATGACCACCACACCGGATCGGCTACATCGAGTGACCGGACGCTTGGAATCTGCGAGTCCCAGCACAAAAGTTCGGCATAATATAGAAGGTCGAACTGGCGACTTAAAGATGAAGTAACCGTAGATATCAGAAGGTTATTCCATGTCACACAATTCTTGATAAAAGCGAGGTTTCAAGCAGTTGACGCTGCTGGGTCACAGCGCAAAGCAAAAATCAGGAATGGCGATCATCTGTAACACAAGCCTAAATGACCACCTTGCTTGAGGAAGAAAAACATAAAGAAGATATGGATAACACACTTGAGGCAACCAGCAGCAGTATCTACATGAAGGGATCGAAAACTTCAATTTTGCACATCTTCCAAGGAAACGGAGACCATGGGACTCCTTCACAATTCATGTCATAAAGTCTCCAAGGTATCCTCGGACAATATTGCTTAAAACTTATTTCCTAGGTTACCTGATCAGGACCAGCTAATAACCGGCCTCTACCACTAAAGCTGAAAATGAGCTGTATAACACATCATTCCGCGACTGGTGTGCGTTATCGGTTTTGAAACGTTCTTGCTTTCTTTGATGACTTTACGCTAATTATGCTACGAAAAATTACAGACTGGATACTGGTAACTCTGAAGAGAATCTTCCCAGTTAGACTACCATTGGCATACAAAAAAGAACTACTGACGAACGGGTAAAGTAGCCTAAGTCGTCAAGATCTATCAGACCTATCAGTCTGGCTTCAATCAGTCCTCTCCAGCGAAGATAAATATTCCGGTGTCATCCTGTATAGCAAATATCTTTGGACTAAACATGCCACGTCGAAAACTTGTTAGACGCTGTCGGTTTACGGGAAGTGTAAAAGAGGTATGGAACTCGTCGCGTGGGACTATGATTTTCTAGTCGAACGTCACTGCTGCTATTCCCAGACTCCAAAAAATCAGTCCGTTTGGCAGTATAGGGGCTTTCTATATCACGGGCTGAAACTTAAAACCGTTTTTCATCTAAAAATAAGTGGTCTCCGGTACAACAAATTAAATCGCCGACGAACTTGCTAGGCAAAGCTCAAACTAGAGTTTCTCAGGTTGGGGGTCTATTGACATTAAAGATTCGCATGAATATAACTGCAGATGGCATGGCTCCAGAATCCCAGAAAACTAAAGAAATGTTTACCGTCCTTACCTTAGGGGACTTTCATGCTGTTCGCCAATAGGTAGGACTGCTTACCGGCGTCGTAACGAAACACCACCCTTTTGCTTGCTGAGAGTGTGATCATCAAGTTGCATGTACTCGGCGTTTACGTCTTGGGTGCTGGTAAACTCAAAGACTCACCTCTCCCCAGTAACAATTCGATCCATAACATCGTCCGCGCTCTCACTACACATCTCTAAAAGCTCTCTACAGAATGCGATTCTCACTTTTTTCTGAGGCGCTGTGAGCATTCGTGGCACCCACCTTGCACTGACCTTTGAAAGGTTAAGATGGTCATGAAGAATGGTGTGAATGGTACCAATTGAAAGCTTGGTGATCTCTGCCATCATTTTCACCTTTATTCGGGCATCCTCAAGAACAAGTTTTTCGATTTATTTGATGCTTTCTCCCGTACGGGAGACTCCCGCCGGAGCGGGGGTCGTCTTCAATGCTCTCTCTGCCTCTCTTGAACTTGACCACTTTTGCACAGTTGATAATGAAGGTGCGGAACCCTGGTAAACAGCCACCATCTCTTCATGAATAGTTTTTTGACTTTTTCCTTGCTTAATGAGAAATTTAATTACAGCGCGATGCTCAATTTTCACCATCATCGTCTCAGTTGCCAGTATGATTCTGTTTAACTAGAGATAAAACGCGAATTAATAATCACATTTATATGAAATTTTACATGAATGCACTAAAATAATAGTATTACTTGATAAATAAGTCAATTTATATATACAACCACAGTTTGTGGTTCGTAAAACTGAACTGAACTCAATGGACATACTGAGGGAAATTTCTCCAAACCACTTAATATCAAAATATGGTGATTTCAATTGGCCAGAGCGTTCACCAGATTTAACTGCACCGGACTTTTATCTGTGGGTCTATTTGAAATCGAAAGTTTACATTAATAAGTGCCAGCTACTCGACAACACCTCAAGGAGAACACTCGAGCTGAAATAGCCACAATAACACAAGAGACCTTGGCTAGGGTCATGCAGAATGCCCTATTTGTCAGAACTCTAATGGTTGACATTTATTAGATATAATTTTTCGAACTTAAAAATGAATAATTTATTGAAATAAATCACCACTTGCCATTTACTATAATTGTTTTAAGGAATTACTTCGAAAAATGTAACGCAATGAAACGGGGTGAATAATTTTAATGAAAAAATAAATATTAAATCATACATGAGTAAGAACGGACGACTTTAGTATAAAACGGATGGGATGTGCTAGTACTCTGAACACCACTGTACACATATTTCTAAATCTTGTATATTAAGCCAAATAAAGTATCAGAAACGCCTTGTTTACCCTCATCCTTTTTCAAATTTTTACTGTGACTTTTATTTTGCACACCAAACAACCCACTTCCATTCGTTTTCTTTTTTTCTGATTTCATGATGTCTTTTAATAATCAAATAAATTGTAATTACCGTAAGATAACAGCTCATAAAATCCTTTCATCGATTACTGTGCAAATGCATAAAAAAAAATTTCACACAAAATCCCTAATAACTACAATCAATCGAACAAGGATCGATAATAATAAAAAAAACACACACATACAGAGCCAACCCCCTCCTACTTGAAGGAGACTTTTCCAATTTTACCACTTAAAAAAGTAAAAAATGAAAAAACTGAAATTTTTATTAGTTTTTACGGACATTTACCATAGAAAACACAATACACGTGTATTCAACCCGAAACAATAAAAATTGAGATAATGGCCGATAAAACGATGAAAGGACAGGAAAAAAACAGGAGACCCCAGAAAAAGAAGAAAACCAAACTCCGCACACACCGTCCTTAATCGAATTTGAAAGTAAAGTCGTTCGCCTTCCGCTCGTAATTCGATCAATCAATATTTGAAGAAAATTATTATTATTATTTTTTTTTTCTTAAAAAATGAAGTAAAAATTCTGAGTTCAGAAAGTTCTTTAAGGGGTTGCAAGAAGACATACTCGTACAATACATAAATTTCGAGTTTTCTTCCTCGTTTTCAGAGGATACGAATCCGGCTAGACAATCAGCCAGCATTATCCTCGAAGTTTCCTTCCTTTTTACAGTCAAAAGGTGGTGGCATTCTGTTTTTGTTCCTGCTCAATGACGTTAGTTAGAATGGAACCCTTATCCTTTGAGCTTGCGATATGAAATGAATATGATACCTTAAACACAAATATAGGGGCACAGCATGGAATGTACTCGTATTAGCAAAGGTAAGGAACTGAATGCATAATAGTGCATAGTGTATCTCTATTCGTATCGTCGTATCCTTATCGCGGTTATAGTTTCTCTACTTTCAGCACCACCAAGTTCACGGGGTGAGCGCATTTAACATACTACAACACAAAAAAAAACACAAAAAAGAAAAAACAAAACCGAAAGGAAAGACCCAAGGAAATTGGAATAAATTTACGTAATTTTGGATGCCATTAATGGTAATTTTTTTCCTTTTGTGAGTTTTTTAGTAGAAAAAAAGAAAGGATAATAGGAGTAACTCGTGCCCTTTATGGAAATTCGAGTGCTGCTGTTGCAGTAAAGTGGAGATTAATGGCATGATAAATGCAGGAGCGTAACGACAGTGATAAATTTCAAAAAGAGAAATAAAACTGTAACGGTTAGAATGTCAATAAGGTTTCAGTTGAACTAGGAATAAGATCGGCCTTTGAGCACCCCCACCTGAGGCACGTTTTGAGCACTTGGGATATGTACACACATTTGTATGCATGAAGTCGACAATTGATTTACGAGCATGGTATTCTGAATTTTTACAGGCTTTTGGGCCTTAAACCACTGAAACAAATACTATCTACTCGTGCTTAGAGATCAGGAAAGACCTGGGCCTTAACCAGCAAACCTCTCCATTCAACTCGATTGCAACCTTACTTTCTTCAGTTACGTAGAAGATGGTAAAAGCTTCTTGCGCGTGGTGGTGTTAATCCGCTCTTCTCATATTGTAATTATTATATTCAGAGCCCTCTCACTATGTTGATGTTGCTGTACGGCCTGTTCAGTTTGATATCTTCTATACAGACTGAAGACTATACGAATAATTTTTCACTTGACATAGCCTGAGAGAGCCTGGACCTTAGCGTCTGATATTAAGTCAGAAGATTTTGTTGACATAGACATCATAGACAGTCCTTAAAATATACTGCAAAACTATATGAGGTGATGTTCTATCCGAGACGTTTACGCTAAGTGTCTTTTTTTCTAAATATACTAGGCTGCTACAGTTCAGCCGCAGCTTTAAAGCCTAACGCATCGGACATTTCTAGTGTAATATACATAGTTCTGTTATTTCTTCTCCATATATATATTTTTTACCGGCAGAATTAGCAAACGCTCGCGATCCCCTAAAACAGAGGACATCTCATTGTCCTCTGAAAAAAGACTTAAATCGCCAATCGCAATGGCAAAAAATATTAAAAACTCCCGGTCCAATTATTGGAGCCCCTTACAATGTTTGCCTGATAGCGATAATGAGAGTGATATCGCGGATGTAATTGTATCTCCAAATAACTCGCAAAAAAATGTGCCTCCTCCTATCAAAGTGTTGCAAAAAACGTGCGAATATGTGCATAGTGCAATGAACAATTTACAAATTACGGATTATTCTATCAAGAAGATGTCTATCGGCATCAAAATCATGTGTGACTCCTTGGATTCTTATCATTCGGTGCTCAAAAAACTAAAAGAAGACAACTGTCAATTTTTTACACATGATACAAAATGTGAAAAAGTGTTCAAAGCCGTGCTTTATGGCCTGGATGAAGTAGACATTGTTTCCTTAAAAAACGAACTCATACGACTTGGCCTAAAATGCAAAGACATAAAATCTTTCAATAAAAAATACGATCACTACACCGACACGTTTTATATTATCTTTTTTTGAAAATGGAAGTGTTAAACTGAGCCAACTCAGAAAAAATGTTCGCGCCATATTTCACACACAAGTGTCATGGAGCTTTTACAGAAAGCAAAAAAATAAATTAACACAGTGCCGAAACTGCCAGATGTTTGGCCATGGAAAGAAGAACTGCAACATCAAGACATACTGCGGACACTGAGCCAACATTTTAAATTTTTTCCCCCCAAAAGTGATGTAAAAACCCCCTAAACTGGCATTTATAAAATTTGTAGTTTTTTTAAGTGTAGATTCTGTAATTTAAAATAAATTTAAATACCTTCATAAAAGCTTAAATAGTTTTAAAAGAATTTAAATAAAGGGTCCGCCATCTAACGTTTTTTTTTTCAACTAGTGCTTATTTCGTGAATGGTAACATTTAGCTCATGTCTGATTTGACAAATAATTAGTTTTATCCTTCCGGTTAATAATGGAAAATAATTTCATTCAAATGGCTGCCTCGGCTGGCCATGCAGTAGCCTACACGATCGGTCCAATTTTTAAGCACATTATCGATTGTGTGCAGCTGTATTTCACCAATGGCTTCACGAATATTGTCGTTTAAAGCGTCAATTATCTCTGGCTTGTCGGCGTAACACTTATCTTTTACGGTACCCCACAAATAATAGTCCAACGGTGTCAAATCGCAGTTCCGAGGTGGCCAAACGACATCAGCTCTGCGGCTGATAATGCGATTTTCAAAAACAGGCGCAAAACATCGAGTGTAGCTTCGGCTGTGTGGCACGTAGCGCCGTCCTGTTGAAACCAAATGTTGCCAATATCCTCCTCTTCAATTTTTGTGAACAAAAATTCGTTCAACATGGCCCGATAACGATCGCCATTGACTGTAACGGCCACTCCTTGCTCATTTTCGAAGAAAAATGGACCAAAATCCGCACCAAACAGTGACTCGTTTTGGGTGTATCGGCTTTTCAATGTATGCGTGCGGGTTTTCTGTGCCCCAAATGCGACAATTTTACTTGTTTACATACCCGCCAAGATCAAAATGAGCTTCATCTGAAAAGATGATCTTTTTGGCAAAATCGGCATCTTCTCTAAGTCGATCGCAGGCCCACTTAGCGTATACACAACCATATATACACAGCGGAAGGATAAAACTAATTATCTGTCAAATCAGACATGAGCTAAGTGTTACCATTCACGAAATAAGCACTAGTTGAAAAAAAAGCGTTAGATGGCGGACCCTTTATTATTTTCTCAATTTATTTTTTATTATTACGTAAATGGAAAACGCGCGCTCAACACTTGCATTTGCAAAAGGCAAACAAAGCAAGACTATTGCTAACATCAGCATAAAATTCGCGTGTATTTGAAAAAAACTGCTCCACGTTTTCTTTTGTAATTGACACCACTCATTTTGAACCACCAGATGTTGTAAATATCATTAAATTTAGCCGAGGTACGCATTAAGCAAATATGTTGGTGTTCAATTTAAAAAATTATTATACCCCTAAAAAAAACCCTAAACTATTTTCCCCCCTAAAAAACCCCCTATACATTTTTTTCTCCCTAAATTTAGGGGGAAAACCCCTAAGTTGGCTACACTGACTGCGGTAACTGCGCTGGTTCTCACAAGACCGTAGTATGCAACGTACACGTCCTCAAATGTGCCAACTGCAAGGGCAATCATAAATCTACCGACAGCGCATGTGCAAGCAGGAATCACTACTCTGAGTTGAAGCAGAAGCTTGCAGCCAAGACGAATCGATCTGCCTCCACCAACGGTAACAAACAAGCGAAGCTGCGTAACAACAACAACAACAACAACGTCACCATATCTCTTCACTCAATGAACGATTTCCCAGCTCTACCAAACAAAGCTGCTGCAAATCGTTCGATAAATTGCAACAACAACTTCGCATCTAAAGCCTGGACACCCACTCATCCAGAAGTGTTGCCGTCTTGTAACATCAGTACAAGTATCAATGGTGGTGAGTTATTCTCTATGGAGGAATTAAACGCACTCGTCATGGAAATGATAACAAAATACGAGTAGGCTCTTGTAAAACTAGAATAGATCAATTTAATGTCATTGCACAATTAGCAACTAAGTATTTGTATATTGTATATAACATAATGAGCAGTAATTTAAATATTGTAACCTGGAATGCAAGAGGTATTCGGAAAAAGATTGTTGAGTTCATTGATTTTTTAAACAATAATAGTCGCGTTTTATTGGCAGGTCAGTAGCCAGCTCAGCATTCAATCCCAATAAAACAATTTAACTCACTCCAAGCATCAATTTGTTTTATATTTCAAGGTTGATACCACTGGTATAAGAAATGTCAAAATCGGTTGTCAAAACAAAATCAGTTTTTCTTGTGAAAGTGTAATAAAAGAAATTTAATTTACAAATAAGCAAATTAAAATAAACAAAAACAAAGAAATTTAATTTACAAATAAACAAATAAAATGGATAACGAAACACTACAGGTAGAAGTTGTTGTTTATGGCTTGTTTTCCTATAAAATATCAAATTTTCTTTCACAGCTCGTGTTAGAATTTCTAGATTCATCGTCTAGCAATGGAGACAGCTCTTTAACCTTGGAAATGAACAGCTCCGATGACTCTTCAATAGAAGAGGAGACGCATGTATGTGTTTCTAACTTTACAGAAACCATTGAGGCCTACAGTGATGACGATTTCAAAAAACATTTTAGGTTAAAGCGATCAACTCTGGAACAATTAATAAGTAAGAAAATTATTCGTTCCATTTGTTGTTTTTATAACACCTTTTCAATTTCGTTTCAGTAAAATATTCTCTTTCCGATGTCTTCCCGTCAACTTCGAACCATGGGGGCAAGCAAAAAATTGGAGCCAAGAAGGAAGTTTACATGTATGTTTGGTACATAAGCAACACTGTTACATTTAGGCAACTTGGAAACTTGTTTGGAGTAGCGACATCTTCAGCATGGTCTGTAGTTGGACGGGTGAGCAGCTGGCTTGTTTCAATAGGTCACGAATACATCAAGTGGCCTCAAGGAGAAATCATTGAACAAAACTCTGCAAAGTTCGAAGCTAAAAAGAGAATACCAGGTATAATTGGTGCCATTGATTGCACACACATCACAATAGCTGCTCCAAAAGAACACAAAGAGTGCTATTATAATCGGAAACAAAACTTTACCATCGTCTTGCAAACAGTAGTTGATGTTGTGGTGAACCTGGGTCGTTACACGACAGCAGAGTTTTAAGAAGATCTGATTTGTATCACAAAGCGCAAACCAATTACAATCGGCTATTTCCGTCCAATACTTTTCTTTTAGGTGATTCTGCTTACACTGCTTCAAGCTGGATTGTCCCACCTTTTAAGGATTACGGTAGATTAAGTGATCAGCAAAGAGCCTTTAACTTTATTCATTCCTCCACAAGAATGGTGGTTGAAAATGCATTCGGTTTGCTAAAAGGAAGATTTAGGAGAATTAACAAATTTACTGAACAAAGAAACTTCAATTCAGTAAAAACAATTGTTGCAAGTGCTTGTGTTCTACACAATTTGTGCATTTTGAATGCCGATAATATCACTATGGATGAAGAACCAACCCCCGAAGAAAACATGAGCAGCACTGACCTTGAAAATAATTCTCATGGCGATCGTCGCCAAAGACTAATGGAATACCTGTGCCAACAACATATACTTTAATCCATATTTATTTTGAAAAAAAACTTAACAAATAAAATTAAATAACAATTCATAGGTAAAAAAAAAGAAAAATGAATAAAAAAAAATTAAATTTTTTCCAGCAGATCCTTTATCATATTTTGTTTTATCTCGAATCTCTGCCTTTTATCTTCTCTACTTCCCTCTAGTGCCCTCACTTGCCTCTCCTTAAGTTCCAATCGAGAGGCATAATATTCACTCCTCATAATTTTTTTTTTCAGCAGATCCCATTTTCGATGCTGGAGCTTCATCTTCGACATCTGCCTCAGTGTGGAATGAAAATGCAGCCGAGGTTGAGGGCATACTTTCGGGTGGTCCGAGTCTGGACGAATCGGAATCCTGTAAACAAAAATAACTTTAAGATTTGTGTCTAAAAGATAATACACACTTTTTTACACTCACCAAAAAAGTTAGACCGATATTCATACTCTCGCTTGGAGAGTGAATCGGCTTGCTCCCAAAGACTTCCTCCATTTCTGCAAAGAAAGGAGGAATGCACGGTGCAGAACCTGTCCACTTGCCATTGTCTTTCGCGCATTTGTATGCCCTCAACAGCGTCTGAATTTTGATTTCACACTGCTGTGGAGTAATGTTGATGTCCTGAAATAGATGTGTATTGTTGTAATTCACTTTTTTAACATTTAAGAAGAAAGTACTTACATAGCCGGCCGAAATCAGGTCCTCGACCACATTTTTAAATGCAGCCCGCCTCTTCCTGGGAACTGCAAATTCGCGTTCGCGCGAGGAGTAAAAGTGGAGCAATGCCTTGGTCTCCTCTTGAGTCCACCGTTTTGTTCTATTGCTAAAAAATATAAGTTTTGTTTAATATATTCAAGAAATAATTTAATTGTTTACCTTTTTTCCATTGTTATTTTTTTTAACACAAAAACAAACGTCAAATGTCATATCCACCAACCTTTATAAAACAAAATTATTTCTTATGGCATACTTTGTGCCATCTTCATTTCAAAGTTTTTAAAACTTTATCGGCAGTAATAAATTCTGGCTTATTTATCGCCAGCATTCGACTTGTTGTTGTTTGCAATGTTAAATTTTACTGAGCTGGTTACTGACCTTCCAATAAAACGCGGCTAATAACATTGATATAGCATTAGTCACAGAAACGTGGCTAAATACAACATTGCGAATGTCAACCTCAATATATAAATGATATCGGTTGGATAGAATAAATAGAACGGGTGGTGGTGTAGCGGTCCTAATTAAGAGGTCAATTCAACATAAGCTTTTAAGATGTATTCAAACGCAACATATTGAAAACCAGGGCGTAGAAGTCACCTTAAGGAATGGGAGTACATTGAAAATTGTTTGTGTTTACTTTCCTGGTGGAAACTCAAGCAATGTTAAGAAGCTGCAACTGAAATCTGATTTAAGAAGATTATTCACTGTTAGTGGAGACTTCCAGGCACAGAGATTGGGGCTGTTACCGTGCAAATTCATGGGGCAATATTTTATGTGATCTCTTTGCTATGTTACCTGTTCGTGGCTTGTTTCCTTCCAGTCCTACTTATTATCCTGCTGGTTCTCGTGGTCGTCCTTCTGTTATTGACTTTTTCGTTACCAACATGTCCAATCATATTTCTCAGCCTGTTGCTATTAATGATCTGCCCTCAGATCATAATCCAGTCATTTGCCGGCTTCCTTGGTCAGGCGAGAAACTCGTGCAATATATTCAGAACCTTAAAAAAGCAAATTGGTCTATGTTTCGTTCTGTAATTAACGCAAAACTCAGAAGCCTCCCTACTTATCTTGAAAGTGTAAACAGCAAGGGAGATGTTGATGAAATAGTCAAACATTTCTCTGAACATGTTCTTAGCTCTGCGGATACTAGCATCCCAAAGATTAAAAAAAAATATTCGTGTGTAAAACTCCCAGGCCACATCTTGGAACTCATAAAAATTCGAAATATGCACAGACGAAACAGGCAGAGATATAAGCAACCCTTTTCTCAAAGAATTGCAAAATACTTTGGCAAACTTATAGGTAAATCCATTCAAGAAATACGGAATGAGGAATGGAACACAAAACTTAGCTCTCTCGATAAGGCATCTAAACCTTTCTGGAACATCACCAAAGTTATCAAAAATAGAAAAAGGCAAATTCCGTATCTTGAGGCCAATGGTGATATTTATACAACTGATGTCGTTAAAGCTAATGTTCTCGTTCAGAATTTCGCGCAAAACCACCTTGTCTCACAACAACTGGGCGACAGAAATACTGACGACGGGGTATCTCGAGCCATACAGACCTTGGACGCTTCAGAATCTGATACACCATTAAGTGCATTTGTATCCGAGGCTGATGTTAAACATACGAGTACTATAAAAAACCTAAGAATAAGGAAAACTAGTGGCATTGACAGTATACACAATGTCTATCTTAGGAATTTACCCAAAATTGGCATCCAATTCTTAGTATTTTTAATTAATGCCTGTCTTAAAATGCAGTACTTCCCAACAGTATGGAAGGAAGCAAAAGGTGTCCCTATCCCAAAAGCCGGTAAGCCGCTCAACGAGCCTAATAGTTACAGGCCTATTAGTTTGTTCAGTAGCCTGAGTAAAGTCTACGAAAAATTATTGAAGGAAAAAATGCTAAAAATTATTGATGAATGTACGAGTAGGTACGTCTTTCTTCTGAGGCCCAGTCATTTCTCAACAAACTCAAGTTCCATAGAGCGAGGGCAGTACCCAGTGCCCACCATGGACAGTTAGAACAGCCAGCAAACCAGAATACAACTACGAGTATCTAACTTATTTGAGTTAGTCAGGGTTGATGCATCATACCTCGGAAAATTAGCATTCTAATCCTAATCCTGGATGTTTCCTTTCCCCAAATGAACTCACATGGAAACCCTTGAAATGTATCCTTTTCTGTGCATTGTAATAACCCTTCCTTTACATTAAAAAGAAAAAAATCAAAAACATATCAATAGTACGTAAACGATCGAAAAATAATTGGAAAAATTGAAAACAAACAAAAACCAGGAGCACAGTATCTCCTTTGTTTCGGTAATAGTGTTATTCAAACAGCGTACCGTTTTCTGTAACTCGCACCATCCACAAGCATTTCTTTTACCCTTTTAATCTAAAAGAAGAAAATTACAAAAAAAAAAAAAAAAAATTGTAAACGTGAATTGAAAACCAGAAAAAAAAAGAAGGGAATCACCTCAACGATCAGTCACAGTCCGCACCGTGGATAAATTGATATTTGATATCATCGAATAACGAATAAGGACAAAACAGACAAACAGACATTGTGGAGTGGGGGCTAGAATCACGGTCTTGCTTTTAAATTTTTTCTTCTGTTTAACCCCTAAGATAAAATGGAAAATGGAAACCATTTATTTAACACCTGAATCGTGTCTGCATTTGAATATTTCGGTTGATTTAGTTTTTTTTTTTATTTTTATTTTTAAAGAGCTAAGAGACGATGCGGGTTGATAAGGACCTACGAGTATGTACACGTTTCAAACACAGCCAGGGAAAAAGGAGAGCGATACGTGGCACAAATTGATCGTAAAAAGTGTGTACTCGTCTCATTGTCTGATGTAGCAGATACGAGTAATTCACAGATAGCCCAACATACGAGTACTCGTACTCGCACTGTTGAGTCATCACATCACATTGTGACGTGGAACAACACTAATTAAATCGAACATTTTTATCTATGAAAACCTGTTTTCTCCTTCTATAATATTTTATGTTTAATTGATCCTGAGGCCTCTTTTTGGCCTTTTGGTTTGGCTTCGATCGATAAGATTGATTGATTTCAGTCGAACTCGTAACTCAGTTTGACACCGACATGTGTAGGTAAGGTATCTTATCTTTAAACATTTCAACCGTCATTAACAAGTCTCTATCGCTGCATTACTAATATGCATTCCAAATCCGTGTACCTATACAATTTGTGGAATCCGTGTATCCGTGCATAACCGTGAGGGACATTATATGACCGAACCCCTAGATATTTGATGAGACGGTGTGTGTAAATGAGCAAATACTCGTAAAACATGGAAAGGAAAAGGAGAAAACAAAAGGAAGGCAACAAATCTTAGCGATCATCAAAAATTCAATAATTTGACTTGAGATGGTCTAGAGTGTGAAAACCGTGGAGAATCATGAATTTCCATTCTCAAAAGAGCCATAAAAAAGGGTTAAGCCAGTTTGAATGATTTAAGATGTCTTTTTCTTTTAGCTCTATAATAATAAAAGAATAAAATACTACCACGTAGCTGGATCACCATTCAACTGTTTTATAAAAAAAAGTAAAGACCATGAACATAGTATGGAGATGAAGACTGGTACCAGCCTAATAGAACCGACATTGCCTATAGTCCGATATTGCCGTGCAGATGTACAATTTTTCGCTGGAGTTCCGTCTCCATTTCGCGTCAATACAAACGGCACCGCTAACGTCGTTGCTGCTTGTAACTGCGAACTCAGCCAGACAAAATCCTTCACTACTCCGAAGTTATAACTGGCAATGGTGATGCTCTGGCGAAGTCGCAGTAGCATGCGTCCTTTTCTGATGACAGCATGTACCCTGTTTTACCCTCGTTAACCGTCAGACAAATTTCGGGCACTTCCGCCTTAATACTCACGAAAGCCTCATCGACAGCTCGCTGTGTTTGTCCAATCATATCAATGTCATCCGCGTACGAAAGTAATTTTGCGGGCATAAAACTGATCGTGCCTCTTTTGTTGCCCTGGAAAGTTTTGCACGAGTCTTTGTCTAAAATCCTACTTGAGCGAGAATTCTCCATAGTAATTTGCAGGGATGTCAAAACTAAACACGGCCTTGAAGTTGTCAAAGAGATGGTGAGTGTCGATATGAAATTCCTCTTTTTTTTTTGTTGAAAGTTGAAAACCTTGGTGGTGACGGATTATTATAACCCCCACTTGAACAGACCGACTTGTGCTCTCCGTGGTACCGCCGTAAGGCACTACTACTCAGGGGTCGGCTTGAAGACGAAGCTTACTCTTTACGATTCGTCGTCGAGCAGAGTTCCTCGTTTTGAAACATATTTGCAAATATATTATCAGGAATGGGCCACTCTTCAAAATGTCGTCTCGTGGACAATACAAAAACATGTGTTCCGCATTTTCCGAGACAGTTTCACAATGAACAGTTTGCGATGTTTTCATGTTTGCGTTTAAACAGATATTCCCTGAAAACAGCCATGTCCCGTCAAAAACTGGATCAAATAGAAGTTTGTTTCGCCGTGATTCCGGTTAATCCATACATCGATCCTTAAGACGATGTGTCTATCTTCCTTTTAAGAGTGCGTTCCGTTGCTGTTGCCAGATACGACGAGTATAGGGAGATCTCAGACCACTAAAACGGTGGAAAGATTTGATTCCACTCAGGTAAGACCTAATATCTGCATGGATGCGTCAAATATCCGGTGCGTACATGAGTATAGAACTCGCAGCTCCAGCAAGAAGAAGTATTTTATTTTGTTTTGGGCCTCCGATACTACTCACATGTCTGTTCTGGGTGATGTTTAAAACTTAGACAACTGTCAATCACAGCTCAGTGATTCTTATGAAACGGTTGAGAAACAATTCTATGCCCTTCAAATCTAATCGTTCAGTTTTATGATCGACGAGTTTCAAGTAGTTATTAGTTAACCAGCGACATACAATTGCTATTGTTTCGTTGGACTTCTTCTAGCGTTTTTGCAATGTCATCACGGCAATGTCATATGCTAATCCAATAATCGACGCTACACTTGCTATCTGCAGGCGTAAGATTTCATTGTACATAGTGTTCTATAGTAAGGGGCCTAAGACTGAACCTTGAGGCATACCGCCAGTAACTTCGTACTCTTTAACTCCATCGTCAGAGTCATAGAGGAGGATTCTATTGGACAAATAGCGCGGAAATAGTTCCGTCTTTATGATGGCTCAATATTTCTATGTGCGTCCTTTCTAGCGCATGCCCTGTATTGCATTTCGAGCAGTTATTATCGCATTTGTAGCATCCACTCTTGACCGCGAATACGGTATTAGTGTTCCGATAGACATCCTATTGTTTCAATTGTTGGCAAGAGTCTATTGTACATGATCAGCTCAAGAATTTTGCCGGTCGTATCCAGCGAATAAATAGGGCAATAGAACGAATGATCATTTGAGTTCCCGTATCCCTTTAATAAAATCCGTTGACGCTTCTAAAGGTCAGGAAAAGCGCCCTCTTGAAGACATGCGTTAACATTTCGGCAAATAAGTCCGGTCGTGCTTTAATAGCGATCCTTAAGCTTTATTTGGAACACCATCCAGTCCCAGTGATTTTTTGTCGCTCACCTTTTTACATACTTTGAGCGATCCTTCGGATGTAATCATAGGTATGGAGGTACTCTCGTGATAGATTTGACCAACCAGTGGCCAGGAAATAGGGTCGCAACTATTTTTCGCAACATTATCGGACGCGTTGGCGACTGCATATGGGAGCCTTTCAGCCCCATTGGTACAATTTGATAAGGTTTGCACCCCATGCATCGTGATTAGGTCATTCCCAAAGATCTTTAAACCAAAGGCGCTTGCGAGATTTAGTTGTCTTCTCCAGGATCTTACAGGCGATGCTTAGGAGACTTATTCCTCTGTAGTTGGAGCAGTCAAAAGGGTTTCATTTCTTGTTAATCGGACAAATGATGCTGAAATTCCGTGGTTCGGGCATGCATTCCGCTGACCATGTCTTACAGATATGGTAGTACCCAACCATATGCTCTCCAGCTGCTTTAAATAGCTCAGTAGCTAGTCCGTGTACGCCGGCAGATCTGTTAGACTTTAGTTTCGATATTGCTACCTCAACTTTGTCTAGGTCAGGGGGACGGAATTCTCTGTCGATTTGGTCAAGTGTGATTAGTTCATTCTACCAGATAGCGGTATTTTGAACATTAATAAATATACAGTCTGCAGAAGTAGTCTTTCCACATTATCAGCACCGATCGCGACTCTGATACTAGTTGTTCATGTTCGCTTTTATGGGCTTCTATTGAGGCATGCTCGTTTTATTCTCTGACAAAATTTTCGAACGTCACTTCTGGAGCAACATCTCTTCATTTCATCGATCGCTCACATCTCGTGTATCATAGTTTCTAATTTCATAAAAATCGAGAAGATTCTACCGTAGACGATCGCCTACAATGCCGTTAGTAAGTACAATTTCAACACATCTTCGTCGTGCTTTGTAGAGGGTTTGGTTTGGCGGTGCCCTAGCCATTCCCAACCGTAAAATAAAAATATGCATTGTTCACAAATATTAACATTGGCTATCGATGGAGTTGTGGAATATTAAGACCCTTCTGGAAAACCGCAAAGAAAGTCCTCAAAATGCCAGATTCATAGAACTTGAACGATAATTCATGCGATAGGGATTGGATCTCTTAGGAGTAAGCTGGGGCTGGCTGGAATGGTTTCTTTGTCTTCTTTTGCTTACCCAAAAGCAAGCGGCAGTCGATCAATTCTGTAAATGGTTCTGCTATCACACCTGTTCGCTGCTTCTCCTGGTTTTGTGGGCAGGGCTTTGATATAGTTACGTTTGTCCCGTCGTACGCTACATAGTACTTCTCACATTTTCATTCCATACTGGGACTGTAGCTCATTCCTCCTACTGCTGGGGTATTTACATTGTGAGCTTTAAGTAGCCTACGTTCTCCAAGTATCCTCGATAACCCATCAGCTATGTCTTGCCTGCCATCTACGAGTACCAACAATACTTTCCGCTACAGGTGTGCAAACATCTTTCACAGCGTTCAAAGATCTCGGATGGTTGTCGGCAGTGAGCTACTGATTGCTTCCACTCCTAGCGAAAAGTGATCCCTTAGTTGCTGGCGTACTGAAGGGATCTATAGCCGATTGATATTATACCTAGGCATTCTTGTGATATTGCAGAGTCTTTGAACATATGCACCAATGTACCAACCCCATATTGGCTCCTCGTCTGTTTCGGACATCTAAAGGATATCTTCTGAAACGTCAACTGATCGCCAAATTGTCTATTTGGGTGGAAGATGATTGCCTGTCAGTTGACACTCAGCTGACTTTGTGGATGATCTTATGCTCAAAAATGGTGTCTCCTATGCCTAGGCGATTGATGTTGAAGAAATCAACAAACCTTTCACCATTGTCATTTCGCTCGCTAGAGTCTTGCTCCCCGATCACATATCTGAGCACTTCATTTTCATTGTCTGCCTTTGCATTTAGATCCCCCATCACGATGACAATATCTCCGTTCGGTGTTGGGTTGAATACGGGGCTTAGCCGATTGTAGAAGTTGTCGGGGTGCAACGCTGTCTGACCGGAACCTGGCCGATATGATCCTATCATGATGTGGGTGCCAGAAAATTAAGCCTCTGCGTGCTGTTGTTAGTAGCAGTATTCACGGGAACTGCCGAAGGGCTTGCCTGAGTAGAGTAGCACAGTGTTACACGAGTCGAACCATCTTACTTCACTCACTCCTAATATGTCCAAGTTATATCGAAAGAACTCTCATTCCGATTGGAGGAATCGAGGACATCGATATCGACATCGACATCGACATAGATGCGCACCATTCGCCTAAGAAGGGCAGAACTTGTCGAACGAAGAAATATTAACGCTCCAGTCCGAATGGATAGAGCAATAGAAAAAGAACTTGCCTTAGATGGCACGTATAAGTGAAAAATGGCCTCAACCACCTTGGAGTGCACAGCTGAAGGCAGTTACCAAACACCTTGCTAGCTGGAGAGATTTATTTCTTGAGGACCAGATCCACACGGGACCATAACCTTATCAAACTAAGCAATTGCATTCTTTTCAATAATTAAACTGCTAGCCAACTGGCCAATAAACTTTTGATATTATTTGGAGCACAGCGTGTATATTAAAACCAAGGAGACCCAAATTGTTGTTGGAGCTCCTATTTCGTCGGGTATTCCTTCTCTCATTTTTGTCCATTAATAGTCAGGCTATTGAAAAAGGTGAAAACGCATTTATTGTAACTCTCTCATTCTAAAGAGTAAGCAAACGATACCAACCATGTGTTGAAAACCTACGCCCCCCATTCAACTAATCATTTGTTCAACATTATTTTGAACAATCAATCATTAGCCTTCAGGATCAATAAATCCTTTTAGATGGACGTACGAGTATGTCGTGTGTAATTTTTTCGGAACTTGAGTTGCTCATCAATCTTAACAAATGGAACACAATGGTACCATTAAAAGGATTGTAATAGTATTGGATAGCCTTTAATCGATTGTTGTTGGGGTAATCACATATTTTTGACTATTAACGCCTCGTAAAATACGTATCATAGCTTCTGAGACCTATAATCCTCTAAGAATTTATTTTACCTGCGGCTTACTTCAAATGTAAAAACACTTGAAGAGATTAGTACCTTCACAGCCTGTGAAAATTCGAATGATCATGCATTAATTAGTCGCGTCCCTTAGAATACTGATGAACTATGCACGATCCACAATAATGTGCAAAAAAGCCCGACTAGTGCAGCGTTAACTTTCTTGTTCCACTGTATAAAGGCAAAGCCGACACGAGAATGTGTAACATTTATTGATTGGTTAAGCTTATGTCGGTATTAGGCGAAATTGCTGGTTCATTTGAATGAGAATAAAGTGAGCAAACCCTCGGCGATTTAGTCGATATAATCCAAACTAGAGGGGTCTGTAGAATGACAGTGAGGCCTTAAAACTTTGCCAACCATCCACATACTTCGACATAAATGGACAAAACGTATGAGTACATTCGCAAATATGTAACAGCAAAGCACAAGTGCAATGATATTTTCCTGTAGGAAGAATTGTTACTACGACTTCGACTTCTAAGAAACGCGTTAAGTAAATAGTATTCCAAGAAACAGCTGGAGTTGCGACAACAGAAATTCATTGATCATTGTGATAATTCATTTCAGCAATCACTGCCAAAATAATAAGGCCCAACTACCACTGGAGCAGAAATCCCCGTCCACACTGTGATTTTTGGACAATGTAAACGTTTTGGATATCTTTCTCTAGGGTTGTTGAGGCTTCAGTAACGCAATTTCTATCTACTCAAACAGTCATCGATATAAAAATGTGTTCTGTTGGTGTTCAAAAAGGTTGTAGCACTGTTCCGCCTTAAGTTTTACGTAAAAGATAGGCAATATCGTTAAGACTCTGCACGATTATCATCTTCTTTAGAATATTTTATTAAAGAGCGAAGTCTTCCTTACCGATTTCTCTGGATTCCGCATATTTCATCTCGAAATAAAGGGTTTTCCAATAGGGACTTGACAACTTTGAATTTAATTTGTGAACGCACTCTTTCACTAATCATCAAACTGTCACTGTCAATTTATTCAGTAAACTCAACATTTTCATCATGGTAAAGTACACGAACGAGCAACGTCTGCAAATTATAAAAATTTTCTACCGAAATTCGGAGTCGGTGACCGCAACTTTAAGAGCGTCAACTCGAATTTTCGGTCGTAATTCTCGCCCTAGTAGACAGGCAATAACAAGTTTAGTGCAAAAATTTGAGTCTACATATTCGTTGTGTGATGTTGCCGTGTCAGTGAGACAACGGGTTGGTCGAAGTGTCGAAAATATCGCGTCCGTAGCAAACGATCCAAATTAGTCAATTCCACGGGGTTCTCAAGAATTGGGCATTCCTCAGACCACATTATGGCGTGTTTTGCGTAAGGATCTTGGTTTACACCCATACAAGATCAAGCTGACTCAAGAATTGAAGCCGATGGACCATTTGAAGCGACGTACGTTCTCCGATTGGGTGCTGGAGAAGATGCGCCAAGATGATGAATTTCATCGCAAAATCATCTTCAGTGACGAAGCTCATTTTTGGCTCAATGGGTTCGTCAATAAGCAAAATATGCGTTATTGGTCGGGTGAAAATCCACATGTGCTTCATGAATCACCACTTCATCCACAAAAAATAACTGTTTAGTGCGGTTTGCATGCCGGCGGCGTTGTTGGTCCATATTTTTTCGTCGACGATAACGATCGTCACGTTACTATGAATGGTCAGCGTTATCGCGCCATGATCACCGATTATTTTTGGCGTCGAATTGGAAGATATGGACTTGGACGACATGTGGTTTCAACAGGATGATGCCACAAGCCACACAGCACACGCTACAATTGATTTATTGAAGAATAAGTATGGTGAGCGTGTTATCTCAAGAAATGGGCCGGTCGATTGGCCGCCTCGTTCGTGCGATTTAACGCCGCTTGACTATTTTCTGGGGACGACGTTGGAAGAGCTCAGAGCCAACATTGAACTCGAAATAGCGGCCGTTTCGGCCGAAATGTGTGGCCGAGTCGTTGAAAATTGGATCCAACGGATCGACCACTGCAAACGGGCCCGCGGTTCCCAAATGAACGAAGTGGAGTTCCATTCATAAATCTTTTGATTGTACTTCAAGCCGATAATGAAGTTTTTGAAATATCTCAAATGGTTTGCGTTTTATTTAAAAAAAAAAAAGTTGTCAAGTCTTTATTGGAAAACCCTATGGAACAGCATGTTTTATTGATCATCGATGCTGTTCTGTTAACCGACCAGATCAGTTGGGTTGTCGGCTCATCGCTTAATCGTTGGGTATTGAAGTATTGTGAATCGCCTTTCTTCAAACTCAACTATGAAATCGCGGTGCACTTTCAACCCGTGACTCATCGCTACTGCTGAATAAGCAAAACATGTGAATCAAACGATAAACCCCAGAAATATGGTAGACACTAAGAGATATCAACCTGGCGATACCCATTGTTGTAATTGTATCTTCACCTCAATTGTGCTTATTTTATCTCCAAGTGGTAACCACTGCTCGATGTCCATCCGGATTAAATTTGCCAAACTTATGAGGATAACAACGAGTGCTGACCAGCAGACGAAAATAGCAACACCGGTGAAGTAAAATCCCGGACAAAGGAAATAAGACCTTGGCTATATTTGAACCTCAGGCCGGTAAGTATTTCCAAGACTAAGTCAGGGTATTGGAAAATAGGTGGTGGCGGACGGACCAGCGCCAGCGATAAGATCCTCGAACTAAGGACTACTGGTTTCGGTCTAAAAGACCTCTTGTCCTAAGAGTATTTATAATGGAACTGGACCTCCAGGTTGGAGGTTTTTCGGCAATGGAAAAAAAAATGTTATGAAGCTACAACAAGCTACAACAAGGGTATAGACCGATCTACTGTTGATAACGCCTGCACGTGGAATGTTAGTTCCCTTAATATTCCACGTCCAGCCGAACAGATAGCGGTTACCCTGGACTTCTGCAAAATAAAAACTTCTCCATTCAAGAAATGCAATGGAATGGGCCGGACAAAAGGGAATGAAAAACTGCGACATCTACTACCGCGATTGTTATCGACGGCAAAAGCAGCGCTTATTTGGATGTGGATTTGTTGTTAGAGGCAAACTTAGGCAAGAAGTCTTGAGTTTCCAACAGGCTAACGAGCGCCTCGTAGCAATACGTATTAAATTTTCCACCATTGGCCTTATATGAGTGAACACCTAATAGCTTCTATTAGGTACAGGACCTACGAGCAGTGCCCTAGTTATGACATAAAAAGTGTCCTCGTCGACTTTAATGTAAAGCTAGTAAGAGAGAGCGTCTTTGGTAGTATTGTCGGAAAGCACAGTTTGCACGACACCGCCTTCGATAACGGACTCAGGCTAGTTGACTTTGCGGCGGGACGAAATTTTGGTGTCTAGTTATCAAGCGGTTCCCATATCTCCCATGACCAGATTGCAATCGAAGCAAGACACTTATCCAGTATTATGAGAGTGGGCCAACATCAACTCGGATATCCCGAACATAACAAAGACAAGCTAATACTGTGAGGAAGTTCGACGTCGGATGGCTACAATCGCTAGAGATTATCGTATACTTTTCCGATCGAGTATCCCTTAATCTCTTGATAGGTGCTATGCCGCCAGCATCAAGTATTGAAGACCAATGGCAACATCGCCAAAAATCCATCAGAAATGCCGCACCTGATGTACTGGGATTCACTCGGCCGCTACAATGAAACCCCTGGATTGACGACGGTCGAGGAAATTAAGAGATGCTACTCGTACTCCAGGAATGATATTCGGAAATTTTACCAAAAGGTAAAAAAAACATGCCACGGATACAAACCCCGAACCGAAGTCTGTAAAGACGTGCAAGGCAACATAGTATCATAGTATTTGGAAAGATCATTTATAAAGACTGTATTACGGCGATAACGAACCAAATATTGCTGTCAGGCTGCATGAACTTTTCAACCTGGACGACGTAGACCAAGAATTCCGTCCATCCGATCTGGATGAAGTAAAGATTGCCATATCTAGGCTTAAGTCCAATAAAGCTGCTCGAGTTCTTCAAAGTGGCAGGCGATGACTTGGTAAGCAACATACACCAACAAACACAAACAGAATTTCCGGCGTAGTATTCGTACCATTCCCTCAGCTGTCACACACCAAGGAGAAACGGATTTTAGGGAAGCCAAAGTTACGTAAGAGTAAAAAAAATTAACTCGGGGTGTGTAATCGGAGTAGACCACACTTCCTCCAAAGTCCGCCCAGACTGCGCTACGTATATTTGAGGCAGGCGCGACGCCCTGGAATAACATTATCTATCCAATAACGCCAATCTCGCTTTAGGAGTATAACACCATCCAACGGTTGGGCGTGGCATGATTAAAGTAGGTACTGAGCGACATCAAGCCGACGATGCTCAATGCTTCATACGAGTATAACTATGACCGCACATAAATTGTGTTTACCTTACTTATGTGATAGTCATCGGGTATGTGTCTCGTTTAGTAGGCTCGATTTTCCAAACTTATAACCATGGGAGTTAAGCGGGAGAAAATACACTAAAATATACTGATCCATGGAAAGTGGACATACGTCGCATGACTGAATCAACAGTGGCGTCAATAGTGGGTATTTCAGATTCCTTATATAAGCTACTTCATCATATTTGGAGCTAAGATCAATAAAGACATTCCAGGGTTAGCCAGGATGCTGTAATAGCGGTGGTTGCGGATTAGACTTTAATGAGTCAATGGCATCTCTTATATCCCCGATCCGGAATATCTAGTGTATTAAGCAGATATCACTGCCATCCAGAAAGTACAACGAGATGATTCTGAAATACTGCGATATCTACTACGGTGGCAGATATAGAGAACAAATGCAGCATCTATTTGAGTACGGATTTGTTGTAAAAGACAAACAAGAAGTCTTTGTTTTGCGCCTGATATGCGCTCCTAGTCCCATAAAGAAAAACGACGATGGTGCCAAGAAAAAGTTTCTTAGAGCTTCTCAAAAGAATATAAGCAATGTTCTAAAATGACATGGTGGCCACTTAATCATGAAACAGTAAACTCAGTTGATGATGCTGCAGTCAACGCAAGGCACTTCTCCAATATTATAGATAGCCGTACATTCTGAGTGCCTAGTGTAGCCTCGGACCACCATCCAGGAGCATCACGAAGGCATAACAATTAGAGACATTAATACCAATAACCCATCAGAAACGCCACCAATAATGTCATAGGTTGCACTTTTCTACCCTCATGAGACCTCTGGTTTGATGAATAGTGTCGGCATCTATATGTAGCAAGACAACTCTTCTACGAAGGGTCCTTACATACAGGGTAGCTCAAATACGTCAAGCTAACATCTCTCGAACAGAAACCTGTAGCGATGAGCACGGAAATTGAATAGTAGAATGACAGCCGGTGGTGAGATTATGGAAAAACTACTTCTGCAGACTGGGAACGACCTACCCTCCGTGGTAAGTTCAGAATGAATTATTCAACTTGGGCAATAAAATCCAAGACTTACGCCATCCCACCCAATGTAAACAATATCCAATCTAAGGTATTACAAAGCTGTCAGACCAGACTTGTCCAGCAGGAAACTCATCTTCTGCATTTACCAGCTCATTTCCAAGACTTGATCGAAAGAAAGAATTCCTCAATAAAACGAGAACGGTTCAATTATTCATTTTATTCCCTTCAAAGTAATCTCCATTGCAAGCAATACACATATTCCAATGCTTCCTCCAATTTTCAAAACGCTTTTCATAGGCCAATTTTGGAATCGCCTTCAGCTCGTTCTTCGAATTCTCCTTTATCGCCTCAATCATCTCAAAATACTTTCCGCGAAGTAGTAACTTGAGTCGTGGTAATAGAAAAAAAGTCACATCTTTTGGAACGGTATGAACGTTGTTTTTGATCAAATAGTCAAAATCAATGCGATACTATTTCTACAACAAATTCAGCACTCTCGGCACAAGCCGCGCTTCAACTCGTCTCATGCCCAAAACATCGTTCATAACGCTCTGCACCAATCCGAACGAGACAGCAAGATCTGCTGCGAGGACATTTTTTTTAATTTTTCGATGTTTACGTCAGTCATACTAAGGAATGGACGACCGGAACGGGGCAAATCATCAACCACAGTACGGCCCGCTTTAAATTCTTTGTACCACTCATGCGCTTGTGTTTTCAGCAAACACTTTGCTCAACTAATTTGACATTGCTAAATTCGCAGAGCACAACAAACACTGACTTGCTTACAAAGCTATCACGCAAAAACTCCGGACAAATGGCGCTCAAACAAATATTTGGACGCCAGATGAAAAAAACTTTCGACAATATCTCAAGCGCGGTTTGTTTGAAGGGGAAATTCCGGATATGTTTTGATTTTGTATGCCGTATTGCGTGATCTCCTAGAACCACTTTTCAGTGATGTAATTGATCACCATATATCCACAATTGACCAAATGTTCACAATACTGCAGATCTTAGAGAAAATCCAAGAGTCGGTCGGTACTGACCTCCGTATTGATTTTGAGGCTGCATATGGCATGACCTACAGAGACGATCTACATATTGTAGAACCCTGTAGAAATAAAAAGACATGTGCTAAAGGTATCATTGAATATATCAAATGCTCAAATGTCTTCCACGGAACCGTGGTTTATTTTTTGCATAATTCGTCCGATTTTTCAGCAATTTTATTTCGAATTTTCCTCAAAACAGCCTCACAGAAAGCAGCGGGCGGCCAATTGACAGGCCCATTTCTAAAGATAAGACAACTTGCCTTGATTAAGTTTCATAAATTGTGACACCATCCTTTTAAAACCGCATAAACTAAACAAAAAATTGGTTAACATGCAGCGATGTTGAGCTCAATAAGTCTCTTTGCAAAATACTCCACAGGGACATTTGACAGATGTCCAACTCTCGAGAACGGTGCAGAATATATTGATTGCAGTCTAAACTTACCAACTCGCGTACTGCTGCAATATTGTCTCACTGACACGCCAATATTATGGAGTGAATGGTCGATTCACATTGTTTAACTAGACGCTCAATTGTTAGCTTATCGGGACGATTTTGATGGCCTAAAATTGGAGTTAACGGGCCATACATAGTCGTGCCCACAAACAACTTTGGAATCGGTGTCTATAACTTTAGAGCAAGTTAGAGATAAAATAATAAAACTCAAAGATGATTATTCTGCTGGCCCTGATGACCTTCCCCCTATATTTTTAAAGAAATGTCAAATGCATCTAGCCCAACCTCTTACAGCTCTCTTTCAGCTTTCTATCACCCAGGGATTATTTCCATCAACCTTTGCTAAGTTGTCCTGCATACCCAAGCTTTTTGAGAGCATTATCTATGACATAATGCTTTTCCATTGTAAATCTACTGTTTCCTTAATTTTCAAAGGCAGATCTACGACCACCAACTTAACGGAATTCGTATCAAGCACTTTATGTGCACTGGAATCTGGAAATGAAGTTGATGTGATTGCCACCGATTTCAGCAAAGCCTTTGATAGAATTGCTCATGATATAATCCTTCTAAAATTACAGGCTCTTGGTTTCCAGATAAACTTTATAACTTGGGTTCAATCCATGGTTTCTGACCCAATTAAAGCCTCCTCTGGTGTCCCCCAAGGTAGTCACCTTGGCCCCTTATTATTTATTCTGACCATTAATCATTAAAAATTCATACATATCTGTTTACGCAGATGATATGAAAATATTTAGATATATATCATCTTCCTCAGACAGCCTACTTCTGCAGCAAGATCTAGACAGGTTTTGTACTTGGTGTCAGAAGAATTTTTCTTGAGCTTAACGTCAATAAGTGTCAGGCTATAACTTATACCCGTAAACGCCTCCCTACTTCACCTCGTTGCTATCTAATCTTTAATCTGCCTGTTCCCTTAGTGAATGAGTTGCGTGATTTAGGTGTTATCTGCGACAAGGAACTCAATTTCCGTTCTCACATTGATAGTATAATAAAAAAAGCCAACTCTGCCCTTGGTTTTATCAAGCGCTGGTCTAAGGAGTTTTCCTTACCTTTGTTAGGCCGCTTCTGGAATATGCCAGCCAAGTTTGGTCACCCTACTACAGAACTCACATCCTCCGGATAGAAGCTGTTCAACGCAGGTTTTTACGCTTTGCTTTACGCGGTCTTCCCTGGGATGATAGCCAAAACTTACCACCTCACACTGACCGGCTGAAACTTATAAATTTACAACCCCTGTCTATACGCCGAAAAGTTGCCGACATTCTCTTTATTCATCAAATTTTAGTAGGTAATATCGACTGTCCTTCCTTACTTCAAATTATTTCTTTTAACACCAATCCCCGCAATCTTAGGTCTGTGCCACTTTTCCGGCTCAATCTTCACAGAACGAATTACGGACACCTGGAGCCAATGTCTAGGATGCTTCGCGAAGTTAACGATGTTCTGCCTCTCTTCGACTACCATCTCAGCAAACTCTCCCTCAAGAACATACTTATTTCCACCTATGCCTCACGTCCTAACTTTCTTTAACCGCTCTCACCCTTTAGTTTTTAAGTGAAAATGTTATTTTTAAGTATATGTTTGCTTGCAATAAGCTTAATAAATCTGTCCGGGATTGACCCGGGCCGCAAAATCAAAAAATCAAAATCGTAGCTGACCGCGAATTTTGATACAAGATTTGGATCCATCCATGATTCGTTGGTAGACAACCCCTTTACATCATAGCTTCGAATCAAAAGATTGACAAATACGTATTTCTCGGGTTTTAAATGGATTTCGCCATAGCGGGTTAGACACTGTCTAAGGCAATGTCATCCGTTAAAACACGTAGAACATCTAAACAATCAAAGAATCCGACCTTCAACTGCACTCGGAAATTAATTAAAATTTTGAACACATTTCAAAAGTTATAAAAAAAAACAGACAAACGTTTCACAACATTTACATATTTTACCCCTCTAATGATGAAATCTGAGCTTTTCCCAAAAGTCGGAAGACCCACAAGCAAATTCTCACAATTGTTCACTTTTTTTTTGAATAAACTAAATTTTGTTTAAATTAAAAAACCACAACAATTACTCATCCGGATGCGACGATGTAAGGGCAGATCCTTGTACGTCTTCCTCAGCATAAACAGGGAGAAAAAAAAGTCGTGTAAGTAGTTTTTTTCTTTTTTTTTCCAGAAAAAACTCCAATCAATCACCTTGAAAGGGTGCAGCAAGATAAGTCTGAGAGCAACACATCCATCAAAACCCAGCAACGTGTCCCATAACAAAAAGCAAGAAACAATTTCAGTTGATTATGTCAAACACATTCAATGGGTCAGGGTTTGGGGCACCAAAAACAAAACAAAAAAACCGTCACTACAAGTAAACGTACTTTTTTCTCTTAAATTTCGTTTAATCAATTCACCATGCTGGCTTACTCTTTGTGCTCCTCACAACCCTCGCACTGGATATTAATGACAAAGAAATCGAAGGTAAATCTATTTCGAGGCAATGAACAGGTTTCCGTGCGTCATCCATTTACATAACGTCCTACGCCGCTGATGGTGGAGATAGACACTTGCATCGTTAAAAGTCCAAATCATCAAGCAGCTCGATCCTGTGCAAGTTAATCCTGTTCGATATGCGCTCTATAATGACGTATGGTATTTTTTAATAAAAAAAAAAAGCAAAAACAAAAACAGGGGAAGGAAAAGAAGTAATAAAAGTGAAAGACAAGTAGGGAAAATGGGAACTGAACAATCCCCAAGCACTGATTAAGGACTCTAATTAGACAGGGGTTATTATGATTTAACACACGTGCAGGGAAATCGCATATCTCACTGGGGAGCTCAATTGAAGGCGAAGGAAAGGCCAGATTTGGGCAAAGAGTAGAACCAGTTATCTGAGTGTGTATTGTCTTTCCTTTTTGGTATTCTGCATATTACAATACATTGTCTGCCTATGAAGACGGTGTGACCAGAATACAATTTCGAATTTTCTCGTTGTCATCTGTCATAAGAATTATTCTGAAGGAATCAACACGCCGCTTGCGGTTGGCTGAATCGAGCTATATTCAGGACATTCAGGAATTGAAAATGTGATCCACAGCTCCCTCTTGAAACTGGTGATTCAGATTTGATGACACATTTAGTCGGAGAACATTATTTAGCGTTTATGTTCCTGGTTGGCAGGACAATGTATCTGACGGAAACAGATCCACTAAAACAATGGTTGGAAAGGAGAATTCACCTAAAGTGCATATCATTCGTGGGACTGACAAAAGCCCCAAGATATGAAAGAAAATCACAAACATTTATGCGAGGAAGCAGGCAAGATGCTTTAACGTTTATCAAAAGTATAAAAGACGCCAGAAGAGAAGGACTCGGATCAAAAATATCAAGAACCAGAGTGACTCAAAAGGGTAATAAATGTCCAACAAGGCATGTTTTTGATATCTTTAAAGTGACAATACCAGTTTACTCCTAAAATACTTTATTTTCACTTACTTAAGGTGGCACCACAGTCTGAAGCGATGCTGCATTTTAATCAACAGCTCTTTGCATACAGTGCGGTCTTGCCTCTCTTGCGCTTACCAAGTTAGCTGACGTCCCTTTCAACTTGAGCGGGCCACCTAAAGTGAGGCCTTCTGTTCGAAGGCTGCTCTAGTATAGATTCGAAGACATTTTAGGCGGTGGTTGCTTAATGTGACGGCCATCAAACCTGACGATGATCGTAGCAAATTAAAACCATAAATCACTTAAAGAGCTTTTCTCTCAAAGCAACTAACGACCTTATTATCCATACAGTAGGACTGGAATAACAAGTACCTTATAGGTACCTTCTTAGTCCCAACAACAGTGATTGGTAAGAGTGATCCTTCGCTTGATCTCTACAGTTGCGTTGGTGGTTGAATTTACAGCGGAGGCCGTATAGACAAAGTGTTTTACCACTTCAAAATTATAGTTTAGCTCCAAGGGTTGCTGTTGTAACCGTTGATGTTGGATGTCCGTTCTTGAGGCTAGAATATAGGTACTTTCTTTTACTCCAATTTACCACTAAATCTATCCTCAGTACTTCTGCTACGATGAAAGTAAATACTCCAGTAACAGCCCCCTGATTTCTTTACTTAATATCAACCTCATCATCTTATGCTAGCAGACTGTTGAAACATTGTTTTGGCTTGCTTGTTCTGCATTATACTCTAAAGGTCGGTGGATCGCTTTGTTGGAAGCCTTTTTACAATCAAAGTTCTCGGTAAAATCATATCTAATCCTCACGGAACAGCGAGCTTTCCATGATTATCTTGCAGTGTGAGACGGGTTAAGTAAAGATGCCAAAACCGGATATGGCTTCGTATAATTTTTCCCGACATACTTTGTCATAGGCGACCTTCAAATCAACAAATAGGTTCTGCGTGCTGATTTGAAATTTGGAGGTCTTTTCCCAGATCTGTCTGACCATATTTGGGAGATGGCTTGGAGCATGCTCTCCGCAAAGTCATCTTCCGCCGCCACATGCAGCTCGGAAGCTAGGTCGCCAGCTCCAGCAGCATTGGACGTAAGTTTGGATAAGTCTATCCTCACTTGGTCAAAGTAGGGTGACGAAATAGTCGCATATCGCCCAGGTTGAATGGTTCGTTCTCCGTTACAATGGAATATTGATCGTTAAACAGTCTACGGAAATGGTTCTTGCCTTCCCTCAGCACTGACTGCGAATCTAGCACTTTCTGGCAAAATTTCCGAACATCTTTCCTACTATACTATCCCTAGATTTTCTTATTCTCGCACTTGTTGTGCTTGTCATTCCATTACTGCTCGTAGAGCTCACGAGAAAGTTTAGCACTCTATTTGCTTTCTGTTTCTCTGCATACACTAATTGGCATTCATCGTAAACAACGAATTACGCGGTGCAAACGGGCGAAACCTAGCACATTTTTGATGACCTGTTGGTAGCTTTGCCACTAGGTTATGGAACAAGATTATCGCAGAGGAGGGACACTGTATTAGCTGCAGCCTTCCGCCGTCAAACTTCCTCATAGATTTCTTTCTACCTCTTAGCGACGTTAAGGATATCAACACCCTCGCGTTGGCCACAACAGGATAATGGTCGGTGTCAATTTTTGTTCCTAGATAGAATACTGGAGGCGCACCTTGCGTTAATTCCAATGTGTTCAATCTGGTTGAAGGTTCATTAATCAATACATACTGGACCTCTTGGAAATGTCTAGATGAGGCAACCGCTGGATTTTTACGTAGACATTTCATTCGCAAATGAAGTCGATAGACCTGTATCAGTTGTCAGAGGTGTCGTCATGCTGGCTTTATTTACGGACTGCGTTGCCAAAGATGTCCTCTTTTCTAAAGATCTAAATATAATGCTTAGGACATTGAGCATATGCCTTGTGGAGGATCTCATAAAAACAGTCCAGGGTGCCATTGGACAGCCATCTAGGTCCCCTCTTTTTCATTTTAACTATAAACACTGCCCCCTATCCATTTATGCCGACGATACTAAGTTCTCCAAAATTATTTCTTCACCGCAAGACTCTATTCTCCTCCAAGAAGACCTCGATAGGTTTCCCGTTTGGTGTCTAAAAAATTGCTTTGAGCTTAATGTCTCCAAATGTAAATCTATGAGTTTGTCACGTAATTTCAATCAATCTCCCCCTCGACTTTATTTTCTGCGTGGCCAACCTGTACCCCAGGTTTAATCCCTTCGCGACCTTGGAATATTATACGATAGAGAGTTAATCTTCCCTTCGCATATTGGTGACATAATTCTTAAAGCCAACTCATCACTTGGTTTTATCAAACGATGGTTTAAAGAAGTTTGCAACCCTTATGTGTTATTACCTTTTTTGGCGCCTTCTCGAATATGCCAGTCAAGTGTGGTCCTCCTTTCAGCGAGATCCCGAATTGAGAGCATTCAGCGTCGTTTCCTTCGATTTGTCCTTCGATGACTACCCTGGGATGGCCCTTTTATCTTACTTCCCTATCGTGACCGCTTCAAGCTTCGTAACCTGAATACCCTCCAGAAACGCAGAGACGTAGCTGATATTCTCTTCATTGCGCTTCCCTTTACAATTCTATTTCCTTCAACACTAACCCTAATAATTTACGCTATCCTCGTCTCTTCTCAACCCGTCGCTACTCTTATGGTGCCACCGAACCGCATGCGTCGTAAGGTCTACTCAAATCTCCACCTTTGTGACTTTAACCTGAGCACTTCTCATCTTGATCTCCTCCATCACTCCCTTTGTCATAAAATATTAAAAAAGATTCTTGTAATGGCTCGTGACTGTGGTTTGGGATCTTCGAGCGAACGCACCCATTGTAGAAATTACAAATCAAGATCTGAACGCGCTCCTTGGCGAAAGGCATATTTGACATATGCGAAAAGAAAAGTAAAAAGAGCACAGTAGTTCGAAGACACCCAAGCCTCAGCCACGCCGCCAGGAAATATCAAGTAAGTAAAAATGGAAAACGTTTATGTATATGTACGAATTAATGAATTTAACATTATAGAGAATAAACGCCTTTAATAAAACATTGAGGTTCAAGTTAAATCTTTGTTTCGGCTCTGGGGTGTCCTCGACTTTTTCAGGTACACCCTTATTTCCTAAACCTTAATTTTTGTTAGTCCTAGTTTTTAAGTTAGCTTCAGCTTGTAGTAAGCAAAATAAATGGTGGCGGTAGGTCTCACCAAAAATTAAGAGTTGTATTCTACGCTTTCCGCTGTTTCATAATCTTTTTTTGCATTGCCGGGGAGCTCACTACACGAGAAACCTCGAGGTACATGCCCTTTGTGACATGCTGCGGACATAAGGGGACAGCTTATTTGATGTCCTTAGCCCCGTACGAGTTTATAAGTGCTACCGTTGAGTCCATTTGAGTTCTTCCGCCAATATTTCTACTTCAGAAACCCTAACAGCTGAAGGCCCTTTCAGACCTATGATTTAAATATACCAAAATAGCCCTGAAAGGGGCTGGATACAGACTATTCCGTTGATTCTACCAGGGAGTTCTTCCACTGTTGCTTATCCAACGTTGAGTCCTGGGTCGGTGTTGCAATTTAAGCTTGAATTTATAAGAGCTATCTACCCTATAAGCAATGGTTTGGCTTTATAAAAACTCTTCGAACATTTCTAAACGAAGCACATGGTCACACTGATCTACTGAATAAAGCAGACTTAATGCAGCGCAGGTAAATACGCTGTCTGACTGCTGAGGTTTATCTTTGTGGGCTTATGGTATATTTGTCAGACGACAGGGTGTGGCAAACAACTGAAATGCTCATTATGTTTGAGTTTGACAATAGAAAAGTGGTCTGAGATAAGAATGGAGACGAAATTCGGAAGCAGTGGGTTTGTTTTTTAAACAAATATTCTAAAGAACGAGTGTTATTGTTCATTTGGTAAATCTGTTGGCAGTAGCGCACAATAGGTCATGTATTCAGGTGAGCAGATGTGGAGAATACTTCTGAAACTCTGAAATCTTATCGGTAGCAGTATGCATTTGAATTTGCTAAGCGCAGACGCAAGGATGTGGCTCGTGTATCTTTGTTGTTATTTATGGAAAAACAAATTGTTTTATTTGCTTTCTTAGACTAATAAGGTGCTGCATACGAGTATCATGCAAGTGGTTTATTTGATTTATAATCTGCTTACAGTGAATTGCAGTTTTTTCTTGTAGTCTTGCAAAAAAATCGGTCATTAGTCTGTCAACGTCTTCCCAATCAACCCCACTGTAGTAGAACTTCATTTAGGGATCACTGCCAAACCAGCTGTCAAATTTGACAGATGACAGATAAAGCCAAATCATCATGGAAAACCTAATCAACAACACTTGCGTTTTCTGTTTTTTAAACTTTTTCTCTCTCCTGGGTTCGTTTATATTTTGATGTCAATACGCTTATACGCTGCTGACACAATTGGTCTTATTTTTTAAAAATGAGCCCGGACCTTACGTTACGGTTAGCGGAGATCGGTACCTGAACATGTTCAAGGATTAGAACCCAACCATCAGCCGCAGGAGGACTGTTGAAAATGAATTTAGGGAATCGTGGTTTAATCAGGAGTTCATAAAGGTGACACAGTTATTCTTCGCTTGGTCAAAATTATTCCAATTCCTCAACGATGGTGTTATGTAAAATTTGTATGTATGTGTCTTAAAGCTGATAGAGAGTATAAGGGCCTTTGCAGGGAGAAAAGGAAAAACAAACTTGAACTAGAGGCTTGAAGCGACTCTTGAGTATTTTGGAAAGTAGCCAGGAGAAAAATGTCGGCAGCCCGTTAGGTTTAGATTCCAATTCGAAGCACATGGTTTTTAGAACGATATTTCGGACAGATCCATAATTTTCAAGAGGATTTTGAGGCTTTTAGTCGACTGAAAGAGTTCAAAGCAGATGTCTCGGATGGGATCCTCTTTGAATTCTACACGTATGGCAGTGACTGGCCTACTTGCTCAATGACATCATGGATAATGGACTAATGCCACATCGGTTTAAAAAGCGCTTATCTTTCCAATCTACAAAGGATTCTGTTCTGTAGATAGACTGTTCTTCGCCATGTTTGCATAAGCCGCTCAATTCTTCTGCCTGACTGGGTGGTGGATTCCACTGCATGGCATATTTCGCAATAAGGCCGTTTTCACGCCGTAAGGTTTGACTCATCCATTGCCACCTTGAATTTTCAAATTCAGCCTCAGATTCTGGAGCGTCGATGGACTTTTCTGAAATGGATAGCGAGAACTGCAGTATATCCAAGTCGACAACTAAGGCGTCAGAATCTTTCTCTGACAACCTGTCGGAAATGGAAACCGACGACGGAATAAAAAGAGATCCTTTACGATCAGAGGATGAGATGAGCTCTTGGGCACATGTTCAGAATCGGAGGACACGAACAGCACCGTGGTGGAGGATACTCTGGTAAACTGTAGTAATGATACGGTTTCACGCAAATAAAGCCTCGGCCGCACTCATTCTCCATCATAAAAATCCAGGAACCATGGATCGCAGAAGGCGTGGTTCTTGGATTTGGGACACCTGTATACGCTTCGCTCTATACAAGAGACAAAGGTAAGATTAGAACTTGTATATTAGTGAAACGTAGAATATATTAATTCTTACTTCATAACCTCATTGGCCCCGACATAACGGTTGCCAGACTGGAGACTGCTAAAAGCACCTACTAGCTGTCATCGGCATATCTTGGCCACGACCATGTGGTCCTTCTCCTTCGGGACAACTGAACTGGAAGCTGGAAGCTGGAAGGCTATAAACTGAGGCCATCCTCAGGTGCGACGCTGGTGGATATCAGCACTGGGACTGCTTAGAAACATCTGCAGGAAACATTTCAACCAAGCATAAAGCAAATGAAAAGTTACTGACTAGGACTCATACAAAGAATCCCTCAAATTATACAAAAAAGAACTGAGGAGGGCTAAGCGACAATCCTGGAGGTCATTCTGTGTCAAAATCACAGAAACCTCTGAGGCATCGCGTCCTGCTACTGGGCACCCACTTTCCAGCTGGCTTCCTATTCACGGCCAGTAACAACCCCAGAAGGGAGAACACCAGAAAAGAGAAAATCTGCTCTCGGCGCTGCATAGCTTCAAACAATACAAGTCTGGTGGACCTACCTGAGCTGTAAATGTCCTCAGATATTATCCTGCCAACTGAATGATCTGCATTCCATTTAGGAAGTTACCATGATATAGTTCTCACTCCCAAAGCCGAGAAATGTTCTCATGTTGTCCCAAAGGACGTCAGACCTATAAGACTATCATCCTTCCTTCTGAAAACTGTAGAACAACCGATTGATATCCATGTATGATCTACAATTGATCCACGACTTTTATCTACAGCTCAACATGCATATTGTAAAGGAAAGACTGTGGAAACGGCTCTACTTTCACTGACTAGCAATATCGAACGATCCCTACATTATAGGCGGCACACAATAGTCCTATTCCTAGACAAAGAAGATGCCTTTAACATCGTCAATACATCCGTAATCCTGATTGCGCTGTCAACCCTGAAGGTAGATGACTCACTTGGGAAGTTGATCAGCTTTATACTAAAAAACAGGTGCTTCTGCTAAATGATGTTTAAGCAGAGGTACGCCGCAAGACGGTGCCCTTTCACCCCTTCTCTGGAACTTAGTAGTCAATGAGCTGATGTTATACCTGGAAGCGGGCGGTAGCAGAGTGATTGCATATGCCGATGACGCTGCTATTAAAGAACTCCCACAGCTAAATCTGAAGAGATTAAGCCTTTGGTCGGATCTCTGTGGATTGGCAGTAAACCCCAATAGAACTGATCTTGTTTCCCTTTTCCAGGAAATACAAAGTTTCAACCGTAGACCCTCCCTCAATCAACGATACCATTTTAGTCTCCCTTAATACAACGAAATAGCCTCATTGTTGACAGGAAACTAAGCTGGAAACATATTCTCTTGTAAAAAAGAGCCATTGGGAACACATGGCGACTTCAACCTCGGTTATAAGACCGATACTCCCCTACGGGGTGGTTGTCTGGTAGACGGCCTTAGACAATACAGTCAACTACAGCAAAGTACAAAGGCCATCATATCTGTGCATAGCTTTACGTCCAACCTCCTCCGCAGCACTGCATATTCTGTTCCACTTGACAACCCTCGACATTTTCAGCAGGCAAGTGACTGCTAACACAGCTATTCGCCTTAAAGCGACTACACAGTGGACAAATAAATTATTTGGCCACGCTAATATTCTTAATACACTGGGTATCCTTCCAGAGAACGTCGATTACACCATGCCCCAATATTGGTTCGACAAAGACTTTCATGTAAGCATCCCCTCTAGATCATTCTCGGAGGAAGATGCTTCATGGAGGGCAAGTCAATCGACTTCTACACAGATGGATCTAAAAACGATAGCGGGGTTGGAGGCGGTGTTTTCTCAGATAAGCTAAATTTAAGCCTCTCTTTCCGTCTTCCAAATCACTGTATGGCAGAAATTTTGGCGATTAAAAGAGCTCTGTCCTGGCTGAAGAAAAATGTGATATCTGCAAGGGATATCCGCATCTTTTCGGATAGTCAGCCCGCAACGGGCTCAGTTTTGCAAAATTCCAAAACCGTAGGGAGATAGCAAAGCAACTTTCACCTATGTTGAGTGCCGGATAACAGAGACATTCCAGGGAATTATAGGGCCGACGAACTCGCCAAGATTGGAACTACTCTATCTATCCTACCGGAAAAAGGTGCCATCGGTGTACCAATCGCTACGCACAAACTATTGCTGAAGCTGGATTCTAATAGAATAACAAACCTTCGATGGACTGTTGGATTAGCCTTAGCCAGGATGTCTAAAGGCTCTTGACCGGTTCTCAGATAAAAATGTTCTTTGGAGAAGCGGTTAGGTTAAAAAAAATCCTTAAGATGTTACGCAGACATTTATTTACGAAGATTTGCAGTCTTCGAGTGACAATGTTGGTAACCATTCAAGTACCATACCCGTAAAGTAGTACTGACTGTATTTACATTGTATCTAAACAGTTTCAGCTTGGTTTTTTTGCTGAGAGCATTGCTTTTTCAGATTTTTGGCAGCATTCCAAACGCAGTTTAACTTTTTCGATTCTGCTGACCACATCGAGTTCGGTGATGATTCCTAAATATATAAAGCAATGTTGCGTTGAGCGCTGGAGTTTGAAATGCTCATGGCCTTTATTTTTCACTCATTTATATTAAGCCCTATTTTGTTTGCCTCAGCTTGCACATTTTGTGGCATTTGGTGGAGGTCCATCTTTAGCGTAGCCTAGGTGTTTGAGGTAAGATGCCATTGTCCACCTCAATCCTTGGTTTCTTTCAGATAGTGCTGCACGAAGTATGTACATCGCTGATGACTACAGGAATAAGAACGGTGAAAGTACACAGCCCTGATGTACTCCACTATGGACATTTTACCATTTTGTAGAACGTGGCACTTACCAACCTCGTAAGTAGCCTTAATAATAGGTACACGTTTTCCTGGGATACCTCACCTGCACAAGGCTATCCAGATAGCATCTCTGATCAAACTGTCGAAAGCCCTTTCCAAAGTCAATGAACAAAAATGTAGCAGAGGCCTGAACGCAACACATTGCTTAATAATGACTTGCATGGTGGTGATGTGATCTACCCAAGAGTATCCACACTGAAATTCGGCATCGAATGTTGAGTCTAGATCTAGTGTTATCCGCTTTAGAATTATCTTAGCTATTTATCTTGGCAACAGCAGGGAGAACGCATATTTCTCCATCAAACTGCTTTTCCTTGGAAGCTTGATGATCATCTGTCTTTTCCACTCTTCCGGGTACCTCTGTAACTCTGCCGATATAGATGACACCGCTTGTAAAAGCTCGACAGGGATGTCATCAATGTTTATCGCTTTATTTCTTTCGAGGGATCTGACAGCGACTATTACTCGTATCTCTGTGCTTCTGGGAGTTTGGCAATTTGTTGGTGTGGCACACTCGTTGGAATTTGGGAATATGGAGCTGTCGACTATGTTCCCTCCATCTGTTGAGCAGGTTCTCATCCGAAATGAGAAGACTGCCATCTAAACTTTTCACTGGATGTTGTTTAGAACTCCGACCACCAGTAAGTTTTTGTTTTATGATGCTATGGCCGGTCCTGCTGGCACACCTATGTATAAACGATTCTCACGTTTGACACTACCCCGCACTTCCTTCCTCTTCGCTCTTCAGGTATCTGCTCATCGATCCATCTTCAGGTATCTGCTGATAATCATGTGCTGTGACATTTCTGCCTTATACCGATGTAGGCAACTGTTCCAGATACAAAAACATGGTCATCCATGTCTTCATGCGTTGAGCTGCGGATTGTTTTTGTTTCTGTGGTAAGATGGTCACTGCGTTGTTTGCACGCTGGGGATCCCGGAGTTTGTCGGTATTGTACCTGGTACCTCGAAGTAAAGGCTCAATTTACTGTTGACGGATGTAGTGCGTAGTGGCTAACATAAGATGATGGTCGCGCGACATTCCGGTATCGGCTCCACATTTGCTTCGGACATCTAGGACGTGCTCGTACTCGTACAGCATAGATATTCGTAGACGCAAATAAGCTGCCGAAAGAACACCAAGCTGGATTCGGGTCGGATTATTCCACTGTTATTGTCCAAAAGAGAGATGATTCTATTTCTACTGAAAAGAAACAAACTATGTACACTCTTTGTGGATTTTAAGGCCGCCTTCGACTCAGTGGACCGGAACATGAGTATGTCACATAAGTTTGGTCGGACTATACAAAACTTATATGCTGATACCGAAGCTGTTGTATGGAATGACGAATGATTCCAATCGTGATCTGGAGTAAGGTAAGGATGTGCTTTGTACTCTTCATTGAAGATATTGTATATTGTGTGCCTGGAAGTGTGGAATATGCGGGCCTGCTAATTCAAGCGCTTATGTTTTCGGACGATATAGTGTTCTTGGCCAACTTGCCAAGTAGTGCTACAATAAATCTCGAAAATACTCTGGACCGGAAGCCTGAACTATATCAGCGCACCGCAGCCGTAGAGCGAGCCAGAGAAGGGTTTGTTGAGAGCGTGTTAGGGTCGCAGCATAGAATGATTTACAGCCGACTATGTCAGAATTTGCAGCAAAATAACTATTTCCGAGATTAACACAGTATTGTTGAAACACAGACGCAATTGAATTATATGTATACCACACAGGGATTAACTACCAATACTTTGTAGCTTGTGCAACATGGCAGAGAGGCAAGCTGTATTGAACTTTCTTGGCAGATGATCAATCCTTAGGGAGACAAGGTAGGACATCTTTGAAAGCGATACCCTATCGGAAAATGTAGTCTGGAGGGTTCTTAATAAAATAAACGTTCCAAAATTAACCAGGTATTGCAAGATTGCATTGCATCAGGAGCCGCTTAAGAGAAGCTAGCCCATTTCGGACTGTAGCCCCACCTGAAGTAACTAAAGTACGACGTTTCTCTGCACACCATATGCATTCGATTTCACAAATGGCGTCGAATGTCAATTCGGTGAATGAAGGAATGCCCAAATCAGCATTTAATTTGATTTTATTCTATTCCAAAGATATAGCCTAGGAAAATAGGGTGGCACATTGGGCTGGATTAGTGTTGTTTCAGCGCATCAATCATAATTCATCACAGCACAGTAAACGTCACATCCGTCAGATTCAGAAACTTCAATGCAAAATTCACCATTGTAATAGATTTCTTTCGAATTTCGAGCACCGCACTGCAAAAGCACCAATCAATTCCACATTTCCGTCAATAGAAAGCACAAACCAAAATGAGCAAAGTAAAAAGGAACACAAACGAACCCCGCCAGCAAAGAAACGGAAGGTCAACCCAAAAGAGAACAAAATATTTCCCCTTCGTGACGTTTCCAACGTCTACAAAAAAATGCGAAAAACAATGGGAGCTACAGAACAAAATCCCAAAGCAATGAAACGACAAAATGTTCCTATCCCCTCACTCGTACACAAATAAACACGCTCAACTGAAACAACCCCAGGCAGACATCGCCGATTTGTCACTTTCTAAATGGTTTCGACCAAAGCGTAAAACAACAAAACTCTTGGTAAAGGACGACAAAGAAGAAAATGAACATGAACTCAACGCAATCAAAATAATTTTATTTCTTGTTCGTCAGTTCAAGAATTACGTTGAAAGTGGGAAGTTGTGCGTATGCTGTACTAGAGAATTTTTCTTTCGAATTTCGAAACGCGAAGTGATCCATTTTGAATAATTTGTTTTTTTTTTTTGAAAATATTTTCCTACACAAATCTGTTCGGGTTTTTAGTGAAACAAATAAGATTGGCGATTTTTTGGAAAAAAATAAAGTGTCTCTAAAGCGGATGCTGTGTTCATCTCGCTTACACAACCGCCTCCGCACCATCTCGTCTCTCTTTCAATCTGACATTTATCCGACATTTTGAACAAATCAAGTGGATTTCTGTAATTTTCCCCACTGACGACGATTTTTTACTTCGTTAGTTGGAAACTAATTGGATTTTTGTTTTTCGAAAATTATACAAAACAATTTGAATTGATTCTGCCTTTGATAGAATTGAGAAAAAAGAACGAATTGTGGTGGAATTAATAGTGAAATTTGTGAAAAGTGAATCCTAACCTAAAACTTGTAGTACCTAAATTTCTGGAGGGAAAAGCTTCCAAGCTCCCTCGTCCCCAAGAAGAAGGAAAGAAAGACGAAAAATAAATCAAAAAAAAAAAAAAAAACAGAAAAACAAGAATTCCGTGAACTTGTGTGCGGTTTGAGCTGCGTTTGCTAAAATTGAAAATTGTTTAACAATTTCCTGACGAATTGACAATATTTAATTGTTGTTTTCTTTTTTTCTTCATTACCACCGTAACTGTGGTATTACAAAATACGAGAAACAACAAACTTTTTGTTTACAAAAGAACACAATACAAAATGACTGCACGAGTATTTAATCCAGTGGCTCTGACGGAGTTCAGTAAATTGCGTTCTCCATCGATAAGCAGGGCCATGTCCTGTGGAAGCCAGTTGAATCGGATCAAGAGGGATCTCTTTGGACCAGTGAATCCCGCAGAGACTACAAAGTAAGTATGAGAATATGGTGAAGAAAGAAAAAGAAGAATGAAACTGGCAGACCTTGAAATTTGTTTTTTGTTTGAATTCGGATTTTGTTGTTTTGTTGTTTCGTTCTATGCTTGCTTTGGTTTTGGGTCTGGAACGAGAACAACAAATTGAACAAATCATATCTAATCGTGGGTTGCGATTTGAATATGTCTGGTGATCATTTCCAAGATCACTCTTTTGTTTTATTTTAGGAGTAGGAGATGAGTCAGACATTCGCTGAAGTGGGTTCCTTGCATTTGGTTTTTGCAACTTGATTCCGTGGGTTAGTTACTTTGTAAAGTTGGAACAAATGAAACCTTTGGGCGATGTAAACTTCAATTTTGGCTGAGACCTTTACTAGTACTGAGGCTTCTATGAACCCCTTTTTACATCAACACATAAAGAATCTCCTCCGACCATATCGACGTTAGTCATTCTTACTTAAATGCCCTCTTTGGATCAGATAAAATGACTGAAAGAGGAGCTATAATCAAATCAGTCAATACTATAGCTAACTCTGCAAAATGTCCCTGGTTTCTACGAGAATTTTTGAAGAATCTCAGCTGTATTTAGCGACTTTACTAGATCAACCCAACTATTTATGCAACCAGCTAACTTTCTTGATTGTCCTTGGCAGTCTATTTGTAAAGACGATTACTGCGATCAGATCTTGGCTGCCACCTTACTTTCTTAATTCTCTGGTGGTTTCGCATACCAAGTCCATTCTCGAAGACAAATTTCAATCCCATTCAGCCAGCTCAGTCTAATGGTGATAGTCAGACAGCAATTCTATATTTGAACTATCTGTGCAGCGAGCTCACTACCTTAAATTCTTCTGGCCTTGCATAGGCAGTCTATTTTTGAAAACCAATCTTATCGATCTTACTACGATAATGCATATAGATCAACCGAAGTTTCTACATAGCCGGGTCAGTCTTTTGCTGATTGTCTTTGGTATCAAATGGGAACCTATTCTTGAAGACGAATTTCTGTTGCATTTGAGCAATCTTACTGCAATCAGACACGTAGATCAACCAAAGTTTCAACCTACCCAGCTCAATATAATGCTGATTGTCTATGGGTTCATGTACCAAGTCTTTCCTTGGAATAAAATCTCTGTGTGATTTGAACGATATTACTGTGATTAGTTGGTAGGTCAACCAAACTATCTTGGCAGCCAGCGCTGGCACATAGCAGTTCTATAATTGAACTATCTGTGTAGCCAGATTGTCGCTGGGTTTACATAGGCAGTCTATTTTTGAAGACGAATCTTAGTGGTCGTACTGCGATCAGATGGTAGAACACCCAAATTATCTATGCTCATTTTCTTGATGTGTTTCTGGCAGTCTATTTGTAAAGACGAATCTTAGATATCTTACTGTGATCATACAAATAGATCAACCAAGCTTTCTACCTAACCAGCTCAGTCTATTGATGATCATCTTTGGGTTCATGTAGCAAGTTTATTCTTACAGAACAGTGCATATCGGGACGACAGCTTTCTCATGTTTAACCTGCCATGTAAAATGTTGACTGCAAGAATCATATCACCGGCATTTTCCCAGTATTAATGTCTGCCAGGCCGCTCCTGATCGCTTCTCGTTTTCCCAAATGCTCTGGTCGCCACACCAGAAGTGGTCGATAAAATCCACGATATGATATTGGACGATCGACGAGTGAAGGTGCGCGAACTTGAAGAGGGTACAGGCTTATCACATGGATCAGTGATTTCAGTTTTGCAAAAATATTTGGATTTGAAACAGATATCCGTCAGATGGGTGCCGCTTTTGCTCATAATTGACGTTTGACAACTTCAGAGGAGTGTTTGGCGATGTTCAACCACAATCCGAACGAATTTTTGCGGCGTTTCGTATCCGTGGAAGAAATATGGATTCATCACAACACAACAAAGACCGAGGAATGATCGACACAGTGGACTTCTTGTGAATGGAAGCCGAAGAACGCCAAGTTGTGTCTTTTTGGGATGCGCTCGGTGTCATTCACATCGATTACTTTGAAAAGAGTAAAACAATCACATTTTCTTCCACCAGGAGTCTGCAGTCGGCAAAATTGCAAGAATTAGGTTACGAATTACTCCCTCATATAGCATATTTCCCAGATTTAACCCTTTACGACTATTTCTTGTTTCTAAACATGAAGAAATGGCTTGGCGGTATGAGATTTGGGTCGAAGGAAGAGGTCATCGATGAAACGAATGTCTCAAAGCATCAAGAAATTTGGAGAAACTTTAAACGAAGTATATCGAGCTAAAAGGAAAAACGAAAAGAGCGTTCCTTATTGATCCACCCTCGTATCAGTTCTTAGACAGCTCAAAATGATGGAATTTTGCAAGCGCAGCATGGGCAGTCATTAGTAGTATCACAAACAAGTAAGTGAAGACTGCCTCCATAAATGATCTTGTGAAGTATAGTCTTTAGAACGATGTACATACCTTCTTTGGTCTCCTCTTATTGCCTACCAACCGGTATGACATGCAAATCGTCTCATAAATACATACACAGAAATTGCTGCCCCAGAATTTTCGCGCTTACAAACATAAACATGTCACTGCAGTGCCAGCTTGTGTTACATTACTCACCATGCACTTGATATTGTGTGCACTTTACGAATAAAAATTACAAAAAGCCGCTTTTTCAGCACATTTGTGAAGGCCAAGGTCGAACTGAAGTGGGTTTCCACGGCTTAGGGTCGAACTTGATGCAATTGTAGAGCTTGCAGAAAGTGTATTATGAGTTACGGAGTTGGAACTTGGTGCTAAATGCATTTTGTGACCAGGATTTCGTTCGACTGGAATCAGTTAGTTGATGAGCAATACCAGATTGAACTATTCGCGATCTATGTATGCGCGTCTATGTACGATTTTCGTGTTTCTTTAAAATTGAGACATTGAATACAGTGTCCCTTTCTAATGGGATATCTGACAAACCAGCTGTCCAGGGTGATGTCTGATACTCGTATATGCCATTTTCGTTTGCTCTATGTTTTATCAAAGCATCTTGGAAAGTCGTGCGCTTCAACAACGCTTGCGTGTCGTTTCATTTCCAAAAATCCCTTTCTGCTCGCTTAGCTTTGTTATACTGGATTTGTTCATTTTTTGTTATCCCTGTAGCTGTGTTAATGAGCGGGCTATAACTGGAACCATCAAGTCAATCGATGTGTAAGACGTTCTTTAAACTCTCTAGGATCGCTGCCATCAACGGTCCTTATTTGACTTTGCGACTAATTGAGGTTACCGGACCCTGCTCCACGAGATCCGGACGAGAGGTGGTTTCAACCAGAAGCATTTATTGAAATTGTCTACAAGCAATTATGCGTTTTAACGCCTCTGGACTATTTTCTTTGCGGCCTCCAGAAGCCACTGGCTTATGCGAATTAGACCAGCAGCTATTGACGACTTGGAAGCCAATATCCCCAGACCGATTAACTCAACAAAGTCTTCATGAGAAAATGGTAAATTCAAACTCTTGTTGGTGTACTGTACAAAGTCATAACACTTTCAAAAGTGAACTCAGATCGGGGTTGCTTGGACTGGGAGCTCAAATTTACAACATCACTGCGGACTGCACACCAAAGACCATCCACTTGAACGCCTGCTAAGTGCAAACAGACCGTTCGTCTATAGTTCTGTTGTCTCGATAAATCAATCCCCGACTGTGGTCGCCCAAAATGTATTCTGTAAAGCACTTGACGATCCATTTGCTTATCTAATTGAAGATTGTCGCCGCTGTGATCACAGAGGGAAAATATATGCAGGCTTGTGAAACTCAGACAATCCAGCCCTGTGAAAAGCCTGTGAATAAGGGAATCGAATATGAGAGTATACATGTGTCCGCAACCAGAGCAGACGCCAGTAACAAAATAAGTGACTATGACCAATGAGATGAAGAGAACATGGATGAATATTCACGGCCAGCGAAGAGAACTAGTGCAAAGTTGATGACCCTAGTCGAAAACAACTAGGGAAACAATGTTGTGGGTCAGATTGATAGAATGCGATCACCAGAACCAACCATAAATTCATTTCTTGCACCATCCCCTATCTTGAAGACTAAATCTTGTATATTTTGTGTACTCAACACTGTCATCGCATTTTCTATTTCAAGTCTGTGTACGAGTATTTCAACTTTCATTGTCGCAACCCATTGAACTGCAGACTAATTGACCTTTAATGACTTCTTTCGCTATTTATGCGATCGCAAAGCAAATTCTGCACCTAACAACGGCCATCACAACTCTATTCTGGCTTCCTTTTGTATTATTGTCTTTCTGTTGTATAATTAGAAGAAAACATCGCCTTAAGCCTGGCCATGTATTGTAATTAGACTTTGCTGGCCTTGCCAATCCATACGCGTCGTCAAATTAATGGAACATGTCGCAGTTTAATCACGCCAATTGTCGTTTGCAATTATTTTACTATTTCAACAACGAATCTCGTAAGACTAATGGAACTTTGATTAGGGTTGACAATTTGTAATTAAAAAAAAAGAAAAATGTTTTTACAGCGATCACCAAAGATCACAACCCAACAAACAAAACAAAACAAAAACTTTTCATTTTCTCCGTTCTACTTTCAGAATTTTCACTGATGAACTGGAGAAACAACAAGAGAAAGCAACCAAGAAATGGGGCTTTGACTTTCGCACCGGCAGCCCTTTGGTCGCTGGCAATACCCAATTCATTTGGGAACGTGTCTCCTACACAGATTTTGTCCCAGAAATGTACACCCTCAGTCGGGCAGCGCATGTACGTGAATTGCCCGAAGTTACAGCTTTAGATTTACTAATGGACGAACGTGCCGATCGAGAGAATCTCTCATCATCGAATGCTGAGGATTCATGTGATGATTCGCAGGACGAATCAACAGTTTTGTTTAAAGCCCCTGCTGCATCAGCTGCCCCTTCAGCAATCGCTTCTAGTAGGACTCTACGCAAGCGTCAGCCTAAGATCACAGGTGAGTGTTACAAGAAAATGTTGGCTTTTTTTCCTTTTCCCACGATAAAGAAGTAGATTCGCCGATGTAAGACGATTAGAGTGTGATCAAGCAGAAAATTGAAACAATACGGCACCCGCGCACACACCTTTCAATAGAAAATGAAATTACTCAATTGTAACGCTTTCGATTGGGAGGAAGCAAGTTTCTCAATTCATAAAGTTGATTGCGTTGCGTTATGGTGATATGATTTCAACGGTTTTTTCCAAGTTTTCATGGGAAACGAAAATGTTAAGAGATTCCACTAAGTGGAGAGTCAGTTACCGCGTCCTTAGTGGTGCAATTAGTAGAGCTGAAAAGGTTTTTTTTTGTTTATTCTTTTTTTTGTGGAACGGAAATGCGTCGTCTTTTGAATTCTAATAACGGGGTACTGTTTTCCCCTTTTCATCATCATCGTCATCGTCGTCTCGCGGTTGTATTTTGATTTTCGGTTTGTCTTTCATGGTCTGGTGTGTTTTGATTTTTAAATCCGATTGTGTGGAGGAGTTGTGTAGTAGTTGCAGTGAATTGTTGTCGAAAAAAAGGGCGTAAATCGACTCGCCATTGACGGTTAAACAAAAGGGAATACGTACATATAGTAGGACTCACTAGGAGTGGCACAAATGGTTGATAATTATGAGCGCAGATGTAGTTTTTAATTAGAACTTCAATGTGACTTATTGTTCGCCGGGTTTTAGGAAAAAATCTATAAGGAAAGAGTGTATCGGCGTAACTGATAGAGTCAGAGAACAATTTACACGATTTCGTGCTTCTGAGTGCTTTGTTAAATTCAGCAAAAAGAGTTGGCATGAGGAAGTTGAGCTACTTACATCAAATTCGGACGGCCTGAGTCACCCTCGATGGATTATCAACAGTAGAAAATCCACAGATACAATATTTGAAAGTCCACACACAAACTACATCGGTGACTTTCCAAAACTGCATCTCAATTTCTTCTGTAGATTTCATGTGATCTACCCTCTTTGCTTGTTCTCCACACCCCTAAATCAAAAACAACAGATGCGCTCGAAATAGAATAGGCCTCCCCCCTGAAAATGGTATATAAATAGAAAGTAGTGTTCACCCTTCTCTACCCTTAAAATCGAAACGATCGCCATGGTAGTATGAAATGTTGTAAATGTTGCGTGCCAACGTTAACAGCGGCAGCTGTTTTCCAACAAACGCGTGTGTTACCACTTCAAAATGAATGCAACTAACAGATTTATCAGTCGTGCCTGCACTAGCATTGCATGTAATGACCCCTAGACTCTTTTTGAAACAACACTTTACAAGGGATGATGTTCATTTGTCGCATCTGTGCACATTGCATCTAAAAACCAGCAAAGAGATCTCCATCCCATCCACTGCAGCTAATTATACAACTCGTGACACGATCAATAAAACTTGATAAAGTTGGAAAAAAAAATTAACATCTGACCGTTACAAGGAAGTAAATAACAATCAACCATCATGATCTACAGTCCACATGACCCGTATATTAACCGCGAAAGGTCGTTTGCCTCACAAAGAGTATGTCTCTGCGTCGTCGTTTCATTATTCAGGAATTTGTCGATGTTTATCAGAAATTTATTCAAATAAACGGAAAAGTGCGCTATTGTTGCCACGAGTGGCTACTCGCCGACAACTCACCCCACAACAGGATGCAGAAAAGTACCAAGTACCTACCATATGTCCTTGTGGAGAGTAAAACAAAACTGATTAGCATAGTCATAACTGGTGTGAATTGACCGAGAAATTTATTCTATGCTAATTAGGTCAGGCGAATAGAAAACAACAAAAAACCGAAAGCAGACAACGGATGAAGCGAGGGTGTCTTAAAATTCCGACAAGGATATTTTCAAGCCGACATGGAGAAAGAAAAAAGAAGAAAAAAAATTCAAAGGAAATCCGGCTATCAAATGTCCATTCGTCAGGTAATCCAATACCCAAGCAATTGACGTGTACTCGCCCCTTATTTCGAAGATTTTCCGCTCCTCTCTTGCTCCGTTTGTGTCCTTAAAAGTCACTGACTCAATCAAGCAAACAACGAGAGAGAGACAGAACAAAATTGAATTCCTCTTTGCAGCACAGCGACATTAGAGGTACACTGATTACAGGGTAAACGATTGTATTAATGGCTCAGGGGTTTCTTTCATCGTTTTTTTCGGTTGTTGAAGAACCAAGACGCAGGCAAGGGCGCCATTACAAATAAAATGGCAAATTTATGGCACGCGTCTTTTCTGTCAGGAAAACAATGAAAGTAGTGGTCTTGTTGTTATAATTCTCCATCCTTCTTTGCAAACACAGAGAAGAGAAATGTTTTTTTTTTTCGTTGAAGATTGTGGTCGAGTCGATATCGTTGTTTTGTTTTCGGATTTGACTTTGTTGGTCCTTCGGATCATCGAGTTCAAACAATGCTTTACCAAAGACAATTGTGGGTAATCGACCTGCTGTGTGGGTGTTATCTCTCTTTGATTGTCGGTAATCGGATCATCGGTTTATAAGATTTGATATTCGGAGGATAATGGACCAGATGTCTCTGTTTCTGACAGTAATCTAAAAACTACATCAATTTTGCCATTTCGGTCACAGGAAAGAGGCACTTCAGCGATGGAAATCAAAACAATATTTTCAAGCATTTGCTTAGAAACAGAGTTTTAGTGTTTCGGGTGGCAAAAGTCCAATAATCCTCATTGACACAACAATGCAAACCACCTCCGTTGAATCTTCAATGGGTCTAAGATCATGGAGAGTGTGATAACCGATGCTAAGCAAGACCTGAACCTTCGTCCTCAATTAGGGCTTCTGTTGACAGTTGCATTATTTTTGCGTCACAACTTTAAGTTGCAAGTTGCAGACGACTCTAAAAGGTCAGAATCTGTCCCTCAGAAGAAAATATTGCAGACTGCTTGCTACTGCCTAAACGCGACACTGCGCTTTTGTTATACTCTTAGATGTGCTGGGCAAAAGTAGAACCATTTTTTATTTAGCTGGCTGTGATGGTGTCAACAAGAGTGTACAGCCAGCTCAACACTTCCAGATTGTGCTTTGTCGCCGCCTACACTTGAGCGCGTCGAATCTTCAATGCGATGTATCCACAATGAAATTGCTAATAGCATTCCGTCCTTGAAAACTTCAGCCGTAAGACCCGTCTCGCTACGAATGCTCAACAGTTAATCCTCAAGCCCACTTTCGGACATACTCTGAAATATTGTGATTCTTTTCTAAAGCCGTAAAACTCGCTTCAAGAATGAATGTCAAGGAGTGGAAGGGGGAAAGCCCCCATGCTGTCAAAACAGACTGTTCTTTGGAGTCCGTAAAAAGCAGAAGCAACGTATGAAATCCTATTTCACCAGACAATCGACACATAGGATATACTTGGTCTTATCATAGCCATGTAGATCCCAAAGATCTCATGCCGAAAGTACAAGGAACGTTAAGTCCACAAATCTTGTTATTGACATCTAACTAACTAGCTTCGTTGGACAAACACGAAATGATTCAGACCAGTCCGCTTATTCCTCTTTAAAGAGAACAACTTCGATTTTGAGAACATTATACGGAAAATTCATTTCTAAGACATAGATAGTGGAGACAGCACGTTCTTCTGCTGGCAATCTCTGTTTAAATACGCCATCATCATCTGTAATCAGTCTCCTGTTGACCAGCATTGCTCATATCCACAAAATTCGCCTACGCCGTGTTGCCCAGTGAGTCCTTCTTTTCTGCCCCTCAGATTTCGAAGCGTAGGCTCGTAGGATCTTAAGCGTTGATAGGCATATTGCAACTTGGACGGAGGATAATTCGCAAAGCAGTTTTGCACACATGAAACTCAAGCATTCGCTCTATGCTCTTTAACATGAAGGAAACTCATACCACTTCCAGCTTTAGTGAAAGAAGCTGACTGGCTGCCTAAAGCACATGGAAAAGAGTCTGCTTTCGAGTTAGTGTAGATGCCATCAGATCTTCTGGCTTCTGGTTATGTATCATATTTAGGCTTTGGATCAATTCGGTAGAGGCAAATGGACATGCTATATGCTCCTTCTATTTATTCTACTATTCTTGGTAGTTGTGTCGCTCAACGCTATCTCCGCCATTTTACGAAATCATTCTCAAATTCCAAAGTCATCTCATCACGAAATATACTCATAAAAATGATCCTCTTATCTTCGGCAAACCAATTTTTCTACACTCATCCACTCGTTTCCTCGATCGATCCCTTTCAAAATGCAACACCCTTCATAATTACCACAAAGAATTCCCTACTCATCCTCATTTAAGCCCCTCTGCGATGACATTTTACAAATTCAATATTAATAGTTTCTCGTTTTCTTCTATTTCAGAATACATGAAGGAACGCAAACGCCTAGCACAGACACCGAAAAAGATCTCCCCATCAAAACGTGCCCGCACCACAAGTGGCAGTAGCTCGAGTTCGCTGCTAAATTCATTAAGAAATCTTCAGAGGAACCATTAAATATGATTCCTCCGGCCAAATCAATTAATATATTATATTTACAAGAAAAAAAAATATATTTCCTCAGTTTACTACCCCTTTTCACGACCCAGATCAAATATTCCTTTCCTCGCTCTCTTAATTTCAATGCCATATACTAAGTGATTAGTAGTAACATTCAACTTATAATTATTACTATTTTGATTCCTTATCTATTCACCTTATTATTGCAAACACACATTTAACAAAAGAAGAGAACAGTAATGAGTAACTTTTAGTTTTAAGGATAAACACGTTAAACCCGAACATTTTTGTAATCTAATTTATTTTCTGTGAAATTTTTCAATCGGCTTACAAGGCTTAGAGAGCATCAATGCAGGGCTTGTTGGGGTGTTATCACATAGTGAACGTGGTAAGAGATCTCTGGGTAAAACTAGAAGAACTCATCCGAAAGTCAGAAGTCAGAATGCGCTTCGTTAAATCTAAAAGTCCACGTTGGTTTCTTTAAGGAAATCAGGGGATCTTTTCGAACTCTAACGGAGTCGGTCGATTTGACTTAGAAACACCCCAATAACCACCTCCATTACATAACTCTAATCCTTGTAATCATTGTAAATAGTTTAGTTAGCACTAAGCAAATTCCATACCACAAAAATGACAGTATCTATAAATCTGAATTATAACTAACCAATAACCCCCTCCCCCTATGTTCCCATAAATATAGGCAGACACACATCCATATACACACGTCAATATACACTTTAAATATTTATAACCAATGTCCTTTGGGTGTTGCTTCATTCTCATTCCTCTGACAACAAGCAGCACTCCATGGGCAGATTATCATCGCGCATCGAAACAACACATTATCCCAGTACAAAAGCCCACATTTTGGACTCATCCCGATTCACTTAGGCCGTAGACCGTTGCTTAGTGAGAGTTCTACCAAAAGAAACATGTCAAGCAATATGTACAATATAGAATATCCTTATCCGCTGTGCAATTTGTCATGTGGTTCTCTCCACAGTACTCAGATCTAAGTGAATCGATTTGAATCCTTTTTATATTGAAATTCCTCGACTTTGTGGATTCTGTTTGAATTCATAAATCGACCAATTTCGAACCGAATGTAGTGAGGGCAGAGCCCTTTCTTTTAAATTATAATTGTAAGCGCTTAGTGTAAGAAGTTTTCGTATTTGTAATTTTAATTTAACAGAATATGTCTATTTGGTTAATCGATTGATTGTATAGGCTTTTCATTTTGTATTTTTCGATTAAGGGTTTGACCCAGCTTAAGGCTTACCTAGAAGAAGAAATAGGATTTACGAAATAAGAACTAAAATTAAGGAAGCATTTTTGTACAGAATAATTAGAGGAAAAATACACTAAATGATCCTATAATAAAAAAAAAACAACACTTTGTAGCAGATAATAAACTTTTGCGTGTTTTCTTTGAAATTGGCTTTGGTTTGACAGAATGGGGAACACGATGGTTCTTGTCCTTGGTGGTCGTTTTTCAGAGGAATCTAGTATGCGGCGCTGTGTCTCATCGAATACACAATCCGATTTTGCTTGTCTTTAGCCGGAAGAGGGCAGCTAAATAGTTTTGAAGAATCAACATTTTGAATTTTCAAACAGCAACAACGGTATTTGGTTTTTGTTTTATTGTACAGGGGGGCGAATTCCCGCATACGTTTTCTAACACAATTGTTAACGTATCGAGGGGATACAACTAATTGTAGTAGTTAGTAGTTCTTTGAGAAAAAAAAGTCCTGTGACAAATTTAAAATATTTTGTATTTGTTTATTTTATTTAATTTTGGCTAAGAAGATTGTAAAATGTAGCGCTGCCTTGTTGAAACCACAGCTCGGATATATCGATGTTGTCGAGCTCTGACCACAGAAAGTCGGTGAACATCGCTCATTCCTCATTTCGAAAGAAATATGGTCCGATGATGCCGTCATGCCATAAACCGCACCAAACAGTCAATCTTTGTGGACGTATTGATGCTTGGCCGAACACTTGTGGATTGTGTTCGCTCCAATAATGGCCATTTTGATTGTTGACATAGCCACTGAACCAAAAATGCGCCTAGTCCGAGAAGATGATTTTTTGGCTAAAATCCGGATCTCCGTTCAACATTTTCATCGCTCAATTAGCAAACTCTCGGCGTTGTCTATGGTCGTCCGGCTTCAATTTTTGCGTCAGCACAATCTTATACGGATGTAGGCCCAAATCCAATCGCAAAATAAGCCGAGTTGACTTTCTAGCGACATTTCTGGATCTTCTTCGATATTGGCCGGTACGGCGGCTATGTTTTCTTCATTTCGTACCAATCTCTGTCTGGTTGGTGGCTTAAGATCTAAAAGAGTATACTCACGCTCAACCCTTTTCACGGTGCGACGAATTGCCTGCATACTGAAGCCATGATGACGATCGACCTCACGAAATAGCGTTGCGTATTTACAACCGCACGTTTGGCCATGAAATGGCAAACCTCACTGAATGTTTTGACAGCTGGATGTCATTGGTAACTTTGACAGGTGGTGAAATTGGAAAAACTGTCATTGCTATCTAGTCACCTATTACAAGGAGGGGCAAAAGTATTGTCATAATGTGAATGTGCTATAATTTTTGCAAATGACGTCAAGTGTCATTGAGCTCTAACATTTCTGTTGTAGGCAAATAGAGAACAAACAATGAAGCAATACTCACATGAAGAACGCGAAATTATTCTTACTGCTTATTTGACCAATTTCTTTTCTTTCCTATGAATTTCGACGTCGTTTTCCTCGTCGTCTTGCATCATGTGCGGGAACAATTAAGCGTTAGGCTGAGCGTCTCGTGCAAACTGGGTCCACTAGAGATGTCTTAAGAAGTGGCCGGCTCCATATTACTCGTTCTACCGAGGATATCACTGCTGTGGCCGAGGACGTCCGAGGGAGTCTATAAACATCAACGAGACAGATTAGGTTAAACAGGGTAAACCAGGCACCAAAACGGGCTCATCGCGATCCCTATCGAACCAGTTGAATTTGTCTTCAAATAGCAAAAACCTAAACAATCGCCCTGGTGAAACACCCAATTTCCCTGCAATTTTCTGCGACACCGCGATATTGCCTCGCATTCACGCAGTATGTGTGTTATGTCCTCAATAGCTTGCAGATCACCGCAGTGTCTGCAGATATCCGTATCTGACAATTTGAGTCTCTTTGCGTGTTGCCGCAGGAAACAGTGTCCTGTTAGGATTCCTATTACTGTCCTAACTTTCTAGATCTTTTGCCGTCAAAATGACGCAAAAGAGCTTGGGCACCCTGTGTCCTTCAAGACTTGACCACCGTAGGTTGGCAGCTTATGTGATTTTTTCCTCGATAGTGTCCCTTACTATGCAAAGGGGTGGTTTGATGTTGCGAACCCCACTTTTCATGTAAGCTCGTCCGCTTGTTCATTTCCTTTAATACCGTAATGTCCTGGTACCGAGCATTCTGTGACAGCCCCTGACTGTATCAGAGTTGATTTTGGTCGATTCCATTGTCTTGAGTGTTGCCTGGCTGCTGATGTAGATAGCGATATTTCTTTCGGATACCGATCTCATCTGCATTAGCTCAGCCGCCCTCATCGACGAGACAACGATGCACACAATTTGGAAAATGGCGAGATCCAGATGTACTCGCCGCACCGTGAAAGGAGAGTCATATAATCATATGGAAGTGGGTGGGTCTATCAAACTCCCCAAATCATCAATTGGAGGATGCCTATGAGTTTGGGCGTTAATGTGTCAAAACCTGCATTTCCTCACTGCTTGCAAATATAACCATGAGATCCCGTGGTGACTACACATCCCAACATTGATAACGGCTTTGAGTGGGGACGCAAAAGATATGAGACCGCAGCAACAAGAGCCCATATTTGTGAGGCGAAACCGCAATAATCAGAGTTCCATAGGTGAGCAGATCAGGGAACTCGTCGAAATGCTTGAGGATGGAAAAAGGCGCTCAATTCATCAAACTATACGGCGATCCAACTGCGTGACGAGGAAGCCAAGGAGGTAATCAGAAAGAACAACTTTTCACAAATTTCTCCCTGGCTGAAACAAAAGGTGGTTCCAAAAAGAAAAAAAGGAAGAAACCGGCGAAAACCGTGAGCCCAAGCGAACCCAAAAGGATTCCTCAACGGAAAATAATAATAATGCTGAAGTTCCTAAAGGCAACCGTGAGACCAAGCCAACTCGAAAGGACCTACCAATGGAAAAGAACAATAATGTAAAAGTTCCTAAGGGCAACCCTACTTCCAAAAAGATAACAACGGACGAAAGCTGAAGAAAAATCGTTAAAAGCAAAGTCCAAAAAAGCAGCATAGCGTAAGGAAACTCAAAGCTAAACCTGATGCTGGACGGAGTATCGCCAGAAGGCGTACTATCTTTGCGAAAGGCGTTTAGTGGCACCCAATCGGCTGTAATAAGTCTCACCACAGCAGATGCAAAAAAGCTGCTAGATGCCAGACGTATAAAAATTGGCTGGGCTATCTGCTAAACCCGTAAAAAACTATTGCTAAAAAAGTGTTTCAAATGCCTGGAATTTGGTCACATAGCAAATCAATGCAAGAACAAGGCAGGCCGCTCTATATTATGCATAAGATGCGGAGCCGAAGAACATATTGCAAAGGAGTGCAACAAGCACCCCTTTTGCATATTTTGTAAGATAGAGTACCCGGAAGACGCAAAACACGTAGCCGTAAATCTCAGTCATTGTGAGAGACCTCAGGATATTTTGAGACAGACAGTTAAAGATGAGGAAGCGCACATAATCGTGGTTAGCGAACCATATAAAACCCTCGGCAGCAATGTATGGATCTGCGACCAAACAAAGCTGGCGGCAATATGAACATACATACAAGCATTCCAAGAAACCCACGCTCATGGATATGGCTTCGTCTGCGGAAAAATCAATGGAATCGATTTTTATAGCTGTTATGCCCGACCAAGCAGGACAATGTGTGAATTTGAGGAATTTCTAGATAAACAGAAGCCGCACGTGGAAGATATCCAATTGTTATAGGAGGGGATTTCAATGCATGGGTAACCGAGTGGGGCGGCAGGTTTTACCAACCGCAGAGGCTATTATTTACTGGAAACACTCTCGTCCTAGGGAGTGGATATCTTAAACGTTGGCAGGTCAAACACCTACCGTAAGGCGTGGGCAGGCTCTATTGTCGATATTACTTTCCTGAGCAACTCCCTCCTGCCAAAAACAAAATGGAAACTCAGCGAGGAATATACGCACCGTGACCACCAGGCGATATTGATAGACATAAAGGAGAGAAAACAACCGAAACAACCCAAACTTACAGGTCCTAAATGGAAGGACACACTTAATGGTGTTAATAGTTGCAATCTGATCGACAACAGAACAGCAGAGAATTTGGCGAGTCAACTTACATGTATTGTTACTACAGCAAGCGATTCATCTATGCCCAAAAGAATCGCCAGCGACAAAGAGCGCCGTGCTTTTGGAGGAATGATGAAACTAAAGCACTCAGAGCAACTCAGTGTTTATATATTCGTCGGAGAATGCAGCGATCTAGAGGAAGGCGCCTGCGTAATGAAGCTGATCTAAATCCTTGGGGTACTGCATATAGGATGGTAATGCCCAAAGTAAAGGGCTGTAGGGCTCCACAAATAACATGCCCCACTCTGATATCATCTATTGTACATCACCTTTTCCCACAAAGAGCACCTATTACGCATTATATCGAGGAAGCGAAATCCCACAGATATCAACGGACGAACTGATCAAGGCATGCAGAAAAATAGACGAAGGAATTCCAAATAAGGCCGTAAAAGCAGCTATCCAGAAAATACCAGTTCAAAGCAACGTAGCAGAGATGTCTAAAGAAAGGAATTTTTCTTGACCCAAGGAAAAAATAGTACTTGGTACCCTTCACAAAGGGAAATAAGCCACCATATCGGCCAATATGTTTTCTAGATACCTTGGGCAAGATTCTCGAACGTGTCATTTACGAAAGACTATTGTCAGTAGCTTCGTCAAATCGCCAATTCGGTTTAAGAAAATCGCGGTCTAACATAGATAGACTGTAGATGCGGGAAGATGGCGATATTGCGCTGTGGTAACACTTTATGTTAAAAATGCCTGGTTATCCACAACAAGAGCCCTTTCTAGAATGAATACACCGTACTATTTACTAGCTATCTGAACAATAGGCAGCTTCAGTATCAAACTTCAGTATCGTCGTAACAATATCATATTACAGTGTCCTTGCAGGAGTACCACAGGGATCAGTACTAGAACCATTATTGTGGAATGTTATGTACAACGGAGTACCGCGAGGAATTCACACAATAGGTTTCGCTGATGACGTTGCTATTGTTATGGTCGCCAAACACATTCACGAAGTAGAATCTGCTGCAAATGCTGCAATTGCAGATTGGCTATGTTCAGCTGAACTTGAACTTGCTGACTACAAAACTGAGGCGATTTTAATAGCCAGTCGGAAGACAGTGGAATCATTGTTAGATAACTCTTCTATGTCTTCTATGTCAGTGAGAAGGCATCTTTACTACAAGCGGCATTATCACGGATTCTACCAAATATCGGTGGACCTGGTTGCTTTCAAGAGTGATCAGCTCCGTTGTGCTTTACTCCCTCGTCGAACATATGTTACAATCAGAGGAAAACTGTGAGTTTATAACTGCTGTGCAAAAATAAATCCGCTGAATCGAACCAGGTACTCGGGAGATAGCATAGATGCTGACCAGCTCCGCGAAGTAATACCTCAAAGTGCAGGGCTTGGTTTAGTACGTAGGCATACTCCTGACACTGGAATATTCAGGGGTATGAGTCGTCATGCTAGTGGCTGGAGCTACTAGTATCTTTCGAATATTACACATCCTATGGCGCGGCCAGAAAAAAAAGGATGTTCGTTGCGTCGAACTTTAGCGAAAGACCTGAAGATGATTCCTTCACCAACGGTATGATTTCGTAACTACGGTGGGGTGAAAAGTAACCTCCTTGACCGCCAGAATGCGCTGCTACTGCAAAAAAGGTTATGGTGCCTTGAAGTCCGTTCATATTTAGGCAGACATGCCAAATTTCAGTGCGATACTGTCTTTAAACGATTTTCGTTCTCTCATAAAACATTATTTTTCGAGCGGCAAAACGGCGAAGGAAACAAAAGAAAAGTTGGATAAACATTATGGGGCTAATGCTCCGTCATATTACACCGTCAAATATTGATTTCGAGAGTTTCGTGGTGGCCGCAACTCCACTACCGATCAAGTCCGCAGTTGCAGGCCCTCCGATGCGGTTACAGAGCACCATGTCAAAAATATGCGCGAGCTAGCAGATACCACAAAGATTAGTACTGAGTGCACACGCCATATTTTGGGCAATATTCTGCATATGAAAAAGTTATCCTGCCGCTGGATGCCGCGCATGCTCACTCCTGACCAAAAACACGAACGCGAGAGCACTTCGAAAGAGTGCTTGGACTTGCTGATGCGGAATCGGGCGGACTTTTGGCATCGATTGGTAACTGTTGATGAAATTTGAATCCACTATTACACACCAGAGAACAGATGAGTGTCCGGCAATGAACTGAAGCCGGCACGAGTGCTCCGAAACGGCCGAGGGAGGCTCGATGTGTCGGAAATTGTCATGGCATACTCTTCGTGGACTACCTCGAAAAAGGAAAAACCATCAACAGCGAGTATTACTGTGCATTATTGGAGCGATTGAAGGCTGAAATCGCTGCAAAACGGCTTCACAAAATTTTGTTTTTGCAAGACAATGCGCGGGCGCACAAGAACATCACAACCACGGCTAAAATCAATGACTTACGGCTCCAATTGCTGTCGCATCCACCGTATTCGCCCGATTTGGCTCCCTCGGAGTTTTTATCTCTTCCCAAACCTCAAAAGATGGCTCATCAATAAAGAATTCAGCTCACGCGAGGAAATCATCGACGCTACGGAGGAGTATTTTGCAGACCTTCCGGAAAATTACTTTTCGGGCGAATAAGTGTATCAAGCTAAAAGGGGACTATATTGAATAAAATAAAAAAAACATTTAAAAAAAAAACCAAGGAGGTTACTTTTCACCCCACCTTAAAATCATAATGAGCCGCTAAGCCCGGTTCCATGTAGTTACTTGAACAAACAAAATTTGTGTTGAGGCACGGAGAATTCATACGAAATGCACGAACAGCATCCCCTCAAAGTGACTGTTTGGTGCGGTATTTGCAGTGAAAAAGTGATTGGCCCTTATTTTTTTGAGGACGCCCACAGCACCATCGCAACCATAACTGGTGAGCACTACAGATGTTAAACGAGTTTTTTTTGCCTCAAGTTGCTAAATTAGGTTTCGAGTGTTGTTGGTTCCAGCAGGACGGAGCAAGCGCTCACACAGTTCTGCCAACGATTAAGACTTTGAATCACTAATTTCCAGGCCATGTGATCTACTGTTTTAGCGATTTGGACTGGCCAGCCATATTGGCAGATCTAACGGCGACAAACTTCTTCCTTTACGACTTTTTGAAATGTCGCATTTACAAGAACAAACCAAAAACCTTGGAAGTCGTGAAAGCCACCATTGAAGAAGAAATCACCAATTTGGAGCCAGATGTTTTGCGAGCAACACTTCAAAATGCGGTGAAACGAGCACAAATGTGCATCATTTGACTGATAGCATTCTTTCAACTTGATGTCATCAACAGGGCCCAACTTTTTTCATTCCTAACAAAATGACAACCAATTCACATTGTGACATTACTTTTACTCCATCTTGTATCAGGAGCCATGTCTAGTTTTGTCATCCCTGCCAATCTCATTCGACTATGCAGGATGAAGATGGAGAATGCACGCTCCTCCGTTACGGTCGGTAATGATAAAACCGGGACCTTCAGTGTCAGAAAATGACCTTGCGTTGCCATGTCATTTTTTCAACATCGTTCTTAAAAGAATTGTGCGCAACTCCCAAGTCAAACCCAGAGGCGCCGTCGTTCAAAAGTCTGTTCAGATGCTCGCATACCCGGACGACATTCATTCGGACGAGAATGAGAAGAATACAGTGGGCTGTCAATGGATCGTTTGCGGCTATTAGAGTAGGAGGGGCTAAGATGGGTTTAGAGGACTACGAAGGAAAACTAAAGTACTAAAATGCTGCTGCCAACAAAGAAGAACACACAACAGATAATTTGTACGAGTCCCCGATTATTTTAATCTTGACGAAAGCCGATGAAAATGCTCTCGTATTCATCGAGAGAAAAGTTCTTTTGATAATTTTCGGTCCTGTTTCTATAAATGAAGGGGCCGATGCACCCGGCTTACAAGGCTAGGTCACCTAGTAAGTTTTCGAGTCTTAGAATCTGTTCAGCTATATAGACCTGGTCGAAAAAATGCCTATCAGCCCCTTGAAATAGCAGTGACATAGCGAGTGAATTTGAATGCTTTATCTCGAAGAGTATTCCATTTCTAGCCGAAGTGACGCTTGACACTTGTCTTAGATGGCACACACAAGTGGAAGGGAACCTCAGCTCACTTCGTGTGGGCAGCTGGAAAGAGCTGCGGTCTACTGCCTGAATTTGACTCCTTTTTTTTTTTAAACAAATCATCCACAGATGAACAATTAACGATAAACAACAAAGTTTCTACGAATATTTATTAAGTTTAATTTTCTTTAAAATTTTCGGCTAAAAATAAATAAACTACAAAATATGTAACTGTACCTACTCGTACTTGTGACATTGCTTATAAAATAATTTTAAGTTACAAATCGAATTAACATTGTTTTTTGTGTGTTTTTGTTTTTGGTTTCATTAAATAAATAAATTTATTGCTACAAGTATTAGTAAAATTGATAGTTTGACTGATTGAGGGGAAGGCATGTGGGTGTTCCCCTCTGTAAGACGGTCTAGATACTTCTTAAGTACTAAGTGAAGGTTCTCCTCGTTCCAAAATGTACAATTAGTATTGTAAATTTAATTTTTGTTATTTTTGTTCTCGAGTTGTGCCTGCAGTTGCTTGACATTGTTGCCGTTGTTGTTGTGCCTTTGAAAGAATGCATTGATCGAACTCATGGAACGATACTCTAGGTTATCCGAGACATTCCAATCAACACTGATGCTCTGATGTCGTCCTAGAGGGTTACGCATTTTGGTCTCATTGTATTTCTCCAGGAGATGCAGCAAGCAGTCTTTGGTCGTATTGGCTGCTTCCTCAAGGTACACAGTTTGATGTTTGTCGGGTGATCCAATCGGTACATCACGGCTCATTTGGTTGACCCGGAATTTAGCACGTCGCATGCTCGCCTCTGAAGTACTCGATGATGAAGTTGTTATGTTGTTGATGGCATTCTGAATGGATTGAGCTTTGATGCCATTAGGATTTGGGATGGGCTTCGATAGAGTACCGGTGGGAGGGCGAGATTTGACGGAACCGTTTGCCATGATCTTTGGAGTTTCTTCAATTGATTTCTGAAGTCGAACCGAAAGTGAACTGATTTTGGTTGAATTTGCCTTGGTACTGCACGATCGAGAGCTGAAGGTGGATGTGGAGGTTGTTACGTGACTAGAGGGATCCTTTATCACAGATGAAGTACTACAACTACTCTTGGTGCTGAAGTTTTTAGCATTTACACTGTTTGCACTCGTATCTCCTTCATTTGTTGGTGTTGTATTGCCAGTATCATTGCCACTGTCGCCGCCGAGTTTTGTATTGATTTCCGCCAGCATCAGAAGGTGATCGGATAGTTTTCGAATCTCATCGGCTAGATTGATGCGTTCACCGCTGGAACGACGTCCCAGAAGGAAGTTCGTATCGGAATTCCGTCGGTCAAAAGAGTGTAGGTAGCCGCGGAAATTCTTTGCCACGGGACTGGCCGCACGAAGACCACCACCATTGGTATTGGTCGGTGTTGGTGTCTCTGGAGGTGATCTATTGAAAATATCCTGGCGTTCATCGATAGGTGTTGTATTCGTGGAATTAACTTCGTCGGTGCTGTAATCATCATCGGTAATGGTACCAAGCGACTCGCAAGGTGATGGGGTGCAAACTGCAAGAGAATAAAATCGAATTATTATTACGAGTATTTAACAATTTAACAATTTACATATGTCTGCTAAGTCGAAATGATAATTTTCATATTCGAATTTGGTCCTTCGGGTCGTAAAAATTAAGAGAGAAACGTTTGTATGGTTTGTGGGTGTACCATCATCGTCGAGTCATGAACAATAATAAATATTTAATTAATAATTCCCACCGCCACAAGGCCACAAGGACGCGGCTTAATATTCAATTTTACACTCCACCAGTAAAGCGGATTTTATTTTTTGCAATTGTGCAACCTGTAGTGTCATAAGTCTACTTAAAGACGTAAAATTCTACACCGTTTCGTGCTGGAGAGGCTATAAAAAAATATTTTTTATGGCCAAACTTGAGCCATTCCAAGTTCAGGGGAAAAGTAGAAGAAGAAGGAGACTGTAAGCAATTTGTAAAACGGTAGAAAGTAAGAACTCATAAAGAGTGGAGGGGAAAATAAATCATCTTTGGGTTCGACACGGCAAAAGGTATACCTGCATGTTGTCGGTTTTTTTTTTTGTTTTTTTTTCTGGAGCCATTAGCTTCATATTCAAAGTAGTTATGAGTTTAGATTGGATGGAGAAAAAAAAAACAGGAAAAGGACCAAAGTTTGGGAAATGGTAATGTTTACAGATAGAGTGAAATAGGTCGTAAGTGTTACTTTGATCCGAATGAAAATGTTTTAAGATTAAGTGTAATGGGTCGAGCGGATATGTATGTATGTGCTCGTACATATGGATGTCGTGATGGAAGGTGTTCCAGTGAAAAAGGGAGCATGGTACTGATACAACGATGTGAATAGAAATTGGGGTTAATCAAATGTTGAGCTACCTATTTAGAAGAAGTTGTCAACTAATCCTCTGAAACAAGGAAAGGAAAGACATCTTTTGGTCATACTGTTACAGAAATTTAAATGGCCAACTTATGCATTAGTGGACTGTGAACAAGAAACCTTTGGCTTTGGTTATGACCATTTTCTGTCGCTAGTGAGCCATATTTAGGATTATTTCCATTCCTGGGGCTTAGATTTAGAAACCCATGAGAGCCAAAGGACTGACTGTCTTTACATAAATATCGTGCTGCACAGTAGGTTGTCAGCTATTCCTCAAAGTTGAAATCTAGTTTGAGGCTTTTGAAAAACCAAAAAGAGATTCGTGTGCACCTTGCAGATGTCAAAGGCCAGATTTCATGCTCTGTGCTAGGAGTTGTGTATGCCAGAATCCTGATAATATAGATCGCACAGGTTAAGTTGCAAAAGCTATTGACAATGCCAAAGCAATTCTTAAAACCCACCAAGACCCTGTCTCCCTACTTGATGGGTTCTGTGTACAAGGGATACAGGGAGGGATCTACGGTTTTTCTTGCCTGCAAAAGTTGAGAGAATGAGGGATTCTTTCATAGGAAGAAGTTTGGAATTTCGAGGTCCCTCAAAAATTACTTTTTCTATTTTTCGGTGCATGACCTTCGGATCGAACCCAAGTTCTCTAGTGCAATGACCGATGAACTTATCCACTGCGCCATGCCACAATCATTATAATTTATTTATTTGCTAAAAAGACCTCTGTACAGTCTAAAACATCGTCAAGCTCGACTTCTCTTTGCCATAGCCAGCTCATAGCTCATGCTGAGAAAGGACCTTTAGTATGCCGAGTCTGACTCTGCAAATGTAACTTAAAACTCAACGATTTGTCAGAGGAACTCTTAAGATGAAGTCAGCGATAATCATATTCGGAGCTCAGGTCACTGGAGGATTTTTCGGCATTTAGTCAGGTAGTCGAATTAAAGATCGTAACGGACGAATTTTAAGCGATGGCTCAAGCCCTCATATAACTGATTTCCTTGAATTGGACATACACAAACTGATTGGTAACGGCTCTAGCAAACGAAGAACAGACAATGACTTTGGAACATTCAGATCATTTTCATTCAACAATTAGGAGGGACACTATGGAGCCCATATCACCATCATCCAAAAATTGTAGTGGAATAGACCGGAGAAAAGAAGGATGAAAGACTGTGACATCTACCTTAGCATGTGGATTTGTCAACAGAGCCACACTTAGGCAAAGTCTTCAGTCAAATAAGCCTGCTATGTGCCCACATTTCTACAGAGAAAAAGGACAACTTTGAAAACGATTTGAAAGAAAAGCCTTTTTGGCAGCACAGTTGGAAAACTTAGTCAACATGGCACCAGTTTTAAAAATGCACTCAGTCTAGTTGTAACCACAACACGTTTCCCACACATCATCATCTACAGGTACCTGGCCGTAACCGGATCGAAAAGCCGTCAACCAGCTTGATTATCGATGCAAGATATACCTCCAGTTGGATGCTCGAACGTTACGAAGAGCCGAAAACGACTCTGTCCACGCTTTCGTTCTAGCTAAAGTGTTAATATTGGAGCAAGAAGTATTATCATATATACAGGGTGGTTCATTTGGTGGTTTTTTTAAATCATATGTTATTTTGATACTCTTTCCCGCCCGAAATCTTGAACTTTTCTTTGTTTAGATCGATGTTATGCGGACAATTCAGAAACGAGCCGCCCGAAACAGTCAATAAGGTCTCGGAAAATTGGCCCTACAATCGCAAGAGATAGCCTTTTGTCGATCGAGTTTCTCAAAACATTTCGAGAAGACCTATTCTGCCAGCATCAGTAGCCTGCTTCCAGAAAGAAACGAATGGAAGCAACTCAAGCCATTCTGTGTAATTCCACGGCTAAAAACAGAAGGTACACGCCTTAGATTGTAGTATGGCAGAAGTATGGTTTTCTACTCAGGAAAGCCCTAAATTAGCCATATCCACAAGGATGGTATAGGCCTCATTCTGTCAAGAAAGGCTCACAATAGCTTATTACCTTGGAACCAAGACGACGAAAAGAGCTTAACAAAAAAATTCTCGAGCACATCATACAGTACTACGCTTCACCAAATCTGGACACAGAGGACGAGAAAGCGTAGTTAACAATGCAACGCATTGTAATGGAAGCCCTACCACAAAGTCATTTGGGTGCCAAACGGTCCTATAGATAATCACATCGACTACCTGGATATAGTCCATAGTCCATACGGGTCTTTCAATAGGAACGCTCGAAATTTGTTAGGTTATAGCGGCTATGTTGTTAAAGCAACATCTGTCAAATTTATTGTGAATTGCTCGACAGTTTGTAGCAAATCACCATGGAAAGTTGTAGCGTGTTTAACAAGGTCTGCAAATCATCAAACAGTTTTTTAAAAATCAATGTTCCGTTCTTGAAAAAAATCATCCTTAGCGACGAGGTAAATTTTTGGACAAAATTGTCGGACTCGGGACGAAACCAATCCACACGAGATACACCAGAACAGATGTCGCTTGTGTCTTACACAACCTTATAAGTGAATTCTTATTGTGAATGTATGTACATAAAATAAAATAAAATAAAATAAAAATAAAAAAATAAAATACCTGAGGGCTTAGGCCTATGGTGCGTCTTCGCACAAGATATCAAAACAAGCGACCTTCGGGTAGTACAAGTACTACCACCAGTACCAGATTCGAAGTCGTGTGTAAGGTACGACCTTCCCCTTTGGTGAAGGGTCGAGGCCTATCTAATACCTCGGCCATTCTGTGGGTTCGAGCAAACCAAATGGTTCCATAGCAAGTTCCTTATGTCGGCGTAATTGGGACACTCACATAGGACATTAAGCCAGTCCTCATAAGTGGCTCCTCATGAGCAGCTCGCTAAGCCCCCTCTTATGCAAGAATGCATTAAGAGAGCCATGCCCGGTCAACAAAAAGCCCAGGCTGAGGTTAAAATTCCGTTCAGGAAAGTTTCGCATGGTTAGCACATCCCTTAAGAAGCCGTAAGTAACCCTGCCATTTTCGCTAGCATCCCATCTAGATTGAAATCTAGATAGAACACATGCGTGTAGCAAGGTTTTACGCTGCTTCAAGGATAGGCTATCCACTTCTTTCGGGGAAACCCAATCGCGCCCATGTAGAGGGAGACCTTTTCTGATCTTGAAAGCAATACCATGACGCATCACTTCCAGATCTAGAGGTGGCACTTCTAGCAACACCTGCATTGCCTCTGTGGAGACAGTGTGGCACACCGGTAAACAGCCAAGCAAGGCGACTCTTTGACAAGTCAAGATTTTTTATTTAAAAAAAAATGTTGGCAAGTCCTTATTAGAAAACCCTATATTAAAAGTAGCGCGCGCTCAAGGGTTTAAGGTACCCTTAAAATATTTGTACCGATTTACGTTGGTTTTAAATGTCTGAATATTATAATGACTAGGAAATAGAGAGCTTGGCAAGGCATTGCACAAGTGATATTTCAGAGTATGTCCGAAAGTGGGCTTGAGGTATATATATATGAGCATTCATAGCGAGACGGGTGTTACGGTTAAAGGTTTGAAGGGGCGAAATGCTAGTGGCGATCTCAATGGAGCACTGATGGTGATAATAGCGATAAAACAAAGTGAGACACGGGACTTTTGTCGGTGTTCCAGGGTGTCCATTGACTGGGTGATGTTAGTATCACATATGAGTTTTATCGCACGGTTTTGAATCTTATCTAGCGTTGGAAATGATTCAAAAACAAGGAACTTGAGTTCCTTATTGTTTGAAGCCAAGGGACTTTGAGCGTCGTTTTTTCGCCTGTGAACAACTGCTATAGCGGCAAAAAAGAATGGCTTTATTCACAGCATCGTTGATGAAAAATGGATTCATTGCAGCAACTCAAAGAGAAGAAAATCTTGGGGACTGCCCGGTCATGCTTCTACGTCATTCACTCTGCGAAGTTTTTGGTGGGACCAGATTGGTGTTATTTATTATTGACTGTTGTGACCCAATCTGGGGAGAGGTATTGACTTCAATTGATGCGATTGAGGCAAGCACTGCGCGAAAAATAGCCCAATATGGGCAGAGGTACAAAAAAGTGATTCTACAACGCTCAAATGGGAAGTCCTACCCCTCCCGTCATATTCCCCAGATATTTTGCCGTCCGATTATTACTTGTTCTGTTCGATGGAAAATGGTTTGGGTGATCAGCAATTCCGCTCATATTAGCCTCAAAAGATGAACACTTTTACCGTGACGGTAGTCGAGCTCCGCCAGAAAGATGGGAAAACGTTGTAGGTAGCGATGGGCAATACTTTGAATGATTCATTTGTAACCATTATTTCACAATAAAGTTGCATTTTCATAAAAAGAAAAAGCAGCGATAACTTAGTTGCGCACCTAATACATTACGACAGATTAATTTAATTTAGGTGGGGGCGAATGCCCCCATTTATTCGGCTTAATGCAAGCTATAACTTAAAAAATAAACTTAAACTAAAACTTAAAACTAAGGTTGGTTGGAGTGGTGAAGGAGAACAGATGTGAGGTAGGAAGTGGTGCGGTGAAAGTCAAAGACGGTTCGTTCGCGCCATAGGAGGTGTGGTGGGTTGGTAGATAGAAGAGTCGAGGGGTACGTAGATTACGAGGGTTAGTGTTGAGGAAAATGGAGTTGTGAAAGGACGCGCATTCAACGTGACCTGAAAGGAGTCGATGAATGAAGAGAAAGTCTGCTGCATCTCTGCGATCTTCGAGGGTGTTTAAGTTGATAAGGTTGAGACGATTTTGATAGGGGGGCAGATTAAAAGGATCGTCCCAGGGCATACCTCGAAGAGCAAATCGAAGAAAACGACGTTGAATACTTTCAATTCTCGAGATATGAACACGATGATATGGGGACCATACTTGACTGGCGTACTCTAGGAGGGGGCGAACAAAGGTAATATAGAGGGACCTGGTCACGTATGGGTTGGTGAATTCTTTGGACCACCGTTTTACAAAACCTAGTGCAGAGTTGGCTTTGAGGATTATCTCATCCATATGTAAACGGAAGTTGAGCTCGCTTTCACACAAAATGCCGAGGTCACGAAAAGATTGTACGGAGGAGATAGGTTGGTTATGGAGAAGATAGAGTCGGGGAGGAGATTGGTTCCGCTTATGTGAGAAGGTGATGGATTGGCATTTGGCGATGTTAAGTTCCAAAGAATTTTTGAGGCACCAGATCGAAAAACTATCAAGATCTTGTTGAAGGAGGAAAGAGTCATGGGGAGAGGAAATGGTTTTGAAAAATTTAGTATCGTCGGCGTAAAGGGAGACAGACGAGTGTTTGATGATCATATCGAGATCATTTATGGTTAATATAAAAAGAAGGGGACCGAGATGGCTGCCTTGTGGAACTCTAGAGGTGGCCAAAAATGGAGCGGAGTGGGCTGACCTAAAACGAACACTGTAAAAACGGTTTTTGAGGTAAGAGGATATCCATTTCAACAATATGGGTTCAAAGCCGAGGGCAGACAATTTAAAGATGATTAACCGATGAGAGATTTTATCGAAGGCTTTGCTAAAATCGGTTGCAACTACATCGACTTCATTGCCATTTTCTAGGGCAGAGAGGGCAAAGGATACGAATTCAACGAGATTTGTGGTGGTTGACCTACCTTTTAAGAAGCCATGTTGTCTAGGGGAAATAAGTGATTTGCATTGGAAGCTTAGAGCTTCATACAAAATACTTTCGAAGAGTTTGGGTATATGGGAGAGTTTAGCGATGGGACGATAGTTAGTTATTTCATTCTTTGATCCTTTCTTGTGGATCGGGGTTATGAAGGAGGTTTTCCAAACCTGAGGAAATTCTCCTTGTGAAAGGGATAGACGGGAGAGATTAGAAAGGGCAAGGGAAAGAGAGGAAGAACATTTTTTAAGAAATATGGCAGGGAGGCCATCTGGGCCGGGTGTGAATTCGTCATTGAGTTGGTGAAATTTATATTCGATATAAGACGGGTCCAAAATATGAGAAAGAAGTGGGCCATTGGAGAAGTTCAGTAGGTAACTAAAATAGGATGGATCTGGTACAAAGGAGTTGTTGGTGAAGGATTGTTTAAAAAATGTGGCAAATAGGTTGGCAATGGTGAGTGGATCGGTTGATGACCTGTTGTTGAAAGAGAGGGAAGGAGGGTAGCCATCGGACTTTCTTTTGTAGTTAACAAATTGGAAAAAGGACTTAGGGTGGTTTATAAGGTTGACTTGCGCATTGTTAAGGTAGCGCTGGTAAAGGGAATCGTAAAGTTCGGTGAAATGGAGATAAGCATCAAGATAGTTGGAATAGTCGGTAAAGGATCTGGTACGCAGGAAAACAGCTCATAACTTATTTCTCTTATTTCGTAGGGAGGACTAGTAGATGATGTTTTAAGGTGGGAAAACGGAACGTAAAGGGAAAAGAATTAAATATTTCTTTATAAAAAATGGATAAGGCATCGTTTATACTTAGGTTGTGAAAATTAAATGAAAAAATTAATGTAGAGGGGGGTGGGGGGAGGGGGTAGTTATCGATTGTTGAGAGAGATAGGGGACAAAGTGAGACTGAGGAGTTAATTGGATCTGTTGTGAGGTCTAATTGCCTGCCCATATAATTGGATATATCACTGACTTGGCATAGACTTGAGTCTGTTAAGCGATCTAAGAAGAGACATTCCTTAGCTGAGATGGCATTTGAAGCGATGAAAAACGATTGATCATCTGATGGAGTCCACTGTAGCTGAGGAAGATTAAAGTCGCCGAAAACAAGGATTTCATCAGTAGGGTCTGACAGGTCAATTAAATGATCGATCGCATCAATAACAAATTGGTAAGATTCGATAGGTTGAGCTGGTAGGATGTAGCAACATATAACGTAAAGGGACTTGAGAGGCAGTGATATTTTTATTGCGACAAAGTCGGCCTTAGAGGATGAAGAAATTGTAATGGGAGAAGAGTTAAGGCTGTTGTCGATCGCCAGTAGGTCGCCTCGACAGGGGGAATCTTTATTTGTGCGGGTAGGATCGTCGTCACGGAAAACATTAAAAGTAGGAGGGAACAATTCCTGGTTCTTTATGTCGGGAATCAAATTGGTTTCGGTCAAGGCGTAAATACCAAAGGGAAGAGCATGCGATTGACGTAGGACAGCATTGGTTTTAGAGTACCTTATTCGAAGGGTCTTATCGGAACGTAGACAACACATAAACGGTGCAACATAACTTCGAAAACTGCTGTGATGTGGCAGCATTTTTTGCACTAGATCTCAAAATCCACCTGGGTATCAACTATCAACAACTATCAACTAAGGACCACTAAGAACAGCATTTCTTTAAAAATCAATTAAAACTTACATGTAGTTAGGCATACTCTTAGGCGCTTAACTCCTTTTTTAGTTATTCACAAATACTTAAGCTTCACAATTATTGTACATAAGCCAATCCCAAAACATCCTCCTCAAAAGGCAAACTACAAATACGAGTACATATGCAGTTTCAAAATACTCATAAGAACATTTAAGTCATTTAAGACACTTTGACTTTTTTTTTTTTTTTTACAGTAACATCCTTATGCTACACACACCTTAAAATAAGGTTAAATTATAGGGCTATTATAAAGGGTCCGCCATCTAACGTTTTTTTTTTTTCAACTAGTGCTTATTTCGTGAATGGTAACACTTAGCTCATGTCTGATTTGACAGATAATTAGTTTTATCCTCCCGCTGAACGAATATGGGTGTATACGCTTGAACAACGCTGGGAAATATTGCGACATTACTTTGAAAATCATGGTAATGTTGCAGAATGTGTGCGAAAATTGCGTACGGATTTTGGAAGAAGAGAAGTACCGTCAGCTCCGTATGTTCGTTATCTTGTGAAAAAAGTGAAAGAAACTGGCATCCTCATCGATAAAGCAAAGCGTGAAAAGCCAAAAACAGTGCGTACACCCGAAAATATTGCTGCTGTGGCAGAAAGTGTGCGTGAAGCGCCATCAACATCAATTCACCGTCGTTCTCAACAATTGAACATTCCGGAGACATCATTGAGACGAATTTTGCATAAAGACCTTGGTATGACGCCATACAAAGTCCAATTGGTTCAGGAGTTGAAGCCAACTGACCATCCAATGCGTTTTCGCTTCGCTAAGTGGGCCTGCGATCGGCTTAGAGAAGATGCCGATTTTGCCAAAAAAATCATCTTTTCAGATGAAGCTCATTTTGATCTTGGCGGTTATGTAAACAAGCAAAATTGTCGCATTTGGGGCACAGAAAACCCGCACGCATACATTGAAAAGCCGATACACCCAAAACGAGTCACCGTTTGGTGCGGATTTTGGTCCAGAGGCATAATTGGGCCATTTTTCTTCGAAAATGAGCAAGGAGTGGCCGTTACAGTCAATGGCGATCGTTATCGGGCCATGTTGAACGAATTTTTGTTCACAAAAATTGAAGAGGAGGATATTGGCAACATTTTGGTTTCAACAGGACGGCGCTACGTGCCACACAGCCGAAGCTACACTCGATGTTTTGCGCCCTGTTTTTGAAGATCGCATTATCAGCCGCGGATCTGCGATTTGACACCGTTGGACTATTATTTGTGGTGTGCCGTAAAAGATAAGTGTTACGCCGACAAGCCAGAGACAATTGACGCTTAAAAGGACAATATTCGTGAAACCATTGGTGAAATACAGTTGCACACAATCGATAATGTGCTTAAAAATTGGACCGATCGTGTAGGCTACTGCATGGCCAGCCGAGGCAGCCATTTGAATGAAATTATTTTCCATTATTAACAGGAGGGACAAAACTAATTATCTGTCAGATCAGACATGAGCTAGGTGTTACCATTCATGAAATAAGCACTAGTTGAAAAAAAAGAACGTTAGATGGCGGACCCTTTATTTCTCTTATTTTATTTGTGTATGCTTATCAAGCCAAACTAAAGTGTGCAAAAATTTTGATAAGCGTTATTAACTTCCATTCGGAAATCCATTCCAAAAACTCTTTGCAATTATTTGTTTTGCTTTGTTTTTTTGTTTTATTGCCAAAAAAGCATTAAACTACGGAAAATTGTGTTGTAAGAATAAATAGTTGTGTGACATACATGTGTAAATAGCCATAAAACGGCAGCGTCCTTCTTTAAATAAAATTATTTCCTGTTGTGTTTTTTTCTAAAAACGAATGCGTCTGAAAGTATATATAGGACGAAATTAAATTATATTATGTGTTAAAAAAGAAACCAAAATAACTACATAATACAAAATGAAATAATTTTGCAAAACGAAGAAAAATGATTACAAAGAGTTGGAATTTCGAAATAGTCGTTTGTAACACTCGTGACACTTGGCAGCAGAATTATTGCAGTTCATTGTGGAATGAGCATGGCACCTATTACTTTTGCACTGCGCTACAGGTATTTAATCTTTGAAAAGAGTTCTTTCGTCAGCAAAGGGATACACACGATTAGAAGTTGCAGAATATCATGAAAATTAAAAAGTATCGGAGACAGAACAGAGCCTTGAGGCATACCAGCATATACCATCTTGATCAAAAGGTTCCCGATCCCATTATTCCGATTTTAGTTCTGTTTTTTTTTTGTTAGGTTGGTAAATCTGTTGTTGACATTGCCTCGAAATCTTAGCGTCATAGCTTGACATTATCAAAAGTTACGTAGCCAAGAGTACATCTATCTCTGTATCGTGTGTTGGCGATTTTTTACAATTTTTGAAATGGATGCAACAACGAACTTGTATTAAATTTTGCGTAAAAAAACGGATTTAATGGTGCGCGAACGTTGGAAATGTTGGAAAAGTGTTTCGGCAACGATTCTTTAAAGAAAACGGTCGTTTACTAGTGGCACCAGCGGTTCAAAATTGGTCGTGAGTCAATCGAAGATGATGAACGCAGTGGCAGAACATCGACATCGAAAACCGACGAAAACATTGATGACGTAAAAGAAATGTTGGTCAATAACCGCAAATTAACCATCAGACAGATAGCGGAGGACTTGAACATTGCCTATGGATCCGTCCCAGACATTTTGGTTAATGATTTGGATTTCTGTCGTGTAGCAGCAAAGTTGGTGCCAAAAGACCTCAATTTCATGCAAAAAGAGACCGTGTTGACGTCGCAAAAGAGATGATTTACGAGGCTGAATCCTATCTCACATTTATCAAAAGAACCATTACTGGAGACGAGACGTGGGTTTATGAGTACGACACGCAATCCAGACATCTGGCAAGTGAATGGCGTTCACCAAATGAGCCGAGACCAAAAAAACCACGTCGTTTTCAGTCAAAAAAGAAGGCAATGCTCACGGTTTTCATGGATTACAACGGTATTATCATGCATTTTTGGCCAGAAGGCTAGACAGCAAATAAAGAGTATTATTTGGGGGTTATGAGACGTTTGCGTGAAGCAATTCGCCGAAAGAGACCACCGTCGCACAGTGAAATCATTATTCGTAATTTTTTGACGAAAAATGCAACAAATACCATCCAGCAGCCACCGAATTCACCTGATTTGGCTCCTTGTGACTTCTTTCTGTTCAATCGAGTTAAAAAACCACTACGGGGTACATGCCCAGAACCGAATATAAAAAATGTTTCGAGGATTGGATCAAGCGCTGGCATAAGTGTGTTGCAGTCGATGGGGACTACTTTGAGGAGGACACTATAGATTTAGATGAATAAACTTGTATTTTTAATTTTCTGAATAAATTTACGGAACCTTTTTGATCAAGGTGGTATGTTCAAACTTTTCGAGACAACTTGAATTGGACGTTCCTAATGGTAATTTTTAATCCAATAAAGAAGAGATTCATCGATCCCAAATGCGTGCATTTTCAACAGAAGACCCTGATGACAAACTCTGTCAAATACCTTAGAAATATCAAGGTCAACTCACTTTTCGGTGAGACATGCCATCAAATCACCAGTGGACCTGTTGCTTGAAAAACCATACTGCCGGCCATTGAGCAGTTTTTTTTACGATATTTCATAAGCTGGCGGTTTATCAGCGCTCGGTGATCTTGGAAAGGGGGAGAAGATTCAACTTTATAAGGGACGATCTGGGCAGGGCCGAATACCTGCGAGGGTAAGACGGATGCCGTCATCACTTTCACAGCAAGCATCGTAGGATGTTGTGTCACTTATGCCCAGCACATTTAAGTGTAGTGCCCTATCACGACGCCAGTAAGCAACCTGCAGTCTTTCCTGCTGAGTGATAGCAGAAAGACTGCTGACTTCCTAGAGATCTGCAGTTGTGTTCATATGAGATCCAACTGTCAATGGAAGCCTTAACTGAGGACGCAGGTAGAACCAATAGAGGGTCCTAAAAAATTCTCCTCTGAACTTTGCCTGGCAAATTCATCGTGATTCCATTGTGACCTGCGACCCAGACAAGGTTCATTGAATTTAGCCTCTCGACTGCGTTCAGTGATTTCTTGTTAAGTGCAGCTTATTTGCCGCTACAGATGTAAATGCTTCGTCCCCTCCACCGGCCTCCGCAATATAGTTCGCTGCCATCAGGATTGCGTAAATCTCTGTTGGGGAACACAGATGAGAACTTTCCTAACGTGAAGTGAAATCTAACGTTGTCGTACTCTAGAAAGACACCAGCGCCACATCCTAAATTTCTTTCTTCCCTGGTTCAGATTCTGGCCGAAACCAGTCCATCTGGAGCGGAACCAGGAGTGTTGGAGAAAGCCCCCATGCATCGGAGACAGACCGTTCTTCGGAGTCTGGTAAAAGTAAGAGCTTATTCCAACAGACGCATAGGATGTAATTGACTGTTCATAGCCGTGTAGATCCAAAGGACTCTTTTTGGTGACAGGCACCATGTCTTGTAGATAGCTGCTCTGCACCGCCAGAAGGCCGACAGCACCTTAGATGCTTTCGACGTAACATGTTTAGTCCAGAGAAGTTTGTTATCCAGAATGACACCCAAATACTTAGCTTCTTTAGAGAATTGGAAGGCGATGCCATTAAGCACCAGATGAGTCAGTCCAGGCAGCTTCCTCATTCTCGTAAAGAGACCAACCTTAGTTTTGAGAGGATTAACTGAAAGCCGATTACAAGTGCATCAGTCGTCGATCATGGCTAGTGCTGCCTGTGTAGGCAGTCGCTGGACACGATCCAACAGACAGTACAGCTACATCATCCGCGTATTCTTCTGTATAGAGGTTAGAACTATTGAGCGCGTTTAGTGAGTCAACAAACATGCACCATAGTAGCGGAGACAGACTCCGCATTGTAGGCAACCCATGTTTACATCCGCCACCACATATTGGCTGTAGCCAGCATTCGCAATCAATGTCCTATTCACCAGCATTGCTTTAATCCACAAAATTAGTGGTCCGCCTACGCCGTTTTTTCTGGCCGAGTTATACGAGTACATGCCGCCAAAAGTTGCGTTATCTAAAACGCCCTCAACGTCGATGAAAATGCCTAAGGCGTACTAACTTTTTGTAACATAACTGGGTAAATACCATCGGTGCCAGTCGACTTGAAGCCTTCAAAGGAACTAACAGCATGTTTAATGGCCACAACCGATGAGAAATACCAGCTATGATGTGTTGTGTTGTTCAGCTCACTACCAGCTTCGTTGATAGGACGTAGTTGTTAGCTGGTTCCGATTGGGTTACCTGGGAAGTGAGACCCGAGCATGCGACGGAGTGACTCTGCTTTCGACTCAGTATAGGTGCCGTCAGATTTTCTGAGTGGTTCCAGCCTGGTTGATCTTCCCCTTTTGAGATCTTTGACTAGCCTACTAGTTTCACCGATAGTTTCGATCTTTTCGCAAAAGCTTTGTATTTGTAATCTGAATAAACCTCTTAAAATCTTTTTGCTTTGATCTGTAAAGATTCCAATCGTCTTCCAAATTAGTCTTAGGTGACCTGTTTAGAAGTTTTCTGGATTCTATACGAAGACGGTGCCGGTCTGCGTTAAACGAAGGAACGGACATGCCATTTCAAAACACTTGGTCAGGGTGCTGTTCTTGTTATGAACAGCTTCCTCTAGTTTTTGTTTTGTCCTGAGCTTAGGAGTTTTGCCTACGCAATTGTTTTGCTATCGTGGAACAATAGCCTCTTAAGCAAAAGAAGAGATATGCTATCTGGACCAGCAGATTATGTTTATAAAGATCTTAGAGTACTTGGGAATTCATCACATTGAAGATGCGACACGTACTAGACATAACATAGACAAGCGTTGAACTGGCTGCAAAGTGCGTTGTAAGTAGATTGGTCTTGTCCTACCAAAGAGGTGACCTTGTAAATTAGCGTTAGGATAGAGGAATCTCTTTTACTACTTTTACTGTGTCCCTACAATCTTGTTTCCTAGTTGTTTTTTTTATATTTTTGGAACTGTACGCTTGTAAGAAAGTACTGCAGTTATTATTGACTCAAATGGTTGCTGTCGCAATTGGCAACAATCAAAGAGAAAAGGCCTTTGGCAAAAAACCATAGCTCTTTGCATATCTATGGTATACCGACAGGTTACCGATTTTTGGAGAACGTCTGGAAAAGTGGAATACAAATTGTGGGTGTGCGAAAGTCAGCAAGTTTCCCATGGGTTGACACAGCTAACTATGTTTAATATAAAGAAAGAGAGTGGCCATAAGGGGCAGATCTCCCTAAACCATTGATGGTTTCTATGTCCACGACATGATGGTGACATTGTAACGATCACAAAGCATGTCCAGAATAGGAAAAATTGCTGTAAGAAATTAGGTCCTGACGTCAAACCAAAGAAGGATATTATCATTGCATTGACTGTAAAACGAAAGCGAGAAAGTCTCCGAACCATCTCCACAATTTTTGGTGAATCTCCGACTTAATCGAAGGAAGTTCAATATACGGGTCTCCTCCTAGATGAAATGCTTACTTCGATCTCCCTCACATAAGAAATAAAATCTTAACTATGGACCAGTGAAAGCCAATTTGGCAGATCACAGAGACAATTTCTGTGTCGGTCTATCGGTCGTATGTCTCCCAATAAATGTGACAAATATAACTAAAAGGTTCACCTCCCAACTGTACATCTAGTTGAGTCGCAAATTTAACTTCAGCTTAAGTCTTAGGTTTCCCAGGCTACGACAACTAAACAGAAGGACCCTAGCTTCCCTAGTTTGGTGTGTAGCTTTAAAACGGACGAAAGAAAGGAGTAGAGTGTAGAGATCAAAGATCCTGTAGTAATAATTCTTGTTTTCTCTTTTGTAGCAAATACATACTAATTGCTATGAAGTGGAAAGATGATCGGGATACAGCTTCTATGATAGTAACGAAGTTTCATATGTTTTTGTCAAGAATGGATGTGGCAGTGAGGATATGGGACACACAACCACCTCAACCAACCAATCTATAATATGACTTCAATGATATCGTGGCGCAATTGATTTGACTTTGTAAGAAGAGTGTTCCCAACTGGAACACAAGTGTAAATTAAAAACTCTGAAAGGAGAGAGAATTGTGAATTATTTTCTTCACGTCTCACAGGTCTATTATATGATCACTCTTATGCCTGGTATCTGACACATTCTTATTTTTTCTGCAGGTAGTAACTTTGTGGGAAATTCTTTTGAGCACTCAATCAATTTATAATGGTGTACCACAGGGTTCGACTTGTAGACCTATGTTCTTTTCTCCTTTTATGAGCGAAATACTACAGGAACTTCCTAGTTAGTTCTATCTCAGAAGAGTTATACACCTATAAGACAAGTAAAGTCATGATTTGGGTTTTGGTGGACACCTAACAAAGACATTCAGTTGGGTCAGGTGGAAGGTTAACCTGCAGTACTACAAGCGGTACCTTTTTCGAGTGTTGTTGTGGGAGGTTTGAATTCATGTTCCATGGAAAAGAAAAGTACGGTAACACACTTATGATGAGCTTGAGGCTCTTCTTCATTAATACGTATTGTGGCACTCTCCGAAGAATTAAATCTTTTTTGCCTTACTAAGAGGTCAGCATGAGGCGAAAGAAAAAAAATCGTTATCATGTGCGAATGTCTTCTGAAACACGCAATTCATGACCGGAAGGTGCTGATTGCAGGTGCCATTAGTTGATGATTGCAAATAAGACTTGATTCACATGTCGGATTAAATGTCTGCGCAATGATGCCACCAAAAGGGAACAAATCGCTGAACCAGTTCTAACCTGCCATTCCAAATTGTAAAAAATACATGAACAAAGGTCTAGTGTCTTTTAAGGGTCACTCCTCACGACTGGAATCCTGAGAAACTTCCTTAAGAAAATGTGAGGTAAATCGATTCCAAATAAAAGGAGAGCTTAAGTCAGGCATTCGTAACGCAATATGTATTTTCCTTCCTAAACAAGTGCAACACTTAACAATAACTGGTGTGCCCCATGGTTCGATGGTTGGGCCTCTACTTTTAAACTGAATTCGTGGGTCTTAATCAATTGTCTTCACATGTTCAATGATATTGCCATCCTGCAACTCATGGACAATACGTAATAGGGGAATGTAATAATCGTAGTTTGCGATAGCTGCGGTAACAAACTAATAAGTCCATATCAATTGGCCTGGTGCGCCCTTATCTACCTTACAGTAGATAAAGATGATACAACATTTACTGAGACGAGCTATGGTATATAAGAGTCATGCCAATTGCTTGGCATCCATGTCAAACTCGTTTGGCTGTGCGGAATGAAAATAGAGAACGCAATAAAGTCGGTAATGACACCGAGACATTTGATGTTGTCCGTTAAAGTGACGGCCTTTCATGTGATTTTTTCAATATCATACCCGTACTTGAAAGAATTTCGAGAAACTCGCAGGCCAATATCAGAAACACAAAAGTCTGTACAACTGGTAGCATACGCTGATGGCATTGAGACTATGGAAAGGAATCAGCGAACTGTCACTGGAGCGCTAGAAACTAATAATTGAAAAGCGGCGAACTTAGTGACAAAACTAAGTAACACCTAACAGCAACGGCTCGGACAGTACTCTGAAAAAAGCTAACTATAACCTTAAGGTGGTAAAAGAGCTGTGTTTCGCTGTAAAATCAAACAACGACACAACTGTGAAGATCCAGGGAGAAATCACCCTTGCCAATCGCTATTTCTTTGAACTTTATCCACAGCAGACCAAAATGCTCCTGGTTCTTTGGAAACGAAAATTCTTCAAGTGGTTTGCCGTCCCATCTGCTGGACAAAATTTTGAGAAGAGGATGTAACAACGAAATTCATCCATATATGGGCTATACAGAGACATTTACTTTATCAGAAAATTCATCAGCTTAGATGGCTAGGATACAATTAGAACACCGCTAGACCTCGTCTTAGGTGATGTGTTCACTTGTGAAGGGAGCCCAGGCGATTAACACAACACCACGCTTAATGCAGAATGCTGTTGGTTGAGAGCCGATTCTACTCCTGACTCTAGCGTCACGTACAGAAAGTAAGTGAGTTTACACCCGAAAGTACTATGTTGCTTCCCAGCCACGTCATCAAATGTAGTAAGTGGGTCACTCAAAAGAACCCGGACGGATGCAAAAACTTCTCCTGTCACGGTTGCAATCTTAAGAATGTTGTAGGATGCATTTGATCAGAGAACACTTTCCAAAGTGTTCACTCGAGGAAACATACGAGTATTTCATCAACGATTATCTGGGTTTTAGTCAGTAAGAACCCAGTGGCACTAACAAACTCCAGAACTTTTCAGATTGAATAAAGTTCGATGCTCTCAATTTAAATCTTGGGAACTCGAAGTGTATTGCAATTTCTTTAATTTTTATCTGATGTTCCACAAGTGTCTGTGTTTGGGCCCTTAGTTTACAAGTGAGTCAAGTTTTTGAAATCATTTATTCTGCCGAAAACATTGCATCACCTTGTTAGTAGGACTGTCTGAATCCAACCTGATCCGAATCATGTCTCTAAAACTGAAGCTCAATCTCGAGGCTTATACGAGTAAATAGCGCTGCTTTATCAATCAATGAAAGTGACGGGTACCAAGATAACGTGGTAAACCGCTATTTTGAAGGCCACCATGTGTCATCGTTATCCCAGTGCTCTTCCCGATGCCAAGCTACACATGAATCAATTTAATTTATTTGTTGTTTAAAATTGTTAAATCTAAATGTTGTTCTTAGTCTAAGCTTAAACCTAAAAGTATGCCTTAGAGAAGAAGTATCTAAACTACCAACAGCAAGTGTAACTCTTTTCAATACTAAGTCGGTGCACTTTAACACTCATACACATTTGGTATTCGTACACACCTCTCGACGATGATATACTTCCTCTGCTCGAATCCCTCAACGGTGCAATCACATTTTCTTCCGCATCGAACACATAGGGGCTGTTAGGATGTTCCTCCCATCGTTCAATAAAATTCTTTAAATTATCCTTGGTCTGCTCCAGTTCTTTGCTCTAAAAGAAAAAAACAGAAAGCACAGATAGAGATGGTGTGAAACCTTTAAGTGAACGATTTTTTGGAATTGAGAATCTTTGGGCGAAACAACCCTCACCTTATCCTCTGCTTCGTGAACATCTTCTATGACATCCGCTGGTATAGGTGATGGGGTCGATGCTTTTAATTTCGCCGGAGGAACATTTGTCGGTTTCGGCGACACAATTGGCGGTGGTTTTGGTCTCCGTTTTAACCATTTATGCTCCAAACACTCTGTGGCAGTCATCCTGGTACTGTCAATGAGAAATGGTGAAACATTTTTTCCTTTAATTAGCATTCACTTTTGTCTATCTACCTGTCTGTCTGTCAGTTTTGTCATATGTGTCTGTGTCTGTGTCATAATAATTAAACCACAAATTAGCTTACCTGCAATCTTTGACTAGTAACTTTGATATAAAATCCAACGCCTCAGGAGACACATTACTGAAGGCTTCATCTTCAAAGTCATACTTGGCTATCGTTACGTTTGCCATCGTTTGGATGTCGGATTCTCCCATAAAGGGCGACAACCCCGAGAGGCTGTTGTTTTTGGAGGAGGAAGTGGAAAAATACTTTTGTTGACAATTTTTTTCAATTATGTTTTTTTTTTTTTGGTTTTAATTCGTCTACTTACAGAACATAACATATCACACCGACACTCCACATGTCTGTTCCATATGTAATACAGTCGAAATTAACAACCTCAGGGGCAACAAATTCGGGCGTCCCAAAAAGTATCTGCAATGGAAAATTGGAGAATTTAATTTGCTTCCTCTGGAAGATGGGTAGTTATTTAATTTTTGTATGGAGGAGGACTAAATCGACTTGGTTCACAATGTCAACCGACGACGAGAACTGCCTTGCCAAATAGATATTTGGCAGAAGTTTCTCTCTCGGTTTCTCTGTCTCTGTACGAGTTGTCATTATAATTTATCCCGTGGTACTGCGAATGAAGAATTTCAAATTAATTTCTGGCTGGAGATTGGCAATTTCGTTGGTTTTTTTTTTTTTTTGAATTATTTGTTCGGCATGAGAGACACGAATTACGAGTATCTGTATCGAATGGGGAATATTGTTTAAATTACCTGCAATCGCTTGTCGGGATCAAATTTTCTAGCCAACCCAAAGTCGATGATTTTGATGCGATTGCCCTCCTTTGTTAGGCAGAGAATGTTTTCAGGTTTCAAATCCAGATGCAGGATATTGTTGCGATGGATGAATTGCATTGCTTCGCATACTTGTCGTATGAAAACAGTGCAGGCACGTTCTGTGAGAACGAATTCATCATCGATGACACGATCGAATAGCTCTCCACCTTCAACTCTGAAAGTAGTGGCAAGAACAAAATTTTATTGATTCGAGGGTTAGTAAATGCGTAGCAGAAATTTATTTGTGTTATTGTTGTAGGGGTGGGGGGAATCACCATTTCCAGGGAAGTTTCTTCAATTTCTTGTGATAAATTATCGACAACTGAACAAGGTGTTGCTTGATGAAATGTACGAATGGAATCGATAGTTTCCTACTGATAAGATTCGGATAAGATTGGTGGTTAATCTATGGTCAATAAAGTGTGGCTAATTCTGGGTATTGTTTAATTGTACGTTAGGTTGGACATGGAATAACTTTTTATCGAAGTAACCTTCTGATAGAGCTATCTAAGCGCTTTTGGAAATTGTGCTTTCCCCAGCTCATTGACCAGCCTACGAGTATCTTTAGATGTACTTGCAGTTGTAATGATTTTTTTTTCGCGTTACGATCTTCTAACATTTAAGACCAACGGCCGTTGGGAATTAGACTTTTTCGTCTCTCAAAGGGTAAACGGTCGTAAAAGCCGTATTGATGGACGGAGAGATCGACCCACTACAATAAATTGGGGACAGTTTTCAACGCATATGTAAACTCTAAGATATTTCTCAATTCGCCACCTGGTGCTAATTTGCAGAACAAGTGTTACAAGGCTCTAGCATCATATATAATTTAAACTGCCTCTAAAGCAGATGAAGAGCTAATAAAATTTGGCTTATACAGGCAAATGATCAGCGCAGTTCATTTCCCTGTTTAACGTAAAAGGCGATTTAATATGGGAAAATCATATGGCGTCCCTGTCTTGCCAAGTCTGGTATAAGACGTTGGTTGTTCGAGAAGGGCCCGGAATAGCTCAGCTTGATTAGTTTGGCGCTGATTTGAAAACGTTGTCAATGACTACTGGCAGAGCATCCACATCAACAACTGTGGAACGCTCACTGATTTCATGGTCGTAGCCATCATGAATTTTTTCATTTTGTTTGGGGGTCATGTGGAGCCAGTTAGTTAGAATAAAAAAAGCATGTGCGAGAAAAAAAAGAAGAAGGATCAATAATTCAACTGACCCAGGAGCTGAATGTGAACGACCATAGACAACGACGTGTGTTCGCTCTGGAACACTTGGGCTCTGGACCAGTTGGAAACTGACCCTAATTTCACCGAAAAATCATCTTCAGCGATGAGGTCCATTTATGGATGAATGGGTACGTCGAACAGTTAAAAATGGACACCAAAGAAATGTGGTTTCAACAGGACGTCGCTACGTGCCAAACAGCTCACGTAACATTGGAAACTCTGCAAGTGCGATTCGAGGACATGGTTATTTCACGTGGCGGTGATGTCAACTGGCCACCGAGATCGTGCGATTTGACCCCGTTAGACATTTTCTTGTGGGGTTTTCTGAAGTCGCAGGTCTATGCGAATAAGCTACAAACCACAGCGGCCCTCAAAGCCAACATAACCCATGCCATCGTTCAAATTCAGCCTGATTTATGCACCAGAGTCATGCGAAATTGGACATTTCGGATGCGCGCAGAGAAGCCGCTGCTGACATGTTATATTCCATCTCACACACACTTTATTTTATTTAAATTTAAAGATAGGTAGCGCTTAATGAAAGACCATTTGCTTGGTTTTATAAGGATTGACCGATGATGATCATGCGATGCAGCTGTATCTGTTTGACCAGGATCCCGGATTCGGCCATCTTCGTGTAGAGCTCAAGACGACGAATGTTGTCATATGCGATGAACTGATGGTGAGTCTTGACTTGAAATTCGTTGGTCTTTTCCAGGATTTGCCTTACTGTGAGGATTTGCTCGATTGTCGACCTGCCGGGCCGGACATCAGACCTCTACGTGGCGATTAGTGTGTTGCAGAAGACTTAAGACGTTCACATGGTATATTGGATATGACCGTATATGCTACATTAGCACGGATATGTCTCCATAGTTCCTACAAGGCATAAGATTGCCTTTCTTGAAGATGGGGTATATAGAGCTGATAGTGCAGTCATCGGCCATGGCTTGATAATTTGGTGCATGCACCCAACCAAAACATCATCGCCCTGTTTGAAAAGCTCCGCTGATGGACCATCGGAACCGGTGGTCTTGTTGTTTTTCAGCTTTTTGGTAGACGAGCCATAGACGGGATGTGTATTCTCTTCTTGCACTATCACATCTTCTCACTTCTGAAACACATCTACTATTCTTTGCGATAGGTTTCCTATACTGTTTCGAAGAGCCTGCTTTCGCTTAGTATTCCTGAAAATCATTCAGATGTTGTTTTTACCGCGAGAGTTTTCGATGTCTTTGAGCAGGGAGTCTGCGTAGGCCCTTTTCTTTTTACGGAAGATCATCTTTTCCTCTCTTCTTCTGGCTTGATACTCTTCCCTCGATGCCATTTTTCCGCGCTGCAGCGTTTGCAGGTCTGTCTTTTCTGTCACCTTTTTTTTCTTTTTATCACAAAGGGCTTCTTTTCGGTGGTCTACTGTGGTCGTGATACTAGTTCCACAGATTGTTGGCGTTTGTGGATGGTGAATGCAGAGCGGAGAGGTTCTGGCTACTCCAGTCGTGCTAAGGCTTCCAATGTTGAATTCCTTTTTCTTGGCGGTTCTTAGCTTATTCTCGTTGGGTAGTCGATGCATCAGAATATTTGAAAGGAGTCAATGCGTTCCTCAAGGGTGTTTAAGTTAATAAGGTTGAGACGGTTTTGAAAGGGATTTCATAGGGCGTAACTCGAAGAGCAAATCGAAGAAAACGGCGCTGGATGCTTTCGATTCTCGGCATATGAACACGATGATGTGGGGACCACATTTGACTAGCGTACTCTAGGAGGGGGCGAAAAAAGTAATATAGAGGGCCCTGGTCATGTATGGGTTGGTGAATTTTTTGGAGCACCGTTTTACAAAACCTACTACAGAGTTGGCTTCAAAGATTACCTCATCCATATGTAAACGGAAGTTGAGCTCTCTATCACACAAAATGCTTGAGTTGCGAAGAGATTGAACGGAGGAGATTGATTAGTTGTGAAGAAGGCAGTTTTTGAGGCATCAGATCGAAAAATTATCAAGGTGTTGTTGAAGGAGGAAATGGTTTTGAAAAATTTGGTATCGTCCGCGTATAGAGAGGCAGAGGAGTGTTTGATGATCCGATCGAAATAATTTATGGTTAATACAAAAAGAAGGGGACCTAGATGGCTACCTTGTGGTACTCCAGAGATTGCCAAAGGTGGAGTCGCGTGGGCTTACCTAAGACGAACTCGTTTCTACAGAGTCTTCCAGGTAAGAGGATATCCATTTTAACAGTATGGGTTCGAAGCCGAGGGCAACTTGAAGAGTATTGATCGATGAGAGATACTATCGAAGGCTAAATTCGGTTGCAACTACATCGACTTCGTTACCATTCTCTAGGGCTGAGAAGCCAAAGAATACCCTTCAGGAAGCTATGGCGATTTTAATGGAACATTGGTTAAAATGGGTCTGACGATAGCCGTGTACATCCATAGAATAGTCTTGGGGTTAGGTCCCCATTTTCTTCCAAACACGTTCTTCGACATTGAGCTTCCAACTCAGATTACTGTCTAGTACGATTCCTAGTTGTTTAGCACTGTTGGATAGTGGGACGGTTCTCCTGTCTATGCAGGGAAGGTAAATAGTGGCATAATACTTTTATGTGGAAATAGAACAAGATCTGTTTTTTGCTGGTTGGTTCCCAGCCCATTCTCCGCTGATTCTATAGGCATTGTTTTGAATTTCACTGATCGTCGGAAGGGAGATGCCGGTGGTCATAAGAGCCACATTCAGATTCCACATTTTTAGATTCCGAAGTATTTTGTTGACAACTAGGGCCCATAGAAGAGGTTATATCACTCCTACTTGAGGAGTGCCACTTGATGAAGTGACCCCCAATCACCCAGGGTTCTGCTGCAGAGCATACCGGTTACCAGGTTCTTTAATACAAGATCAACTCTGGTATTTCCTAAGTTTCTACTTATAGTTGGAGTATTGACATTATTGGAGGCTCTTTCTGCTATTGTGGACCTTTTGTCGTAGAGACTTTTTTCAATCGTGCTGGCAACTTCATGTAGGGCGATTTCCGTGCCCATACTTTTGTATGGGCGTGCTGGTTTGAGGAGAAGTCACATTAATTCGAAGCAGTTTTTCAAAGTTTTTAAAATGAACATTGTAAGGCTTATGGGAACGAAGTCTTTTGGGTGGCTATGGCTGGACTTACCTACTTTTGGAATGAATACTACCTTTACTTCGCTCCAGCATTTTGGCACATATCCATGCTTGATACTACTGTTGAATAGCCTTTTTAGCAACGGTATCACAGCCTGCTTCGTTTTTTGAAGCATTGTTTGTATGATTCCATCCAGTCCAGGGGATTTGTAAGTGGAGAAAGATTCTATAGCTCAGTTTACTTTGTTTTCTTCTAGACAAAATGTGTTTATGTCTATTACTGATGCTGGAATAGTAGTGCATCCAGCTACTCTAGGTTTCTTAGATATGACTTTCCTTAGGCCGGCACATAACTGACATAGAGGCAGCTGACGAAAGACTGCCTTAAAACCAGTTTCATCCCGGACTGTAGCTTTATCTACAGAAGCTAAGGCTTCCATGGAAAACGAGCTAACCATCATGATCAAAACCAGGCCGTTTAAATTCCACCTAGTCTTCAGTAGAATCTATATTATTGGAATGCATGACAACAACTATAGTATTCCTTCTCACAGAATGTACAAGTCCTGATCGCAATCACTGTTAAATGTAAACAACAAATTCTATTTACAGTACAAATTTGACAAAGTTAATAAAAAAGCGACAAAGCAAAAGCCTAAAAAGCAAAGGCAAATTAGTGCTTCATTGTATTGTAGGTGAACTCGAACCGAATGTCCTCGTATACCAAAGCTCAGCTCATTGTTCAAATCCTTACCTCATTCGTGTCTATTCATAGCTCAACCTTTCAATTGTATTGCGTTAATTTGCACGAAAACCAGATAAGGGCTGGTGTCATCCGGTTTTGTAATTAGCACATTTTCTACCCACTTCCCTACATTTTCTGTATTTTCTGAATTCTCTACATGCATGTCCTGTTCTAATTACTTTTTATTTTAAATCTGCACAAATTCGCCTCGGAAAGGTGTAATACAGCAAAGTTGGACATGACTCTACAGTCTACGAGTACATATACGAGTACTCTCGGTATTGTTTCGAAAAATTTTCCACATCCCCTACAAAGTATCCTGTAATCTGCCCTTTCACTTCATTAGATCCTAGATACAATACTTTGACCTCCTTAAAAGAACTGGAAAACTGAGCAAAACTCTGTTCGAAAACCACCTCTAACCCCCTCTAGTTTCTAATTTAAGTTGAGCAAAAACTCGAGTGCAACAAAAAACATCATAAGTGTCCACAACCAAGCTGTGTGTGGTAAATTAGTTTATCACAAAACAAAAACAAAAAAAAAAAATGGCAGAGAGGGAAAAATCGCCTTAAAAAGGTTTCCAATTCGTTTCATTTTCAACTACTGCTACAACCCCACCCCGGACCCGAAGAGTAAAGTGGAAACTTTCCCATTGCTAATTTTTTTCATGCAACATGTGCACTCGTGAATATGTTACATGAAGAAACCCGCAAGGGAAATCCTGGTACTTTTCAACAATTACAATTTTGCGAGGAAAACTTCTCCTCCCTGGCACTAGTTTTCAGGTGTTTTCTGAATAATTATGATATTTTTTTATCCTTACAATTCCAGGACGACACACATCATTTTCTGATATTCGTACGCAGCATACAACTGGATGATGAGATGATGTTGCAATGAATTCATTATTTCAACTTCGCGCTCCACATTGCGACGGTCTTCACGCTTAGGGATGGGCACAAATTTTGCCGCCAATTTAAGTCCGCTCGATTTTTCACAACAACGATAGACGGTTCCAAATTTTCCTCTGTCAAAATGAAAAAAAAAATAAAAAAATTGTTGATGAAGCAAATTGATTTTCTTGGTGTAAAAGGATACGAGGAATGGGGCGCACTTTTAGAGCTTTGTTCGGTAAAGAGGTTCAAACTTACCTGCCAACTTCACTAAGCATATCATAAGTTTGGTGCGCATCGACACCTCGTTTGATTGTAACATCACGGGGCGAAAAGGCTGGTTCGAGAGCTGTAAACGAGAAAGAAAATGCTGTTAAATGAAGTGTTGCCATTCAGAGTCAGCTGCAAGAAAAATTACTAGCACTTAACATCTATTTCAAATATCCGAAAGAGCTGTTTTTTTTTCACATACTTTCACAAAAATCATGGGTCAGATATGGTGGGCCCTGAAAAGAAGATGTCTCGAGCAAATTAATTGAAACTGCTGAGGGTGGTCATTGCACTCTGATGAAAAGTAAAGTCGAGTTTTACCAGAAAGGAGGTTGAGGGCCCTTCTGCACTTCGACTAGACTGATCTATTGTGCCCATTTCTACCATTAGTTGCTTAATATTTCCACTAGTGGGATCAGCTGTTTCTCCGAGATCACAATCAGATTCTCCTCATGCTCGTCTAAATGCCAGTGCCGGACAGTTGGCCATTATGTGTTCCATAGGCTCTTCAGTTTCACAGCAAATTTACATACGTGAAGATGATTCTCAATCTGTGAAGACATCAAATGATTGCGTGATCTTAAAATGCTTGCACACAGCACGGGCGAGAGAAAGTTAGGGAGGAAAAAAAGAGAGATACCGATGCGCATTGGTTTTAAATGTTCGGAAGTTATAATGACTAGGAAATAAAGAGCGCGGCAGGGAATTCCATAGGAAGGAATCGCGATATTTCAGACTACGTCCGAATGTGGGCTCGAAGGTATGCTGGTGAGCATTCATAGCGAGACGAGTATTACGATTGAAGGGGCGGAACGATACTGACCATTTCAATGGAGCCCTGGTTTTGAAAATAATAACAGAACAAGGTAAGGCAGGAGAAATTAGAATCACCTATAAGTTTTATCGCACGGTTTTAAATCCTATCTAACAGGTGCAAATATGATATAGGAGCGTCTGACCAGATGTGGGCATTGTACTCCAATTTTGGGCGGATGAATGCCTTATATATCCTACCTCAAACTGTGGTCTGAAACCCCAAATGAAATAGCGTGACTTCGAGCAGAACGTCTTTTCGATTGCTGGAGTGCTGCTCTCGATAGCTCCACATTTTCTGGTGTTCTGATGGATCTTCGTCGGTCATGTGTATCTATTCTTAGTGTGCTACCAGTTTCCTCCAACTGACAAATCCAGGACTGAATTGTGTTCGCAGTAGGAACAGCATTATTGCGTGGAATGTTAAAGCGTCGCCGAAAAGCTCTTTGCGTCGCAATCACAGATCGGTTGTTTTCATAAAATGCAAGCACGACAAAGCCACGATGTACTCCGGTTGAAACCATATTTTCTACTAAATGGGGATGCCGACAGAACAAAAGGAGACCTAGTCCAGCTGCCTACTCTCACCACCGCCCGAACACCTGCCCCGCCAAACAGCCCAATTGGTTCTGCCGCACCCTGTATTAAGGCCAGACCAGATGAGGTGAAGTATTTCCTACATTGCTTGAGGAAACCTAGACATTTGGCAACGTATTCGATACCGAATATGTGTCCAACGTAAGTTGTCATTGACACACATGCCGAGAACGGAAGGTTTTTCGGTATTGAGGAGGCAAGTGCCATTCTTGGACAATGGTTGGATGTTTCAATTTCGCTTTAACGGCAGCAGACAGATGTCTCTTTTAACGTAAGTACCTGCCATGTAGGCTTAAACTTACGGGATGCCCATACATCCATGGGAGCAAGGATACGCCTTGCCATCGCTCACCAAACATTTTCACTGTTTCAGATACCAATTCGGAACTGTGTTGCCGGCACAAGTTCCACCCTTGGTATGAGTCGACGCCGACCTAAAACCTCTTACTGCTCTTAGGGTCGCAGCACCCAGTACTTATTGCAACTCTACATTGGGCCGAAACCCTTCCCGCGATTTTAGGTTTAAACCACAGCCACCAAGACGCTCCCACAAGAGGGCCTACCTCTAACAAGTCAGGGCCGGACCGAGATCCGGGGGGCTCCTGACTCCCATGGGACTACCGGTGGTCCAGCCGCCAACAAGACCTATGACCGGCAACTTGTGACTGATCGAATCGTAGCAACCTTCGGTGGCGTCATCTGAAGATGTTTAAGATAAGACCAGTACTTTGCTCTGCCCCCGTTCATTATTAGACAACGTCATTAAAGGGCGAAGCCTTGATAATTGGGCGGGGGCCCATGGCCCACGGCAGCAGACAGCATTGTGTTTTTGCAGCATTAAATTACACACTGTTTATAGTTCCCGAATGCTGTTAATATCGGAATTTAATGAGCTTAACATACGCTGCCGTTCCCGTTCTACGTCCGAAGAGCAGAGACGTGAGTCCGGGAAGGAAAATGAAATGCAGAGAGTACTGTCGTCAGCAAAGGAATATATTGGATTAGAAGTGGCAGACAAGAGATCATTGATGAAAATTAAAAAGAGTGTCGGAGACAGAACGGAGCCCTGGGGCACACCAGCATTTATTTTGTAAATATCGGATTTGAAACCGTCCAAGACAACTTGAAGTGAACGTTCCGAAAGGTAGTTTCTAATGCACGCATTTTCGACAAAAGAGTTTGATGCCAAACTCTGTCAAATGCCTTAGAAATATCAAGGGCAACTATCTTGCTTTCGCCAGATTGATGTACAATTTGGTTTTTCGGCGAGACATGCCATCAAATCACCAGTGGACCTATTGCCGGTCATTGAGAAGTTTTCGTGTTTCGAGATATTTCATGAGCTGACAATTTATTAGCATTTCCATGACCTTGGAAAGAAAGGACGTAAGTGCAATGGGCCTGTAGGAGGAGAGAGAAGAAGATTCGCCTTTTTTAGGGACGGGCTGGACAAATGCTGTTTTCCATCTGCTCGGGAAGGGTCCTAAAGAGTAGGATTGATGACAAAGTTTACGCAGTGGTTTTGCCAGCGTGGAAGAACACCTCTTCAGAAGAAGGGGAGATATACCATCTGGACCAGCGGATTTATATTGAGATCTTTAAGTACTCTTGCCACTACACGAGTGCAAAAGTGGACTCGTCCCATCGAAGATGCTGCGCAATCAAGTGTAGGCGGAGACAAAACACAATCTGGAAGGGTTGAGCTGCCCGCAAAGTGTGCAGCAATCAGGTTGGCCTTGTCTAAAGGGCTGACAGCTGGAATGCCATTGTGAATGAGCGCTGGGATTTAGGATGAGGCTGAATTTCTGATATTTTTAACAAACAACCAAAAGCTTTTACTACCTTTGGGACATTGTAGTATTTTTTGCTTCAGCTTTTGGTCGTATTGGAATTTCACACGCTTAAGAGAGACGTTGCTCTCATTCCCGGCTCGTTTAAACTTTTTTCGGTTTTCCTCGGTCGGGTTGGTCTTGAAGGACCGAAAGAACATTTCTCTAACCCTGACAGCCCCTTTACAGCTCGAGTCGTACCTCGCCTTTTCTTTTGGTCTGATACTCTTCATCCGATGAGGAATAAAGGATCCCATTCCAAAGAGAGTGGTGTCTGTAATCATATCAGCAGCGGCATCCACGTCGTTATAGAGGAAACATAACGATCAGTTAAAATTCCTAAAGAAGCTGTTAAGTCCGCTCTTTTAGGAATCTTTTCTCTAATTGCGTGTGCGGTGTACGAGAAATAACACAGTGGTCAGTGGGTAGCATCGACCTTGTACTTATCAGGGTGAGAAGTTAAAAACAAGTCCAGGATGTTGGCGGTATGAATATCAACGTCTGGAATTCGCGCGGGCTCAGTTACAAGCTGGATCAAGTTGTTTTCTGCAGCAAAACTTCGTCCTTCGGTTGTTGTCTGTTCAGAATCGCCCGTAATAACGATTTCAGTATGAGGATACAGGGATACAATTCTTTGAATGGAGACAGAGTCAGGTCGAATTGTTGTCCAGTTTGGGGCTTCTGTAAATAAAGCAGTAGTGGATAATTTGCTTACGGAGATGGAATTTTAACCACATGAAACTGAATTCCGGATTGGAGTAGGGACTACATTGTGGTGGAGTTTATTAAGCTATTATACATGGTGAGACTGCGGTGACAGAAGAATATTGGCATTAGCTCGTAGCCACCTAGCTTCAGATCAGCTCCGATCAGATCATCGGTGATCCCACATTCTGACCTGTTACCATATCAAGGCTTAGTGAATTCATTCCTTCGACTGCGTTCAGAGAAGCGTTGTATTCCCGAACTAGCTTAGAAATGGTGAGAGGGTTTAGCAATGCTGCTACTACAGATGCGAATACTTCGCTCCTAAACCGTTTCTTCACAATATTAGCTAATTGCTATTAGGATTGCTTATAGGTTCGTTTGAAAGACAAACCCGAGCTTTTCTTACGAAAAGTGAAGTTTAAAGTTGTCGTCCTCCTAAAAGACACCAGCGCCGCATCCAAGATCGGATTTGGCACTATCCCTGAACACCGGGTTCCTGAGCCCAGACTTTCTAAGCTATTCAATAGATTTCAGCTTTAGGTAGCTCCCACAGTGTTCCCACAATGTCCTTCAAAGGGCTTAGTAATTGCAAATTCGTTAGTGAGGAGATAGCCGCAACTGCTAAGCCTGTTACCTTACCCTTGCCATTTTGGCGCTTTCTTGGTGTTTGATTTTGGAACGACACCCAAATTCCGACCATCCGAACTATGCTCTAACACCCATTTTAGTTGGAGCTTGATGACAGAATCTACCTCGCAACCCTGTTCGATATGGAAGAAAAGAATGTTGTATATCGGAGACCTTGATCGGGTTCAGTGAATATCACTTCTGTCAATATGCTTCTCTGCTCTGTTGCCGCTGGAGAAACTAAGCTTTAGGCACTTCCACCAGTGCCTAAGTCGCAGGGCTCTTTGTTTTTAAGATATCCAGAATCTGCCGGGCTACGGTCGAAAAGGTCAATGGTGGATTGTTGCTATTGCAAGTAACACCTGGTGTACATAAATCCATTAGGGTCACCGCGATACTGTTTAGCAATTTCATGTGGACTGGTCATCCTTGGCGCATAGTTCGACGTTTTAATTTTTAGCTCATAAGCCTGCCACGACAAGACAGCAAAAGAAAGGGAGGCCCCAAATCGCATTAAAAAAAAAAGAAGAAAGATTCTGGTATTGATTAACCGAGAACTCGTCCTTACTAAGACGGATAAGCTCATACAAACCTTTGTCCCTGAATACTGCCAATGATCTTCTATAAGATCGCACCAGTTTCGTCCAAAATATTTATCATATCTCAAGAGACCCGATCCTCTATAAACCCAGCTAACTTAAGGACATATAGTCTCCCAAGATGGACAGCCATCGGTCATTTTATAAAAACTCGTGAACCAAAAGCAAATGAAGAAGCCTAAGACTTGGACACATGCTGATCCGCAAGAGTTCTTAGGGTCCGTAATACCTATGACTTCGTCATTTTCCTTAACTTAGCCACTTAGTAGATGACAGTCTGGGGAAGACGTTAAGAACCTATTGGTTTAAATGTTAACAATCAAAAATAGTACAATATCCGGTAAATGAGCCCTTTGCAAGAACGACTCAAGTTCTTGAGTTGTTTGAGGTTATTGCTGGATCATCATTTACGTAGCCCTGACAAAACCGGTTTGACTTGTTGCCAAGGGAAGTGAGCCTCAATATTTTTGATTTAATTTTCAAAATCCAATTTCGAAATGATTTCTCTATTTACTCTAGGGATACAAAACGTAGTCCAAAACCTCACAGATAATCGACCCATTGATGGGGAGTTTCAGGACGACAAACAAACTACCTCTCTGTCTGCATAGATGTTCATTATACTCCAAGACATTCCGCGCTCAAACCTGCGAATTTTCGCTTTTCTTAAATTTTGAAAATATCCTTCATCTTCATCGACGCCAATAGGTAGAATTTCAAAATGGCAACGCTGATTAGGCACGTTTACACATAAATCCATTACTAGCTATGTTTGTTTTTTTTTATGAAAAATTGCTGATACATACTCGTATGGTGACCGCTGTTTATTTTGAGGTGAAATTGTTTATTGTTTACGCCACACCCATCCGTATGTGCTCAGTGTTTCGTGCTATTTCGAAAATGTGACCTTCAATACACATTTGATGTTTTGAAAGATGTGTCCGGGCGGATAGAGTGAATATTTTTCTTATTTCGTGTCTGTCAAGGTCAGGGGAAAATGACTCAATCTTTCATCTGCCAACACAAGTTTCAAATATTCAATGTTCAATGGGGACGCGAAGTCGTAAGATTGTATGAGACGCACACGTGGAGAGTGATTTTGTTTTCAATTTAAATTTGTTTTCAAGTTGCGGTGAAACGACATTGTCTCGGATCAAGTGTCAGTGGCCGAAAATGTGGTGTGAAACCGGACAGTGAACGATGAAAATAAAAGAAGGGTCCTAATGACAAGGAGACTGTCCAGATATATCTATAAGGTTAACGACATACCATCAACGTTTTGCGCCCGGTTTAAACTTTGAGTAGCAAGAAATATCTTGAACGAATCGGTTGAAAAGCTCACTTTTGACTTGGCATCATAGTGGTATTCAAGGTAACTGGTGAATATATGAGGCAGGACGTGCTTAGTGAGAGTCTTTGGTAATCTCGGGATCTACGACTGCGACATGTACGAGTAGTACGAGTACATTGCAGGTGTCACAAAAAATTGTGGGATATGTATTCATTGATAGAAATCAGTTGCAATGTAGGAAAGAAGAGAACTTAAGCAATGTCATAGCGCGACAAGTTCAAACATTCCGGAAGTTAGATTCGGTGTTTGGGAATTCTAAAACATAAGAAAGCCCCTGAGAGCTCGCTTTAAGCCCGGAATACAAATTATTTGTAGGAGTAAACGGAATTTGACTAACCTCCGACAGCTGGACATAGTGTAGAGCGAACAACTTGGCCAGAAAAGAACACACTTTAATTGAGGAATGATCATTCTCACCCCTCAATATGGAATGGGCGGGCTTAACTATCTTCAAGGAGCTTTGCTCTTACGGTTTGAATGTAAGGCAATATAGAGGTGGTACAACATTTAAAGGTCTCGTATAATATTCCAGAGGGCGTTTGATCCCCCATTTCATCGTATTTTGCAGAAGGCCGTGCTGATCATATAGAAGAATTTTCTCATTTTTCTACTTTTAGTAGCAGTTTTTTCGCTGCTTTTTATAAAACGGTTGCGACTCCATATGGTATTTTGCGCATACTTCTGTCTAGGCGAATCAGCTATTTTTATCACAAACAAGGAAGGTCGTGGCAAAAATTTTATCCAAAAAGTAATTAAGTTCAAGCCGTTCTATGTAGTCGTATATAAGGCTTGATGGCATTAGCCTCGTGTAATTGCATAATACTTTTCAGAACGTTGAAGACATCATTTTAAAAGCGCATGGACTAAGGTAAATATAGTGCCCCTAGAACCCCTCGATTGTTCGAAGATCTCAAATCTATCAGTCTTTCGGCTTTCCTCTTAAAGGACCTTGAAATAATCGTCGATCTTTACATTAAGTGCAGGCAAACCGGTTCAGACTGCACTTTTGAAAAAAATTACTCTCTCTCAAGGAGTATGCAATTGTTGTTATCCTTGACATCGTTGAGCTTTCAACAACGTTACAACCTTACACTTTGGTCTCAATAGGAGAGTTACGAATGCAAATTTTGGTCGCTGCTCCATGAGAAGAAGAATACTCCACGCCATTGAATGTAATCTGGTAGCTAACGTAGGTGATTTTACAATTTATGTATCGGGACAGCACCTTTTAACATCCCACCGTAGGTCTAAGATATAGTCTGACTTTGGACAAGCAGCTGTGGCCTTAACATTGGTCCGGCCAAAAGAGATCTGGTGCTTTAAGTTTCTAGAAGAGCACTGGGCACCAAGGTCTCATCTTGTAGATGAAAATAAAACGCCACAAAACTAAACAAAAACAAGAACGTTGTAAAGCCAAAGTAGGTCCTGTAGAATTCACCAGTTATTGACCGGTTTTACTATAGGATCGTTAGACCCAGTTTTACAGTGTCCCCTCAAATGCAAATTTATTTCCTATCCACTGACACGGAATCGTTGTCAAAGAGTGTGTCGGTATTTTTAAAGATGGCTCTCAGAAAGCCGAAGGACGGGTTTTTCTTGAGGAGCTCTTCATAAACAAATTCATCAATCTACCCACATACTGCAGCATCTCCTTCAAACCGAAGTCTCTGACATTCACCAGGCCGCTGCTTGGCTCAGCCTGAATCTTATAGCCTCAACAGATTTTGGAATTTATCTAGATAAACCAGTGCTACTCGGTTTCCTAACCTCGCAACTGGACATCTGTGGGCCAATATTAAAAATTATATGGTCCATACTCAATCCGAAACTATTAAGAAAGCTGATCGACGTTAGGGTTTCTGCAGGAGCCGAAGCCGCAGCAGAAGTACGAATCCATAGGGAGTTACCACTTCTAAGTTTTAAATAGTCTCTGCCCTGATGGTTCCAAGAGTGACAGGGTAGTCCGCCCACAGTGATATTACAATAGACCTGCAATTATCCTTCCTGAGCAACTACCGGCCTGAGGAATAGTATATGGATCACTCAAATGCAAAACTTCTCGGCCTCATTGACGATGTGATTAGAAATAGAATGGCCTGCGAATTAAAACCTGGTTCTTCCGAAAACGTTTCGACTAGTGTAGAGACACTTGTGAAATACTGAGAAGATAGTGCTTCAGGCGTCAAAAAACATTGACTTCCCAATCTGTTTTTGATGGGCGAGAACAAAAATAAGTCAATGGGTGGCAAGTCAGGGCTGAACGCAGATGACTCATCAATTTGTTCTTTTGAGTGCTCAAAAAGTCACTTGTTTCAGACGACCGAGCCGTGTTCGCATTGTCATGGTGGAGAATGATCTGTGCTCGGAGGTTGCTCTACGTTGCCCTAATGGCACGGTGGCGACATGACCGGTTTTTTCGAAGAAACACTCGATCATTTGCTTCGAAGTGCTTCGTGCTGTCACGATCTTGATGTCTTTTGAAGTACAGCGATCAAATTTTTTCAAAATTTCTTTGAACCAATTGACACGAGTCGTTTTTTGAGCGATTGTGAAATTATGCGGCATCTAACGTGAAGAAATCTTTTCCGACGGCCAAATAAAATTATGCAAGATTAAATGTATGCCAGTGGCATCCCAAGCATGTCTCAATTTCACAATAAGTCACATGAAGATCTTGCAATATTGATGTTTTCTGGCACAACAACGACTGAATTCTGAAAAACATCGAAATATGATGGCCCGGGATGGTGCTTGATCACCAAAAGTCGAAGCGAGGTGATTGGCGCAATGTTGTTGAGTTAATCCACGTCGAAAACTGTAACAAATCGTAGCCCGAAAATGTTCACGATTTAATTTTTTTAAAAATCGCAAGTAGCAATCGAATCACGTAACGTTTTGAACACGTCTACCATTAAAAATGCAAAAAGTTACGATGCTAACATCAGATTTGATGTATCTACACCGGTATTGCCATAAGAGTCCCGTGGATGGCACTGTATGGAAGGATATGGGTTATCTACAGTTTTGCTGATTAGTAAAATTATGAAACTTTTGCAGAAGGTAACAACAAGGGGACAAGGTTAAGAATATTGAATTGAGTATTTCCTTAGAAGAAACGGCCATACAGTTGATGTTGCAAATTTAAAAAGAGCAGCGTGCTCCCTAGGCTCTTCGATAGACACAATGAACAACATTGACAATAGCGATTGGGTTTGACAATTTAACAGATTTTCAGGCTTTAACTGTTTTGGCAGTATCATACCGAAGTGATAGTTTTTGTGACCGATGCTTGCTGTGAGAGTGATGACGATACCGAGCATGACACTGGTTGATGGGGACGATATGCAAAAGAGTTCGAAGACATCATCTAGGCGAGGCTGTGGCGAATTTTTGGCAGGTTGACAAGGTGGTCTTTGTTCTGAAGACTCAGATTATGAACAAATTGGAGATCAATTCTGTGTCATCCTTCGATGAAGGCGGAAGCACAGCTTAAGATGTTGTTGTGCGTGAGCTTGCATCCTGTTTCTAGTTGGATCATCTGGTTGTTTAAATGCCCGATGAATAACCCCTCCATTTCTGTTTCTGGAGGTAAGTTTGCCGTTGAAATTGGTCAGAAAGATATGGTGTTCCCACCGATGAGTTTCATGACTTCATCTGTGTTCGTTCGATATGCGGAATTCTTCCGAAATCTTCTTCAATACTTGTTCCTTACATATAGTGCAGTTACAGTGTTGTGTTGACCATGGTCAAGAACGGACGTTCTATTTAAAGTGTTGTGGGGTGCGCGCTTTTATAAAGAACTAAAGCCAGCTAACTTAAATCATCTTTTCAAAAATGCATTGTTTAATCTGCAAACAAAAAATTATCCGAAGCGATGTATCTAAAATTACGTGTGGTGATTGCAGTTGTATATTTCACTGTGCGTGTGCGAACATTAATCCTAATGACTTTGCATACATGACCGCTAACAATATCAAATATCGTTGTGGCAAGTGTAACACTCTGCGTCGAAAATCGCTGCAACTTTAACCGATAGCTCCAACAAATACAACACCAGGACCAGTACCAGCTTTACAACAACAGCGGCATCAACAACAACATGCTGAAGAGCAGGTAAAACCAAGGCAAGCAAAAACAACAAGCACTTTGTGTGAGCAGCAAGACTGTTCGAGGGATCCTCTACAACATGATCGAGCGCAAAACACACTGGGAGGTCAATCGCAACCGCCGCCACCGTGCAGCTGCACTCTTCAACAGCTATACGACGAGAAGTTGTGTATAAAAAAAATTAACAGCGAAATTCTAAGCACTGTTCAGCAGTTGAATGAAGAAAATGTGTCTCTGAAATCGAAGGTCAATGAACTTGAAGGAAAATTGAACTGGTGGGAGCAGAAGCAGCTTGAAAATGTGATAGAAATTGTTGGTGTAAAAGAAGTAAACAACGAAAATGCATAAGAGTATGCGCAAAAAATTTTTACCGAAACATTGAATATACGAGGGCGGGTCAATAACTCCGTGACTTTTGGAATAAAACACAGATTTTTTGATAAAAAAATAATTTTATTTTTCAACGTACTCTCCCTTGAGCTCTATACACTTTGTCCAACGCTTCTCCAATTTTTTTATCCCTTCCAAAAAAAATGATTTGTCGAGGTCCTCAAAATAGGCCTTTGTTTGCGAGATGACTTCATCATTGGAGTCAAATCTTTTTCCACCAAGCTATTTCTTCAGGTTTGGGAACAAGAAGTAGTCGCTCGGAGCCAAATCTGGAGAATAGGGTGGATGAGGGGGCAATTCATAGCCCAATTCATGGATTTTTGCCATGGCAACTGCACATGTGTGCACCCTTGCATTGTCTTGGTGGAAAAGAACTTTTTTCTTGGCCAAATGAGGTCGGTTTTTTTTTCAAATCGTCATTGAATCGGTCCAATAAGTTGACATAATATTCCCCATTGATTGTTCTTCCCTTTTGAAGGTAGTCAATGTGGATTATCCCGCGTGCATCCCAAAAAACAGTCGCCATAACTTTATTGGCTGACAAACCCACCTTGGCCTTCTTTGGCGCCGATTCACCCTTAGAAACCCACTGTTTTGACTGTTGTTTGTTCTCTGGTGTGTTGTGATGGATCCATGTTTCGTCCACGGTTACAAAACGGCGCAAAAACTCCTCCATATTGCGATTAAACAACGCCAAACCTTCCTGTGAAGTGAAGCACACGAAATTCACTTTTTTCCATTTTCTCCTCAAATTAGTGAGTAGTCTGATAAAAATAGCTGTCAAACACAAACTAACTGACGCAGCAAGTTTAAATTTTGACAGGAGTCAACTGTCAGATGCCTGTTGACAGGAGCAGTGTTGCTGTTTCAGTAAAGAGGTCAGAAATTCAAAAAGTCACAGACTTATTTACCCGCCCTCGTAATATATGTGGCAAAGTTCATTAGAAGAAATAATACTACACATATTCTATGCATTCATCCCTCATCGGCTGATGTTAATCAAAAAATTATGAAGAGCAAGACAACCGGAAGGAAAAACCTAAATACAACAATATTTGGCGATACTGCAAACAAAAGTTCCAGCATCTACATATATAAATAATTGCTTCACGAAATATAACCACAATCTATTTATTGCAGCTAAAAAGTTAAAGGTTGAAAATAAATTTAAGTACTCGTATTTATGGTACAATAATTCACAAATTTTGTTAAAGAAGGTGGATGGAGGAAATGTTGTTGCTATAAAATCATTTGATGATTTATCTTCAATTAGAAACGATTAAAATTATTTTGAAGTATGAACGAAAACTTTGATTTTGTGAGCAACAACTTTCCCTCAAGTTACATAACTAGTTGTAATGAAAGCATTTTTAATGGCAATTCAATTAAAAAATCTGTTTTCGTAGTACACCAAAATATAAGAAGCCTTCGTCAAAACTTTGACATATTAGTTGGCACTCTTGAAGCTCTTGTTAACTTGCCTGAAATTGTTTTTGTGCCCGAAATTTGGATATATTATTATGAGATCAAAGATTACGCTATCCCTGGGTATACTTTTTAAGCAAATCCCAATGATTCATATGCAGCAGGTGGAGTGGGTGCCTTTGTGAAAGATTTGTATGATGATTGTGAAATAAAGCGTTATAGTCTGTCGAGTGCTGACATTATAAAAATTTTTTGTTCTATATGCAGTGAACCTCTTACCTTTATTTTTGCATATTACACAGTCTTCGAACGTATTTCTTGTTGAGTTTTCGAATTGTTTGTGTAGTGTAAAAGTAGCAAATCTTGTTATTTTAGGGGACTTTAACTTGGATTTGTTAATCTCTTGCCTTTATTTAGATTCGTACCTTGCAGTTACTGCCGATCATGGGTTAACCTCCCTTGTTAATGCTATAATAAGGCCCATACCTGGTATCTGTATTGATCACGTATTTGGTCGTTTCTCTAAATGTCAGCCTTATCAATGTGTTGCTATAAATCTTGACCTTAAGATCTCTGATCACTGCATGACTAGAATCTTGCTCCCAATCATGGCAAGAAAAGAAACAAAAAAACATTCTCCGCCTAGCCTGATAAGAATTAATTTTGAACACCTGAATAGATTATTGCGCTATAATAATTGGGATGAGGTTTATGACGAAGAAGATGCATCTAAGGCTTACGATTTATTTGCAAAAATCTTAAAAAAAAACTCCATAGCCGCATTTTTGTACAAAGAAGATCAGAGATAAAACTTAAACCATGGATGAACTTCTCTCTCCTTAAAAAAATTAAGCTGAAACATAAACTAGGGATAAAATGTAGCAAACACCCACCCAAACAATGAGTGCTTAAAAAATCGCTATAATCGCATGTGCCGTGATATAGTCAAAGAAATCCGTATGTGTAGCGGATACCAAAACCAATTAAGAAATTCTCAAGGTGACCTTAAAAAAGAATGGAAGGTGGTAATTAGTATAATTATAATTAATATTTGGAAAATTGATACTTCTATAACACTAATCAACGGCATTATCTCAGATCCTACAGAAGTAGCAAACGAATTCAATGACTTCTTTGCTTCAGTAGGGCAAATTTTATTTCCGAGCTATTCACCAAACTTTTATTATCCTGAGCCTAGAAATGGTACTACAGATAGTGTTCTATAGCTTCTATTTTGAGCCTATTTCAGGTCTCGAGTTATTAAAAACTATAAATTCCCTTAACAATTCGAATTCATGTGGTTGTGATGATATTTCTAACCTTGTCTTGAAAAAAATTGCCCATAACATAGTTGATATTTTAGTACATCTTTTTAATTTGAGTGTTATAACTGGAATTTTTCCTGAATTGAATGTCACACCTCTTTTTAAAGGGATTTAGATCAAGCCTTTCCACTGAGGATACTCATTTGGAATTTTGTACCTTTATACACAAAGGATTAGATGACAAAAGATTCTGTAGTGGGCTTTTTGTAGATATAACCAAAGCCTTTGACATGGTTGATCACTGAATTCTTTTAAACAAAATGTATAAAGCAGGCTTCTGTGGCTGTATCTATGATTGGTTCGCTTCCTATCTGAAAGACAGAAAACAAAAGGTCAAAATCTCAAAAAAAAATCTTTGGTTGACTTTTTTTATTTAAGAAAGAACTTAACGCTCAAGAGGGTATGATTACTCTTAAAATGCCGAAGCACGTGTTAAGTTTTTCGGAAAATTGGATATAGAGAGAGAGAGAGAGAAAGATATTAGGACTCAGTGATTATTTCGCTCCATGGGTTGCATCCAACGTTTAATTGGGAGACTAAATTATTATTACAAATTGACTTGATCTTGTATTTAAGCAACCATTCACCTCGCGAGATTTCAGTTGCCTGAAAAAATTTCTTTCGGTCACGGCTGGTTTTGAAAACCCAAACCGTCCGAATGGGAAGTCCATACACTACCACTTGAGACACGGCCACCCACTAACGTTAGAGCTTAGAGAAGCATTGAGCCATTTATATAAACTGAAGGCTCGTGAAGATAATACCTCTTTTAGCCATCTCCTTCACTTTCCGTTTGATTGACAGGACTTGGCTAAGAATACCTTGTTTCAGGTTTTGAGTGTCAGTCACCCTTACCTGAAAGTTCGTTTTGTCGATGATACAGTTGTTTTAGTCCTCAACCACGACGAAGAGTTTCTCATTGACCTTGTCGCTTTTCAACGCGGCTTCCCTCTCAGTGAACCGAAACATTCGGCTACTTAAGCCAGATGAAAACCAATTGTCTGTCTCTTGTTTCGATCTTTGATGTTTTCTTTCGATATTGCTGGTGAACTTTGCTAGCTTTCGTTCGAATCTTCTCAGGGCTTATCACATGGGCGATGTTGAAATTTCCGTTGATATTGCAGCTGCAGTCTACATGCAGCTGAGGCCCAGGAACATAACTCAGGCAGACAACCACCAGATTTTCATTACTTGGCTGTTTCTTTATTTTTTAAAGTTATCGCCGCGGGTTCTGGTAAGAAAACGGGAGAAAGGATAATTATTAAATTTTCGTTTGGGGACCGGCATATGAAGGATTATGTTGCTTCCGTTTGGTTGCTAGAACTCACGATTTCCGATAACTAATTAATGGCATCGAAGTCTTTCATCCTGTAGAGATGTTTGGGCCCCCGCCCAATTATCAAGGCTTCGCCCTTTAATGACGTTGTCCAATAATGAACGGGGGCAGAGCAAAGTACTGGTCTTATCGTAAACATCTTCAGATGACGCTACCGAAGGTTGCTACGATTCGATCAGTCACAAGTTGCCGGTGATAGGTTTTGTTGGCGGCTGGACTACCGGTAGTCCCTACCAGGACTTAAATCACGGTACCATGGGAGTCAGGAGCCCCCCGGATCTCGGTCCGGCCCTGACTTGTTAGAGGTAGGCCCCCTTGTGGGAGCGTCATGGTGGCTGTGGTTTAAACCCAAAATCGCGGGAAGGGTTTCGGCCCAATGTAGAGTTGCAATAAGTACTGGGTGCTGCGACCCTAAGAGCAGTAAGAGGTTTTAGGTCGACGTCGACTCATACCAAGGGCGGAACTTGTGCCGGCAACACAGTTCCGAATTGGTATCTGAAACAGTGAAAATGTTTGGTGAGCGATGGTAAGGCGTATCCTTGTTCCCATGGATGTATGGGCATCCCGTGGAATAAGGCCGTAAAGGCAGGAGTCCACGCAAAACACATGAGACGTTCTGTAGAGATGTTTGTCATGCTTCTATGTGTATGAGAGAATGTAGTTACCAAAGAAGAATTGCAATGATTTCTGTGATTTCTCGGGGCCTGCTTGAGGACGTTACAGTAGTCGCACAAAATAAGAATACAATTTGTTGGCTAACCATGCTCGGGCGCCAGTTAACGATACTGCGACAGCGAATATAAAAAAGGACAATCGGTGCAGCGCTGACGTAACTTGATGAGTGATATGAGTGATACATGTCCATATCTAAACGAGTCAATCTATCTAACGTGCATCGCATTAACTTAATAGACAAATGTCACAATCTATTTTGGCTGTTGATTCCATAATTTATTCATAAAAAAAACCCATTCATTGCTAATTTTCTATCAGATTCATTCACAACACAAATCTGTCATCTTCAAAGCATACGATTCGTTTTTCCTTACCCCAACAGAGCACTAGAAACTCAATTACCAGAAGCAAATGATCGCCCATTTCCAATTCAATTAATCAAATTAATTGTAATAATTCCTCAAATAAAAAACCTTCCACAAAATCATCATCAATTCACCACTGAATTATTGAAAAATCGATAAACAACACGCCTCTAATGGCAGATTATTAATTAAACCCAATCGGGTCAAAGCAGCCCCATTCGCTCAGGCATCCACCGGGTGGCACGTTCTAAAGCGAAATACAAACTTCATCAATAAATATGATGACGTCCAATACAAAATAAAATACGACTAAATAAACGAATTAGAAAAAAAAAAAAAAAATACTTATTAAAAAGTTTTGCGAGATTTTATGGGCCTTACGACGCTCTGTTTCGGGCGATGGAAGAAAAAAAATAATAAATTCTTCCACCCACCTGTGCTTAAGAAAAGAACGTCCAATCTCTGCCTACCCTCACTTTGCGGAAGAAATAAAATCAAGGGGAACAAAAGTGAAAAATCAAAATTAATTTTCCGCGATTAAATTATTAGCGCCTGGCACGAAAAATCATCCATTTTGGCACCACCGACCGTTGAGATGAGGAACTCAAATAACAACAAATTCGGTTGGATGTTGGCAGAATATAAAGGAGGGCTAATTTTTTGTTTCGAATACATTGTCGTGGTCTTTAGTGTTTGAGGTGGTAGATGGATTAGTCCGACATGCATACAAAAAGCCAACATTAGACGAAGCGCTATGCCCCGATGACTGCTCTTCATCTTCTCTGTTTACAAGGAAACATGTCCTGTCTGACTGATTCATCATCGCCGTGTTTAAATCGCCAAAGCTAGATCTATGAAACTTGGGCAGTATGTGTGTTTTGTAGTATAACCTTCTAAGAAAGGGTTTTTCGAAACTGGCTGACGAGGTCTGTATCGAAAGACTTGTGTTTGGTGCGATTTATTTGAGTCTTGGCGTAGATGGTGTTTAAACAAGAAGGGCAGGATTTGAAAGGCCTGTTATCGCTCACAGGGTTGGCATATGGTGGCAGATGTCATCTATATATTTGGGAAATTTACCACGGAACGCTTCATAGTGAACGAAATCGTTGAATTGTATTACGAAAATTCGCCTTCAATAGCGATACTTCTGAGAAGTGTGTGCACAACAAAATCAGAAAATTCCAAAAGATGTGAAGACGCACAAAAGTGTTTGCCCCGGACGTTTAATGGAATATAATGCAGGAGTAAAATAAAGTGCCGAAAACGACGGAAACACCTCCTTTCGTCACCATTTTCAGGAGTTTAACTTCCCCACGTCCGCACTGCACCAGATTTTGACGATAAATTTGGCTCTCCATGCCTGCATGGTCCATTCAACACCCAGTAGCGCCGTATTTTCTCGGATCGGGTCATGGAAAACATGCACATGACACAGAGGTGTGATGAGGCCGTACTTTTTCGAGCCATTATTGTCAATGGAGCGCGCTATCGAGACTTGATAAACAGTTTTATGTGGCCAGACTTCTAGGATATGGATACGGATGATCTTTACTTCCAACAGGATGGTAGTACGTGTCATTCAAGTCACGAAACAATACAGTCATTGCGCATGAAGTATCCTGGAAGCCTAATTTCGCATTATGGAGACAAGCCTAAGCCACCTGAGATGGCTAGGACATGTGGAGCGAATGGACGCCAGTGCTTCGGGCCCAGTCCATCATGTCGAGTTTGGGAATGATGAAGCTTATGGGTTCCAATTGTTCTGCGAGCTTCATTTCTTCTGTTTTTAATAACATGATCATTTTTGTTTTTGTCGAGTTAATTTTCAACCTAACGACGTCTGCTTCCCTCTCCACATTTGCTGTCATTTGGTGAAGGTCCCTTATTCTGTGAGATAGTAGGCATTCATCATCAGCGTAGTCAAGGTGTTTGAGTCCAGATGTAAGAGTCCATCGAATTCCTCCATTTCCCTTCGATAAACCCGCATCAGCCTGGGACCGAACTCATCAGCTCATACTCGTATATGCATTGCTGGACAAACGGTTGAGAGAGTAGAGAGTTTCCAATATCTTGGGAGTATTGTCTCAAGCGATGACGGAACCGAACTGGATATAGCCAGCTGAATAGGTATAGTGAAGTCTGCGTTTGGGATTTTATCTAAAATTTGGCGAAGTAATGCAATGAGCGTGACCACTACTATCACAAGAAAGCTGCAAACGTTCGTTTATAGGTGCCTGCGTAATATCTTAAGGATTTTCTGGCCAAACCGTATCTCGAACGAACAGTTTTATTAGAAAACCGGCTATGAACCTATTGGCACAACCATACAACGACGAAAGTGGCAGTGGATTGGTCATACTTTACGAAAAGTTGACAGGTAGATAGCTAACCACGCGATGCAATGGAATCCGCTTACTCAGGATGGCAGGATACGCGGCGGTCCCAGAAGTACATGGCGTAGAACAGTCGAGAAGGAAGCACAGCAACTGGGAAAGAGTTGGGGAGAGCTGAGGCACATTGCCAGAAACTGCACACGATGGCGCGTAGGTGTTGTAGAGGACCTAGGACCCACAAGGGGATATAGGACATAAGTAAGCAAGTAAGTAATAACATGAATGTACTGAGGATTGCCGCTTCGTTAACATGCTTGTAAATAGATGTGAAGTGGAGTTAGGCAAATGAAGGCTTCTATTGCAGCTGTGGTGCAGGCTCGCTTAGAACTATACACGCGAGTCTCAGAAAATGTTGCCCAAAGCGGCAATTTATGACAATTTTTCAAATTACTAACCCGAAGGCGATCATCGGTCCGACCATCATTGTGTAGATCATCCAACAGGTGACTTTTGAGAATATCCCCCAGGTCCCACCAAACATCTATCTACCAGCTCATATGGCTTTGGTAGGAACGAAAGAGCTCCACCTTGTGGACAACTTTTGACTGCTGGGTCAATAATTGATGTCTTCCCTGAAGCAGTGGTTCTTCTACCCTCACAACCATTTGTGGGAAGGATCATGAATGCCACTGAGTTCCATGGGATTGTCAAAAGCCACTTCTATATCTAGGAAAGCACTTAATGCGATGTCTTTTCGTCGGTAGGCGTCTCTTGTTTGTTCTTTTATCTGAATATTCTCTGAACATCTTTTAGTCTATCTACTTTGTTGCCGTGAAGTTTATTGGGTTTGTTAGCTGGTTTGGGGATTAGAACTACCTTTACTTCCCTCCAGATTTGTGGTATGTATCCCAGATTGAAGCTGGACTTAGCACAGTTGGTGCAATGGGTATCTCAGTTTACTAAAACTGTTTTGGAAAGATTCTGTCGGTTTCCGGTGCCTTGAACAGTTCGAATGAGCTTAAGGCCCATTTAACCTTGTCTTAACTGATTTTTTCGAGACAGAATGTTAGTTCTGCTACCGTTATGATAGATACTAGGATCAGACCTAACATTTGGTGTATATTGAATTTGAGTCGAGTCTGGGAAATGTACCTCAAAGAGAGTTCTAAACATAAACAAAAGACCAATGCTGTTTGAAGTGGTTTTGAGAAAACCTGCTTTTGGGACGTCCGAGTGTCCAGGAACCACACAGACTATGATAATTTGCTGCTTATCCATCTCTCATTGAGTTATGACCGGCAGTATTTAATCGAATTCATGGTGTTCGAAGTTAGAGATTTGATAGATGGTTGAGGGCCTATGTATCCGACAGCGACCTGATGAATAGTTAACATTTTGTTTTGGAATATGATGCAGTATGTGAAGGATTTGTGTATGTAAAGATTCCCAGAGAAGACCCGTAGGCTAGTGTTTCAGCCGTCGGCTTTTTCAGGCCCGATAATGTAAGGTTTCTTATTTTATCTTGTGAAGAGGACCAGCTCAATTTTTCCCGGATTTACTGGAGATTGTTAGAGGCCAGTGGGTATTTTCCCGATGCATAAACATTCATATCCCGCTTTTTCTAATTTGATAATCAGCCCATTGAGAAGTAGGTTCCATAGAATACATAAGAGTGGCTACACCCCCTTGTGGTGTTCCCCTATAGTAGTTCCTTTATTTGAAAGCAGCGGACGAAGGTTGCATTTATGACGATTCTGTTGAGAAGAAAGTGCGTGAAAGTGTGTTAAGGATCTAGAAAGGGTCAATATTCTTGAAAGTTCCCTCGTTATCAGGCAATGTCACCGTTGTATATTCCTTGAAGAGAATAATTTTCAGTTGATCGTAAGAAACGGTATAGTGCAGTCTCCATGTCACTTACAACTTCGTCAACGTAACAGAACAAGAAACCATGCGAAGAGACTTGCATTCAAAATGACAGTACAAATCCAAGTTTTAAGCCATATTGACTGGGATGATTAGGGTCTCCTTAGAGGGGTATAATAGATAAGATCGCTTACTACCTCTGATCTCATCTATGCAGGTTTATGTTCAGGTCTTGTTGGATTGACATGGGCATTTTACTTTTAAATTTAAACTCCAAATGTTGAGCCTACAGCATCTTTCCATGTTCTCGATCCCTCGCTTCTCATGCTCTTTCCTTTTTTTCCGGAAAGCGGATGTTCTTCCCTCCTGGTATTTGCGCGTGCATGAGCCACGTTTTTATTTTGCTCGGGGTTTCTTGACCACGGTGAAATTAACCAACTGGTCCTCAGCACATAATGCAGCTTGTTAGGACGTTGCTCGAAGGTTTTGTCGAGCAACAAATTCATTCTAATAATGCATTGCAACCTGCGAAACCCGTTTGAATAAGACCAGCACCCGGTGGTTAGCACGAGGAGGTAAAACAAGTACACTTGCTTTGTAGTCACAGTTTTAGCACTGAGGAATGCCAGCTTGACGTTGTTCAGTGCCTAACTAGTCTTACAGCATCCAAATACCTGGGGTTTCTTCTATTAATCTCAATTGTGGAAAACTTGTTGGATAGAGCATATCCTTTGTTGTGCTTTTACGAAAAAGTTTGGTAAAAGATTCGCGAAAATCATGCACCATTTGTCCTGTATTCATTTGCTGGAAGGCTCTTTGACATATACTTGGAGTTTTTGAATTGATGGGACCAATCTAATGATTGGCTACAGTCATTGTCAATACGGTGATTCTACAAATAAAATTTCTCCTATGCCATCCTGTAGAAAAAGTAGAACACACAAATCAACCTTTATTACCCAAAGACGACTTATTCAACTGCTCCGAAGAGCAGTGTAGAAAAAAGGAATTCTGTTAGAAAGTTGTCCCTGGAACGACTGCATCAGACCGACATCTGTTTAACCGAAAACTCTCTGTTGTACCTAAAGAATGGAAAATCATTGTATACACTGCTACACTGCCGATTTCATCAGAATTTCCTCTCAAAAAGCACTCGCGTGATGCGGGTACTTCCTTTCGAATTTTATTAACTCAATTCCCTTCCCTCAACATTTGTATTCAAATGCAAACTGAACAACTAAGCACAATTGGCAACTTTCCTCTCGACGCAGAAGTCCTGTCTGCTGCCGTTTCACCTTCATCTTTCTCAATTTGGTTTTTCGCATAAAAAGTGCAACCTCAATTGAGTTTTTCCTTTTCACTGGAAAAAAAGAAGACGAATCAAGGACTTACGGTTTCAGGATTTTTGTTTTTCTTCTGTTCAAACATCTGCTAATCCTTCAACATAGTTAATCAGTTGAAAGTTTTCATTTTACAGCTCAGACAAATAATTGAAATTAATTTGGCGCCCAGTGCCGGGCCGAAGAATTCCTCTTTAAAGTTACACCTCAGCCATGATTAAAGGGAAGGGGGGGAATAGAAAGGGTACGAAACTACCCTTAATCATGATAAGTATAAATATTTGAATGAATGAGAAAGTAACTGGACTTTCTCCATAAACGCCATGCACAAAAGGCTTTCAAAGGCTTTTAGGCAAATGAATGAAGTTGAAGTTGTGCAATGTGCAATGTGCAATGTTCAGTCTGTAGACTCATCTCGGCGCCCTTAGAAGGCATCAAATTCAGCCACCCACTTCATAATGCACGGTGTCGGTCGTATATGGAGTAGGGATCTAATACATACTCGTGTATACCGTTATCTCGTGTAGCAATCTATCGCTGCAATGGAATACATGGGCTCATATGTGGTTGGTTGATTCAGAAAATGAAGGATACTTACGTATGATGACCTGCCATGCATGTGAAATTTTGTGGTAAATGAATGCGCTCCACAGAAAGACTCCCTCCGTTTGTGTGTTTATGCTTTGAAGTACCAGTACCTTCTTTTTCTGTTTCGTTGTTGGGTGTTTTTGGTTTCTTTTTTTGCGAAAATAGTTTTTTGTGGGACAAGGCCACTTAAATGATTGTTTTGAGTCGGTGAAAAGAAATTCACTTTCACATAGGAAAGATGAGAGCAGTGAAAGGGAAATACAAAGTTAGTGTATCTTTTCAAATTAAATCCCATTCGTTGGATTTTATGTAGGAGATGGGAAGCTTTTCAATTTGGAAAGAGGGACTTTTCTGCTTTTTTAAGTTTGTTCAGTAAACTATCCCTTTAAGATCTGCGGGTTTGATATGTTTGTCTGGTGATTTTGAACATCCATAGAATGGAAAACCATTCAATTAGACTATCCTTTTGCAAGAATGTAAAGACACTCAGTCAGTCGGTCTTTAAACAGAAATGATGGAGGTTTTTCGGCGGTTCTGTCTGTCCTAAACAATGATGGATCTCTTGAAGAAAGGTCTAACTTAAAACCAACACTGGACGAAAAACTCAACCGTGTAAGTTAAGTTTGGCGTATAAGGGACAGTCCTCAGGCTGACCAAGAAAGAGATCCTGTCGTGGCTGACCAACAGTTTCTCTAATACCCCATTCTCCAAAAATCACATCAACCAAGGCAACGGGGGTGATCATATGTATGACACCATTATTAAGTTATCTATACCGTTCCATCGAGCATAATCAGTACATCTCTCTATACATACTCAGGAACCGAGGCTTATTTGGAACACCGCCTACGAAGAACTCATCCCCGGTTCTTCCACAACCGGCACCAAACCACAACATCTTCTAAAGTACAGAAAATAAGGTACGTCGAGACCTTTATTTCTGGTAGATCAGAACTTAATCTCTCTTTTTTCCCTCAATACAGACGGATTTGCATTAGCACTGCTGACTCCCCAGGAAGGCATGATTTGTATCTTGATACCTGCCCTAAGAAAAAATATGAGGTCAGCGTCGCAAATTCACACCACAACTTATAGAGCAGTACAGACAAGTCACTAAAACTAAAGGTGTGCCATCGGCAGAGCAACTTGATGCAGAAGTCACAATCTAATATCCCTCGACGAGCTCAATAACGAACTTATTTCCTTTCAAAACCTGACCCATACCTCAGCTTGATCTACAGTAAGGAGGACAGATGGTATCACTTAGGTCCTGATGAAGTTTCTGCGAATGGATGATCAGCACAAGTAAACCCTCAAGGCTTTGACAAGTTCTATCTAAAAAAATCACGAACGTAGAGCGTACTTGAGCACCCAGATAGTACCTGGGTTGAGTTCGATGAAGAATCCTTGGATCTGCTTATGAACGCTCACTCCCCTGGTTGTACTTCACTCAGACCAATTTTGAGAAATCTACCTACTGATCAACACGGACATCATCTATGTGAAGAAGTTTAATAGACAGTTTGCAGCTTCGAACCAGGACCCGATGGCATTTTTCCTGCACAGTTAAAGAGTGCTATTCAAGATGTCAGAGACACCTTTAGTCCTCTTTGATACGTGACTGTTGCCTTAGAACCAAGATATCCTGCATGATGGGATACTCTTGAGTTTCTCGAAGGTTGTAAGGATAGCAAACTAAGGTGAACAGAAAATATGACAGAGGGTTAAAGATTCAAGGTGGGTTATATACGAGCAGTCTATAGCCGATAAACCAATTCTTAGTTTTTACAAAACCTTTTGGTAGCAACAGGCATCATCGGGGCATACAGAACCTATCTAGCAGCGGCACTCTGATTGCAACTAACTCTGAACTCAGGTTGAGACCACCGGAAAGACCTGAATATAGGACATGGAGCACAAGAATCGACTTAACTGAAATTGACTTTATCGTTGACCCGATTCCAGAAAATATTTAATTGAGACAACACGAACCCTTGCTCAGTAAGTCATTACTGTCATCCTCACGAAGTCTTAACTATTCATCAGGCTGCTGCTTGGCTTGGTATATACCCCACATCTGTGTTGGATATTGAAATATATAGTACACAGACAGTCAAGCTGGGATCAGATCCGTAGCTACGAACACCGTAAATTCGAGAATGGTTAGAGTACGCTGCGTATCTTTCAACGAGATGGCTGAGCAGCACAAGATCTCAATTTGTTGAGTTTTCCTACCACTCTTTGGCAGTCATTTCGTGACAGATGTTTTGATTCTGATGACTCTTGAGGATATTTCTATGGCATGACCATAAACAACGTTAACCTTCATCAGAATAACGAGGTGTGGTTGGTCAAAATGCTGCTTTCTGCTTCCGAGAAATCGTAAAGGTCGAACGAGCTCCAGAAGAGACACACTCTGAAGGACTACCGTCCAAGAGGCCGTTGGAAAGGAGAAGAAAATGTGAGACAAACTTGTGGTAAGACTATCGAAGACGCTAGTATTAACAGACATCCAGCGGCAATAGAAACGAGAAACTGATTCGCGGGAAGGACAACAACTAAAACCGACTAAAAATCTTTGGAAATCGGTTGACATAAACAAAACCACTGGTGCCTTACTCGCTGACGATGTCTGGATGAAATCGGTACAACAACCAGTAAAGCAGATTTGGGGGATTGAAGTAATTTGAGGTCAAATGCATCGCGAGAAACAACCCTGCTGATGACGGTGTCCCTGCACAAGGTCCGGTTAAAATCGATAATGCAACCAGCAAACGTTGCAGGTCAGGTGTTCAAATTCTTTTGGCTCTTTGCCAACATTTTTTACGAAACGAAGATAGGAAGTAATCGACTTAATGCTATCGAACAGGTGCGCTAAGGAGTGTAACGACTTAAAAGTTCTATCGGGGGCTTCTATGTTAGATCGAATGCGTTATTCCAACCTTGTTGAATAGAAGGAATCCGAAAAAGACCGACCCTACACGTTTTAAGGAAGAGCTCACAAATCCGTCAATGCCTCGTCTAAGATCCCAACAGAAGGCAGAAGCAGCTGTTCAGAACCTCATAAAATGCTTTGAACAGACATGTCCAGCTAGGAAAAAATCGTGCATATCGCTTGTTCCACGGTGTAAAGAAGATATGCAGTGACTACGTAAGGCAAACCGAAAGTTTTGTAACTTAATATGGACGAAGGCTTGTAATTTTTTTCAAATCGAAGCAAAAAGAATATAAGAAGCTGATTCGGATTTCGAAGAGTCCTTTATTGAAAGCTTGTGCAAAAAGATCAAAACCCTTGGTACAACCAGCAGGCTAGTGAAAGTCCTCAAAAAGAGGTTATCAACCAGACTGGAATCACTCGGAAAATCTGATAGCACCTATACTGGGTCGAAAGCAGAGAATCCCTGTCTCAAGATTGAGACTCACTTCCCTTGCAATATAATCAGAACCAGTTCAAAACCAGCTCCGATTAACGAGGCTGCTACTGAGCTGATAACACGCCATTGAGTAGTGATGGATGAGGCTATCAAACATGCTGTTGTTTCCTTTGAAAGCTTCAAGTCGCCTAGCACAGACGTCATACACCCAGTTACGCTACAAAAAGGTATAGATCAACTGGTGGTAACCCTGAACAGAATCTTCACCACTATCCTGGGACTGGCACACATGCCGAAACTCTGGTGAACAGTGAGTGCAGCGGTATACGGAAAATCGGAAAATTGAAGGTACACTCGGCATGAACGAATACGCGATGGGCATTTCCAACGACAAAGAAATTTAGGCAACGCAACTTTTGACGGCATATGTAACTTCGCCAAGCCACACTGTGTAGATTAATCACGTGTTTTGTGAATAACAACAAGGTTGGTGAATAGGACCCGGATTGCAATTGCTGACTGCGCCGTCATACTTTCATTCCTATTGTGCATTCTGGTCGACATTCTGCTTAATGTTCTGTCCAGCCCTAATGTCTACTACAGGGTCTTGCAATAGGGACTTCCGTACTTTGACAGTTTATACCGGCCATATTGTTGAAGCTACATATGTCAAATTGGCTGTCATTTATACAGTCTGTTTTGCCAAATCATCATTGATGGACATAGCGTTCAACAACACGTGCAAATAATAAAATTGTTTTATCAAAATGGGTGTTCTGTTCGGGCAACATTCCTGATACGCGTTTCGCTCATTTTACGGTCGCCATAATCGTCCACCCCGAGAGGACTATTCGCAGTGTGGTGGATAAATTTGAGTCCACGATAAACCAACAGCCGTACGTCGACGAAACGCAAGGTCTGCCGAAAACATCGCCACAGTCCGTGAGAGAGTACAGGAGAATCCGAGGCAGTCGATTCTGCGTCGCTCACAAGAACTCGGCCTTTCGCAGACCACAACTTAGCGAATTTTGCGGCATGACTTGGGCCTGTACAAAATTGAACTGACCTGGCTCTGGAGAAGTTGGAAACTGACCCTAATTTTCATCGAAAAATCATCTTCAGCGATGAGGCCCATTTATGGATGAATGGGTACGTCAATAAACAAAATTGTCGAATTCGGGACGATACCAATCCACATGAGATCCAAGAGCGTTCAATTCTTCCCAAAAAAGTCACTGTTTGGTGTGGATTTTGGGCTGGCGGCGTCATCGGTCCATATTTCTCTGAGAACGACGTTGACCAGGCCATCACCGTTATAGGTCGATGATTACTAAATTATTTTGGCCTGAATTGGATGATATGGACACCAACGACATGTGGTTTTAACAGGACGGCGCTATGTGCTAAACAGTTTAAGCCACATTGGAAATTGTGCAAGTGCGTGGAGGTGATGTGATCGTACGATTTGACACCATTAGACTTTTTCTTGTGGAGTTTTCTGAAGTCTCAGGTCTATGAGAATAAGCCAGAAACCACAGCGGCCCTCAAAGCCAACATAACTCATGCTAACTATCCAAATTCAACTTGATTTCTGAGCAAGAGTCATGGAAAATTAGACATTTGGGATGCGCGCCACCATTTGAATTTAAAGATGGGAAGCGCGCGCATTGAAACACCCTTTACAAACACCCTTTACGAGCTCTTGTTTTTCGGCACAGCCTGCCCTTGACGTGATAGACGATCTCAAATCTCGTCTAGTGCATAAAGGCAACACCTACGCGTTTTTCAAACGATGCTACATATTCCTTGGACTACACATATCGCGTTGAAAATCTCCAAGGGTTGGTGGCAGTGTAAGAGAGCTTTCGGCAAGTTATGGAACTTGTCACGCAACTGTACGCAATGGAACAATCTTTGAAGAACGAACGTCACTAATGCTTTATTATACTCTAAGCAACGGTCTATGCTGCATGGGCGGTTTCCCTTTGACCCCTGTTTCTACTCTCACCCCTTGGTATGCATATCATTGACCGCACTTTCAAAGCCTTGGTGCTGGTATTGTTTTGGAAAATGACAGCGCTTTGAACGCAGTCTTGCCAGGGTCCCAGTTCACAGGGGGATAGTAGGAGCCGATGAAGTTGACAAGCAATACTCCGAGGAGGACTTCTCGGGGCGCGGACCGGTGTAAGGATTGCCTGCATCCACTGCTAGGGTTTCTCTATGGCTGTTTCCTTTCAAATTTCTCTAAAAAATCAGCGGCCTTTCTGCTGTTCTTCAGGCGTTCTTGGGGGCAGAAAAGCAGCCATTAACTTTGCACTGGCTTCCTTCTGAGAGTAATGAGTATGCTGGCAATCATGTCCTCTATGAATATTCGGCTTATGGGGTGCTGTTACAGTAAGCAATTTATATTTCCTTCAAAGACTGATAAAGGAGTCCAGTAGGCTGTTTTAACAAGCAAAAACCTCAGTATTCCCAAATTCACTAGATGGACTTTAGATTATTGTTTTTGGAGACGGTTTTCTGAAAATTTGCTTCCACAGCAAGAGTAATAGATCTGTTGGCATGCCTTTTAGCGCTGTATCATATCTCAAAAAATTCATATTTCACAAGCTGTGGCTGGAATATCGACTTGTTTGACTTTCGCAATGATTTTGTTGCTACGGACAGCTGGATCTTTCCATAATCTTTCGAATGTTGAATTGGTTACTGAGCCGAAGCCTACTAAAACCATTGTCAGGTGAGGCTTATAATTGTTTTAGTACAACTGTGAGGAGATCAGCGCTTTTTGTCTTTTTTGTCTTATCTGTGGTAGATACTCAGTTTAATTATGGCGGCGTACAGATTGTAGACAAAGGAGAACGAATCGCTTTCGGTTTTTCTTACATCGAATTACATTTACATTTTCTCAGTTTTACCTTTTTTCAATAACTTCGTCCAATCGCTTTTAACAACAGAAAATATTCAACACACCACCTGACACCGTTTCCATTGAATTTTCGTGTTTTCGTGCGATTTCCGCCGTGAAAAACCTACAAATCCTCCATTCTTGCAACTGTCTTCGGTGCAGACAAAACCAATTTATTCCTCCGAGTTTTCCTGCTTTTTTACCTTTCGCTGTTGGTTTCTTTTGATTTCAAATCGAATGTGCTTTTAAATTTTGTGTAAAAAATTATCCCAAGTGTCTGAAGTGAATAGAGCGCAAGGAGAGCTGGAAAACAAAACTAAAGTTCAACGGAAGGTGGAAACCAACTCGTCGTTTGTTTAAAGAAAAGGCTTTACCATCGCTTTCATCATTAAAAGAAGCAATACTATCACCATTGCCGCCATCACCATCATCAGCATTAACAAAACCATCAAGTTGCAACACAGCTAAAAAAATATCAGCAGCAGCAGCAAAAACAAAAGCAACAACAACAGAAAGAGAAACAGAAAAACAAAACTCCAACAAGTTTAAACTATGGACTGCAATGCTTGAACGTTTTCGTCTCAGTGGATTGAGTGGAACCTATCGCATTCGTAGTGCAGAGCTGGCGCGCGATAAGAAACAACGACAACAATGTGTCACTGTATTATTTCTAGATGACAGTACACACACCTTTCGGATTGATAAACGCGAAAAGGGTCTGAATTACTTGATCAAGTCTTTCATTTCTTGGAGCTATCCGAAAGTGATTACTTCGGCCTGCTGTTTCCACAGAAACCCGGTGATGTTGTTCGGTGGATCGATGCACATAAGCAGTTTAAAAAACAATGGAATAGCAGCTCACTGGATCCGGATGCCGTTCCAATTTTAGAGTTTAGAGTTAAGTTTTACGTAAGTGATCCAAGCCGACTATAGGAAGAGTATACCAGATATCAATTTTATTTACAAATTAAACGGAATGTCTTTATGGGTAAATTGCCTTGTTCGTTGAACACACAATGCCTCTTGGCTAGCTATGCAGTGCAATCTGAATTGGGTGACTTTAATCCAGCCGAACATCAACCTGGTTACTTGAGTACCCTGCAATTACTAGTGGACCAAAACAATGAATCCGAACGTCGGATATCTGAGCTACATAAACTGCATCGTGGACAATTTGCCAGCTGATGCTGAATATAATTATTTAGAGCATTCGAAACGTTTGGATTTTTATGGAATTGATCTACACAAGGCAACAGACTCAAACGGTAAGGAGTTGCAATTGGGCGTAGCATCTATTGGACTATTAGTATTTCAAAATAGTATTCGAATTAACACATTGTCATGGTCAAAAATGGTTAAAGTGTCATTTCTTCATCCAATTAAGACAAGAACCGTCGGTCGGAACATTATGACACTCTTTTGGGTTTCTGTATGGGATCCCACAAGCACGCCAAAGCATTGTGGAAATCTTGTGTAGAACATCATTCGTTCTTTAGACTGAAACGTCCTCATCGACTCTCACGCTTCCTTAACATTAGCTTGGGTTCAAAGTTCTATTATTCTGGCCGAACTGAGTTGCAAGCTGTACAAGAAAGTAAACAACGTGGAAAGATACATAAAGCTTTTGTTCGGTCGCCAAGTAAACGACTGATTCAGAATTTGTCCTCGCCAGCAAATGGCACATCAGATAGTAATGGCACGTCTGTCAATGGAAAGAATGCCACATCGATATTAACAATAACGAAATCAAGCCGTCCGCATGAGAATAAGGTGACCTCAAAGCAAAACGATTCGATGCCTAGGAAGGCCTGGGAACAACAAAGCGATGAGTACGACATTCAAATAGAGGGCGGATTTATAGAGCAATGTGCCCGTCGTTACGAATCACCAATCCCTCCAGCTTATAGCTCAGAAAACCACAGTCCAATTCCGTCCGGTGGTGTGGATAACGAAAACCTGATAACTATTCGCCTGCAGGCCGATGAGCAGGGTCGTTTTGGTTTTAATGTAAAGGGTGGCGTTGGTCTCAGTTTGCCGGTGCAAGTACACTCCAGCCGATGGAAGTACACCACGTGTCTGTGAAGGTGATGAAGTTGTGATGATCAATGGGCGGGATGTGCTCGGTTTGAAACATGAACAAGTTGTCAGTCTAATTCGTGAATCTCGAGAATATCGCAATGGAGAACTTTTACTTACTGTACGACCCAATTCGCTCGTAACAATGTCCGAAGAGGAGCCACTATATCAATACGTTCCAGAGACTGATGAAATCGGTGGATCCCAGAATATGTTAGATGGTGATGCGCTTTTCAATCAAAGTTTATTACTTCTAAGCGACGGACTTGCTTCAGGAGCTTTATTGGCTCAATACGAACAAATGTATCGAAAAAATCCAGACTTGTGTATCACCGAGGCGAAGAAAACCGATAATATCTCTAAAAATCGCTATAGAGACATCTCGCCTTATGATTGCACTCGAGTTGTGCTCATTAACAGCACCTCAGGAGACTACATCAATGCCAATTATGTAAATATGGAAATCCCTGGTGGATCAGTAAATCGTTACATAGCTACCCAAGGTCCATTAGCATCTACGACCGCTGATTTTTGGCGAATGGTTCAACAAGAGTCCAGCCATTTAGTGGTTATGCTAACCACTGTTATGGAAGCTGGCCGACAAAAGTGTCATCAATATTGGCCAACGACTGGTGATGAACTGATAATGGCCGATGGTTTTTCAGTGAAATGTCTTAGTGAACAAGCCGATGAGACTGGTAGCTTTGTCTCATCGAAAATTCATATTGAGCGACAAGAAGACAGGGGAAATGCGTTCAATTCAACATATGCAATATCTAGCGTGGCCAGATCATTGTGTACCGTCCGATCCAAATTTGTTTTTAGAATTTACAGAGCGAGTGCGCCCAGCACGTAATAAAACTTTGTTGCAAGAAATTGAGGAAAGTCTGAAACAAGTACGGCTTTTAGATGCAGACGCAGATGCTGAAAATGGTCTGTTGGCTGAGAGGAAATGTATGGCTAGCAACGGAGTGACGCCAGAAGACGAGATACCCGTGTCGACCAGTGTTCATCAGTGCATCAGCGCTGCTAATCCACCTGTGATAGTTCATTGTTCAGCCGGTATTGGTCGCACCGGAGTGCTCATTCTTATGGACACCGCTTTGGCTCTGATGGAATCAAAAGAGACCGTCTATCCGCTGGATATTGTGCGAACCATGCGAGATCAACGTGCATGTATGGTTCAGAATGTTAGCCAATACAGATTTGTCTGCGAGTGCATTTGCGCAGCTTATATGAAGATGTCAAGGAATGCTGCTACAGAAGAGTGATATATTTTATTTAAACATTTCCTATTCAATCTAATCTATTTGTACTTCTCAACCACATACATATATCTTATCCACTTAACTACTATACAAATGTATTTCACAAAGCCAACCATTCATTTTCCTCGGTAAAATAACTTTCTACACATTTTTGACTAATCCAGTGTACCAAACTGAAATCTGCCCGCTTTAGAAATATGCAAAAAAGCTTTGTCTACTACCTGCGCGCAGCTGATAGGAAGCATTTATGTATTTAAAAAAGAGCCAATTATTTCCAGAGTATGTAGGTACACATAAGTGACACTTCAAAGACTCTCAAAATACTTTCATAGAAGATAGGAACCCGAAATGGTTCATTTTATTTATTATTTTTACAAGTGCTTCAATCTACAGATAGCATTATTCCGCTTGAGTTAAACCATCGACACGGGTTTGATGGTTCTAAAACCGAATATCTCTTATCCGCCAAAACGATAACACTTTCTTCAAAGTGAGCAAATCCTTTACTACTTGCTGCAACTTCACTATAACCATCAATCCTTAAGATGCTACGTCATTTAAGTCCACCAGCCCGACTAACATACTCAAAAACCTTGCTCGTAGTCAAAACTTAACTATCTTAGCACATCCTTGTAAACTCACAAGGGAAGAGGAAACTTTCCATGCTCAAAGTACAGCGCTTTTCGCTTGAAATGCGAGAACAAAACTTTTCTAATTTACAGTAGCAACGAACTGTATCCCATTTGACACGGTGAACGTGTCATCAACGAATGTCGATGTCATAGAGTAAAACCCTACGGCAACTTCCAATTGGTAACGTAAACTTCTAATTAAGTTGCTGCAGTTGCATTTAAGAATGCACAAGTATAAGTACTCGTACTTCTATGTGTATCTGCAATCAAACCATTTGGTTCTAGCCGGTTTTAAATTATTCCACCCTTTACCACATGCAGATACACAAAAACTCTGTAGCAGAACACCGTTAAATCAGAGTGAATTGTGGATATTTCCTTCCATTAAACTGCAATTAAATATAAATGAAGATACTCTCACCAGTGCTAAGGACAAAGTATGAGAAGAGTACTCGCACTCATACTCATGTGTATAGGTATGCAGCAGGAATGGAGAAAAAGAAATTTAATCTGCTCAACAATCTATTGGAGAGCGCGAAGTGTTGGAGTGTAATCCTAGACAAAAAGCTAATGGAATTCGATAACAGCGATCTGAAGGACTCCTATCCCAATGGCTTCTGGCAACTGCATGGAAATTAAAACATTCTCCATCGGATTCGTACGAGCATTTGCCAAAGTGCTCCAAGTTCGAATGGTACAAGTAGTATTCGTACTCGTAGTTCTATCAACGGATAAATGGAGGTGAACCAGTTAAAAGGTGAAAAATCCAATGAATTCGGAAATGTCCACTAACAGAAAAAAGTTGCACGTTCCATAGGTGGAAAAAACAGCTCTCAACTTTGACAATTGGAAACTACTAGAAGCACCAGTAAAGTACGAGTATGTCCTGTGGCCGCTTATGTTTATTTCGAGGCACGTTAGCATGGAGAATAAGTTGTAACTGGTACTCCAATTAAAACACCACTTTCGGATAGGACATTCCTTCAAAGATTCTCCGGTCTACATCAGGACGGGGGTAGGGAATGTATTGTATTGTATTTATGCAGGCAACAGCCCGTGTGGCTGTACATACGAGTATAATTGGGTAGCTTCAGCAATTTCGACAGATCAGGATGCTGCCTAATGGTTTATTAATTAAAGTATCTGATAGCTGGGGAAACTGAAATTATGTTATTAATTATGCAAAGACTATGATTCAATTTTCAGATTAGAGATATTGACGTACTCGCACAACGGACGTCTATTCAAGGGGATGAGATACGAGTACGAGTACTTCTCGTAATACAATAACACAATGCTGCCTTCAACGATGTCACAATATTTTGCCAATTACACGAGCATGTACGAGTATACCTTCTCCAATTAGATGTTGGTGTAATTAAATCGTTTTGAAAGTTAACAAGACTGGCTGGTTAATGAAGGCATGTTCAAGATCTGCTTTATAGATTAATTTTAGCTGCATGTGTGAGTGAGGATGCACTCGTATCCGTTTAGAGTTAAAGCTTGGTTATACTCGAACTACATAATTCAATTTTCCATTATCAGGTGAAAGTGTTTTCATATTCAGAACAAGTTACAAGCAAGGATTTAGGTGTAATGCAGACACATACGAATACAGATTAAGTCTTTAGGTGCATTCTCCTCTATGGAATCCCTTTGAAGCTGGCTTAACTGATACTTGGAATCTTATTCACAGAATTAGAGTAAATATTCATCTTGAGACGTTGGTAATGATTTCTCAAGAGAATTACCTGATGTCAGAACTTGAAACTGACTTAAGTGATTAAAAGCTGCTTTTATGGGAATTCACAACACAAACAGGTCTTACTTAAGAAATCCACTCCATGTGAATGGGTGAGAGCATCTCTTACTGATTTAGCATAACACCCTAAGGCTACTTTCCAATCAACTGAATCTAAAAATTTCAAATTCGTCATAAATCTTCATTCATTGCCACTCACCAAAGTCTTTCTAATCGCCGATGTGACGAAAGGCATTCGTATTGTCAAGCAAAACAAGGAACTGCAAGAATCTTTTCTAGTAGGCAACTAAGGGGCGATCTGTCGTCTCACGCTGTAAATGGTCGACCACGGCCCAATAATGGTGGCGAGTATATTTTAGAGGTTTCTCGCCTCAAACATCTTCTTTGATGAAATCCGACTTACAACTGCAAAATCACACATAAATATGGTTTAAGTTAAACACAGTGCGGCCGAAGAAAAATTAGGGAAGAAAGAAAGAGATATACCAATGTACGTTGGTTTTGAATGTTTGTAGGTTATAATGGCTAGAAAATAAAGAGTCCAGTGCGGTTTAAGTGTGAACTAGTGAGAATAAGAATCGAGGTTGAAGGTACGGAATGTTGTTGGCAATTTCATTTGACCACTGGGGGTGAAAATAGCGATAGTACAAGGTGAGACAAAACAACTATCAGAAGTGTGTATTTCCAATTTTGTTATATGCATTGAGTAAAGCCAGACACTTCGCAACCTTTCTGGTGACATCGAATATGTACTCATATGACGGTGGTTGGCGTTGGCACACATACTAGGTTAGGTTAGGTAAGAGTGGCTGTTGGAAATACCAACCCACTTAAGCCTATTGACCCATTGTGATGACATGTAGATCTATGATCCCCTTACTAATAGAACCAGTTTGAGCTTCTTCTTTGGGAGAGAGCTGGACATGTACTCGTCCATGCAGCTTCTACAGAAACCATTTGTAAAAGCGCCAAACCTTCTTGCGTGCTTGCCTATGAGGCAGTGTCCAGTGATGACACCTATTATGGCGCTGAGATGTTTCCTATTTAAAAGGATCAGACACTTAGAACGATTCAGATCCAGCTTTGGCCAGATCTGTTTAGTTGCTACACATGTTTGCCCAGCAGTCCACCTAAGGTCTGTTCTTATATTGGCATCCAGCTTTAAAGTTAGTTTACACGTAGCGATAGGTAGAGTTGTTCCAATTTTGGCGAGTTCATCGGCTCTGTAGTTCCCTCGAATGTCTCTATGGCCCGGCACCCAACAAAGGTGAATGTTGAACTGCTCTGCCATCTCCATGAGAGATGATCGGCATTCAAGGGCTGTTTTAGAATATAATGAGACCGAGTCCAGGGACTTGATGGCGGTCTGACTATCCGAAAATATGCGGATATCCTTTGCAGATATCACGTTTTTCTTCAGCCAGGACAGAGCTTCTTTAATCGCCAAAATTTCCGCTTGGAACACGCTACAGTGATTTGGAAGACGGAGAGAGAGGCTTAGATTTAGCTTATCTGAGAAAACACCGGCACCATCTCCGCTATCGATTTTAGATCCATCTGTGTAGAGATGGATTGACTTATCCTAAATGAAAGCATCTTCCTCCAAGAATGATCTAGAGTAGAAGCTTACATGGGAGTTTTTGTCGAACCAAAGTTCAGGTATGGTGTAATCGATGTTCTCTGTGAGGATTCGTAATGCATTAAGAATGTTGGCGTGGCCAAATGAATTATTTGTCCACTGTTTAGTTCCTTTAAGGCTAAAAATTTCGAGGGGTGTCAAGTGAAACAGAATATCTAACGCCGCAGAGGGGGTAGACCGCAAGGCTCCGCTTGTGCATAGACATGCTGTTCTTTGGACTCTGCTTAGTTTAATGCAGTTGACTGCATTTTCCAAGGCCGTCCACCAGACAACCACCCGTAAGTAAGTATCGGTCTTATGACCGGGATGTGTAGCCAGTGGGTTATGCGAGGTTGAAGCCCCATTTATTCCCAATGGCTTTTTTGGAAGAGAATAAAGCTATTGTAGATTTTTTAACTCTTTCTTGAATGCTAGGTTTCCAGTTTAGTTTCCTGTCAAAAATAAGACCCAGATATTTTGCTGTATCAGAAAATACTAAACTGGTACCGTTTATTGAAGGAGGGTCTATAGTTGGAATTTTATATTTTAGATCAGTTTTATGGGGGTTTATTCCAAATCCACAGCGATCTGCCCAGCGGGTTAATCTATTGAGATTTACTTGAAGGAGTTCTGTAATGGTATTGAGATGCTTCCCTGAGATGGGCTATGGCAACGTCATCCGTATATTCAATCACTCTGCTACCACCCACTTCCAGGTATATCAGTAGTTCGTTAACTACTAAGTTCCAGAGAAGGGGAGAGAGGACACCACCTTGCAGCGTACTTCTGCTGACACATCTTTTAGCAGAAGTCTCACCCAGTTTGGAATTGATTATCCTGCTTTTTAGCATTAGACCGATCAACTACCCAAGTGAGTCGTCTACGTGCAGAGTTGACAGCGCAGTCGTGATTGCGGATGTGTTGACGTTGTTAAAGGCGCCCTCTATGTCTAGGAGAGCAGCCATTGTGTACTCTTTATATTGTGGGGATCGTTCAATGTGGCTAGTCAGAGAGTGCAAAGCCGTTTCCACCGACTTTCCTTTACAGTAGGCATGTTGAGCCGTTGACAGAAGTCTTGGATCAACTTTAGCTCGAATATGGATATCAATCAGTCGTTCTAGAGTTTTCAGAAGGAAAGATGATAGACTTATAGATCTGAGGTATTTTGGGACAACATGAGAACATTTTCCGGCTTTGGGAATGAAAACTGCATTGACTTCTCTCCATGACAGAAGAATGTGGATCAGTTCTACACAGCTCTTCATAATATTTTCTATCACAGGCAGAATAATATCTGAGGACCTCTGTCCGGACCAGCAGACTTGTATGGTTTGAAGCTATGCAGCGCCCAGAGCAGTTTGTCTCTCTTCACGGACGACTCCAAAACCAACATAGGATGTTGCACTGGTGTCTTTCTGGAGGACGACAACGTTAGATTTCACTTCACGTTAGGAAAGTTTGCATCTGTCTTCCAAGTGGAGATTTACGCAATCCTGATGGCAGCGAACTATATTGCGGAAAATCGGTGGAGGGGGCGAAGCATTTACATCTGTAGCGACAAATAAGCTGCTCTTAGAGACTCAAGAGCATATTGAATTCAGTTGGAAGGCTAAATTCAGTGACTCTTGGCTGGGTTCCAGGTCACAGGAAGTGAAATCGCCGATGAAATTAGCAGGCAAGGTTCAGAGGAGAGTTTTTCAGGACTCGAACCTACGTTGGGTCTGCCTGCGTTCTCAGTTAAGACTTCCATTGACAGTTGGGTCTCATGTGACTACAACTACAGATGGAATAGCTCCCCAGGTTGCAACCTGACCAAACGACGTCTCTAGGAAGTCAGCGGACATTCTTCTCTCCCTCAGCAGGAAAGTCTACAGGTTGCTTACTGGCGTCGTAACAAGTCATTACACTTTTGCCAAGTACTTAAATTTGCTTGGAATGCCTGCTGTGATAGTGAAGACGAATGTCCGGCTTACGCTCGCATCAGGCCGCAGGTAATGTAGGCACCTTATCACTGAAGCGCTTACTCATCTTTCTTCGCAAGACTGAAAGATTTCATTAGAAGGAACTTACAAAGGATACAATGGGGACTGGTTCTTTGTCTGAGTGCTCTGTTCCGACGAAAGGAAAAAAAAAGAAAGAAAAATACTACGTCTATTGGCCCAACATCGACAAGGATATAAAAACGGAGTGTATGGGAGTGTTCTGCAGCACCTATCAGAGTTTCTTTGACATCGTGGCCCTTGCCAACACAACCCTGGTCACGAATCCATCTGGACTATGTTGGGCCGCTCCAGAAGCAAATGTACCTCATCACTCTCAACGCGTTTTCCAAGAGGCCCGAAGTTTGTATGTTATATCTCCTGCGCTACTGCAACCGGAATCTATTATTCCAGCATCAAAGATCTATTTGCACTTGAAGATATTTCGAATAATAATCATAAAACTCAATTCATTTAGTGCAGTGCCCACATAAATACAACCACAACCACCATGGCTATTTAAAAACTAAAAATAAAATAAAAAAATTAAAAATTTTCAAAAACGGCATACCTTCTGCATGATGTCATGTTCTTTTGGCAGACTACCCAATACGAGTACTTCCTCAACAATCCAATAGTCATACCAAAACTAAAAATATTCCACTACTGATGGCTGTCCATCTTCGAAAATCTCACTGAAATTCCCTTCTCATTCGTATCTGCAATTATTTCACAAAAATCCTCTTCAAATGCTCATTTATTAGCCGATAAATGTGCACGTTCCTGAATATCCTTGATACACGTTTACGAGTACAAATCAAGTCAATTACTCATTTATACACAAAATAATTACCAAACACAACAGGAACTTTCAAAAACCATTGTCCCAATTAATTTGTGCGAAAAATTGCCAACACCAAAACAAAAAGAAGAAAAAAGCGGAAAAAAAAGGCCAAAAATTGCAACCCATCGGGGATGAAGACGATGCAAACGAATCCCCACCAGTTGCGCAAAATTACAAAAATTATCTTGGCCAAGTGTGACCACTGCCGTTAAGAATGTTGGCATCTTGTCCCATAATTACTCCGACAGTCGCTGTAGTATTCGTCGCCGTCGCCGTCGCCGTCGTCGTCGTTGTGGTTGTTGTCCTATTTTTTTGCCAGGAAAACAGAATGAGATACTTGTACATATGTAACGGCTACACCGTACTCGTATCCGTCCGGGGGATTGTCTGTGCCTGTCTGCTTGTCTGACTAAAAGATAGAAAAATATAAAATCTCTCATTAAGATGGATACAGCCACATGTATTATTCGTAAAGAAAAACGCTAACATTACACGTTGACGGTGTGACCAAACTGTCGAAAATTTGGAATAGTTTTGTGACAACAGCAGTGCTATTCCAGAGGACTGTATACATTTGAAGAACTTTTGTGGCGACACGAGTACATCTCCTTGCTGTTGTCGAAAACTATCATTCTAGTTCCGGCCTGGTGGGCATGTATCAAGCCTGGCCAGGCAGAGTTGAATACAAAGCCTTCGATAAAATGTCTCATCGGTTAATCATCTTTAAATTGTCTGCCCTCGGCTTTGAACCCATATTGTTGAAATGGATATCCTCTTACCTCAAAAACCGTTTTTACAGTGTTCGTTTTAGGTCAGCCCACTCCGCTCCATTTTTGGCCACCTCTAGAGTTCCACAAGGCAGCCATCTCGGTCCCCTTCTTTTTATATTAACCATAAATGATCTCGATATGATCATCAAACACTCGTCTGTCTCCCTTTACGCCGACGATACCAAATTTTTCAAAACCATTTCCTCTCCCCATGACTCTTTCCTCCTTCAACAAGATCTTGATAGTTTTTCGATCTGGTGCCTCAAAAATTCCTTGGAACTTAACATCGCCAAATGCCAATCCATCACCTTCTCACATAAACGGAACCAATCTCCTCCCCGACTCTATCTTCTCCATAACCAACCTATCTCCTCCGTACAATCTCTTCGTGACCTCGGCATTTTGTGTGATAGCGAGCTCAACTTCCGTTTACATATGGATGAGATAATCCTCAAAGCCAACTCTGCATTAGGTTTTGTAAAACGGTGGTCCAAAGAATTCACCAACCCATACGTGACCAGGTCCCTCTATATTACGCCAGTCAAGTATGGTCCCCATATCATCGTGTTCATATCTCGAGAATTGAAGGCATTCAGCGCCGTTTTCTTCGATTTGCTCTTCGAGGTATGCCCTGGGACGATCCTTTTAATCTGCCCCCCTATCAAAACCGTCTCAACCTTATCAACTTAAACAGCCTTGAAGATCGCAGAGATGCAGCAGACTTTCTCTTCATTCATCGACTCCTTTCAGGTCACGTTGAGTGCGCGTCCCTTCACAACTCCATTTTCCTCAACACTAACCCTCGTAATCTACGTACCCCTCGACTCTTCTATCTACCAACCCACCACACCTCCTATGGCGCGAACGAATCAATCTCCCGTATGCTACGTCAAATCAACTCAAACCCTACCGTCTTTGACTTCCACCGCACCACTCCCTACCTCAAATCCGTTCTCCTTCACCACTCCTACCAACCTTAGTTTTAAGTTTTAGTTTAAGTTTAATTTGGAAGTTATAGCTTGTATTAAGCCGAATAAATGGGGGCGTTCGCCCCGCCAAAATTAATACTCGCTACTCATCAGGATCCGCTAAAGTGATACCAATCGGCCTTATCGGCTATAATTTGGGTCTCAGGAGTCCTATTAAGAAGCCTTTCACATAAAAAATAGGCCGCAACGTGCGCAATAAATGACAGAATCGAGCCACGTAATGCCGCAATAGGTCCAACTAGCTTTTGTGATGAAAGCAAAATCAGACTCTAATAAGACGGACTTAACTGAAACGCCGCTTTTGATAAACCGTGCTTACTGTCTTTTGAAGACAACTTGGAAGTCTATCAGGTGGCACTTTATTTAAGGGCTATTCGTTTTCTTAGGAAAAAACAGAAAACGAAAAGTCGAGGTGATCGAAAGATGATATCGTAGGAATGAGGTTAAGAAAGTGAAACGGATGTGTCAGGCAACAAAATTCGAACTGAAGCCAGCAAAGTCGAATATGAGAACATGGTACTAAACCAGCAGTCGGCGCAGAGAACGTGGAAGAAGACGTTAAATACCGAAGACGACCAACATACCGCTTCCAGATACAATTGAACGAGCACGAAGACTGAGAAAACTACCAATCACTCCACCAAAACGAGGTGAGGATAGATTGGTGAAGGGAATGCATGCCCGATAAATAAAATTTTAGCAACCTCTGTTCGGTCTAAAAGAAAGAAGATCTCCTAAATCGTTGGAACGACAAGGGCAGAAGCCCACGATAATTGCTAGAGTGAGAATAGGTTCGAAATCTGGATGAGAGATTACTTGCCCTTCAAGTGCAGCAGCAACAAATCACGGAACAAAAGCAAAAGAAATCTGCGAGGCGACATGAAGAGAATATTGAACACATCAGACAAAGAGCTTTAGAATTCACGCCCGTGGATGGAGACGAGGATGTAAATACAAATAATGTTGACCCTTCGTCTACGGTTTCAGATGTTAGCCGAGAACATTCCAACGGATATGACACAGAGTGCCGTGGAATAAATGGAAGACCTACAACCAATGTGCATCGGCATGAAATGTGAAAGCCAAGTTCCAAAATTTTTAAATCTCTTATCCAAGATGATGATCAAGACCTGCAACGACCACTTGGCCAATTGGTGCGATTCATGGGTAAGGAGCAAATATTTGATTGCCGGTGTTTAGGATAGGTTAGGAATATTAACCACATGATCGGTCACCAAGGGCATGGAACCAAACTCAGAAATCTGTAAATAAGCAATTATCCTCGCAGTTCAATTAAATGGGAATGCCCGCATTCTGTGTCGACAGGTCTCATTTAAATCCTACTCAGACTCTGCATGAAGATTCGAGAGTCAATTGGCCACTCTTGGATCCCTGACATGGTTCGCCGATGTTTTTCCAACTCTTTCATCGGATTCGACACGTTTACTCAGCGCAGCTAGTTCAACAGAGCTCTTTGGATCCATTTCGATTCCAGTGTCAGCTGGTGAATGTATTCCACTGAGAACGATTTCGTTCTTTAACTTGCTCGTCTCAATGGCTGTTTCAGACTTAACAACGTTGCAGGCTGTCCTTTCGGGAGAATGAATTCCTTTCGTTGAAATTGAAAAAATGTGACCATATCGCTGAAGTATTGTGGCAGTAAATGCTCGGCAAATAAAAATTACGAAATCGAAGGTGTGATCATCGATTTAATTGCAATAATCGGTTTATTTTGTGCAAATAATAGAAAGCATCAGGACCTCTTGACCTCGGATCAAACTTCCATAATAATAAAGAGATTAACCAAGCAACTTGAACATTTCAAAAACGAGTACGCACGCAAAGTGATTTCTCGGGGCTTCAACATAGAGTTTCTGGATGAATACAGCAGATAGGAGAAAGCGAGAAAAATTAGGCACGTCCGAAACAGATGCGGAGCAGACATTTTACAAGGACGCCTTCGTGCTGCATCCGTCAACAGCAACCGCTCAAACTTGCTCAAAACAACCAGGTTCAATACTGACAGGCTCAGGGATCCGTAAGTGCGCCATATAGTTCAGGGACCACCTTGCCTTAGAACCAGAAGCAATCTGGACGAGCACTGGAATGCTGTGAAAAATGTGTTTCCAACTGGAGCTTGTGTCGGTAAAAGGCAGACAAGTTACTGCACATGGCTTTTGGCTGAAAGCTGGAGACCGATCGATGAGCGTACAGCAATCAAAGCAGTAAACAGAACCGAGCTAGAAGACCAATATCGTGCGAAGAAGAAGCAAGTGCAGCGTAGTGTAAGACCTGACAAGCGTCAGTACATCGACACACTGGCTTCAAGGACGGAAGAAGCAGCCAGCAGTTGCGACAGTAGCGCTGTATACAAAAACACCAAGGAGCTCACTGGTGGTCGGAACTCCAAACAACATCCAGTGAAAAGTGTAGATGGTAACCTACTGCTTTCGGATGCGGAACAACTCACTAGACGGAGAGAACATGTTTCTACTGTTTTAAACTACCTAGACGATGGCGCTATGATCTAGAATTCGAATGAGTTTTCCGAGGCAACAAATTCTCGAATTCGCATCGGGCCTCCCAGTAAAACTGAAATAGTGCCGAACTATACCAAGCGGCGCCAAATACATCGGCTGATCTGCTACAGCGGCTCACATGCAGAGCGTGGGATAGTGAAGAATTTCCTGCCAGAAAAGGGAAACCGGATGGAGTGTGGAGACTGGATAGGTGCATGTGTTCTTCCAGCCGTAGCCAAAATAAAGGCTTGAACAATTCTGGAACGAATTAGAGAACTTTTAGATTCAACTCTCGTCGTTGAACAGGCAGGCTTTCGCGCTAGATCCTCATGCACCGACCACTTAAACACCTTACGGATCATTATAGAGCAACGGGTTGAGTACGGGTCTCCGCTACATTAACTCTTTATCGACTTCGAGAAGGGTTTTAACATTTTGAGAGGCATCCCTGGAAAACTCAGACCTATGATTAAAACTTCATACGAGGGTGGTAAGTGTCCCGTTTTGCGCAATGGTAAGATATATGAGGATTTCGAAGTCCAAAGTGGAGTACATCAGGGGTGTATACTGTCACCACTATTGTTTTTGGTGATTGTCATCGATGAACTCCGTGCAGCATTGATGGGAGGCAACTATGGAATTCGATGGACAATGACATCTTACCTTAAACACCTTTACCACGCTGACGATGTTTGCCTACTTTCACATCGGATAATGTGCCTTCATTTGATGGCCTACAATTTGGAAGATGAGGCGAACAAAGTGGGACTCAAAATGTGCAACAGAATCGGAAAAGCTGAAGCTGCGTTCGGAATGCTATCCAAAATCTGGAAAAGTAATGTTGGAAGGTGGACACCATTACCACATGCAAGCCATTATATATACGAAGACCTTACTGTACGGAGGAGAAAGTGGATTGGACGACGCGAAGACTTACCCAAGCAGGCAAAACAGCAGGCGCCCGAGACATACATGGCGCAGAATAGTCGAGGAGTAATCGAGCTCTTTAGGAATGAGTTGGAGAGAGCTCAAACGCGTTGCAGAACGTTGCGTAACTGAAGGTAGTTAGCTAAGAATTTGGTTGATTGGAGAGGTATGTTGGCTGACACCCAGGATTTGGTGTATAAGCTGTTATCGAAAGCAAAGTCAAGAAAGTAAGTACGTCAAGCTCCAGGTTTTGGGATGGCGTATTCTGGTCATTTATGGGTCAGATCACTCCCAGATTCTAATCTTTACGATGATTAGCATGTAGTAAGCTAACAAACAGAAGTACACATGCAAATCTCGCCTGATAATTCAAATAATTCCAAATTGTTGCTGAACAAAGTTTCACTTGACTCCAAAGATTAGTAGGAGTTTCGGTAGTCTTGTTCAACATTTTTCTTGTGGAGATGTCACTACACCTAGTGCTTCGGAACTATGGGTGGTTTTAACTATGAACAAAGGAAGAAATGACGGATAAATGGACCGGCGGATGTACTTTTATTGAGAACTCGATATTGCCGTACTTGTGGTCTTGTTCCCAAGTCTGAATGACACAGTGTACGCACGTACATGGTGAGTAACAATCCATCTACCAACACTACTACTGCTGTTCTCAAAGTTTGTGTAATATTCTATTTACCTACTTAGGTGGTCAGGGCAAACCTGGGCCTGAACAAACGACCCGCCAGCTGTCTCCAGTGACGCAGGGTGATGTTAAAAAAGCCACATGACAGCGAGTCCTCTTGTATAACTCCCATTTTGACATAAAAGGTCCTGGTTAATTCATAACCTACCTTAATGGACCAGCGAAGAATCTCTATTGTCATCCTGCAAAACCTGACGTGCTTGGAGAGGGTGCCAAGTAGACATGGCGTTGTATTGTTCGTCCCTATGCACACTGTCATATGCAGCCTTAAAGTTGGTCTTCTCCAAGATCTGCCGTAGTGTGAATATTTGACCGATGGTGGACTTTTCTGTGTCGTATTCGGTCATACGCCCAATCCAGTACAAAAAAAAAAACACAAATCTCTTTCATACTTTAAGAGCATCTTAGTTTATGTGCCTTTGCTGAGTGTTAAGTGCTAAGAGAGCTAAGACTACAGGGTTTCCAAAGATGCAAGGGGATGCGACACTACGCAGGCAGTCTCTATGAAATAATAGCAGAAACGGATACTGCGAAGTGAAATCCGCAGCACAGAGTTCCCTTAAAAGAGAAACTCTAGATGGACGAATTGGCAATCCAACCAAATAGGCCTCCCACATACCTGATATATACACTTTCCGATGAGGAAATCTCAACTGTGAGCAGAGTTCGACTCAAAACGCGGCTGTTCAATGAAAAAATGCTGCAACACGCACAAAATGGAAGGCGATCCTCTTAGTTTGGAGAGGTATACAAAGGAGTGTCGCAGCGATAAACGAGAACCACGAATAAATGGTATCGAGCCCGGAGAAGGCAGTCAAGAAATCTTGTGGAAAAGTAAAATCGAAAGAATCCTGGTTGGAACATTATCAGAAGGCTGATTAAAGGCCGCCCCGCATCTAATACAACTTCTACGGGAGTTTTGTATTGCAATCGAACAACTCTTCCTGCAGTTGCTGTTATATATGAAGTAGTCCTTATTTCTAGCCGGCAAGGGTCTTGTACAGTAAATATAGGGTGGTACAGCAGCAAAAATTAACTATTCTCGGTACGTTGTGGCTTTCTTAGAAAGATCGCAGATTCCCATTAGTGGCTCCCTCGGTTGGCTTCGCAGTAGCTGATTCTGTCAATCCAATTTTCCAAGACCTTGTTGATTATTTCTGGCTCTATCTCATGAATGGTTTCGACCGATTCTGCATTGTTGACATAACATCGGCCCCAAGGGCACCCCACAAAAAAAGTCTAACGAGGTCAAATCTCAGCTCCGAGACGGGCAACTGACACGGCCAAGGTGGTTGATAACGCGATTACCGAATTTAGCGCGCAGAAGAACGATTATTTGATGGGCTGTGTGCCATGGCGCTGTATCGTGCTGAAATCAAAGATCGCCCAAGTTCACGCTTTCAATTTCAGCCCATAAATATTCGGTAATCATGGCTCTGTGGCGCGCTCCGTTGACCGAAATGGCGTTTTCAGCAGCACATTCGAAATATAATGGGCCTATGATCCCACCACTCCAAAACGCACACCAAAGTATCACTCTCTGCAGCTTCTTGACAATAGCGTGCGGTTTTTCCGATCCCCAAATGCAGATATAAAAAGCGCCTCGTCAGAAGAAATGAGATGCTGTAGGCAATATCAAAGTGGAAGGCCGGTTTGCCTTCAATTGCTGAGTCAATTAAACTTTGTAAAGGAATTTAGTTGTTGACATCGATGCCGATGTTAAGTCGAACCCTCTCGGCAGCAGCAGCCACATTCTCATCGATGTGTCCCGTACGACAACACTCGCTCTTGAAATAGATTTGCAATACTCGTATTTCCCAACGTTGCTCAACCGAAAAGATATTCATTTCCTTTTCTGCGGAGGTACAATATGATTCTGACTGACAGTCAAAATTTCAAGCGGGAAAGAGCTGTCAGCGTCAAAATAACATTTGATTCAAAAAGGAACTTGAATTCGGACCACGTTTAACGGGCTGAAAAGAAAAGACCATCGATACTGATGGAGTATCAGCTAAATACTCGTAGATTCCGCCTAGCAGAAAGACGGTTCAATGTCTTGAAGGAACTACCGAGACATATCCTGTGGCCGTCTTCAATTCTTTCACCTGCTACTGCTTGGAACGATTTAAAACATATGCCGTGTTCCTGTATGACTTTCCGACTTATTGCTGGAATAAATACGTTGGCTACTGAAGGCACCATCTGTCATGTCATAATCATATCATCAGCCACACCCTACATTTCCGCATAAATGTCGTTAAAATACAAAAAGAAGCTGCTCATCGTTATGAGCAAAACGAAGTAGTAAGTCCAAATTTCAAAAATGACACTTCTGTAAAGATTTGATGAAGATTCACGTTGTTGTTACTTTGAGTAAGTGAAGCTACTGAACTCGGAAGATGAAGATGATACTTTACCTAGCCCGTTTCTGAAACTTCTAAAACGGCTCTGAGTTTTGGGCAAGAAACAGAAGAATTCTTCATCATATTCAGTAGGCAGAAAGCGTAGTCGCGAACTCTATGAGCTGTACTAAGACGTGGCTATACTTCTTCAGATATGAAGACGAAAAGGTCTCAATAGTCATCGAATCCCAGCTTTTTTGGTCAGTTGTTTGAGAGGTAAAAGGAGTCTGTATCGCCGGTTCAAGAATCGAACTGTCTTGAAAGCAAAGTACGACAAAGCTACATGTTCAGGATCAAGAACACTGGAAGACGACTGCGCCTCGTTCGGGAATAGGTCACGGGGTTTCTTATAACGAAAATTCAAAACTCACTTTGAACAGCAGTGAATTCATAGCGACGGAAAGAAGGAAGTTCCGGGAAACCTTTTAAGGAAGTCCGTGAGTGATATAAATCTTAGGAAGATCTTTATCTCAATATTTTGAGTCAAGGGTTCCCATCCTTCTCTCAAAGAGGACGTGCGCATTAATCTAGCAATTGAATGACAGGTTCGATGATGCAATGCCCTGCGATAATACCAGCGATGATACCAAGTGGCCACTTCAGCGGCTAAGATTAATTAGAGAATGCTATACCCTCTTGCTCTGTATTGTCTAAAGAGTTGTAGGTACTGCGCGAGCATAAAAAGGCAAGTTGGAACCACCGATCGGTGGTCTCGACTTCAATCCTTCCGTTGACTGTTGTTAATTAAACTTTCTTTTCCAGCTCACGAAGGCTCTATCTGCCTAGTATAACCATTTGTCCTGTACCTAGTATAGGGTGGTCATATGGAAAATCGGTACTTCATTATGAAGACTTTAGCATGGAACAGCAACCTTTGATGGCAGGATGCCCATCATATGACTTCCCGATGATATCGTTCTCAATAACAATCGTTGCAGCCTGGATAAGGGCATTTACTTCGGCTAAGAAGGCACTGCATCCACGATTTACCTTGTTATATCGGTTAACTGGCAGGGCCTCACCACGAGATAAGCATCTCTATACGCTTGTGAAAAATTTGCTGCAGAATCAAAGTACGTGGTTGAACCTTTTGCTAAGAGCTTGATCACCTTTCCTGCAAGGAGTCTGATATGAAAGTTTTCTGCAGGTTGTCTTCCCCAAATCCGAATTGATTCTACAAGATATGAGCACTATGGCAAGCAGGAAAGAAGTCTAAGACTACTATGACTAAGAAAGAAGGACAGGAAGACCAGGTAGTTGGGGGGCTTAACGAATCGAAGTTCTTACATGGAGTACACCCACTGCTTTGATTGTAGAAGGCTCTCACAGAAAATTAAAAAAAAAAATGACCAACCACCCGAAAGAGGAACATAGTCATAGGAAGTGCTACTGCAACAGTTCCCAATCTGGTCACACTCATCGCTGCCCTCATATGCTCTGTGCCTGCGTTATCATTATCGAATCTAAATTCCTTGGCAACTACTAGAGCTCATGTGCAGAGTGTGCGGGACAGGAATAAAAACAATCACACACTGTAGTTTGAGTACTTTTTGAGGTCACAGGCGTCACATGTATGTACGGGGACGACGACGACGACGACGACGACGATGATGATGATGATGATGATGATGATGATGATGTAGCACTCGTGCACCCAACCCAGAACCAGAACCAAGTATAAGAATCCTACGAGATCCATTAGATGCGGCACAGTACTTGGTATGTATTATACACCCTGTAAGAGTCTCTGTAGCTAAAGGCGGTTAGCGCCCCGGTATTGTTGTCTAATCATGCCTTCGCCCCTCGTTTTCTATGGCAACTCTGATATGTCTGCGTCATTTGCTGAATACAAGTTCCCTGAGCTGTGGAGATGCTTTGGTTTTAATTAAAAAAAAAAAATAAGAAAAATTACAGAAAAATCTATGCAGTTCACTGCACTGATTCTGTTTAGCTCTATGAGTCACAAACAGAACCCCAAACATATGTACACCTCATCCATCCCAAACATAGGTACACACACAGCCATCTAGCGTACTAATAAAATGCCAGAATTTTTGTTTTATAAAACTTTGTGAATTCCATTCAGGGAAGTAGGAGCAGTCGGAGGTGGAACTCTTTTCGATTCATTCATTTCTCAGAGGTTCGGCGCTTCTGTTGCTGTTTCTGTGTTTTCTCAAATTCAATTGAAAATATTTGCTGCTTTGGCGTGCAAATGAAGCACAAGCAGGTATTTCTGGGCTATCCGAAGAAAACTTTTGTTTTTGGGGCTGGCGAGGAGGAGAGGCTTGGCAGCATCTATGACGCAGAGTCCCTCTCTTAAAGTTGGGTTGGCTAAAATAAATTGCACTGGGGCGTATGCGTAATATTTTCATCAGGAGAATTTTCATTTAAGTTTTCAGTGACGTCGAGTGTTGAGGATTTGCAAACACTAGTTCCGGTGCTAAGTGAAAGTTTATTTATAGTCCTTCGCAGTGACTTGATTTTCATCTGTCTGCATCTGGCTGGTTTTGTCCGCCTTAATTTGGTTACAACAAAACCTTGGCCTTTTAATAATTCAAAACAGAAAAAGAAAAACCAAACGACTTTTCAAATTATAATTAAGTTTGGACAAAGTTTTTGCCGTTGCTGTGGTCGATATTGGGGTATAGAGTACTGCGAATCTGTGGCGATTCGAAATATTATTCGACACAGAACACCATGTGGAGTAGAAGGCATGCAGCTAGTAGGATAAACCCTCACATATGACGACGAAAGGAATTATTGAAAATTAAATTTTCTTCTAGCAGGCATCCAATCTAATCCCGTCCAATGGGTACTCTGTGTCCCCAGTCACCAGATAGGTGTATAAGTTGTGAGGCGCCATCTTTCAAGGGAGGGAAGAATCCCAGAAATATTGAACAGATGAGTGGAGAAGTTAAAACTATGCAAAAATTTGAAGCAAATAAAGCACACTAGTCCTTGTTGATCTGACGTGCCCTGTTATAAAAAAAAACCCAGCAGACGACCAGTTTCGAATTGGGCATCGCCAGAGAGTCAATCCGGCTTATTTTGCGGTTGAATTTATTCCAACATCTGTATAAGATTGTGCCGATGCAAGGATTGCAGATGGACGACCATAGACAACGCCATGAGTTCGCAAATTGGGCACCAAAGATGTTGACCGGAGATCCAGATTTTGGCTAAAAAATCATCTTCCCGGTCGAGGCCCATTTTCGGAGCGAACACAACCCACAAGTGTTCGGCCAAGCAACAATGCACCCACAAAGATTGACTCTTTGGTGCAGTTTATGGCGTGGCTGCATCACCGGACCTTATTTCTTTCGAAATGAGGAAGGAGACACAGTTACCGTCAATGGTCTTAGGTATAGAGCGATGTTAACCGACTTTCTGTGGTCAGAGCTCGACAACATCGATATATCCGAGCTGTGGTTCCAACAAGACGACGCTACATGCCATACAAGCGACGCAACGCTCGAAGTTGTGAAGGAGAAATTTGGCGACTGGGTCGTCTTATGGCGACACCACTCGATTAGTCACTATTTCAAATAACAAAAAATTTCAATTCGTTTACTGTCCCGCCTGTTATCCTTGGGCGACCAGAACCTTTACTTCGCAAACTTGTATCCGTCTTCTAAAGGGAGACATCAAAAACTGAGTTCACTGAGTCTAATTTGTATCCCAGGTGCTCTTCTGTGTGACCTGGTTGATGCTGTGTGTACTGGAAGATGTGAGACAGTCGGTGCCTAGATCCAGCCTGTGGAGTTAAGAAAACGGATTAGATCTCGTATCCCTTTACTGATTCTTGTTAGTGCCGAACATTTGCAGAGGAAATGTAAATGAGTTTTCGTTTCCGTAATGAGGCAGCGGGGGTTGTATGGGATTCTTAGTTTGGCCGCATGGTCTCCAATTCTGGCGGTATCTGGGCGGATTCTCTTTAGTAGGTCTTTTGTTCTACTCTTATCGTATGTACGCCAAATCATCCTTGATATGGTGGAGTGGATTAATCCCCTCCATTGGAGGTTGGCATTCTGCAGGAAGTGTGAGTCGATTTGTCCCTTAACCGCTCCGAGTGGGATATGGACTCTTGCCGCGAGTGAGCCGTCATCTGAACGCTCGTTTCCTTTTATGTCACTGTGTGCAGTGTAATCCTGAAGCGTTCATCCAGGCGGATAAGCTTGTTCTGATACTTCTGCATCCATTTAGAGGATATGGTAGTCGAGTCAAAAGCTTTGATAGCGGCTCGCCTATTTATGAAGATAGCCCGAATTGCGTGCAAGCCTCTTGGATTGCTAGTAGCTCCTTCTGGAAGGCGGTATGATATTGATATTATCAGTAAACACCAGCCCCCACACCACAGTTCATCTTTGATCTGTCGGTGTAGATGACCAGGTTGAGGTATTTTGCTTCTTCGTCTTTCTTCCACTGAGCTCTGGTGGGTAATCTTACGTAAGTCGGTGGAGTGGGGTATTTTTTGAAGTAGGTTGAGGGGCAGAAGATGTAAGAACACAGTAAGAGCATCCGTTGGGGCCGACCTCAGTGCGTCCGTGGTGCCTATACTGGTTGCTCTTTGAAGATTTTTTAGTTTTATTAGGTTGCAGCCTTAGTTACACATACTAATGACATGTTGGCGAGATACGGATGAGTACATCCACAAGGTCATGTTTGGCTGAAGTCACCACTTCTCTCCAAAGGTTTTGCTTCAGGCATAGAAGACGAGACATTCCTTCCTTACTCTGTGTTCGAGGTTTTGCTTCCAGTTAAGTTTTAGGGTCAAGCTTGATACCCAGATACTTACTGGTCAACCGCTCACAGGGAAGGGAGACAGGGAAGGGTATAATAAGGTATTTTGGTTTTGGTAGTGAATTGCATCAGTTCTGTTTTCCTCGGGTTGATATCAAAGTCACAACTTGCGGTCCAGGTGTTTGCCTTGTATAGAGCTGCCTCCGTGATTTCACTTATCATGGAGGGAAACTTCCCTGACTCTAGTATCACCACGTCATCAGAATATGCGACTACTTTGACGCCTTCTCTGTCTAGTCGTACAAGAATTTAGATCAGAGGAGAAATAACGCCACCCTGTGTCGTTCCTGTATGGGCGAATTTGGGTCACTTACCCAATTGCTACCTTGTGTTGCCTGATTATGGAGACTATACATTGACTAATAAATTGCTCTATGCCCAGATCGATCAGAGACTTGTGAACGGCTTTAGTGTGTACGTTATTACTCGTAAAGGCTCTCCCAATGTCTAGGAAGAAGGCAAGGGTATATTCGATGTAGTGAATGGATTTTTCGATTCTTCGCACTATCTTGTGGAGAGCCGTTTCCATGGATCTTCCGTTGAGGTAAACTGTAGACTGTTTGTTGATAGATAAGACTGCTGCTGAAAGTACTAGACGCTGATGTGGCGGATGCTGGTCTTGCAAGCATTTTTTCATTGAAGCTGTTACTCACACTTTTAAGATAGACTAAGTAACAACACTTGCAGGAATATAACAGTACCACAATGAACTGGTTTCTTATCGTAATGGTTTTAGCTTTAGAATGTCTTACTAGCAGACTGTAAGAGTGCATCCTGGCTGAATGTATAGACATTCAGATGGGCAAACGTCGACTCCGATCACTTCCTTGTTGCAGCAAAATTCCGAGCTCGATCATTGAATGATAAAAAGCTGCTACCCGCCCAGAAAAAGAACTTAATCCTAAACACTATTGGAGTACCTGGAGACTCTCCGCTATGCAATTAATATACACAACCGCCCCTACATCTGTGGAAGGAGAGGAGGCTATCGTAGGATACCAGCCACTACCCAAAAATAAGGTATAGCATAGATCCACGGAGTAAAGAAAAGAGCCTACGCAACCTCTCAGCTTAAAGATATCGAGGAGCCTCGAGATAGGAACTAACAACTGGCAGCTGTCTTCAATCTTGGAGCACAGACTCCTCATAGAAGCGCAGGGAATAGTAGATGTGTTAAAGCAGCTACTTAATGTACATAAAGTTAGGAGACTGATAGACTAAGGAAAGACGTGCTTTAAGTCCATGAACAAACCACCCCTCATCTCAGTGTAGGAAAGGTGTGCTCAGCTATCAAGAAGCTGAAGTACAACAAATTGATCGGCTCCGATAGTCAACCAGTGGAGTTTTCCAAACATCGAGGTGATGTTTTGGTTGGGGACATAACTCAATTTATTAATCAGGTGTGGGTGGATGGAAGCACGCCCGTTAATTGGACTATCAGCTCTATATGCCCCATCTTCAAGAAAGGTAATCCTGTGTTTTTTAGGAACTATCGAGGCATATCTCTACATACCACAAATAATATCCTATTTATTCAACGCATTGTGCTAATGCCTCAAGCCCTCCTTTAACACATTAGTGTACCAGAGTGGCTTGCATGCAGGAGATAAATCCTAGAAACAACCGATGAGTTCTAAATGGAGACTCACTGTGATATGTAGACGACACAGAATCATCGATCCGTCCCAGTGCCCCATCAAAGAGGCTTCTACGGTAATTGAAATTGAAACCAGTTCGCCTTGAAGTAAATCAGTCGAAAACCAAGAAGTATCTTCCCACTGCCTAGGACAAAATGTCACTGTAAGTTCAAAGTGGATAAGCTAAAAATCTACACCACGAATGGCACCCTAGATCCGATTCCTGCGAAGACTTACCATATCGTTGAAGGTAATGATGGTCCTAAGCATACCCGAATGTCTTGTAGAATGGACAGAGAGTGTTTTTATTGGTCTCAGCCAATGAAGTTGTTCAATTTCTTAAAGCTCCACTTTCTCATGTAGAACTTCCTTGACCTTGGTTCTAAGTCGCATGAATTCGACAAAGATCTTGTCATAGAAATCATCTAAGGCACGCATGTATTGAGTGCATGAAATGTGCCAGTTCTAGACCTCATAACACCTGTACAACACAATAAGTCACAGGATCCGAGTAATCATCATTAGGTTGTGAGATAGTGCATACAACAGAAACGGAAGTCTCACGTTCTGGATTAATCAAACACTTGCCTCGACCATCACGTTCGTAGAAGGAGGCCGAACGGGCCTTCGGGAGTCTTAGTCGAACGGTATGTAGAATCAGCCACCAAGGAAACGCTGCAATCCATATAATGGAAATATTTTGACAAAGCGATGGACAAGATGGAAGCAGGGACAGGAATGTTGGATGTGTTAGCATCAGGAGGAGCGGTATGTTACATGATTTCAACTGACAACTCGGGGGATCACGGAGTACTTCAGACATTTCGTTACCACGTTCTCGTCAACCGACGCAGATGGTGATATCACAGTGTGAGTACTCGAACAAAGCCTGTGAAATGGCAGTTTTACCATAACCGAAAGCTCCGGGTATGACATGAGTACCACCTTGGATACAAAGGTACATATGCTTGCTTGCGGTGAATGTGAATTCACTGATTAGGATCGAACGAAGAGCCGCGATGTTTAAATTGCTACAAGACCAAACTCCTGATGTGCTTTTCGCTAGCGAAACCAAGCTAACCGATAAGCATAAACTGGAGTACAATAATTATATTGTTAGAAGAAGAAACCGGCCCAGATCCAAACGTGGAGGCGGTGTCGCGATCTTCATTAAAGAAGTTATAAAATTTCACAGAGTGTACAAGGGCGTGTTGCGCAGGTTCCGGGTGTTGGAGGCAGTCGTCGTTTACATCCCGCTCCGCAGTGGAAAGCGGCTGTACTTGGCCTCTGTTTATGCACCTGAGGCTTCACAATCCACTCTATTCATTACAGAGCTCGACACGCTTTTTCGACTTCTGAGGCTGGAATCGGGGGAGAATTATTTTATAATCGGCGGGGATTTCAACGCTAGACACAGAGATTGGGGAAATAATTTGCCAAATAATAGAGGGAACCTACTACTCGATTGGTGGGGTCAGCACGATGTCATGTACAGACTCGGTCTTAAAGCGACGGATAACCCGTCGTTTCCCAGAGGCGGGTCTTATTTGGATGTACTGCTGTACGACGAACGTATACGACTGACAGGTACAAATTTACAAACGCTAAACTGTCTGCGCACATTCGTGTATGACAGCGACCATTGCGGTTTTAGCACCGAAATTACAGTTCGCAACGAAATCGCGGAATTGGAGGAGTTTGTCCAAAGATATACTTACAACTACAGTAAGACTCGATGGACACGCTTCTCCACAACCTTGACAAGAGCGCTCTCCTCGAACACGCTCCACCCACCGTCCAATAGGAATTTGTCAAACGAGGAGATCGACAATTACCTAAAACAGATGGACGAGACAATTAAACAAACTATGGACACTACAATACCGCGGTATCGACGTACGACTAACGAAGACCTGTTCCGCAATCCTACTATTGACGCACTGCACCGAAAGAAGAGTAGACTTCTGACAAGACTCAAAAACTTATATAGATAGTTAACTGACAGACAAGACCCGGAGATTAGGACACTGAAGTCGTCGATTAAAAATGTGCAAACGTTAATAAAAGAGAATTACAGAATTGCTGTAAGCTCATATTGGAACAACAAGGTTCGGGCTGTAAACACCAGCAACCCGAATATGTTTCCGCAAATAAATAAAATATTTCGGAGAAAAAATAAAACGACCTTCAGTGTCTTAAAATAGCCCGGACAACAGACAACGAACGGTTACTGACAATAGCAGGCATTGATCCAAATGAGGCCGCTGATGACGACTTTTTTGTGATCGAGGATCCACAGGAGAAGGTTGAGGCCATAGGGGCGACTTTCCAGGAAGTATACAAGGCCATTGATAACGTTGGCCCTAATTACGACCTGGACAATCGCGTCTTGGTGCACGACTTCTGCATTCGAAATGAAATAGGGAACTGGCGATCCGAGGGCTCTGGTTTCACCCGGTTTAGCGACGAAAATATAGCAAATAACGTCATTGCCAGAGAGGGTGGCCTACCCCCGTTCATTTCGAAGGAAGGACTCCATGAGATCAGGGCTAAGAAATCGGTCGGGACCGATGGTGTTCCGAACATCGTGCTTCGACATCTTCCTCTAGAAGCGGTGGACATTTACACCATCCTGTTTAATAATGCAATGAATAATGTACATTATCCAGCGCATTGGAAAACGGCGGTGGTTCCACCTATCCCCAAAAAGGGAAAGGATATATCCAATCCGGCGAATCTCCGATCGATAAGTCTCCTTCCGAATATCAGTAAGGTTTTTGAAAGGGTAATCAATAGAGCTCTGTCTAGGTGGGTTGAAGACAAACATATAGTTCCGGATAATCAATTCGGTTTTAAGGCGGGACATGATATCTCACATGCCGCGTCTAAACTGGTGTCTGATATCCAATGGAACAAAGGCAAGAAACAGTGCACTGGTGCCTGCCTTGTTGACTTGGAGAAGGCCTTCGACACCGTATGGTTAGAGGGTCTTTTCTATAAGCTGACTAGGCTGGGGATCAGTAAACCACTCTTGTACATTCTTTATAATATGCTAACCAACAGACAGTTCATCGTGAAAAATGGCGATGTGACTTCTGTTGGAATATTTCAAATTAAAAATGGTCTTCAGCAAGGCGCGGTCAATTCGCCGATCCTATTTAACATTTATACAAGCGACTTGTTAGGTTCACTTTCCCATACTATTGCGTACGCAGACGATGTGGTAGCGTACAGAACAGGTCCAAAAATCGAGGTCATTAATACTCTCTTGCAGCGTGACTTCGATAAGATAAGACGATTTTGCGATGACTGGAAGTTGAAAATCAACTTTCAGAAGTCGGAAACCATTCTCTTTAGGACGCCGTTGTCTGTAGCCTCTAGGGATACCAGAAAAAATTGGCGAAAGTTCTCAATCATTGGACAGCACGGACAGCCTCTTGCCTGTCGAAATGTAGTCAGATACCTTGGGATCTGGCTAGATCAGTTTCTGTATTTTGGCAAAAATGTGTAAGTTTTTATAAAAAAATAAAAAAAAGTCCATATGTTAAGTTTTTTCTTAACGAATATTTTTTCTTAGCCTTAAGTATACAATATAAATAATTCTAAATAAAATGTAAGTAAAGTCGAAAGACATAGATATAAGTATTTAGAGTAGCTTAGAGTGCCTGTGTGGGGCCAGTAAGTTAGTATAAGACTGTTAAGTAATTGTAAGCTAGCATTTAAGCATTTTTTGTTAGAATGTAAGAGTTAATTAGTAAGAAAATAAAATGCATTGAAAACTGAAACTGAAACTGGTACATATGCTTGGTGATTTCTCCATCGAATTCAGTTTTTGAAGAAAACATCCTCGATAATGTAGTTGCCAGCGGGAACTGTACCTTTGGTGCATGGTCTAATGGAATGTAAATTACGTTCGTGAGCTACTCAATGTCATTTAATGGACTTCAGATAGCGCTAAAAATGCTGTCCGTAGTTGAAAGTGACTTGCCAGTACAGCCATACTGGATCTCCGACAGCGATGACTGGACTTCGTACCTGAATGGTGTCCATGTCATCTTTGAGAAAAATTATTCTCGTACAAGGTTGATACAGACATGCGGTTTGCTATTACGACGGGATCAGATACGTCACAGAACCAGCCATCGATAGACAGATTCCGTCTTCCCATCATCGAAATGCTTCCAATTCGACAGTGTCGTATTGATGTAGCGTTGTTTGTTAGTGAATCCGATAAGTTGAATTGGTATTTTCAATTTTTCCAATCACATTTAAAATGAAAAGCCAGAAGATTTCTTGATTGACGTTCTTCCATTGAACGTCATGGTCATGACAATTTCAGACCTGTTTGATGGATTCCTCTCGACAGCGAATGATTCATTCTCAACTGATCCCAATGAAGAAACAGCAAACATATTTGCTTAAGGACATCTCTAACAGAGAGAAACGCAGAATTGCATAAAACAAGATTGACTTGATTGAAGATATTGCCTGTCATCATGAATTGTAAAATCCATCTGTCCCAATCGAATGCTCTCCTTCAACTCAACAACTTTAAAGTGGCTCCCTAATCTTTAAGGAACACTCACTGCACATTAAATTCCTAAACTGGCCTACGAATCATAGACCGCACACTACTCAAAACTATTTACTTAGAAATTTTTGTCCTTCAAGGACTCTGTTAGAAAAAAAACAACAACGTAGAAACTTTCTTTTCATCGGTGCAAAGAAGAAGAAGAATCGCCTTCCTTTTAATAGCTGAAAATATCCTTTTCACAACCCTGCCCGGTCTTCCCTGAAAGAAAACTCTAACCAGGCTGCGTATATGTTTTTGTTTTTTTTTGTGAAAGCAGTATCCTCCTATAATATGGCAGGCATTTATCTTACTTCGACTGTGAAGGCGTTTTTGTCGCCTTTTTTTTTGCAGTTCCACAACCTCCTCCACACCTCAAACTCGGCTCCTTGTTATCCTTTACACGATTTTTTTTTTTGCTCAACAAAAAAAAGAAGAAAAAATCTTTCGGTTGTAATGTTGTACTTTGGAACGAACACATCCTTGGGAAGTAAGAAAATAAGAAGACGGAACGTTGTACTAAAAAGGACGTGACACAGAGTCCTTATTAATTATTCATTGCAAGACTGTCCTCAGAGTTTGGAATTTTCATTAGAACCAGTAGCGATGTAGGTAGTGATGGTGATGCTGTTGTTGTCACTATCTTCTCTAAAAATTCAGCGATTTTTTTCCCATCTTCGCTTTCTCACTTCAAGGATCTGCCTCCATCTGACTGGATTATGTTAAAGAGTTCGGGGCCGGGACTCTTATGCTAAGAGATCCTCTTTAAACGTTTGCCTTGTTGGAAATTAATTCTTCACGTACAAAATTAAGTGATGAGATTTAATTCAATGTTGCCTGCAGCCTGGGCTATCCAGATGACTGTCGTTGGCCCATTTAACCGACTTAGGCACACCCAATTAGCTGGGTCTAATTGCTGTCAAATGCAAATTTTCAACTCTCACTTCATGCACAGAGATTCTTTTGCATACTCGTACACACCCGTAATCAGGATGCAAATGTCAACATTTGACATTACAATTTAAACATGACACGAGTGCGAGTACATGGTATATCCATACCCTACTACCGCTGTGACAGGATCTCGGGACGAAAAAAACAAAATGCATAAAGGCATTAAATCTGTTTGCTTTAAAAATGAATATTTAAGTGGAAAATGTCTGCCGGAAGTTCTGATTGAGAGAAAGTGAGGAGGGAAGAATCAAGGAAGAGAATAGTGCACGCGATGAATAGCCACACCAGTTAGACATTGTCATGGTACGAGTAAATGGTGGCATTACGAGTATGATGTCCACTCAAACGCAACAGTGTCTGGAAGGTTTCCGTTGTAGTCGTGTTGCGGTGGTATTCGTGCAAATGACAGACAGACAGAGAATTCTCGTGGATTTGTTAATTTATTATGTGTGCCGTGATGGTTATATTTGTTAAGGTAGACGCATCCTGATGAGTTGAATGGTAGAATTCCAAGGAGAGTTCTTCTTTTGTGGATTCTCCTAGGCGGTGGAACTAAACTTAACACGAAGTTGCCTTAAACAAAAGATAAATTCATAAAAGGACTGAGGCTAAAATTATTTATTTAACACAATTATCCCTTACCAAGGAAAGAAGGGTGTGCTGTCTTACTTAGTCTAAAAGGCATTTTTTGATTTATCTGATTCCATTCTCATACGTCTTGTAGGCTTTTTGCCACAGAGATTACCAAACTAGTCTGACCAATGACCAAATTTGACGGTTATGAATATTTATTGTAGAAACCCGGTCCACGGACCGTCTATTAATACCTGCCATGGAACAAAAAGTACTGCCTATTAAAAAGAAACAAGTGGCGAGAAGGCAAAATGAGCAACAACTCCAGAGCTCTAAGCAACAGCTCATAAATAGCGAGGCTAAACACAAGGAACAGCCGCTACCACAACAAAAACCACACATGTGCAAACGAGAAAACAAGTCCAGAAACAAAAACAAAAATCACAACCGCAGCAGCAGCAAACACAGCAACACCAACAGCAAAAGCAACACCAGCAACAACACATATTCAAACGCAGCAACAACAGCAGCAGAAACAAGACAAGATTGTAAAGCAAAGAGTTCCACCCATAAATACATACAAGATGGAACTCAAGGAAACTATCGAATTATGTAAGTCGGCCATAGGCAACAATTTTCTTGTAAAAAGGTTATCTTTAGATAGACACGCGATCCACTGCAATTCAGTGGAGCGCTATTATAAAATCAAAAATTTACTGAAGGATTCTTCTCCTACACAGCTGCAAACAATGCTGCTGAGGGGATTGGAACCGTCGACTGATCCGGAGGAACTCCTTGCACTGCTGAAAGAGAAGAAGTGCGAAGGGCTCCAATTCGTGGGGGTCAAGCCTTTCACCACAGCCAGAGCCAAAAGGGAGAAGCGGCAACTGCCGATTGCTGCCGATTGTGTTCGCTGCCAAAGGTTCAGGCACGCCGCGTCGAACTGCGAAATGCAGCCTCGATGCGTGAAGTGCGGAAAGAACCACAAGTCCGAGGAATGCGCTCTGGGTAAGGACGGCGCGTCTGAAAAAAGCCAACTCTCTTGTTCTTTGTGTAGGAACACGGGACACACCGCAAATTATCGGGATTGTCCCAAATTCCAGTATATCAAAAGAATAAATCTGGCCCGGCAGCAGAAAGTGGAAGTGAAACGTCCACCCGTGCATTTGCAAACTCCAGCCGTTACTCCCCATATTACCTACGCCCAAATGGCGGCAGGTAGGGGAAATACGGTACAGCAAGAGAAGGTTGCTTCTCAGGCCCCAGCGCCCAGAGCACCTGAACCAGTACCTGACATGCTAGCTATCTTGCTCTCTATCCAGGGGCAGATCGCTCAGCTACAACGTCATTTAACTGTACAGACCGCGCGGGTGGATCAAGTATACTCACTGCTGCCTGGCCTAACGCACCTTTTGCCGTAATGGGTACGTACGTGGCGGAGCAAACCCTGAAGGTCCTTGCTGTGAATTCACTGATTAGGCTCGAACGACGAGCCGCACTATTTAAGTTGCTTAAAGACCAAGCCCCCGATGTGCTTCTGGTTAGCGAAACTAAGCTTACCAAGAGACACAAAATGAGGCACAGAAGATACAAAATAATATGGAGAAACCGACCCAACTCCATTCAGGGAGGTGGCGTTGCAATTTTCGTACGAAAAGGTATACATTTTAAAAGAGTATACAGTCGTGTAGTACGTAGGTTCCAGGTGCTGTAAGCATGCATCGTGTATATCCCTCTCCGTAGTGGAAAGCGGTTGTACATGGTGTCTGTCTATGCACCTAAGGCTATTCAATCCACCTTATTCATCTCAGAGCTCGAGACTCTTTTTCGATTCCTGAGGCTGGAATTGGAAGACAACTATTTTATTATCGGCGGAGATTTCAACGCCAAACATAGTGATTGGGGAAATAATACACCAAATACTAGAGGGAACCAACTATTCAATTGGTGGGGTCAGCTCAATGTAATGTATCGACTCGGGCTTAAGGCGACGGATGTCCGTCGTTTCCCAGGCACGGGTCCTATTTAGATCTTCTGCTGTTCGACTCACGAATACAACTGACATCCACTAACCAACAAACTACAAACTGTCTACGCAATTTCGTGTATGACAGTGACCATTGCGGTCTCAGCACCGAAATAACTGTTCCCAACGAAATTGCGGAATTGGATGAGTTTGTTCAAAGGCATTCCTACAAATACAGTAGGGTGCGTTGGACACACTTCACCAGATCACTGACTAGAGCACTCTCCTCGAATTCGCTCTACCCACCGTCCAACAGAAATCTGTCAAACGAGGAGATTGACAGGTATCTAAGACTAATGGACGAGACAATTAAACGAACAATGGACAGAACAATACCTCGGTACCAACACACTGACGAAGAAGACCTATTCCGCAAAGCAACTATTGACGCACTGCACCGACATAAAAGTAGACTGCTGTCAAGACTAAAAACCTTGTACAGACAGTTTACTGACAGACAGAACCCGGAGATCATGACACTGAAGTCGTCGATTAAAAACCTCCAAACATCAATAAAGGAAAATTACAGAACATTTGTAAGTTTGCATTGGAACAATAAAATTCGGGCTGTAAACACCAGCAACCCGAATATGTTCCCGCAAATAAATAAAATATTTCGGAGAAATAATCAGAACGACATTCCATGTCTTAAAATCGCCCGAACGACGAACAACGAACAAATACTGGTAGCAGCGGGCATAGATCCAAATGAGGCTGTTGATGATGACAACTTCTTTGTGATCGAGGATCCGCAGGAGCAGGTAGAGGCTATAGGAGCGACTTTCCAGGAAGTGTACAAGGCGAATGTTATCATTGGCCCGAACCACGATCTGGAGAATCGAGTCCTTGTGCACAATTTCTACCTTCGAAATGAAATTGTGAATTGGCGATTCGAGAGCTCGGGTTTCACCCAGATCAGTGACGAGAATATGGCAAATAATGTCATCACCAACGATAGGGTACTACCCCCGTTCATTTCGAAGGAAGAGCTCCAAACGATCTTCGAATCACTTAGAAGTAAGAAATCAGTGAACCGATGAAATACCGAACATTGTGCTTCGACATCTCCTTCTAGAAGCGGTGAACATTTATACCAACCTGTTTAATAATGAATAATGCACATTATCCAGCGCATTGGAAAACTGCGGTGGTGGGATCCCCAAAAAGGATAAAACACTTCCAATCCGGCAAATCTCCGCTCGATCAGTCTTCTTCCAAACATCAGTAAGGTGTTCGAGAAGGTGATCAATAGAGTCCTGACTAAGTGGGTCGAGGACAAACATATAGTTCCGGATAATCAGTTCGGTTTCAAGGCGGGGCATGATATCATTCATGCTGCGTCTAAACTGGTTTCTGATATCCAGTGGAACAAAGGCAAGAAACAGTGCACTGGTACCTGCCTGATTGACTTGGAGAAGGCCTTCGATACCGTATGGTTAGAAGGACTCTTTTTCAAGCTGGACAGGTTGGGCATTAGTAAACCACTTCTGTATATTCTTGTCGATATGCTCTCCAGTAGACAGTTCATCGTGAAGAATGGCGATGCGACTTCTACTGGAACATTTCACATTAAAAACGGTCTGCAACAAGGTGCGGTAAATTCGCCGATCCTATTCAACATTTACACGAGTGATCTGATAGGTTTACTTCACCATTCTATAGCGTATGCAGACGACATAATCGCGTACAGTTCAGGTCCAAAGATTGAGGTCATTAATACACTTTTGCAGCGTGACTTCGACAAAATTAAGCGATATTGCGATGACTGGAAGTTGAAAATCAACTTTCAGAAGTCGGAAACCATTCTGTTTAGGACGCCTTTGTCTGGGGCCTCTAGGGATACCAGAAAGAATTGGCGAAAGTTCTCGATCGTGGGACAGCAAGGGCAGCCACTTGCTTGTCGAAATGTAGTCAGATACCTTGGGATCTCTGCGGCGGTGTACACCTCCTGTACTGCCCTGCTCTAAGAGGTAAAAGTGAAACGATTGTGCTGATGGTCAAACTAAAAACTTGCAGGGCTCTAATGACATGGACGTCGTTGAACACCAGTAAAAGTCCTACAAGCTGCCGATAGGAGACATTGTGAAGGTAGAATCGACGCCTTAAAGGTCACAAATGACACTAAAAGGTCTTGCCTCAGCAAAGGCTATTACAGATTTCTGAGGCTTTTGGAGTTATAGTTCCAAGGAAGTAACAAGGCTTATCAAATCTATCCGGAGTGTGGTCGAAGAACGTACCAGTACAATGCGTATGAACTTTTAGCTATATTGTTCGCCTTACTTCCATTCTGCTACGATGCTGGACCGTATATAATAATTTATAGTCCTCATTGTAAGACAGTAGGACTAACATCGTCGCAGTCAGTCCCAAGCCCATATTAAAGGAGGAATCAAATCGCTGTAGATAGCCACCAACATTTTGCAGTATGCTGAGTCTGACTGTGCAAATATAACTGAACACATGGGCCTGGGTGCGTAGGAATGATCTTTACAAAACACGATTACAACGTTGTGGTGGTGGAACTCCCTGGATCCAGCGATAGCCTTATTTGATCTACTTCCTCAAATTTTGAGCTAGGTATCTGGTCAGGTTGTCGAACTAAAAATTGTCTTGGAGGAGATTTTTGCGCACCAAAGGCAGCGAAGAATGTGGCCCTCCTGGTTGGGAATGGGCTATTCGGGTTCACTGCCGATCACGCCCTCGAATATCAACAAACCATAGTCAACCGCAAACAAACAACGTGGAATTGTCTAAGAGTCCACATGCAGCTAAACACTAAACGCACTCCTTATACCGCTACAATTCGAAACGTAGAACTGATATTGGATGGGTTGAACAAATTTCTGTAGAGAGCAGAAGCAGCTCCTATACGGATTTGTATTCGTCATTCGAGGAAGACTTAGGCAAGAAGGTTTCAACCATCTGAACGAACCCCTGATTACAATCTGCCTGAAGTCTAAATCTGCTAACATGTACTCGTAGTAAGTCTGCTGTTCGTTCACCCACCACAGAGAAAAATGATGACTTTCTCGGTGATCTAAGGGCCTGGGTCAGAAAATAGAGCATCTTTGGCGGGGCCAGCTTTGAAAATAGACCCAACTAAATGACCCTGTGGTAAGGCGAAACGTAGGTATACATGGTGATCTTATGTTTCAGCAGCTGTCAAAGATACCAATGACATCCAGCTGTCAAAATATTCAAAATCCGACTCAGTTGTAAATACATTTGAGCGTGAGTACACTCTTTTGGATTTTAAGCCACCAACCAGATAGAGATTGGTGCAAAATGAAGAAAACGTAGCCGCCGTAGCGGCCAGTATAGAAGAAGACCCAGAAATGTCAACTCGGCGCCGATCAGCTGAATTGGGCATCGCTAGAGAGTTAACCCGGCTCATTTTTCTGTAGGATTTCGGCCTACATCCGTATAAGATTGTGCTGACGAAAGGATTGAAGACGGATGACCATAGACAATGCCGTGAGTTCGCTAATTGGGCACTAGAAATGTTGGCCGGAGATCCATATTTCCGCCAAAAAATCATCTTCCCGGTCGAGGCCCATTTTAGGCGGTATCATCGGACTTTATTTCTTTCGGAATGAAGAAGGAGACACCGTTACCGTTACCGATATTAACCGACTTTCGGTGATCAGAGCTCGACATCATCGATATATCCGAGCTGTGGTTCCAACAAGACAGCGGTACATGTCGTACAAGCGACGCAATGCTCGAAGTTGTGAAGGAGAAATTTGGTGACTCACGGTGAGGGTTTATGGCCGCCGCGATCATGCGATTTGACATCACTCGGTTATTTTGTCTGGGGCTACGTCAAGTGCTTAGTCTACGCTAAAAGGCCAACCACATTGGACGAGCCGGAGGCCAACATTCGACACGCTATTGCCGGAATAATGCCGCACATATTGGACCGAATCATCAAAAATTAGACCTAACGCTTGAAGCACTGACAGCGAAGCCGAGGCGGCCATTTGAATGAAGTTCTATTCCACATATAATGGCATGAACGCAGCTTCAAAATACAGCCACAACGTTGTTGTTTTATTTAAATTTTTTTTCCAATCGTTCTTATTAGTCACTCTGTAGTTAGCATACGCTCCCCACACCTTAACATCCACGGTCTGGTAGTCCCCTGCTCTTTCTGCTCTTTCTCGACTTCTGAACATTTCGAGAAACCAACATTGACTCAGACCATTGCGTTGTTGTAGTCAAGAAGCAAAGAAGACGCTGGAATACCAAGAGAATGCTGTAAAGAAATTTGGCACGACACGTCAGAAATCTCTCACTTAAATTCTTTCGAGCAGTCCTATGCAGCCAGAAAAAGCATCATGCAGACGGGCCCAGTGGCGACATTGTCAGCAAACCAATAGAGACGCTACCACGAAACCCGTGGATTAGCAATGAGACTCGGCAAGCGCACCCTGTGTAACAAAAAGCTATGAATATAGAAGACAGAGAGGTGATCAGCTTCTCAGAAAGGAAAGGCAGGATCGCAAAGGCGTTCGATTAAAAGAAAGGGCGCTCGTAACAACGGGACGCCATATTTTTGAGGTTTTGGAAGACTTTTTCTTCCTCTGCCCCGCTATAAATTTTAACATCGAAACAGCCGTAGAGACTATGTGGAACTAACATATGTTATACCGTAGAGACAATTCTGTAAGGGAAGGCCTCGCTTTATGTGGTGCGGTCAAGCGGAAAAGCACCTCAAGTAACTTGGTGTTTACAACTAGAGGCAGGCGGGTCTGAATGGAGAGAGCTCGTGACTTAGGCTCTAGTCCCCACTTCAGATTGCAATGTCGCCCAAAGAATAAGAAACAAAAAAAACGGTTGGACTTGAAGTTCGTTTGAACATCCATGTTCAGTGCAATGACGTTGCCTTCACATGTTGGATTCCAATTTTTAATTTTTCCTTCGTTCTCTTAAGACTATCAACGGTTTGGTGGTATCATGGATCAAGCGGCGAAAAAACGAACAAAGTCCTTAAAACGATGGACCTCAACATGAGGACTATCGCCAAATACCTTGAATCATCTCTAGTCTGATACCAATCCCATACATTCGGAAGCTAGCATCATCAGTATCCCATCAAACGATTTTTGACACACGCTACTGAAGCACGACATCGTCCTTTCAGTTTTCAGGAGCCCACACGAAAACGAAACGACCCATCCTCAACAGAACAACATCACTAGCATGATGACTTCATGGCTTCATTTTCGCCATTTTCAGCGGAGTAGACATGAAGATTGTTTCACTGAAAATCATCAAACAGACAAATCTTTACATCATGCTCGAGAACCAGGTAACCTGATCAGAACTGGCACATAACTAGCTTCTATCACTGATGTTGCAAATAAGCTGAGTGAATCCGCTGTTGATGGTATCTGTCTTTTTATGTGGTCACAGACTAGGCGATCGTTTGATGTGCTTTTGCATCCTTTGATGACTCGACGTCACCTGACATTTTTGGCTGGTAACATCAGATTAATTAGACATCTTTCATATTGAGGAGCATTGAGAGAAGGATTGATCTTCAAAAGCTTAAAACTTCTTTCCAAATTGCTATCCAACAGGTACACTTAGGTAATTACCGGCTGGAATATACTATCGGAGGTTTCCATGTCAGCCCATAAGTACATGGAATTCAGGATCGGATATAAGGTCTGAACCCTAAGAGGAGGAATCCACAGAAAACCAACTGCACACGCCTTGAGAAGGAGATTAGCAAGTCTGTTACTGATCTCTAAACTTAAAACAAAACAAAAGGCAGAAAGAACTGTTCAAACCTGAAAAATACCCTGATCAAGAGTTTTGAGCTGACGTCTCCGGCTGTGATCGCTTGACCTACAACGACCTCTTTTGTGAAAATATCGAAAAACTCGACAAAACGGCAGGTTAGTCAAAGTCCTCAAAAGCGGGAAACACACGTCCACTTCGAACTTTCTATGGAAGAAGCATACCAGATGCTTAGAGATTCTTCAAATTTCTGTACTAGGTCAAGAAGTTCCGAGTGTTTGGGTGGGTGCTTGCTCATATTGGTCATACGCATTGCCAAATCGCTGTCAAAAGGCAGAATTCAGCCGAGAGAAGTCCAACGAAAGATGTTAGTGCGGCTCATCATAGATGAAAGAAAGGAAGAAGTCTGGCATGGGTAAATCGGGCTCGTGCTGGGTGTGCGGTTGCACCACCTTGTTGAAACCGCATGTTCACCAAGCCACGCTCATCCAATTCCGGCAGAAAGAAGTCGTTTCATGGCCCTGTAGCGTTCGCCAGTAACAGTAACCGAACTGCCGATGGCGTCCTCAAAAAATTATGGCCCAATCACTCCTCTCGCGTGAACGCCGCACCACAGACATAAGCTGCTATGACATGCTTATTGACATAACTGCTTAAGTGGAAACGCGCTTCGTCGCTCAAGATGATTTTCGACACAAAATCGTCCGCTTCGTTGTTGAGATTGAGGTCAGAAGGCATTAACTGATGCTCTGTTTGCCCTTTGTACGGGAACATGTGTAAATCTTTCACTAAAATTCGCTGTAAGTTCCGTCTGGTGATGCCCAATTGCGTGGACCGTCGTCTGGTTGATGTTTCTTCGTTTTCAGCGACATCGGCAGCCACAGCCGCGATATTCTTGGCCGAACGACCAGTCCGGTGGCGGCCACACTCTGCATGGCATGGTCTTCCGTGGTTCCATTTTGTTCGAGGCGTTTAGAAGCCGGAACGTTTGCTGGTGTTGCCGCGACGTCGTAATTCACGCTGCGCTAACACCACCGACCGATTATTGGTCAAAAACATCGACACAATAATTCCACGCTCTTGCGGAGTATAGCGCTCCATTGCTTGTCTGTTTGTATACTGCAGCTGTCTAGTTCACAAATGTCAAATATGATTGACGTACGACGCCATTTGCAAAAATTATACCATCTTCCGATCAGGTGATTAATTTTGCGCCACCTGTAGCTGCTCGAATTGAGTTTGCATAGTGGATGGGATACATTTTGCTTAAAGATCGCACTGTTCTTGGGATTACATCCACAAACAAAGTACTGAAACCCGAATTTGGGTCTGCAGTTTTCCATACGAATTTGGAGAATTGGGTCTGTATGAGTTGTAGGTCTGTAGCAAGAGTCTTGATTCCGGTTACTAATGAATTCTTACTCAATACCCGTGGAGAGTCTCTGCCTGAGACACTTCAGCCTTCCATCCTCTACGATACCGGGCACGCTGCTTCCAGTTATCCAGACCAAGCGCTCTGGCATCCGCGATAACTTGGTCTTTGAAACATAGGTTCGGTCTTCCTTGTCGTTTCGAACCTGATTGCTGAGATTCGAAGATTCTCTTAGCTGGAGCATTGTTGTCCATTCCCTCGATCTGGCCGAGCCAATGTAGTCGACGTATTTTGGCTTTTTGGACTACATCCACATCTTGGTACAGCTAATAGAGTTCGCGGTTGTATTTTCTCCTCCATTCGCCCTCCTCGCACACAGGACCAACAATCCGTCGAAGAATTTTTCTTTCGGAGGAGCTCTCCCTTCCTGCTTATCGTCCCGCACTCGGCGCCATACAGTAGAACTGGCAAGATAAGGATTTTATAAAGCGTACATTTCGTCCTTCAAGTAAAGAGTTTTGAACTCAAACCGAAGTAGCAGCGGTTTCCTGTGGTAATTCTTCGTCGGACCATCACTAGGGTGTCATTCGTGGAGTTCATGTTTACTCCGATGTAGATGAACTCCTTAACTACATCGAAATTGTTGCTATCAATAATGACGTTTTGTCCTAGGCGGTGGACAGATGATTCTTCGTTTGTTGATAGCATGTACTTGGTCTTGTCCTCGTTTACTTCCAGGCCAACGAATTTCGCCTGTTTTTTAATCGCTGTGAAAGCCTCTATCACGGAACGCTGCGAGCGCCTGATGATATCAATATCGTCCGTATATCTGCTCTAGGGCGAGATTGAAGAAATCACATGATAACGCATCACCTTGCGGGAATCCGGTGCGGGAACGCAGTGCGTGTTTTCCAGTGTCACGCGACACAACTGGATCAATTTTGCCAGGATCCCGAATTCGGCCATCGCCATATGAAGCTCCTGACGATTAATGCTGTCATATGAGGCCTTGAAGTCGATGAAAAGGTGGTGAATCTCAACTTGAAATTCGTAGGTCTCTTTCAGGATTTGTCTCAGTGTGAAAATTTGCTCTATAGTCGATCTGCCGGGGCGGAAGCTACACTGGTATGTGCCGATTAGTGTGTTGCAGTACGGTTTGAGACGTTCACACAGTTCTCGATAGTTCTTGCAAGACATAGGATCACCTTCTTTGTAGATGGGGCATATGGAGCTGATAGTCCAGTCGTCGGGCATGCTTTCTTCCACCCGTACTTGTATGATTATTTGGTGCATGCGCCCTACCAAAACATCGCCACCTTATTTGAAGAGCTCGGCTGGTAGACCATCAGAGCCTGCAGCCTTGTTGTTCTTAAGCTTTTTTATAGCTAAGTCAACTTCTTCTATACTGGGTGGTGGAACTGGTTCTTCATTGACTGGACGTGGGTTCTCTTCTTACCCTATCACTCTCTCTACATATGGGCATCATGTAGCAGCTGCTGGAAATGCTGCTTAAACACATCTACTATTCCCTGTGCTTCGGTGACTAGGTTTCCTTCGGTGTTTCGAAGAGCTTGTGTTTCGGTTTTGAAGCCAGCAACTAGTAGCTTGGCTTTCATATAAAAGCTCCGGATGTTCTTTCGATCTCCCGGAGCTGGGATGCTGCGTAGACCCTCTTTTTTCTACGCAGGATCTTCTTTTCTTCCCTCCTCCTGGCTCGATACTCTTCCCTTTTCCCTTTGTTTTGCGCTGCAGCATTATCTTGTGTGCATCTTCTGTCATCTTTTTCCTGTAAACGCATTCATCATCATACCACGGGCTTTTTCTCTGGGGTGGCTGGTACCCTAAGGTGGTTTCGGCTACCTCCTTGATGATGTCGCGATACTGGCACCACTGATAGTTGGCGTCTGTGATAGGTGAGAGTTTATCACTCAGGCGCTCTCTGTAGTCTCTGGCTACTCCAAGTGTGCTAAGGCGTCCAACGTTGAATTTATTTTTCTGGGCGGTTCGCAGCTTCTTGGACTCTGAATTTAGCCGCAACAAGAAAGTGGTCAAAGTCAACATTTGCCCCTCGGAATGTGCGCACGTCGAGGATGTTGGATGCGTGCCTCGCATCAATTAGCACATGGTCGATTTGGTTGGCGGTTCGACCGCCTGGAGAGAGCCAGGTTGGTGTGTGGACCCTTAACTTTGGAAACCTAGTGCTACTTATCACCGTATTACGAGCTGCTGCAAAATCGATTAGTCGGTAGCCGTTGTCTGTTGTCGTTTCGTGGATTCTGTGCTTACCAACTAACCCGCCAAAGATGTTTTCCTTTCCGACTTTAGCATTGAAGTCCCCGAGCGCAACTTTGACATCATACCCCGGACAGGCTCCATCCAGGAGCTCATGGGTTCGGCATCGTAGGTAGGGGCGTGGGCACATATTAGGCTTACGTTTTGGAAGGTAGCTTTGATGCGGATCACAAACAGGCGATCGGTTTGAATTCTTACTCAATAACCTCTCGAATTTACGTCCGCCAGGGCAGGCTATCATCATCGATTGCTCGGGTAATAGGTTTGATTGGCTTTTCAGTCAACAGAAGTTTCCAGAACCTCATTCTACGCTGAAACAAGCACTGGCATCCTCCTTCAATACCCCTGTCGCCTCCTCGGAATGCAGAATAATGAGTTCGAAAGAACAGTCAAAAGCCATGCTCGATTCGCCAACATGAAACACTCGCAAACATCGCCTTTCTACGGCTTTCCCTCTACGTATAACCACACCTTTATTTATTATTGAAATCATCCGATGTGGTGTTCTTCATTTGGCAATCGTTTCCAAACCCATTTACGTAAGCTCGTGCTTTTGAAAAAAAAAAAAAAAAAAAACTTCAACAACAACTAAATGTATCTCCGTCAAATATTTACAAGAAACGGTGTTGAGCGATCTCCTCGCTGCGGTGGATTTATTTTAAATCAACAACATTTCCAATAAATTGCCCATTAATTAATTCAAAAATAAATATTTAATTCAGAAATACACAGAATGAGAAAAGGACAAAATTTAAATAAATCTCTCCTGCCCCATCACGGTGACAGTTCAATATTGAAACATGGAACACCAACAACAGCGTCCTACCACTGACCAAATGTTAAGCATCACCTTAATGCACAGCCCCGGTCTAATTAGGCGCAAAATACTAAAAACAAAATTCGAAAATCGAAAAGAAAAAAATTGAATTTTGTTGAAAAACACAATTTTGATGAACCATGTTGTACGAACGAATAGTTTGCGAACGGATGTGATGTCGTCCACTAAAGTCAGAAGCGGCACTCTCCCTCCCACTATTGTAAGGTGTCGTGCCACTGGCACTGCATCTCAAGGTCAATGCTGTTCTTTTAAATGCCAACAGTGAGGCGACAGTTTGACTGTCACCGAACATTCACGACTGACAGTCGTCTGTCAAATCAGATCTTCTTGTCGGTATTTCCTTCTGACTGAAATTTTTTCTTCAAATTTATTTAATCGCTATTTTTAGATAAGTAGTACGTATATGTATCTGCAGCTGATAATAAGCACTGAGCACATTTTAACATTTAGATAGAACGAGAATTAATGTCAATGAAATTTCGAAAACGAACAAAAACTGAAACGAAGTAGTCGAGCGCATTTTTTGTTTTTTAAATTTCTTATTTTAGTTTGGTCGGGCTTTGCTGTTGTTGTAACATATGTCCTAGGTGTCATTGGATTAGAAGAGCGGCACACAAAATCATGTCGATAAATGAGTGCCGACGACAAAACTGAAAGCAGAATCGATCAATTCAAGAGCACTGCCAGGGATGTGCACATACTTTCTGTAGAATCCGAGATGGAATATTTCTTGAATTTTTGGTGGCATTGTCTGCGAGTGAAACAAGGAGGATTTGGTCTTGACGGAGGAGGCTACTGTGGGGAAAATTTACATCTGAAGTAACCACATACAAATACGAGCTGAAGATGTCTGAATTTTGTCCACGAATCATCGAGAATTGTAGCTCAAGTTAGAGTCGAGTTTTTGTTGAAATAAGTCCTTAAAATGTTGCACCGATGGCCATATGGTATTACGCACTGGAAGAATGCGTTTTTTTTATTTTATAAGAGGAAGAAGGCGGAAAGTTCCTGAAGATACCCATCGCCAATTTGCAGTATGTTGAGTCACACGATGCAACTAAACACGGACCTGCTCAAGTACGGCTGGCTGTACATTTAAATAATCCGAGCATATGATAGCAAACAGGAATGGACGCGTTCGCGATATCCTCTGAAGAATTAGGAGCTATGCCGCGGTGTCAACTGAACAACCACGTAAAACACTAATGTTCAATGTCAGCGTACACGTAAAACAACTAACAGCCTCGGACCAAGATTGTCGACGTTGTTAACTGGTAAATTTAGATTTAGATGAAGGAGCAAGGCGGGCTTATGTGCCCTTATTACTGCGGCCAGGTTTGGGCTATTGTGATTTCCTCAAGTTAAAGTTCACCCTGCCTGAAATTTTAATAAATTCGACTATGTCGGCAGTGATATCTTCTGTCTCAAGGTATGGCCTACCTAGAAGACGTAGACGTGGTTTTTTAAGCGGCTACAGTGGCATAGGGTATGCTCTGCTGTTTCTTCGTGCTCGTTGCCCATGCGACAGCTGCTTCTTGTGCTATTACCATAGTCAAAAGGTGCTACTACGTGTATCTGGCCCCTAGACAGCTGTGGAGTTGTTTTGTTCTTTTGAGGGAAGGAGTAGGTAAAAGCATTTGGCTTGCCTGTTACCTTCAGTATCCATCCAATAATGGAGTGCCTTTGTTTTTCATTACCATCATAACCACTGTAACTTGGTACCCAGGCTAAATAGACTCTACTGGTACTAGCTAGTGTTTTGAGAAGTATAATGCAATCCTAAACAATTTTTGAGGTAATCTAGAAAGCGGTGATAGCATGTAGGGCCGCTTTGCCGTCAGAGAGCATATAAATGTTCTTCTTTGTGGCAGATCTATTAAGTAATCCCTAATGCAGAGCTCTATAGCGTATATTTCCGCTTAAAATACAGAGATGCTACTGTCCATACTTGCGAACAGTGAGGTATTGGTAGTTTCTCCAACTACTTCATCTGTTTTGGATCCTTCGGTATAGCACACCTGTGAATTCCTTTTAAACAGGGGTTGTCCGGAATAGTAATTCCTAATAGTAAACTCTTACTTATGCAAGATAAAATGGCAAGGGCATGCCTGGCCAGTAATATTATACTGATCTGCGCCGTCACAGATCTCATATCCTTATGCGGAAGAGATTAAAATATGTGACGAACCAACTAATGGCCTCGAATACAAATGGGTTCACTCTTGAAGACTTTAGGATTAGGAAACATTGAACGGACAAAAGACTTCGGATCTGTATGTTGAATCTTCGGACCCTTAGCAGGCCACATGCAGCCGAGCAATTAGCAGAGGCCCTTGACTACTATCACGCAGATATCGCCATCAAGGAGCGCTATGAACCGGATGAACCGGACATAAGGAGGATGAAAAACTGTGATATAAACTATGGTGATTGCTATAGGGAAAAGAGACAGCCCTTAGGCATGAAGTCTTGACCTTCCGACAATCCGCATCAAGGCTAAACTCGCTAACATAAGCCTAATATGCGACCATGTCCCTAAGGAAGACGAGGACAACGCCACCAAGGAATCTTTCTACGAGCTCCTCGATAAGACATATTGTATGACCATTGCACGAAGTATGACGCGAAAAAGTACGAATCTCAACGGACATATTTGGTAAGACAGTTGGTAAAACACCAAATCTGGAAACGGCCTTAGATTTACTGGCTTTGCGGCTAAGAATATGGAGAAACTTCTTCTGCAGACTTTATAACGACGACGAAGCCCAATATTCCCCCGTGATGGCAAAAACTTCCTTCCACCCGATCAGAATGAAATAAGGATAGCTACGAGTATATCTGAGCTAAAATCCAACAAATCAACTGGACTCGGCGGCTTACCGGGCGAGGAAATGACTTTATTCACAGCATACACCAACTCATATCTCAGATGTGGGCAGAAGAGTGTATGCCTGATGAATGGAATCCCAGTATCGGTTGCCAGATCTACAAGAAAGGAGACCCTCTCAACTTTGCCAACCATAGAGGTATAAGTCTCAAACAAGATCTTATCTGTCATGAACGTCTGAAACCCTTCGTCAACAACCTGATTGGCTCCTATCAAATCGAACCAAACTAAAGAATTCCAAATCGTTGCACACCATCGATACACACTTAGCATCTCAGCCAAACCCATCTGTCTATACAGAATGATGATGGAAAGCGCTCGCTGCTCCGTCAAGGGCCGACTTATCCGAGACATTTGATGTCAAAAAAGGCATCAGACAAGGTGACGCACTGTCATGTGACTTCTCTAACATCATTCTTGAAAGAATTGTGCTGAACTCACAAGTAAACACTGGAGGCACAATCTTTCAAAAGTCTTTGCAATTACTAGCGTACGCCGATAATATCGTCATCATTAGGAGAACTAACCGGTCCGTTCACTAGTGTTGAAACGGAAGCTGGCGGTAAATGAGGGCTGTCACCAAGAACGGAAACACAACATCGACGAATTGGACAGAATGTCAAAGTCGATAGCTATATTTTCGAGGATTAAAGGACATCGTCTACCTTGGCTCTCCTACAAATTATGCCAACAACACGTTAACAAAAATAAAACGAAGAATCACTCTTGCCAATCGCAGTTTCCTTGGATGAAGAAGGAAATTGAGTAGCAAGGCCCTATCCCGAAAATCTAAGTAGACTCTATATAAGTCATTGACCATCCCAGTCCTAATTTATGGCGTAGAGACGTGAACCCTATCGAAAGCGGATGAAGATATCCTCAGGCGTTTCGAGAGAAGAATTCTTCGAAAAATATTCGATCCCGTTTGTGTTGACGGGTTTTAGAGGAGAACAGTCATCGAACAGCCATCGTTTCAGATGGCTAGGACATGTAGAACGATTGGACACCAATTCTGCGGCCCGCAGAGTCTTCCAATTTAACCCGGAGGGACACCGCAGCGGAGGAAGACCTCACCATAGGTGTCTCGCACAAATAGAAGGCGATATCAACCGACGAGCAGTGCGCAAGCGCTGGTAGTTAGCTAAAGGCCGGACGAATTGGAGAGGCTTACTAGAGCCCAGGTTAAGTTATGGTAGCGCTACCAAAGTGAGCAAAGAAGACCGAACAACGACTACATTTGACATTGAACGAATACAATCACAAGAGATTTTTTCATCGAGTCTTCCAAAACCTTTAGAGAAGTCCTATAGCGCCAGCATCAGGCGCAGAAGACTTGTGACGATATTACCAGAACGACATCAGAGACACCGCGCTAGAGGGCTAGATTTTAGTCGACTATTTCAACAAGGCAGAGACTTCTTTCCTGAAATGACATTCAGAGTAACTTAACTTTGTCAAGGTTAGGATGGCCATTTGTTAGGGACTGTAGTGATAAGGACTTAGAGGAAATTAGCCTTCATCTGCTCTGCCTGTAGGTTCTCTGCTTTTCCTGACACAAGAAGAACTCATCCTGGTAACGTTTTCTTCACTAATCTTGGAGAAGAGTCTGAAATAATGGTCAGCTGGCTCTTCGGTGTTACTAAGAAAAAATCAGCAGCAATCTGACTTAGGCAGGCCTTTCTTGATCTTCTGATATTAGTCAGCATTTTAAATGTGAGGACTGTGAGATCCAATGGCACCGCAAAGGGCTTCTTCTGTATATGTATGTGCTGCTAGATACCTTCGCGTGATGGTGGAGTAAATAATAAAAATGCCGATCGGTCTTTGGCTTCGATGCTGCTTCTGTCGTTCAGGGTCCAAGGTGGTTAACCAAAGTTTTTGCTGTTGTCCACGTACTTGCTTGAATTCGTACTTATTTTCTGAGAATCTTGATGTGCTTCCGATGAATGCTTCTTCGACTTCAAAATCATTAATCTCGACTTTTAACTCAATAGCAACAATAGACGGTTTGAAAATAGCGCTTTTCTTTCAACAATTGCTATACGAAATGGACAGAAAGTACATGAGTAACCTCTAACTGGAGTTTAGTACCGACCTACCGACAATCTGCAACCAAATTTGACTGACTGGTCTTAAGTCTGGTGCCGCTGATAAATGTGTCGCGAGGAGACTTACGAGTACACAAGGACATTTTTAATGGTTCTTGGAAGACGTAGTGATGTTTTTTGTTTCTTTTTTTAGATAAATCTAAAAGTCCAGTCATACACTTTTGTGTATGTGGATGTGGAATGAGCTGCGCTGAAAACGGACACCACGCTCACTACGAACTTCTAAGAAGAAAAAAAGGGCAGCACTAGGAGCGCGACATCGGCGAAATTAAGTGATATTATAGCAGTACCTATATTAAGAAAAATATGCCCTACCAACTATGTACGATGTACTATGCCTGCAAAGACTGACAAGGGTACTTGAATGAATGAACCAGAACCCATCAATGATGGGCAAGAATTCCGTCCACCCAAACTCGACCAAGTGAGGATCAACAAGTCTGCGGACACTGACAACCTGGCTATCGAGCTACTTAAGATGGCGAGAGATGACTTTATCAAGAGCATGCGCCAAATCAAATCAAAGTATGATCGGAGGAGAGCATGGCAGACGAATGGAACCTCGATCAAGAGAAAACGAGGCCCTCTAGTCTTGTCTAACCATAGTCTACTAAAGATACCTAACTTTGTCAACAAATTCTTTGTTTCTTATCAGTGTAGAGTCAGGTCTGGAAACTTCACTATCCACTAAATATTTACACTACAGCAGGTCATAGAAGAAGTCTTAATCCATTTTTAAGGCGCCTGTGACAGTAAATATAGGGAACAATTTGTCCGACCATCGAGAAACTTCACAGTTCCGTGAGAGTTGCTTATGATGTTAACGAGGCTTTTGATGTCAAAAAATGTTTCCGACAAGGCTGTCATGCGATTTCTCAAACACAAGAGGCACCACCTTTAAGAAGTCTGTGAAGTTACTACAACTACACTAACTAGGTGGGGTGAAAAGTAACCTCCTTGACCGCCAGAATGCGCTGCTACTGCAAAAAAGGTTGTGGTGCCTTGAAGTTCGTTCATATATAGGCAGACATGCCAAATTTCAGTGCGATACTGTCTTTAGTTTTGTTTTGACAGCTGATTGTTGTTGACGTGTTTGGCATCATGTTGAGTATGGACAAAAACGATTTTCGTTCTCTCACAAAACATTATTTTTTGAGAGGCGAAACGGCGAAGGAAACAAAAGAAAAGTTGGATAAATATTATGGGGCTAATGCTCCGTCAGATTACACCGTCAAATATTGGTTTCGAGGGTTTCGTGGTGGCCGCAACTCCACTACCGATCCGCAGCGGTAGGCCCTCCGATGCGGTTACAGAGGACAATGTCAAAAAAACACATGAAATGGTGTTGGCTGACCGGAAAGTGAAGGTGCGCGAGCTAGCAGATACCACAAAGATTAATACTGAGCGCACACGTCATATTTTGGGCAATATTCTGCATATGAAAAAGTCTTCCTGCCACTGGGTGCCGCGCATGCTCACTCCTGACCAAAAACACAAACTTCGAAAGAGTGCTTGATCTTGCTGATGCGGAATCGGGCGGACTTTTGGCGTCGATTGGTAACTGTTGATGAAACTTGGATCCACTATTACACACCAGAAAACAGAATGAATGCCCGGCAATGGACTGAAGCCGGCACGAGTGCTCCTCCCTCCGGCCGAGGGAGGCTCGATGGGTCGGAAATGTTATGGCGTCGGTTTTCTGGGATTGTCATGGCATACTCTTCGTGGACTACCTCGAAAAAGGAAAAACCATCAACAGCGAATACTACTTTGCATTATTGGAGCGATTGAAGGCCGAAATCGCTGCAAAACGGCCTAATCTGAAGCGAACAAAAATTTTGTTTTTGCAAGACAATGCGCCGGCGCACAAGAGCATCGCAACCACGGCTAAAATCAATGACATACGACTCCAATTGCTGTCGCATCCACCGTATTCGCCCGATTTGGCTCCCTCGGACTGTTATCTCTTCCCAAATCTCAAAAGATGGCTCATCAATAAAGAATTCAGGTCACGCGAGGAAATCATCGACGCCACGGAGGAGTATTTTGCAGAACTTCCGGAAAATTGCTTTTCGGACGGGATCAAGAAGTTGGAAAATCGCTGGAAAAAGTGTATCAGGCTAAAAGGCGACTATATTGAATAAAATAAAAAAACATTTAAAAAAAAAATTTTTTCATTCCCAAGGAGGTTACTTTTCACCCCACCTAGTATGTCCATGCAGATGACATAAAAATTATCAGTAAAAAACAGGGAGCTTATTGTTGAGGCATTCGCCGAATTGGAGTGGAAGCAGGGAAGATGCATGTGGCGGTAAACGAGCTACAGATGGAATACGAGTATATGTTGTTATCGGGAAATGATACGCAGCATGGACGACTAAGGCAAAACTTTACAATAGAAAGGTATAACTCTGATGTAGCCAAGGACTAGAGGTCTCAGAGATCCAACGAGTTGTATCTCTTGCTAATCGCAATTTTTTACGGGCTTAGAAGGCAATTTAGTAGAATAGCTCTCTCTCGAAATAAGCGGAATAAGGCTCTATAAAAAGTTTGATCGTCCCAGTCCTTTTCTATGGCCCAGAGTTATGGAGTTTATGATTAGCGTGCTTTGGGTGATCTAGGGCCAGTGTACGAGGAGATCTAGCCAAGAATTGTTTGAACTAAACAAAGAGATTGAATGGCAATAACAGCCGGGATGTTAAACGGACGGATAGCAGTACTCTAACTCGGAAAGTAGTCGAATCCATCACCGAGGGAAAATGCATCAGAGGAAGACACTACCTCAGGTGGCACGCATAATTGGAGAGAGACATCTGTCAACCTGATGTGCGAAATTGAAAGCATCTAACAAGCAAATGTCTGGATCGAGAGGCATGCTAGTTGAGGGGCAGGTTCGCCATACTATGTTACGTACGAGTAAGTTTGTAAATTGGTGAGTACGGATATGGAATCTTTCGTTACAGAAACAAACAAACAAACCTTTAGCTTTGGATAACAACGCATCCTTCTCTATTAGCCAGCTGTCCGTTGTACCCTTGTTGGATGACATTGTCCCGATTCAAGAAGTAATTAGAGAAGCTTTCAGTCTCCAGAATTTGGTTATACCTCTGATGAATTCTACAAATCCTTTCAATATCTGAGAAATGATTAGCTTCTATAATTAGATTCCTTTGACTATTGTGCGACTCAAATACCACAGTTCTGGTGGAAGGTTTTACTTGGTGATGCCTAGAAACGTTTCCGAAATAGGTCTCAATTATGTATTTAAAGCTTCACCTTCAAATGATTTGTACTGCCGACTTTTTTTCTCCAACCCACTACATTTACAAGGATCTCTTCGCTGCCAGTAAAGATAATTTGTCCTCATACCCGTGCGTATGCGTCATCAAACACATTTTGAAAATATTGAAAAAATCTTCTTATTCTAGGAAACCCGTCGCATTTTCGATTCAACACCTTTTTGACAGCTATTAAGGGCAACGTTCATTAAAAAAGAAAATCCCATGATTTCTCTCCGTTTTTTTTCCTGAGCTTGTGTACGAGTGTATCTGTAAGTGTATTTTTCCTTTTTTTTTTGGTGGAATAAGAACCCCCATAGTGGTAGTAGGAATGTATGTATTTGTATGTCGACAGGATGTGCGATGTGTAGTAAAACAAGGATAAACTTGTTGAAGGATGCTCAGCTTAGCGTTGTAAACTTTGCTTTTGTTCACAATGTACGACGTTCGTTATTCGTTATTCGTATTCTTGTTGATTTTCCCAGCCTTACCGAGTATCCTTCATTCGTATTTTTACCCCATATACCATACACATACTCGTATATGTGGAGTCGTATGTTCAAGTTGAAATGAAAGGATGAGATGAATGAATATGACGTACTCCTCACAGGACCGAATGCCGGTGGAATTTTCATTTCATGGCATTTAATTATACTCGCGCACTAGAACAGAATTTCCAAGTAAAAATTAACATCGTAAATTATTTATAAAACAAAAAATTTGACGGGGTTACAGCGCGCGGCAGGAGTAAGCATTCCGATTTGGCTTCGGTTGTGCTATAGAATTTCAAATGGACCTCTTCGGTTGTATCAAATTCAGTCAAATTATTGTAGACGCTGGTGACGTTTTACTCTTGTAAGTGTTGTGTTGCTATTTCACAGGATGTACTCGTATACGAGTATTGTGTAAATTTTTAATACACATACTCGTACACATCTCTTGGGAGTACTTCGACGATATATATGATTAAAACAAAATGTAAATAAGAACAAGCGAAGAGCAACGGTTTGGCGATGAATTTTTAATGAGTTCAAAAGATACAAGTTTTCCTGTAACATTTGGCGGCCTTGGAAGTAAAGGTCATAGACAGATTGTTTACAGATTAGAGCTTTACATTATACCACTTCTCGAAGGCTGAAATTCTATACTGACCCAAATCAACAAGGATATGTCTTTTTGGGATGATTTATGAGGAAATGCTTTTCGTATTAATTCTTGAGACACTTTCAGAAAAAGTCCATTACCATGGTAAGCGAGTTGTAATCAAAATCAACTGTCACTTTAGGCATACCACAAGGCAGTCGTCTGAGACCTATTGCCTTCATGTCGATTTAAAATTCGTCATTTGAGAGGGGATTACACTTATTAAATGGATCCGAATGAAATGCTGGATATTGAAAATGGTTAGTGTGTGGGATGTTATGTATTCCAATAGGAAGACCATGATTTATCATACATAGATACTGAAGTGCAACAATAGTTTTGTCGCCGCCGCCGTTGTTTTGCGCTTTTCATCCGCACCGCCTGTGAATAGGTATCAACGTACGAAATTCACATCTCACATCGCGTTATTCTGTTGGCGCTGGTTGATAAATGTTGAGAGTCGAATTCAAGAACTAGTGTAGGAATTAGCTGTTTGCCGCATTGTTGCTGTGAAACTTGGTGGCCGACCGTCGACTCTTAGGGTTGCCATCAGCACGCAGTAGTGAAGCATTTAGCGATTAAACTTGACACAAATACAATTTACTTTTGAGCTACATCCAGGAACTGATTTGACCTTGAAAATTTTGACACCATGAGTAATAAACTAGATCATCTTGACAGGCTAACAGATAGCGAACTTCGCCATCGCCTCCTAGAGTATGGCTTCGCAAATATGCCTGTCACAGAGACAACTAGAAAACTTCTTATCAGAAAACTACGCAACCATTTGAACAACGAGAAAGCAAAGTTAAGCCGGCAAACTCACTATGTGATGCGATATTCATCTGACGAGGAATCTGAACCAAATCATAGCCCCATCCGAGGTCGCTCATCAGTAATGTCCAGCTTTCGGACACGTTCAACACTGAATAAAATGCAACCTCCACAATCATCAGTTGTTGCCGGAAGGCGTTCCGTTGCAAGCCCATCATCGTATCCCACATCTTACACAACAAACAAATCCCAAAACAGATATTCAAACATTTCAAATGTAAGTCCCAAATATTCTCCACCAAAGCAAAAGACATCCCCAAAAATCGATGTGCCCCAGCCAATTTTGGCCTCAAAAAGTGAAGAAGACTCTGACTATCTTGGTCACACCCCGAAGAAGTACAATATACCAGTCAGCACCTCATATACAAGTCCATACCTCATTTCTCACAACGATTCATGGAATACATCTTCAACTTATCACTCTGACACACCAACACAGACATCACCATCGGCCAAAAATTGCAATGGTCAGAGTTCTGCAAATGAAGCCGGGGTGATTTTACCAAGCGATTGCTCAAATTAAGAGTAGATACAATCCGAGAGAGTATCCTTCAAAAGCGCAACACCGGAAGTACTACCAGCCAGCCAAAACAGCCTCTAAGACAAATTCACACAGCAACACCATTGGTCGACCCATCGGACATTGTTTACCAGCAGTCAGATCGACTAGACAACAATAACATATCACCAAGCACGGCATTTGCACAATTAATAACGCGTCTGGACGAACAGTATGGCTTTAAGCGAACCTTCATTCCGTGCGCTCTAGTCAATACGTTGTTGCTATTCTTTTTCCTTGTGGCATTTTTCTACATGACCATCAGCCCAGATTTGATAAGTACCATCAATGAGAAGAATAGCTTGTATGTAATCTGTGATCCGAATATGGTGGTTTCAGCTTTAACATGCATTGAGAAGGATCAACTTCAGGCTGCCATTCACATGTTGAAGAGTCTTTTACCCGAACTGCAACGACGGGCAGAAGAATACTTTTGCAAAAATTCCAGCCAAGAGCCGACCATCAGTGCTAGAGAATTTATCCCTCATCTACGTAAAGCCGGCTTTGCCATTGATGTCAGAAAAACTTTTATTGAGAAGAATCCCCAGTGGAAGATTAGCCATGTGACTTCGTCGGCAATTGAAGTTCTAACTTTGCAGGAGGTTGTGAAACTACGCCCAACTAAGGGAAATCATTTCGCAATTCCGAATCCGAGACTACCAATTACCTGCACCATATCAAATAAGATTCAGCATTTTTTTTGTGATCATTGGATCAGCCACAGTACTTACCGCAGTCATACTTGTCATCCACATTGGCTATAGATTCATACAAAATCGGAAAAAATCTCGTGCCGACGCTGTCGAATACTATACAAATGAAGTTATTGCTGATATTGCTGAAATATAGCCCAAAGCTATCAACCCCAGATCCATTCAAAATGCTAAGTTCAATTCAGCAGTAAAAATATAACCAAACTCATTTCAGAGAGCCATGACAATCTAAACTGTTCGATCACCATAAAATCAGCTGTTCAATCCCTGCACTCTAAAATCACTAAATTAGCAGATTCTGATAAGTCTCACTGCTCAAACACATTACCAGCGATCCAATCAACTTCAATTCAATTGGGAAAAATTATGTTAACATTAGCTGACCAATCAACTCTTCTACAAAACATCGGATCCATCCAACATGACCCCAATTTTCTTAGTGAGGAAGCTGCATCCACCAGATCAACCACGATGGAGATATTGGAGGAATTAAAGCACATCTCCAGTAAGCCGGATGCACCTCCATCTGCAGTAAGCCCGAAAAACAAATCCTTATACGACGAGCTATATACATCACCCTCAACCACTGCAGCCCCAACTCATTCAATAGCCGCTACCACCGAAGCCCCCGTTCAACCCTCTACGATAAATGCAACTTCGATCACCAATCTCGTCCCAAGACCATTGCCAATAATTAGGGGTCCCAAAAGCCCTGGACTCTCCCTGAATGGACCAACAGAATTCAAAAATTAAATAAAATGAATCTTGAAGCCATCAAAAAACCGGAACTGTCTACTTTCTTCCTCCAAGCTGCCCCACGTCACGCAAGCCTGTCCTGGATCAAAGCCCTTTTTAGGAGGAAATTCGCTATACAAGACGTCAAATGTAAACAAGTTGGCAAAGTCAAGAGCAAAAACGGCCAGTGTTTTGAAATTCGTATATCCACTAAATACGATTGGATGTCATCACCCAACGGAAGGATATGGTAGATAATAATAACAATTCTGCCCTATCCCATCAACATCCCGACTCAAACTGGTCATTTAAGACCAATATCTTTCCAAGATTCTCCTCACTCCTTCCTCCCTTTGCACCATCTAAAAAGAAGACCAGAGCCGTGACACCAAATCCTCTTCCTCCCCTCACCAAATCTTTAAAGCAGCTTAGCAATCCGGAACTGCTTTCACGCAACTCCTGTCGATATTCCCCACATTGACAACTTTGAGTTAGTATGTGTCAACATTACGCTCCCCAAACGCTGTCTTTACGTACTTTGTTGCTACATTCACCCATCTCAACCAATTGAGTCTTATCAACCTGTAGTTCACGCAGTTGATTTTTTGATTTTTTGGTGCATCACCTGAAGATTGCATTCCGTATACCTTCCGAAGGGACTGCATATCAGCTCCTCCCTGGTACAACAAGGAGTTGCGCTCTCTCCGTAAGAACAGAAACAAGTTGTGGCACAAATTCTTAAGAACTCGATCTGATTCCGACTACAGTAATTATCTGAACTTTGTGAGTCTCTTTACCTTGAGTACCTCTACCGCATGCAATTTAGCTTAGTCTCGGACCCTAAACGCTTCTACCAGTTTATTAATACCAAAAGAAAGTCAGACGGCTACCCATCTACTCTTAAATTTCTTAGTGAATCTTCTGCCGACCCAAAAATCATTGCAAATTTCTTTGCCTCTCATTTCAACAAATCTTTTTCTAAGAAAACAGGTGAACCCGATCCTAGTTACTTTATCTATATGAGAAACTATCCTGAGACTTCATCCATTTCACTATATATAACAACAACTTTGGTATCTGAAAACATTACCAAACTTAAAGATGATTTCTCGTCCGGCCCTGATGGCCTTCCGGCTATTGTAATAAAAGAGTGTGTTACCCATCTCGGTCCTCCTCTTGCTGCCCTATTTAACTTGTCTGTCTCAACAGGTACTTTTTCTTTCCTATGGAAGGAATCTTACATTATCCCTATTCATAAAAAAGGAAGTAAAGCCGAAGTCGATAATTATAGGCCCATAGCGAAACTCTCTTGCATACCCAAACTTTTTGAAAGCATAGTCTACGAGTATCAACAACTGCTTCCGTACTGTAGGCCAACTATCTGCACAAATCAGCACGGCTTCATGAAAGGTAAATCAACGACCATTAACCTAACAGAGTTCGTCTCTAGGACTCTTCATGCTTTAGAAGACGGTGATGAAGTCGATTCAATTTCCACAGATTTCAGCAAGGCATTCGATAAAATTTCTCACCAACTTATCATTTTTAAACTTAAAAAAACTTGGTTTTTCCTCTCATTAGAAGACCGAGAATACAGGGTCGTCTTCAGATGGTGTCCCTCAGGGTAGTCACCTTGGTCCAATCATTTTTATCCTCACAATTAATGATATAAATCTCATTTTAACGAACTCTAATCTTTCTATTTTCGCTGATGACATGGGAATTTCCAAGGTCATCTCATTGCCTTCTGACTCCCATTGCCTGCAAGATGACTTGAATAAGTTTTCGGTACGGTACAAGCAAAACTTTTTGGAGCTTAATATCAACAAATGCCAAGCAATAACCTATTCCCGTAAACGTCTACCTCCACCTCCAAGAAACTACTTCATCTGCGATGAGCCTATTCGTTCCACTACCCAAGTACGGGATCTAGGTATAATTTGTGATAGAGAATTGAATTTCGACTCACATATTGACAGCATTATAAATAAAGCTAACTCTGAACTTGGATTTATCAAACGCTGGTCAAAAGAATTTGCCAACCCTTACGTTACAAAGTCCCTGTACATTACTTTTGTAAGGCCTCTTTTCGAATATTGCAGCCAAGTTTGGTCACCCTATAAACTAACCCACATTCAAAGAATAGAAGCAGTCCAACGCAGGTTTATCCGTTTCGCACTTCGTCGTCTACCTTGGGCCGATCCATATGGATTACCCCCCCTATGAAAATACCCTAAAAAAACGTCGTGAAGTCGCTGATGTACTTTTTATCCACCAGTTACTGACTGGAAACATCGACTGCTCGGGAATAACGCAAAATATTGCATTCACTCCCAATCCCCGTAATCTAAGATCTGTCCCACTCTTCCTGATCCGAACTCACCGCACCAATGACTGTCACTTTGAACCCATATCTAGAATGTTGCGTATAATGAACAACTAGATCGTCTTCGACCTAGATTGCAGCAAACAAGAAATAAAAAAAAGCGCTGCTCAATATGCCACTCCCTTAACATCTCCCCCGTCCACCATTTCTCCTTGCCACATTAGGTTCAGTATATCTTTGTTAGTTTTTAAGTCTAGCTTTAAGTTTTTCTTGTTAATAAGCTTCATAAAGTTGTCCGGGGTAGACCCGGGCCAATAATAATATTTTATATTAAAAAACCAAATTGAAAGGAAAAACAGAGAGATGTTTTTTTTACAATAAGAGAAAAATAAAATTGGCGAGGCTGTGGACCATTCTAACAAGGAGCAATCCCAATCAGTATAAGGAATACCAACAAGGAGAGTTCGAATCTAGCTGAGATATAGTATTACTACGTGAAACCGATGAGTAAAAGACTATGCAAAACTGGGGAGGAAAAACTATGGAGAATGAAGCAAGTTAGTGGGACATGGTAGATGTAATCGCATAGAAACAACAGAGACAGCCACTCCAAGGCAAGTAATTTCCAACAATTTCTTTTTTAAAAATTCTCTAAATGTTCGCCCAATGTTCGCAAAGGAAAATTAAGGAGAAACGAGTGGGATACCGATCTACGTTGGTCGTGAATGTTAGCTGGTTATAATGACTAGGAAATATCGAGCTTGGCAGGGTATTTAATAATATTTTAGGATACGTTGGGTGGGTAGTCATAGAAAGTCAGGTGTTACGGTTGAAGGTTTTAAGAGGCGGAATGCTACAAGATGTTTTAATAGAGCATTGGTGATGAAAATAGCGATTGAAGAAGCTATACCAGGAAACATTACGTCGGTGTTTGTGGATGTCAAGTGACGGCTTTGGAGCATCTGACAAGAAATGGCCATTATACTCCAATTTCGATTGGGTAATTGTCTCATATGTTAAGGCCGGATCAGGTAGAATAAAGTAAATTGCTTGAGGAAACGCGGACATTGTGGGGCATTTTTGGAGACATCCAATATATGTATGGCCATTGTAACGTAGGTTGTCTTTGACACATACAAATATCGAGACTGAAACGTTATTCATGGATAATTCAGGGATTATTTTCCAATTTTGTTTCAGAAGCGTAAAATTCCATTCGGTTGGTCGTTCTCAAATTAGTTTGGCTGTTAAGATCAGAGCTTAATGAGGGTAATATACGCTGCCGTTCCCATTCAGCAGCCGAAGAACGAGCGTCGAGAAACGAATATGAAAATCAGAGAGTACTGTCATCAGCAATTGAATATACTGAAACAAAATTATCGTATAAGAGGTCGTTATTGGAAATTAAGAAGAATGTCGGTAACAGAATAGAGCCCTGTGGCACACCAAAATTTGTAATGCAATGAAGAAGAGGAGATTCATTGATCATAAATGCATACATTTTCAACGGAAGTGCCTGAGGCCAAACTCTGTCGAATGCCTTTGGAATACCAAATGCGACTACTATTGGCGAGATTGGTGCAGTCTTTGGCTCTTTTTTTGGGTGATAGATGGTGGATCTGCTGCTACGAAAGTCGTACTGCTGTAACTGATAGCTGATCAACGTTCTTAGGATCTTGGAAAGAATAGACCTAATTGCAATGGTTCTGTAAGACTATAGAGAATAGGATTCGAATTTTTGAAAGGACGGGTTGATTAAAGACTGTTTTCCATTTTTCGGAAGAAGAGAGGGGGATATACCACCCAGACCAACGGATTTGCGTATATAAACATCTTTAGATAGATCTTAACTACAAAGTGCGCAGCAAGCAGATTTAACTTGTGCAAGGATAGCTAGAATGTTATAAGTAAGCGTTGGGAGGAGACTTTACTTGTTTCTGACGAATGGTCAATGATTTTTAGTAACTTTTTGACGCTGTAGTAGTTTTTGTTCAGTTTTATATTATCAGATGATTCATAATCTATAGACATCGAACAGGCAAGATCTAACAAAATTGAAATACCAATTCAGCCAATTCAGCGCTTTAAATGCAGAACATTTCGGAGAATTGTTCTAGAGCAATCAAAAGAAAGCCTGTATGCAGCCGAGGAGGACCTATTATTGGAGTAAGGGTGATATTTCGCTTGATCTATACGATTATTTCATTGATTGAGTCTAGAGCGTAGAATCGTGGTAAAGGATAGTTTCCCCTTGTGACTGGGGACTGTCTCCGCCGTTTCTGCTTCAATGGTCACAAACCCTCCAATTTCAGATCGATGATTTCTTCCCATGATGTCGATATCATGCTCGGCGGTGTCATTTGACTTTCATGGAGCTGCGAGTGTCCTTCATTGTCTTTCTATATAGATGGACAAGTTTGGCATCCTTACATTCTGCCAGTTTTTGTGGGTTTTTGTGAATATGATGACTCATTTTAGATATGATGGTTGATACCAGGCTTTCCAATAAGGACAAAATAATTTTCTTTTTAAATAAGAGACAGAATAATTGAGATATCGGGTTGATATATACTCCAGGTTTAGAGCATATATTAAATTTGAGCATGGAATTCGATCTCGTGCGTATGACCATCGCGAGCAAGTTTGTAGAAATGGAATCCTTGGAGCCAATTTTTCCACTACTTTTCTACACATATTGGCGGAACGTTGATAATTTTGCATTCGATGCTGTTCATGAGCTCTTCTAACGTTATTGGCTTGATGGCATAAAACAACGCATAAAAGGAAATCCAACGGCGTTAAGTCGCATGAGCAAGGTAGCCATTCGACCGGAAAATTTCTCGAGATTACAGGATTATCAAACTTCCCCTTCAATAGATCAATTGTTTGACCCGCTGTGTGGCATGTGGCATGTGGCACCATTTTGTTGGAACCACATATCACTGATGTTAAGCCCATCCAATTCTGGCCAAAAATGGTCTTCCAACATGGCATGATAGCAAACTCCATTGGCCGTGATATGGCGATCATTTTCATCGATGAAAAAATACGGTCCAATCACATCTCCGGCATGAAATCCACACCAAACGGTCACTTTTTGTGGATGCAATGGAGTCTTTTGAAGCACATGTGAGTTTGTTGCTGTCCAATAATGAAAATTTTGCTTATTTACTAAGCCACTAAGCTGAAAATGTGCTCCATTGCTGAAGAAGATTTTTCGATGAAATTCAGGATTTTCTTCAAACTCTTGCAGAGCCCAATTCCTGAGTTATTTTGATCTTGATCGTCGAAATACTCGGACTTTAGGTCATATGGGGATTTTTCGACATCTCAAGCTCCATAGTGAGCTACCGGCATTATACTATGAAATATCTAGCCCTACAGGTTGGGGGTTATAACGTCGGGTTGACTACCCGATCATATTGCGAAGCGAAAGGCATCCTCAGATATCTTTGGAGTTTATGGACCACCCCAGCAAACGAAAACAGGCCATTGACTTTCTGCTATGGACATAGAATGTTCGGATCCTAAATAGTCTACATGAAGTTGAAAGATTAGAGGAAGCCCTAGAATGCTACAACGCGAATGTCACTGTTTTTGAAGAAGTGCGATGGGATGGGGTGGGAAAAAGAAGGATGGATAACTCTGACATCTGCTCCATTAAAGACGTAGTCTAATAATGAATCGGTGGCAGAGCAATACTACACTTATCGTAATGGCTTTCAGATTAACCCCACTGAAGATTGCTAGGATGTGACCAGTTACATTATGAGGTCATAGGATTCTGTCGAGTAGAATGGACTACCGGTAGTCCCGCCAGGACTTAAAAGTCAATCCGATGGAAAGTTAGGGCCCCCCGTCCGGGTCAAATTCAATCCGGGCTTCACTTCAGTCCGTGTCTGATTTCAGTCCGAGTCTGTACTTAAGCCGGTGACTCTAAGATCGAAAAAGTGTTCTAGATCGCCCTCAACACAAATTCTGACTTTGATCTTACTGAAACATGGTAATCGATGGCCAGACGAATATCCCAGCCTCTATGGAAGTATGGGTATCCCGTGAACATAAGTCTCCACCATAGGAGTTCACGTAAAACATGGACTAAATCTATGGCATCTGTAATAGAGAGCAGAAACAGCGCCTATTAGGAAGTTGATTTGCCATGACAGAAAATCTTTAGCATGAAGTCTTGACACTCAGACCACGGCTGAATCTATCAGCATTATGCCTGATATGTAATCACATCCCTAGGGAAGGAAAGGACCACTTCGTCGAAATTTGCTTGCACGAGCTCCTCAACCAAGCGTATGAGCAATACATTCAGTACAACGTTAAGACCATCATTCTTGTGTTACGTAGGTACCTGCTTAGCACAAGATATCAAAACAATGCGTTGCTAAACGCCCTTCGGGTAGTACCACTACCAATACCAGATTCGAAGTCGTGGGTAAGGCACGAACTTCCCCTTTGGTGAAGAGTCGAGGCCTATCTAATACCTCCGCCATTCTGTGGGTCATGGCACCCGGTTGCAATGCAACTCCACATCGAGCAAACCAGATAGTTCCATAGCAATCCCATGGTTGGGCACAGGCCGTAGCACACTACAACATATGCTAAGCCATGAGATGTCCAAGCTCCATTCGGTCTATTCTCCTCTCGATTTTGGGTACAAACCTACAGCCACCACGATACTCCCACAACGTGGCCAACTCCTAGGTTACGCCGAAACCATAGTTCCGGGGCTCCTGACCTCCCGTGGTACCAGAATATAGCTGCCGGTCGAGCTTCGCAATCTTGCGGTTACTTCCAGTTGGGCACCTCACTGCCCAGGACTGGCGGTCTTTCAACAATTTAAAAATTCCTGTATTCTACCCGCTAGCTTCCTACTGCGTCTTCTATTAAATACCTCTTTTACAAAACTACGGGTTCTTTCGAACCGTGCGGTATCAGTGATAATTCCACTGACATCGTAGACCTCACCATTGAAGGTGGTGCCCATAGCCTGCAAGTCCCTAATGTCAGCGTAAATGGGACACTCACATAGGACATGAAGCCAGTCCTCATAGGTGGCTCCACGTGAGCACCTCGCAACCACGCTAAACCCTCTCTTATGCAAGAATGCATTAAGAGAGCCATGACTGGTCAACAAAAAGCCCAGGCTGAGGTTAAAATTTCGTTTAGGAAAAATTCTCATGGTTAGGACATCCCTTAGGAAGCCGTAAGTAACCCTGCCATTTTCGCTACCATCCCATCTAGATTGCTATCTAGATAGCAAGGTTTTACGCTGCTTCAGGGATAGGCCATCCACTTCTTCTAGGGAAACGCAATCGTGCCCATTTAGAGGGAGACCTTTTCTGATCTTGAAAGCAGTACCACGACGTATCATCACTTCCAAATCCAGAGGTGTCACTCCTAGCAACACCTGCATTGCCTCTGTGGAGACAGTGTGGCACACAGGTAAACACCCAATCAAGGCGACTCGTTGGCAAGTCAAAAGATCCGCCTTCGACCATCCACAGTCATAACCCTGTCGTACCATACCGATGCTCCATATGTTGCACAAGCAACAAAAAGACCATCATATATGATACGAACAGAACGCCTGTTGAGTCCCCAGTCAGATCGCAAAATGCGCCTTACCTGGCCTACAGCAGTCAGCATGCGTTGTCTGGTTCGAACCAGATGAGGCATGAAGTTCTTACACCCACCCACGTGACCTCAGTCACACATCTACTGCCAACGCTGTTCAAACGTATCGCAGGAGCCCGACGTCTTATATTCAATTTGCCCTTGAGCTTCATTGAAACAGTCTTATTCTGCGACACATTTAGCCCAATGCTTTCTCCCCATTCAGCAACGACTGCTAGAGCTCTTCCTTCTAATACATCGATTTGGCCCCTGGACTGGCCTTCAAGGATGAGGAGCAGGTCAACTGCGTAGGCGCAGCACCCACAGAGCTCGTTTAGTCGCCACAAGAGTGGATCCATCATCAGGTTCCAAATAAAAGGACCACAGATGGCCCCTGGGGGAAACCTCTCTCAACACTAATTGAGACGCTGTCGTGCGTATTTACCGCACTCGCTTTTCTGTCGGAAAAATAGTTTCCCCAAAGCCCAATTTCCCGACAGCCCAATTCCTGCAACCTGGTTACTATTTAAGTTATCAAAGGCACCTTTGAAATCAATAAAGATGCCTATAACCACCTTGGTTCTGCTTCTCAGGACTCTGTCACTTGCCTTTTGTAAAGCCGAATTGGAAGGGGTAAATTGGTTCCGCCATGCTCTACGAAACCCTTTCCACCATAACGCTTTCCAGTACTTTTCCTAGTACCGGAAGCAGGCTGATGCCCCGATAAGATTTAGGGTCAGACCTATTCTTATCGGTGGACTTCAGGAGCACAACCACCCTTGCCTCCTTCCAATCCTTGGGGAAGTAGCTACAAGCAATACATTTGCTATAAAGACAAAACAGGTATTCTCTCCGGTCATTACATCAGCTCCAGGAGATTTCCTGGAGCGAAGAACTGAAACACCATACTCGACTTCTTCAGCCTTTAACTCCGAAGGGACTGGAGGCTCTTCATAAGAGGAGTCCTCTAAGCGCTCCTCTCTCGCGAAGAACTCACCAAGCAATGCAGTAAGGCAATCTTTCCATGTGGATAAAATCATATTCCCCACACGAATGCCTTCAATGTCAGCAGTCTTCTTAGTACTACGGCAAATCTTATAGAGTTTGCCCCATGGATCATCTCTATTGTTAGAGGCAAAGTTTCTCCAGTGAAACGCTTATACTCAGCGAGCCCTTGCCGAAAAGCAATGCCCAGCTGAGCCAGGTTCTCAGCGTTAGCCGCCCTAGCCCTTTGGAATCGCTTCCTCAGGTTTCTAACAACCCTTCGCTTCTCTGTCAGATAGCGGTTCCACCAACTTCCCCATTTTTGATTCGCCCTACGGCTCCTCTCAAAGAGTTCGTCGTTAACCCGCCATAAGCACTCCTTAATGTGCGCGATTTGCCGGTCGATGTTTAAGCTACCGTACACTTGCAGTGTCAGGGAGGAAACCTCCGCAGCGCCTCGCACACACCATCTCCTGTCAGAAACTGTGTTACTCTCTTCTATTGCATGAACGATCTCAAACTGAATCCAGTTATAATCACTCACCAATACACTAACCCGCCACCTAAAGCTAAACGCCCTAAAACCTGCCTCGTTAACTGCATCAAAGGTATACACCTCACTCGGCTCGTTGATAACATGGAAATTGCGCGCAACGACCCATTCAACAAGAACATTCCCCCGATTCTGGCTCCGGTTACCCGTTGGGAGTCCGGATTCCTTACTGTTGCGGAAGGACAGCCATTTTGGCAGCACTGTCGGAAAACATAGCCCACGCTACAGCACCTATAAAAATGGACTCAGACCAATAGACTTTGCGGTGGGCCCAAATATTGTCATTACTAGTATTAGTTTCCCACATCTCAACATACCCAACAGTCACTCAACCAAGAAACCGTGGTTAAACCCGTAGTGCGAATGCGAATATCCCTGACATCAGGCGAAGAAGAGTTTTGATGTTGAACAGCTACTGGTAAAGCAGTCCACAAAACTTTTCGAGTAGTCTTATGCTGCCAACATCAAGAGCACTGAATCCATTGTGACATTGCTAGCACGCAAATAGAGACGCCATATCTATTGTAACTACTACGACGAGTAAGCCCCTGATTTGAGGAATAGTGGCGATGGGTACTTGCAGTGAAGATGCAGACAGGATGTGTAAATGGCAACCTGTCGTGGATAAACTTTACCGAACAGAAGTATGCAGAAATAGGGACGGAATCGGAGTGGAAAGAATGACTCATTCAACGTTCAAAATAATCGTGAAGAAATATTAACTTATCGACTTCCAATTATAATTATTGTGGACACTGTTTCCTTCGAATTGCCACAGGGGTTGGCGGCTAAGCTAGGTCATCCCTGTTGACACTTTGCTATAGATCCTACTATAGTGTCTCTCAACGTTGAAAAAGTCCATGTTCTTCGGGTAATTTTGGCATGCCTACGTTAGGTCTAAGGGGATTCAATTTGTAATATTTCTCTACTCCTATAGGAGGACATCCTTTTTATAATGTGTAACAACCATCATCTATCCGACCATTTAATTCATTATTTAATAACCAATTTCCGTCAATTTGAACATCAATCAACCCACTCATACGAGTAAATCGAAAATAAATTCATCAAACCAAATACCCAGTTGGAGAATATCGTTAAAAGATACAAAACTCACAACAACATAACTAAATGGATTCGTGGAAAATAAAGTGGAATAACTAATTAAAAAGCCACTGCCGCTGGCGCTAACCAATTTAATAAAATTCAAATAAAAATGAATATTCCGTTGCAGAGGTTCGAGTTTCTCACTTCAATTCAATCGAATTGCTCTGATGAACACATTCAGATACTCAGCATGAGGTGACAATATGAAATCGCCACACCTGTTACGAGTACGAGTACCCTGTCCTATAGATACTCGTCCAACACAGAGGTGTCTGGTGGAAATTTGTGAAAAATTTCTCGCGACATGAAATGCAATTTGTTGTCCAATTATTTCTCTAAAATGTAGATACATCGTTTTGGTTAGTTGTGAACTGTTTTGCTATGAACATTTATGCGGTCAGTTAACCCGCAGAAATTAATATAAAAAGAGAGGGTTGTGCCGCAGTTGTCTGCCACTGCCACTGCTACTGGGGTATGGTTTAGTTAGCTGCGGTTCAAATTTTCTCGATGGAAATTATTGTGGAAATTTCCTAAAGTGGTTTTGATTGGATGAGGTAGATATTATTGACTTTACGTTTGAGCAGAGTTTACATTGGAATGGACTTGAGGGTGACTTTTCCCATCCTTTGTGTGTACGAATGAATGCAGATTTGAATTTGAAACTAACCGGAAATCAATAACGACATCATAGCATCACCATGGTTTGAGACAGCTGACAAATCGTAGTGCTGTCAAAGTTGATTTAGTGACCAGAAGATTGCATTACTGATTCCACAGAGACATGATTGCCAGCTTCAATATTAGACACTGAATCACAGTTGAATAGCTGGGATACAAAGATTACCCCAGCAGATGGACTTCCAGATTTTCGATAAGTTATACTCGCTCCTCAGACAAATACTACTGCGTCAGCTGAGTCCTACTTACCCTAACTCCTACACCCACCACTTGATGACATCGGGTTGGTTGAAATCACCGGACGTCCTTTTCCATGTTGGTCATATCTCTCTTGTAAACTGAGGTTACACAATATTTGAAAGAAAGGGATGATGTAGGGACTTTACCACGTCTGACTAGTGTTTGGCTTTCTGATTCCTTTTTACTATGATTCGATTAGGTTGGTTCGTTTTTATCAATATTAACGACGAGCTGTATTAACCGATACCTTTACCCACTTTATCGTTTGTCCATAACGTGTTGCAACAAATCTCACTATTCTCTGCATCCACTATCCTCCGCCCGCAGTGGTAGACAACGGATCCCCAAGAACTGCGCTTCAAGAGCAGACGGAAATTTAACTGTGTCAAATTATTTAGGTGTAAACGTCACTGGCAAATCTGCAAAGCACCCATAATGAGAAGTAATGAAGGCTCAACGAAGACGCTGATGTACTCGTAGTTTCTGAGAAAGGATCATCAACCTAAGTCAATCTTCAAAATTACAGCTAATTCTGTCCAAAACACATGAGATTCGACCAAATGTGCTTAAACACCTATTACACTTCAGCATCCCACCTGAACTATGCTAGTTTGAGAAATTTTACTCCCCCACAGATCAACCCAGACATGATTGAAAACTTTAAGGTGCAGATTGAAGCTGTGAACCTTCCAAAGAACTAGGACTTAATGGTAACTTCCCTGTATAACTGCAGAATGATGTTCAGGATGGCAGAGGAACTGTGTTATACGATATTCAATCAGTCTTGTAACAATACCCAACTCCTGGACTCAGGTGGCCATAGTTTGCATACCCAAAGTAGGCAGAACTTATCATGTGCCCCTGAAGGATCTTAGGCCTATCAGTATGTCAGTCTTCCTTATAAAACTCTCACTGAAGCCGTATAAATGCCAGCATTCACAAAGGTAAATCCGTTGAGACCTGCACTTGGGGCACACAATTGTGGCGTTCCATGATTCTCAACGACGTTAACATCTCTTTGGTCTTCAACCGTCTTCAAAAACTGGACATAAATGACTTCATCTGCAGCTTGGTCCGCTTCATTCTCAGTAGTAGAGGCACAAATGCAACCTTCCGTCGCTATTGTACGAAGAGAAAATCAAAAAGTGGTCCACTCTCTCCTCTCCTATGGAACCTAGTCCTCAATGCTTATCAAGCAAGAGGCCGCGAGAAGTGGAGTGGTAGATTAAGCAGACGATGTCATTGTTCATGTCCTCCCTGCCTCGGACAAATTCTCCTCTTGGACACGTAGATGTAGCCTAAGCGGTATTTTTCATCAGAAGAATCAGGATAATGTAGATCATCCCACCCAAACTATATGCATCCCTCTAAGTTCATCGAGATGTACCAGATACCTAAGCCTCGTATTACACAGAAAACTGAGAAGGGGAGAAAATCTTGCAGAGCTCTAGCTACCCTTTACTTGTGCAAGACGGCTGAAGTCACAAGGTACGGTCTACAACCAAAAATCATGCACTGGGTCTTCATCACCTGTTAGATTAACCTGTTAGAAAAAACACAATGGGCGTCAATGTGTGTTTGGAACCTTCTCAACGCCGCTCATCTAAATGCTGATCAATTTTCTGTCCATTGACATTTAACTCTGTTCTCAAGCTGAGAGGCATTCAGCAATCGAAGGACTTGAGTGTAAGTCTTGGCAACCGAACGTTAATTAATTAAGATTGACTGCAACCACCTGACACTAGAAAGAGCGAAAGGTTCACTTTCATTTTCACAGATCTAAAACCGTCAAAGACGTTATTTCTGTAGTCTCTGCATACACCAATCCTTAAGTCTATCCATGTTCTCTGCTATTTTCCAAGCCGAAGACTCGATTCTGCATGAGGCCGCTACTTGATATAAACTTGATCCCAATATTGCAGTACAGATAGAGAGTCAAGCAGTAATCAGATTCCTCCTACCACTTCCAACACCAGAGACTGCTGAGCATCTATGAGAGAAATTGCTAAGCAGCGTAAGATGCAATAGCAGGAATGTTGAAAGTTAATCTGAGAAAATACATATAAAGAGTGAGCAGATAGCAATGATAGTTCTTCCAATTGTTATGGTTTAGCAGATGTCAAAGTTACCAGTGCCATCTAGCTGTCAAAATATTCAGTATGGTTTGCCACTTCGTCATGCATCATTTTACGCTTGCCGAGCGGAAATTATTAATAAAATATCGAAATTCCGGTCCAGTTGTAAATACGCAACGTGAATTTCGTCGTGAGGTCGCTCGTCATCATGGATTCAATGTGGCGGCAATTCATTGCACCGTGGAAAAGTTTGTGCGTGAGTACACTCTTTTGGATCTTAAGTCACCAACTAGACAGAGATTGGTGCGAAATGAAGAAAATATAGCCGCCGTAGCGGTCAGTATCGAAGAACACCCAGAAATGTCGATTCGGCGCCGATCGCCAGAGAGTCAACCCGGCTTATTTTGCCTATATCCGTATAAGATTGTGCAGATGCAACGATTGAAACTGGATGACCATAGACAAAGTTCGTGAGTTCGCTAATTGGGCGCTGGAAATGTTGGCCGGAGATCCGCACTGCTCTTCATTTTTGGCTCAGCGGCTATGTTAAGAAGCAAAACTGCTATTATTGGAGGGAACACAATCCACAAGTCAAGCATCAGTGCATCCACAAAGATTTACGTTTTTATTCCATTTTATGGCATAGCGGCATCATCGGACCTTACTTCTTTCGAAATGAGGAAGGAGACACCGATACCATCAATGGTTCAGGTATAGAGCAATTTTAATCGACTTTCTGTGGTCAGAGCTGTGGTTCCAACAAGACGGCGCTACATGCCTACGTCAAGCTAACGAGCCAAACACTTTGGACGGGCTCGAGGCCAACATTCGACACGCTATTACCGGAATAACGACGCACGTATCGCAGTTTTCTGCTTGAGTTCATCAACATAGTATTTGCCCTCAGCGCCATTGAGACTGTTATCTCAATATTTCCAACTAGAACCATCGGAGAGGACATTTCAACTTTATACGTAGGCCAATCTCGTCTCAATTAGAATTACAGGGTTTTCATGGAAGCGCGCTTTCCAGCGACACCCAAATTCCGTTCACCAGAGCTACAATCTTTGCTGGTTGCAGCCGGTAGCTGTGCGCGGTAAAAGCCACATTCAGGCACAGTAAAAGCCATCTCTCATCGAATCTCACCTGTGAATCATGTGCGGGTAAAACCACCGCAGGTTTTTGTTTGTGCCAGTGGACTAGTTGGCACTAGTTTCACTCAGCCATAGTGCACTTCCTCTAGACTCTGTTCGGAAAGCTGTAGCTGTTGGAGGCTCTGATTGAGGACGAAAGACGGTCTTCACGGAACAGTTCTAACACCAGCCTCTTAGGAGCGGAAACCCACTCTCTGTGGTAGAACGATGTATGTAGAATGGGTAACCATCAGCATACGCGACCCATGCCTAATTTCGGAGGAGGAGCGGATTTCCTTGATCTATGGACCTTCCATAACGATTTCGTGCATTTCAGTCTTGACCGTCAAAATCGAAAACGGCAGGCTGTGAAGCCAAAGAGAAAACTACGAGCAAGACAGATCCGGTTTTGGCATGAATTCCGCAAGTCTCTTGGGAGAATGTACGGGGTAGTGGGAACAGCGAACGTGCCGTCTACTCTTTCATCATGGATACCCCCATGGCCAGACTAAACCCCTTTCAGAGCTAAATTAATTTTGGTTCGCGTCACCTCCGCCGATCTGTTTCTCTTTCCTGTCGCTGCTGAAGAAGTGAGGAATCCAGCGCTTGCGCCTTTGACAGCACTTGGTGTTTTCTTGCACTTAGGGTTTGCTTTGCGTCTTATTGCATCATGCGAACTCCTAACGTCTTTCAGCGCCATGTGTTTGACTTACGTGTTCTTCAACTGTCCTGTGTCAGTGTCAACCCGTTTGACATTTCCGATTCCCGATTTAATCCATCAAAACCAGCACTTTGACCAACCAGTCGACTATTCTGATAGAGCTTAAGAGTTACAGCACGAGCTTACCGGAATTCTCTTTATCGTTTCAGCCCAATCTATCCAAGTTGTCGTAGAAAAAGCCGAAGTAGTTATCGGATTCGAAGAACATACGAACTCCTGGGTCATGCTAAATCGGTGGAGTCTCGGGTGGATTATTTCTATTGCGCAAACCAAATGGAGTCTAATCTTGAGGCGTCACGTCCATGCTGTATAATAATTTATCCTCCATTCTGGTCGCCTTTGGCGCTTAGAGCGACGTTTCCCTGAACTTTTGTCCTTTGAATCTTAGATGGACAAGACAGTTGACTTTTCTAAGGTCAAAGACATTAGAAGAGCGTCTCCAAAATCCTTAAGCCATAATATTTCTTCATTTAGGGGAACTTCGACCGGAAATTTTAAAATTTTCTCATTAACTACCATGGCTCACCAAGTTTCACTATCAGTTTCCCCGTCAGACAGTTCAAAATTTGAGGGGTTGTAGATGTAAAAAACTATGTCAGTACACCCGTTAGAAAGTTTCAATTCCCACGAAACGCCTCCAGCCATGATGAGTTAATATTTTCAGCAAAATACACACTAAAGCCATTCATCTCCTTTAAAAACCAACCCTCTACGCTCTCAGAGCAACATCAACATCTACCTTCCACACCAGCAGCTCCCCATACCAAATCCCTATCTGTATATTCGTATCTAAGCCTTCAAGTCATCGTACCAAAACGAGCCATCGTAACGCAACCAAAACATTAAATTTCAGGTGAAATCCTGCAAGCTGCACACAAAGCCCTTCGTCAGCTTCATTCGAAATTCCACCTAATATGGATGTGTACCTACACGCTGCATCTCTTGATGTGTAAGCATGAATCTGAATTCTTTTTTTTTTTCGTGGGTTGAGATATGTACAATCCCACTTACTGCAGAGGATTGCTCTTTATTTTATTTCTCCCGCCATGCATCATGTAGCGCCATTTCATCCATTCTACGTGCACTACGACTATTCGTAGTCGTATCTTTCAGAGTAAAAGAAAATCATAAAAAATATATAACAAATCCGTCAGCCATCGTTATATTTCCAAGGGTTAAATGAACCATGCTACACTGTACGAACGAACACCTTTAGCGGTTTACAATTCGCCATACCAGCTACCATCGCCAACACATCCACTTTGCGAGGTTACAATTACACACCTCGGCTCACTGTGTGCATAGCTGCGTGTCGATTTTAAATAAATCTCGCTAAAACCCAACCCCCAGGAAAATATTCACAAAAAAAGAAACAAAAAACAAAACCCCGGCCAAGAAGGATACGCTAAAACAATTGCCTGTTGTCCTTCGTCAATTCAAATACCATTTGGCGCATGAATTAAATAATAAATGCCAGATCCTGTCGCCCCCCGCCCAACACAGACCATCGAACTTCACCATTTTAAAGGTGGAAATTATCCTGCCACTAAACTTGAAAATACCACCACAACTCGAGGGGAGATCTTAATGGTCCTGGAGTCAAGGATACGAGTATGGTCACAGTTTACCCACGCAAAAGCCCAAAAGAAGGAAAAAAAAGCGACGAAATCCTCTTTTATGATGAGCGCAAATTGCTTCGGTCGTTTAATAAATAAATTTTTATGATGAGGAGAAGAACGAAGTGAAACACTTTTGAGCGGTGGGGCACAAAACGACAGCAGAACTCTGAAGTAAAGATGAAAACGCCCCTAGAAATGTGCTAATACTTCCGCTAAAGGAATTTCCGTAGGCTCAAAGTATCGCACTCTTACGAGGAACGAGTAACGAGTAACGAGTACTCGTACCTAGTGTCATTTTTTTTGATACTTTTGTTGTTGTTGTTCCAGCGGATGTTTATGATATCCGACTCTTGGTTACTACGCGAAAATTCGAGAATGCGGCAACGTGCCATCTCGTCCTTAACTACACACAAATAGGAAAATGGCGAGAAATTCGTACTCGTACTCGTACTCGTCCTCGTAACCGTAACCGGCTTCAGTCGAAATCGTTGAGTAAATGAAATTTACGCAAATTTTATTGCCGGATGCAATGGTGGAAGATGGCAATAATAATGGAAAATGGAAAATGTTCTCATAGCAATGGAATTGTCATGTTCTTTTGAAGTGGTAATTGCCTGACGTTATGCGGGAGGACAACGACACTGAATTAAATTGTTACAATTTTGTTTCGGACGAAGGGGAATCAACTGACGTGATAAACAAGAGGTACTCGTAATATGTGAGAGGTAACTCGTATTCACATTTACTCGTAACTCTGTGGCAGGGCTGATTGTCGGCGGCTTTACGATTCAAATATCGAGGCATTGGCATTGAAATGTGGAGGATTCAAGGCGGGTTGAATGCTCGTTCTATTGCAGATTCAGATTCACCAGAGTATGTAAGGCAGGTATTTGGTATTCTACTCTAGCAGCTCATCGGCTCATGGCCTTAGATGGCATTCAGACTAATGGCAATAACATTGGCAATTGAACCTGGAACTTGGTATATAGTGAGCGTTCGTAAGAAGCCATATCTCAACGCGGATTCGATGAGCTTTTAGATGGAATATCAAGGTGGGGATTTATGAAGACGGCTATGGAGGAAAAGATTTCGAGGTGACAAACTCAGCCGAAGAAGATATGAAATATAAAACTCGTGGGAAGCACACGGACAAATTATACTCAATATGCTTTGACTACTGCAAGAGCGGCACTTAACTACGTACGATGGACACTTAAACCAGATAGATGAGCCATCTATGATGGGCTAACATCAGTGCCACGAACCAAGGACAGGCAACATGAGAGGTAATCATATTCTGGACAATCGTCTGATATGGTTGTCAATAATGATGACTCTCAGCCATCAAGTAATTGACTCAATCCTATCGAACTGGTACACTAAGAAGGTTATCGGCTGGAGAGTACTATCGGAGGTGTTCTATGATAGACCATGGTAGGTACGAGTAGGTAGATAGAGGCGTAGGTTCGACACGAACCCAAGTAGCAATAGAATGTGCCATTTGTTACTAGGACTCGTATAACCTGGTTGATGATGTGTGTGGTTGAGGATGTGACACAGTCGTCTTCTAGATCCAGCATTTGGAGTTAAGAAAACGGATTAGATCTCGTATCCCTTTACCAGGGATGTCGTTAAGGTCGTCGAAGAATAGTTGGTTTAGTGCAATGGTTAGCTCTTGCTAGTGCTAGACATTTGCACAGGAAATGGAAGAGAATTTCTTTCTTATTTTCGTTGTAGCACCTGCGGCAGTAGGGATTGCATGATCTTCAATTGACCAATGCCCCGTGATTATAGCCGTGATTCTAGCCTATATCTGGGTGGATTCTGTTGAGTAGGTCTTTTGTTCTATGCACTCTTATCGTAGGTCGGCCATATCATTCATAATGTTGGTTAACTCCCTCCATTTGAAGTTGGCCTTCTGCAGGAAGTGTGTGGAACTGTGAAGAGTGGATTTTTCCTTTAACCACACCTAGTAGGAGGTGGACCCTAGACGCCAGTGAGCGGAGCAGATGTGAGACCTGCCGTTTCTTTGTATGTCCCTGTGCCCTGGAACCCAGAGCAGTGTCACACTGAAGCGTTTGCCCAACGGGCAGCTCGTTCCGATACTCCCGCATAAGTTTGGAGGATATGGTAGCTCGGTCAATAGCTTTGATAGCGGCTTGGCTATCTATGAGGATAGCAATGTTTTGTTTGCAGGTTGTGCCACGTCCGAGTTGTGGGGCACCAGTTTTGCCTGGACGACGCTAGCTAAATTCGGAAAGCGGTATGATATTGACATTTTTAGTGAGTTCGAGCAGACACCGGCCCCCACACTACAGTTAAACTTTGATCCGTCGGTGTACTCGTAGATGACCATGTGAAATTCCTTTACTACTTCGTCTTTCTTCCACTGAGCTCTGGTGGGAAACAGTCGGTTGGAAACGTGACCATACCGTTTGGTAACGAATCCAGTATGTTGCTAACACCGTAAGGCCTTGCAGTCCAGCACCCAAATTCTGTGCGTCTGACTGCGCTGCATAGTGCGGTATTTTTTGTGTGTAGACTGAGAGGCAGAAGATGTATGAGCACAGTAAGGGCATCCGTTCTGACCGACCTCAATGCGTCCGTGGTGCCTATACCGGATGTTTTTTGAAGCCTTTTTAGTTTTATGAGGTTGCAGTCTTTGCTACACCTAGACTCGTAGGTCAGAATTGGATGCACTACGGCTGTGAAGATCCACAAGGTTATCCGTGGTTGAAGTCCTCAACTTATTTCCAAAGGTTTTGCTGTAGGGATAGAGGCGACACATTCCTTCCTTTTTCTGTGTTCCGTGTTTGGGTCAAGCATGATACCCAGATAGCTAGTGCTGGAGATAGTGTGAGCGGTTGACCATTAAGACAGGGAAGGGTAATATTAGGTATCAGCGTAGTTTTGCGCGGTCTAACACCAAGGCCACAACTTGCTGCCTAGGTGTTTACCTTATCCAGAGCAGCCTCCATGATTTCACTTATCACGGAGGGAAACTTCCCTTATACTAGTATCACCAAGGCATCCGCATACGCTACCACTTTCACCCATTCTCTGTCAAGACTTACAGGAATTTTGTTCATCACCATTAGCTAGAGCAGAGGAGAAATAATGCCGCCCTGTGGTGTTTCTTTATGATAGACCATAGGTGCATCGAAATCAGAACCGGATGCGGTTGAAGAGGAGGAATCTATGAAAAATCAATTGAACATCCGTCAAGGAGGAGCCCGTAAGACCTTCAGTTCTCCGCCTAAACTCAGAACGAAGTAGAATATAGAGGAAGTTGTTTAGAATCTGAACGGTGTCCTCACCAAGTGAATTAAATTGAAATGCCAGCAAGAAAACCTTCCTGTTAGCGGCTAAGTAGGGGCATTTGGAGTCAATTCTCAGGTAACCTGATCAGAACCAGCTCAGATGCTATGCTGCAAGTGAGCTGATTAACACAAGTCTCGCCACGTGGTATCTGTGATCGGTTGTTGCTTCCTTTGATGTCTTACAAGTCCCCTAGCACCGATAGTGTATACTCGTATATCCATCTATGTTAAAAGAAGGTAGAAACTCTGAAGAGAATCTTCTCTGGCAAACAGAAAGAGGACCCTTTACAACGAAAATTAGAAAGGAAGACTGCATGATCGCCTAGACCTTCAGACCTGTCAGCCTGACTTACATCATGTTGAGCTTCATATGCGCAAAGTTGTTTTGGCAATGATTTCTCTGTCCAAGATGCAACCTGCCTACCAATGCGGAAGAACTGTGAATCTACGTTTCAGGCGGCTTCTTGCCCCCTTGCATTATCTTGCAGATAATGTAGCTGCACTGTCTGTTGGATCATGCTTGGTGGCTGCCTTCTTTACAGCGCAGACACGTAATTGACGTGCAAGTAATTGACGATCGGTTTAATAGAAATAGGCTTTCAGAGAACTCTTTCCGAGAAGGAGAAGCTGACTTGTCTGACTCATCTAGTACTAAAGGGCATCACAATCACTATCCGTTGCATCGGAAACTTTTCAGGTGCTATCGGGCTTATCACGGAGGAAAGATATCTAGATCTGTATGGCAATGATAGGGCCAATGATATCCTATGCGCGAGTTGTCTGAGGAACAAGCTGTTGCGAGAATACGTAACTGCTTCTTTTACAACACTTCAAACAGCGGTCTGTCTTAGTTGCATGGGGATTTCTCTAGTATGACCGACTTGCTCCAGATGCACTGATAGGGAGGGAGCCTAGATATCCATATCATGGGCAGCACTCTCAAGGCCATCTTCCTCTAAAGAGAACTGGTTTTTGGTACAACAGGCAATGGAGTTCTGATAACTTTACGCGACCACTGTCTTGTGACCACATGCAATGACACTGCGACGTGCTATTGATTCGGCCATTGTCTAAGCCAGGAAGGAAATATAGTCGGGTCATCTCGTATCCAAAATCGACATATTATAGGATGTGGCGCTGGTGCCTTTCTGGAGGAGGACAACGTGCGATTTCACTCCTTATTAGGAGAACTGGCAGCTGCCATCCAAGCCGAGATATACGCATTCTTGATCGCAACACACTCTATTGTGAAGAATCGGTGGAAGGAATGAAGCATCTGCACCAGTAGAAACAGCCTAGCTGCGTTTGAAGACTTTCTTGACCCTCTTTACCAGACGGGTTAGACAATGCCAAACCTGACTGAACGCATTCGGAAGGCTGGAAGGCAATGCAAAACTTGACTAAACGCATTCGGAAGGCAGGATTTACTGAGTTTTGCTTGGGTCCCAGGTCACAATGGGATCATTGCAAATAAAGTCACCGATGATATTGCTAGGCAAAGCTCATAGCCGAGTTTCACAGGACCCGAACCAGTTTTATGACTGCCAATGTTAGAGCATAACTGCAGAATGTCGACAGGCAAAACGAATGCTTACCGACGACTCTAAGAAGTCAGCGACAACACATCCTAACCAAACTGCAAAAACTTTTGCCGAGTGACCATCCTTCCAATCCGACCAGACTGATGGTGTCTTCTTCTTTTGATGGATGTCCAGCTTTGCTTGTTCATCTCGCCTACTCCACTTTTGTTTTCGGCTAGCATTGCTGTAGATAATCCATTTTTCGTCGCCCGTGATCATACGCTTCAAGAATGGATCCAGACGTTTATGCCCTTCTTCCTACTCATGCGATATCCAAATATCGGGCTTCTTTACGAAACCAAGCAATTTGGCCGTGAACGTTTCCAATGGACACATTTATAGCGGTAGTAAGCTTACGAACCGTTGAATGCTTATTTGCTTGCACCAATGCGATGAATGTAAAGGATCTTCCTGTGGGGACTACACCAGCAAACTACAGGATCTCCACCGTATTTGCTTTTCATCGGTTTGGGTGAAAAGGTATAGCAAGATGTAGAGTTATCCACAATGTCGAACTGTCAAAAGAATTAAGTTCCTAACCAAAGTGGATTAAGTCAGGATTGCATACTCTGACCACTGCTATTTCTTGTGGTTATCAGTGATGTTTTACGCGAAAGACTTACAAAGAAAAGCAGGGGAGCTATGTGGTAAATGATCATGACATACTGAAAGCGACTAGAACAAAAACCCTGGGCTTTTCATTGCTTGGTAGAAGGTCTAGCAAGTTGATATATTCCTTTCTCTGAGCTTGATGTAGGCAACAGAATCGAGAAAACAAAAGCCAATATTTTGTCCAAGAATTGGCCAGACAATGTTTTTAACATCACTGAGCTGCTCTAATTTGAGGTTAGTTTCCTAGTTCCATAGGTACGAGTATTGTGCATGGAAAGTAACCGCTGCTCTTACTATACGTATACCCAATAGCTCCTAACAGGACATGGCGAAATCAATAGGCATAACCATATGGCATCTGAAGTGTAAATGGTCATGGTTCGAAGTCAATTTCCATGCAAGACATGTCATCCAATGGACTACGCACCTTATCAGGCAGAGAAGAAGGTATCCGTAGGCAAATCTATCACAGAATAGTAGAGGAGGAATTGAGATCACTTGGAATGAATTGCAGCTCAACATTTCTATGCCTTCTCCTTAAAAAATGAGAAAGAGCTCTGCAGCCGAACACCTTCTAGCTTTTCTAGTCAGCCCTAGTCCAAGCCTGCTCGTGGCGCCATCTGTGAGTCTCTCTGGAGATAGCTAAGTGGAGAGGACAAATGGCAAGTCTCCTGCGCCACAAAACAGGACAAGTGCCGGTTGAATTATGACCCAGCGAACCGCAAAACGGAAAAAAACGCCTCGGATACGGACAGATACTTTGTTGACGATCGGATTCGAACGTGAAGACCCTCTTTGACTCTTTGAATGAGAGTTTTCTCTCTGAATCTTCTTGTACCGATCATGCGTCGAGTATAGGTGTCCACTCTACCTGCTTTTTATTGATTCGAGAAGGCTTTTGATAGCGCGAGACAGGAATGCGCACGGAAAGGCTTACGCTGGAAGGGTATTCCTGCTAAAGTCGTTGCTATTGTTATAATATAAAGGCTACGTACGAAGGAGTAAATTGTCGTGTTCTACACAACGTTATGTTACCAGGTGCTTTTGAAGTCCAAATCGCAGTTCAACAGGAGATGTTCAATGGGCAGTGAAATCTTATCTGATTACGCTAATGATATCTGCTTGCTTGCACACAGGTTTTGGATCTACACCAGATGAGTCGGAATCTGGAAGCAGAGTGGGGTTTAAAATAAATGCAGCTAACACCAAAGTCCGTGGTCTTTCAAGCTTTTTCGACCAAACTTAGTAGGTCGAGAAAGTGCAGAAGTTTTCTTATTTGGGAGGCACCATCTCGACTGGGGCCGGCACCGAATTCGATGTTACCAGAAGAATCGGTAGCTACGATTGTTTAGCGGCAATGTCGGTCAGTACTGCTGTATGGGTGCAGCAATCACTCGGACGCTGCAGTTATTCGTTAGCAGATGTCTGCGCCTCATTTTGAGAATATTTTGGTGCAACCGAATATGAAGCGCACAGGGTAGGAGCCAATCGAGATCACTATAACAGGATTGGTCAAATTTTAATGCGCGAAGACAGTGCAACTGCTTACCCAGTAAGGAAGAAGAGCTGACCGCCCAATGCAGACATGGCGCAGAAAAGTTGAGTAGCAGTCGAGGATACTTGAAATCGTATAACACTTATAACACTTTTCTAGTAAATAACAGTGTTTTATCAACGTACAGAACTCGTTTTCTTTGCATAGTTTTGAAAATGTCAAAGGATGCGTCAATAAGAATTCAATATCTCGATGACTAATAGTCGATATGTCATCAAATTGTATGGATACGGCATTAGAGTCGCCATCTATGTGTCAATATCGGTAATTTTCGAACCAGTTGTTACATTAAAATCGGTTCAGTGGTTCTCAAGATCTGCAAGAACAAACCCTCATACAGAAAGTCTCCAGAGATCTGAGATTTCCTCTTCTGACGGCAGCAACTCAGACGGCAACAACTACTCAAAGAGATATTTCCTCAAGATTGACAAATCCTTTGATTGCACAGTGCGACCGTAATCGTTTCAAAAAACATCATTTCCATCACCGCAATAATAACATGCATCAGCTGCTGTTGTTAACTACTAGCCAACATCAACTATATTCGTACACGAGCCACCAGCCGCACCACCACTACCGGCCTCAATTAGTAAAAGCCACCAAAAGAGGAAGGCACACTCTACACTCTGTTGCTGCTAATGGTAACAGCATATGGGAGCGGCGACGGGCACCATCAGGCGTCGCCTACAAGCCACAGCCCAACAGAATTTTTGGCACATGACCAAAATATGTTTACAACGATAAATGCGGCCTCAGAATCTGCAGCAGCACATTGTGACATTTAGTGTAAACATGCCTACGCAGCACATTCATAGCTACCATAATGTCGCCATCGTTGACGCGTAAATGTAACATTGAGAGCTTTGCGCGCCTCCGATTTGGCTTGGATCCGAACGCGTCCAACAAAGATGAGTTTATTAATAACACCAACATTCCCCTGATGGAATTCCATTTGATCCGAATCATCACTATAGTCACGTCAGTTGTGCGAAATCCTTCAATGCATCACAACAAAACTGACTCTAAACTCTGACACTGACACTGCCACAAGCGTCGTTTCTTCCGTCTAATGATTCAGAAATCAGCTCGAAATCTGACGCTTGTTGTCGTTTCTAAAATTAGAGACTAATCCGATAGTCAAAACTATTGCGTCGTCTTTAAATACTAAAAATACGCGCAGTTTATGACGCTGACAAGCCAAAAGCCATCTCGGAGGTTTTTTTAAAATAAAATTTTCCGAACATAAAAACACAAAAAGCGACAAATTTTCGAACAGTTTTTGACCGTGAGACCTTGAATGTGAATTTTCCAAAGGAAAATTCCGATGTTAATGTCGTCGGTCATGTATTGTATTTTATGGCTCAAAAGTGATTTCGGAATTCGGATTTTTCTTTTTCATTTTATTTTTATTGCGGCTTTGGCTGAGCGCGTAGGCGGGTGTAACCTTCTTATGGGAAATGAATTTTACAAATCAAATTTCAAAATTATTTGATTTTTATTTTGGGTTCAAAGTCAACTGTTCATTAGTCAGTGACTGTTTGGGGGCAACATTCTTTAGACAGTCGAGCTAAATACTCGTAGAGCTCAGAGTTACAAGCGACTTTTTGCAATTTTTCAATGAGCTATTGCATGATGAGATCACTGAGTTCGATTGAAGTAAGTTCATCGACTCCGGTCTTTTCGAATTCTGTACCTAATTTAGCCGAATCGTTTGGGCGCAATCTGGTCAGTAAAGACGGATGTCGTAGTCCATCATTGAATTATTCACTCAGAGTCACTAAAGCAATCAGTTGATCGACCAAAACAGCGATAACACTTGCTTTTGTCTCTTTTTTTTCAAATAATCAACGCACGCCATCAATATTTTCAAAGATTGCGTCCTCACGGTGGATTTTCGCACCGGCAGCTGAGCTAACATTGTTCTTATGATTGATCAGCTCAAGTTCTTCGGAGCTAGAGCAATTATTTGATGTTTGGAGCATCAGATGATTGGGAACGTAACGGCTACTACATGTTAGCTCGCATCCTTCGGCCAACTGCCTTCAGTTTTGCACCCCAAAATCTATGAGATCCCCTGCACTTGTGGGTGCTATCAAAGACGGAGTCTTCTTCTACTGCGTCGTTATTTGAACATTTTAACGCTGACCAACTTAAATACGAGTGCCCTGCAAATCCAAGATCTTATTTCCTCATTAAGACTGAATATGGTGAGTCGTCACTATCCCACGCATTTTCTACAACTTTAAATCCAAGTCTACTTCACCTTGCATGCAGATTAAAATGGCATGCTCGTCAAGCAGCATAACACTGGCTTATGGCCCAACCCTATACGGAAGAGATGCAAAAGATGTGACGAACCAACTAATAGCCTCGGAGAGAAATGGATTCACAGTTGACGAACGCTGCAAGTGTTTAAAGCCACGTGCAGCTGAACAATTAGCAGAGGCACTTGAGTACTATGAGGCAGATGTCACCTCCATCCAGGAAGTGCGATGGGAAGGACCGGGCATAAGGAGGATGAAAAACTGTGATATACTCGTATGCTATGCGTATGTTCCATATCCGGCAGACTTAGGCAAGGAGTCTTAAGCTTTCGACACGTGAGCGAGCATGACCTTCCGCTTTAAGGCCAAACTGGGTAACATCAACCTCATTTGCACCCATGTACCTAGGAAAGACAAGCACGACGATGCCACCAAAGAACGTTTCTACGAGCTCTTGGACAAGACATATAGGGTTTTCCAATAAGGACTTGACAACTTTTTTTTTTAAATAAAACGCAAACCATTTGAGCTATTTCAAAAACTTTATTATCGGCTTGAAGTACGATCAAAACATTTATAAATGGAACTCGACTTCGTTCATATGGCCACCGCGGGCACGTTTGCAGCGGTCGATTCGTTGGACCCGACTTTCAACGACTCGGCCACACAATTCGGCCGAAACGGCCGCTATTTCGCGTTAAATGTTGGCTCTGAGCTCTTCCAACGTCGTCGGCGTGTTGGCATAAACCAATGACTTAACGTAGCCCCACAGAAAATAGTCAAGCGGCGTTAAATCACACGAACGAGGCCCATCGAATCGACTGGCCCATTTCTTGAGATAACACGATCACCATACTTACTCTTCAATAAATCGATTGTAGCGTGTGCTGTGTGGCTTGTGGCATTATTCTGCTGAGGCCACATGTCGTCCAAGTCCATATCTTCCAATTCGGGCCAAAAATTATCGGTGTTCATTGCGCGATAACGCTGACCATTCACAGTAACGTGACAATAACGCGACGAAAAAATATGGCCCAATAACGCCGCCGGAATGCAAACCGCACCAAACAGTGATTTTTTGTGGATGAAGTGGTGATTCATGAAGCACATGTGGATTTTCACTCGACCAATAACGCATATTTTGCTTATTGACGAACCCGTTGAGCCAAAAATGAGCTTTGTCACGGAAGATGATTTTGCGATGAAATTCATCATCTTGGCGCATCTTCTCCAGAACCCAATCGGAGAACGTGCGTCGCTTCAGATGGTCCATCGGCTTCAACTCTTGAGTCAGCTTGATCTTGTATGGGTGTAAACCAAGATCCTTACGTAAAATACGCCATAATGTGGTCTGAGCGATGCCCAATTCTTGAGAACGCCGTGGAATTGACTGATTTGGATCGTTTGCTACGGACAGCGATATTATGACCGAAAATTGGAGTTAACGCTCTTAAAGTTGCAGTCACCGACTCCGAATTTCGGTGCAAATTTTTTATAATTTGCAGACGTTGCTCGTTCCTGTACTTTACCATGATGAAAATGTTGAGTTTACTGAATAAATTGACAGTGGCAGTTTGATGATTAGTGAAAGAGTGCGTTCAGAAATTAAATTCAAAGTTGTCAAGTCCCTATTGGACTTGACCCTTTATAAGCATGTCCGAAGAATGACACCTAGTAAGAATTTCAACGCCAGGATAGGAAAGGTGGACCTCTTTGGCAGGGCAGTTGGTAAGCATATACAACACGACATGCCATCTGGCAACAGACGTAGGTTTACTGACTTTCCGATGGGAAAGAAAATACACAAGGGGACATGGCGGTCATGGATCAACAAACGCATTTTTCGACAGACGTAAGGCATGCCTCAAGTCCGTACGTTCCGGGCAGCCAACATTGACTCAAATCATAATCTTGTTGCAGCTAAGGTGCAAGAAGAGCTTTTGTGAGAAGGCATAATGAAGAAAAGCTGCAATCGCAAGAGACAGCCAGAATCCTCTTCAGAATACAGCGTCAATTACCGAAGATTGCTTGCCTTCAAAGACGCCGCAGCTGATGTGCTGGGTTTCATCCAACCATCACTGGTTTTATGAAGAATGCATCTAAACAAGAAGAGTATAAAGCATGGATACAACGAATCACGAGACCCGTTCGTGAACTCTACGAGTATAGACGGGAGGAATTTCTGCTTGTCAAGAAGAAGAAAAAAGAGCACGAGAAGCACGACATCGAAAATATTGAGAGCTGGTACTTTAGGAACGTGTCAAGGTAAAAAGACCTGTACAGAAGCCTGTAGAGATGAAGAAGGAAACCCTGTAATAGAGTCACAGTCAGTGCTAAGAATATGGAATAACTTTTTCTGCAGATTGTATAAGGACGACGAAGCCCAACATTTCGCCGTAAACCAGAATAGACTATTGTACGTTGACGATGATTACTAAAACTTCCGTCCGGCTGACCAAAACGAAGTAAGGATAGCAATATCCAAGTTGAAATCCAACAAAGCAGCTGAACTTGACGGCTTACCGAGGTATTCAAAGCTGCTGAATACACCAACTCATTTCAGGTGTATGTCTGATAAATGGAATCATCATTTGACCGATCCACAAAAAAGGAGACCCCGCAAACTGCGCCAACCCTAGAGACATGAGTCTCCTCAACATCTCCTACAAGTTCTTATCAGCCATATCGTGTGAACGTCTGAAACCCTTCCTCAACAACCCGATTGGTCCCTATCAGTGAAATTTCAGACCAGGAAAGTCCACAAGCGATCAAATGTTCACACTTAGGCAGGTTTTAGAAAAAACTCAAGAAGTTCAAATCGATACCCTCCATCTTTCCATCGATTTTAAGGTCGCATATGACAGCACTTACAGAGACGAGCTATATAGAGTCAAACGTCTTGTTTTGGCATACCTGTCGAACTTGTCTGTCTGTGCAGAATGACGATTGAGAATGCTCGGTGCTCCGTCTAGGTCGGTGAAGACATAACCGAGACCTTTGACGTTAAAAAAGGTTTAGACAAGCACTGTCATGTGACTTCTTTAACATCATTCTTAAAAGGCTTGTGCGGGATTCATAAACAAATATTGGTATTTCTGACGTATAAGAGCAGTTTCATCTCTTCCATCCGGCAAAAAAGTTGGTGGATCATTCAGAAATAGCGAAGACAGAAGGGGACTTATGAGGCAATCTTGCTTGACACCGATTTTTGACTCAAACCAGCCTGACATTCCAGACTGTAGTCGTATTTTTTTCGTAAAGGTTTTGCATAACTTTGAGTAACTTGCTTGGCACGGACTCAAATGCCGCCTTAAAATCTACGAGGAACGTACACATTTTCTTGCCCTTGTTCAGGTAAGGCCCAGCAGTACTTGTCAATGTAAAAATATTGTCGACCGTGGGATTTTCCTGAACCCAGCTTGGAACTCGCTAAGTAGGTTAGGCGTTCTAAAGTAATTCCTGTGAGTTCAAGAACGACATTCCTCACTAGTTACTTGAGCCCTTGGGATCTCCGTTTTTATTTATTTTTATTAGGTTTTTCGTAGGGCATACGATCTTCTCCTGGTGCTTTATTTAAGCTGCATCGATGTACAACTCTTCAAACATCTTGCAATAAGTTGATACGGTTCCATACATCGACTCTCTAGAAAGGTAGTGCATAATGCTGTTCGTGCTACAGAGTGGATTCAGCAATTGGTCAAAATGATCAGCCAGTACAGATGCTTCGGTTTGAATATTCCATTCGAAAAGTGAGCCATTGACGGTATGGGTAAGTTTGCAAAACGAACGACTGTCCTTGATTCCGGCATGTTCCATAGTCGAGTGTTGAGGGAACTCTTTTTGCTACTCCCCGCACATGGTTTTGTATGTTATGTTGGCCTGTTGGTTCATGATTTTTGCAAAACTGACTCCTATTCCTCTTACTACAATAATTTCAAGTAGGCGGACGATTTTTTCCTAGCTGCAGCACATTCCAAGTCACGCGACTGTTGTTTCTTCTTACAGCTTCTCGTAGCTTGAAAGGTCTTTACGGTGTCAGATATATAGGAAACAAGAACGTCCACGCCTCGTATGGAGTGGATTTCATTATCATGCACTGTGTTACGGTTTGGAATAGTTTCATATCTGCTTCTTTGGTAATAACCTTTTCCATGCTGCGGATGGCGGTGGGCTTATATCTAGGTTAACCGTAGCAGTTATGTGCAGATGGTCAGAATGGGGTATTTAATTAACGTGCAAATCAGTCACACATTCAAGCTATTTTCCACGTACAAGGAAGTAATTAACAGTTAAGCAGGCAGTGCCTCTGAAAAAGGTCAGATGACCCTGATTATCGCTCGCTTTTAGTACCTCATCAGTTGTGAAACGTGCTGTTTCTTCCTTTTTTGGCTTTAGGTCGCCTGGCACCGATGGTATATACCCAGTCATGTTACAAAAAGTTATAAACTAGCTGCTCAGAAGGGAATTTTTACTGGTAGCCTGGCACTGGCATACATACCGGAATCCTGGCGAACAGTGAGAGTGGCCTTTATACCGAAAATCGGAAAGGAGTTTCAGATCTACAAGTCTGACTTCCTTCATGCTGAAAAGCATGTGCGCAAAACCGCCTTGCGAATGCATCCTCTGTCGGCGATGCAACACGCCTATCAACGCGGAAGATACTGCGGGAGTGCGCTTCACAATCTGGTAGGCAGAATTGACACCGCATTCGACAAGTGTCGTTAATCCTTTCAAAACTAAGGTTGTTCTCTTTGCGAGAAAGAGGAAGCTGCCTGGTATGACTCCTCTAGTGCCTAAAGGCATCTCCATCCATTCTCTGGACTAAAGATGTTAAGTCGAAAGCCTCTAAGGCGCTGTCGTCCTTCTGACAGTGAAAGGAGTTATCGGCAAGACATGGGGCCTGTCACCAAGAAGGGCCCTTTGGATCTACGCGGCTATGATAAGGCCAAAGCTCTCCCAAAAATATGTGATTGCTGCTTTTACCGGACTACAAGGAACGGTTTGTCTCGGATGCATGGGGGGTTCACCAGCCCAGGAGTTTTAGGCGCATTAATGAATCTTTCTTCCTATCATGGACTGAACTCTCAAAGCCATCTTCCGTTTAAAAAGAAGTGGTCTTTGGTACAACACGCACTGGAGATTTGAAGGCCTTGCGCGTCGGCTGTCTTATGAATCTGTCTGATGCAATGACACCAGAACTCTTTGCCTATCCCCACAGCTGGTTTCGGCCAGAATCCGAGTAAAGAATGAGATGCAGTCGGGCCTTCATGGACGGCTCCAAAGGACGACAACGCTTGATTTCACTTCTCGTTTGGAAAACTTGCATCTGTCTTCTAAGTGGAGAGTTACGTAGTCCATTGGCAGCGAACTATTGTATATTGCAGAGAACAGGTGGAGGCGGCGAAGCATTTGTATCTGTAGCGACAGCCAAGCTGCGCTTAGAGCCTTTCTGAACTCCCTTACTACTTCCAAACTAATTCAGGAATGTAAGAGATCACTGAACACAGTCGGAAGGCCAAATTCAGCGACCCGTGATCCCATTGTGTTCATTGTGACCTGGTCAATGGGATCACAGGAAATGAAATCGTCGATGAACTGGCCAGGCAAGGTCCAGAGAGAGTTTTTCAGGACCCGAACCTACGTTGGGTCTACCTGCTTCCTCGGTTAAGGCTTCCATTAACAGTTGGGTCTCATATGAGTACAATTGCAGATGGCATAACTCCTCAGGAAGCAGGCAGATCAAACGATTGCTTCCCGACCTTTCTAAGAAGTCTGCGGCTTTTCTGCTGTCCCTCAGCAGGAAAGACTACAGGTTGCTTACTGGCGTCGTTACAGGGCATTACACTTTTGCTAAGCACTTAAATGTGCTGGGCATAAATGACACAACATCTTGCGATGCTTGCTGTGAAAGTGATGACGACATCGCGGAGCACCATGTCTGGCTTACGCTCGCATCAGGCTGCAGGTACTCGGCGCTGATGTGGTGGGTGCTGGTACTGTAGGCGCCTTATCACTGAACAATTTTTTGATCTTTGGCTCCACTTTAATCAACTGTGTACAGTTACCGTCTTCAATTACCATTTGATAGGAAGCAATAAGGGCCCATAACTTCGAAGACGATGTCGCAAAAGCGTTGTTGATGTCCTATACCCCACAATGTATCCAAGTAAGTAAGAAAAATAAGTAATACCGCCCAAAACCTACAACGAAGAAGTCTGCAACCATAGACTCACGAAGTTCTCGAAGACCATTTTCTATTTTTATAAGACATTGACACCTATCCACTTTGTACTTGACTCCGTTGCGAATAACGAGTAAAGAAGGCATGTGTCAGTCGTTCGTAAAGAACCAACATGAAACTTGTTAGGCTATTAATTGAAACAACATCACTTTACAGCTCCTCATGTACCACAGTTAAAGCTCCTTAGGATTCGCTAGTAATGGGAAATGAGTTCGTTAAAGCTGGAAAGCGGCAAGCCGACAATTAAGCGATTAAAATATTAAGAACAAAATCAAACAAGAACCAATGGTTTCGTCTGCGCCCCATCCTTTAGGTATGTTAAATATTTTCTGTGAGAAAAAGCCAGTTCGCGGAAATTCGTGCTACAATCGACATTAATAGCTCCTGCCGGCAATACTCCTCTTCAGAGTTGTAGCTACATCTCACACCTTCTAAGATGTCCATTAACCTTGCTGTTCTGGTCAGGAGTCTGAGAATCGTGTAATTTATTTGCAGATTCCTTCTCCTCCAGATTTAAATTACAACCGAAGGCTACCAATTTTCTCATTAAAATCCCAAATCGGAGCAAACTTTCCAACGAAAAGTCTGTTGTATCAATATTAACTTCTTAATTGCTGCTGCTTAAGTACGATAATTGCTTAACTTTCCACCAGACAGCGCATTAAAACCGTCGACCTTCTGTTCACTTTAGCGGCATGCCCATTTTATGAGCGTCTTCGCTCAGGTCTGCCTTCTTGAATGTTAATGTCATAACTCAGTTTGCAGATTAAAGTCGTTTTACTTCTAAGGTAGTCCCTCCAGTTCACCTCTAGAAAGGAAGGTGACGAACCTTCATAGTCATACCATTCAAAGCGAACGCCTTAGCACTGCGTTTGAATTGTGATAGGCCAAGGTCAAAGCCGTTGCACTCATAAATCAGCGCTGATTCCTATCTCTTTTCCTTTATTGCAGCAACATCTTTGCTTCTTCAAAGTTTTCACGAACAACACAGACTTGAACGACGATTTGTACCGCGACAATGTGTAAATAGTTGACTTTGCCAGATAAGTCGTTTGGCCTCCCTTTCAGATTCGCATATATATTTCAGGAGTGTCGTTTCGAGTGGAATTATCTCGCGGATTACGAGTATCTATCCAGCGGAACCAACAGAAAAAAAAAATCAATACTACCGGCATCTATTGTTCGTCTTTCTTACAAGAGCTACAAGAGATAATCTACTTTACAAAAAAAGGGTGTAAAACTTGGAGATTTCACCTCTTAAAAAATAAGTACTTTGTCCCTTACATTTTGTATCTGACGGTTTTTTTTGTTGTTTATCTTCTATCTGAGAAATACAACAAAGACGTCCTTCGAAATCCAAAAAGGCCGTGAAAAGTTCGTTCGTTCGCATTGTCTTAAGGGCTCAGTTCCATAATTAGCCGAAGAGACTTTAAAAATACAACGAAGAGAAGAAGAGAGATTTTTTCTGTTTTAACCAATTTCATTATCAGTCCGCTTTTACCTTTGTTTGCACTTCTATTTCGTTATTCACTGTCTTTATCGTTGAAATTTATTAAATACACACAATGACAGATATATGGTTTGGTTATGTTGGGAGGGTTGCCATTGCATGGTACTTAAAAGGCGGCGAGAGGTTGTAAATATGACGTCTTATGAGTCACTCGAACTAAGTAGTGACTTTCAGGCGGAGATGTTGCCAGTGAGCAGTTGCAATTAATACTCGTAACTAGGGTTGTAGTACATCGACGTAAGGTTGTCATATTGGCCCAAACTGCCGATGGACACTCATCTTCAGATCAAGAGATCAGAGACCTATTCACAAATCAAATCTCATCAGACCTTATCAATAGCGAGAAACCCAAGTGGAAGGTTAACATGGAGTCTCGATTACTTAAATCCTCGGGTACAGCTGCATCTTTTTGATCAGCTTTTGGTATACCATTTGGCAGGTGGTCTTGACTGAGCTTGACTTTATTTCTTTCAGATAAATCCTGAAGAATATTGAAGCAGTAGATTATAGCACCGATTTGAAGGCATACAGGTTTGAGCGTATCTGTTGAGTCTGACTGTCCGTGAGAATGTGGATGAAGCGCCTTTAATTCCTGTTCGAAAGGTGATACTGGAGCATTTGTGAATGGAATGAAGCTTTTCCCCTTAGCCTTGCAATGTTTGTATTTGGGCCATGAGTGCCTGCATCAACACCGTTTACAAGTTCCTTTTGGGTGCTTACTTTTCACGGCACCGCTAAACGCTACGCACTCTGAAATTGCTAGTTTTACTACTAAGTCGTCGATGACAAATGACCACATACTCGTATGTCGTGACTACCTCAGTATTTGGCTGCTGAGACAGTAATTGATGTTTTGCCGGAAGAAGTGGTTACACTACGACTTCGACCATCCCTCTCACCCATCTGCGGGAAGGATGGTCAATACCTCTGTGTTCCATGGTTCCATCGTTCCATGAGTTTTGAGAATCGTATCCGGTATTGTCAAAACCACCTTCAATACTCGTATTTAGGAAAGCACATAATGCGATCTATAATATATCTATATCGTCGGTAGTCGTCTTTTATTTATTCCACCTTCCGTGGATATTTCCTTCCTGCAGGAGTATTGATTTAGCTTTAATAACATCGCACGCTTAGATGAAGTTAGAAATAGTTCTAAGGCGGCGTCCTTCAGTTGAGTGCTGTAAAACCATGGTAGGCACTGAAAGGTGTTAATCTGGCGATAACCAGTTTTGATATTGTTTCTGCAGATCAAATGTGCTTATTTTACCTTCAAGTGGTAGCCATCGGGTAGTGGTCGACGTCCACGTGGACTCACAGCAGACAAAAATGGCAGCACTATAAACGGGAGAAATGCAAGTAAGACCTTATCCGGGCTACTCCGACATATTTGGAGCTCAAGGTCAGTAAGGATTTCCGAGACGAAACCAGAGTCTTGGGAAAGAGATGGTGGCGGATGAGCCCTTAATGGGCCAACAGCAGCAGTCAAATCCCTGAACGGGTTACTGGCTTCGGTCTAACCGACGCCCTAGTCCAAGGGGTATCTGTAATTGAACTGGCCCTCCAGGTTAAGGGTAATGCCGCCGGTTAACTACCCGGCCATGGAAGAAATAAACTAAATAAACGGAGCTACAACAATTCTCAGATATGGATGGAACGACAGTTGAAATGAAATAAGGACAAGGAACTTCGAACCTTGGATTCCTGCAAAGTAGATGCCTCGGATACAGATGGATCTACTAGTGTCTGATTTTTTAACGTAAACCACCCATGGGGGCAAGGATACGCATTGCCATCGCTCAGCCGCCTTCCTGAGATACCAACTCGGAACTGTGTTGCCGAAACAAGTTCCACCCTTGGTATGAGTCGAGGCCGACCTAAAACCTCTTACTGCTCTTACGGTCGCAGCACCCAGTACTTATTGCACCTCTACATTGGGTCAACCAATGGAAGACCCTTCCGCGACTTTGAGTTTAAACCACAACCACCATGACGCTCCCACAAGGGGGCCTACCTCTTCAAGTCAGGTCCGGACCGAGATCCGGGGGGCTCCTAACTCCCATGGTACAGCGATTTAAGTCCTGGGACTACCGGTGGTCCAGCTGCCAACCAGACCTATGACCGAGAACTTGTAGCAACCTTCGGTAACGTCATCTGCAGATGTTTATGATAAGACAAGTACTTTGCTCTGCCCCCGCTTTTTACTAGACAACATCATTGATGGGCGAAGCCTTACTAATTGGGCTTGGGCCCAGATAGATCTACAGGTGACAACCAATGCAAACGAAAAATGGACAGCGAACTTCGGATCTGCACGTGGAATATTAGGTCCGTTAATAGGTCACATGCAGACGAACAAGTAGCTGAGACCCCGATCAGCTGCAAAGCAGATGTTACCGCCATCCAAGAAATGAGAAACTGCGACATCTACTGCGTCGTAGATTTATCTATGTTATCGACGGCAGAGGCATCGCCTATTTGATTGCGGATTCGTTCTTAGAAGCAGACTTCGGAAATAAGCCTTGAGTTTCCGGAATGTTAACAAGTTTATCGTACAATAACAATCCGTATTAAGGCTAAATTCGTCAACATAGGCTTATTTGAGCTCACGCCCGCTAAGAGGAGAAAGATCACGACACTAAAGACAGCTTCTACGAGCTCTTGGGCAAGGTTTACGAGCAGTGACCTAGTTATGACATTAAAATTATCATTGTTGACTTTAATGAAAAGCTAAGAAGAGAGAGCATCTTTGTTGTACTATAGGAAGGTATAGTCTGCGCCACACCACCTCCGACTTTGAGGTAGAGCAAAAACATGGTCGTAGCTAGGAAACTTGGAGAACTCCTGATCAACCAACCTTCAACCACATTGACCACATTGCGATCGACGCAAAGTACTTCTCTGGTATTATGGATACATCGACTCGGATCATTATCTGCTAAGGTATTGTTGCGGATATCCCAAACATCTCAAAGGTAAGCTAATACTGTGAGAAAGTTCGGCTACAATCACAAAAGACCGCCAAATCTCCGATCGAGTCTCTCTTGATCTCTTAAGAGGTTTTATGCCGCCAGTATCAAGTTTCGAAGACCAGTGGTAACTTTGTCACAAAGTTGCCAGCCTCTGATGTGCTGGGTCTCACTCGGCCAGCACAATGAAACCTTAGTTAAGGACCATACATCAACTCATCTGTAAAATATGGTGGGACGAAACTATCCCCGTTGAATGGAACTCAGCATTGTTTGTCAGATCCTCAAGTAAGGAAACCCACTGAACTGCAATAGAGGCATCAGTCTTCTCAACATCACCTATAAGATCCTAAGATCCTGTCGCTGAAGCTGTTCGTCAACAACTTAATTGATCTAGTGTGGCTGTAGGCCAGGAATGTTCACCACCAAATCAATACAAACTACCTATTCATTTACGAGCCATACAGAGCAATGTCTAGGTTTGGCATCGTCGAAACATACATATGTATGACTCAATGTTCTTTCATTCCGTAACTCCAATCTTTCGAAACACTTTTACGGGCCGTTAAATCACCAATCGTATTAAGTACCCTGTGCACTCTAGCATATGGAAAAGATAATGGACTAATCAAAGCTTTCGAAATAATTCTACGAGCAACTATCCTTCTCAAACTTAATGCCCGTAGTTTTCAATCGGGGTTGCTTTATGTGGATGAATTGCTTCTAAGATGAATGTCTTCTGTAAGTCACTTTCTACACTTATAAACTTCCCATCCGGTGTCCCACAGGGAAGTTATCTCAGTCCTCGGCAGTCCGTCTTTACAATTGACGGCGTTAGCTTCATCACTTCTGATTCATTTCTATCTGTGCATGCAGATGGTAATAAAATCCTTGACTGCTCTCTGCTGCAAGAAATTGTTAATCCACGAAATCTCAGATCTGTTTCAGTCTTCCACATTAATCTTCTCTGAATGAATTATGGTAGCCGTGAACCCATGTCCAAAATGCTTACCAAAAAAATCACTCTTGTAATCTGATCCAACCCCACAACACGTAGCCGCATTTGTTAGGTTTGTACTTAAATTCTTTCTTGTATTAAGCATACCAAAGCTGTCTGGGGTTCTACCGGACCTCGGGCATTGGAATATTTTGAATTGAAATCGGTAGGCAAACTGACAGTACAGTCTTCGGCGAGGAACTACTCGTATGTCTTGTTAAATCGTAGCTCGTAGCATTTATCAGTCGTCAAGGGATACAACTCGACTCGGCTGTCGACTTGGTATATTATTCTATGTGAATTCATCGACGCGCCACTGGTTGAATGCCGAACTGAAGAAAGATGTGTCTTTTTAGGCAAATGACGCAACCTTCGATCTTTAATGGCTTAAGGAAGTGATAAGCTTCCAAGTCTGATAAGTCTTTTTCGCCGATTGCGATTCATTGGAATGAAACCACATTTTTTTTGTGCGCTAACCAGCCTGTAATCTACGATAACATGACTATTCGTTCGCTTTGTTTGAAGCTCCTGTCATTTGCTCACACTAATCCACAATTCAACAGGACAAAACAGCGTAAATAAACTGCACAATAGGACCATTTCTAATGGTTATGCATACGATGTCGCAGTTCGCAACTGAAGTCGGAACACCCTAAGTTCTTTAGAAATCGGTGCAGAGAATGAGCGAAATAAGTTTACAAGCTTCTGGAGCCATTCAGTGTCTGAGTCTTTAAACCACCCCATTTGAAGGTTTCTAGCAGGCCAGTACAAGAAATTCACACACGGATGTCAATGAAAGGGTGAAAGAGAATTAAAGAGGGAAAAAAAAGACAAATACTGGTTTAGTTGGTCTTGAATGTTTGAAGGTTACAATGGCAAGAAATCACAAAGTTCAGAGAGGCATTTTATTACGATACATCAGATTATGATTGAAAGTGTGTTTGGGGGTAAACTAATAAACATTCGTAGCTAAATACTGCTGATATTTTCGGTGCAGAAAACGGTATGTTACATTTTTTTTTTATATAAATAGCGCGCGCCTGAGGGAAGGAGCAATAAGCACACTCTACAAGCATTTCATAGTTGTTTCCGTTGTTTCACCACAGGGCGAATTTTGCATGTTGTCCTCTTGTGAGTAAGCCATCCCTTTTGATGGCGCGGAGCCCTTTTTACAGAGCTTTGAGTGATTTCACAGATAAGAGCTGAGCCGGTTATTTGGCTTCGCAGAGGCCTTCACTAACTCCTTAAAGTACTCAATAATTTATGTTTTTTTAAAGCTTTACTTTGAAAATCCCGAAAATAGTTTGAGGCGACTGACTTTTCGGTCTCATTACAGATTTGGAGTTAAAGAGGCTAACTATGTGAGTGCCTCTAAATTTCGGTCTCCAAGCCTTGGGTATGATGTGTTTTTAGAATTGAAATAAGAAATCGTTGTGCCTGTATTTGTACCCAATTCTATCTGATTTAAAATTGTCATCTCATTTCCTGCTCCATTCCACACCACTATCGCCTCAGCGGCCAGCATCTCTTCCGCAACCATATCTGTTCAGACACCAATTGTGCCATGAGCGCTATCGGGACAATAATGGCGCAACCAACACAACCAACTACGGTTGTGGAATTCGAACTATCTGCTGGCCGTGCTTTAGCTACTAACTAGCTCTCGATCTGCTTTGATGCTGACCTCTGAATCTCTTGTCGTTCCTTGCACAAATTCAGAATGTGATGCTGCTGCTAAACTGTGAAGGTTCGTCAAGATCGGCGAACTTACCCGAGTGAAAACGTTGAAATCCATATATTTCCTGCCTGCTATTAAAATGACGACAACAGAAGCATTAAGTCTCGGAGAACATGCGTTCCCGGATCTACTTCACAACGCAGACGTCTGGCAAATCATGTGTACCCAACTTAGGGCTATAGCTCTGGAAAGATATCAAGGGCTTACCCGATGCCCCTTGAGAGATCTGGGAGCGTGATCGGTGGAATCAGTAGCCTTAACGAGATTAGATTCAAAAAGAGTCGTTCATACAGGCACATTTGCATGGGTAAATAGGGGCAAATAGTCACCACACCTAGTCAGTGGCAACTCTGCTATGAGTAAGAAAGAATATGTGTGCATCTACTCGTATCTATAAATGTAGGATACTCTCTAATGGAAATAATTATCTGAAAATTGGTTTAAGCTTGTTCCAACGATAAAACAAAATCAAAAATTGAATCGAAAAGAGCTTATTTGTGGGTACTTACTGCCTTCGGGATCGGTGTCATCGATGTAAATCATTTTCGGCTTCGGTTTCTTCTTGTGTATCCTCTTTTCGTTTCCTATTTTGACTAGATTTGCTTTGATTTATCTTCCTCAGCCCAAACAAATTATTCACTTGATTTATTTTCAGGCACACCACAACCACTTAAATATTTTTCACTTTTTTCCTCAAATTTTGCTCACTTTCCTTCACTTTTTTAACACATCCGTCGCAATGGCAATAATTCAGAGCATTTTTGATTTATTCTCGCCGAACACAAAATTCGAAAAAACAAATTTAGAAAACAGAATTTTTTTTGTCAGTTGTCAGTTGCCTTTGTTTGATGTGAAAGTAAGTTTTGCTGAAAATGAAGAACACCGAACACGACGGTGAACAAGATATTGTTTTTATTATCTTCGATTAGACACAGTTGTCGGTTTGGTTAGATAGGGAGGGAGACACGGCGCGCTATGGTTACGGTTGCGGTGGCTACGGCTACGGTTTCGACCTTCATTATCGCAAAAGCTTCGCGAAATATCCGTAAACGATGTAGACGAATGAGTATTTGAAAAAAAGACCAAGACAACAGAAAATCGCAAAACAAAATAACAAATTAGGGTTTGTTAATAGGGGGCGGAGGGATATGAAGACCGTGGGTTGCGTTGGGCGGTGATATATCATGCACTGATTCGAGTGTGAAACTCTCCCCCCCGCCAAATCTAATATTTGTGGCTTTTTGTTATTGTTTAAAGGGGTGCAAACGTTTGCCAGCGTTTCTTGTTTGCGATATGAATTCTCGACTAACAGTGGGGGTGAAAAGTTTCCGTCGTGACGTCCGTTGAAGAAAGATGAACTTTTGTGGTTCTACGTTTGATATGTTAAGCTGGGATACTATTATCTAATTGAAATGAGGGTTTGATTGAGATCCAACCAAAAACTAAAAGATTGGTCCTATCAGACTTTCCCAAAGACGGGCATCTTTAAATCGTACAAATGCACAAAACTTCGACTGGAATTTAATGAGACAATGAAAAAGGGGTTCTTCAACTACAATCCGGACGAGTTTTTGCGCCAACGTTCCCTAAGGTGGGTCTGCCGGTCAACAATGTGGTAGCAACATTTTTTTGGAATGCACGCAATTCATTAAAAAGGACTCAAATAGGATATTGCCAGGTTGCTATGCATTCGCAAGATCTTTAAGAGTTCCTTCATTGGAGATCTATCTTTGCACCGAACCCAACACGCTTTTCTTAAAAGCAGATCAACCACTACCAACCTTATTAAGTTCGTTTCTAGTACCGTTGTGTGCCCTAGAGCAAGGGAAATAAGCGGGTGTGATTACTACTGACTTTAGCAAGGCCTTTGATAAACTCGCACACAAGTTAATCCTTTTCAAACTCAATGCACTTGATTTTCAACCTGGGTCTCCTACTTGGAAGAACGCTATTACCTAATCCATTTTCGCTCCCATTTATCTGAACCAATTAATGCCACTTCGGGTATTCCACAAGGCAGTCACCTGGGTCCAATAATATTAATTTTCACTTTGACTCACATACGCGTATTTCCACGTCCATATGTGGTGCAGTGGATTGGCAGATAAAAGATACGGGGGCAACGTAGATTTCGAGGGTTACTGTAAAAGAAAATGGAGTTGTAAAGAGACGTACAATCGACGGAGCCTGAGAGGAGTCAGTGAATGAGAAAGTCTGCTGCGTGCCTTCGTTCCTTAGGGATATTCAGGTTAATTAGCTTGAGACAGTTTCGATAGGGAGGTACGATTAGCGGATCTTTCCAAGGCAGACGTCGAAGAGCAAATGGATGAAAACGACGCTGGATGCTATCAATTAGGGACAGATGTTTCTTGTGTTTTACGTAGGTACCTGCCGTGAGGGCTTAAGCCTACGGTGCGTCTTCTCACAATATATCAAAACAATGCGTTGATAAGCGAAGCTTCGGGTAGTACAAGTACCAGATTCGAAGTCGTGTGTAAGGCACGAACTTCCCCTCTGGTGAAGGGTTGAGGCCTATCTAATACCTCGGCCATTCTGTGAGTCAAAACTCCACATCGAGCAAACCAAATAGTTCCATAGCAATCCCATGGTTGAGCACAGGCCGTAGCACACTACAACATATGCTAAGCAATGAGATGTCCAAGCTCAATTCGGTCTACTCTCCCCGCGATTTTGGGTTCCAACCTACAGGCACCACGATACTCCCACAAGGGGGCCAACTATTAGGTCAGACCGGAACCATAGTTTCGGGGGCTCCTGACCTCCCATGGTACCAGAATATAGCTTCCAGTCGAGCTTCGCAGCCTTGAGGTTACTTCCAGTTGGTCACCTCACTGCCCAGGACTGGCGGCCTTATAACAAATTAAAATTTCTAAAATCTACCCGCTAGCTGCCTACTGCGCTTCTATTGAATACCTCTTTTGCAAACCTAAGGGTTCTTTCGAACCGTACGGTATCAGTGATAATTCCACTGACATCGTAGGCCTTACCATTAAAGGTGATGCCGATAGCATGCAAGTCCCTAATGTCAGCGTAATTGGGACACTCACATAGGACATGAAGCCAGTCCTCATGAGCAGCTTGCAACCCCGCTAAGCCCTCTCTTATGCAAGAATGCATTAAGAGAGCCAATCCCGGTCAACAAAAAGCCCAGGCTGAGGTTAAAATTCCGTTCAGGAAAAATTCTCATGGTTAGCACATCCCTTAGGAAGCCGTAAGTAACCCTGCCATTTTCGCTACCATCCCATCTAGATTGCTATCTAGATAGCAAGGTTTTACGCTGCTTCAGGGATAGGCCATCCACTTCTTCTGGGGAAACCCAATCGCGCCCATTTGGAGGGAGACCTTTTCTGATCTTGAAAGCAATACCACGACGTATCATCACTTCCAGATCCAGAGGTGGTACTCCTAGCAACACCTGCATTGCCTCTGTGGAGACAGTGTGGCACACCGGTAAACAGCCAAGCAAGGCGACTCTTTGACAAGTCAAGATCCGCCTTCGACCATCAACAGTCATAACCCTGTCGTACCATACCGATGCTCCATATGTTGCACAGGCAACAAAAAGGCCATCGTATATGATACGGACAGAACGCCTGTTGAGTCCCCAGTCAGATCGCAAAATGCGCCTTACCTGGCCTGCAGCATTTAGCATGCGTTGTCTGGTTCGAACGAGGTGAGGCATGAAGTTCATCCACTCACCCATCGTTATGCCCAGATATGTGACCTCAGGAGCAGGTCATCTACGTAGGCGCAGCACCCACAGAGCTCGTTTAGTCGCCGCAAGAGTGGATCCATCATCAGGTTCCAAATAAAAGGACCACAGATGGACCCCTGGGGGCAACCTCTCTCAACATTAATTGAGACGCTGTCGCGCGTACTTACCACATTCGCTTTTCTGTCGGAAAAGTAGCTTCCCCAAAGCCCAATTTCCCGACAGCCCAATTCCTGCAGCCTGGTTACTATTTTCTGCCAGTTCTCTGGCGCTGCTTCTCAGGACTCTGTCTTTTAGGAAAGACCATGCATCCTCGAGACACTTGCCTCTTGTAAAGCCGAATTGGAAGGGGGACATTGGTTCCGCCATGCTCTCCGAAACACTTTCCAGTACTTTTCCTATTACCGGAAGCAGGCTGATGCCCCGATAAGATTTAGGGTCAGACCTATTCTTATCAGTGGATCAATTCGGGACACATGAACTCGTTGGAAGGTACACCACGCTTGGCTAGCGCACTCGAGAAGGAGACGAATGTATAGTGATCTGGTCACGCACGGGTTGCGGAATTCTTTGAACCATCTTTTCACAAAGCCAAGTGATGAGTTTGCTTTAGCAATTATCTTATCAGTATGCGAGCGGAAGTTAAGCTCCCTGTCGCGTAATATGTCAAGGTCGCGGATAGACTCAACAAGGGATCTAGATTGGCCGTGGAGAAGATAAAATCGGGAAGGAGACTTGTTGCACTTAAGTGAGAAGGTAATTGATTGACGTCGATTACACATCTCTCGAAATCTAAGTTGCCCCCGTCTCTTTTATCTACCGCACCACATATGGCTCTAACGAACCAATCTCCCGTATGCTGCGTAAGGTAAACTCCAACCTGATGACGCTGATGCTATAGTTTGAAGTAGATCTGAGCCTGAGGCTGTAGCTGGTTCCGATTCCGCACACTCTCTGCTTCATGCCACTCTTCACATCTGCATATATCCTTCTTAGTCGCCCTATCAAGTTTAAATCGAATAGAATTCAGTTCTACATTGGAGGGGAAACTCGAGACCATTGTGAGTGCAAAATAATCAACCATTGCCCCCGAGTTGGATTTCTCAGCCAAGGGTAATCCATCTGATATTTACAGCCTTTTTCATGCTCGTTCTCTGCACCCTATTTCAGTGGAATGATGTGCAAAGCAACTGGTTTAGAGAAAGTTACCTTACAGCTGCCTCCATGATCCTCCTCGACCTGATTTTCGTCGACGTAGTAGTAAGTAGTGTAGTTAGTCTCAACGAAAACAGTCTCACATAGATTATGCCTGGCTTCACGAACACCGCGGATATGGCTGACTACTGGCCTCTTATCACAACTTCGATGTAAAATATGAAATTTGAATTCCAATCCGATCTGGCTCGCCTGAGTTTGGTCGGATTTTTGATGAGCCCGAGATAGAAAATTGACAGTTAACTGGGTATGGAAGCTCTGGAAATTCGGAGATACAAGCGACTTCGTAGAAGTATTCTATGGATAGTAGAGGATAGCGCATGCCCCCTCCAAAATTAAGAAGGATCTACTCAAGGCTAATCTAAATCACAATCAGAAAATCATCAGATCCATCTCAATAAAACATGTTTAACGTCTGCTCGTCCTGGCCCAAGCTAGCTAAAAAAAGAACAAAAATTCCCAACTAAGCTTTGCGTGATATACATGCACGTTAGAAGAGGTAGTCCTCTCTTCATTTACTTGTTCCGTAACCAAGGTGATGAAGTTGAGTATCGACGGTAGCTTAAACTCTCAAAACCGGACCTCAAAACTGAAAAAGCAATTTTGAGCAAATTTGTCTCTTCTCTGGAAGTAGATGGGATAGTTAAATCCAGTGCCAGACTACATATAGAACAAAGACATGTGATCCAACTATCTTACAACCCGGTATCCTAGTCTAAGCCTTCGTATGGGCAGATGCGTCAAAATGATTCAAAATTTCCTTAGGTTTGGGTGCAGATTAGAGATTAGTCGCATTTATGGAAAGAATCACTCAAGTATCAAGAATCACTCCGATGGAAATTGGAGTACCACAGGGCAGTATAATTTTACCAGTTCTATTTTTCATAATTATCACCAACATAATTTGGGTCTAATTGGTGGTGAAAAATCGATGCGGACTCTGAGCTATGATGAAAGCCTTACATCAACCCAGGAAAGAAAGCAAGAATTTCAGGACTTGACTACCACTGCCAGGTCTCAACAGCTTCAATCTCCGATTTGGTAGATTGATGATGCGAAGCGGGTGTGGGAAACGCAAAATGGGAGAAAGCCGTTTGCTAAGTTATAGAGAAACCTTGCTCGACTAAGGTAGTGAAGTAACTCGTATTTCGTGGTGTGACATTAGTAATAGCTCCAAGATCAGCTGAACAAGGATGACAGGCAAAAAGAGTCCAACGTTGAGAGAATATTTCAAAACGATATTGAATAACTTGTAAACGTGGCACTTATGGCCACACTATATCGCAGACTCATACATACAGATCCACTTGAGGTAGATAGATTTTATGTCACAAACAATTGCAAGAGTTAGTTCCATGAGCAAACTTTTTATCGCCACTGTAAATACTTCTAATCACCGACAACGGGGGTAACAAAAAAGAAACAACTGAAAACTGTTCAACTTATCTCACTCGATACCTAAACAATTCGAGATTGCGCAAGCTTCACATTTATAGCGCGTGTAATACTCTGCCTGATATTGAAAAACTAAAGTTCTCACACTGATACGAGTATCTGTTAATTGTCAGGCGATTCGTCTGCCTGGACGGACGTCGTTCAACAACAATTCACCAAAACAAACTACCGGATCCGACTCTGTACATACTCTCGTAGGTATTCGAAAACGTCTTGCAACAATTGTGAAGAGGCGGAAGACGGAAAGTGCTCAAAGATATCGCCGACATGCTAATGACCTACAATTCACATGCCGATTGTCAGTCCCAATTCCTCAAAACATTGCACAACTTCTCTGAATAAAATAAAATTGGAATCGATAAATGCTGATGACGTCTTTGGTTTTCGCTTTTTGTGGCAGATATGGTTATGATATGTGACGCATGATTTATGATACGAGATACGACATACTCGTACACACTCGCATGTGCGTCGATATATTGCTGCTGCCGCCGCCGCTGGCTTATTTGTAAGTGGCTCTGTTAAACACATAAACATTGAGCGGATGTTTATCAGATCTAATTGGACATGTGTTTGTGGCATTTCGGTGGAGTTCTTAGGTGAGTTCTGGGGCATGGGGTGGCATGAAATGTCGGTCCGAATGTTGATTGACTACATTAATCGATGTTCTGTCATTCAATTTGAGGTGTGGAACATAGTTTCTGTGGGTGTTAGCAGGTACTTTGGATGGAAGGCAACAGGATAATTAATTTTGTGGGACAATGAGTTGTATCGTTTCTATCGAGGAGTGAGAAAGCTGCCTGCCTGACAGTATCCTAGAACCACATAGGTATGCTTGCAATGGTGAAAACACTGGAACTTTGCAGACGTCAAGAGAGGCGAACAGAGGAACATCAAGAGAGCATAGGCAAGCAGTGGAAAGATGATAAAACCGGAAAGAGACCACGCGAAGCGTAATTCACACTATCAGCCCTAAACGATAAGAGCTTAACAGCAGATAGCGGCAAGGTTGCGAAATTACTCGAAATACGAGAGATAAGTCGAGTACAAAAGAAGAAGTAGAAGGAAACTAGAAGCAGATAAAAAAGAAAGACCAGAGACATGGGGCCAGAATACGCCTGGCCAGCGCTCACCGTCATTTCTCAGATACGAACCCCGAACCTGTATTGAGGGCAAAAGAATCCACCCTTGGCTGGAGTCGAGGCCAACTTAAAACCTCTTGTTGATCTTAGGGTCACGGCACCTAACTCTACATCGAGTCATCCGCAGGTGGAAGAGCCATCCTGCGATTTTGCGGCATAGCTATCTTGACACTCCCAATAGGGGGTCTATCTCTTTCAAGTTAGGCCCGGACCGAAGTCTCAAAATTCCCATGGTACCGAGTTTTAAGTTCTGGTGGGGACCATCGGTAGTCCTGCCGCTCAACAGGAACCTATGATCGGTCGCTTGCAACTGAAAAAATTGAAATCTGAAAACGAGTGCGATAAGACCTGTGTTGGTCTAGCCCCGTTTCCTATTAGACTGCATATTGATAGGCGTAGTCCTGATAATCGGTCGGGGACCCTGTTATGACTCCAGTAAGCAGTCCGCAGTTTTTCTTATTGAGGGACAGCAAGAAAGTTGTTGACCACATAGAGCCGTCGCGAAGCATCGTTTGGTCTGTCGGCAACCTGTAGAGTCTGCATTCAATCTGCAATTATGCTTAAGTGAAACGAAACTTTCAATGGAAATCGTAACCGAGGACACAGTCAGTTCTTACATAGGTTAAAGTAGTGAACTACTAGATCGGCGATTTCATTTCCTGTGATCCCACTGTGACCCCGTACCCAAATATGGCTCAGTGAATTCAGCCCACCGACTGCGTTCGGTGAAGTATTGCATTCTCCAGCAAGCTTGGAATATAGTTCATTGCTATCAGGCATTCGTACATCTCTGGCTGGAAGGCAACTTTGTCGTCCTGCAATCGACTCATCCCAAATCGATGTTGACACTATCGATGAGTATTTTTGATCTGTGTGCAAGATCCAATCACATTCGTGAAGACTAGTTTCAGAGCCCCAAATTCAGTAAGAGGTACGGAAAGCTGATCTAGAGAATAGACAGTTCTATACCAAGATTTTCGAATACTGGGTGGATCACATGAAAATAGGTAGCAGCACTGCTAAGAACCCGGCGATTCTTACTTACTCTTACTCCGAGAGTGTGGGAGAAAATATCACCAAAGTAAGAGCTGACTGTCATAGGGCTCTCATACGAACACATTAATAGGGCTCAGAAGCCGAGAAGATTTTAAGTGACGTAAATCTGGGTGGCTACGAAATGAGGACCAACTTTCACGTACGAAAACACTCTGGACTCAGCCACTTAGGAGTAACAAAACTCCTGGAATGCATGAAACATATGTCAAAAGTAAGTGACATGAGATCGAAGTACCATGCAGCCCCAATAAATTGTGATATTGCATCAAAGCCATAGCTTGAGTTAGGCAGACGATGACGAAGCAGTATTTTTCACTGTCATACTCGACGTCAAGAATATGAATAAGGACTGTCTTCGACATGAAGGTCAACTTTTTCAATGATCGAGCCTTCTGTTCAACACAGAGAATACCTCTAAAGATAGTACAGAATATAATACAGAATAATTGAAGGAGTTCCACAAGGTTCAGTTCTTGGTCCAGCACTAAATGACAAGGCGCGCTACGCATTCGTAGTCCAAGATTCGCCCACAACATCGGATATGAGTATTTAGATCTTGTCATAGTAGTTGTAGTAGCCAAAGCATTAGAAAAAGTGACGAAAACTGCAAGAATACTACCATCCCGGACGTCGTCAAACTGTAGCCGGAACCTCAAGAGTAGAGGTGGCAAATTACTCAATAGTCGCATGCAACGTGTAGTAGTTTTCTTTAATTTGTTTTCAGCTGCCATTCTTGCACAATGTATTTCCCTGTTTACTTGCATTAGCGGATTCCATTACATTGTACTGTAAGGAATAGTATTGTTATATCAAGATAAGGCCGAAGAGAACCACCAGCCACCTGAACTCATTACATGTGGAGCCAGCAGCTCAGCCTAAAAGGTCGAAAACTTCAGAAGAAGCCAGTCAGTCGACTAAGAAGCTAAAAATGCTCGTAGGGCCTGTCAGATGAGTTACTCTGCGATTCCGTAAATGAAGGAAGACCTAGAGCTTGTATTTTGTTAAATCAGAATATAACAGCTTTTCCAATTCCAAAACACACAAATAAAGACATGGCAGTGGCAATAGCTGAGCCATAAGACAGACGGATAAATATGTTCACCTGGCAGGTGACTACTCCGACCTGGACTTTCTGCCATTGAAATGACTCACGGACCACTGTGGCAGATCGTAATTGGATGTGATGCGACCATATAAACTGAGTCAGCCCAAATATCAACACAGCAGGTGAGTGTCTTTTAGAATTTATTTGTAAAAATAGTCTTACAATTCTAAACTACGGATATAGCCCTACCTTTATAGGAACTAGCATATTCCAACTGAAACACCGATGTCTGACCATCGACAGATCTGTTTCTACATCCTATTAGGCTCAAAAATGTCCGAATCCCATAGACAGCTTTTATCGCAGATTGGGGCACATGGAATCCAGGCACAATTGCTACAAAAGCTTGAGAGACATTGACAGCCTAGAACGTGGCTTCGAATGTTTCAACGCTACAATTAAATCTGCCTATTATCAGGCTTGCCAAGATAAAGAACAACCAGGGAACCACTTTACCGCATGATGGAATAATAAACTCATCAAATGAAGAACATACACCGGAAAGCTCTTTAACAGGGCGAAACACGATGGGCTGTGTACTTTGAAGATCGGCCCAGATGTCTCTAACATTCGAAGCAGCGCTTATCTCCAAAGACAAACAGCACACAAATCGAATCGGACTGATGAAAAAACCGAATGGCGGTCTACAGATGCTACAGCTCTTAGTCACATTTCCACTAGCTCATCAATTAGTCCGGATAATCCTTTCCACAGAAAGATTAATTGACTAACCAGAGAGGACTGAGAATTTTGCATGAAGGCAAAATAAAAAGAGCCATCAATTCATTTGACCCATTCAAAGGTCTTGGTGAAGATAGAATCATCCCAGCACTCCTCCAAGAAGGTATTATATTTCTGACAAACATATGCAGAACCAGTTATTGCTGGGATTACACACCAAATCATACAGACCTATAAGCCTCTCTTCAGACATATCAGGGACAGGATAGGGATTCGCTTCACAAAAACCACTATGCCTATCAACCAGGAAAATCGACAACGCATGCTCTTCAGGAACTCACCACAGAGACAAACAAATTGCGGTGGGTTGCTTCCATAAACACTCCTATATGAAACTGGATAAAGCACATGCTTAAAGGTGCGTCAAAGCTGCGAAAAGTTGCCCACAAGGTGGTGTGCTCTCCTCTCTGCTATGGTCCATCGTTGTAAATGAACTGCTAAACATACTCGGTTCAAAAACATATCACGGTTTCTATGTCTGAGGCAAATTCGAAGAAACTCTCTCGAAATTCCTCCAGAGGGCACTCAACCTTGTTGCTAAGTGGTGCAAGAAGGTCAACCCCAAAAAGAGCCTTCACCCTGAGAAGAAAATCGAATCAACTTAAAGATCCAACACTTTTTGGTGAAACCGTAAAGTTTGCAAGTGAAGTGTTCACAGGATCTCACTGTGGACCAGCAACAGCTTTCTAGATAAAAACTGAACCTCTAGCCCAAAAATGACACTGTGGATGTACACAGCAATTGCTAGACCTCAGCCACTTATGCATCTCCAATATGGAGGAATAGAAATATTGTAAATACGAGTAGAAGTCTACTTGGGCTGGACTAAGCAGAGGCTCTGCTGAACCACCCACCTCTTCATCCTCACATCCAGAAAAAATTTTTGGCCAGCCCCTGCATGCTTATGTCAGTGGTGAGAATAACTCCAAATAATTCATCCAGTGCCAGAAGGAGTGAACTATTAGGAATTACCCTTACGTACAACTGCCTGAACAAGTAGAACTTCAACCATAACTTCAAGGTTACATTCTCTGATCAACAGAACTGGGAACAGAATAAACCCCTGTTTAAAAGCAATTCACAGGTGTGCTACACCGACATATCCAAAACAGACGACGGAGTTGGTGCAGGCATTTTTTTTTTTTTTTATAATTTACGCGCGCCTAAGGGGATAGATACCCTTTTACTGTTGGCAGGGCGCGGGCGGAAAGGTAGAAAGGAGGAGAAAGGAAAATTGTTTTGTAGTGGTTTGAAACTCAGGTGTGTTTGGTTTCGGTATTTGCTCTCCAGGGGTTGGAGTCCGAATAGGACGGAGAGTTTTTTCTTCACTCAGAGTGGAAGGTTATAATTCGCAGTAATTATTTGTGCTTGAAACTCTACAACAGCCAAATCTACGTGTCAGTGGTATGCCTTCACACGCAGAATTTTTCTGTCTGAGTTCCAATTAGACAACTGAAAAACTTGAAAGACTTGTTCATGGACAGGATTCGAACCTAGACCCCTCCGAGTGAGAAGCGATTGCTAGTACCACTACACCACGGCCACACGCCCACCACCACACGGCATGCACGGCGAAACTGCCAATACCTGACTGTTCGCAAATATGGACAGTGGAGCTCTGCATTACGAAGAACTTAAACCGATCTGCCACCAACAAGAATATATTCTCTCTGACAGCAAAGCGGCTCTACTTGCTATCAACGCTTTTGATATTACCTCAAAAATTGTCTGGGCCTGCATTATACTTCCCAAAACATTACACAACACCAGTAGAGTCCATATGATCTGGGTGCCAGGTCACAGTGGTTATGATGGTAATGAAAGAGCAGACGAAATGGCCAGAAAAGGTTTGGCCACAACATACATGTCGCCACGACCATTCTGCGGATTACAAATAATACAAAGGCACACCATCACCGGATGGAAACTGAAGATAACAGGCAAACCAACAACTTTATACCAACCACTTCCCTCAGAAGGACCAGACAACTCCTACAATTGTCTAGGGGTCAAATACGCACAGTAACCGGGTTCCTAATGGGTCACAGCAGAGTCAAAAAACTCTGTCGCATGTGCAACGGGGACGAAGAAACAGCAGAGCATATCCTTTGCCACTGTAACCGAATATCCAGCTCACTCACAAGATATTGTCGAGTTTATTGAGATTGCAAGCATCATCGGTGAGCACTAACTTGGTCGGAAATCACATGGAGATTAACCTGATTGCAATGATAAGGGTACATTGTCCCACCTCCCGGCTCAATCTATTGTAATCTAATAATATTGCGGCATCTGAGGAGTGCTTGGCCAATATAGATGAACAGTAGTGCCTATCTGCAATATCATTCTCTACAAGGGGTTCTCTTTAGAGATTCGTTTCGCAAGGACCTTACTTTCATATTTGAGGTAACGCTACAGTCCGTGGTGGACCTGAGTTGCAAGAATCCATTGGAGAATATTTGAAGCTTTCTGGTGACAAGTTATGGTTACTTCTACGCGTTGCACCCATATGACAGCACAAATTCAAGGTCAGAGTGAAGAATTGCTTTGGACAACATTTCAAATGCAGACTTTGGCTGACAATATCTTGTCCGGCTTCACTGTCACACTAGACAGTACTTCTAAGATATTAAAAGCTATCGAGCTCGACTATCGCATTTTTTCACGGATTCTTGTCTTTCAGCAACCATCGCGGGTTCGGCTTGTCGCGTTTCACGCTATGTTGCACTTTTCTCATTATGCTGCCTAACAGTTGCTCCTCCTTATTCCTCACAGGACCGCAATAGGAGTCTTCAGTTATTGACTCCTCAAACCTTCTTCAGGTATCCTTAGGAAGTCACACGTTATGTTTTTTGAAATGAAATCTTCGAACTGCATGTGTACGCAGTCAGACGGAAGCAATCGTGAATTGCTGATCGTCTGTTCCTGACATCCAGGTGCCTGCTTCCAGAATGACTACCAAAGACAAAATCGTCATACTGGTTGGAGTCTGCTTGAATATCTCAGTCGACACCTAATTGGCTTTGTTGAAGGTCTTGTGCTTAAATTACAGTCACCTATGAAATGGTGATTAAAATTGCTGGGCTCACACTTCCCGATAGCATGTTTGAATCCGTTGTTGTCATTGTCTGCTTTGCCATTTAGATCCCCCGTCACCATGACGATGTCTATTGAAGATACCACGCAGGTGGTCGCAGAAACTTAACTTCCCTCCATAGTGATGCGGCCTACTCTGGGCTAGATTCTGGTCACCAACAACCTACTTAGCTTCATATGGTTGACACAAAACTGTATTCCACCGTGCTAGCGTGCTATTGACTCTAGCGGCGAAACTATTCTAGCCTCCAGCAGGTTTCCGTATGGTATTCGGGAAGTAAGCAGTACAGTGCTACACGTTGGAGGCTGGTACTTTATCTGGTCCGCTGCGTCCCAGAATTTCCATTACGTGTGCATAAATGCTCCCTTAAATTGAAGTTGTACTTCTGTGGATCTTCACTCACTGAATCAATAAGGGTCTTCACGTTCCTGCATTCAATCTTGGTCTGTCGAAAGTTTTTAGCATCTTATCCGAGGCCTAATTTTGGTTTCGGTTTAGCATGTCTACGTTACTTAGGTTGGAAATGCAAGATAGTGTGGCCCTAACTGCATGAGAGTTTACTCAAGAAATTACTAGAGACCACTCGGTAGGTGTTTTCCGAATAATAACCACCCAGGTTGCACAAGCTTCGAACGCTTGATTATATAAGTTAGAAAGCCCTGACTTGAGACCACCAGATAAATTTAAAAAAAAAAAATATTTCTCTCCAACATCGAGATTAATGCTGGCCAGTTCAGGCTAGCAATTTGTTAAAAAATTTTTGGTGACTGTAGGCTCATTATTCCCTCATTCAAGAAGAAGCCAACTAGAAAATTGACATGTCTTTAAGCCTGCTTCTACGAAGGGATAATCTGACTGATTCTTCTGTAGGAGACAAGGGACAGAGTATGTCCTGGAATTCTAGCCAAGTAGACATTCTAGGCAGTGGAATCAGGTGCTACCTGCCTGTGGAAAATAAACAAAACGAAAGCAAATTTGAAGGATAAATTTCCATTTCTTCATTGAATTCTCAATCATTATCCTTCAAAAAATCCACAGTACTTGGCGAACAAAAAAATCTGCATTGTCCTCTGTAACTTTAGTTTCTCCAAATTCCAACTAATCCCTCTGATGCACTTCTTGAACTTTTGTAACATTTCACAAGAAAATTATATGCAAATCCCCGTTAGTATCTAACCTTCGCCTTGATTTGGCATCCTTTAGCGATATTTCACCACTCACTAACCCCTGAGCAGTGCAACGGGAAACGACAAAAGTTAAACTGCTGCACCTTTGGCAGTGCTTAACATCACCATTTGACAATTTTTCCATTTCCTGTTCCTGTTCCAACTCCCTAAGCACATAAGTTCCTCGATATTCGTACTCCAGCTGACATCTTTACAGCGTCTTCTCAAAGTGAAAATCCTTTTTCGAGTTTTTCTTTCATTTATCGTCTTTTGTTCATCGAATCGCTGCACAAATGTGTGTTCTTGTACTTTTCCACAATTTCTACTCGTTAAAGCCCTGAATTTATGTACTAACCCACCACGACCCAGCATTCAACAATGCACATTCCTGCAGGAAACATTCGAATGCTAAATCGACGAACTCCACAATTCTACACAAATACGAGTAAAACAAGGAAAACGCAGAGACGATGGATGCACAGGATGAGGAAAATATAAAAAAAAAGACATCACAAGAACAACAGCAACAACAACAAAGTTTAGCATAAAATTTCCATGAATTTCATGGATGCACTTAACATCTCATCTCATCTCATCCCTGGTATTTGCACATTTGCATTCTGGGTCTGTTGTATCTAGAGAAAGGGACCCTTCTCCTTATTTCATTGTGCATTACCTCTACGTGATGTTTTCCACCTGTGGCCCCATTTTAGAGAGATTCTTTAGTTCCTATCAGCGTTGCCGATGTGATACTATCGTGCCAAGGAGACTGGTGGCAGGTGGTGGCAGATTTTGGAACTTTATTTTGGTTAAGGGCGTAGTATCCCTGTGTGAGTTTTGTATGCAAAGGCGGCCTTATTCAATACTATCGGTTCATATCCTGCTTTCGTTGAAGTAGTACAATACGCTCTCAAGTGCCGCGTGAAGAAAGTGCTACTCTATCCTGGACTCATCCGAACACTAATCATTACGGACTTGAATGAAGAACCGGGCGGCTGGGAAAAGTGTGGAGCAGTCCAAAGAATGTCCTCTATTAAACCAAATAATGGTGTTCCACAAGGTTCGTTACTAGGGCCCACACTTTTAACTCAATTTCGTTTTATTCCCGATGCTGTTCTTTTTCAGCCTCGACAACCCTAACGTAATACTACTGTTCAAGTTGGAGTCATATATCCCATAAATGGCTTTCACAGCTGCTGTCGTTGTGTTGTTGGTGGGGTGCTGATGGTGGTATTGCTTTTGTTTTTGTTTTGAGGATATTGTTCGCGAGACTTTTTTTTCCTCTGTCCCAACGAATACGAGTGGTGTACAAAAGAGAATGAAGCTGTTCGCGGGTAGATATACAAAGCCTTAGTACAACTACAAACCCTCAGGCGCTGTGAATCTCACTTGAGATCTATCCTGTCGTCATGAATCTCAGTGAAATCGTTGTGTGAGGGATTTTCACTCCAATTGTTAAGGATGCAGTGGATTTTTTCAGTTGTGGCCTTTTATGAGAGCTTGATGGGGTTTTTCGCAAAATAATTTTCGTAGGTCCTCCGCACTCTATCATAATTCATTTGCAGTGCACTTTTCACTCCGTCCCTTCATATAGGAATATTGCAGATTCCACATGAAGGAATCAAACACATGTGCACTCGTGTAGTCGTACATAAGTCATTTAGGGGTTACATACGTGCATGCATGAATTCTTTAAAAAGAATTAAAATATTTTCATGAAGCAACACCAATTCGGTTAGGTAGTTGAGGATGAAGGTAACTCATAACTAGAAGGGTTATTTAAAGCTCTCTGAGAGGGTAGAAATGTCAAGGCAAAGGGAAAGATAACATAATGAGATAGATGCGCACAAGTAACGCATCATTATGGCGAATAATTTTAAAGCGTTGCATTCCGAACCACAGGCCTTCAGGTACTTAATGGGCTATCCGAGTGATGTTCAACGAAATGCAGTAGGGGCGCGAGAATGTCTCAAGTACCATACCGACCAGTGTATTAACTGAAAATGGCAGTAATATGCTGGTTGCCTATTCAAGAGATTTTTGCAATTAAATTTCAAGGATGACGGCATACAGTTAAAGCCGGCAGGGAACAAATGTTAAAGACGCCCTCTGAAGATGGTTTTTATGCAGTGGATTGAAGCGTATAGATACATACTCGTATGCATCGGCCTTAAGAGGCAGTCCTTTCGTTTCAGGAAATGTTTCAATAAATGGTCGGCTGCTTTTGTGTTGCCATGGAGGATCTCTTGTTTGTTTTTGTGTGCTGCCACGGCACCTATGATGGTGCTATATACGCTTGACATAATATTTACTGTAAATAAGGAACATTAAAAAAAGGGAGTCATAGAATAGTTCTATGGATTCATTTGGGTAAAAGGGATGCTGTCTAGGTTACCATTAGCTGAAATTTTAAATTATCTTCTAGAGTTCCAAGTGCCGTACAATATGTTGTTGAGGCACCTTTGACCTTCCAACTTTACTTGTACATACCCCACATTGTACACTAAAACCTCCTCGGCGTGAATTTAAAGTTCTAGGTGACCTTTTAAGTTGATCTCGCTAGCAATCGTAATGAGTCTGTCTACTAATAACGTGGCTAACTTCAGATGGTCATAAGGCCAGCCAATTTGACCACAGGCTGATTGGCAGCAGATCTCTTATATATTGGATGTACATGGTTCAATGTCGATTCTGATAATTTTCTAATCGCTGTTGGGTTCCTAGGCTGACTGCTCAACTAAAGACGTTGGAATAACTGGAGCGTAGAAAAGGCGCCTAAGTATGAAGCTCTCCCGTATACCACTATCTACTTCCAACGTCAATGAAACAGAATATCCAGCGCTACACAATTAAAAAAAAAGTAAAAAAAATCTCAGACAGCGCCTGGCTCAAGGAAATCAAAGAGTCTCACAATACGAACAACATTTGTATAAGAAACCTAAAGCAACTGGCTTTATATCCTTAACGCAGGTTTTATCGGAAACTCTACACCGAATCGCGTATGCATAGAAAGAGAAACAACTGGCCTTAGAACTCCACAACAATTAAATGATGCTGCTTGAAACCTTAACCCTGTCAGCTCCATTCTACGGTCCCGGTTGATATTTAGGTACTCTGTAAGGAAAAGTAACTTCGTGGCATACAATAACTCTACGATTGGCGGTTACAAGACCAAGTCGCGAAAGCAGAACGGCAATCGAACTACCACAAACATTGTACCGCATGCTGAGTCTATATAATTGGACACTTAGACCTGCGCAAGCACAGCTGGCAAAAACACAATTCCATCACTTTAGTAAATTCGATATATCTGGGCACAGAAATTTTCCGCATCTATCCAGGCTGTCGAGATGGAGATGGTGGCTGAGCAGTTTCAAGAAACGACAGCGCTAAAGCCTCTCTGTGGGTTACGTGCATTAGCCTTTGAAGGATTCGGCCGTCTTGTTTGAGGATTTTGTTGCCGGGTTAACTGTGCCACCTCGTAAGACCATAGGCTCTAAACTGCTACACGGCGATATCATCCAGAAAAAGGATGTAAAACTGTGACATCTACTATAGACAATGCTATAGAGAGCAAAAGCATCATCTTACTTGGATGTGAATCAGAGGAAGAGTTAAGCAAGAAGTCTTGAACTACTTCAACAAGACTTATGTGCAAGGTCCTGAGGAAGTTAATAAGATTATCCTTCTTGATTTTAACGCCATGTTAGGGAAGAAGAGCATCTTTGCCGGCACAGTTGGAAAGCAAAGCTCCAAAAATGTATTCAGCCTAAACGACTTCGAAGACGGAACCCAATCGCAGTAAGTACATCTTGCACATGCCTCACTATCCTCAGATTGATCACATTACAGTCGATGTCAAACAGAGCTTTATTTATCTGGATGTCCGTTTAAACGTTTCGGGGAACCAATATGGACAACTACTTTGGTGTAGTTAAAGTGAGAATAGGGATATACCGAAGATGTAAGATATAATGAAGAAATCTGACATCGAACGGATACAATTTCAAGAGAGACCGAACCTTTCAACAAGTCTTTTTCTGCAGCCTCTATGGCAAAAGGATTTTAGAGAATTCAGCAAGCCATTAAGGATACCAAATCCTATGTGATGGTTTCATTGGACGACCGTAACGAAACCCCTGGTTTGACAAAGAGTGTCAGTAAGCACATGCAATGAAAGAAGTGGTATATAAGGCGGACAGCAGCTCTTCACAGACTCTATGAGCAAAGAAGGCGGGAAGAACTTTAGCTTATCAGGAAGAAGAAGAAAGAAACAGTGCAGTGGGGATTGATTTTGTGAGAGCATACATCAACTCTGATTAGAAGGGTTGGCTTCGATGGGACGAACATCTTGAGCGACTGCTGCAAAGGAAGACCTCGCTTTAGGTAGCCCCCTAATAGGGACACCTCAACCAACGTATTATGTGCAACTAGAGGGGATTAAGCAAAACCGCCTTCAATGCAGAAAGCTGTTGTCCATACCTGAGTGTAGTCCCAGGCAAAGTAAGTAAGTAAGACGATAGGGCTCTCACTAATAATGTCTTCGAATGCCAGCCCCTTTATTCGAGACAAAATGTGAGACTCAATCGTCGGCAACAGGATTACACGATTTCAGATTCCAGAAGATATTTGAGAATGCAAGCTACGTTATCAAGGAAGAAAATGCTCAAAGATTGTGGTATCCTAGAGAACTTTAGCAACTTGTGAGCATTTTAAGTAAGCAAGTTATATCACCGTCATGAGCCTTCATTTGAAACAGAGGTAAAACCCTATCCTTAAATTTCCGAGCATGGAATGACTTGGAAGACACAGACAGACATGAATCTCGCTGCAACAACAATCTGAAATCCTGCTCAGACCATAATTGACCTCCAAATCTTTCAAATAATGAACGACGCCAACTACATAACTAGATACAGAAGTAAGAATTCAGTATTGACGATCCTCAATAGAACACTGCCAATCTATTCAAATCCTTAAAGAATTCTGAGAAAATCTGATGACGACGTCAACTGCAGAATACTTCGAGCTCTTAATATACGAGTACACCCATTTTACCAGGCACAAAGATAGTAAATCAGAGCTTGCAACCCGGGTCTCGATATACCTGTATGGCATTCTACACATTACGCTGCAAAAACTAGGGATGGGAAGCTATCTATTGCAGGTCTATTGCCTCTAGTTGATAACTAGAATTCTTGAGGCAAAAGTAGGACGATGGACTCAATCCAAATTCACAGAGGTATACCTCAAGCTGGTGCTAATCTCACTTTTCTGCTCTGACTTTAGGCATGAAATTTAGAGAACATCAGGGAATTGCATCTTTGATAAACGATATTACGGTAAATGGCTTCAGTAAGGCAACCATCTGTCTTAGATAGTGTGTTTGTGGGATCAAGTCGAGCACAAAAAAATCATCATATGTTAGAGCAGCATGTTTAAGCAGTATATGCTTTCGATTCGTCTACCTTTTGCCCTACGAGCACATATCAAATACATCATGGCACAAAGCGCGATTCGGCTTAGAGAAACTAGGTTTGGGATATGCCCAGCTCTATGGCCACAGTAGATTCCTGCTGAGTTGAGCAGATTACAGTGGCTTCAGATACAATTCCATAAAACGCTTTGACTTACAGATTCCAACAATGATGGAATGGAATAGTGGACAGGTGGTTAGGTATTTCGATTCAACGGTTTCGACACAGATGCTTCAAAGAAGAACTGTGAGTTCGGTGCGGGTGTTATCCCCAAATTCCTGCTCAAAATCCTCCAGACACATGTTCTATTATAACGCCAGTGCCAGGCGGAGCTTAAAAAGGGCTTAGCGTAGTATAATAGATGTTCAGTTCGAAAGCCTAGACCTTCTGACGGCCAGCAACATCAAATAAGGTTCAATCCTTCTCTGGTGGTTTGCAGGAAAAAAAGAAACGGCGTCCGCCCCGAGCCTATGTGGCCTAATAACACTACAAACATAAAATAGATCTTAAAGGGAACTGATACAGATGTCGCAAGAGTAACAGCAATAAGCACGTGGGACACTGCAACGAAACTAGGAATCTTTTTTTTTTCTGTCAGAATAGAGCACTCAGACGAAGAACTAGTCTATTGTACTCCTTGTAAGTTCATTTTAATCGAATCTGGCGCTTTAGTGATAAGGGCCTCTAGTACCAACACTCGCCATGTCAGTGCCGGGTACCTGCACCTTGAAAGCAGCGTAAGCCGGACATTCACAGGCGAATTGCCCCGCGTTGTCATCATCACTTTCATAGCAGGCGCCGCAGGATGTTTTATCGCTTGTGTCTAGCACATTTAAATAGTGCCCCATCACGACGCCAGTAAGCAGCGTGCAGGGGCACAGCAAGAATGCTACTGACTTCTTAGAGAGGTGGGGAGTATTCAATTGGTCTGCTGGCGACAGCCATACCATTTGCAGTTGTGCTCATATGAAGTCCAACTGTCAATGCCCTAACCGAGGACGTTAGCAGACTTAACCTGAGTCTTGGGTAGCAAGTTCATCGCCGATTTCGTCTCTCGTGATTCCATTATGACCTGGGACCCAACAAGACTCACTAAATTCAGCCTTCCGACTGCGTTCAGTGATGTCTTGCATTCTCGAACTAGCTTGGAAGTCGTAAGAGGATCCAGCAAGAATTTAAGAGCTGTTTGGCTATCGTTACAGATGCAAATGCTTAGCCCCCTCCACCGATTCTTCAAAAAACAAAAATCTAACGTTGTCGCCCTCCAAAAAGTGACAAGCGCCGTATCCAATGTCGATTCTGGAGCCATCCATGAAGACCAGACTACATTGCATACAAAGGGAAATTCGATTGCGTATTTTTTCCGCTGCAGGAGTTCTGGCGTCATTGCGTCGGATGACATGTCCATAAGACCAGAGTCAATAGACAGCCGGGACGCTAGGTCATCAAAGCTGGAGTGCGTGTTGTACCACCAAGGACCTCTTCGTTTTAAATTGAAGATGGCTTTGAGCTCATAATATGAGGGAGATTAGTCAATGCATCTAGAGCGGAGCCAGGAGTGCTGGTAATAGTCCCATGCATCCGAGACAAACCGCTCTTTAGAGTCTGGTAAAAGCAGTAATAATAAGAGGATATAATTGGCCTTATGATAGCCGTGTAGATCCAGAGGTGATAGGTCCCATGTCTTGACGACAGCTCCTTTGCATTGTTAGAATACTGATAGCGTTTTAGGGGTTTCGACGTAGTTTCTTTGGAGAATTGCATGGTGGTGCCTTAGATGAGTCAGACCAGACAGCTTCCTCCTTGTCGTAAAGAGAATAAACTCAGTTCTGAGTGGATTGACTGAGAGCCCATTTCTAGACGTGATTGCTCAAACTGCCCAATTCAACGGACAGTACAACTATATCGTCCGCGTATGCTTGTGCATAGACATCAGAACTATTGATCGCGTTGAACAGGGAGTCAACCAACGTATTCGATATCAGTGTAGACAAAACGCCGTCTTGCGGGCAATCGCTTTTCACCACCGCCATCACATATTGTCAACACGATTGCCATCAGTGTCCTACGCATGAGCCACAAAACTAGTAATTCGTCTGCACAGTGTTGTCTGTCCCAGTTATATACTTGATGCCGTCAAAAGTTGTGTCGATGAAAATGGCCAGCGCGTAGTTCTTCTAATCGAGTGTGCCTTCACTTCTGCCTACCACATTTTTAAGCGTACTATCGCAAGATATTCCGAGTAGGCGTGTTGCATCTCAAACAGAGGATACATTCGCATACATTCTCTTCATGCTCTCCAACATGAAGGAAGTCAGACTTATAAGGGTCTTATAAAGGCTTCTCTTACTTTTCGCCTCGATTTCGGAGGTATGCTAGAGTTACCAGCAGCTTGTATATACTTTCGTACGTCCCACCGGTGCGAGAGGACTTGAAGCCATCAAAGGAAGCAACAGCATGATACGCAACAGCGGATCTGTTACTCAGCTCACTTGGAGTTTCGTTTTGAGCTAGTTGTGAGCGGTCTTTAAGTAGATTACCTGGGAAACGAGCCTTAAGCATAAGATAGTTTCGATCTTTTCTAAAAAGTCTTCACCTGATTCACTCTTCGAAATTTGATTTTTTTAATAGTTTCCTCGTTCCCTTAAGTAGTCGCTGTGGATCTGCGTCCCAATAAACAATGGTCGATCAGCAGGATTGCTCTCTGGCTGGGCACGTCCGTTCAGAACAATTGGTGAGGATACCGTTCAGATTCTGGGCATCTTCCTCTGGCTTTTGCTGTGTTCTGAGTATGGAGGGAGTACTGTCGGGGCTAGGCACCCTCCTTATATCGTGTCCAGTTTGGTTTTCCACGGCCTATGGTCTGGCATGGAGACTCCTACAGTACTTTCCAGCCGGTAATATTTGTAGAATAGCTCGTTGTGAAGGTGATTGAGAGCCAACATTATTGACAACCAGATCAGGCGATAGTATGAAATCAGGAGATGATTCCCTCTGACGTTGCATTAGCTACTGCCCCACAAAAATATTCTGACCATTAGCATCGCAGCGATATAATAAATTCCATCTTCCTGGAACCAGTGAGTTCGCTACCGCCTTTAGTGGTGTCGGCAACACCGTGTATGTGCCATTCCAAGTCTCGATGGTGAGAGTCAGTTCGGCACATTAATACAAGTTCTTGGTCTTTCCGATCGCTCCTTAAGCATCCGAAACCACAGATGCGAACTAGAAGTAGGCATGACACAGATTGTCGCAGCTGCAACGTCACATTTGAAAGGGACACCCTGTTCTACTCTATTTTCCCTCATCCATCACTTCAACAGGTCCGCATAATCCTCAGCCAAGTTGAGAGGCCTGGTAGATCCTGGGTCTTCTAAAAGGTTGCTTGCCTATTGCCATGTTATTTATGGACTTCATAACTGGAATGTTCAAATGTCAGCCTTTCCAAGGATGCCTTGTCTAAAACCGACTCCAAGGGAAAAGAAGGCATGCTTTGATTGATGCTACAAATTTGTACTTAATCCTTAATGAAGAGCTTAATCGCACAAACGAAGTAGAATAGAGCATACCTCATCTCAATTAGTATTTTTCCAAAGATACACTTCATTTTGTACGACATTCTTGGTGCACAAATAGTACATTTTCACCTTTAGACTTGATTGACATTCTTGGGACACTCTGGATGACATCTCCAATTCAAAGCAAACATCTATGACCTTTTAGATAAATCAGCACATCCACTCGAGTACACATTTGAAATGCAATTGTAAAATTCCAAAAACATCGACCACAGATACGAGTACGAGTACAAGCTCATGCATTACCCTTGTGTCAAGGGGAAATCCTTTCCGCACATATGCACATTTGCAATATCAATTTTTGCACAAACAAACAAAGACATGTTGTAGAAGGAGTTTGAGTAAATGCAATGCTAACATTTTCTTTATCCTGGCATAAGCAGTATCTGCTTATCTGCTGCATTCATGCAATCTTTGTCTCAAATAACAAAAAAAACCCTTCCATCCGCACCGAAAGTAGAGTGCTTTCAGCCTTTATGGCCTGCAGTTTGGAGCCAGCAGCCTGTAGTTTCATCTTTCATTTACCGACTTATGAATCCGGTTTTCTTCCGAGAAATCCAATTTATTGTGCTACGATATAACAACTGAGAGGAGGAAAAATCCTTTTTAGTCTCCACAAAAGGATACTCTTAGTGGTAGATATGTACTCTACTCGGAACTCGTACATATCTCATAGGAATTCCAATCCAAATGTACGAGTACGAGTAGAGACTGCAACTCTATTTGTAGGATTTCATTTGGTCTACCTCTTTGCAGTAAAGAATGTCACAACTCTTCAATCCACCACATACAGCGAGTATACTCGTAGTTATAGTATCTACATGCATACCCAGTCACCCAGTAGTGGTTTCCTTGAAATAAGTTGATCCTTGCAATTGCAGGTTAGGTATTCTTAAGACCTTTTCCTTTAGCTTTGGCTCCAACGACGACGACGACGAGGACGACGACGTCTGCCTGATACAACTGAGGTTTCCCGCGACGCACTGTGAAAGTGGTTGTGGTATAGGAACTCTCTTGAAATGGAATTTCATTTCTACTTACTCTGAAAGGTGTAGCAATGCTTGTCTGCGACTTAAGCTCTGGGAAGCCATGCAGAGGCTTTTGAGGAAATTCCCGAAATTGTTTGTGGAGTGTTTACCATGATTCCCACCATCAACTTCCACTCGAGTTAAGTTTAATTTAGCCAAGGGCTTCGGCGATGATTTAAATTTTATTTTTTGTTTCATCTATAGTTTTGGAGTCACAAATACGAGTAGATACATACGTACTCGTACATAGATAAACGGTAGAGAGAAATTTATGGTTGGCTGTAGGACGACATAGTTAGGTGACTACGTAGAGGTTGACCGACTTAATTCACCATGAAACACGAAGATTAAAGCGGATTTATACGCTTACATTAAATAGCTGACATTTAATGACTTTGATTTCCATGGCAAGCATAGGAAATATGATAAATGAAGAAGGACACAAGCAAAAGGAAACGAAAGCAAAGATTATGTCCACGCTAGAGACGCTAGAGACGACTTCAAAGTCAAGGACAATTTGTGTAATTCAGCAGCAGGTGATCGTTGCTAAGATGATTATTATGTTAAAGGACATGGGGCTGAAGGTTTTGTTTTGTTGCTGAAATTGTTGTTTTTATATTTGACTGTCTTCTGTCAAATTAAAGTTCACTGGGACATTAAGGCCAAAAAAGCCAGGGATTCCTACGCTTCTCATCATCGTAGTCTCACGATAGTCCCTATTTTTTCCTTCTTTTGTCAGAATGGACGACTCTGTAAAGAACTGTGTGTTCTTTTATTGAAACTTCTCCGTCTTTCCTACCCAGCACGTTGGCGCCGAGTACCGGTAGCAGTTTGAAGTAGGAAAATCCATCAGAAGGCATTCGGATGGACGACTGGCTTGAAATTGTCAATGAAAGCATTAAATGAAGAAGCAGACAATCTAGCGCAGATTCGAGTGCGGAGACACTCTCTTTTGAGTCTTGTAACTTGGGACCCAAACAGTAGTCAGTGAATTCACCATTCTGATTACAGTCGAAGAAGCCTTGTATTCTCAAACTGGACTGAAAGTGGTGAAGAGGGTCCAATAAGGCCTAAAGCGGAGATACTTTGCCTCTTCAACCTTCCTCACGACACAGGTTTCACTGTCATCCGGATTGCGTATATCTCTGCTTGAAGGACAGACGCAAGTTTTTCTAAAAAATAGATACCAGCGTCGCATGCTAGATCGATTTGGATCCATCCATGGAGATCAAAATTCATCCCTTCTTGGCCCAGATTCTGGCTGAAACTATTCATGAGCAAGTTGATTTCCTAGTCTCACAGCAATTGGAGCCCTAATGTCATTGCATCAGACGACACATCCATAAAAGACCCACAAAATACAGCCTATAGAGTCCTCTTCATCTTAAACAGAAGAAAGCTCTGGAAGTGTGGTGCATGATATGAATATCAAAGGAAGGAAGATTCATCGGTGCTAGCCAGGTCTGCCACGGGATGGACCGAATTTGGTAATCGTTAAGGCTTGTTCCGTCAAACAGACGGCTCATAGGATATAATTGGTCTCATCATAGAAATTTAGATCCATAAGATCCTCTTGGGGATAAGCTGCCAGTACGCCAATAGCGCCTTGGAGTTTTTCCATTCGACAAGTTTAGTTAGAAAAAGTGACCCCCAAATACTAAGACTCATTGGGAAACAGCTTTTACCACTAGAGATGAGTCGGCTTCCTCTTTGTCGTGAAGGAAACAGGATCAGTTTTGAGAAGATTTACTCAAATCTCATTTGCTGCCACCATCATCTGTGCACTCAATTCTGGTCACAGATAAACCATTTGCTACACAGTTTTGTGCACATGACAATTAATAGTTCCCTCCATGCTTTCAGAAGGACTGATGAGTTTGAAACTCTTAGCGAATAAGTGGCCCTGCCAAGTCAGCAATGAACATAGTCTTCGGAGTTAGTAATTGCTGAGCACTAACCAGAAATAAGTCATCGGTGTGGGGTGATTTGAAGACGTCAAAGGAGACATGAATGGCGTTAGGTACAAGCAACGTCAGATTTCATTACTTTGCTCACTTACAGTTCATATGCTCTAATGATGTTCCAGGGAACAAGAGACGCTTTTGGAAGCAGGTTGACGACGTCAGGCCACCAATGTTCCACGCTTAACAAATAATACACTTTAAAGCGCTCTCTAAAGACTGTCATATGGACTCATCGAGATAACTGAGAGACATCTAGGCTATCATTGCCCATTCTCAATCCTAAGTGGTCAAGAGACAGATAGATAGAAAGACATACGCCAAGAGAATTCCGTGAAACACCGACTTCTTTACAATTCGCTAGTAGAACACGTTTTTCTCTCCGAAAGGGGAGACAACTAGCTGTCAGGATCCCTGAAGTAGAGATGCCAGCAGTAGTAGTCATAACCTCGTACGGGGCTATTGACAGTGGTGTAGCCGTTGACTAACTACCATGGCAGAGAAGAAAAATTAATTACGAACCTACCAGAGCCGGATATAATGATACCACTCTTAAAGACCAGTGCTACTCGAAAAAGGCAAACGATTTTTGGTTCTGCACATGGCATTTGTCCAGCAAAAGACTAGACCCTAGACTACTAAAAGTCAGACGTACCTGCCATCAAAGAAGTGCGATGCAGTGGACGGATGAAAAATTGCGGCGCAACATATTGTACGGTGTTTGCTACCGGTAACACTAGAAGTAGTTATTGGGATGCGGACTTGTTATAAGAGGCAGATTTAGGCTAGAAGTCTTGAGGTTTAAGGATGAGCGTCACGTTCTATCAAGACACAGTTGACCAATATCAAGCTGATATGCCCGCACGCCGTTGTGGATGAGAAAGACGATGTACCAAGGACTGGTATTTTGAGCTCCTCGACTTAATCGTAAGTTCAATGTCCTAAGTCATCCAAGGCGATTGCAATCCAAAAGTATGAATGAAAGTGGGTAAAATAGACTATATGACATCACTTTCCACAACGGGCTAAGGCTTATCGACAAACACACAGTTTCCACATCTAGACAATCATAAGAGGATATGGCGATTTCCCTATAAATCTAAAACTAACCCGATTAATCAAATCGGAGTACAACCGGGTTGTGGCCCAAGTAAGAATGCAGATATCCCTCAGGCCTCTAGTTTGATGCCGGAAGGCTCCAATTGAAAGAAACCAACAGCGCCTATTCAATGTTCTCCACCGGCAGCATCTTGTCCCAAAACCCAGTGGTAAAACCACGAACAACCCATCAGGGATGCCACTTATTATGGCCTTGATTTTGCACGACTACTACTGCGAAACTTGTGGTTTGACGATTATAATGCATGCCAGCATAAATGTGACTGCAACGGTTCGTGAGCTCAAAATGCAAAAAAGGATGGACGATCAACGGCTTCTTACAAATAACAAAAAAGAGCACGAGAAGCGCGAGAATGAGGAAATTCGAAAGGAAAGACATTTGGAAAAGTTGAAAATTTACGAGAAGATGCCATGCCAAGGATGAACGAGGGAACCCAGAGTCAGATTCGATGTCAATGTAGAAGTTTTGGAAAAACTATTTCTGCAGACTGTTAAACGGCGATGAAGATCAGCACTCATCCAAGTTGTATGCTGTTGTGCATCAATTCCATCCAACCAACCTTGGCGAAATGAGGACAGCCAATGGCCTTACTATTGCCCTTAATAATTTTTTCTGGCGTAATGGCGTACGACCCGTCTTACTATGAATGCTCATCAGTGAACTCGTACTCTAAAATATCATGACTCGTTCCTAAGCCGTACAGCCATGGAATGCCCTGTCGAGCTCTCAATTTCCTATTCGTTACAACTTGCAAACATTTAAGACCAATATACATCGCTACCTCTCTTTTCTTCCTCCCAAAGTTTCGTTCGACCATGGTGTGTGCAAAAAAAAATAGTTAATCAACTGATTGGTCCCTATCAGAGTGGTTGCAGGATTGGAAAATCCACCATCGGCCAGATTTCAACATCAGGTAAATTTATCCTAGGGAAGACCATAGAGTCGAGATCCAGGTCGTGATACAAAGCCATATCCGGTCATGTTAATCTTACTAGGCCTGTGTCCGGTCATGGAGAAAGCTCGCTGCTCCTCGAAGTTAATGTCAAAAAAGGCTTACGACAAGGTAATCCATGCATTTTCCCCAACAACTTTCTTGAGGGTGTTGTGCGAAACTCGCAAGTCAACATCAGAGTCACAATGTTTCTAAAGTCTGTACAACTGGCCAAGTCAATGCGAATGGTATATATATGTCGTGGGAATAAACAACGGAAAGACAAAATACATGGTCTTATCAAGAAAGGACACACGACACCGACGACTCAGAAAAAACGTCGCACTATAGGCACAGGACGGGTCTAACTTCGAGATTTTCTCTACTATTGCTGCGGAGGAGGTTTAATATAATCAACGATACTGCCTAAGAGGTCATACGTAAAGTCATTCTTGCCAATCGCTTTTTGTTGGCCCAAAACACTTTCTCGTAGCGCTCTATAACACATTGGTCACCTTATTCCTCCTTTAAGGCGCAGAAGCATAGGCTTCATTAAGAAACTATTAGGAGTTGCTTGATCGTTTCCAAAGAAACGTGCTCCGAGTGATCCGAGTTGCGGAGATTAAACCGAGAACGGACTGTACAGCGACATACGAGTATATTTAGCGAAAAGAGCTGTACGCTTGCCTACGATAAAATTCTGGCTATTGTCAGACGGTTGCTTAGTATGTATTAACCTTAAGTTAATGACAAAAGTACAGAGGGTTGCATGTATTATCAGATCTCATACCATGAGAAAGGCAGGACTAAAAACTACACTTGGTCTCTTGCGCCTAAAACTCTATATGCAATAATCGGCGGCGAAAAGTGCTTTCAGATTGAGTCAGCTTAGTGGGTGGAAACCAAAAAGTTTTTCAAATAAACTCGGTTTATGATCCAATACGGACAATATGATACCCCATCAAGACTTTGAAACACCATTCGGCTTATTTTCAAGCAGAGAAGCATGGGACGGGCACAATATGGTAGAAGACTCAATATGGATTTGCACGGATAGATCAAGAATGGAGATAGGAGCCGGTACTGGAATATTCTCTGATCATTCAAACGATCATTCACGTCGCCTGCCAGACTACATCAATATCTTTCAGGCTGTAGCAGAAGCGGTCAGACTTTCGACAATAAAAGAACTATCTCACGAGGATATTACCATATTCATTGACAGCCAGGCTGCCATTAAGGCCATCTCTATAGTGGAGATTAACTAAAAATTTGTGAATCGCTATTGCAAAGAGCAAGGCTCTGCTGGATCCGTTGTCACAATGAAGTGTCAGGCAAGCACCTTCTTTCAGTAAAGCCAATGAAAGGTGGAAAACCCCTTCAACATGAGAAACTTCAAGACAATTGTTAACAGACTCGGTAAATCCAAAACAAATAAGACTGTCCTGAAAGGCAGAGCTGTACTGCCACATATTACCACCTGCCTCACCCATGTACTGGAGGATCGCAAGAGTTCTATTGAAAGCAAAACAAAATGCAACTTGCCTTGGTGACTGTACACCTTCATAGAACAAATAAGCCAAGATTTTGATTGGAAAAACCTAACTTTACTCTGTTTCCTATACTTTTCGAAGGCATTCGATGCAGTACACCCCAGAATTCTAGTCAAATCCAATGATATTTTCCTCTCTGAGAAGTTGCAAAAGGTCATTTCAAATGGAAATCATTCTTTTCTAAAAACAATCTCACATTGAGTACCACAGGGTTCCATCTTGGGGCCGGTATTATTTCCTATTTTTATAAATGACAAATGCAAACTTCTTCTACATTCATCTTTATGCAGTTGATGTCCAACTCTATCTTGCTAAGCCTTTCCAAAACCTACACGAACTTGCGTTTGTTGTCACTGAGGACCTTAAGGTAATACAAATGTGGTCAAGGAAGTCACAGGTAATTCCTATATCCGACAAACGATTTGACTTGAGAATCTTACCCGATAAACAGCTTGTAGAAAATAAAATAGAATTTGTAGAGCATGTTACTAGTCTCGGGTTTGTAATAGATCATTACTAATCCAGATACAACCACATACTCGTATATATACAATCAGGTGTAGGGACCTCTTCGGAAACATCGGAAACTCGGCTAAATTTGACAATAGCTATAATTCTACCTCTCTTAGATATGCAGATGTCGTCTGCTGTGCTCTCTACTTCCCCGATTACAAGTCGCGTTTAATGATTCAACCTAAAATAGCGAAAAGAGTCCGAATTTATCGGCTTAGTCAGCTGGAACATTTAAAGCGAACGAACACCGGCGCTCAAACTCGAAAAATCTTTGAATTCACCAAGGAAAACGCAACAAAGAAACACTGTAATTGAGGTGGCTCGCGTCAGTTCAGAGCAACCTTTTAAAAAATTGGAAGTAGCCAGCAAACAACAAGGCTAGACGGACATATTGATTGAGAATGAAGTCAACCACCTCAATAAGTAAGCCAGTTGTACAAGTGCGTTCACATAGAGGAGCAGATACTTGTCTAAGGACACTCTCACCTAGGTAAGACCATTATTGGGTTTTCCAATAGGGACTTGACAACTTTAAATTTAATTTGTGAGCGCACTCTTTCACTAATCATCAAACTGTCACTGTCAATTTATTCAGTAAACTCAACATTTTCATCATGGTAAAGTACACGAACGAGCAACGTCCGCAAATTATAAAAATTTTCTACCGAATTACGGAGTCGGTGACTGCAACTTTAAGAGCGTTAACTCCAATTTTCGGTCGTAATTCTCGCCCTAGTAGACAGGCAATAACAAGTTTAGTGCAAAAATTTGACTCTACATAATCGTTGTGTGATGTTGCCGTGTCAGTGAGACAACGGGTTGGTCGAAGTGTCGAAAATATCGGAAAGCAAACGATCCAAATCAGTCAATTACACGGCGCTCTCAAGAATTGGGCATCGCTCAGAATTGAAGCCGATGGACCATTTGAAGCGACGTACCTTCTCCGATTGGGTTCTGGAGAAGATGCGCCAATATGATGAATTTCATCGCAAAATCATCTTCAGTGACGAAGCTCATTTTTGGCTCAATGGGTTCGTCAATAAGCAAAATATGCGTTATTGGTCGGGTGAAAACCACATGTGCTTCATGAATAACTGTTTGGTGCGGTTTGCATGCCGGCGGCGTTATTGGGCCATATTTTTTCGCCGACGATAATGATCGTCACGTTACTGTGAATGGTCAGCGTTATCGCGCCGTGATCACCAATTATTTTTGGCCCGAATTGGAAGATATGGACTTGGACGACATGTGGTCTCAGCAGAATGATGCCACAAGCCACACAGCACACGCCACAATCGATTTATTGAAGAGTAAGTATGGTGAGCGTGTTATCTCAAGACATGGGTCAGTCGATTGGCCGCCTCGTTCGTGTGATTTAACGCCGCTTGACTATTTTCTGTGGGGCTACGTTAAGTCATTGGTTTATGCCAACACGCCGACGACGTTGGAAGAGCTCAGAGCCAACATTGAACGCGAAATAGCGGTCGTTTCGGCCGAAATGTGTGGCCGAATTGTTAGGTTGGGTCCAACGAATCGACCGCTGCAAACGTGCCCGCTGTGGCCATATGAAAGAAGCCGATAATAAAGTTTTTGAAATATCTTTAAATTAACTATCATTTAAGTACAAAAGCCGAAATCCAGCGTTTCGCCGTATATGTATAGAAATGTTCAAACGTGCGGGATTGGTATAAAAATATTCAAAAATCGGTGAAGGCGACGTGATAAATAGGTCCAACCAGCTAGCGATTTTTTAACTCAATCCCAAATCCACAAGGTGTGCCATCTGAAGGCTTTGGTACGGAAATATTTAATGACTTTGATAGATCTCAACCGATCGGCTTCAGTAAGCACAATTTGGTACAATTTCAGCGATGAATAACTTTACAGCTTGACTCCCCCGAATAGCGTCATTCTATTGATTGAAACTGAACCGAATTTTTAGGAGCGAATTCTGATGACCGACAAGGCTCGTTTCACCCACTCCGGGGGAGTAAACAGGCCGATAATCCTCACATAATTCACGAAACACTATTGAACGACGAGAAAGTGGCTGTTTGGGCCCGTATTTCCTCTAAACCATCATTGGACCGTTTTTGTTTAAAGTTGCGTATCCGCAACTATGTAAAAAAAAAGCTCTACAAGGCTAAATAAAAACAAAGTGATTAAACATTTCTATACCGAGGCTCCAGATGGCGCACACTCTATGTTTTGTATCATTGGATGGTATTCCGATTCGTAGCCACATATGTAAATAGATGATCTGCTCATTCCGCTGCCTCAGTTAATGTTTTTTCCAAAATCTATGCATAAAACGCCGGTCCTTCGATTAAACTCAACCACTCGAAAGTGGTTCAATTCGAATGGCCATAGAATAAATATTTCCATCATCAATGACCCAAATCGGTGCGTCAGTATATCTCCCCAGTTAATAGCAGTTTTTTCGCAACATTTTCATAAATTATTCTGCGAAATTTCAAGGCGAAACCAATTTCGAAATTTCAACATCAGCGACTTATTGTTTCGATGTTTTTTCAAAATATTTTTAGCTAAATTGGAAAGTCACAAGAAAAATCTGTTTTTCGTATTTAAGGACACCCACTGCGAAGTAGCTATTTTTTCCATTTTCCATTTTCCATTTTTCAAACCGCACAGAATTATTTTTATTTTTATTAGAAACTCGTGAACTTTTTTTTTTGTATTTATAAAAAAAGCAAAAAACACTTTTTTACTTTTACAAAATAGAAAATTTTTTTTTTAGAAATTTGACAAAATTTAGCACAATAATGTGGTGATCCGTAGATTACACGTTTTCCACTAAAAAGTGTGAGACTTGTGATTGCTTTTTTTCGGAACGGAACCATGTAAGAGAGAATCACTTTGGGCAGGGTGGTTAAGGGGTATCAGCGCACATTTTTAGAAAACAAAGAACCGAACGCTTTTTTGTAGCTCATTCCGTAACCATAGCACGTAAGAGTGAGTTAACGAAGTACGTTTTGAAATTTTTTTTTTTTGTTTTTTTTTTTGGATCGTGTTGCGTTTGGTATCCAAAAGATAAAATAATAAACAAAAATTTGCAATTGAACAGGTAAAGGGAAGCGCGAAAAAAAAGCGAAGAGTACAAGTACAAGTACAAGTAAGTGGGTACGTATGTAGGTAGGTACTCGTATATCCACTGAATCACTTCGTTGGTGACGATCGGTGATCGTAGATAATTTTTTTTTTTTTTTTTTATAAACAGGAAAAAGTATCTCAGACTCTATTCGACACAAATACACAAAACTGAAATGGTTAATCACTTTTAGAAACGAAGTATTTTCCGGACTGCTGGAATCTATCTCGATCGGTACCGTGATCTATCCCAGTTCACTGCAAGGCCCGTTTGAATTTATTTATTTTTTTGTTTTGAGAAAAGTATCCGTTTTGGGGATAGATACAATTTTTTATTATTCTGTTGTTTTTTTGCTGTAGACACCACAGAGGCGTCCGCGACGACGATTTACTCGTAGATATTTCAAGAAAGGCTAGTCCGTTCAATGTCTCATTTGCGGAACAACTGAGCGGCTACGGTTTGGGGTGGCTCCGTATCCGAAAATAAATTTTTCAATTCAAAAAAAAAAGTATAAAAACAAACCAAAAGAGAAAAGAATTCTTATTTTCGTCCACTTTTCTTCGATCTTGTTTTCTTATTCAAGACGTACGAGTACGGCTATGCATCGTTCGTCGTTCGTCGTTCTGTATGGCTGTTTCGTTGAAAAAGATTTTTTTTTATTTTTATTTTCAGTCATTTGGTGTTGGTTTTTATGTTTAGTTAAAAGCTGTGGTAGTAGACAATTGCTTTAAGTTAAAAGATACACGAATACGAGTAGTCGTAATGATGCGAGTACACCGATGTGTCTGAAAATGTACGCAGTTTGAACATAGAAATATGCAATTGGGTGGGTTTCGAATGTTTATTAAGAAAAAGGCGGCAGCGGCACCGATGCATATGTACATACATAGATACTCTGAGAGTTCGTGCACTTGGTTTAAATCGACGGTGAATGTATCTTGAGCTAATTTCTTTTGACTTACATACTCGTAGTTGTAGCAATTGATGAGACTTGACATTCTACTCACTTTGGATTTTGGTGGAAGTTTGTATCGGTGTCAGGTGGAAAACACCAAATAACTCTTCAATCAAGGTCGTCTTGGATTTATTGGGCTTTTGGGTAGGTATATCTTGAGTATCATGAGCCTAATGTCTGTCAGTTAAAATTTTTTCGTTGGCACATTTGGCTATTAAACAATGAACCGTGGTCCATAGTCTGATCTGGTTGTGTGGATGACGGGTAGAGAATAATGAATTTCGTGGCCTTAGACAGAACGGATGCGAGTCTTGTTTAATAAATGGTGGCGCCCCAGTTAATTAGTAGTCTGGCACAACTTTTTGTCTAGCGAAAGAGAGAGTCTCTGATCGTCGCAGTGACATAATATATCACCTACTTAGACCGAAGGAATGATTGTTCAAAGAATTCAACGAACTTTGGGTGTATCTTGTGAATTGGAAGGGCTCCTGCGGTTCATGTAATCTTTTTTAATCTAATCATTATTGCAGATTGATTTTGAGTAGTGACTCCACAACCACTTTCTCATGTAGCTTTACTTTAGGTGAAGATTTTTGTGTAGAACATTTGAAAGATCTTGCAGCAGCTTTTGTTCCAGTCTTGTGCAAATTAATCTGAACAAATGCCTTTTTTAAAAGCTAGTATTATATATTTAAAAAGTAAAAATAAGTAATAAATTAATAAAATTAATATTCAATGTGTCCACCCTTGGATTTTAGCATTTGCATGAATTCTACCGGTTTTTGACAGTTGTCAACGATTTTTGGATCCCGGTGCCACACTTGAATAACTATTTTTCTCAGCCTGGTTTTGCATATAGCCCATAAATTTTCAATTGGATTAATGTCTGGCGAGTTGCCAGGCCAATCCAAAGACGTAATACCAAGCCCAGCGAAAAATTGTTTGACTTTTTTTTGACGTATGACACGGGGCCAAACCTTGTTGGAAAATTGGTGTTTCTGCATTCAACAGTTCAGGCACCATTTCGACAGTTCAGGCACCAGACGTCTATCTAGTAATTCAATATATTTGTCACTGTTCATCATCCCTGTTATTGGAACCCCAAAACATTTGCTTTACAGGATGTTTCACTGTCTGTTGGATATGGGCTATTGAAAGTGGCTCACCATCGGACCTTCGAACATATTGATGTTTCGTACTCTGCACCAAAAAATGACTCTCGTCCGAAAAAGGCACCTTTTCCCATTCATCCACTGTCCATTCATTTTATTTTCGATCCCAAGTCATTCTCTTCCTTTTCATAGCAACAGTCAGGAGTTGTTTCTTCAGAAGTTTGAGTGCTTTTTGTCCAACATCTAGAAGACGTCGCCGAACTGTTGAGGCATCCACGACTCTTCCTGCACCCGCAAGATCTTTTTCTAAGTCGTTAGTGCTTTTACTTGGATTAATCCGACTGTTACTTGTAAAAGGGCCCACGTTGCCCGTGGTAGGGGGTAGCTCAAAGTACTGGTCTTATCGTAAACATCTTTAAATGACGCTGCCGAAGGTTGCTATGATTTGATCAGTTACAAGTTGACGGTCATAGGTCTTGTTGGCGGCAGGAACACCGGTAGTCCCTGCCAGGACTTAAATGACGGCACCATGTTGAGGTAGGCCTCCTTGTGGAAGCGTCATGGTGGCTGTGGTTTAACTCCAAAGTCGCGGGAAGGGTCTTCCTGTTGGTTTGACCCAATTTAGAGTTGCAATAAGTACTGGGTGCTGTGACCCTAAGAGCAGTAAGGGGTTTTTAGATCGGCCTCGATCCATACCAAGGGTGGATCTTGTGCCTCTAATACAAGTTCTGTTTTGTTACCTCAGGAAGGCGGCAAGGTGTATCCTTGATCCCGTAAACATAAGTCTACACGACAGGTGGTTTACGTTAAAAAGCAGAGACTATGTTTCTTTCTTGGTGGTTTTTCGTTTTCGTCCACATTTCATTGCTCGCTGCGGTAAAATCGACCCGGTTGCTTCGTGGCGTTTAATGATGTTGTTAACTGACACTAATGATATTTTGAACTCTTCCGCTATCTGTCTCTGAGTTTTAGATATATGCTCAAACGAAGTAATTAATTTACTACGGGTTTCTACGGAGATATCTACTCTTAAGCATTTCTAAACAACAACAAACTTGACAGCAATTTAATTCTTGTTCACACAAGTTACAAGGCCTAAGGAGGCTTTCCACTTTCAAAATTTTTTTGGGAAGCTTGTCAAACTATTTTTTTTTTCAAGACTATTATAATCTAGTTTAAGAATATGTGCAATTTCAGAAAATGTAAGAAATTTTACCATTTTCTTCTGGTACTGCTCCATTTCCGATTTCGATGTTTCAACATCGGCGTCGTTTTGCAAATGATCTCGTATATCCTTTCCTCGAAACTATCAAGTCGCGGGGGCGTGAGACCAATGAGCTTGACATGAAAGTCAAGGAATTTACTCTAACTCTCAATCAGGCTATGGCCGCACTGGTGGACATCAGCACTGGGACTAATCCGAAACACTTGCAGAAAATTTTTCAACTTAGCAAAATGCACAAGAAAAGTGATTAACTGGGACTCATACAAAGAATCCCTCAAATTATACATAAAAGAACTGAGGAAGGTAAAGCGACACTCCTGGAGGTCATTCTGTTACAAATCACGGAAACTTTTGAGGCATCGCGGCTAAGAACATCTTTTCTACAAATCTTATGATGCCTAGCTGTTTGAAAAAAAAAACGGATGGCTCCTGGACAACCTCAAGTGATGAATCACTCAACCTGCTACTGGACACCCATTTTCCAGGTAGCTCCCAACTCGCGGCCAGTAGCAGCCCGAACAGGCCTACTGCAACCGTGACCAAAATTCATGGTCTGATTACAAGAGACAAACTGCTCTGGGCACTTCATAGCTTCAAACCTGCCGAGCTATAGAGGTCCTCAGATATTATTCTGTCTGTGATAAAAAATATAATGAGGAGCTATATAGAACTGATCCACAATCTTCTGTCATGGAGAGAAGTCAATGCAGTTTTCATTCCCAAAGCCGGAAAATGTTCTTATAGTTGTTCCAAAGGACCACAGACGTATAAGTCTATCATCTTTCCTTCTGAAAACTCTAGAACGACTGATTGATATCCATATTCGAGCTAAAGTTGATCCAAGACTTCTGTCAACGGCTCAACATGCCTACTGTAAAGGAAAGTCGGTGGAAACGGCTTTGCACTCTCTGACTAGCCACATCGAACGGTCCCTACAATATAAGGAGTACACAAAGGTTGCTTTCCTAGACATAGAGGGCGCCTTTAACAACGTCAACACATCCGCAATCACGACTGCGCTGTCAACTCTGCAGGTAGACGGCTCACTTGGGGAGCTGATTAATCTAATGCTAACAAGCAGGATAATCAACTCCAAACTGGGTGAGACTTCTGCTAAAAGATACGAGTATGTCAGTAGGGGTACGCCGCAAGGCGGTGTCCTCTCTCCCCTTCTCAGGAACTTAGTGGTTAACGAACTACTGATATACCTGGAAGCGGGTGGTAGCAGAGTGATTGCGTATATGGATGACGTTGCCATAGCCGTCTCAGGAAAACATCTAAATACCATTAAAGAACTCCTCCAAGTAAATCTTAACAGATTAACCTGCTGGGCAGATCGCTGTGGATTGGGAATAAACCCCCATAAAACTGATCTTGTCCTCTTTTCTAGGAAATATAAAATTCCAATCATAGACCCTCCTTCAATAAACGGTACCAGTTTAGCTTTCTCCGATACAGCAAAATATCTGGGTCTCATTTTTGACAGGAAACTAAACTGGAAACCTAACATTCAAGAAAGAGTCAATAAAGCTACAATAGCTTTATTCTCTTGCAAGACAGCCATTGGGAACAAATGGGGCCTTCAACCTCGCATAACCCACTGGCTATACATCTCGGTCATAAGACCGATACTTATTTACGGGGTGGTTCTCTGGTGGACGGCCTTGGAAAATGCAGTCAACTGCATTAAACTAAGCAGAGTCCAATGAACAGCATGTCTATGCACAAGCGGAGCCTTGCGGTCTACCCCCTCTGCGACATTAGATATTCTGCTTCACTTGACACCCCTCGACATTTTTAGCAAGCAAGTAGCTGCGACTGCAGCTTTTCTATTCTTTGAATGTGGGTTAGTTTATAGGGTGACCAAACTTGGCTGCAATATTCGAAAAGAGGCCTTATAAAAATAATGTACAGGGACTTTGTAACGTAAGGGTTGGCAAATTCTTTTGACCAGCGTTTGATAAAGCCAAGTGCAGAGTTAGCTTTATTTATAATGCTGTCAATATGTGAGTCGAAATTCAATTCTCTATCACAAATTATACCTAGATCCCGTACTTGGGTAGTGGAAGGAATAGGCTCATCGCAGATGAAGTAGTTTCTTGGAGGTGGAGGTAGACGTTTACGGGAATAGGTTATCGCTTGGCATTTGTTGACATTAAGCTCCAAAAAGTTTTGCTTGCACCATACCGAAAACTTATTCAAGTCATCTTGCAGGCAATGGGAGTCAGAAGGCAATGAGATGACTTTGGAAATTCTCATGTCATCAGCGAAAATAGAAAGATTAGAGTTCGTTAAAATGAGATTTATATCATTAATTGTGAGGATAAAGATGATTGGACCAAGGTGACTACCCTGAGGGCCACCATCTGAAGACGACCCTGTATTCTCGGTCTTCTAAATAGGATTTGGTCCATGCCACAAAATGAGGGGAAAAGCCAAGTTTTTTTAGTTTAAAGCTGATAAGTTGGTGAGAAATTTTATCGAATGCCTTGCTGAAATCTGTGGAAATTGAATCGACTTCATCACCGTCTTCTAAAGCATGAAGAGTCCTAGAGACGAACTCTGTTAGGTTAGTGGTCGTTGATTTACCTTTCATGAAGCCGTGCTGATTTGTGCAGATAGTTGGCCTACAGTACGGAAGCAGTTGTTGATAGACTATGCTTTCAAAAAGTTTGGGTATGCAAGAGAGTTTCGCTATGGGCCTATAATTATCGACTTCGGCTTTACTTCCTTTTTTATGAATAGGGATAATGTAAGATTCCTTCCATAGGAAAGGGAAAGTACCTGTTGAGACAGACAAGTTAAATAGAGCAGCAAGAGGAGGACCGAGATGGGTAACACACTCTTTTATTACAATAGCCGGAAGGCCATCAGGGCCGGACGGGAAATCATCTTTAAGTTTGGTAATGTTTTCAGATACCAAAGTTGTTGTAATATTTAGTGAAATGGCTGACGTCTCAGGATAGTTTCTCATATAGCTAAAGTAGCTAGGATCGGGTTCAGCTGTTTTCTTAGAAAAGGATTTGTTAAAATGAAGATTCACTAAGAAATTTAAGAGTAGATGGGTAGCCGTCTGACTTTCTTTTGGTATTAATAAACTGGTAGAAGCGTTTAGGGTCCGAGACTAAGCTAAATTGCATGCGGTAGAGGTATTCAAGGTAAAGAGACTCACAAAGTTCAGAAAAACGATTATATACCGATCGATAATTACTGTAGTCGGAATCAGATCGAGTTCTTAAGAATTTGTGCCACAACTTGTTTCTGTTATTACGGAGAGAGCGCAACTCATTGTTGTACCAGGGAGGAGCAGATATGCAGTCCTTTCGGAAGGTATACGGAACCGATTGGGCAAAGCAGGGGAAAATTAACGAATAGAACGTTGATAGGGCAAGATCAATGTTAGTTGTCTCACCAATAAAGTCAAAGTTAATGTTGCTGATGAGGTTTTTAAGTTTGTTAAAGTCGGTTCTACGGAAGTCAAATGAGAATGAATTTTCCGAATCGACACATGTGTTGCCATTTTCATATGAATATATAATTGACAAGGGGGGATTGTTGCAGTATGGTTTAGCCTATTTGGGAGGTACTCATAGTAATAAAGTCCATCCGTTACTTATTGTGCAAAAATATATATTTAGAATAATTTGGAGAAATAATCGACTATAAAGTTTTTGTCAACTCAAGACTCCTCCCACTCAAGCATCTTTATTTTTACAAAATCTTAAGGATGTTTTTCGTAAGGAGTTGACCTATCAGTCACTGCTTAGTAGTAATAATCAACTTCCTTTCAACCCATATTTCAATTCACAGCACTATTTGAACTTTTACTCTTCTGTTGCTCCAAGAAATACGAAAATTAAGGAATGACTTTTTCATTTTAACCTAAATGAAATAAATTTCCTAATTAGTCGCATTGTCTCAATTTATTGAAAGGTTATTTGACAAAATTTATTTGCTGAACTTTAACATTCGTTTTCTTCACACTTTTAACACAGTTTTATGTCAAAGTTTAATTTAATTAAAGTTTTATAACTTTTAAGTTTAAGTTAAACTACAGAATGCATCTCTCATTTTTCAATCTATAATGAATCACTTCCCCATTTACTACTACTGTACCCCGTTGGGTCCCATTTCAAATTTGTTTTGATGAGATTTGATTTTTTTTTGTTGTTCGTTGACATGTTTACAACAATTAGGCGTGCAGTTTATTGTGAAAAAAATAAAATATGTAAAACGCGATAGCGTTTTTCCCAGTTTTTCAGTGGTTGGTCTATCTATATTTCGCTAAAGAACAAATGTTCGTGTTATCAATATTGTTTTTATTTTTTTAGAAACAGTTCAAGAACATATAATAAAATCAGAGAAAGGTGGAAAATAAGGTGTTCATTCACTTTTACGCTCGGTAAGTAAGCGAAAAGTTAGGTGTACCCTCTTGGGTACAATGGAAAAATATGACAAGTTCTTTTTTTAGAGGGAATTTCAAAGCATTCTCCACAGCCTCATTTTAGGGAATAAATGTGATCGAAGAAGGTGATAGAAGCACTGCGTTTGACATTGCAGTTATACCACCAGACGCAGATTTCAATACAGACCAAGATGACATAGACACGGAAAGTTTGGATAATGATCACATGCCCAATGATGTTCTAGGTAACATTGAACTTTTCACTAGGGATGAGGATTTCGACAGCGAGGACGAAGTCCTCCTCCACCTCCAAAAGAGGTGTCGATATGATGATGAATTGTTCCAACTATTTTGTGGTAAACAAGAAAAATATGAGCTGCTTTGGAAAACAAGTCTCCAGTCGAAATATTTGAGACGCTTTTCTATAATGAGGTAATGGAATTGATTTGGAATCAAAGTCGCCTTTACGCATCTCATAACCTCAATTTCAAAAGAGAAGACCTGGCAATTTTCATAGGCATTCTGTTTTACAGTGGTTACCACTCAATGCCAAGGGAGTCAATGTATTGAAAATTATATGAGGATACAAAAACGGCATTGTTTGCAAACAACATGCCGCGAAAACGTTTTTAAGAAATCAAAAAATACATTCACTTCACAGATAATTATCATCTAGATGCTCAAGACAAAATGACAAAGCTCAGACCGCTCATGAATTTGTAGCCATTGATGAAGCAATGATCAAATATTTTGGTCACCATTTTTCGAAACAGTTTATTTCATTTTCATTTGATTTATTCAACTTATATATTACTTACTGTGATGTCTCGAGTAAAACGCTTAGGTATAATTCAGTTATGGTTTATTGAATAGTAAATACAATACAAGATTGGGTTAGCATGCGATTCATGCAAGAGTGGACAAACAACTGACATAAAGACATTATGATTAACTGCAAAATGTTAAAAGCTGTTTTAGCTGAATAAGTGCAATTAGTGCCACTCATCACACTTACAAAGGAAGGCTGAATAATCCTGTACAATAATTTGTAAGCCTTTACATTAAAAAAAGAAAAAAAATTTACAGAGAGAGATGGCAAAGTTAATATTAAAAATAAAATAAAAATAAAGTAAGAATTAAATATTTTAAAATAGAAAAAGTAGTTAGAGAGTTGAAAACATGTTCATATTATTTTGTGCATATTAGATTGTAGCCAGTAGTGCGAGACCCACCGTCCAACAGGAATCTGTCAAATGAGGAGATTGGCAGGTATCTAAGACTAATGGACGAGACAATTAAACGAACAATGGACATAACGATACCTCGGTACCGACACACTGACGAAGAAGACCTATTCCGCAACGCAACTATTGACGCACTGCACCGGCATAAAAGTAGACTGTCAAGACTAAAAACCTTGTACAGACAGTTTACTGACAGACATAACCCGGAGATTATAACGTAAAGTCGGCGATCAAAAACCTCCAAGTATTAATAAAAGAAAATTACAGAGCATCTGTAAATTTGTATTGGAACAATAAAATTCGGGCTGTAAACACCAGCAACCCGAATATGTTCCCGCAAATAAATAAAATATTTCGGAGGAAAGATCACAACGACCTTTCGTGTCTTAAAATCGCCCGAACGACGGACAACGAGAACATACTTATAGCAGCAGGCATAGATCCAAATGAGGCTGTTGATGATGACAACTTCTTTGTGATCGAGGATCCTCAGGAGAAGGTAGAGGCTATAGGAGCGACTTTCCAGGAAGTATATAAGGCGAATGACATCATTGGCCCGAACCACGACCTGGAAAGTCGAGTCCTTGTGCACAATTTCTACCTTCGAAATGAAATTGTGAATTGCCGATTCGAGAGCTCGGGTTTCACCCAGTTCAGTGACGAGAATATGGCAAATAATGTCATCACCAACGATAGGGTACTACCCCTGTTCATTTCAAAGGTAGAGCTCCAAACGATCTTCGAATCACTTAGAAGTAAGAAATCAGTGGGAACCGATGAAATACCGAACATTGTGCTTCGACATCTCCCTCTAGAAGCGGTGAACATTTATACCACCCTGTTTAATAATGCAATGAATAATGCACATTATCCAGCGCATTGGAAAACTGCGGTGGTGGGATCCCCAAAAAGGATAAAACACTTCCAATCCGGCAAATCTCCGCTCGATCAGTCTTCTTCCAAACATCAGTAAGGTGTTCGAGAAGGTGATCAATAGAGTCCTGACTAAGTGGGTTGAGGACAAACATATAGTTCCGGATAATCAATTCGGTTTCAAGGCGGGGCATGATGTTATTCATGCTGCGTCTAAACTGGTTTCTGATATCCAATGGAACAAAAGCAAGAACCAGTGCACTGGTGCCTGCCTGATTGACTTGGAGAAGGCCTTCGATACCGTATAGTTAGAAGGACTCTTTTTCAAGCTGGACCGGTTGGGCATTAGTAAACCACTGCTGTATATTCTTTTTGATATGCTCTCCAGTAGACAGTTCATCGTGAAGAATGGCGATGTGACTTCTGCTGGAACATTTAACATTAAAAACGGTCTGCAACAAGGTGCGGTAAATTCGCCGATCCTATTCAACATTTACACGAGTGATCTGATAGGTTCACTTCACCATGCCATAGCGTACGCAGACGACATAATCGCGTACAGATCAGGTCCAAATATTGAGGTCATTAATACACTTTTGCAGCGTGACTTCGACAAAATTAAGCGATATTGCGATGACTGGAAGTTGAAAATCAACTTTCAGAAGTCGGAAACCATTCTGTTTAGGACGCCTTTGTCTGGGGCCTCTAGGGATACCAGAAAGAATTGGCGAAAGTTTTCTATCATCGGACAACACGGACAGCCACTCGCTTGTCGAAATGTAGTCAGGTACCTTGGGATCTGGATAGATCAATTTCTGTATTTTAACAAACATATAGATGTTGCTCTGGCCAGAGCCAAAGGTGCTTTTGCCCTTACAAAGAGACTGTTTTATAACAGCCAACTCGATGCGGGGGTGAAGGTGATCTGCTACATGGCCCTTATCAGGCCCATGCTGGTATTTGGATGTCCTGTGTGGTTCAACGTGAGAGCAAGTTTATTGGAAAAGATTCGGGTGTTTGAGAGGGCTTGTCTTAGGACTTGTCTTCGCTTATACAGAACACCAAAGTCTCAAAGTACATAAAATTCTATCCCAATGAGGTCTTGTACAATAGGGCGAACCTAATAAGAGTGGACAATTTCGTCATTAAGTTGACTCGAAGGCACATTGCAAGAGCAATGACCTCATCGAACAACCTGATCTCCGGGGCTTTCTACCCCAATTATATGTATCACGAGAGAGTTCGCTTTGACGGCTTTATTCCTCCAGAAGCGTTCCTATATTTAGATAGTAAAGGTCTGATCCAGGACAGATTGGCGGTGCCGCTAATCTTCCACGTCGCTCGAACAGCTGCGGACAGGCGACTCAACTACGACAGAGACGTCGCACATGGCAGTGCGGAGCGTCTCCGGTTCAGTAGGTCGGTAGGGAGTCGCGACATGAGGGATGTTGCTCGGCAGCACCAACACTTTTGGTGGCTTGCTGAAGGGGAGGATGCTTCGTCGTCGAACTCCTCCAGTGATATGTAGCTTCAAGTGAAGCAAAGTGGGCCTGCCTAATTTTTTTTTTTTTTCGCCATGGCCGGCTTACATAGTTTTAGGTAGGTTTAAGTTAGGTTTTTAAAAAAAAAAAAAAAAAAAAAAAAATATATATATATACATATACTTATATATAAAGTATATAAGTATTATGGATATATATATATATATACGTATGTGTATGTATTAGACGTAAGTAGGTTAAGTAGATTAAGATTTATTTTTAGGTAGTTTGTAAGCTTTTAGTTTTAAGTTTTATAAAGAATTAAAAAATGTCCATTTACTAAGTTTTTACCTAAAATTTATTTTCTTAGTTTTAGGATTAATTAATGTTTAAATTACAAATAAAATTAGACTGTAAGATACGTCGAAAGACATAGATTAAGTATTATGTTTAATTTAGAGTGCCCGCATGGGGCCAGTAAGTTACAATAAGATTATTTTTAAGTTATTTAAGCTAATTTTTAAGCGTTTTTTATTTAGCATTTAAGAGTAATTTAAGTATATAAATAAAAATGCATAAAAACTGACCAGTAGTGCGAGTAAGGAGGACTTAAATTTATTCGTGCTTGTCCTTCTTCTCAGGTCAATAGGAAGAGAGTTCCAGAGCCGGACAACTTGAACAAAGAATTGAAGCTCAGAAGTAAGACAATGGTATCTTGGTTGAACTAGCGAGAACGATCTATGCGATTGCAAGAACTGAAGCTTAGGTAATCTGGCTCTCGAGTTTTTATAAGGTTATGCAAAAAATATAGCGATTTGTATTTTAGTAGGCTGGAGAAGGAACTGGTGATTTGTTTAGGAAAGTGTGAGGTATGATCGCGCTGCCGGATGTTGAAAATGTATCTTGCGATATTGTTGAAGACAATGTTAAGTTTTCTGAGACTATTGTGGTCAGGCTTGCAAAAGATCTCGCATCCGAAAAGTAAAGTAGGTAATAGAAGAGTTTTTCCTAAAATTAATTTAGTTTTCGTTGGTAGAAGATGTTGAGTAACCCATATAGTACGAAGCCCACTATAAACTTTTCCAATTAATGAGTATCCCAAGAGAGATTCGAATTAAAAATCACACCAAGGTTTTTAGCGGAGACAGCCCACTCTATGGGCACTTGATTGATGTGAACAAGCTGAAGGCCTGAGAGGAGATCAGGAGCTCTACGGTGTATGAAAATTACTTTAGACTTATCAGCATTATGTCGAAGGTCGTGTTTAATTGACCAGTCATAAATTCTGGCAAGATCTTCGTTTAGGAGGTCTATAGCAGAATTTGTTTCAATAGTGGGGCAGCTTATCATAAGTTGTACATCGTCAGCGTACATATGAATTTTGCAGTGTTTAACAATGTTTGGTAGATCGTTCACGTATAAGGAGAAAAGTGTGGGTCCCACGATTAATCCTTGTGGCACTCCACTATGTACACTTAAGAAATTCGAACTATTCTCACCAATGTAAACACGCTGTTTTTTTCCACTTAAATAAGACTTGATAAGAGCTATGGACAAAGAAGAAAAAGCGAAACCGTCTTTAAGTTTACTACAAATGACCGCGTGGTTGACTGTGTCAAATGCGTTGGAAAAGTCGAGCATTGATAAAAGCGTTGGATGATTCTTATCCAATGCGTTACGAATCTCTTCTACCATTAATATCAGGGCAGTGTTGCAGCTCCTTTTAGGCCGAAAACCAGACTGATGTATAGTTAGGAGATCTTCGCTATTTAAGTAGCAATAAATTTGTTTTAGTGCTAACTTTTCGAAGGCCATTGACAAGTAAGGTGGAATAGCGATTGGCCTGTATTCAACCGTATTCCTCATTCTTTTCTTGGGGTCCGGGACTATTTGTACTCTTTTCCATTCAGAAGGAAAGGTAGAAGTAGTGAATATAGTATTAAAGGGGTGAGTAATGTGAGGAAATAAATAAGGCAGAAGACAGTCTAGTAGTCCAGTAGCATTGGATTTTACCGAGAGGAGTGCTTCAGCAACATCTACTTCGGTGACTCTATTGAAGCAAAAAGCCCCTTCAGTGTCATTTTCAGTGCTATACTCTGGGGAAGCAGGGTTGCAAGAAGGATTACCGTATGAGGAGATGTAGTCCAGGTTCAGCTGGTAACAGTTAACATCAGTGGGGGCTACCACATTTTTCCTACCAATGCCTAGTTCGGGAAGATTCTTCCACATGTTCCGGGGGTAGACAGGTTGAACTTAATCATAAAAAGCTTTTTTGGCAGATCTGATTTTCAAGACAACTTTGTTGCGCAATAAACGATATTCATTTCGGAACTCATTAAGAAGAAACCACCTCCACTTTTGATAGGCAGTGTCACGTTGGACTATAAGTTTTTTGATGTAAGAGCTAAACCATTGAGGCGACTTAGATGTGCGTACTGTAGGTTTTAGAAGGATGTTGTTCTCATAGAGCTGTAACACATGTTGCTGTAGGAACATAACTTGGTCATCAACAGAGGGCATGTAGTAGATGCTATCCCAAAATACTCGGTTAACGTCGGAAAGCAGATTAGTATAGCCTATATTATTATAGTCACGGTGAAATCGTAGCGGGGTGCTGCTAGATAGTTCTAAGTTAAATGATAAGTATATCAAGTCATGCCTACAAAACCCTGGGGCACCGATTTGGTCATAAAAGAGCATTTTAGAAATGTCACCAACAAAGAAAACGTCGAGAAGGGAACATGAGTCTTCCAAGTAGTGGGTGGGAATACTTGAGTTAACCGCGGTTAAATGAAGCGAATTCATATTTCCGATAAACGAGGCTGATTCAGACTTATTCAGTAGATTGCAAATCAGGTTACCGCAGATAACTACATATGTTTGAGGAAATACATGGAATAGCCTCAAGAACATCTAGCAATGGTTATGCTTTACAACTGTTTGTTTGGCCTACAGGCAACACCAAGTATTAACTTTTCAGCTCTACATGTAATTTCAACAAACAAATAGTCAATAGGACACCCTGGAGGTGATTCATGCACGACTTTACCCCTGGTATATAGCAACACCACACCAGTGCGAACATCTCGGTTGCCTTGAAACATTAGAGTAGTTGTGATTCGATAATTATTGTGGTGCAAAAAATGTGAACGCTGATGTGGGTCATATGCCTTTGGGATCTCGAGTTGTACTTGAGCGTATGGAAACATTCCATTTCTTTCTGACAATGTTATATATTTTGACAATGCTCTTGACTGTGCAATGCAAATTTTTTCAAAGGGTATATGCGCAGATGTTTCTGAAGCGGATATTGAAAATTGCTATGTAAGAAAAATTAAAGGGAAAACTGATTCAGATGGTGATATGTCTAAGGTACTTGTGGTAAAATTCAATTCGTGTTTAAAAAAAAAAGCTATAATGAAAAAAAAAGTTAGTAGTAAGAATAATTTAACGACACATATTTTTAACTGTAAACATATTTCAAAAATTTTTATTAACGAATCCTTAAATGGTACAACAAGGCGACTTTTACGTGCTGCCCAAAAGTTGCAAAAAGTGAAATTGTTTAAGTATGTGTGGGCGAAGGCAGGAAGAATATTTATGCGCAAAGGGGATAATGATAAATATATAATTATTGAGTCGGAGTCTGATCTCAAAGTTTTAAATTAAATTTTTTATGTTTGAATCACAAGATTATAATCAAAATATCCCCTCTGTAAACTGCATAAATATTGATTCCTTCGATCTTGTTTTTAACCAGAACTACTTTGACAACTTTTGCATCGTTCACCAAAATATAAGGAGTATGCGTAAAAATCTTGATAACCTTCTTGTTCATTTGGATTCGTTTGATAATAAGCCAAGTTTTATCTTCTTAACAGAAACATGGATTTATGATGAGGAAGTATCCTTTTTTAATATTGGTGGCTATGAATTTTTCCCATGTTGCAATAATGAATATGCTTCTGGAGGTGTTGCCGTTTTTATTAAAAATGAGTTTAATGTCGATGTTGTTTCTTTTAATTTGCAGAGTTGTTGTTATTAAAGTATCTATTAGTGATAAAAACCTAACTATATTCTGTGTTTATAGATTTAATGAGTCTTTGGTTAAAATGTTTCTGGAGGAATTGGAAGCTCTATTAACAAGTGCGCCAGGACGTAACATTATCTTATTAGGCGATATTAATATTGACATCATGCAGGATTCTGCAGAGGTTGACAGTTACTTATTCTTATTAGCATCTTTCGGTTTTGAATCGTGTATTAACAAACCTACTCGTATTAATGAATCCTCAAATACCTGTATAGACCATATTATGGTGCGTTTTTGCAGACCTGAAGATCTCTTGTTTTATAGCTCTGTTTTCGATTTACAGATTTCTGATCACTGTTTGACATGTCTGAGTATTAAATACAATTGTGTTGTTAGTCCAAATATACTTCCTTCGTGCTTTTCTTACTCTATCACTGATTACCGTGCGCTAAATGAATTTCTTCGCTATGAAAGTTGGTTTAATGTTTATAATGAAAATGATCCTTCGAAAGCTTACAGTTACTTTGTTGATATACTCAGGAATTACATTAGGCTTAGTTCGAAAAAAATAAAAAGTAGTGTGATTAAAACAAAAAGACTAAAACCCTGGATAACAACGGAATTGCTTAGAAAGGTTAAAGAAAAGAATAAATTGTACAAAATGAAAACCAAATTTCAAAACAATTCTAGTACTATTGAAGCTTATAAAAAAATTTGTAAAGATATTGCCAAAGATGTTAAAAATTGTAAACATAACTACTACCTAAACAAGCTTCGGGAAGTCAAAGGTAACTCGAAAAAAGAATGGAAATTGGTTAGAGAAATTCAAAATATATCTACTGTCACTAGTTTCGTTGAAAATATAATAGATTCTGATACTATCATCAGTGACCCTAACGAAATTGCTGAAAAATTCAATCACTTTTTTGTTTGTATTAGTAACAAAGTAATATCAGATAGCTGTGCTTCTGTTTCTAAATGTGAATGCACTTTTGATGATGTATCTTCTTGTGTCAGTTTTTATTTTGAACCAATAACATCTTTCGAAATATACAAAATTATTTCTTCTCTTAATAGCTCACGCTCTAAGACAAGTGACGGCCTTTCGAATAGTTTTGTTAAGAAAATAGCTTTGAATATTTGTGACATTCTATGTTATATCTTCAACAGAAGTGTCTCCATGGGTGTATTTCCAGATGATCTAAAACAGGCCGAAGTGATACCTTTATTTAAAAATGGTGATAAGACATCAGTTAATAGTTATAGACCTATCTCACTTCTTCGTGTCTTTTCTAAAGTTTTTGAGAAAGCTGTAAAAAACAGAATGATAAATTTTTTAGAAGAAAATAATTTTTTTAGTAAATCCCAATTCGGTTTTCGCCCGGGTTTTTCTACTGAAGGAGCACTGTTGAACTTTTGCACTGATGTTTTTAATAGTTTTAACGATAGAAAATTAACTGCAGCTCTTTTCATCGATATAACAAAAGCTTTTGACACGGTAGATCACAATATACTTTTAGATAAATTGTACAAATGTGGGTTCAGGGGCATGACACATAAATGGTTTTCATCTTATCTTTCCAATAGAAGACAAAAAGTGAAAATTAATGGGCAAGTTAGTTCCAGCAGAAACATTACTATTGGAGTCCCGCAAGGTTCGGTACTTGGTCCGATACTTTTCTTGATTTTCATTAACTCGCTACTTTCACAAAATTATCGTAGTAAGGTTAATGCGTTTGCTGATGATATGGCTTGCACTTTTCAAAGTAACTCAGCTCTAAACTTAGCTGCCGATATAAATCATGACCTGGAGTTATTAAGCCACTGGTTTCAACAACATAATTCGGTGATAAGTGATAAAACTAAAATCATGTTTTTCAATGTGTGCGGTTGGAAGTTTGACTTTGGTACTTACTCCTTTCATTGCGCTAATTGTAATAAATTCAAACACAGTAATCATATTTGTAAATCGAGCAAATGTTCGCAAACTTATTTTGTAATGGAATCTTGTTCTGATAAATGTTTTACCATAGAGAGAGTCGATTCATTTAAGTACCTTGGTGTTATACTTGATTGGAGGATGAATTGGTCTGCACATACTAGTGCACTTAAGAAGTACCTTATAGCTGCGACAAGGCAATTTTTCTTTTTAAAATCCTATTACTCTCTAGATCTTCTTAAATGTATCTACTATGGATTAGTTCATTCTAAACTTGAATACGGTATAGTTTCCTGGGGTGGCACTCATGACAATTAATTGAATCCTCTTTTAATTTCTCAGAAACATGTTGTTCGTCTTATATGCAATAAACATCGTAACGTTAATAGTTTACCACTTTTTAGATATCTTAAAATTCTCCCGCTTAAACATTTATACTTTTTTAAGGTATTAAAGATTTTTTTTACTAGATCGGGATATGAATTAAATCGCGGCTCCGCAAACTATAATCGTAGAATCAACAATCTTAATTATGCGGTAGTACCACAACACAATCTACAAATATTTTTTAATTTCTATACGGCAATTGCTCCTAGACTCTTCAATAAGTTACCTATTAGCATTAGAACTTTAAGATCTAAATATGTTTTTCTAAAGAAGGTAAAACTTTGTCTTTTAGATAAAAGTTATGAAGATATAGCAAACCTCACATCTGTTACCATCTGAATCATTTAATTATTTTTTTCCTTTGTTATTATTATTATTATTATTTATTTTTTTTTCTTTTCTTCTTTCTTGCTACACTGTGTAACTAAAAATTAATAATATACTGCGACCCCACCTCTTTTGAGATTATAATTGTAAATTGAAATAATTGTTAATGCTATCGCCTCTAGTTCCCTCTGAACTATAGATAGCTTTACTAATTCTTTATCAATTCCAGAAAGAGAAAAGAGGACATTTTGAGCACAATAATATAAAGGGTTTTCCAATAGGGACTTGAGAATTTTGAATTTAATTTGTGAGCGCACTCTTTCACTAATCATCAAACTGTCACTGCCAATTTATTCGTGGTAAAGTACACGAACGAGCAACGTCTGCAAAGTTTCTCCCGAAATTCGGAGTCGGTGACTGCAACTTTAAGAGCGTTAACTCCAATTTTTGGTCGTAATGCTCGCCCTAGTAGACAGGCAATAACAAGTTTAGTGCAAAAATTTGAGTCTACACATTCGTTGTGTGATGTTGCCGTGTCAGTGAGACAACGGGTTGGTCGAAGTGTCGAAAATATCGCTGTCCGTAGCAAACGATCCAAATCAGTCAATTCCACGGCGTTCTCAAGAATTGGGCATCGCTCAGACCACATTATGGCGTATTTTGCGTAAGGATCTTGGTTTACACCCATACCAGATCAAGCTGACTCAAGAATTGAAGCCGATGGACCATTTGAAGCGACGTACGTTCTCCAATTGGTTTCTGGAGAAGATGCGCCAAGATAATGAATTTCATCGCAAAATCATCTTCAGTGACGAAGCTCATTTTTGGCTCAGTGGGTTCGTCAATAAGCAAAATATGCGTTATTGGTCGGGTGAAAATCCACATGTGCTTCATGAATCACCACTTCATCCACAAAAAAGTAACTGTTTGGTGGCGTTATTGGGCCATATTTTTTCGTCGACGATAACGATCGTCACGTTACTGTGAATGGTCAGCTTTATTGCGCCATGATCACCGATTATTTTTGGCCCGAATTGGAAGATATGGACTTGGACGACATGTGGTTTTAACAGGATTATGCCACAAGCCGCACAGCACACGCTACAATCGATTTATTGAAGAGTAAGTATGGTGAGCGTGTTATCTCGAGTAATGGGCCAGTGGATTGGCCGCCTCGCTCGTGCGATTTAACGCCACTTGACTATTTTCTGTGGGGCTATGTTAAGTCATTGGTTTATGCCAACACGCCGACGACGTTGGAAGAGCTCAGAGCCAACATTGAACGCGAAATAGCGGCCGTTTCGGCCGAGTCGTTGAAAATTGGGTCCAACGAATCGATCGCTGCAAACATGCCGACAATATCTTAGAAGATATACAATTCTCCAACCTGCAACAACATAACGCTCCATTTCTGCAAGCGTCGCTTATACTGTAGGTCCCCATTTTCCGAAGAGAATTGAAAAGCCTCTTAGATGCTGAGTATGTTACTGCAAGTCAGATGAATTTCTAAGCTTTGTGCCATAGTTTTGTGTGTCGAAAAAGAAGGCTTCAGAAAATTTCATGTAGCAAATTAATATCTATATTTTCCCATTGTACCTGATTGGGTACAGCTTAAAAAACACTGTTCGTACTTTGTCCACATAATCTGGCACTTGTAAATTATGCATTCCTCAATAAGGCCCTTGACAATAATATTGTAGGCATCAATCATAGCATTCGCATGGGAAAAAGAAATCGTTTTTGAAATGAAGATACTTTTGTTAAATTTCCAAAGAAAGACACATACCTGTCCTGAAAGTCACATTAAGGAACAAATATGTAGATTGAATCCATTTAGAACGAGCAGGCACCAGTTCCGTTGCATCGAGTATAGGTCTTAACTTTTTCTTTCTTTTTATTGACTCGAAGAAGGCGAACAGTCTGGAAATTAACAAGATTATGACTGTTGTTAAAGTTATCTACGAGGGTGAAAAAGATCCCGCCTTACACCGCCATAGCTCTGAGACGGTTTTGAAATCTAAAGCGGTCTTCCACAGGGTTGCGCTTAACCACCTCATTTTTTTCTTGTGATAATAACCGACCTTATTCGAGCTATATTATCGGAAGGAAACAGGGACTTTAAATGACAACGGTGGCTTACCTATAATGTATAATCTGACTGACGTTTACTTTCTCAAAAGTCTATGGATCCTCTCAACTTAGAAGCTGGGGTGAGTGAAGTGGGGCTATGAATAAGTGCGTCCAAGATATACTCGTCTTAAGCTTACTTTTTTTCGGGGAACTCAAAGTAACTGGGCAGGGGGACGAGAAAGTATACTTATTCGAAAATCATCTTCTCGTCTATGTAGTACTTAAAAGTTACCACCAAATTCCATATGAGAACAGGAACGTATATGACAGACCTTACAGTAGGGTGAAGGAAGTGACAGTAAATTGGTTATTTCAATGGGAGTGATTCGAATGAAGGGATGTAGTCAATCGATGTAGCAAGATCTCAAGGTAGATTTGAATAATCACTGGGACTTGGACAGTTTTCCTTCGATTAGTCTGAAATAACAATTACCCACTGCGTTGTTATAAGACTTGAGGATCATGTATTTTTTTTTTGTTTTTTAATATTATTTTAAGTACGGGTAATGATGGACATATATCTGCCAACCTTAAAAATTTCGATTCTTCAGAAAGGACCTAGACGTATGATCTACAATCCTAATTCAAAGCAAAGCCCTTTTAAAGCGAAAAACCAACTTTCATCTTTCGAAAGAAAAAAATCCTTCCACTTCGGCAACAAATACTCGACCTAACCCCTTAAACTCGGATTCAACCGAACTTCCATTGCCAGCTAATAATTTCAAATAAATATCACTCTGGTACACGTCATGGGTTAAAGGAAAAGAAGGCAAGCTCGTGCCAAGGAATATTAAAGCGTTGAGCATGCGATAAAAAAACGCAGAAGCGCACACATCCCTGCAACTTGGTTTATCCATAAACTCTTATTTTTTAATACACTCTCCATCCCCACCTACGCGCAAATATATTTATGTCCTCTAATATCCACATATAATCCTTGAAACATCCCCCCTCACCATCTGGAACCAACTGGGGAAGAAAAAAAGAAAGAAAATATCCCGAAAGGACAACTTCCACAAGCATTCATATGTGCGGAGCATAGCAGCCATGACAGGCATGGTATAAATTTATATGCTCAGCCATCCCCTTTCGCCGATGGATTTAGTCGGGATTTATGGCTCAGTCAATAGGTAAACATTTTAGATGGCTTGGCCAACCAATATGTGCCATACCTGTGCGCAAATATTCAATCTAAATCTGTATCCTCCTGTTTCTGGTGCGATGGCATATGAGTGTGTCATGCAACGGTAATAGATTTCTCATAATATGTTAGACTTATGAGGTATCTTGTTGGTACGGAGGTATTTTCTTAAAGCTCACTATGGAGTAGAGATGATAACCAAAAAAAAAAAAATTAAAGTCTGAAGGATACAAATGGATGGCACCAGATAGAAGTTCACATCCAAATTTCGACTGGCTTTGAACGGTAGCCTGCTTAGAGAATTATGTTCTCATACTTCATGAATGAATTACCAGATTTAAATACCAAATGGGTCTCTGATCAGCCTCAAGATTCAGTCTTTAGCCCGCAGCTTTTTCAATTAGTTCTATTTTATGAGTAAAAATGATTCTTGACTGAATGACCTCAAGGAAGGGTTATAGGGCCACTGCTTTATTTTTCATCCAGATTTTCAAATGAAGTTTACTACTACTTAAAACATCGTATTCCCTTGCTTTGGATGATTTTGCTGCTACACAAAGGCATTTTGGACAGGCTGTCATTTTTAAATTAGTCATCATTGCTCTCTACGAATTCCGATGAAGCAACTCACAATAGTCTTTTCAGTTTTCCGTGGGTATGATCCTCAGACTGAACAGATAAACAAGAAATCTGGATAGCGAGAAGGATGCAGGAGCAGACGAACTATTGTAGTTTCGAGCATACACCAACTCATCTGTCTGTAAAATGTGATCAGACCGGTGAACTTTTTCCGATCGTTTAGAAGGATGACCATCTAAACTGCGGCAACTCTAGAGCAATCAGTGTTCTTACCAATGCACACACGTTTTCATCTGCTGTACAACTTGAACGCTTGAGGTCCGATGTCCAGAATCTCATAGATCCTTATTTCTGTGGTCTTAGACCTGGAAAGTCCACCAACGACCAGATGTTCACCTTAAGGAAGGTCTTGGAAAAAACCCCAGGGTTTTCAAATTGAACTCGGAGCCGTACGCATAAAGGGAAAGTGGAGCAGAAGAGGTAAGGAAAAATTGCATGGGCGATACAGTGACATTGCTGTGCATGTTCGCTTCCGATGGCTAAGAAAATTTAGGAGTGTCTTCGAATCTATTCTAAAGTGACCACCCAATAAACGTAGACCTGGGCTTAGGTGGCGCTACTAAGTGCCGAAGAACCTGCTGATTAAGGTAAGATCGAGCTTAATGAAGAGAGCTGTATGTTAAGGACTAGGTTTACTACAGATGGTAGCGTAACCGTAAATATGTTATCGCAATTTTTTTTTAATGAAAATGCAACTTTATTGCGAAGAAATGGTTACATATGAATCATTCAAAGTATTGCCCATCGCTAGCTACAACTTTTCGAATGCCATTACGATAAAAGTGTTCATTTTTTGAGGCTATCCACGAATCAAGCCATTTTTTGATGCCTTCATATGAGCGGAACTGCTGATCAGCCAGACCATGTGCCATCGAACGGAGGCTGAGCGTTGTATTGAGCTCGTATTGAGCCGTTTTTCGCGCAGTGCACGCACCATTCGCATCAATTGAAGTCGATATAGTTTCCCAATGATGGTTTCGTTGGATTTCAACAGTTCATAACAAATAACATCGATTTTTATGCACGAAATACACAGCATAACTTTCGCAGCGTGAATGTTCTGTCGAGCCGACGACTTAGAAGTATGAACGGGCAGTTCCCAGGACTTTATTCTCTTTGAGTTGCTATAATGAATCCATTTTTCATCACCCATCGTGACGCGATGAAGAAAACGCTTACTTTTTTGCTGCTGAGCAGTTGTTCACAGGCGAAAGAACGACGTTCAAGGTCCCATGGCTTCAAATCATAAGGAATCCAAATTCCTTGTTTTTGAATCATTCCCAACACATGCAATCGCTTGGTGCGTAAATCCTAGTGTTGAGGCAAGCTCTTCTTGCGTTTGGCATGGACCCCTTTCATCGTCTTCGAAGGACTTTGGCATTCCTTCACACGGACGGTCGTCAACATCGAAATTACCGTCTTTGAAGTGTAGGAACCAATCACGGCAAGTTGTTTCACTTATAGGAGCATCTGCGTACACTTTTTGGAGTTGTCGATGCACTTCAGGCGCCGTTTTCTTCGAACGAAGGAAGAAAATCAACACTTCCCGCAAGTGACGGTTATTTGGCACAAAATCAGACATTCTCACAGAACCAAAAGCATATGACGCCAAAACAAAATCACTAATGTGTCAAAACGGTTTGTTTACCATATGTCTAAGCTTGGTTCATGACGTTTTGGATACGTCAAAATTGACCAGCACTTAATGCTGGAGCCATCTATTGACAAACAGAACTTAGTTGCACACCTAATATGTAAGAACGTGATTCTTTACATAGTTGAGCCTAAATAATTTTTATAAGTCTCATTGTCCTTTTTCTATTGATGGTTCCGATGCCCGGGTGTTGAGGACCAGAGCAGACTTTCTTTAGCAGAAAAAGTCAACACTAAAAACACTTGTAGAGGCTTTTCGTCGGTGTGAAACCGGCCCCTTACAAAACATTAGATACACCAACCAAGCCAACTCAGCACCGGCAGTAAACATTTTTCAACGTCTTCAACGATCAAATGAGAATGTTGGAAGCTAGTTCGGATTTCGGTAAATGCTTCCCATGGTATCAAGACAGGAAGCATCTCTATTGTCGGATATTTAAGGGCTTTCACACTACTAAATGACGAGGGATCTAAGCCCACGATACAGCCAGCAGGCTAGTCAAAGTCCTTAAAAAAGGGGAAATCAGCCAGACAGGAACCACTTAGAAAATCTGATGGCACCTACACTGAGTCAAAGGCAGAGACTCTATACATCTCATGCTAACCTAAACTGAAACGGATCACATCCAGCTCCTATTTACGAAGCTACAGTTGAGGTGCGTAATACAACACTTCTATGGACTAAGAAAATAGATTCGCAAACCAAATCAAAATCAGTTTGGACCTGTCTGTCTGATGCAACAATGCCAGAACTCTTTTTTGCCCACAGTCGGGCGAAACTGATTCCCACCGCGGCCTTGCCATATACGTGCATAGTGATGTTGCTTATCAAACTCCACCACAATCTAGTCCCTGTTCCAATCCAAGTCAAGCGAATACCAGATGCTGAGAGTACATGGTACACTGATAAGTACTATAAGTGCTATCCCCTCTAGGCTCATCGGACCACTGTGTCGTATCAGCTAATTTCTTGTATACCGACCACACAAATAGAGAACCGTATGGCAATACGAGAAAGCCAATTGGAGCGGACTTAACAGCTTCTTTAGGAATTTGAACTGTTCGCTATGTTTCCTTTATAAGGCATGGTACGACTCTAGCTGTAAAGAGTCTGTCAGGATTAGAGAAAAGTTTTTTCGGTCTTTCAAGACCAACCCGACAGAGGAAAACCGAAAAAAGTTTAAACGAGAGCCAGGAATGACTGCAACGTCTTTCTCAAAGCGTCTGAAATTTAAGTACGACCAAAAATTGAGGCAAAAAATACTACAATATCCCAAAGGTAGAAAAAGCTTTTGGTCGTTTGTCAAAAATATCAGAAAAATTTTTGTTAAGTTGATACATCTGTTGTTGACATTCCCTCTAAATCTTAGCGTCATAGCTTGATACTCGTATTTGCAAAAGTTACGTGGCCAAGAGTACATCTATCTCTGTGTGAGTTGGCAATTTTTTACAATTTTAGAAATGGATTTAAATTTGCAGCAACGAACTTGTATTAAATTTTGCGCAAAAAACGGATTTAATGGTGCGCGAGCATTGGAACTATAAACAAAGAGTATTATTTGGGGGTTATGAGACCTTTGCGTGAAGCAATTCGCCGAAAGAGACCAGAATTTTGGGCAGAAAACTCGTGGATTTTGTACCACGATAACGCACCGTCGCACAGTGCCATCATTATTCGTAATTTTTTGACGAAAACTGCAAAAAAATACCATCCAACAGCCACCGAATTCACCTGATTTGGCTCCCTGTGGCTTCTTTCTGTTCAATCGAGTTAAGAAACCACTACGGGGAACGCGTTTCCGCAGCCGAGAGGAAGTAATGGAAAAATCGCAGGAAGCACTGATGGACATACCGAATATAAAAAATGCTTCGAGGATTGGATCAAGCGCTGGCATAAGTGTGCTGCCATCGATGGGGATTACTTTGAAAGGGGCGATATAGATTTAGATGAATAAACTTGTATTTTTAATTTTCTGAATAAAATTCGGGATCATTTTAATCGAGGTGGTATGTCCCTTCTTTCCAAGGTCAGGGAACCGCTGATACATCTTCAGCACATGAAAAACTCGAATCACGAAAACTTCTCAATAACGGGCAGTACGGTTTTCATAGTAACAGGTCCACTGGTGATTTGATGGCATGTCTCACCGGAAAGTGGAACAATCTGGCAAAAGCAGGATAGATGCACTTGATATTTCTAAGGCATTTGACAGAGTTTGTCGTCAGGTTCTTTTGTCGAAAATGCATGCCTTTGGGATCGACGACTTTCTTCTATAATGGATTAGTCAAGTCAAGTCTGATCTTCACAAAATAAATGCTGGTGTGCCCCAGGGCTCTGGTCTGTCTCCGACACTCTTTTTAATTTTCATCAAAGATCTCGTGTATGCTACTTCTAATCCAATATATTCCCTTGCTGATGACAGTACTCTCTGCTTTTCATATTCGTTTCCGGAATCACGGCCCTGCTCTTCGGCTGTAGAACGAGAACGCTAGCGTATGTTAAACTCATGAAATTCTGATATTAACAGCACACCTAATTGGGGGACCACCAACCAAGTGGAATTTAATGCTTCCAAGACACAATGCTGTCTGCTGTTGTTAAAATGAAATTTAACCACCCAACTATTATCCACGAATGGCACTTGCACCGTTGAAACCGAAAAACTTTCCATTCTCGGTACGTGTATCAATGACAGCTTACGTTGGAATGAAAAAAAATTCGAAGTCGTCAAAAATGCTACGAAATCTCTACGTTTCGTCAAGCGATGTATATATTGGCCTCAATATATAAGACAATTATCCGCCCAAAATTTTAGTGCAACGCACACATCTGCTACCGTCTGACAATAGCCAGAATTTTAACGTAGGCAAGCGTACAGCTCTTTTCGCTAAATATATGTCGCTGTACAGTCCGTTCTCGGTTTAATCTCCGCAACTCGGATCACTATGAGCACGTTTCTTTGGAAACGATCAAGCAACTCCTAATAGTTTCTTAATGAAGCCTATGCTTCTGCGCCTTAAAGGAGGAATAAGGTGACCAATGTGTTATAGAGCGCTACGACAAAGTATTTTGGGCCAACAAAAAGCGATTGGCAAGAAGTACTTTACGTATGATCTCTTAGGCAGTATCGTTGATTATATTAAACCTCCTCTGGAGCAATAGTAGAGAAAATCTCGAAGTTAGACCCGTCCTGTGCCTATAGTGCGACGTTTTTTCTGAGTCGTCGGTGTCGTGTGTCCTTTCTTGATAAGACCATGTATTTTGTCTTTCCGTTGTTTATTCTCACGACATATATATACCATTCACATAGACTTGCCCAGTTGTACAGACTTTAGAAACACTGTGACTCTGATGTTGACTTGCGAGTTTCGCACAACACCCTCAAGAAAGTTGTTGGGGAAAATGCATGGATTACCTTGTCGTAAGCCTTTTTTGACATTAACTTCGAGGAGCAGCGAGCTTTCTCCATGACCGGACACAGGCCTAGTAAGATTAACATGACCGGATATGGCTTTGTATCACGACCTGGATCTCGACTCTATGGTCTTGCCCTAGGATCTATTTACCTGATGTTGAAATCTGGCCGATGGTGGACTTTCCAATCCAGCAACCACTCTGATAGGGACCAATCAGTTGATTAACTATTTTTTTTTGCACACACCATGGTCGAACGAAACTTTGGGAGGAAGAAAAGAGAGGTAGCGATGTATATTGGTCTTAAATGTTTGCAAGTTGTAACGAATAGGAAATTGAGAGCTCGGCAGGGCATTCCATGGCTGTACGGCTTAGGAACGAGTCATGATATTTTAGAGTACGAGTACACTGATGAGCATTCATAGCAAGACGGGTCTTACGCCATTACGCCAGAACAAATTATTAAAGGCAATAGTAAAGCCATTGATACCTCTATAGATGGCGCCGACAAGGGAGTCCTTCTTGGATCAGATAATTGCGAGGTTCCATATTTGGCTGACCATATTTACGAGATGATTTGGAGGATGTTCTTCACGAAGTCATCGCCAACTGCCCTGAAAAAATCGACAGCTATCCGTTCAGTGCTGGTAGCCTTGTTGGCCAAAAGTGTGGATATGGAAGTCCTCATTTCGCCAAGGTTGGTTGGATGAAATTGATGCACAACAGCATCCAACTTGGATGAGTGATGATCGCCATCGCCGTTTAACAGTCTGCAGAAATAGTTTTTCCAAAACTTCGATATTGACATCGAATCTGACTCTGGGTTCCCTCGTTCGTCCTTGGCTTCTCATAAATTTTCAAATTTTCCAAACGTCTTTCCTCTCGAATTTCCTCAACTCGCGCGTCTCGTGGACTCTTTTTTGTCCTTTTTAAGAAGCCGTTGATAGTCCATCCTTTTTCGCACTTTGAGCTCACGAACCGTCAAACCACAAGTTTCGCAGTAGTAGTCGCGCAAAATCAAGGCCATAATAAGTAGCATCCCTGATGGGTTGTTCGTCGTTTTATCACTGGGTTTTGGGACAAGATGTTGCCGGTGGAGAACATTGAATAGGCGCTGTTGGTTTCTTTCAATTGGAGCCTTCCGGCATCAAACTAGAGGCCTGAGGGATATCTGCATTCGTACTTGGGCCACAACCCGGTTGTACTCCGATTTGATCAATAGGGTTAGTTTTAGATTTATAGGGAAATCGCCATATCCTCTTATGATTGTCTAGATGCGGAAACTGTGTGTTTGTCGATAAGCCTTAGTCCGTTGTGGAAAGTGATGTCATATAGTCTATTTTACGCACTTTCATTCATACTTTTGGATTGGAATCGCCTTGGATGACAAGGCTTAGGACGTTGAACTTACGATTAAGTCGAGGAGCTCAAAATACCAGTCCTTGGTACATCAGCTTGATATTGGTCAACTGTGACCATTAATGCTTCTGTGAAATTGAATGCTTCTAAAACACAATGCCGTCTGCTATCGTTAAAGAGAAGTTTAAATGCCCAGCTATTATCCATGAATGGCACTCGCATCGTCGAAACCGAAGAACTTTCCATTCTCGGTATGTGTGTCAATGACAACTTACGTTGGAATGACCACATATTCGATGTCGCTAAAAATGCTGCGAAATGTGTAAGTTTCCTCAAGCGGTATAAGAAGTACTTCACCTCATCTGGTCTGGCCTCAATATGTAAGTATACCCTCAAGCCCACTTTCGAACATACTCTGAAATATGGTGATTTGTTCCTAAGCCGAACAACTCGCTTGTGGAATGCCCTGCTGAGCTCTCTATTTCCTATCTATCTTCCTTTCCTCCCTAATTTTCCTTCGTACGCGCAGTGTTTAAACATTTTGAGGGTATCTTAACCCCTTGAGCACCCGATATTTTTTAAAAATAGGGCAAGCTGAGCATAAAGCTTTGCGAACCCTCTCACGACTTTCGAACTAGTATGAGGATGTACGAGTAAGACTCCATTGAACTCGCTTGGGTTTCACTGGAAAATTGAAATCGGCTATGAACTTGCTAGGCAAGGCTCAGATGAGAGCTTGTCAGGATCCTGCTGTAGGACAAACAACAACTGTCTGAGTGCTTTTTTCCGACAGAAAAACAGAAAGCCCTCCCCACAAGGACTTTCGAAAAAGACACAGAGTAGACAATCACTAGTTTTGTAGACTGGGCGATGCAAGTGTACAGAGCCATATTTGCAGATTGTAGGTCAAGTCCAGCTTTGTAAGGCTGAAGGGACATGCTTACTATCATATTTGGTTCAACTATTATTTTCAACGAGTTAAATATGTTGCGTCGAAAATCATCAAGATGCCGTCAGGAAGAATGACTTAAATCTGCACGGCTATACTGTGGCCAATTTCGTCCCATATGTTTCTGTCATTTGGGTTTGTTTCACCATTTCAACTATCACTACGGTATTGAATGTTGGATACAACCAAATATTTTCATAAGGATAAAGGACTCGGGATCTTGCTCCCTCAGTATTCGGAGGCATGTTGGTTTATCCCAATATTCGCAATCAAAAGAAACTTTCACTTCCGTGAGGCGTACAGTATTTGTAGATATTTTTGAGACTGCTGGCAATGTTTTAGGTCAGATGAACTTAAAATTCAACCTTGTCGTGTTGACAGATTGTTTAAATGCCTCACCATCAATCTCGCTTTTTTATTTTTATTTTTGAAGACATCAAATCTGCTCTAAACATTTGCTTACATACGTGCTATTTGGTATTTTTAAACCACAACCAACAGTAAACTTCCTGAATTGCGGCGGATAGATAGGTAAATAGACTAATAGACAAGAAGACAAACAGATACTCGTAGGTAGAACGATTGTAGAATAACAAAACGATTTTTATGTTCTCGTTGTCCGCTTTATAAACTAGATATCTTTTAACAAGATCACTGTCATTGTCTGTGCGCAGATGATAACCGAGAAAAAAAATCGAAAATAGCTCAAAAGAGACGGAAAGAACGGATTTGTTTTTCTCTGCTGTATTTTGCGTTTCTTTGATCTGAGAAAATGAGAGATTTGGCAAACCAAAACAGGAAGAAAAAATAAAAAAAAAACAGAAAATATTGGAAATTGTGCGTAATTTAGGGATTTGGAAGAAATTGAAAAAATCTCAGCAATCATCCGACGTGCATACGAGATTAAATATTTTTTCCTAACACAAGTGCCTCCCTGTGGTGGTCCCCGGTAACTGCATGAGTAACCCTTTCTTCATAAAGTTTTGCAGAATTTGTAAGAAAAATAAGAACTCCAGATTGTAAACCCAACTTATTACTAAACCGTCACAGATGTGAACCCATTTGACTGCTCTAGTACAATAAGCATAGTTAATGTGGAGGACTTTTGAGCTTCCTGTTTTCCTTTCTTCCTGCTTCTAGTGCGAGCAGTCAGACGAGGTGGACGTCAGGCGTATACACGACTTCCGACAGAGTACTCTCTTCTTATTGCGCCCCTACTTCTGACAAGGTACTCCCTTCTGATGATGCAACAACTCTTGACTTACCTGGGCAGCAGACGTCTGGCGGACGATTAAATTCAGGGAATATTTCTAATGACGCTGAGGTACGAGAGCTTGCTCAATTGGAAAGGAGGAAGCGTATTAGGGAATTGCAGCAGGAGTTACAAGATTCAGAGCCGGTCCCAACAACTGTAAAAAAAGTGGATTTTAACGACATAGAGAACGCAGTGCCCTTGTTCTCCGGCGACGATAATTATAGTGTGCGGAAGTGGGTAGCAGATTTCGAAGATGTGGCCCAGTCGCTCTGTTGTGATGATCGCACCAAATATCTTTGTGCTCGTCGACTTTTGACAGGGTCCTTCTGAGAACCGTCCATGTCAACTGTTGGAATGCCCTCAAGGAGGTATTGCTGACAGAATTCGACCAGCAGATGACCCGCTGAGAAGTTTACCATAAGCTGAGTCGTCGTTCACCGCTAAAAGATGAATCGCTGCTGCGCTCTCCATGCAAGAAATCGCCTCGCACACAGATATCGACGAAGCTGAATTACTCGAGTTCGTCATCGAAGGTATCAGGGATACTTCGTCAAGCACCTCAATCCTGTACGCCGCCAAATCCATATTGGAGTTAAAAAGACTTCGTCCCCGATACGAAATTCATTCTCGCGAATAGCTAGACTTTTGTATAATCTCTTAAAAAAAGATGCCGCGTTTGATTTCACAGCTGAGTGTGTGACCGCTTCTCAGCTGTGTTGGCTATTTACAACCCAAAGCGAGAAACCGAGCTGCATTGTGATGCTAGCGCACTCGGGTGTATGGTGCCGTTCTCCTGCAGCGACAGGTTGATAACAAATTCCACCCGATAGCCTACTTTTCGAAGAGCACTACACCACAGGAATCGGGGTACCATAGTTTTGAACTCGGGTTAATTTTTGCCCTTCGGCCCTTTCGTGTTAATCTAGAAGGAATCCCGTTCACAGTTGTTACTGATTATATCTCCCTTACTCTTACGCTTAACAAGAAAACTGTTAACCCGAGAATCGCGAGGTGGCCGTTAGAGCTAGAGAACTACAGCTATAAGATCAAAATCGCCAAATACGATGATATCATCGAGAGGATCAGATAAGTTAATTATTTGATCAATTGCATCGATAGCGAGTTGGTAGCATTCGATTGGTAGGGCCGGTAGGATGTAAAAACACATAATGTACAGGGACCTGCAGGGGAGTGTAATCTTTATTGAAACGTAGTTAAGCTTAGAGGAAGTGGAAACAGCGATTGGTGAAGAGTTTAGGTAATTGTGGACGGCCAATAGGACACCTCAACACGGAGCATCATCATTTGGACGGGTAAGATCATCGTCTCGAAAAACATTGAAACTAGGGGGGAATAATTCCTGATTCTTTATATCGGGAATTAGATTTATTTCGGTCAGAGCGTAGACCTCAAATGGGAGAGCGTGAGATTGGCGCAAGACGGCACGGGTTTTAGATCGCAGTCCTCTCACGTTTTGATAGTAAAAGGTAAGAGGAAGGTTATTACGAGAGGGCGTAGGAGTAGATGGTCGAAACACTGGCAATGGTAGCACGTTAGGGTCGAAAAAAATTGTCGTTGTCAGCTCTGCTCCGTTGGAGGTGTGAGATCCTTTTTGAGTGCACATAATTACCGAAAGCAGCAAGGTCGTCTGAGACTTTTTGCGGAGACATATTAAAAATCTCGTGGAACTTGATGTATAAGTTCCTCAGACTTGTAAGGTCAGCAGGGAGACCTTCCTGCTGTATTGAGACCATGACGCTTGTTTTAGTTTTCCCCTCATAACAAACTGAGTCTGATTTGTCATGCAGATACGCTAGAAGGAGACGTATATTCTCGTACGTCTTTTTTCTCTAAGCCTAGAAAGTGCCTAACGACATTCTGTTGAGCCAAAAGTTTGTTGGGTTATTTTAACTGTGGGTGGGAGAAGGGGGTCAAAAATGGGGCAGGTGGACGAAGATTTTGATGGCGATGCAGGGGTGATTGAAGGGGCATTAGACACATGTTCAGGTGAGGGATTTATAATATGGGACCTAACGAAATTGGGATATTTAGCTCCGGTTTTAAGGTCAAAATTAGGGAAAGAAGTGGGGCCACATGCAACCCCTCTGCATGGTATTTCAGAGGGGTTATTGTGAGCAGTTGGTGCTAATTTGAAAGAGACGCGTTGACGCGGTGGCTTGGGTGGAACGGAGGCTGCAGGTGCAATATAATTAGAGGACCGATTAAGTCGGTTCGGGATGTGAGTGGGAGGGGCGAAATTGGGGAATATATTAGTTTTAAATCTCCAATTAGAGTCAGAATTGGAACGGGAGTTGGAAACGGTTTTCGGTACAGAGTCAGGTTTGCTACGGTTTGGGACGGATTTCGGTATTTTATTAGAGTCCGGTTTGGGATGGGAGTTGGAATCGGAATTAGGTAACTTAGATTTAAGCTTCTTTTTATCCTGTTTCTTGGTAGGTGCTTCGATCCATTTACAGATGCGCATCTTTCCAACGTTGAAATTAGTACCAGCAGGGTTTTTAAATAACCATTCGTATCTAGCAGGGAGGTCGAATTTAAAGCTTCGATTACCTTTGTGGTGAGATGGCAGGAACATTTCACATTTGCTGATGGTGATGCCGTATTTGTCTGCGAAGAATTTCGTGATCCAAGAAATATCAGCGTTTACGGGGGTGCCTTTGATGAAGAATGTACTCATATCGGTTTAAATTTTTTCCAGTCTACGCCTCCATTCGGAAGGTGTCCATGTAGTACCAAAATGTTTGATTAGCTTGCGTGGGGCGGCGACGGGAGGAGTTGACAGTGAAACAGTTTCGGTCTCCTGGATTGAAGTGGCAGCGGGTGAATTAGTAGATTTAATTAACCGTGGTGGACGAGGAGGTGGTGGTAAAAGTGGGTCGACTTCGGTTTCCAGTAATTCAGCCAAAATTGATGTATTGTAGTGGACATTCTGATGGTGTTGTGTGTGGAATGGTAAATCGTCAATTTTGCTGCTTACCGTTTCGATATGATTCTCAATATCGAAAATGGTTGATTGTGCGGCAGCTAGATCGTCACCAACACCGTTGATTCTGTCAAAGATTACTTCAAGCATTGGATCAGGCTGCATTAGAGATGGTTGTTTCTTTGAGGTAGATTGAAAATGAGTCTCAAGATCTTCACGCAGGTTGTTTACCGATTCGCACAATTTAAGGTTAGAGATGTTTTGGGCGGAACAAACTGCTTTGAGATCATTGATCGCAGTTTTCATCTCGACCAGACTTGCAGATTGTTTGTCGATGTTGGTGAGCTTGGACTTAATTATATCGGTTGAGGACAGAATCGAGTTGCCTAATTCATCAACATAACTGACACTACTTTCTAAGTTGGACTGATTCGTCGTTATCATTTTTGTGAGATTTATTTGGAACGAGTATTAGAGTCACTGATGCACTTTATAACAAGCAACACGTGCGAAAGCGAGATTATCTTGTACTCATCACAAAAGAATAGGAGGTTGTCAGAGAAGTCTTTGATGTATACACTATTCCTTTTATTTAATCCGACATAAATTACATGGAATGATTTTCCACAGATGCCCTTACAAGTAACAAAGTCAGCATTGACATCAAAGATTGGACAGTTAGTGATTCCGCAAGACATGGTAAATTTATCAAATGTAAACAAACAGGTAAACAATGAACTTTACGCACTGTTATGCACTGCGAGTGAAATTCAGCAAAATCGGAAAATTTTAAAATTTTAATTTTAAGTTTAATGCGGAGCAAAACCAAAACACGTCCGAACACAACGAGAATAAGACAATCTTTTTACAGACAGAGGCACCTGTTTCACTTCCCTTGAGTTCAGTTCATTTTTGTTGGATAAAAATATAACGCATGTTAAGGTAGCAGTTCAGTCTCCACAGGCGAACGGACAAGTGGAAAGGGGGAACCGAGTATTAACGGGTATGTTAGGAAAGTTAAGCGATGCAATTGATCACGGTGATTGGGTGCAGAAGTTATCCCTCGTGGAGTGTGCTCTGAACAACACGATGCACAGGTCTATCAATGATACACCTAGTAGGCTTTTGTTTGGGGTTGATCAAGGCGGCCCCAACATCGATGAACTGGCAGAATTCCTTGGAGAAACACAGGCGACCCCCCTTCCCCGAAACCTTATTGAAGACAGGGAAAAAACAAAATCCCCATCAAACTGTGGCACATTGTGGTTCACTTCTTGAACCCCAAATTCGACAATTTTGACGATTAACAAAGTCATCAAGATGAAAATGAGCCTCATCGCTGAAGATGATTCTGTTTGAAAAATCAGCATCCACTTGTTGCTGTTCCATAATCCATGCAACGAACTCTCTTCGCTGGGCACGGTTTCTGCTGCTGCCTTCAGTTCCTGAGTCAATTGCACTTTGCATGAATGAAGATGCAAAGCTTACGTGAGAATACGCTGCAGAGAGCTTCTCAAAATGTCAAATTCTTGACCACGATGCCGATCTGATGTTCCTGGACTCTCAGCAACACTCTTACGAACTGCTTCAATATTTTGTGTTGACCGACTTGTAGAAGGACGGCCAGAGTGTCAAAGATCACTAATTGATCCAGTATCTCTGAAATTTTGTATTAATCTCTTCACAGTTGATGAGGTCAAGTCGCTATTTGGACCATATTTTGTACGAAAATTCCGAACTGCAGGTGCCAAAGGTTCATTACTTTTAAAATGTTACTCAACAATAAAAGCGCGTTGTTCTTTCTTGTGGCGATCCATTTTTAATAACCCTGAACTGTCAAGCTGTCTTTTTTCTTCGTTGGGCAACACTTTACAGCACAAATGGCGCAAAATTCAATTCAATTAAATTTTGGGACACCCTTTACTATGGTGATTGCAATAAAGAAAAGAAACAGAGCTTATTCGGATGCGGATTTGCCATATGAGGCAGACTTAGGCAAGAAGTATTGAGGTTTCGGCGCGTGAGTGAACGTCCTATGAAAATCCGCAACAAGGCAAGGATGAGGCCACGACAAAACATATGAGCAGTGTCCGAAGTATGACATTGGATATGAAAGTAGTGCATCTTCGGTAAGCATAGCCTACACGACACCACACCACGTCTACCAACGCACTTAAGCTTTGCTGCACGATGAAAAATATCTGGATAATGAAACGCTAAATCGTATTGCCTAGGTAGAGATTTTTCAAGCGCCAAAGCAAAGAAGAACTACTGTGAGAAGATATAACGTATGTAGATGCAATCGCAAGAGACCGCCAGAATCTTCGCCGAACGCCTGTCCCGAAATCTCTCAGCAACTCCTGTATGACACAGGGGAAGAAATCAAACCAGTGGCAACGCTTCCAACGTGCCATCAGAGACACCGAAACTGATATGCTGAGTTTCACCCAACCACCACCAAGTAATCCCTGGTTTAATGAAAAATGCCAGCAAGCACATGCAGCTAAAGAAGGAGCATACAAGAGGCGCTACAACGAGGGAAGAGAGCCGCTTGTGAGCTTTACGAGCAGAAGATACGGGAAGAATATCGGCTACTGCCGAAGAATAAAAGAGATTACGAGAAGTGCGCGATTGAGGATTTGAAAGAGTTTTTACTCGAGAAGTAACATTACCAACAGAAGCAAGAAGACCCATACAGAAACCTGTTGAGATGAAGAAGAAAACTCTGCAGTAGAGTCGCAGTCGGTGCTGCTAATATGGAAAAATATTTGTGCAAACTGTATAACGGCGAAGAAGCCCAGCATCCTGTCATCAGGCAAAATTCATTCAACCTTGACGATGATAGCTAAAACTCCAGGCGACCTAAGCAGAATGAAGTGAGGATATCGATATCTAAGCTTCAGCTTATAAGCCTCAAACAAGATCTTATCTGCCATATTATGTGAACGTCTGAAGCCCTTCGCCAACAACCTGATTGGTCCCTATTTCAGACCAGGCAAGTCCTCAATCGATCAAATCGTCACACTCCGGCAGATCCCGGAAAAAACTCAAGAAGTCCAAATCGATTTTAAGACCGCCTATGACGGGGTATATATCATAGAACCATGTCTAGTTGTATCATCCCTGCCAAACTCGTCGGTCTGTGCAGAATGACATAGAGAACGATCGCTATTCCATTTCGCTCGGTACCGAGTTATCTGAGACCTTAGATGTTTTAGACAAGGCGACGCGCTATCATGTGCCATCTTTAACATCCTACTGGAAAGAATTGTGCGGAGCCCACAAGAGAACTATGGAGGCAGAATCGTTCAAAAGTCTGTGCAACTACTATCGTTCACCGATGATGTCGACATAATTGGTAGAACTTAGCGGGTTGTCACTGAACTGTGAAGCTAGTATTGATACGAAAGTTGTCCAAAATAGTGTGGCGCTAACCAAGTATATGTTGTCAACAAGAAGGGACACAACGAACTGGACAAAACATCACAGTCGAGAGTTATAATTTCGAGGAAGTAAGGAACTTTATCTATCTGGGCTCTTCTACATATAAATATTTCCAACAAGACCTCAGCGGAAAGAAAACGTGGAACCACTCTCTGAGTGGTAAGGCCCTATCCCGAAAAACCAAGGTGACTCTATGTAAGACCTTGATTATCCCAGTCCTACTTTATGGCGTAGAAGCATGAATTCTATCGCTTCGACAGAAAATATTTTCTCTTGACCGGTTTTGGAAGATAAGATTCAACAACGAACTATACGAGCCTTACAGCGACATCGACCTGGTCAAAAACCGCGCATTAGTCGCTTGAGATGGTTAGTACATGTAGTGCAAACGGACACTAATGCTCCGGCCCTCAGAGCCTTGGAATTTAACCCAGAATTACAACACAATAGCTGAAGACCTCACTTAAGGTGGTGCGCACAAGTATTATAGAAGGGGACCTCAACTGAAGGCAGTTAGCTAAACACCGGTTCACCCCGAACTGTTGCGCCAACTAAGTAAGTTAGTAAGTAAATTTAAGGCTATGGAAAATGGCGAAGGAAATCGAGTTTTAGGCACTGACATTCCGCAGCATATGGAAGATTGGTTCGTTGGAACTATAAGAGGTACGGTGGACCGGTAGATGGAAGTGACGGGGACAGCGTAAATAGCGTGGGTTAGTGTTGAAGGAAATAGAATTGCAGAGGGATGTGCAGTCGTTAGAACCTGAGAGCAGTCGATGAATGAGAAGAATGCCAGCTATATAACTACATTCTTCTAGGGAACTCAAATTGATAAGTTTTGCGCGGTCCTGATAGGGAAGTAAGATGAAACGATCGTTCCAGTGTAGACCAGGGAGGAATAGTAGTTAAATACTCTCGAACTCACTGAAAAGGTGACCAAGCTTGTCGGGCATAAGATGGATAGCAATTATATGATTTAAAACCGATCGAGGTCTTGAAGAAGTATGGCGGATGGGGGAGAAGAAATGAGAGGGAGGAGTACTTAGCGACCCTCTTAAGACAGTTAATAGTAAGAATGAAAACAAGGGGACCAAGAAGGTTGCCTTGTGGAACTTCATTGGAGGCCAAGAAGGGAAATGACAGAGCAGATACATGGTAAACTGAACACCATAATATCGGTTTACCCGGTAAGAAGATATCCATTTTAGTAAAAGAGGTTCTAAGCCGAGAGCAGATAATTTCAGAATTTCAATTGATGAGACTTTTTTGATTTCTCAAACATTTTCTGAGGCTGAGAAAGCAAAAGATACTAATTCAACTAGGTTTGTGGTAGTTAATCAGCCTTTTGAACTCACTCTCACCATCTACACTTGGTAAATTTTGCCACCAAAATTAACATGCTGCAGACATAAGCTACGAAACGAACGGAGAATGGTCTTTCCCTTCTGCTTATTTTCCCTTTGATTCGTTAGTATCACAACCACAGAGGGCGGTAGCCAAACTCATTGAATACTGTGATTCCTGGAAGAAGGGACTTATCATATGCTGCGATGTTAAGCTCAGAATACAATTTGGGGCAGTAGCATATGCAATGTGAGAGGCAATAATCTTCTGAATTTTATACCATCGCCTGATCTGATTGTCAACTGGGTTGGCTTCCAGACAACTCTTCTAGTGCTTCAAAACATCACCATTCAATTCTTCAAAGACGCTAATTATCTGGTGCCTTGGTCTTTGGTGCAACACGAACTGGAGCTTTGATTACCTTGCGCCGTTGGCTGTCCAATGACATGCGACAATGGATCATGGTGGATTATTGATCATGTCACCAGAACTTCTGCTGCGGAAAAAGTACGAAATCGTCTTTCCCTGTGTCCCAGAGTGCTTTCGGCCAGAATCTGAGCCAGGAAAGAAATGCAGTCCAATATAGGATGCGGCGCTGGTGTCATTCTGGAGAACGATAACATACTTGCGTATGTCTTCCAAGAGGAGATATACACAATCCCGAAGAATAGGTGGAGATTGAGTCCTTAGCATCTCTAAGCTACGCTTAGGGCATTGCTGAACTCTATTACCACTTCCAAGCTAGTTCGGGAATTCAAAACTTCACTAAATGCAGACGCAAGCATAAATTCGCTGAGTCTTGTCTGGATCCCATGTCAAACGGGATCACGGGAAAAGAAATCGCTGATGAACCTGCTAGTCAAAGCTCCGTGGGAAGTTCAGTTTCGTGTCCTAAGCTACGAGTTCGATAGGTCTGTCTCAGTTCACGGTTAGGGTTTCAAATAAGCGTAATAAGATAATAGGATAACATTGCAGGTTTCCGACATCTCTAATAGGTCAGCGGCCTTCCAGCTGTCACTCAGTAGAAAATAACTGGGGTCGTGACGGGGCACTACACTTTTGTTAAGCACTCAAGTGTGCTGGGCGTAAGTGACAAAACATCCTGCCATGCTTGCTGTGAAAGTGATGACGACACCTCGGAACGCTACGTCTGTGTATGCTCGGCTTACGCTCGCATCCGGCTGTAGGCACTCTTCGTTGACGTGGTGGGTGAAGCGCGAAAGGTACTTACAAGGAGTGCAATGTACTAAAAAAAGCTAAGCGTGTTAGGCAAATCTCACAGGCGACTCAGAAGCAATGCAAATGCATGGAAGAAATATGCAGCATTGGGTGCATTTGCATGCGTTTCCTATTTCAATTCATAGCTAAAAGACGAAAAGGAGCGGGATTGCTTTAATAGAGTGCAGATCATGCTTCTTTCATCACCTTTCTTTCTTGTTATTTTGCCATTAGTATCATAGAACTTTCTGTTTTCTATTTTATAGCTGCCGAGAGAACCCGCTGGTAATTCAGCTGCATGGGGGTTGCTCAAGGCCGATTTTTCCATGGGCAGATCTGAACGTGTTTGACCTTTTTTCGTTGTGCAGGGTCGTCAACACTAAATCTGTTGTCCGAGGCAACAGTAGGATTCAACGTTGACGCGTCATTTTCTGGAAGCCGCTGGGCAAAAGACGTCCGATATTTCGGAGCCAGTAACCCACTGCTACCATCCCTATTTCAACACTTTGACTGGCCCGGAAATGTTTTTATTGACCTCAGCTCCAAATACGCTAAAGGAACTCACATAATGAGTCTGCCATGCTGTCGCACCTCCTCCACTTGAGAGTCCATTCAAAGCATTAAATATTCCTAATTTCTTGTTGTGCTTTGACGAGACCCGTACCCGTACCCGGTGGCTAGGGCGTGAAGCTGAAGTAAGCACAACTTAAGTGTGGTCATAGTTGTTACAACACCGCTGCTCAGCAACACCCAGCCCCTTCTTAGAATCTGACTGAAAAATTTCATCGTATCCATGGCGGCCTGCATTTATTTATACGATTTTGCGGGATAAATTGCGGTTCGGGAACACTGTGTCCTTTTGTGACTTTAATAAACCTCGCACATTCCAAAACCCAATTACAATCTCTAATTGTCACCGTTTTGACAAATGCGCTTAGTGATTCCGTCACAATGAAAAGTGAAATCTCCAGCATTGGTCTTGGTTGCCGAGACCGATCCATCTTTCCAATTAACCCTCATCAAGTCGAAATGTCATTGTCATATCTGTCACAGCTTGGCATTACGGCCCCAACTCCGCGCTCTTTTCTACAATACAGTGCAAGGTCGACCGATTTCTTCTATGTCATTTGGTCTGATTTCACACTGAGCTCGTCGTCGGAGGGTACTTGCCATCCCCTGCTTGGCCTTGAATCCGCTCCCAATATTTCAAGGAATTTCAACAATTTTAATTAACCGAAATTGCTCGGCCAATTGTTTTGTTGTGAACCTACTCGTACAGTCGCAGGCAATACTCTTCCCTGATCCGTGACGAGCATTCCTCCTTAGACTTGGATTTATTGAGATTCTCGTTGGAGCTTTAATTGATTGTTTATCTGTCTGGTCTGAATTGACGGGGATGCAGGGTGTCGGTGTCGATGTCGGTGCTAGATGAACCGTGGAAATTAAGTCGCTCGTTTTTTTTTTCTTTTTCGAGGTGCTTACGAGCGCTACTACGCGGTACGCGCGCAGATAAACAAATATGGTAGCATGGCGAGTTATTTTTGGGTTGACTTCCTTCAATGAGTCGTTGGGTACTCGTATGACGTTCGACTTCCAAATGCAGAGAATTACGTCTCTGTTTTCTTTCGCATGTTTTTGTCTATTTTGTGCGAGTGTGTGTGTGTTTTTTTTTTTGACTGGTGAATGCTTTTCACTTGTACACAATACATAGCGCGTCCTCTGTCATTCTACAGATTCATTGAAGATTTTTTGAAAATTTCCGTTTTTCGTTTTTATTTTTGTTTATTTGTGGCATGCGGAATTTTGAATTTCGAATTCCGAATTCTGAATTCAACGCCCACACGGTTAGGCAGTTGGATCCAGAGTCAGTCGCGAACAGAGTGGAAAAGCGAACATTTTTCGCGCGGACGTTTTCAATGGCGTGGATGAAATTCCCATGCGGTCGTTTGGGCATAAGCATGAGTCGTCGTTTTACTCTCTTTTTTTTTGGCTTGGCTTCACGTGCGCCATATGAGGTGAGAATGTACTCGTACTGTCACAGGTTATGGAGTGGAGTCAGGGAGTCGTACAGACGATTCAACTGATTTCGTTTTGGTTTGTTTGGTTTTTGGTGAGTGATGGCTGATTGTTGTAAGCGGCGACCCATAAATGGTTTTGGAATGACGTTTCGAATAGTCCCTGTGGTGGTTTTCAATTTTCTGTATACAGCGAGTGGAATTCCGGACATTTGCGTACATCATTCTTAAACTATTCAAATGTTGTCTTTGCCCGATATATCGGTTATACTCGTATATCACAAGGAGCAACTCCAACTCATCAGCCTCAGTGTTATAAGGGTTTTCAATGGCGGTCAATTCCTTTTATGAAGACACAAGCGACAGCTCTAAATTGTATGGCAATGAACTCCTATTCTCACCTCTGACTGAAGAAATTCTTGTTAGGACACTTCTCCTTCATCAGAATGGTGGCATTGGAGCCTACGTTAAATGGGAGCCCCATGGTGACGTCGGGACCCTGGATAAGAGATGGCTCAGCAAGAAACCTGTATGAGGTAACGATGGCTCTCAAAGCTAGGCTGATGGTACGAGACTGCTTCATAAAAGTCTTAACCCTTCAACCAAGTAGTTCGGAGACAACCAACAGCTTTGGGTACGGGCAGATATACTTCTTGACGAATGCAGCAAAAGTTTTAAGGTCAACAAATTTGGATCTTGTACAATACATAGAATATAAGGACCCTTAATAGACTAAGTGCGGCAAAACAACTTGCAGACGCTCTAGACTGACATAAAGCAGATATAATCGCAATACAGGACGTGGCAGGAAGTAAGCCGACGCTTGTAGATGTGGACTTGCTATTAGAGGGAGATTTAGACAGCAAGTCTTAGGCGTTAAAAACCCGCATACATCGGATTTGCGCTCATGCCCATAGAGAGGATAAGGAAGACAGCATCATAGATGAGTTCTATGACCTCCTAGACCGAACGTTCTCTTAATGAACAAAACCAAAAAAGGAAGAGAATCTTAACTTAAATGGTTTTTCTCTTCTTGATACCGGTAGCGTGATTAACCTCATCCAGCGCTCTGTTGTCCCAACCGACGTCCAAGTGTCAGAAGTCTTGAAACCAATGAAGTACTACGGAATTGGTCAGAGCAGGCTCCTTTCATATGGTACGATCAGGTGTTACATTAGATTTTTAAAACTAATAACTCTCTGGGTAATTCCAGATTACCGCTGACTTTGGGACGAAGTTTTTTTTGCAAAAATTGAACATTCATTTAAAGAAATTAAATAAAACATGTAAAGAAAAACGTACGCTAATAAATAATAAAACTTTTGATGAACCTACTTTCAACGAATGCAAGGAGAAAATGAGACCCGTGAAGAAGGCATTCAAAGCGCTGGATCGTCCCGATTCTTCACTATCAAATCAGTAGCAAGTGAATCACACTCGAGAGTGTCTTCTCAGCATCGGTAGACAGATCGATGTGTGCCTGAATGAGTACAAGGATCCGGATAAAATCAAGGAGTGGCAAAGCAATTTGTGGTATTTTGTGTCAAAGTACACAGAATTTGATGCGAAGGAATTGTTCAAATTCTATATACATGCTTTGAAACTATCCGAGGAGGATGGCGAAAAGAAGATTTCTTCGAGTGGTTCATCGAAGGAGTAGAAGTGGATCTGCTCGTAGTAGGAGTGGTTCGCGACGCAGTCGAAGTGGCTCTGGGCGCAGTAGAAGCGGATCTAGGCGCTCAGGAAGTCGTTCAAGGTCTAGATCGGGCAGTGGAAGCTGTAGTCGCAGTCAAAGTGATTCAAGACGAAGTCGTAATGGATCGAAGAGAAGCAGAAGTAGATCTAGCAGCCGCAGTCGCAGTGGGTCAAGTCAAGCGGTTCGAGAAGAAGTCGCAGTGGCTCTCGAAGAAGCCGCAGTGGATCCCGTAGAAGCCGTAGTGGATCTCGAAGAAGCCGGATCGAAAAGGAGCCGTAGTGGATCAAGGCGCAGTAGAAGCGGCTCGAGAAGAAGCAGAAGCGGTTCTAAACGCAGTCGCAGCAGATTAGGCGGTAGCAGGGCCGGCTCTAAAGCCCGTCAAAGTATTCGTTCTAAATCACGATCTAGATCTTTGTCTGGTGTACGATCCAATCAAGATCCAGATCAAAGAGTGCTTCAAAGTCACCAGTGGCGAAGAAAAAGAGGGTCCTCTTAAGTGATTCACAGGATGAAAGTGCAGCCGCCAGTTTCAAGAAACGACCCAAAATCACAGACACCGACAACGAAGAGGAAGAAGAGGATACGGTTGAACCTGAAGGGGAGACTGCAGCCATTGAGGCACCTCCCAAAGAGGGCATCGTCGACAGTTCAGACGATGAGAATTTACCTATTAACAGCGAACAGAACAACTTTATATCAGACTTTGATGCGATGCTGTTGCGCAAGAAAGAGGAAAAAAAGACTCGCCGCAGACGCTGTGATATCGATTTGATTAACGACAATGACGACTTGATTGATCAGCTGCCGCCGAAGAAGATCGCGAGTTGAACAAGTCAAATCAGCCGGCAACAAAGAAGATTTCCATGCTAAAGTCGGTCATGTCCCAGCTTATAAAGAAGGATCTTAGCTCCATTACCCAATAAAGCTCTGCCTTGTCTTCAAATAAGAGAGAGCATTCTTAAGCTGTTGTCCGATTTTTCCACAATCGAGAAGAGCTACCTAAAGCAATCTGGCATTGGAAAAGCCATCATGATCTGTATAAGCATCCAAACGAGACGAAATACAATCGGGAACGGGCTAGCCGCTTGAATTTTGAAATTCGGTGCTGAGGAATTGTTCAAGGATGAGCAAGAAAACGACGATGATTTAGTTTGTGATATTGATGAGATCTTAGGCCGCGCTGAAACGCGCAACTAAGACCCTGAAATGCCAGGTGATGATCTGTTGTCTGCGTTTAAGGTTGCCAGTATTGCGGCGTTCGAAGAAGAGGCTGAACCGACATCCATTGATGCCAACGCAGATGCAAACAACGAAGACACAAAAGACTGGGATGATATTATCCCCATGGACTATAGGAAGGTGATTGAGAATGAGGAGAAAAACAAAGAAATGGAAGATCTCTACTTGCCAATCTCTACTTGGTAATGGCCTACTTCATTGCATATAAAACAAGCGTCGGCGGGTCTCAGCGGTTTTGTGAAGCTGCTTTTATAGTGGCCAAACTTCGAACAATTGTAACATCGGACATTGGCTAACTCCTTTACTCCGGTGCTCACTGGAACGGCGGTGGACTTCGGTTCGGATGTTGCGGCGGTGCTCATTCCTCGCTTGACAGCGGACTGGTACCTATCTAATGGGCCAAAAGATCGACGATGTCAGGGTCAGCGAACCCATCAATAATAAAAGTGACTAGTTCCACTTCTGGCCCGGACACCTTTGAAGCAAGTCCGCTCATGGCGATGACGAACTCCAGGCGCTCTAGATGGCGATAAATATCGCGAGAGGTGACTTGCCGTCCAAAAGTCTTAATTAGCACATCCTTTAATTCGTCATAGCCGACGACTCCCATCGAGTTTGAAAGCTCTTTAGCGGTCTCCCTCAGTAGTCTGCGTACGCCCAAGCATTTTTCTTCTTTGCTGAAACCACGTGCCTCGGCGTACAATTCGAACTCCTTAAACCACTTACGGTGGGTGCTAGACGACTGACATGAATGACCCGACGCTTGCGGCTGTGCTCTCCTTGGATACGATAGACTAGGTGGTTCATTTTCTTAACGACGGTGAAAGGTCCCTCCCAATTTCGCTGCAGCCGAGGACACAGTCCCACTCTACAACCAGACCTTATCACCTGAAACGAAAGAGATAGGGTTAGCTCGTAAGTCGTACTTGTTCTTCATTACTTCGGCTGCAAGTCGTAAGTTCGCCCGGGCTTCTTCATGAACATTGTGTAATTGTTGCTTAAGCTTCTCAACAAATGTTGTGACCGATTGTTGTGAGGTAGATCGGGGTCCAAATATTAAATTAGCTGGTAGACGTAATTCCCTTCCAAGCATAAGCATCGCTGGCGTATACTTAGTGGCCTTGTGCAAAGAAGAACGGTATGCGATTAACGCTAATAGGAGAACTTGATCCCAGTTAGTTTGGTTTTTGTCTACATATTTCGCCAAATAGCCCAGTAAGGTTCGATTATACCGCTCTACCGCTCCCATCGGACTTTAGATGCAGAGGTGTGGTTGGAGTCTTCTCGGTGTCAAGGTGCTGCATTATCTGTTGAAAAACAGTTGATTCAAAATTGCGGCCTTGATCTGAGTGTAAGATGTGAGGCACTCCAAACCGACTAAACGCTTCTTGCGTACGCTTTGCTGGAACCAGCTCTGCTTTTTGGTCGGATAGCTCAAATGCCTCCGGCCACTTGGTGAAATAGTCCATCAGGCCAACAATGTACCGGTAGTTGTTTGTTGTTCGAGGTAAAGGTCAAAATATATCGATGGCCACCCTTTCAAACGGTTCACAGCTAAGAGAAATCTTCAGTTGTTTGCCCGATCCAGTAAAATCTGCTTTTTACTTTGCGAAGAGTTTTACTTCGACCACCAGTCGGACCCGTGTGAAGACTTTGCAATATCTTCGCCACATAATTTCGAGGTATCACCAGTTGTTTCAGTTTCAAACTGACTCCAATAACTTTTCACCTCACGTCCTTCTCCTAATACACTTTCCCAGGACGGTTTTGCTTGCATTCTGATCCATGACTTAACGAGTTATAAGCACAAGTCCTCATCTTGCCTTGCTCTTAAGTCGTCACCAAGAATTTCTACCAATCCTCCTCCCTCAATTCCAAATTTCAAATTACAAAGATGGTCCTCGAAAGTTTTGCTGTGGATAATGTCATCTAGGTAAATCAATGCGACATCCCAAGAGAGTCCATGGAAAACAAGATACATCAAGCGCTCAAATGTGGCTGGAACATTACACAGACCAAACGGCATGACTTTAAATTGCCACAAACTTGCCCCCATAGAAAAAGCTGTCTAGTCTTTATCGCCGTCCTTCATCTTCATCTGCCAATAACCACTGTGTAAGTCTATAGTGGAAAACCAACGTACGCCAGAGAAATGTCCGAGAATGTCGTCCATCCTAGGCAGCGGATTGGAATCCTTTTTTGTGACATCGTTTAGTCGGCGGTAGTTAACACAAAACCTTGCAGTGCCGTCATTTTTCCGCACTAAAACTATCGGGGCGGACTAAGGACTCGATGACTTCTCGATAACACATCTGTCCTTCATGTCCTGAACTAATTCGCCGGCAGCTTGACTGGCCGTGATGATCCAGTATCAATTCGATTGGTCGTTAACGAAGTACTTCCTAAATCGTTAGGCCCTTTGGAAATGATGTGGTTGTATTTGGCAAGTAGTGAAGAAAATTGCTGGCGTTGGCTCTCACTCAACCCTGGTGACTGAAGTGCAAGATCCTGCATATCAGTTACCTGTGCATTTGCGGAAATATTTGGCACATCGACGACTTAAACTGCCATAGCCCCTCCGATGATTGTATTTTTGCGAATGGTAATAGGGTTAGAGCTATCATTGAGAACACGCACTTTAACGACGTCTTTGGAATGATTCACCAGAGTTCGTGATAAGTGCACCGAAGACGGTAACTCAGATTCTTAGCAGGATTCGATCACCAAATCTCCATTTACGTTGCTTGCTGGCAATTTTCCCAGTGACTCTGAGTTGGCGGGTAGAGTCTTCTGCGCTGGAACTCGAATATATAATGACCGACCCTCAATTGTACTCGTCAGTGGGCCCCCGCCCAATTATCAAGGCCTCGCCATTTAATGACGTTGTCTAGTAATGAACGGGGGCAGAGCAAAGTACTGGTCTTATCGTAAACATCTTCAGATGACGCTAACGAAGGTTGCTACGATTGGACCATCGGTAGTCCCTATCAGGACTTAAATCACGGTACCATGGCAGTCAGGAGCCCCCGGATCTCGGTCCGGGCCTGATTTGAAGAGGTAGGCCCCTTTGTAGGAGCATCATGGTGGCTGTGATTTAAACCCAAAATCGCGGGAAGGGTCTTCCTTTGGTTGACCCAATGTAGAGTTGCAATAAGTATTGGGTGCTGCGACTCTAAGAGCAGTAAAAGGTTTTAGGTCGGCCTCGACTCATACCAACTTGTGCCGGCAACACAGTTCCGATTTGATGCGATGGCAAGGCGTATCCTTGCTCCCATGGATGTATGGGCATCCCGTAAACATAAGTCCACATGACAGGTGGTTTACGTTAAAAATCAGACACTAGTGTACGTACATCTACAGGTCGTTTGAGATCTGACGACCGAAAGCTGTCTTTTGGCGTTGCGCTGATTTATAGTAGGTCGCTCCTACTAAACGAAAACTAGGTAGGAAAAAGAATTCCTGGATTGCTCAGATGGCAAATGCACAACAACGCCTGGGGCTAACCGCCGAAGCGATACAGGACCGAGCAGTATGCAGACGCGTTCTGCGATCTGCGAAATAAGCCAACCCCATAAGTGGAGCAGTAGCGATGCAGTAAAAATGGGAAACTCGTTACGCATAAGTTCGTGTAGCGAGGAAAGGGCTAGTAAAAGAAAAGAAGAAGGAAGTGTTTAAGGTATTCACCTGCGAAAGTGGTTTCCCATTAATAACAGACCCAATACCCCTCTAAATATGCTTGTTCTGCGGGGCCTAATACAAGCCATTGCCTTCCAAATTGTTAATGTTTCAGAAAAAGTGGAACTCACAAGTATTCTTCTTGAATCGTTTCTCTACTTGATATTCGAGTATGTCAAACGCAGGAAGGTGGGATATGCCTCTAAATCTGCTGCTGGACAAACAAATCACTAATCAGGTACCAGTGCAATCTTCTAACAGAAGAGAACAATTTTTTTTTTTGGAAAAGAGCTTCCAACATCTGTCTCCTCAAAGCAAATCAAAAAAATCCACTCAAAAGCCTGCACTCTTTTCCAAACAAGCTTCTCTAACAAGGATGATTAAATTTCGATAGATTTCACCTCCTAGACCATCACAGACACAACAACAGCAGGCTCCCATCAAGAACATACAAACAACTCCGGACAAAAGAAGTTATGGAGGAGAGAAAAAGGAATCTTTGAAGCAAAGGAGTAGAGTCCGAAATGCTTTTATCTTGGTGGTCAGTGCCACTCAGCTCTTGGATTCAAAAAGATTGAACCTCAACTAATGGAGGGCTGTGTTTTTCTTTTTTCTTAAAAAAAAAAAAAAGAAAACTCTTCCATCCAGCATCACCGCTTTGCTGAGAATCTATGTTGAGTCCAGGCAATTGCACGGACAATGATAGAGAACAGATGAGATACCCTAGAATTGGTCCTTGCTTTGGTTGATGAAAGAAAAACAATCTACCCCAACTGCATCTGTCAGGATGTGATGACGATGGATTTTTTTTTGTTTTTTTGTTAGCTGTCTCTAGTGCTTTTGGTGCTATTGGGGATCCTTTCTATCAGTTGTTCCGAGAAATATGACTGGCATTTATAAACGTAATGCCAAAGTCAGACACTCGAATTGATTCTCCCACTCTGTCCCCATCTTAAGCAGAGAAGTGCAGTATGGTGTTAACGTAGTGAATGCAATCTTGCAGAAAATTTAACAACCCTTAAGTAGCCACCCTCTGGGGGCTATCAGTCATCACTTTGAGTACTATGTACACGTATGTGTACACATATTCCCACTAGAAACTGTTGCGTTGAATGCCAGTAAATACAGAAGGCCAGGCAGACACCAGCTGTTTTGCCGAGGGAAGAGTATCTGTGTCGTATACGTACTATTCGTATCTAGATCCATTATTCACCTACCGGGCCACAGTGTGAAAATAACCGTGAATAATCGGGGTAGGGCGGTTTCATGGCTTCGATATTAAATAAAAATAAATCACTATTCCCCTGGTTAAACAAGGAAGTTTACAAATTGCAACAACTAAGAACACGACGTTACATCATCAAGACTTTCATTGAGCACGGTATACGAGTATATGGACATACATACGAGTACGCACGTACATATGTACAAATTTGATTCGATGTCCTCTCTAGCATTGTGCGGATTTACAATGACTTATCTTGGGATTTGTGCTCTCTTGGATAAGAAAGGTGAAAGCATCAACTATTTGCTGTTGAATAGTTTTTCCAAAGCTGGCTACATCGGTTTGAACCTCATGAAACTGTGTGCAGGCCTTGGAGGATGTTTAATCAGCACAGAATATCGTGGTCAGTGAATAGATTTAATCTGATGGGCTTTTCTGTCTATACTGATTCACGACTGTGGAAATATTTCACCATCGATCCACATAATCTCTTTGGAATTCCAAAAGGAAATTTCGGATGGCGAAACATAGGAGGAGGTAGGGCATTCAACAGGTTCTATAACCTCTTCTGAGGAGTCAGATCTCACACAAGTTGTTGTTGCTGAGTATCTATGACATTAAGGTAGGGTGTTCGTGCTTAAAAACGATGCGAAGTGTCGACCTTACTCAAGAGGAGGAATCTAAGAAAATCAATTGAATGTGCTTTAGAGGAGTTTGCTGAATCAATCGTAAATTCTCCTAGAAGAGATATAGCTAGGCGTGTTTCGAACTGTTCCTTAATGAAACTGCAGAAATCTGTAGGCTGAGTAGCACAATCTACAACAGTTGGTGTCTGTCATCGATTGTGGTGCCGAATGAGGCCATCATGCATCTTCTGATGCAGTCTGGTATCGACACTCTGAGAAAAATCTTCATTCCTTCTCTGGCGCTGACCTATATGCTGAACCCTTGGTGAACAGTGAAAGCATTTTTTTTTCTAAAAATTGGTACGGATGACTACCAAGTCACCAAGCGCTTCATACCTTCAAGAGAACAATTTATGTCTGCCGCATGGGAGCTTTCTTTAGCATGCCAGGCTCTACTCTAGATGACTTGATGAGTCTCGCTCCCTAAGACATTCAAATGATGGAATGCGCCTTAAGGGGCATCTTTCGATTTGGTCTTTGTTTCAACTCAAGTTTAGGTAAGTCTTTTGGATCTGGACTGCCTTTTTTTTGCTCTAGTTGTGGCGAAAATTTGAAGAAAACTTTCTCAGTACTCAAAACTACGAGTATCTTCGATTAAGAGGCTTGTGGCTTGTGGTCGAATCTTCATGGAGGGCTTGGTGAAGGCATCTTCGTGAAGGATGGCAAATCAAGAAGATGCCTGCAAGCGGATGTATACGCAATCAGGTGACATAATCTGAAGATAAGATGATATAGTGATAGCCATGCTGCTTTTAAGGCCTTTTTGAGCAGTCTCAAACCCTATCCTTCAAGCTGGATTGAGAATGGAGGGCATCACTACAACAGCAGCGAAAGGCTGAATTCAGAGAGTTTTATCTGCGGCCCAGGTTAGAATGGCATCGTTGGGAAGAAGATCGCCCATAAAATTAATGCGGTGTCTGGGTGCTGTAGAGATATAGTAAGCACTGAGAAGTGTCAAATTGACGATGCCCAGTGTCGTAACTATTTCTACACATCAATTGTGCTTCTTATACCTTCAAGTGGTAACCATCGGGTAGTGGTCGGTGTCCATCCGGTATAAACGGTATTCAGATGGAATCAACGGTGGAGTAAAATTCCGGGACAAAGCAAATAAGACCTTATCCGGGCTACTCCGGCATATTTGGAGCTCAGGGCGGTAAGGATTTCGGAGACTAGTCAAGAGTCAAGAGATGGTGGCGGAGGAGCCCTTAATGGTAGCGCTCGCATCCCCAAACTGGTTACTAACTTCGGCCTAAACGGCCCACGTTTTATCTACAATTAAACTAGCCTCCTAGGTTGAGTGTCGTGCCGTTGGAATAACTGCCCGGACATGGAAAAATAAATCCACACTTACGAAGCAAAAACGAGCCTCGGATACGGACGGATCTATTGTTGACAACCCCTGCTAACGGACCAAGAACAACGAATTTTGGATCTGTACGTGGAATGTTAGGTCTCTTAATAAGCCAAGTGGAGCCGAACAACCAGTAAAGGCCATCAACTGCTGCAAAGCGGATGTTACAGGCATCCAAAAAATTGGATGAGATGCGCCTTGTTGCCAAACCTGGCATCACTCAACAATGCAATGGCCCATGTAACCGTCAACTTAAGGGTCGCCACTGAGCTTGCGGCTTTCCCACATTTTGTTCTTTTGAATGGCGGCATCGGAGAAGAAAAGACACAATTTTTTTAGCTTCTCTTGTTAATTTTGAAAAATAATAACTAATAAATAAACTTTGAATTGCTAAATTATTAAACTTTTTTTTTGTTATACCTACCGCCAACATTCTAAAAAAAATTGTAATAAAAAATTAACTACTACCAACACAACCTGGAAGCGAACACCTGATACAGCGTGCAGTACAATCAAGTGATCAGCAATCAGCAACAAAAGTGGTAGAAGACCGCATACATCAGCCCATACACCACGCAAATACTGTTTACTGTCAGGAGAGTATACATAAGGTAAGTGATTATGTCATTTCGAAACAAAAAATCTCGTACAAACCAAACAGCCCCACGATCACATTCCCTTCCGTCACATGCCAACAACGAAAGTTCCAATTGTAATCTATGTGAAAAACCAGATAGCGCCGATAATATGGTTCAATGCGATCTCTGTGACCATTGGACCACTGGAGCTGCGTAGGAGTAACAGCGGACATCGAGTTCAGGGATTACACATGCGAAAAATGTTAGAGTATCAACTCATCTAACCTCGCGCACACTCAACCAAGCCCTACTACCCTACAAAGCGCCCCTCAACCAAAAACCTCAATGCCATTTCTTCAAAGCATCTGGGAAGCTCCAATTTCAACGAACAAAACAGTCTCTTCAACCACCATCACATGGAAAGATGTAGCTAAAATAAGAACTCCAGAGCATCAAGAAAAACCACAATGTGAACTAAACCTCAAAAAAGCTTCATCAGGTAAGTCCTCAGTACACGCCTCAACTTCGAAAAAGATTTCACTTAAATTAAAGCAATTGGAGGAAGAGTATACTCTGCGTGAGAGACGAGAGAAGGACTATCTCGATAGAAAATATCGGATATACAAAGAAATGGCAGACAGTGCTAGTGAAAATTCAGATGATCAATCTGTTATGTCAGTTGAAAAAATTAATAGATGGTTGCAGTCCGTTGATCTTGGTCAGCAGGAATGTCTAAACACACCGAATGGAAACAAAACAACAGATCTTACTGAAAAGAAGAACAGGAACTTTTCAACAAATGCGAGCCATGACAGCTTCATCGATCCACCCAACGGAGTCATTACCACAGATAAAGTTGGTAACAAGAGTTTATCCACAATTAAAAATACTCTTAGCGCAGAACAAATTGCGGCACGGCAAGTTATGCCAAAAGACTTACCTGTGTTTTCCGGCAAACCAGAAGAATGGCCTTTATTTTTCAACGCATTAGAAAACTCGTCACGAATTTGCGGTTTCAGTAATGACGAAAATCTTATTCGCCTGCAGAAATCTCTAAAGGGTCCAGCCCTGGAAGCTGTGCGTTTCCGATTAATGTACCCCCAACAGGTTCCTAAGGTCGTCGATACATTGCAGATGCTCTTTGGAAAGCCGGATAAAATTATAGGTTCCCTGTTAGCGCAAGTTCGTAGTGAGCCTTCACCAAAAGCCGAGAAGTTGGAAACGCTGGTAACCTTTGCCCTTGCTGTGCAGAATATTTGTGCCATAATGGAGGCAAACTACCTTCAAAACCATATAAATAATCCATGTCTGCTTCAGGAACTCGTTGGGAAGCTTCCACCGATGTTAAAGCTAAATTGGAGTATTCACAAACAAGGTTTAGAGAACGTTAATTTAATACACTTTAGTTCTTGGCTGTTTAATCTTGCTCAAGCTGCATCGGACCTGTCAGACCCCGCCAATACCGACAGAAAATCACCATCAAATTCCAAGCAACGGGCCTTTCTAAACATCCACGAGCAACACGGTCCTACTGAAGCAAGTTGTAAGATATGTAGTGGGAGTTGCCAAACCTTCGAGGAATGCAAACGATTCCTTGAGATGACACTGAACCAAAGATGGAAGTTTGTCAAGGAGCTCTATGTTTGCCGCACGTGTTTACGTTCTCACAAAAACCAACGATGCTCTGTGGAAAAAAGATGTGGTGAAAGTGGCTGCACGTACAAGCATCATCGTTTATTGCACAAGCAGGACGACAAAAAACTAAATCTCTTACATGACAATAACGCGGCAGCTGATGGAAATTTACACAATTTTAATAATGTTTCTACGCTTTTCAGAGTTGTTCCAGTTACAATAGCTGGAAAAGAAATATACTGTGACACATTCGCACTGCTAGACGACGGGTCCTCGGTAACCCTGATGGATGCTGACTTAGCAGATTATCTTCAACTTGAAGGCGAGGTGGATCCACTGTGCTTGAAGTGGACATCGAACGTGCATAGATCCGAGAATACATCAAGACGCGTAAGTGCAAGAATATCAGCCGTGGGAAAAAGTAAACAGTACGAAGTATGCAACATCCGTACAATTAAGTCTTTAAATCTCCCCGCGCAAACACTCGATGTTGATAATATGCAGAAAAAGTACTCGCACCTGAAAGGAATTCCTTTACAATCGTTTAAAGATGTTAAACCGAAAATACTTATTGGTTTGGAACATTGGAATTTGGCCGTCCCACGTCGTGTAAGAGAGGGTTCATCGTTCCAACCTATTGCAACCAAAACACTTTTAGGTTGGTCAGTGTGTGGACCACATTCTGCTGCAAAGAATTACACCTTACACAATTTTCACGTTTGTAAATGTCATCAAGATCTTGACAGCAAACTCAATGAGTTAGTGGAAGAATATTTTTCCGTTGAAGCGATAAACACAAAATCCAAAATTGCATTACTATCCAATGAAGATGAAGAAGAACTAAAAATGTTAGAAAAATTCACCACGTGCGAAAACGATCGATATACAGTGCCGCTGTTATGGAAACTTGATCAAATATACATGCCCAATAACCGATCAACAGCTGAGCGAAGATTACAATTACTGGAAAAAAAGTTGAGTAAAGAACCTTTGTTAAGAGAAAACCTAAATCAACAAATCAGAGAATATGAGAGAAAAGGTTACGCTCGCAAATTATCCAAAGCGGAGGCATCGGACATAAATGAGCGTACATGGTATTTCCCAATCTTCCCAGTTTTTAACGCAAATAAACCACATAAAATACGCATAGTGTGGGACGCAGCGGCAAAGACAGATGGCATCTCTGCATACAATGTTGCTGAGAGGACCTGATACCCTTCCTTCATTGATCTCTGTTTTGTATGTATTCAGGGAGCGAAGAGTTGCTTTATGTGGAGACCTAAAAGAAATTTTCCATCAAGTTCGAATCCGCACATCGGATCAATGCTCGCAAAGATTTCTATGGAGAAATGCTCCCACGGAACAGATGGAGGTGTTTGTGATGCAGGTTTTAATTTTTGGAGCAGCATGTGCACCTAGTTGTGCTCAATACGCAAAAAACAGTAATGCTCTGCGGTTTATCAATGATTATCCCAAAGCTGCCAATGCGATAATTCATAATCATTACGTTGACGATTTTTTATTTAGCTTTGACACGGAGGAAGAAGCGGTGGAACTGGCAAACGAGGTAAAATATATACACGCTAAAGGAGGTTTTCAAATTAGCAAGTTTTTAAGCAACAGTGATAATGTGATAAAGGCACTTCAAGCGGAGCCAGATGGATGCGACAAAGAATTAACAAACTGTGGCAATTTAATGTTTGTTGAAAGAATCCTGGGATTGCTATGGTCGCCAGCCTATGACAGATTCTCGTTTTCATTTGAAGGAAGAAACTTCACCGAAACTATGCTTAGTGGCCATGTTTGTCCAACAAAAAGGGAATTACTTAAGATACTGATGTCGATTTTTGACCCTTTAGGTTTAATTTCTAATTTTACGATTCTTTTTAAAATACTTATGCAAGAAGTATGGCGCTCTGGAATCGCGTGGGACCAGAAGATAATCGAGGAACATTACGCCCAATGGCAAAAATGGTTAGGGTTTCTACTAGCAGTAAAGAATATTTCGGTGCCGAGATGTTATTTGAAGAAATGTTATTTTAATGAAGATGCGGATGTTCAGCTGCACACATTTGTAGATGCTGGAAAGGATGCTTACGCTGCTGTTATGTATTTCCGTGTACGCAATAACGATTGCATAGAAGTAGCTCTTGTTGGAGCAAAGGCGAAAGTAGCTCCCCTAAAAGGAATCTCGATTCCTCGACTAGAACTCGAGGCAGCGCTATTGGGTGTTAGATTGGCGAAAGCCGCTGTAGATGGACATTCGATAAAAATTTCTAGCAAAACCTTTTCGACGGACTCAAAGACAGTCTTATCTTGGATCAGCGGTGACTACAGAAAATACAAACAATTTGTCGTATCGCGAGTCTGTGAAATATTGGAGGAAACTAATAAAAAGGACTGGAGATGGGTTCCAAGTATACCAACTTTCAATCGGCATCTCGCTGGGTTTGTGGTCCAACCTTTCTAACCCTCCCAGAATTTGATTGGCCAGTACTGAGCGAAGCTATTCTTTCAACACCGGAAGAGGCTAAAGCTAGCTTGCTTCATCATACTGTAACAACTGAGTGTATCATAAAATATGATCGAATTTCAAGATGGAACAAGTTAGTCCGAGTTATAGCCTACGTTTTACGGTTCATTGAAAAGGCACGCAAACTGCAAAATAATTCCTCAGGTATTCTAAATCCTTCAGAGCTGTCAAAGGCACAAATTTATCTGTATAGACAATGTCAACAGGAATCATTTCCAACTGAATCAGTTCTTTTAAGATCCACAAAGCTAAACCAGTTTGAAACATCCTGGGACAAGAACAGCATCCTGTTTAAACTTACACCCTATATGGACGAAGATAATGTCATTCGCATACGAGGACGAATAGATGCGGCGGATGGAGTTTCAGTGGATACAAAGAGACCAATAGTTCTTCCAAAAAATCATGCTGTTACTGCGCTAATAATAAACGAATACCACTTACAATATCATCACCAATACAATGAAACAGTGGTCAATGAATTGCGTCAAAAATATTATATCCCTTCATTGAGAGTCCTGCTAAAAAAAGTAAAGGCGAAATGTCAATTTTGTAAGAACCTAAAGGCGAAACCGATCTGTCCAATAATGGGTGAACTTCCAGCTATAAGACTCAAGTCATTTATAAAACCATTCTCATATATTGGCATGGACTATTTTGGGCCTATGAACGTCGCTATTGGTCGTCGTATTGAAAAACGTTGGGGAGTCATAATAACATGCATGAGTATACGGGCAATTCACGTTGAAATAGCTCACAGTCTTAGCAGTGATTCGTGCATATTAGCGTTGAAAAGGTTTATAGCGAGGCGTGGAATACCAATAGAGATATTGACCGACAATGGGACGAACTTCAAAGGAGCGTCAGAAGAGCTGCGAACGGCAATAAGAAATATTAATAACGAAGAGTTGGCAAAAGAATTTATGGATTTGAAAATCAAATGGTCGTTTATACCCCCATTGTCACCGCATATAGGAGGAGTATGGGAGCGCATACTGCGCTCCGTTAAGAAATCGCTAGCCGTAATTAAAGTGACAAAAACTCCATCCGATGAACTACTTTTAACGATGATGGCGGAAGTGGAATATGTGATCAATTCGAGACCTCTAACTTACATACCTCTTGACAGTGACAGTGATGAGGCGCTGACACCGAACCATTTTTTGCTGGGTTCGTCAAATGGTGGAAAACCACTTGGGCAATTTTCTGATTGTGCTGTTATACTCAAGAAAAATTGGATGATTGCCGAACAGTTTTCAAATCAATTCTGGAAAAAATGGATCCAGGATTACCTACCGTCACTTACCAGGCGAACAAAATGGTTTGCGCCTACGAAAAGTTTGGAAGAGGGTGATGTGGTAATCGTAGTGGATGAAAATCAGCCCAGAAACGTGTGGCCAAAAGCGAAAATTATTAAACTCATCCATGGAAGAGATGGGCGTTGCAGAAGTGCTATCATCAAGACCTCAAATGGAATTTATACAAGGCCAATGTCGAAACTAGCGCTCCTGGACGTTCGACGGTTTGGCGAAGATGGTAACCCGAACTAAAGCTCCGCTTACCAGGGGGGAGTGTTGCCAAACCTGGCATCACTCAACAATGCAATGGCCCATGTAACCATCAACTTAAGGGTCGCCACTGAGCTTGCGGCTTTCCCACATTTTGTTCTTTTGAATGGCGGCATCGGAGAAGAAAAGACACAATTTTTTTAGCTTCTCTTGTTAATTTTGAAAAATAATAACTAATAAATAAACTTTGAATTGCTAAATTATTAAACTTTTTTTTTTGTTATACCTACCGCCAACAGGCCTGACAAACAGAGGATGAAAAACTGCGACATATAGGCAGGCTTAGGCAAGAAGTCATGAGTTTCCGGCATGTGTACGAGCGTCTCGTAACAACAATCCGTATTAAGGCTAAATTTGCAAGCATTAGCTTTGTAAGCGCGTACGCCCCGACATAGGAGGAAGACACCAAAGATAGCTCTATGAACTCTTGGATAAGACCTACGAACAGTGTCGTAGCTATGACATTAAATTATCCTCGGCGACTTTAATTCAAAGCTAGGAAGAGAGATCATCTTTGGTAGTACTGTCCGAAAGTATAGCCTACATGACAGCACATCCGATAACGTATTCAGGCTAATCGCTTCTACGGCGGAGCGAATCATTATCGTAGCTAGCACCCGGTTCATAGGAGGACTTAAACTCATGATCAATAAACCGTCCACCAGATTGACCATATAGCGATAGACGCAAGGCACTCCTTCAGTATAATAAAGGTCCGAGCGTAACGAGGGGCCAATATCGATTCGGACAATTACCCAAGGTATGATTGCGGATATCGCGAACATCACAAAGGCAAGCTAATACTGTGAGGAAGTTTTGTGTTGAACGAATGGATGGATTAGCAAAAGATCACCAAATTCTTTTCCAAACCAGTCCCCCTTAATCCAGTCCAGTGCCACCAAAAGGCCATCAGAGACGCCGCGTGTGATGTGCTGGGTTTCACTCGGCCACCACAATGAAACACCTGGTTTCTCGGCGAGTGCCAGTAAGCACATGCACGAGCTCTGACGAGCTCTACGAGCAGAAGGGGAGAGACGAACACCGGCTTCTAAGGAGGAAATAAAAGGAGCATGAGAAGCGAGCGGTCAGGGAAATTGAGAGATGCTACTTAAGGAATGAAATTCGGAAGTTTTACCAAAAGTTGAAAAAAAAAAACGCTGCGAAGTCTGTAGAGACGAACAAGGGAACATCGTAGCAGAGTCACAGTCGATGATGAGGATTTGGAAAAAGTATTTCTGTAAACTGTACAACGGCGATGACGAACAAAGTACCGCTGTCAGGACAGATTAAACCTTTCAATCTGGACGACGCAGACCAACGATTCTGAGCATCCGACTTGGATTAAGTGAAGTTAGCCATATCTATGCTGCTGAACCTGACCGCCAATCCATTCAAAGCGGCAGACGATGACTTGGTAAGCAGCGTACACCTACTCATCTCTAAAATATAGTCGGACGAAAGTGTGCCCGATGAATGGAACACGAGCATGAGTTTGTTCGACCCTCAACAACGGACCAGAGGTTGTCCTGCACCATCAGAGGCACCAGTCTTCTTAACATCGCCTACAAGATCCTATCTGTCGTATTGTGCGAGCTCGTGATTCTGTCTGTCAACAACCTGATTGGCCCACATTAGTGTGACTTTAGGCCAGAAAGGTCCATTATCGACCAAATATTCAGACTACGGCAGATCTTAGAAAAATCCATGCGCTGTAAACCGATATACACCATCTATTCATCGATCTTAAGGCCGCGTATGACAGCATTTATAGAGACGTGGCATAGAGAGCATTGTCTAGTTTTAGAATCTCTGTCAAACTCATCCATTTACACATTATGACGATGGAGAAGGACATATTCAAGGCAAAACTCACGCGCCAACACAAGCCGCACAATCTTCCAAAAGTCCGTCCAATTACTAGCATACGCCAATGATATTGACATAATCGGAAGTAAGCAGGGTGGTGTCAGTGGTGCTTTCACGGTTATTGCGACGGAAACGGCGAAGATGGATGGGGGCAAGACCAAGTATATGCTGTCAACAAGAAAGGATACCCAACACCTACGTCTCGGACAGAATGTCAACCTCGATAGATATAAATTTTAACTAGTTAAGGACTTTGTCTTCGCTGTCGATGCAGACACCGACACCCGATCAAATGAAGGATAACTCTTTCCAATCGCTGCTTCTTTGGGCTAAGGAGGCAATTGACTAGAAAAGCCATTCCTCGAACAACAAAAGTGAGCCAATATAAGACCTAAATGATCCTATTCCTGCTCTATGACGCACTGGCACGGACTTTACTAGAAATGGATGAGGTTGCTCGTTTCTGTTTTGGGAGGACAATTCTTCTGGTGACTTTCGGTCCCGTCTACAGAGGCGGTAAGTGGAGGAGGATTTAATTTAATTTTTAATTGTAAATTTTGGTGGGGCTAAGCTTAAAAGCTAGGACTTAAAAACGAATAAAAATTAAGGTTTAGCAACTAAGGGAATAAAACTAGGACTTACCAACTAGGGCTTAAGGTCAGGGATGGTGTAGGAGATCCAATTTGAAGGAGAGAGTGCTGCGATTAAAAAGTCGAAAACGGATGGATTGGTAGATAAAAGAGAGGGGGGCAACGTAGATTTCGAGGGTTAGTTTAATCGACGGAGCCTGAGAGGAGTCGGTGAATGAAAAGAATGTCTGCTGCGTCCCTTCGTTCCTCATGGGTATCCAAGTTAATGAGTTTGAGACTGTCTCGATAGCAGAAAACTATGCTGGATGCTCTCAATTCGGGACACATGAACTCGTTGAAAGGTACAAGACGCTTGGCTAGCGTACTCAAGAAGGGGGCGAACGTAAGTTATGTATAGTGATCTGGTCACTCACGGGTTGCAGATTTCTTTGGATCATCTTTTATGCTAGCGGAAATTAAGCTCCCTGTCGCATAGACTCAACAAGGGATATAGGTTGGCCGTTAAGAAGGTAAATTCGGGGAGGAGACTTGTTGCACATAAGTGAGAAGGTAGTCGATTGACATTTGGTGAGTTCTAAGTTTCCTGAGTTTAGATCTATTTGAAGGAGGCTGGAGTCATGTTGTGAGGAAATGGGTTTACAAATTTTTATATCGTCAGCATAGAGAGAAAGTGCTGCGTGTTGAATGACCCTTTCAAGATCGTTAATGGTTAGGATAAAGAGAAGTGGACCTAGGTGACTACCTTGAGGAACACCTGAAGTGGCCAAGAAAGGGGAATATAGGGCAGACCTGAAAGGAATACTATAAAAACGATTATCCAGGAAAGAACATATCAATTTTAGTAAAGCGGGTACAAAGCCCAGGATGCACAATTCGATTAGAGGAGGCACGATGACGGACTGCACAGGCTGTATAGTGACATCAACTTAGTCAGAAGAGTAAAGGTCCTATGACTGAGATAGGACCCACGGATGACCCACGCAAGTGGAAGGATGACCCACGCAAGTGCAAGGAGGCCTTACCCAACTTAGCGTGTGAAACTGCTGGCGGCTTGCTAAAAATTTAGCTAACTGGAGACGTTTGTTGCTTGTGCCACCTTAAGGAGCAAGGTCTTAAGACTACAAGCTGCATTACTCGAAAGGCCGATATTAAAATTCATCAAGTAAGTAAAAGACATCTGTTGTGGGAGGTAAATGAATATGCACTACGACAAGGTCTTTGGACAGATTCTACTGTAAGGCATCACTGAAATGGAAGTAGTATTCCGGCCTTAATCCATACAAGGCTGCCCAGCTGTCAAAAGAAACAAGGGATGATGCCGTGTGAGGAAATCTCGTACATCAATCGAACGACCTTATAGAACAAATCATAGATCCAGCATTGTCTCAGAGTGTGATCTACACAGTTGCACTTTACAATGAGTCAAATTGTAGATAACAAACTACTTGCTTGTCCATCGCCCATCCAAATACCACAAATTTCTAAAATCGTACTAATTAATTTTCCAGAAAGCCTTCGAAACAATATTCATATACTGTAATTGGATCCTTCTTTACGAAACGAACTACAAGAGTCCTTCCAGATATTTCTCATTAATAAAATATATTTCGTTTTCCAAAGGGCAAGATAGAGGCAACAATGAAACGTGAATAACTTTAACATGTCCTTGACCATCAGGAATTTCCTAGAAATCTTAATGACTGTCATATCTGGGTGTGTCCTCATTATACGTCCTCATTCAGTTGTTTTTATCATGCAAATAACCAGTGATAGATGACCCTTTTGCTTCCCTTTTTCCCAACGAAATCGATCGACAAGGGATTTTTTTTCCTGTTGTAATACTAACATATATAGTATATTGAGTATTGAATTCTTTGTTGTATGTATACGTAAATGGAGGATTCATAATCCTGTCTACGAGTATTTTACCTTGAATATGGTGAACTTTTGTCACATTTTGATATTAATAAAAAATATTTAATCTCAAATATTGTCTATTTGTTATGTCCCTGCAAAATTTCTATTATTATTCTTACTAAAAAAATAATTAAAAATATTGTTGATACATTAATATGAGTATCTGTAGTATACAATAAAAATATAAATTAATCTATTGTAGAGGGTTTTTGATTAGATGCGCCGCAATGTTTTGATTTTTTTTATATAAAGAATTTTGTATTTTAGATTGAAATATAATTATTGCCGTTCGCTATGAAATCGGACGGTTCCAGCGAACCGCTTGCATAAGTGGATGCGCTAGACCCAATTTTCCATGACTATTTGTAATTTCTTGTCGAATGGTTGTCGCCATATGGGCTAAAGTTTCAGGCATGGACCAGAAATTTAATGCATCCCAAGATAAATGAGTTTCATGGCGTTAAATCACGTAAGGGGAGCGCGCAATTGACGGGACTATTTCTGACGATAAGATGACAAGATTGAAGTTCGTCTCCAATCGATTGTGGCAGGAGCTGTGTGGCAAATGGTACGGTCCTATTGAAACCACATATCCTCCAAGTCTTCAAGCTCCAATTTATTCTAAAGAAACTGCTCAGGAGTGATAGCAGTCTCCATTGATTTCAACTGACGCACCAGCATCATCTCGCAAGAAGTACGGCCCAATGACAGTGACATTTAACCAAGAACGTGCCACCTTGCTGAAAATGATTTTTCGGTGAAAATGGTATCTTCTTGCAAACTCAATAGAGCCCAATCAGCGAAAGTCCATGCACTCTGGTGATTTGACTTTAGTTCTTGGGTCAATACGATCTTATACAGACAAAAAACGCCTCAGGATCGTTCGAGATGCCCAGCTCTTAACATACTGACTCGTATAAGGCTGCAAAATGCTTTAACCTCTGGCGTTTCACAGTCTCACTTGCATGGCAAAATTATGGAGTGAATGAGGCGATTCGAGTTTCATTGCTAAACACTCAACTATTCGATTATTGGAACGGTTAATGGCCGAAGATTTGAGTTATCGCATTATCGCAAGTAATGTAGTCGTAATAGTACCGAGTACCGAGTCGATCACCGACGCGGCGAGCGCACAAAAGTCAACCAGTGTACTCGCAAAAAAGTGCAGTGCAGGTAACAAAAAAAAAAATATCACCTCTCCCGCTCCTGGTCGAAGTACTGTTGCTTGCACTCAATCACTGCCATTACTGTATTTATCATACGGTACGGGCAGTGGCTGAGTGTATGTAACAACTGATGGATAGCGGGTTGTGAGTGAACATTTTGTTGGCGCAAAATTTTGTTTCATATTGTTGTAAGGGCATAACACCTACAACAATTTGATCCGGTAAATCAATGTCAGAATTTTCACTTCGCAGCTTTGCTTAGTATCGTCGGTGTTTGTGTTTTCTATTTTAACGAGGAAGAGTTGAGTCTATCGATGGAAACCCTACAAAACCGAATATACCGACGGAAATTCTGAAAATGATTGCCAGTTTACAGTTTACCTCTGACGGATGCTGAAGAACTATCTGAAAGAGCGGGAGCTGATCTACGATACCACGGAAGGTCTTCGAACAAATGAAATCATCTCCGGAGCAGCACAGGGATCGATCCTGGGACCTGACCTCTGAAATATCTCATACGATGGCATACTTCGCATGTAGTTGCCTGAAGATGTCTTCCTTTTGTACGCAGATGATATCACCGTAGCGATTGTGGCAAAAGAAGCGGAGAATACTGAGAATGCTCAAGTGAAGCTGAAACAGGTTATGACACTGGTGAACTTGTGAATGGGTGAACTAGGGCCGTTCCTAGGTACACAGGAAACCGACATAGTCCTTCTGACCACTTGTTCTTCTATATGGCTTTGAGATCTGGGCAGAAACATTCCTACAAGAAAAGTTCAGGAAGCAGATGGAAGCAAATGGAAGGAGATGTCAACTGTGCAGAGGCGCGGAGTTCTACGCGTGACAAGCTCGTACTGAACTGTGTCGGAAGCACCCGTCTTTGTTGTTACAGGAGTAGCACCTATCGTTCTCCTAGCGGTAGAAAGGAAGTATAATAGGTCTATGAAAAAACAGGCGGAAATCGAAGTGGAAGCGGACGAAACGGTAGTGGCAAGAGCGCTGGAGCTCGGAAAGAAGGGGACGATGCATTGCGAAGCTAATCAAGGACGTGAATAAATGAAATGGACGGAAACACGTCATCCAGAAATGAAATCACTCCAGCCTGCCAGTACGAGGCCTCTCCAATAGGCGATGCAACCCACACTTTTTTCGTTTGCAGGAGATGGGAAGCTCAACGACGGGAGCTGGAAAGCAGCATGCTGACGAGCGATCAGACCTAGAGCAAAATTTGTTCCTTCGTAGAAGTTACACTCAAGACAAAAAAGAGAGAGAGAAAGACGAAAACATACCTCTAACAGACTGATGACAGCCTCACCGGCAAGATTGTAGAATAAATCCCCAGAAGAAGATAAACATGACAAACCCGGGAAAGAACATCATATCACTCTGAATCAATGCTAAAACGATTCCGGAGTGGATGGTGTCAAGATGAAAGTGGTTTTTAGTGGATGAGAATCGTACAGTACTTGAAGCAGAGCAGAGCAATGTTAAATTATTCTTTGTTTTGTTTGTGGTTTCAACAGAACGAAGTTAGTTGCGGCAAGGTGGTGTGGCGATATATTGCAAGGAAACCCTAAAATGTGAAGTCATAAAAAAACGCTAGGAACTGATGTTGAGTATTTGATTGCAGAAATTTCTGATGGATCTGTCAAATGTTTGGTTGTTTGCTACTACAATCCAAATCGTGTTTTTTCAACTGAACCTTTTTTCTCTTCTCTATCCGAATTCTCCCCTTTATATAACAACATTGTCGTTTGTGGTGATTTTAATGCCAACATGCTTAAAAACGACTCGCAGTCCTACCAAGTGAAAGATATGGCGGCGGCAAGTGGACTTGAAATTGTAAATAATTCCTATCCAACATGTTTCCGACCAGGTGCACCACCGAGCCTTTTAGACCTTGTTATTGTATCTGATTCACTTTCTGTCTTACTGTTTGATCAGATTTCTCTTGAAGGTGTCAGCGAACATAATGTCATATTCTGTACCCACAATGTTGTCTTCAACCACAATTCTTCTACAAGCTCGTTTGTTTATAGGGATTACTCATCAATAAATCATGAAGCACTAACGACCGCAGCAAACTCGGTCCCATGGTTGAATTGCAGAATGGTTGCCGATCCAAATGAAAAGCTAATCATTTTTCAGACGTTTGTAATGCAATTATCCAATGATCATGTACCAATAAAAACCGTCGCGATCCGAAACAGTGCGTGTCCCTGGTTCACATAAGGGGTAATTGGTGTTCTAAAGAAGCGAAACAGACTGTACAGTAAGTGGAAGCGTAGACAAAACGCGATTAACTGGAACAGGTACAAAGCTGTTCGTAATGCTGCTGTTCGTGCATCTAAACGACACTACTATTCATCTAAACTGAGCACTTCTTTACCCTCCAAGGTACTGTGGAGAAATCTACGCCAAGTTGGCATTGGTGTAAGTAGTGACAGGAGCTGCACTATTGATTTAGATGAAAGGAACGACTTTTTTGTTTCAAATGATGTTGCTGCCGATTGTTTCGAGTATGACGTTGTATCCAGCAGAGGCCTTGAACAGGAAATTGATTTTGAAGTAGTTACGGAGGTTGATGTCCTTTGTATTATTAAAAGTTTAAAATCAAATGCTAGTGGTGAAGACGGCTTGCCACTTCGTTTCATAAATTTTATTTTGCAGCACGTTATAGGCCATCTAACACATATAATCAATTCCTGTATAGCAGCATCTACTACTCCTCTGATATGGAAATGTGCTATGGGTGTACCTGTTCCTAAAAATACCACTGCTTCCGATGCTTCTGACTACAGACCTGTCAGTATCTTACCTTGCCTGTCTAATGTCTTTGAAAAGGTAATAGAGTCACAAATTCAGAAACACTTCCCTGTTGAGCCCATTCCAATCGGGCTTTAGGAAGAGCCAAAGCTGTTCTTCCGCCATGGTAAAAATCTTGGATGATATCACGCAAGATTTTGTCAAAGGATTTGTGACGCTGCTCTGCCTGCTTGATTTCTCTAAAGCTTTTGACACAGTGAATCATTCCATTCTTTGTTGGAAACTGCACCATTACTATGGTTTTAGTGAAAGAGCTGTAAGGCTCATTCATAAGGTCACAAGTACGAGTAGTCGTTGTTGGTAACAATCGCTCAGGTCTCCGGTCAGTTTCTCAAGGGGTTCCGCAGGGATCAATATTGGGCCCAATTTTGTTCTGCATGTACATAAATGACTTAGCATCAATTTGTAAGCACGCGCTTATTCATTTCTATGCAGACGATGTACAACTTTACCTATCTCTAGTGAATAGAACTAGTGTCACTACTAAATGAGGATCTTGCTTCTATTGTCGAATGGGCAACTAAAAATGGACAAGTTTGAACCCAAAAAAAAATGCCAAGTACTTCCAATATGAAACAAGTCTTTTGAGCTAAGTCTAGTTCCTGATGTTTGCTTAGCCGGTAGTAAGATTAGGTTAGGAGAGGTGGCTACAAGTCTTGGTTTCACCATAAACCGAAAGCTTTCTGGCTATAACCACGTTAACATCGTTGTTGGTCGCGTGTACGGATGCCTGCGTAAACTTTGAATTTCTGCCAACTATACCCCCTTGAATACTCGCCGAAGACTTGTGCTCACCCTCATAATACCCATTATTTCATATGCTGCAGCTGTCTACAGTATCCTCGACTCACTATCTTTTCGCATGCTCCAGGTTGCTTATAATGATGCTGTTCGGTATGTTTATGCAAGGCAACGATACGATAGAATTTCGGAATTCTCATGCCGGTTTCTTGGCTGTACATTGAGAAAGTACCTTGATTTCAGAAATTGCATATTTCTACATCAAATTATAAACACAAAGCAACCCCCTTACCTTTACTCCAAACTGGAATGTTCCCTTTCCAGAAGAATTTTAATTTAATTTTTTTAATTTTGGTGGGGGCTAACGCCCCCATTTATTATGCTTAATACAAGCTTAAAAACTAAGATTTAAACTAATACTAGGGCTTAAGGCTAAGGATGGTGAAGGAGATCGAATTTGAGGGAAAGTGTGCTGCGATTAAAATCGAAAACGGAAAGGTTGGAGTTTACCTTACGCAGCATACGGGAGATTGGTTCGTTAGAGCCATATGTGGTACGGTGGATAGGTAGATAAAAGAGACGGGTGGAACGTAGATCACGAGGGTTAGTGTTCAAGAAAATGGAGTTGCAAATAGGCATGCAATCAACGGAGCCTGAGAGGAGTCGGTGAATGAACAAAACGTCTGCTGCGTTTCTTCGTTCCTCAAGGGTATTCAGGTTAATGAGTTTGAGACGGTCTCGATAGGGAGGTAAGATTAGAGGATCGTTCCAAGGTAGACCTCGAAGAGCAAATCGAAGAAAACGATACATGATCTCGTTGAAAGGGACACAACGCTTGGCTAGCGTACTCGAGAAGGGGGCGAACGTAAGTGATGTATAGTGATCTGGTCTCGTACGGGTTGCAGAATTCTTTGGACCATCTTTTAACGAAGCCGAGTGATGAGTTTGCTTTAGAAATTATCTCATCAATATGCGAGCGGAAATTAAGCTGCCTGTCGCATAATATGCCAAGGTCGCGGATAGATTCAACAAGGGGTATAGGTTGGCCGTGGAGATGGTAAATTCTTGAGCAGACTAATCGATTGACATTTGGAGACATTGAGTTCTAAGCAGTTCTTGATGCACCAGGTGGAAAAACTATTTAGATCTATTTGAAGGAGATTGGAGTCTTGTTGTGAGGAAATGGATTTAAAAAATTTGGTATCGTCAGCATAGAGAGAAAGTGTTGAATGTTGAATGAGCCTTTGAAGGTCGTTAATAGTTAGGATGAAGAGGAGTGGACCTAGTTGACTACCTTGAGGAACACCTGAAGTAGCCAAGAAAGGGCCGATAGGACAGATCTGAAACGAACATTATAAAAACGATTATCCAGGTAAGAAGATATCCATTTAAGCAAAATGGGTTCAAAGCCCAGGACGGACAATTTGAACAGGATTAGTTTATGAGATATCTTGTCAAAAGCTTTACTGAAATCAGTTGTTATAACGTCAACTTCTTTACCATTTTCTAAGGCTGAGAGAACAGAGGACACGAATTCTACGAGGTTAGTGGTAGTTGATCTACCCTTCAGAAAGCCGTGTTGATTGGAGGAAATAAAAGATTTACACTGGAAGCTTAAGGCCTCATGCAAAATACTTTCGAGGAGTTTGGGTATATGGGAAAGTTTAGCTACAGGGCGGTAATTAGTGACTTCGCTCTTTAATCCCTTTTTGTGTATGGGTGTTATGAAAGAGGACTTCCATATCTGTGGAAATTCACCTTGAGAAAGCGATAAACGGAAGAGATTTGCAAGGGGGCGGGAAACAGTTGAGGAACACTTTTTAAGAAATATGGATGGAAGGCTGGGTAAGTATTCATCATTAAGTTGTTGTAATTTGTTTTCTATTACTGAATGATCAAAGCTTTGCGAAATAGTGGGGCCAATGGGGAAGTTAAGTAGGTATTTGAAATAAGAAGGATCCGGGACGAAGGAATTATCGGCAAAAGATTTCTTAAAAAAAGTAGCAAAAAAGTTAGCTATGGTATGCGGATCAGTTGATGATATATTTTCGTATGAGAGGGATGGAAGAAAATTAACGAATTGGTAGAAAGACTTAGGATCATTTATAAGCCTTGATTGCGCACTATCAAGGTATCGCTGATAGAGAAACTTATAGAGCTGGGCGAATTGAAGGTATGACCCGAGATAGTTTGAATAGTCAGCAAAAGAGTTGGATCGGAGGAAAACTGCCCATAATTTGTTTCTTTTGTTACGTAAAGAGCGAAGTTTACGATTATACCACGGGGGGCTCGTAGAAGAGGTCCTCTAACGCGAAAAGGGGACATAGAGAGAAATAGAATTGAATAATTCTCTGTAGAAAATAGAGAGAGCACTTTTTAGGGGCATATTGGCGAAATCAAAAGAACACTTACTAAGATATGCGTTAATTTTGCGGAAATTCGCTTTATGAAAGTCGTAAGAAGTGGTAGCTGCAGATGGGGTGGGGCGGAAAGGAGAGTGGTGAAAAAGAGAAAGAAGAAGTGGTGGGTGAAAGTTATAAATGAAAATGAGGTCTAATTGCCTTCCCATATAGTTGGAGACTCCACTAACTTGGCATAAGCTAGAGTCTGTGAGCTCATCCAAGAAGAGACATTCTTTACTCGAGATAGGGTAAGCGATAAAAAAGATTTATCATCTGATTGAGTCCAGTGCAGCTGAGGTAGATTGAAATCGCCAAATACGATGATATCATCGAGGGGATCAGATAAGTTAATTATTTGATCAATTGCATCGATAGCGAGTTGGTAGCATTCGATTGGTTGGGCCGGTAGGATGTAAAAACACATAATGTACAGGGACCTGCAGGGGAGTGTAATCTTTATTGAAACGTAGTCAAGCTTAGAGGAAGTGGAAACAGCGATTGGTGAAGAGTTTAGGTCATTGTGGACGGCCAATAGGACACCTCGACACGGAGCATCATCATTTGGACGGGTAAGATCGTCGTCTCGGAAAACATTGAAACTAGGGGGAATAATTCCTGATTCTTTATATCGGGAATTAGATTTGTTTCGGTCAGAGCGTAGACCTCAAATGGGAGAGCGTGAGATTGGCGCAAGACGGCACGGGTCTTAGATCGCAGTCCTCTTACGTTTTGATAGTAAAAGGTAAGAGGAAGGTTATTACGAGAGGGCGTAGGAGTGGATGGTCGAAACACTGGCAATAGTAGCACGTTAGGGACGAAAAAATTTGTCGTTGTCAGCTCTGCTTCGTTGGAGGTGTGAGATCCTTTTTGAGTGCACATAGTTACCGAAAGCAGCAAGGTCGTCTGAGACTTTTTGCGGAGACATATTAAAAATCTCGTGGAACTTGATGTATAAGTTCCTCAGACTTGTAAGGTCAGTAGGGAGACCTTTCTGCTGTATTGAGACCATGACGCTTGTTTTAGTTTTCCCCTCATAACAAACTGAGTCTGATTTGTCATGCAGATACGCTAGAAGGAGACGTATATTGTTGTTCGTCTTTTTTTCTCTAAGCCTAGAAAGTGCATAACGACATTCTGTTGAGCCAAAAGTTTGTTGGTTTATTTTAACTGTGGGTGGCAGAAGGGGCTCAAAAATGGGGCAGGTGGACGAAGGTTTTGAAGGCGATGCAGGGGTGATTGAAGAGGCATGTGTCTAATGTTCAGGTGAGGGATTTATAATATGGGACCTAACGAAATTGGGATATTTAGCTCCGGTTTTAAGGTCAAAATTAGGGAAAGAAATGCTAGTGGAACTTTCAACATTAGCACTCAGCGTTGCAAATACCTCAATTCATCGCGATTATTTTTCATTTATGCTATTAGACTATGGAATCAGTTACCGCCTCATATAAAGTGCTTGTCAAATACTGCTAGCTTCAAAACTGCCTTGTATGTGTACTTTTCTTCTTAATGCATCCTTTACTATCAACTCTACCTCAGTTTTTCTCAAATTTCTCAACTATTTTATTTCCTCTCCCTTTTTTATCTTTCTTTTTCCTTTTTAGTATTTTTATTTTATTAGTATCATTATAATTACTATTACTTATCATTTTGTAATTAAATATTATCACTTAGTGCTATAAGAGACATTGGCCCTTAGAAATAACAAAATTTAGAGTCGTCTTTAGTGTTAATGTCGACCTTAACTCTAAACTCGTAGAAATAACAGGCAATTTTCACTAAAGTCGACCTTATCTTAGGAAAAAGTTAAGATTCGACTCACCGCTATCTAAGTCGAATCTAAAGTGACAGTTCAAGAAAACTTATTTGGAAAAAAAAATGTCAGACGAACGTATTTTTCGTGACTTAAATATTTTAAGGAATGTGGAGCAAATTAGAAAAAGAAAAGTGTATAAGAAAAGATTTAATCCATTTGAAGAATACACAGATGCGGAATTCAAAAGAAATTATAGGTAAGAATGTACTAAGCAATTCAACAGAAGTTACAAAATAAAGTGCTCAAAAATAACATTTTTTTTCTTTTATAGATTTAATAAAGACACTTTTTTTTTTTTTTTTTTTTTATAATTTACGCGCGCCTAAGGGGTTGATACCCTTTTACTGTTGCCAGGGCGCGGGCGGAAAGATATAAGGAGGAGAAAGGAAAATTGTTTTTGTAGTGGTTTGAAACTCAGGTGTGTTTGGTTTCTATGTTTGCTCTCCAGGGGTGGGAGTCCGAATAGGACGGAGAGTTTTTCTTCACTCAGAGTGATTCGAGATATAATTCCCAGTATTTTTTTCATTGCTTGAAACTCTTATAACAGCCAAATCTACGTGTCAGTGTTATGCCTTCACACGCAGAATTTTTTTGTCTGAGTTCCAATTATACAATGAAAAACTGATTTTGCCATGGGCAGGATTCGAACCTGGACCCTCCGAGTGAGAAGCGTTTGCTACTACCACTACACCACGGGCACCCCACTGTTATATTTATTTGCGACTTGATTGAGAGTGACATCAGACCAAAATGCACCCAAGGTTGTCCTGTTCCAACTCACATCATGGTACTGATAACTTTACGCCATCTAGCCAAAGGCGGTTATCAACTAGATACGGGTGAGTTATCGAATCTCATTTACACCGGAAATTTTTAAACTAAACAATAAATCCTTAGCGGACATACTCGTACATGGCGTAAGTCAAAGAACAGTAAGCACTGTAATAAAAAAGGTCGTAACTGCATTAGCCGCTAAACTTCCCCAATTCGTTCATTTTCCAGAAACGCCAGAAGAAATAAGGAGAACCAAGAGGACATTTTTTAATAAATTTTGATTTCCTCAATGCTTGGGTGCCATAGACTGCACGCATATTAAGATAAAGAACCCAGGAGGTGAGGTTGGATCCCGATATCGATGCAGGAAGGGATTCTACTCACTTAATGTGCAGGTTATTGTTGATGCGGACAGCAATATCCTAGATATCGTTGCACGCTGGAGAGGAAGTGCTCACGATTCAAGGATATTCAACTCATCTTCAATTAAAACCAGATTGCAACAACTAAACCGCATGGGAGGGGAGTCATACTTGGAGATGGTGGCTATAAGCAAACAAGTATAATAATGACTCCCTTCCGAATAGGATCGCAGCTTAACCCTGCAGAGCAACGTTATCAGCGCCATCACATATTAGCAAGGGGTTTCGTTGAGCGAACTTTCGGTCAGCTGAAAAACTGCTTTCGATGCTGCTTTAATGGGTTTCATTGCGATTTGGTCGTGGCAAAAAATGCAATTGCAGCCCTTGCAGTGTTGTGGAACATCGCAAAGCTAAGAAATTGTCCCATCATAGAAGATTCATCTAATATCTGTAAGTAAAGGGAATATAATATCCAGTGACTAACTTATATTATTTACTTTTTCCAGATTCCGAAGATAATTCAAATGAAGACCATGAAGCTGTAGAGACGAATGTGAACACGGGGAGACAATTTAGAAATAATTTTATTTCAAGCTACTTTTGAAACAGAAATCATATGCTTTATTAATTTTTTCACAGTTCACATATTTAATTACAGTTAATATTTAAAATATTTATAGTATGAACTATGCTACATTTTATAAAATTTTAAATAAACTTGTATAACAATACTTGAATAGTTCACTTAAAAACGTGTTACCTAATTCATTCAATAAATATATCTATTAAAAATAAAAGGAAACAAAACATAATAAAAGCTGTTGCCTTAAGCTTTAGTGAGCAAGCGAAGAAATTGAAATAAAGGAAGTAACTCTTTTTTTATTTTTAAATTAATTAGCATTAGTTTCTTTTCTTCAATTTCTTTTTTTACGAGTATGTTGAACAGTTCATTTTCGTGTTGTATTTCCAAATGAATTTTTTCAGTCCTCTTTTGAAGCACTTGCTCACTAAGGCTTAGATTTTGCCTTTTATTTTTTGGTGTATCTAAAGCTTTTCTTATTTTAGCTGAAGTGCTCGGTTCAGGATTTAGATTTTCTTTATGAAGTTTTTGGTCGATAAAATGTGCATCGCTGTCAAATTCCGCTACATCATCCGTAAAGTCTTCTGGAATCAGTTCCTGAATCGCAAAGTCAAGCTCATCAGGTTCTTTGGGTTCATTTCCACCACCAGTTGCGCATTGCTCTCTTCGGAAGGAAGAAATATGTGAGCGGGCATTATTTTTCATCCGTCCCCACTGCGCTTTTATCTTCTGTAACGGAAAATTTATTCCATACGACTTAAGCTCCTCGCAGATTTTTTTTCCATACCTCCAACTTCTTAACAATCATTCATTGGTTGTTCATCTTGCAGTCCACTATGTTAATATATTGCTTCACAGTGTCCTTTAAAATCTCCTTTTCCTCCAGCGTCCAGTTCCGATCTCTTTCCCGTCTCTAGAAAACTAATAAATTACTTTCTAATTTGTTAATTGGTAATTAATTTAAAACAAAATGCTGGTAACAAACAATAAACACACTTTTTTCCGGTAATTGCACCATCTTGACCGATAATCTGACAATGGTCAATGTAATTAAGCGGAGAATACTGCATTTCGGTTAAACCGTTGATATACGCCAAAAAAGTTCTTTGAATGTACACTCAAACGGAATATACTTACTTTTTCCATTTTATTGTACTGAGTCCTTTTTTAATTCGTTTAAATTATTTCACATACAACAGACTATCCGGAAAAATCAAATTCAAAAAGAAAGTGTCATTTTTATTTCCGAACTGTCATTCATAATTGTAGGTCACAATAGATAGCTAAAGTCGAATTTAGATAAAGTTGGTTTATTTCTACGTATCACTAAATTTAGGTTTAGAGTCAACTAACTAAAGTGGACATTAGAGTCGACCTTAGTTTTTGTTATTTCTAAGGCCCATTGTCTTAATGTACAACTTGTTTATTGCAATAAATTGAATTGAATTGAAATCGAAGGTGCGTGCCAAAATCGACTTATTTTATTTTTTCAACTTAAATTACTCTTAAATGCTAGACAAAAAAATGCTTAAAAATTAGCTTAAATAACTTACAAATAATCTTATTCTAACTTACTGGCCCCATGCGGGCACTCTAAGTTAAACCTAACACTTAAGCTATGTCTTTCGACGAATCTTACAGTCTAATTTTATGTTATTTTTACATTTATTAATACTACAACTAAGAAAATAAATTTTAATCAAAAAAACTTAGTATCTGGACTTTTTTTTAATTTTTTATAAAACTTAAAACTAAAAGCCTACAATCTACCTAAAATAAATCTTAACCTACTTAACCTACTTACATCTAATGCCTACATAAACACATATATATACATACTTAATATATATATACATAATATATAAATATAGAGAAACGGAGTCTGCCGTTCTTCTTGGTGCAGCTCAGTCCCGAAAGCCGTCTGGATAGTCTAAGGAGTATCAATGTCCTAGACTACCAGGTGGTTCACTGGGAAAAATTAAAAAGGAGCGAAGGCGTTATACAATGCGTTCGTTGCCAGAGGTTCGGGCACGCCGCGTCGAACTGCCAAATGCAGCCTCGATGCGTGAAGTGCGCAAAGAACCACAGTTCCGAGGAGTGTGCTCTGGGTAGGGACAGAGCATCTGATAGGACGCAGCTCTCGTGCATGTTATGTGGGAACGTGGGACACACCGCAAACTATCGGGGTTGTCCTAAGTTCACCGACATTAAAAAAGCAAAATTGGCTCGGCAGCAGAAGGTGGAGTTCAAACGTTCACCTGTTACATTTCAAACACCAGACGTCACGTCCCAAATTCCCTACGCCCAAATGGCGTCAGGTAGGGGGGCTACGGTACAGCAAGCGACTGTTGCTTCTCCGACGGCAATGCCGAGAACAACGGAAGCTGCACCTAACATGCTAGCCATCTTGCTCGCAATCCAAGGGCAGATGGCTCAGCTGCAAAAGCAGGTGCAAGAACAGGCCAAGCGGGTGGACCAGATCTACGCGCTGCTACCGGGCCTAACGCAACACATGTCGTAATGGGTACGCACATGGTGGAGCAAACTTTGAAGGTTATTGCGGTGAATGTTAATTCACTGATTAGGATCGAACGAAGAGCCGCGATGTTTAAATTGCTACAAGACCAAACTCCTGATGTGCTTTTCGCTAGCGAAACCAAGCTAACCGATAATCACAAACTGGAGTACAATAATTATATTGTTAGAAGAAGAAACCGGCTCAGATCCAAACGTGGAGGTGGTGTCGCGATCTTCATTAAAGAAGGTATAAAATTTCACAGAGTGTACAAGGGAGTGTTGCGCAGGTTCCGGGTGTTGGAGGCAGTCGTCGTTTACATCCCGCTCCGCAGTGGAAAGCGGCTGTACTTGGCCTCTGTTTATGCACCTGATACTTCACAATCCACTCTATTCATCACAGAGCTCGACACGCTTTTTCGACTTCTGAGGCTGGAATCGGGGGAGAATTATTTTATAATCGGCGGGGATTTCAACGCTAGACATAGAGATTGGGGAAATAATTTGCCAAATACTAGAGGGAACCTACTACTCGATTGGTGGGGTCAGCACGATGTCATGTACAGACTCGGTCTTAAAGCGACGGATAACCCGTCGTTTCCCAGAGGCGGGTCTTATTTGAATCTACTGCTGTACGACGAACGTATACGAATGACAGGTACGAATTTACAAACATTAAACTGTCTGCGCACATTCGTGTATGACAGAGACCATTGCGGTTTTAGCACCGAAATTACGGTTCCCAACGAAATTGTGGAATTGGAGGAGTTTGTCCAAAGACTTACTTGCAACTACAGTAAGACTCGATGGACGCGCTTCTCCACAACCTTGAACAGAGCGCTCTCCTCGAACACGCTCCACCCACCGTCCAATAGGAATTTGTCAAACGAGGTGATCGACAATTACCTAAAACAGATGGACGAGACAATAAAACAAACTATGGACACTACAATACCGCGGTATCGACGTACGACTAACGAAGACCTGTTCCGCAATCCTACTATTGACGCACTGCGCCGACAGAAAAGTAGACTTCTGACAAGACTTAAAAACTTGTACAGACAGTTAACTGACCGACAAGACCCGGACGCTGAAGTCGTCGATTAAAAATGTGCAAAAGTTAATAAAAGAAAATTACAGAATTGCTGTAAGCTCATATTGGAACAAAGAGGTTCGGGCTGTAAACACCAGCAACCCGAATATGTTTCCGCAAATAAATAAACTATTTCGGAGAAAAAATCAAAACGACCTTCAGTGTCTTAAAATAGCCCGGACGACAGACAACGAACGGTTACTGACAATAGCAGGCATTGATCCAAATGAGGCCGCTGATGATGACGACTTTTTTGTGATCGAGGATCCACAGGAGAAGGTTGAGGCCATAGGGGCGACTTTCCAGGAAGTATACAAGGCCATTGATAACATTGACCCTAATTGCGATCTGGACAATCGCGTCTTGGTGCACGACTTCTGCATTCGAAATGAAATAGGGAACTGGCGATCCGAGGGCTCTGGTTTCACCCGGTTTAGCGACGAAAATATGGCCAATAATGTCATTGCCAAAGAGGGTGACCTACCCCCATTCATTTCGAAGGAAGAACTCCATGAGATCTTCGACACAATCAGGGCTAAGAAATCAGTGGGGACCGATGGTATTCCGAACGTCGTGCTTCGACATCTTCCTCTAGAAGCGGTGGACATTTACACCACCCTGTTTAATAATGCAATGAATAATGCACATTATCCAGCGCATTGGAAAACGGCGGTGGTTCAACCTATCCCCAAAAAGGGGAAGGATATATCCAATCCGGCGAATCTCCGGTCGATAAGTCTCCTTTCGAATATCAGTAAGGTTGTTGAAAAAGTAATCAATAGAGCTCTGTCTAGGTGGGTTGAGGACAAACATATAGTTCCGGATAACCAATTCGGTTTTAAGGCGGGACATGATATCTCACATGCCGCGTCTAAACAGGTGTCCGATATCCAATGGAACAAAGGCAAGAAACAGTGCACTGGTGCCTGCCCTGTTGACTTGGAGAAGGCCTTCGACACCGTATGGTTAGAGGGTCTTTTCTATAAGCTGACTAGGCTGGGGATCAGTAAACCACTCTTGTACATTCTTTATAATATGCTAACCAACAGACAGTTCATCGTGAAAAATGGCGATGTGACTTCTGTTGGAATATTTCAAATTAAAAATGGTCTTCAGCAAGGCGCGGTCAATTCGCCGATCCTATTCAACATTTTTACAAGCGACTTGATAGGTTCACTTCCCCATACTATTGCGTACGCAGACGATTTGGTAGCGTACAGAACAGGTCCAAAAATCGAGGTCATTAACACTCTCTTGCAGCGTGACTTCGATAAGATAAGACGATTTTGCGATGACTGGAAGTTGAAAATCAACTTTCAGAAGTCGGAAACCATTCTCTTTAGGACGCCGTTGTCTGGAGCCTCTAGGGATACCAGAAAAAATTGGCGAAAGTTCTCAATCATTGGACAGCACGGACAGCCTCTTGCCTGTCGAAATGTAGTCAGATACCTTGGGATCTGGCTGGATCAGTTTCTGTATTTTGGCAAAAGTGTAGATGCTGCTCTGGCCAGAGCTAAAGGTGCTTTTGCCCTTACAAAGAGACTGTTTATTAGCAGCCAACTCGATGCGGGGGTAAAGGTAATCTGCTACATGGCCCTTATCAGGCCCATGCTGGTATTTGGTTGTCCCGTGTGGTTCAATGTACGACCAAGCTTAATGGAAAAGATTCGGGTGTTTGAGAGGGCTTGCCTTAGGGCTTGTCTTCGCTTGTACAGAACACCAGAGTCGGAGTACAAGAAATTTTATCCTAATGAGGTCCTTTACAACAGGGCGAACCTAATACGAGTGGACAACTTCGTAATTAAGCTGACTCGAAGGCACATTGCAAGAGCAATGACCTCGACGAATAACCTGATATCTGGGGCTTACTACCCCAATTACCTTTACCACGAGAGTGTGCGCTCTGACGGCTTCGTTCCACCGGAAGCATTCCTCTACCTAGATCAGATAGGGTTGATCCAGGATAGATCAGCGGTGCCGTTAATCTTCCATGTCGCTCGGACAGCTGGGGACAGGCGACTCAACTACAACAGAGACGTCGCACACGGCAGTGTGGATCGCCTCAGGTTCAGTAGGGCGGTGGGGAATCGCGATAAGAGGGATGTCGTTCGGCAGCACCAGCATTTCTGGTGGTTGAATGATGGAGAAGATGTTTCGTCATCGTTTCCGTCAATTACGGAACAGCCTCACTAATGAGGCAGAGCTGACCAATCTATTTGCTCAGTAAATAGCGATGGCCAGCTTACATAGGTTTAGGTTAGCATTTAAGAAACATATACATGTATCAGTGTATACAAAGGTGTATACTGATATATGTATATGATTGTGTATAACGTCTATGTGTGTTTATGTGTGTATTGTACATTTAGTTTAGGTAGGCTAAGGTTTATTTTAAGTTAGATACTAAGTTTTTATAAAAAATAAATGTCCATATGCTAAGTTTTGTTAACAAATTGTTCTCTTAGCTTTAAGTATACAAAATAAATATCCATAAAGAAAATGTAAATGAGGTCGAAAGACATAGATATAAGTATTCAGAGTAGCTTAGAGTGCCTGAGTGGGGCCAGTAAGTTACTCGTAGTATAAGATTGTTAAGTAATTGTAAGCTAGCATTTAAGCATTTTTTGTTAGAATGTAAGAGTTATTGATTAGAAAATAAAATGCATTTAAAACTGAAAAAAAAAACTGAAAATAAATTGAATTGAATTGAAATCGAAGGTGCGTGCCAAAATCGACTTATTGGAGATGAAGTTCTGTGGTTGTCTTTCGCCGGTTATGGCTGCTACATTCATGCGACTTAACACCCTTAGACCCTTTTCTTTTGGACTATGCCAACAAGTCAGAAATTTACCACGTTTTTGAGGCAAATGTTCGACTTAAAAATATGGGAATAGGCCCTTCTGTAACTTGATCCTGAGTAATGATTCGACTCGTCTTCTGTGGTTGGGGAAAGCTTGCACACTCAAAATGTTCAAACAAAGTCTGGCATGTGCTCGTATGTTGGTTTCAACTTGATCTATTCGAGGCTTAACACGTCTACCATCCCACTATTCCCCTACCTTCCATTCATATTCCACTAATATGAATCCGATAAGTATCATGTTGCAAATTTGTTAAAATATTTCCAACAAACTTAGTGCCCCGCACATAGTAACAAAATCGAACCGCCCATGTTGTGAATTTTCCCAACAAACCAAACAAAGTAATAGGCAAATAGAAAACCATTTCCTAATCCCATTGTAGCACAATAAAATGCTCCCACCTTCCGCAGTAGAACCAAGTCATCCAAAACGATTGTCCACCTTGTCAATCACACAAAGGAAGCGTACGAAACAACAAAAAAAAAGAAAAAAAAAAAACCCTGCAAGACAGAAAGTATCTAAACGAATAGAGCAGAATCGAACCAAACCACAACAAGAACAAGTGAATGCCAACAACAACAACCGATACATATTAGTCGCTGCTAATTAAATTAATCGCAACGAACACGGTGGGCTTACGTCAGGTATAAAATACAGCGACAGCCCTCCGGAGACTCTGCAAACAGCTTATTCAGCAGGCGTTAGCCGCAACGCAACTATCCTGAGGAACAATACTCTCGTACATTGTCTGGCTATCCGCTGGTGATTAGAAACAACCAACCGGTTGACAGCGATTATCCTCAACGTGAATTTGAGTCTCTGCATGAGTGGTGGTGAGAGCACACGCGTTACCTAGCAAAAAGGATTTTGTTGTTTTTTTTTTATCCTGCAGAGACGCATAAAATCGTACTCGTTACTCGTCTATTGTCGGAGAAAGCCGGTTTAGCTTTCGGCCGTTTCTTTTGTTCGTTCTGTGTTTTCTGTTTACTTTTTTCCGTATTTAACAAGTGAGTAAAATTTTGAAAAGATATAAATAAAAAAAGAAACCCTCCCCCACCCTACTTGGTGCTCCACAGTGAAATATGAATTCGTGCAACAATAGTCCTTGATCCCTGTTGATTCAGTGCTTCAGAATAATGCTCCGAAAAGCTAGTGAAATACGAGTATCTTCTTCCAAAACAAAACAAAAAAGTGCAACAGTGACTAGTAAAAAAAATTGCGTACCGGGTTTGTGAAGGATTTTTTTATTTCACATCCATCTCTCGTCCTTCCGGTTGGCATCTATGGTACCTCTCGTACCAAAACGCCCTATACCCTTCTTTTAGTCGTTTGGTTGGGGTTGCAAAAACAAATAAAAAAGAATGTACGAGTATATGCAAATCTCCGGATGGAATATTCTATTATCCTTGTGAACTGTGTTTTTTTATCTGACAAGCTAGCTGGCTAGCTCTAGGTATCCTATCCTCGTCCTTGTATGAATGTACTCGTATGTCACAGAAGGACTTGCACATATTCTCGATGGAAATTAAATTGAAGCGAATGGATTAATAAACAGAGCCAGCACGAGGTCATAATTATCAAGTTATTGCGTGGGTGACAGAGGGTGTTTGATGGAGGTAGCTGAAGGATTATAAACAAAAAAAAGAAAAAAAAAAACCACTCAAGCCCTCGGTCGGTTGGATAGGAGGATATAAATTTTCAGTCAAGAACAACATTGTGTCAACGGTTTTTCTTGGTTTTTTTTTGGTGTGCAACAAAGTGAGAGTAATTTGTTGGACACATTTTATTGGTGAACTCCTTGTTTTGTGTCATGTAATTTTTGATTGAACTGTAAAATGAGATACGCGTATGTACACCCTCGTAGGTGACTATGTGGAATGAGCTTTTTATGGATGGCAATGCAATATGCCTGATTAAGTGCCCGTGTGGTAATAAAATGAATTTTTTAATGTGAATTGGTTAATTTGCAATATTTCGGGCGAAGACGAATGGAAATGAAGGAGGTTTCATCGAATTTTCGGGTTGTACTGGCTGTGAACTGATGCCATTCAACATGTTTAAGTGCGGTTCTGTGGAATTTTTAATGTCCTGTTGTTTAATATGACACAAAGATGGGTTTTAATAATTTTTTTTTATTTTAATTATTTATTCGGTGGGAGCAGTGCTACTCGCTGAAATTTCTCAGCATGTTGACAAGGGTAGGCCAAGCACGTTTTTGAAACAGAATTCGTGGAATGTTGTATTTATCGATGACGTTGAGGTTTTGGTTTGACATTTTCCGGATGCCATAAACTAAGATTCTTAGTTATTTCCAAGTCATTATAACCTGCATACATTCAAAACCAACATGTATCGGTATCTCTCTTTCTTTCCTTCCTAGCTTTCCTTTGCTCCCGCTGTTAGCAATCATTTTAAGGGTACTAGGCACTACAGTCCATTGAATCTATCTACAAACCTCTCCGGTCTTTGTCCACTGTCTCAGGTATGCGCCCAAAGGTGGTTAAGGACTTATTCCACCATCAAAGGAGAGGTTTTACTCTGCTGCATTGTAGTTTCCGGTGGAAAGTTATGACATTTCATTTGCTCTACATGTACTCGCAGCCTCCGGGAGGCCGTCGATAAATGTTGTGCACTCCTTACACTCCTTCATAGCTTCAGATTTGATTCCATACTCTCAAAATCTTGCCTTTCTTAGAGCTCCGTAGTTACTGCGAATTGAGCAACATTCACGTTCCCTATTTGTAAGGAAGTGAGGGTATAATAGTTCGTAGTAGTTTGAAACCTTGCGCAAATTTTGTTGGTTAAGTGACATATGATGCATCACCTCCAAGACAGTTGTATCTTTGGTTCAATTGATTTGGTTTTAAGCACAAGTTTCACTCCTATAAGGTCTACGAACTCCGGGAACGCCATACCCATGAAAATGGAGGCCTGTTTGAAATGCTTCATGGATGCGAATCCATATTACTCCGTGTGAATCATATACACGGTGCGGCAAAAGCAATGTCATTATGTGAATTGGCTGCTATTTGGTTAGAAATGAACAAAATTGGGCGCTGTTTTCACGAAAAGTTAATCTGGAAGTGTAAAATGAGTTAAAAAACTGATGTCGGTCAAATGAAAACCTCTTGAGTTGACGCACCTTTATCCTCGTGTTACTCCATTTTGAATTGTTGTTGCTCGCAAAATATCTGGCTCCAAAGTGGTGATATATTTTTCAGTGTTGGGCTTTTAAGACTTGCATGGTTTGTGGTTTGTTGTGGTAAATATGCGACATTTCAAAAAGTCGTAGAGGAAGAAGTCTGGCGCCGTCAGATGTGGGATTCTGGCCGGCCAGTCCAAATCGCTAAAACGTGAGATCACATAGCCTGGAAATTGGTGATTCAAAATCTTCATCGTTGGCAGAACTGTGTGAGCGGTTGCTCCGTATTGCTGGAACCAACTATGCTCGAGACCCAATTCAGCAACTTGCGGCAAAAAAACCTCGTTTAACATCTCTCTGTAGCGCACACCAGTTACGGTAGTGCGACGGCGTTATCAAAAAAATGAGGGCAAATCACTTTTTCATTGCAAATACGGCACCAAACAGTCGCTTTGAGGGGATGCAATGGCTCTTTGTGCATTTCATGTGGCTTTTCCGTGTCCCGGGAATGTAAATTTTGTTTATTCACGTAACCACTTAAGTGGTTTGATGCGTTTGATGCACCAGGTTTAACAGAGCATGGGAGTAAGTAAGTGAGATTACTTGGGGGTCAGCATTGTCTCGTCTATGGTTGAGGACTTTTTTTGGCGACCTCAGCCACAGCAGTGATATTGTCGGACCCAGTTTGCATGAAATGCACGCTTAATTGTTCGGGCACATGGTGCAGGACAACGAGGAAAACGGCGACGAAATTCACGCTGCGTTAAAACATCAGAAATAAGCAGTAACAATAATTTCGAGTTCTTCAGCTGTGTATCGCTCCATAAGCAATTGCTTATTGTCATCTAATTCTCTATCTATTTACAACCCAAGTGTCAAAACACAATGACACTTGATGCCATTTGCCAAAATTGTGGCACATTCACATTGTGCTATTACTTTTGCCCCACGTTGTATGAACCAAGCAGGAGACCGTTTAACCTTATTTCGGTGGATCGGAATTGGAATTCACAGGATTTCAAGTGCAGGTGCGTTGTTTCGGCTTAGATATGACTAGACCATAAGGTCAAATCTACCGATATTCATTTATACAGTAAAGTGGTCTGTGATACAGCCTATTTCACATCGAATATTGATAATACCGCATCAGGCCTCCTGACCAGTAACTTAAAGAGGTCTAGGCTCACCATTCCAATAATATTTATAGCAATTCCACATCATCATCTAGAATCTCTTGCTCTGTGACTTCTCCAACAAGGGTCTATCCAAGTTGCTTCACATATTTTGAATTCTTTGAAAAGAAAAAGTGTGAAGCGAAGTGTCAGCATCTTCGTTTGTGATGCAACCTATCTTCAGCTATTCTGGCCACACTTGGTGCTTATATTGAGTTGACAGAACTTTCACCATGTAAGGATGTATTCTATTCTAATTGAAAGTTTGCAGCAGTTTCGTCACATTTCGTTCAATGTCAATCTCCTCCTTCGAAACTCTTCAACGCAAACCGAAACCAAAAATCAGTCGAAGAATCCAAAAGACCATAAATACGAGTATCTTCATCTTCATCCGCCTTCGCTAACGTGCTTCTGTGTCACATAAGCATGTCACATCAGTAGGACTTCAACGAAGAGGGTGTTATCTTGAGTCTTCGTAGTGTTCCTTGATACAGTGATTCACAAATGTAACTCTTTGTTTAATTCTGATGAGGTGTCAATACCACAGTTAATACTGGGGCCGGGGTAGATAAAAGCCCTAACTACCTTAAAGTTAAAGCTTTCTATCGTGAAGTTTCATCCGATTCTTGCAACTGCGCCAGTGACAGCTATCTGCGTTCTGGCAATCATATTAAAGTTATCAGCTTATGCAATTGCACAGACATTTGGAAAATTGTGGCCCTATCCGATGGCAGATGTATGGCTTCTTTTAGCTCCGTAACAGGCCGAGCGATATTAGCACAGAAAAAAAAATCCATTCACGTTAAGACCTTGGTTACCAGGGGTCGTCTTCAAGGTGGCTGATCAGGTTTTGTGCGAAATGTTTACACAACAAATTCATGAAGGCTATAGTGGTACGCAAAGTCGCCCCATCTCATTAAAACCACGTATTAGACGAGTAAGAAGGTTGTGCTTGTAAATTAGACAAAATAGCACCGAACAGTAACCTTAGGCAATGTAATGGCCGTTGGTGTTCCTTGATGTTCTACTTGGCTCTACCTGAGTAGAGCGGTCTCGCCATTTACATGCGTAGTGATGTAGCTTACCAAATTCCACCACAGTGTAATCCTTGTTCCAATCCGGAATTATCCACTATTGCTTGATTTATAGAAGCCCCAAACTGGACAGCAATTCGACCTTTAACGAGTTCAATGCGCTGTCTGACTCCATACAAAGAATTGTATTCCTGTATCCTCATACTGAAGTCGTTATTGCGGGTGATTTCAATATTTCAAAACTCTGGGTGGCTTCGACATTCTGGACAAACAACACCCGAAGCACGGTGTGTTGCGATCTTCGCTGCGGAAAGAAACTTAATGCAGCTTGTCAATGAGCCCACGGGAATACCAGACGTTGATAGTCATACCGAAAACACCCTGACAAGTACAAGATCAATGTGCTATCCCTTCTAGGCTCGCCAGACCACTGTATCATGCCATAAAAGAACTGTATGGCAAAGAAGAAAGCCAACTGCAGCGGTCTTAATAGCTTCCTTAGGAATTTTAACTGGTCGTTATGCTTCCTCGATAACGACGTGGACGTCGCTGCTGATACTCGTATGATCACAGACACCATTCTCTTTGGAATGAGATCCTTTATCCCTCATCAGATGAAAAGAATCAAACCAAAAAAAAAGTAAAGAGCCTGTCAGAGTTACAGAGTTAGAGGAATGTTCTTTCGGTCCTTCAAGACCAACCCATCAGAAGAAAACCGAAGAAAGTTTAAACGATCCAGAAATGACTGCAACGTCTTTCTTAAGCGTGTGAAATTTCAATATGACCAAAAGTTGAGGCAATAAATACTACAATGTCCCAAAGGTAGTAAAAGCTTTTGGTCGTTCGTCAAAAACATCAGAACTTCTGCCTCATCCTCCATTCCAATGCTCATTTACAATGAGATCCCAGCTATCAGCTCTTTAGACAAAGCCAATCTGCTTTCTGCACACTTTGCGGGCAGCTCAACCCTTCCAGATTGTGCTTTGTCTCCGTCTGCACTTAATTGCGCCGAATCTTCAATGGGACGAGTCCACTTTTGCACTCGTGTAGTGGCAAGTGTACTTAAAGATCTCAACATAAATCCGCTCGTCCAGATTGTATATCTCCACTTCTTCTGAACAGGGGTTCTTCCTCGACGGCAAAACCACTGCGTAGGCTTTTTCATCAATCCTAACCTTTAGGGCTCTTTCCGAGCAGATGGTAAACGGCCTTTGCCCAGCACTTCTCTACAAAAGGTGAATCTTCCTCTCTTCTCCTACAGACCCATTGCGCTTGAGACCCTTCATGAAAACGCTGATAAATCATCAGCTCTTGAAATGTCTCGAAACGCGAAAACTTCTCAATGACCGGCAGTACGGCTTAGCAACAAGTCCACTGGTGATTTGATGGCATGTCTCACCGAAAAGTGGAATCAAAGTGTACATCAATCTGGCGAAAGCAAGATAGTTTCAGTTGATATTTCTAAGGCATTTGACAGAGTTTGGCATCAGGTTCTTTTGCCGAAAATGCGTGCATCTGGGATCGACGACTCTCTTCTTCATTGGATTAGAAATTACCTCTCAGAACGTTCAATTGAAGTTGCCTTGAACGGTTTCAAGTCTGATATTCACAAAATAAATACTGGTGTGCCCCAGGGCTCTGTTCTGTCTCCGACACTCTTTTTAATTTTCATCAAAGATCTCGTGTCTGCTACTTCTAATCCAATATATTCCTTTGCTGACGACAGTACTCTCTGCTTTTCATATTCGTTTCCGGGCTCACGTCCCTGCTCTTCGGCTGTAGAACGAGAACGGCAGCGTATGCTAAGCTCATTAAATTCCGATATCAACGGCATAACCAATTGGGGAACTACCAACAGAGTGGAATGTAATGCTTCCAAATGTATTCCAATTAATGCTGTCTGCTGTCGTTAAAGCGAAATTTAAACACCCAGCCATTATCTATGAATGGCACTTGCATCGTCGCAACCGAAAAACTTTCCATTCTCGGTATGTGTGTTAATGACAACTTACGTTGGAATGACCACATATTCGATGCCGCCAAAAATTCTGCGAAATGCCAAGCGATGTAAGAAATACTTCACCCCCTCTGACCAACCTTCAATATATAAGGCGTTTATCCGCCCACATCGGGTCAGGTGCCCTAAAGACCTCTTTGCACCTGCTGGATGGGATCCAAAATCGTGCGATAAAATTCATAGGTGATGCCAGTATTACACAGTCATTCGACACCCTCGAACACCGGTGTAATGTCTCCTGTCTCACCTTGTTGTATCGCTATTTTCACCACCAATGCTCCACTGAAATTGCTAGTAGCATTCCACCTCTTCAAACTTTCAACCATAACATCCGTCTCGCTATAAATTCTCATCAGTTCACCCTCAAGCACAACTCAATTATGGAATGCCCTGCCTAGCTCTTTATTTCCTAGTCAGTATAACTTGCAAACATTTAAAACCAAAGCACATCGGTATCTCATTTTTTCCCTCCCTAACTTCCTTTCGCCGGCGCTATGTGCAAGCATCTTAAGGGTACATAAATCCCTTGTGCGCACGCCAATTATAAAAAACAAAACATTGACATGGACACTTTGATGTCAAATAAATCACAGGACAGCGCATTACCCCTGTCTTAACCCTCTTTTTTATCAAAGGTCAGGGTAGGATCACTTTCGACATTGACGGAACAGCGAGCGTACGCTAATGTCATTTTGCGCAACTCCTTGGGCAGGGATGCTAAAACTAGTTACGAGTATGTATGAGCAGTCTCTATAGATGCTGCTATAGGAGGCCTTAAAATATATGAAGTGGTGCTGAGTATCGATCTAGGCTTCTTGGTTTCTCTCTATGATCTAATTTGTTTGTGATATTTCTCCAATTGTGGACTTACGCCACCTACAACTGCGCTGATTTTTTTTAAGGGATCTTTGCGGGCCACTGTGACATGAAAGATCTTTTAGACTACAAATTCCGTATTACGAAGTCAATAATTTTAGGGATTTTGAGAACTACCCCAGAAATTAAAATTTCTCTTTAAGGCACTTAGACACGTAAAATGTGTTGCGCCGTTTCGTCGTCGTGGTAGTGGCAGGTTAGAAACCCAACTATTCTTCTAATATCATCCCTTTTGAATTGTGGCGTCTCTGTGATGTTTTCCCAATGGAATATGCACATTTTGTCCTCCCAACTCTTTATTGCTGAATTCGGGATATTACAGAACGGCAAAGGGCCGATGACAAATCTGCCGAACGTTACCATTTTTGTGACGATTCGCCGACCAACGTTTTGCTTTGTTGTTATGGGAGAGATCTTGTAGTGTATTGAAGTAGTGCATGACTGATTTGGAGTGAATGAGAATAGAGCTTAATGCTTTAATGGCTGCTTTACTCACTGTCTGTGAGTATATGGATAGGGGCGCCCTTCCTTACCTTATCGAGGATGAAATTTGCGCATACCTGAATGCCATGAATTTCTGCTTGAAATACACGAGGATGTTTCCCAATTGGTTGCGAAATTCTGGTGTTTGGACCAAATATACCAGCATCCACCAAGGTGTCCATCTTTGATCCATCTGTTTACCACTAGCTACCTTTTGGGTTTGAGGTAGGTTGATCGCTATGATGAACCTTCTGCCGAAGTACAAAGTCTTAGGTAGGCGGTCGTTTACCATGCAGATCATGTCAAGCTCAAGGATTTCGGAGAGAAGATGAATTTGATGAATGTTATACCTTCTGTTAGAGTGGCGTTAAACCAACGAAGGCTTCTATAGCTGCTATGGGGTATGTATGCATTCCAGCTGTGATGCCTAGGCATGCAGCGTTTCCCTTTTGTCTTGTTCCACCATACTACTGATGAATAGGTGGTGATGGGTCGTATTATGTTTTACTACACGGCACAGGGAAGCCCTTGTTGTCTAGAAAAAGATTAACCAAGCTTCTCTATATAATAAATGCTGCTCTTAGATTAGAACACGTTACGAGTCATAATGGTATCAAAATCAGGGAAACCCCCGAGTGACAAGAAGTCTTATACACCGATATCACTTCTCCAAATTGTATCCAACATTTTTGAGAGGACACTACTTAAGCAGGTATTGACGGAAGAACTCTTATCCCTAATCACCAGTTTGGGTTGATAAGCAAGTACTTATATATTTTGTATGTTTATCAGGTGCATAGAATCACCAACGTACTCGAGAGAGCTCTTGAAGAAAAAAGGACTTGCTCGTATTTTTCGATGTTCCACAAGCTTTTGACAAGGTAGGGTATGAAGGCCACCGGACTTGTCTTCAAGCCTCTATCATATACTGACAGCGTACCTCGAGAATTGGATTTTCCTCAAACGAGTTCTCGCAATTGAAATAAATTTTAGATGGCGTACCGCAAGGTAGTAGTCTTGGTCCGCTTCTATATCTCTCGTATACTATCACAGGAATGGACATAGGCCTGACAAATCGCAATCAATGAAGCCAAATCTGTTTAAGTAAATATTACTTATAGAAAGCCAGGTTGCCAGCCTTCATAAACTCGGTTTGTATTCCCTGCATAAACAAGGCTAAATGCGTCCGAAGTTAAAATGGAACCCTCGACCTTATTACTTCCATGGCTCAGATTCTTGGCGAAACCATTCCTAGGCACAAAGAAAGTCGGTTTCGTATTTTTGAACAAACACAGTGGGTGATGTATCCAAGACTGCTTATCTTTAAATGGAAGATGGCTTTGAGAATCCAGCCCGATCTTCAGTACAGCTAGAGCAGAGCTAGCCGATACAGACCGTTCTTTCGAGTCTGGTAAAAGCAGCATTGACGCATAGAATATATTTGGCCGTCTCATAGCCGTGTAGATTTAGACGACCCTTTTCGGTGACTAGTTCCATGTCTTGCTGATAGCTCTTCTATACTGCCAGAATGACGTAGAATGTTGAGTCCAAAGAAGTTTGTTATCTAGGATAAGACCCAACAACATAGCTTCATTTGATTTGGATTGGCTTCCTCCTTCGTCGAAACTTAATTGCAGTAATAACCACGCAAAATGAAAAACGCCGCCGTTGTTCTTCTTTTTGAGTTTTGGTCATTTCAAATCCGGTGTGAGGGGTCACATAGTTACATCATCGAGAATCAACAGGTTTTAGTCCCTCTGCATTGGAAAACTGTGTTTGTTTGTCTGTCATATTCTCAAAAAGAGCACTTATCCATTGTGTTGCCCAAAATAGTTCTACCCTTATAGGCATCCTAATTGTGCGATTAGTTTAATTCTTCACTGCTTCAGACTTGACTGCTCTCTATTTGCAGATTAAATACGTCATCGTAATGAGATTCGGTGTCTGTGGTCCTGTCCTGTCCCAACAAATCTCCTGAAACCCCCAAAATATGACGGATGTGCAAATGAATACCCAGATCCCTGTCACTGATGACTTCTTGCAGACTTATTGAAATCCAATAATGGCCTAAATTCATCGACGTTGTCCTAATTATATATCCATAATCCTTACGACTACATGCGCTTTGTGACCACCATACGAGTACGGAAAAGAGATACGGACAACAAAAAAATAAAATCAATTTCTCGCACTGCTTAGCACTAATCTGCTATGTGGTGCCCCCTAAGGATAATCCAATTACTATTAGTCACAAAAGCCATAGCTCATGGCGCCTCTATTCCTGAAAATGGCTTTGAAGAATTATATTCTCCGTTTTCATTATTTTTTTTTTATTTTTTTTTGTTGCTGCCATTCACATAGCCGACATCTCCTCCTGTTCGTCGACACTTGAAGAGCGTACTCGTACCCGTACTCGTACTCGTATCTACAAACAAATAATCGTCGAAACATTAACTTAGACATCCGACTACAAATACGAATTTCCTTGCTCCACTCATGGTGTCTATGGGTGGATTTTCCGCGGAATCAGTCGTGTAATTATTTTCACACGTCGCACATCAATTCACATCATATCCAACAGTAAGTGGAATGCAATAGAACATCTATCTACAAATCAGTAACACCACACCATACAACCGGATTAGATTAATTGAGTCAAATGCCAACTTCAAAATTTCAATTTCTCAATTTTCCAATTTTCAATTTCCTATTTCCGAGTATCTGAGTGCCTGCGCGAGTATCTTTTTTATTTGCGGGCCTTTGGAAAATTCGTTTCAAGTGACTTGGCGAAAGAAGTGAATCTGATTAGTTTGCCAAAGTACTCGTAGATCGTGGCTTTAGTTAACGGATGGGATGACTCTTCGATAATAAATTAGTTGGAATTAATTGTTTTTGGAAAACGGTTTTAAGGCCAACTGAGTGATATTTGCCACCTGGAGGGTGTTGATTCTGATCCCGATTCGATTCGATTGGGGCGAAGGTAATGAGAAATCGCAAAAGTCGCCAGAAACGCGGCCATTAGGAGTAGTGAACGAAAAGTGAACAGTGAAAGACTAGAAGAAGTAGCTCGGTGCTACTTGTAATTTTTTGAGTTATCATTGCACGTTTTTTCGCGTTTTTTTTTTTGCAAACTGGTGGTAAATGGTGAATCAAGTGCAAGCACTGTGAACTGAATATACACAATTCGCATAGGTGAGGGAAGCAGTTGACCCCAGGTCGGGGAATGCTCTATGACTTCTAACACTATCAACATTGTAAGTTGTGCTAAACCCCAATTAACTGTGAGTTAAAGTGATTTAAACAAACAAACTGAATCGAGTGTCTTCTTTCGTTTGTCCCAGTGTTAAGTGTGAGCTTGTTTTGCCTTTTGTGATCTCTGACACCCCCAAAACCTAAATGGGAAGTTACTCCTCATTCTATAGCCTAAACACACGGTACCGGATGCCTCCATATTTATGAAACCTGTCTGCAATTTCGCGCATCAACATTTACGTTGAATGCCATCAGATCTGCATTGACAAGTCAACGTGCTCCTAGACACCAAATACGAGCATCGCGTCTCATGTCCAGTGGAGTATGACTAACAGAATCTCCGCGCTGATATTTTAAAATAATGAAATCTCCATTGACAAGCAGGCCTTCCTCAGAGTCATCTCTGCAGAGTCATAGAGCAGTGAAAGAACAGATCATTTAATTACAAGGCGTTACACTGCCGGGCAGATCCCTGCTGAGGCCTTCTAAAATTAGTTCGGTTTTTGGGCTTCAGTCACTGCCTTCAGTTTTTAGATGATTGTGGTTCCCTTCCACTTAAACGTGCCATATAAGGCGAGATTTTCTGCGTTGCCGCTCTGGGTATGAATGGAAATCCTAGCGACTGATGTGTAATTTTCAGACCCACTTCTCCTCAAACGGAACCAGGTCTGACTCGAAAAATTTTGTACTCAAAAACATCAACCATTCCTTCAATCGTTTTCGCTAGGGTCCGACTGGACGACTGAAATTGAACTTTGATTAGCCCTTATTACTTATTTGCCATCTTAGGCCAAATAAAACAGCGATTGGGAAGTATAACTCTTCGTTCCGACATAATGACGGAGATGAAGTAGAGAAAATTCCTCACTAAATTTATACATATATAGATGGCGCTACAGTTCGGGTTGAAACTGGTCTCAATTAACAAGCCTCTTCAGTCATCTAACTGTCTCCAGGTGTGCACTCCAAGTCGGTTGAGGTCCCCTTCTACTTGTGCGCGCCATTTAAGATGATGTTTTCCTCTACCGTCCCTCCGGATTAGACTCGAAGACTCTGCGAGCCACTTCGGCTGTCCATTCGCTCTTCATATCCTAGCCATTCCCGACTGGGTCGATGTCGCTGTACAGCTCGTATAGTTCGTCGTTGAATCTTCTTCTCTTAAACCCGCCAACGTAAACGGGATTTTTCGCACGAAAGGACTGAGGATATCTTTATCCGCTTTCGATAGTCTATAAAATCTTATATAGAGTCTCCATAGACTTTCGTGATAGGACCTTACTACTTAATTGCCTTCTTAGCCCAAAGAAACAGCGATTGGCAAGAGTGATTCTTGCCAGTTATAGCTGTAGACTGTGACGTTCTGTCCAATTCGTCGATGGTGTGTGCCCCTTCTTGTTGACAGAATATACTTGGTTTTGCTCTCATTTACCGCAAAACCTATTTTGGCTGCTTCCTGCTGCTTCAATACAAGAGAACGCACCGGTGACAGCCCGCTGTCTTCTCCCGATTACGCCGATATCTTCGGCGCACGCCAGCGAGTTTCACAGACTTTTCAAGTATGATGATAAGGAAGTCACAAAGTCTTCTTAGACATCAAAGGTCTCGGTTAAGGTGTTAACGACCCTGACGGGACGGTGAGCGTTCTCAATCGTCACTCTGCACAGACAGACGAGCTTGGCACGCATACCAAAGCCATATCCTATAGCTCGTCTCTATAAATGCTGTCATATGCGACCTTATCGATCGATGAAAAGATGGTGCCTATCGATTTGGACTTCTTGAAGCGTGAAGATTTAGTAGAATGTGGGCTTTCCTGGACAGAAACCGCTCAGATAGGGTTCAATCAGGTTGTTGTCGAGGGATTTCAAACGTTCACACAATATGGCCGATAAGATTTTGTATCCTCTTCTTCTGAGCAGGTTTGAAAAATGAGTTGGTATATGCTCTCCATAGAGACATATCTAGCAGCTTTGAATACCTCGCCGGTAAGCTGTCAAGTACGGCTGGTTTGTTGGATTTCAGCATAGATATTGCTATCCCTGCTGAATTTGTGCATATTCCTAGCACCGACTGTAGCTCTATTGCAAGGTTTCCTTATTCATCTCTACAGGTTCTGTACGGGTCTTCTTCCTTTTACCTGTTGATAAAACTTCCGTACGTTTCTCCTGGAGTACCGCCTCTCAATATCTTCGACCGCGCGCTTCTCGTACTTTCTTTCTTCTTCTCGAGAAGACGATGCTCTATCTGTCTTTTCTGCTTGCAGAGCTAACGAGCGGCTTTCGCCCTTTGACAACTTCTTGTTTAGCTGCATGTGCTTGCCGCCATTCTTCATCAAACTAGGTATTTATTGGTGTTGGTCGGGTGAAACCCAGCACATCAGTTGTATCTCTTATGGTACGTTGGAAGCGTTTCCACTGGTCTTCATACTTGATGCACCCGGCATAGGGAGAGAGTTCGGGATACGCATTCGGTGAAGATTTTGGCGGTCTCTTTCTATTGCAGCTCTTCTACGTTGGCTACAACAAGGTAGTGATCCGATTTAATGTTGGCTATCCGAAACATTTGAACAGTCAGAATATTGGATGCATGCCTCCTATGGGAATGTGAGAAATTTCATTTACTGTTTAATGATCTGGAGTACGTCATGTCCCATTGAGTGTACTAAGATGCTATAGTGATATTTCGTCCTGGCGCAGAGTCAATAAGTCTAAGTCCGTTACCAGACGTGATTTCCTGTTTTCAATGTTTACGAACTATATTATCAGTTACAAGCGGCCGGTCATAGGTCTTGTTGGCGGGAGTACCACCGGTAGTCTCTACCAGGACTTAAATCGCGGTACGAGTCAGTTAAGGTAGGCCCCCTTGTAGGAGCGTCATTGTGGCTGTGGTTTAAACCCAAATCGCGGGAAATGTTCTCCTGTTGGTTTGACCTAATGTAGAGTTGCAATAAGTACTGGGTGCTGTGACTCTAAGACCAGCAAGAGGTTGTAGATCGGCCTCGACTCATACCAAGGGTGGAACTTGGGGCACGCAAGGTATGCTTTGGTATTCTACTTTTAATGTTTGCAAGCGATGGCAAGGCATACGAGTATGCTTCCTCCCATCCCGTCAAATTAAGCCTTTTTGGAAAGGTGCTGACGCTAAACCCAAGACTCTTTGTCCTATGGTGGCGTTAAAATTCGTACTAGCAGTCAAGGGCCTCTGCTAATTTTTTCGGCTGCACGTGGCCTGTTAAAGGTCCGAATATTCTACGTACAGATCCGAATGTCGTTGTCCTTTAAACTTTCGCAAGGGTCGTCAATAGTGAATCCATTTTTATCCGAGGCCATTGGTTGGTTGGCCACATCTTTTTAATCTCTTCCGTATAGTGTTATGAGCCCTATGCCAACGTGGCCCAGTATTATGCTATTAGCTGGGCATGTCCTTGCCATTTTAGCCTGCATGAGTAAGGGTAAGGCAAACACTTCACTAACAACTTCATTGCTGCGCTGCTGGCCCATTTCAAGTTATAGGACAGCCTGCAGTTTTGCGATCCCGAATGAAGGCTTAGCTTATTGTCTTTAGACATCTAAGTCCTGAGCGCACCACCACGTGACAATGGCGTGACGCATATACAAAATTAACGACCACTTGCCGAATCGGTATGATACATATCCAATCAATCAAAATTCACGTTTTTTGCGTTCTCAGAAACAGCTTCGGGATGTTTTCATGTCGTCGTTTAGAAAGATACTTCTAAAACAGAAGCCGCAGTTTATCAAAAGCTGTGGCAGCATGTGATTAGTCGTGATGTCACTTATTCCACACTGTGATTGCTGCTGTGACATGACACGGATTCCATTTACTCTTGAGCCAAGTATGGCTGCTCCTACCAGAAAAATTATTTATTCTGCTCTGCGGCTTGTACATAAGTTACTCGTCTTCTTTTGTAGTCATTAGTCACAGGGACGTCTTCCGTGAGAAAAACAGCAGGTTACGCCCTCTTTTTTTTATAAATATCGCGCGCTCAAGGGGTTATTATATTCTTAAAATATTGGCACACATCGCGGGCGAATGAAACTTGGGGAGTAAGAAAAGAGAGGTACCGATGTACATTGGTCTTAAATGTTTGCAAGTTATAACGGCTAGGAAATAGAGAACTTGGCAGAGCATTCCGTAAGCGACAAAAATAGCAAGATAGATAGCATAGTTCATAGGAAACCTCAAAAGAATGGTTCTGGGAATCGGATTCAGTACGATCCGGCTTCTACTTAAGAAGGTCGTTTCAATTTTGTCGGCGTACAAATCCAGTTTTTACGCCTTAAGTCATTGCCAGCGGACTTAAGACCTTTCTCATTAAGGTCTTGAACTCCTTCGCAGTGATTGCGATTGAACTTCAAGGCATTCATTTTTTGTTTGAGAAGTAGTTTCTATTGCTTTTTGTATTCTGTATATCATCTGCTACAGGTGAGAAAGGAAATCTGATATAGGAAACACCATTTTCACAGAACCATGCGACTTGCCGACAATTTTGCGTTCGAGTATAACCCAGAGATTGTCTGAAGCCTCTAATTTAATGGAATAGGCAATGGACTTGATTTGGCCCCAGGGAAAAAAGTCTTCCATCGGGTAATCACAGAAATGAGGCGGCCTATTGACTGAACCTTTCTACAAATAGCAACGTCACGAAGTCCAATTTCAAAACTCTACTGTTGAGTCACTCTACTGTGTGACATCTGACTCCGTCTTGTTGAAATCAAAAAATGAACCAAGGTAATTTCTATAATTGAGTCTTAGGTACCATTTCTTTAGCAAGGTAGGTAGCAGTGAAGACTAGACAAGTATAGTAGCACACAAAACAGTTTCAGGCCCACTGGCGAATCTTAGTAATCTAAGGCGGTTGACGGATTGGACTCTTCACTTGACCAGATTTCCGCTGCTTACATGAGTATGAACTCTCAAATTCTGTAACCGGTGTGTTGGAAGCCTGTGCTGGTTAACCAGCGACGTGTAGTTACAATTCTTTCGTGGCAGTATAACTCTACACCTTCTAGCGTTATCGCTACAACCGTCACTGAAATGTCATCAGCAAATCCGATAATCGATGTTTTGCATGGGATCTGTAGGCGCTAGATTCCGTTGTAATAATTTTCCACAGTAGGGACCAAAGACCGAGCCTTGTGGCACACCGCCAATAACTTCCAACGCTTTAACTCCACCGTCAGAGTCATAGAGGAGGATTCTATTCGAAAAGTAGCTCGTTATCATTCTACTCAGATAGTAAAGTATTCCAAACCGATATAGACGGTCCCGTTCCGTCCCCATTTCGCCGAATTTTAGCTTTAGCTTTTCTCTGTATAGCTTCTCGAGTTGTAGTTCGTACCGCTTTAATTGCGTCCACTCTTTCGTCTTACGAAAACTGTGTTAGAGTTCCGACTGACCTTCTGTTGTTTCAATTGCTGGCAAAAAATGATCTGCTCAAGAATTGTTCAACTATGTCAAGCAAACAAATAGGACGAAAGACCCCTTGGATTCCCTTTTCTCTTTGGCAATACCAAGCAATAGCCGCACTTAAAAACATGCGTTTAACAATTCAGCAAGTCCGGTGTGTTTTAATAGCGATCTTTAATACTTTATTGCGAATACCATCAAGTTCCGGTGATTTTTTGTCGCGCACTCCTTTGCATGCCTTGAGAAATACTTCGCTTTTAATCATAACCTTCTTTCTTAGCGAAGTAATAGGACCGTAACTATTTGTTACTACAGTTCTGGGCATGTTGGCGATTTCATGCGAGGCTCTTTAAGCCACATTGAGACATTTGATAACGCTTAACTAATACGTGATCAAGTTGTTCGCAAAGACCTTAAAGCAAGGGCGTTTGTTAGAGTTGATCGCTTTGTTTAGTCGAGTTCTTGCTTCTCATGGTCAACCCGAGTCCGAGAACGCTGGTAAGTTCTTCTTTTCAGGTGCCTATCCATGTGGGTCATTCTATTTTGGAGATCCACCAAGAGGTCTGTCTTTTCGACTTACCAGCGTAGATAGTGGCCGGGCTACAAAATGCCCTTCGGTTCTGGCTTCAATTATCGCTTCACTAATGACGAACGTAAGAAGAACTTCATGGTATTGATGCTTCATATAGACGATTTGTTTGTTATCCAGATGCTGATTGCTGAACTGGTATCGGGGACGAACAGTAACCATTTTGATCGCTTTGCGTATAATGATCATTCACGCGCCAGTTATTATCACTCAGCAGGCCTCTGCTTGCAAAATTGATGTCAATGATGAAACCTGATCTTACTCTAGACAATAAAATGCTTCAAATAGTACCGACCCTCTGCGATTTGTACATGAACTGAAATGAAATGGCCCGCGATATGGTAGGACTCTTCCCAATAGCGTCGGTGACAAGTCTATCCAAGATAATTTCAAAGTTTTTTGTAGTAGTGCTTGGTGGTATATACAACAACTACTATTTATGCAAATGCCGCTTTCCTTAGCTAGCATAAGACTCAGACTATATCCAGCTCCATGCTCCCCTGAACACGTTGAATAGAAGTGGAAAACAACATCAAAATAATAAGGAAAAGTGTGGGAGAGAGTATGGGCCCTTGAGGCACACCAATTTGGGAAGATTACATCAAGTATACAGTTGAAATACAAAAATTCATCATCACGGACCTCGAAAGGCTCTCAAACTGAACTATTCAACCTAATAGTTGCTGGTTGTACTTTTTTTTTTGAAAGTCCCTGTGGAGCATTAAATTTTTCGTGAAAAACCTTATGCTACTCACTCCCCGACTTCAGAACTCTACAGCACTTGTACTACAAAGTAAAAACGTCATCCCTAATCTTGTGTTTAGCAAATCCTCGGCGAGCACCAAACTTATCCTTTTTTTTAGTTGAGGGGGAAAAAAAAAACACAACAACAACAAACTCTTATCTCGTCCTCTTTTTTCCCTATTGCAGGTGTTTACAAGGAAGTCTCGTCTTCGAAGGAAAACAACGAATGACTTTATTGTTGTCGTTGTTGTCGCTTTTGTTAAAAGGACAAACGATTCCTTTTGTTGTGAACTGTGGAAATTTGCCGCATTGTGTGTTGTGGAAACTGGTGGAAACGACCGTCAAATCAAATACTTCTGTCCAGACTCTGAAGATCCACACCATCCACACCGATGATTCTATGTCGTCCCGAATTTTGTTGAGCAAAAATTAGTTGAAAAGAAGAAGTTAAACCTAGAGAATAAGAATAAGAAGAAGAAGAAAACGAAGAAGAGGATAGGACGCCGTTGGTAGGAGTTAAAGCAGAAGTGCTCATCCGCACACAATAGAAGCGAACAAGAATGACTAACGAGAAAGGGACTCCTGCAGGTGTAAGTGTCAAATATTGTTTGTAGTGTGTCGCTGTTGTTGTTGCTGTTTGCTGTTGTTGTTTCTGTTGTTGGCTGTTGATGGGGCGGTATGTTTCCTGCTCATTATTCTGCATATTTGTATCCCCTTTCTACTTGGCACATATGTATTCAACAATTTTTTTTTCTGATATTTCTTCATTGTTATCGCTAAACAAATGTAAACTCTTGAGGTAGTAGCTAACCACCCTACTGCATGTACAGTGAAGCTTGTTAAAATGCCTCCACATAGCGTCAGCATTTTTTATTTAATTTTTTTTTCTTTTTTTTTCATATTCCAAGTGATAAAAGAAGCTTTATTCTCCCATCTTGAAGCTCTCAGCTCAGCTCATCTGAGGTTTTTTTCCTTACACGCTTATCCGCTGTCGGTAGGGATGCTGTGTTGAGTGTAAATAAAATTTTCATTCTCATGTAAGGAGCAAGGATTATTTTCAGTTTTTTTGCTTTTTGTTTTCGCTGTTGTATACTTGCTGCTGCCTTGTAGTCGTATTTCGTTTACTTAGAAAAAAATAAAAAATAAAAAAATTGAGAGGAAAGGATGAATGTTATCATCTTTTATGCCTTTGTGATCGAAGATGGGAAGATGCTAATCGGTTTTTCATTTTAGCTTACTCCCTTCTTCTGACGCACTTTCTTTTCTTTTTCTATTTTGTTTGACAGGTGAGTACGCTGGGTACAAGGACGACTACCACCAGTACGAATACCAGTAGCACGACCATTACCACCGATCCAGATGAAGCGAGTAAGAGAAAACCCAGCTGCTATGGGGGGTTACTGCCGATGGGATTACCGCAGCCACTCTTATTGGAGGAGAAGAAATTTCTTTTAGCCGTTGAAAGGGGTGATATCGCTAATGTCAGGAGGTAAGCATTGAAAAAAAAAAAACTGCGAAGAAAATTTGTTAAGAAAATCTTTTGAGACGAGAATTCAATTTTGTATGCTCATTCGTCCTGTCTTACCCCCTTTCTGATCTGGCTGGTTCTTTCAAAGGTCGTCGTTCAAATGGAGTCTGTGTTGAGTTTTTTTTTTGTAATTTTTTCCTGCACAAAGATTGATTGAAATTCTGCAAATCATTCGAACTAATTGTTTTCGTTCAACTTTGACTTTGCTCCAGATGATGGAGGAAGTCTTAAAAAAAAGGTTTCTTGCCAGCTATAAGACTTTTTTTTTTTTTTAATAAACTTCTGGACTTGTTTAGCTCTTTGTCTTGTTGACCAGGAGTGACATCAGTTTTTCCTGTGGTTCCCCGGATTTTGCGCTAAAGTTTCCGGTTGCCAGTTGAAATGTAGGTACGTGTTTATTGTCATCAGTGTTTTTGGATACGGTGATGCACCATCGCTTGATGAAGAAGTACATGAGATCCGTCAATGAGATATAAGCTAAACTGAGCCAACATTTGTTGAATATCGATGCAAATATAACATACGTACATCCAAAGGCGCTAGAGGTATTCAAACTTTAGTATTTCTATTCCCAAAGGATCCGTTGAAATTTAATAAAATTAACTATCGCCTACCCAGTTCTTAAGTAAGTGTCGCATTCTTGAGCGAAACCTGTCTAAGACCTGAGATTCAAAATAATATCTACGACGAACCGAATCTAACCTTGTATCGAAATTCTAAAATGACTAGTGCTGGAGTACTCGTAATAGTTATTTATTGCAGATGCTCCTTATACTTCTCCCAGCGGTGCTGCTACTTTTTTAAGCCTTCCGTATAGTACGCCTTTTGTTGGCCTGCAAAATACTCATCCGCCGCGGTGATGACTTCCTCGTTCGACCCGTACTTCTTTCCCCGCGCCAACGCGTCTCTTTCAACTTAACCCCAACCACCCATATTATTCCTTCTCAACCTTCTACGCCACCAAACCCAGCTAGCAACCCAATTCCCAACTTCGACCTTAAAACTGGAGCTAAGTACCCTAACTTCATTAACTCCCATACCTTAAACCCCACATCTCATCCCTCGTCCAACTCCATATCCAATCATTTATTTCTATCTCCCTCCTCCAATGCTCCTATTCTTGATCCCCTTTTTCCCCACACTGTTAAACTAACACAGCAAACCAATGGCACTACAGAAAGTCGATATGCTCTCTCTAGGCTCAGAGAACGAAAGATATATGAAAACATTCGTCTCTTTCTTGCCTATTTACATGACAAATCTGACTCGGTCTGCTACGAAGGGAAAACCAAAACCAGCGTCATGGTTTCCATCCAGCAGGAAGGCCTCCCTACCGACCCTATCAGTCTCAGGAACCTTTATGTCAGGTACCACGAGATATTTAACATGTCCCCTCAGAAAGTAGCAGACGACCTTGCTGTATTCGGCAACTATGTTCACTCTAAACGAGTATCACACCTACAACGAAGCCGAGCCGACCACGACAAATTTTTTCGTCCATAACGTGCCTCCCTTGCCAGCGCTTAAACCATCCTGCCTCACACCTCCACCCCACAACATCCCTCTTACATTTTACTACCAGAATGTAAGAGGTCTTCGCTCTAAAACCAATGCTGTCCTACGTCAATCGCATGCTCTTCCCTTTGATATTTACGCCTTGACGGAAACCAATTTGATTCCCGACATAAAGAACCAGGAATTGTTCCCTCCTACTTTTAATGTTTTCCGCGACGACGATCCTACCCGCACAAATAAAGATTCCCCCTGTCGAGGCGACCTACTTTCAATCGACAACAGCCTTAACTCTTCTCCCATTACAATTTCTTCATGCTCTAAAGCCGACTTTGTCGCAATAAAAATATCACTCCCTCTCAAGTCCCTTTACGTTATATGTTGCTACATCCTACCAGCTCAACCTATTGAATCTTACCAATTTGTTACTGATTCGATCGACCATTTAATTGAACTGTCAGACCCTATTGATGATATCCTTATTTTCGGCGACTTTAATCTTCCTCAGCTACAGTGGACTCCATCAGATGGTCAATCGCTTTTCATCGCTTCAAATGCTAACTCAGCTAAGGAATGTCTCTTCTTAGATCGCTTAACAGACTCAAGTCTATGCCAAGTCAGTGATATATCCAATTATAATTAATTCCTCAGTCTCACTTTGTCCCCTATCTCTCTCAACAATCGATAACTACCACCCCCACCCCCCCTTCTACTTTAATTTTTTCATAACTCTTCATTCCAGTCCATTCCCCCCCATAACTCTCTCATCCCATAAAGCAAATGTTCACAAAGTCAGTTAATATCTCAGCAGATCACTCTTTAACTTTCACAACCTAAGTATAAACGATGCCTTATCCATTTTTTATAAAGAAATATTTAATTCTTTTTCCCTTTACGTTCCGTTTTCCCGCCTTAAAACATCATCTACTAGTCCTCCCTACGAAATAAGAGAAATAAGTTATGGGCTGTTTTCCTGCGTACTAGATCCTTTACCGACTATTCCAACTATCTTGGTGCTTATCTCCATTTCACCGAACTTTACGACTCCCTTTACCAGCGCTACCTTAACAATGTGCAAGTCAACCTTATAAACCACCCTAAGTCCTTTTCCCATCGCTAAACTCTCCCATATACCCAAACTCTTCGAAAGTATTTTGTATGAAGCTCTAAGCTTCCAATTCAAATCACTTATTTCCCCCAGACAACATGGCTTCCTAAAGGGTAGGTCAACCACCACAAATCTTGTTGAATTCGTATCCTTTGCCCTCTCTGCCCTAGAGAATGGCAATGAAGTCCATGTAGTTGCAACCGATTTTAGCAAAGCCTTCGATAAAATCTCTCATTGGTTAATTATCTTTAAATTGTCTGCCCTCGGCTTTGAACCCATACTGTTGAAATGGATATCCTCTTACCGCGAAAACCGTTTTTACAGTGTTCGTTTTAGGTCAGCCCAGTCCGCTCCATTTTTGGCCACCTCTGGAGTTCCACAAGGCAGCCATCTCGGTCCCCTTCTTTTTATATTAACCATAAATTATCTCGATATGATCATCAAACACTCGTCTGTCTCCCTTTACGCCGACGATACCAAATTTTTCAAAACCATTTCCTCTCCCCATGACTCTTTCCTCCTTCAACAAGATCTTGATAGTTTTTCGATCTGGTGCCTCAAAAATTCTTTGGAACTTAACATCGCCAAATGCCAGTCCATCACCTTCTCACATAAGCGGAACCAATCTCCTCCCCGACTCTATCTTCTCCATAACCAACCTATCTCCTCCGTACAGTCTCTTCGCGACCTCGGCATTTTGTGTGACATCGAGCTCAACTTCCGTTTACATATGGATGAGATAATCCTCAAAGCCAACTCTGCACTAGGTTTTGTAAAACGGTGGTCCAAAGAATTCACCAACCCATACGTGACCAGGTCCCTCTATATTACCTTTGTTCGCCCCCTCCTAGAGTACGCCAGTCAAGTATGGTCCCCATTTCATCGTGTTCATATCTCGAGAATTGAAAGCATTCAGCGTCGTTTTCTTCGATTTGCTCTTCGACGTATGCCCTGTGACGATCCTCTTAATCTGCCCCCCTATCAAAATCGTCTCAATCTTATCAACTTAAACACCCTCGAAGATCGCAGAGATGCAGCAGACTTTCTCTTCATTCATCGACTCCTTTCAGGTCACGTTGAATGCGCGTCCCTTCACAACTCCATTTTCCTCAACACTAACCCTCGTAATCTACGTACTCCTCGACTCTTCTATCTACCAACCCACCACACCTCCTATGGCGCGAACAAACCAATCTCCCGAATGCTACGTCAAATCAACTCAAACCCTACCGTCTTTGACTTTCACCGCACCACTTCCTACCTCAAATCTGTTCTCCTTCACCACTCCAACCAACCTTAGTTTTAAGTTTTAGTTTAAGTTTAATTTGGAAGTTATAGCTTGTACTAAGCCGAATAAATGGGGGCATTCGCCCCCACCAAAATTAAAATTAAAAAAATTTCCGCCCAGCGATCTATTAAGGTTTGGGAACAAAAAGAAGTCGCAGTGGGAGCAACTACGAGTAATAGTGCAATTTGACCAATTTGGCTGTGGCTACTGCGGAGGTGTTTTTTCTTAGCCAAATGTGGTAGGCGTTGAATCGGCCAAATAAATCGGCGTAGTACTCGTACGCTCCTGTGATTGCTTTTCCCTTCTCCAAATAGTCAACGTGGATCACACCTCACAGGTTCCAAAAAACGGTGGCCTTCACCTTCTTTGGAGCACGTTCACCGAGTAAAACCCATTGTTTCGATTGTTCTTTGGTCTCTGGTGTATACCAATGAATACATGCCTCATCGACGGTCAAGAAACGACGCAGAAACTCCTTCGGATTTCGATTAAACAGGGCCAAGCACGTCTTTGAAGTGGTCTCACGATTGCGCTTGTTTTCCGGTGTGAGCAAACGCGGCACCCAAAATCTCGTGAAGGATATGGCTAACGCTTTCAGTTGAGATGCCTGCTATCTTAGCCAACTCGCGAATTTTCACTCGGCCGTCCGCCAATACGATATCATGGATTTTGACCACGGTTTCCTCTGTGGTAACCGTTTTTGGGCCACTTTGGCGCGGTTCATCAAAAACCAACGTGCGGCCACGGCGAATCTCTGCGAACCAATGGTAAACGGTTGGACGGGAAGGTGAATGGGTCTCATGGGCTTGATTTCCTCGCAGGTTTAACCACTCAAAAACAAGAATTGGATCACGGAGCGATACTGCTCTTTTTCCAAGGTCGCAAAAAGCCTTAACATGATGTTTTGAAATGGGTGTCAAAACAAAACTAATGACAAGCGCGCTGGAAAAGGTTATACTAAATGATGGTTCTCATTTTGGTTCAGTACCGCCACCTATTTTCCAATCCGGGTACTCATAAAACCGCCCTCGTATAAATAGTGTGTGGAGACTCTTAAAGAAATATTCACATGCACATAACACTTGTCACTTATCGTGCTCCCTCGGACTGAGTATAGTAACTAGAAGGCATCTCACAAGATTTTCTGCAGACTGTGAAGTATGGTATCTAATTCAGTCTTCTCTTTGACTGATCATATGATCAAACCCCACAACCTCTGTTTCAGTTGATTTCAGCTGATTCAGTAAAGTCATTGTTGCATTGTTGATGTGTAAATTGTTCCTGCTCTCTCTGCTCCGGGTATGTCAGATCAGAAACGTAGTAATTTTTGTAAACTTGAGTCAAACATGCTTATCCGAAGTTTCTTATCATCATTCCTAAATAGTCAACTAAACGGTGATAATGCTCCTGAACCGTAACTTGCTTTAATTTTCTGCAAATGCGGTACGGCTTTAAAGAGTTTCTTCTCTGACAGGTTTCGGTAAATTGTGTTTGACGAACAGAAATCATATCTTACTCCTGTTTAAAAATGTGTACCTCAGGGATCTATTCTGGGACCTGATTTATTTTGTATGTTTATAAATACAGTGCTTTCTGATTACAATTTTGACTCACTTCACTTGTACATCGATGATGTACGATGTTGTAGTGCTTAGCAAAAGCGTAGTGCCACGTCACGGGCGAGTAAGTAGCCTACAGTCATTCCCACTGAGGGACAGGAGGAAAGACGATGACCTCTAAGAAATTTTGGGAAGCATTCGTTTGGTCAGCCGGCAGTTATTCTCACATGAAACCATACTGCCAATGGAAGCCCTAACCGAGGAGCCAAGCAGTCTCCAACGTAGCTTCGGATCCTGAAAAGCTCTCCTCTGAACCTTGCCGAGCAAGTTCATTAGCGATTTCATTTCTCGTGATCAAATTGTGCCCTGCGATCCAGACAAGACTCAGTGAATCTAGCCTTCGAACTGCGTTCAGTGAAGTCCTGCATTCTCGAACTAACATGGAATCCGTAAGATGGCTCAGCAAGGCTCTAAGTGCAGCAAGGTAGTTATTTGCCATCCGGATTCCGTTTTCCTAACTAGAAGTAAACTCTAACGTTATCGCATCATACATCGGTTTAGAGCCATCCGTGAAGACTCCATTGCATTTCTTTCCTGGCTCAAATTCTGGATGAAGCCAGTCTTGCGCACAGGAAAACTGTCGATTTCTTATTTTTTCTGCAGCATAAGTTCTGGTGTCACTGCATCAGACTAGAGTTAAAAGATCGCAAGATCATCAGGGCTCGAGCACGTTTTATACCAAAGACCACATGATTTTAGACGAAAGATGGAGTTGAGAGTGCTACCCATGATATGAGCATCAAGGGGGGGAGATTCAGGGATTCAGGCTGAATAATTACATAACCTCTTCGAAGTTGTTTAAAGCCTCTGCTTGATTCACAGTCGCCTTTTTTTTTGTATAATTTACGCGCGCCTAAGGGGTTAGATACCCTTTTACTGTTGCCAAGGCGCGGGCGGAAAGTTAGAAGGAAGAGAAAGGAAAATCGTTTTGTAGTGGTTTGAAACTCAGGTGTGTTTGGTTTCGATATTCGCTCTCCAGCATGCCTACTAGCATTATCGAACTTGGAAATGATTCATCCCTCACACATGAAGGCCGCTTCACATCGGATACCCCTAAAATACTTATATACAGCGTGGGAGAAGGAAAATCAGGGAGGAAAGAAAGAGAGGTGCCGATTTACATTGGTTTTAAATGTTTGAAGGTTATAATGTCTAGGAAATAAAAGGCTCAGCAGGACATTTTACAATATAAACGAGGTGTACGTCTTAGGAAAGAATCACGATATTTCAGAGTACGTCCGACAGTGGGCTTGAGGCTACTGATGAGCATTCTTAGCGAGACGGGTGTTATGGTTGAAATTTTGAAGAGGTGGAATGCTAATGGTAATTTCAGTGAAGCACTGGTGGTGAAAATAGCGATAAAACAAGATGAGACAGGAAACATTATGTCGGTATTCGAGGGTGTCCATTAGCTTTGTGATGTAATGATGATGCATTTTTGATTACATTGAATATGTGGCCGTTCCAACGTATGTTGTCATTGACACACATACCGAGAAGTCCCATTCATGGACAATGGCTAGTTGCTTAAATTTCGCTTGAATGACAGCAGACAACATTTGTTTTGGAAGCATTAAATTCTACTCTGTTGGTGGTCGCCCAATTAGGTATGCTGTTAATATCGGAATAGTCTTTCCTTGCGAAGGGTAGTGACGTGAGTCGGGGAATGAATACGAACAGCAGAGAGTACTGTCGTCAGCAAAGAATTTGATTAGAAGTGGCAGACAAGAGATGATTGATGAAAATTTAAAAGAGTATCGGGGACAGAACGGAGCCATGATGTAAACCTGGTTTTACTGTTGCTACGAAAACTGTATTGCCGGTCATTGAGAAGTTTTCGTGTTGCAAGATATTTCATGAGCTGACGATTTATCAGCGTTTCTATGACCTTGGAAAGAAGGAACGTAAGTGCAATGGGTCCGTAGGAGAAGAGAGAGGAAGATTCGCCTTTTTTAGGGAAGGGCTGTGCAAAGGCAGTTTTCCATCTGCTCGGAAAGAGTCCTAAAGAGTAGGATGGACGAAAAACCTTACGCAGTGGTTTTGCCAGCGAGAAAGACCACCTCATCTGGACCAGCGGATTTGTGAATGAAAAGATCTTTAAGTACTCTCGCTACTACACGAGTGGGAAAGTGAATTCGTCCCATTGTAGATTCGCCACACTCAAGTGTAGGCGGGGGCAAAGCACTATCTGGAAATGTTGAACTGGCCGCAAAGTGTGCAGCAAACAGATTGACTTTGTCCAAAGAGCAGATGAGGCAGAATTTCTAACATTTTTGACGAATCACCAACAATGTGTACTACCTTTGGGACATTGTAGTATTGTTTGCCTGAATTGTTGGTCATATTGGAATTCCACACGCAAGAAAAACGTTGCAGTCCTTCATGTCTCTTTGGAATTTTTTCGAGTTTCCTATGTAGGTTCGGTTTTGCTTCTTTACAGCTTAAGTCGTACCATGCCTTTTCTTTTGGTTTGATACTCTTCTTCCGATGAGGGATAAAGGATCTCCTTCCAAAGAGAATATTGTCTGTGATCATATCTACAACGGCATCCAAGTCGTTATCGAGGAGACATAACGACCAGTTAAAATTCGTAAAGAAGCTGTTGAGACCGAACAACTTTCCGTATTGCCATTCGGTTCTTTTAGGAATCTTTTCTCTAAATCTATGTTCGGTGTACGTGAAATCAGCTGATATGACACAGTGGTCTGGTCCAGAGGTCTGGAAGGGATAGCACATTGATCTTGTACTTGTCAGGGTGAGTGGCGGTATGACTATCAACGTCTGGTATTCTCGTGGGCTCATTTACAAGCTGGGTTAAGTTATTTTCCGCAGCGAAGATCTCAACAAACCGTCCTTCGGGTGTTGTCTGTCCAGAATGTCGAAGCCACCCAGAGTTTTGAAATATTGAAATCGCTCGTAATGACTATCTCAGTATGACGATATAGGAATACTATTCTTTGTATGGAGTCAGACAGCGCATCAAACTCGTAAAAGGTCGAATTGCTGTCCAGTTTGGGGCTTCTGTAAGTAAAGCAATAGAGGATAATTTGCTTACGGAGATGGAATTTTAACCACATGAAACTAAATTCCGGATTGGAACTGGGACAATTGTACATTGCTACGCACGTAAACGGCGAGAGTAGCTTCAGATTTGAATGGTTTGAGTGGTGTGGGCGGTGATCTACCTGTTTTTCACTAAGTGCCAAAGCAGCTGGTTTGTATTTACGGACGTATATGAAGTAGTTCCAAATGTGGAGCCTCTGTCGACATACCAAATCGAGCTTTCTTCATATATTGAAATCGCCAATTGCGTTTTAGAGTTCCAGGCGATCTGTGCTACATATAGTGTCATAAAGTGCATAAAAATAGGATTTTGATGCGTTCAACTTGAAATTGATTGGCCGGAAGATTAAGTACATATTCGATGCGTTATGGGGGAAGTCACACTGGTATTTGCTAATAGATGTAGTGTAAAATGTATGATGGAAAGGGTTCTCTACACGAAATTGAATAAGAAATAGATGGCGATAGCAAGCCGCATTCGTGCGTTCACACTAGGCCCTACTTATTCCTCCGTGACTTTTCATTTTCCCCGAACGTTTATCCATTGAGAAGTCCATCATCTGAATCCGATTTCGACCAACATATTACGAGTATCTATATCAACATAACAATTTCTGAAAAGTCCATAATCGGATATGTTGGAGGAATGCTTTACTTTGGTTAGCTCCTCGCTAATTTGAATAATGATTCAGATATCTGGGGCTTGTCGAGTGGTTCCTTTCTGAGAAGGAAATGTGTGCTACTTATCAGTAGCTGCAAATCAGTAGCCTTAAGTTGTTGTCATTTTCAGAAGTCTGTACTTTCCAACGGTTCCGCTTAAGTTGTCTTCCTTACGATTTTGACGTAAACATCTCTTGAAATAGCCCAATGATTGGTCCATACTCGTAAAAGAGAAGAATTTGTTCCTAACGTAACAATGACGACATTCTATTGTACTCTAGATCTTCACACATGGAGGTTAGTTCTTCACAACCCTAAACAGAGACTCACGTCTGTAGTTGATATCACTGATACCTGATAGTATAAGAGCAAATCACTTTAGGTGTCAGAGGTATAACCACACAAGCGCTACGTTAAAAATTCAGAAACATTTTTTTGATTACAAATATGTACTCGTAGGTCCCAGACGCTATGCCTTCAGCTTTCACCACGCCAGACGTCTTCGAAATTCAGAAAATTAAAAATACAAGTTTAATCATCTAAATCTATATTGTCCCCTTCAAAGTAATCCCCAGCGACTGCAACACACTTATGCCAGCGCTTGATCCAATCCTCGAAACATTTTTTATATTCAGTTTTCGGTATGTCCATCAGTGCTTGCTGCGATTTTTCCATTACTTCCTCTCGGCTGCTGAAACGCTTTCCCCGTATTGGTTTTTTAGCTCGATTGAACAGAAAGAAGTCATAGGAAGCCAAATCAAGTGAATTCGGTGGCTGTTGGATGGTATTTTTTGCACTTTTCGTCAAAAAGTTACGAATAATGATGGCACTGTGCGCCAGTGCGTTATCATGGTGCAAAATCCACGAGTTTTCTGTCCACAATTCCGGTCTCTTTCGGCGAATTGCTTCACGCAAACGTCTCATAATGCCCAAATAATACTCTTTGTTTACTGTCTGGCCTTCTGGCAAAAATTCATGATGCATTACACCGTTGTAATCCATGAAAACCGTGAGCATTGCCTTCTTCACGGTGTCTTTTTAGCATGAAATTGAGGTCTTTTGGCACCAACTATGCTGCTACACGACGGAAACCCAAATCATTAACCAAAATGTCTTGGACGGATCCATAGGCAATGTTCGAGTCCTCCGCTATCTTTCTGATGGTTAATTTTCGGTTATTGACCAACATTTCGTTTACTCCATCAATGTTTTCGTCGGTTTTCGTTGTCGATGGTCTGCCACTGCGTTCATCATCTTCAATTGACTCACGACCACTTTTGAACCGCTCGTGCCACTGGTAAATGACAGTTTTCTTTAGAGAATCGTTGCCGAAAGACTTTTCCAACATTTCCAACGTTCGCGCACCATTAAATCTGTTTTTTACGCAAAATTCGATACAAGTTCGTTGTTGCAAATTGAAATCCATTTCTAAAATTGTAAAAAATCGCCAACACACACGGAGATAGATGTACTCTTGGCCACGTAACTTTTGCAAATGTCAAGCTATGACGCTAAGATTTAAAGAGAATATCAACAACAGATTTACCAACTTACCAAAAAAAAACTCCAATCGGAACAATGGGAGCGCCACACGGCGGTTATCCTGGTTATCCTAACTTTTTGATTAAGATGGTATGCCACTGAACTCCTTCTAAACGGATGAACCGATTTTGTTTGTGTGTGAGTGGTACCTTGGATGGTTTAGATTTATAATCGGGCCCAGTAGGTGGGACTGCAATCAATATTGAAATACCGTTTTAAATCATAAATGAATTATACTTAAACACATACATTCAATGACAATCAATCTAACCTGCAACTTTTTAGTTGCTTCAGTGGATCGCAGTATGGCAGCTCCTGTACCACTTACAACACCTTGCCTGTTACCAAAGTCGTTTACAATTGATTCTAAGCATTGTTAAATTGAATAATTTTTAACTATAGTATATAACTAGCACGGCATACAAGCGATATTTAATACATCTCGTATTTGCTATGTTACATAGAACATTCTCATCACATCCATTGTTGTTTATAATATAAAATTGTAAACTTTAAAGGGTTTATTGCTATAGAATACAATTGCCCCATTTTTATCATTGCAGTCCAGGACGGATACGACCTTAGACCAACGGACGTAGCGTCATACCACTGTTCGCTGGAACAAGTACTGTGCCATTGGTCCGTACCTGCGCGGTAAAACTAACCTATCTCACGACAGTCTAAACCCAGCTCACGTTCCCTTGCATGGGTGAACAATCCAACGCTTGGTGAATTTTGCTTCACAATGATAGGAAGAGCCGAAATCGATGGACCAAAAAGCGACCTCGCTATGAACGCTTGGCCGCCACAAGCCAGTTATCCCTGTGGTAACTATTCTGACAGCTCTTGTTAAAAACTCTTTAAACCAAAAGCATCGATAGGCCGAGCTTTTGCTGTCTCTGTGTGTACTGAACACCGAGATCAAGTCAGCATTTGCCCTTTTGCTCTATGTGTGGTTTCTGTCCTCACTGGGACATCTTCGGTATTATTTGAGAGATGTACCGCCCCAATCAAACTCCCCGCCTGGAAATGTCCTTGAACTGAATCATACCTGAGTGTTGGAGTTATACCAAATTCATGTTCATGTAAATGACGCCCGATTTGAACTATTTTACAAAGTCTGCAAGCCTACGTCGGAACAAATTTTCAAATAATGAAAAGTAAGTTCAACATTTAAAATATTTTCATAGCAAGTAGATGAAGTAGGGACCTTCATGCTTAAACTTCTTATCTAAAGGTTTTGAAGGAAGTCTTTTACCTCCAAATAAAAGCGTTCAAATTGCTGCCTTTGAGAGAATTGAAGACATTTTAGATAACGATAGATGATTTATCTAACAATGAGGTAGACTTACCTAATGATTGATCAGATGAGTGCGATGAGGAATAACCACGGTGTGGCGCACCCATTGTTCCGACTTGAGTTTCTGTTTTTCTGTTGTTCATTAAGTTGGTAAATCCGTTGTTGATATTTTCTTTAAATCTTAGCGTCATAGCTCGACATTTGCAAAATTTACGTGGCCAAAAGTACATCTATCTCTGTGTGTGTTGGCGATTTTTTACAATTTCAATTTGCAACAACGAACTTGTATTACATTTTGCGTAAAAAATGGATTTAATGGTGCGCGAACGTTGGAAATGTTGGAAAAGTGTTTCGGCAACGACAGTCGTTTACCAGTGGCACGAGCGGTTCAAAAGTGGTCGTGAGTCAATTGAAGATGATGAACGCAGTGGCAGACCATCGACATCGAAAACCGACGAAAACATTGATGGAGTAAAAGAAATGTCGGTCAATACTTGCAATTTAACCATCAGAGAGATAGTGGAGGATTTGAACATTGCCTATGGATCCGTCCAAGACATTTTGGTTAATGATTTGCATTTTCGTCGTGTAGCAGCAAAGTTGATGCCAAAAGACCTCAATTTTATGCAAAAAAGAGACCGTGTTGACGTCGCAAAAGAGATGATTTGCGAGGCTGAATCCGATCGCACATTCATCAAAAGGATCATTACTGGAGACGAGACGTGGGCTTATGAGTACGACACGCAATCCAGACATCAGGCAAATAAATAGCGTTCACCAAATGAGCCGAGACCAAAAGAACCACGTCGTTTTCAGTCAAAAAAGAAGGCAATGCTCACGGTTTTCATGGATTACAACGGTGTAATGCATCATGAATTTTTGCCAGAAGGCCAGACAGTAAACAAAGAGTATTATTTGGGCGTTGTGAGACGTTTGCGTCAAGCAATTCGCCGAAAGAGACCAGAATTTTGGGCAAAAAACTCGTTGATTTTGCACCATGATAACGCACTGCCGCACAGTGCCATCATTATTCGTAACTTTTTGACGAAAAATCCAAAAAATACCATCCAACAGCCACCGAATTCACTTGATTTGGCTCCCTGTGACTTCTTTCTGTTCAATCGAGCTAAAAAACCAATACGGGGAACGCGTTTCAGCAGCCGAGAGGAAGTAATGGAAAAATCGCAGTAAGCACTGATGGATATACCCATTGGATCAAGCGCAGGCATAAGTGTGTTGCAGTCGATGGGGATTACTTTGAAGGGGATAATATAGATTTAGATGAATAAACTTGTATTTTTAAATTTCTGAATAAATTTCGGGAACTTTTTGATCAATGTGGTATGTTTGACTTCTTGTGGTGATCTCCAAAAAATTTTGGTATGATTGGTAGTTAAGAACAAAAATATTATGCAGTACATTGACACTTATAATTGTGCATAATAACATTTATTCATGTCAATTATTTCAAGGACGTCTTTTGGGGGGTAAGCAGTAGGTAATTTGTCTGTGACTTATATATTTGTAATCAGGAAGGCGTGTACAATATTTTGTTGTGGCCAACATATGGTTATATTTGAAAACAGAAAAGTGTTTCATGTTTTTTTATAAAAAAACAAACGCTTTTAGGATATTTCAAGGACGTCTGGCGGGGTGAAATATATCTGGGACCTATTTGTAATCAAAAGAATTTTTCTGAATTTTTGACGTAGCGCTTGTGTGGTTATATCTCTGACACCAAAAGTGATTTTTTACCCACTTTTGGGGGTGGTACTTGAAAGGGAGGAAAACTGCCACACGGTGGAATTCCATATCCTTCCAGTCTGAAAAGTTGGCGGTCACAAACGTCGTACGTATATACCTCACCTTGCCAAGGAACGATTTAGAGATGTTTTCATGCCCCTGAGGTTGTCGGAAGTGAAATCCCAATAGCAAAACGCTCCAAGATAGTTATACTTGGTAAACTTACCAAACGAAGGCTAAACCCATTTGACTGTCTAGATTTGTTTGTTAGCCTAAAGGTACTCCTGCATGCATACTCGTATCTAGTCTAAAGCTGAGAGATGACATTGTCTTTGAAGCACTTACTCACTATCCCAACTAAATAATGCAAACGACTCTCGAAATATCTTCAAATAAACAAGAGAACCTCCCCCAACTCTCCACTCCGCATGAATGTCATATGTGATACAGAGGAAAATCCGCCCAAAGTCACACAATCCCTGCACGCTACCCACCCTACAGATGATCCTTTAAGTAAAACAAAAGATAAGACATAAAAAAAAGGATACACAGAAAGAGGTTGGCTCGGTAGCATCCACCCCATGTTATCCGTAAAACGGAAGAACTTTCTAAGTAACCCCATTGTCACCATTCCCGTCACGAATCGCTCATAACCGCCCAGTTATATACACCCACACTTATGCACTCCTCCAAATGGTAGCCGTACAATCTTTCCGACGATAACCGACCTCATGTGAATAATGACAATGATCATAACGCTCGCCCAAATAAGGATACGCCACGGCCAAATGGCAAAAGATGAACAAAGATGAAATAAACATGTGTGTTATGTTTGTTCAAGTGCTTAAAGGCAATGTTGTTGCAGTGAATCCAGCCACCAACCGACATACCACCACCCACCATCAGGGCAGAGCAAGGACAAGCAAACATCCTTGTGAACGATGCAAAACTGTCCACCATTGCGTGTGTGTATCATAAAAGAATATGACATGTCGATTAAATAAGAAAATAATAGTGCATGACTGCCTATGTGTGAGTGTGTGTGCGTGCGTGCGCATGATAGACTCTAATGTCAAGGCTTAGGGTCAATTTCTTTAAATGCTCTACCACTGTCCGCTTACCGTTCTGGTTCTGTGGGCAGTTGTTGGTAATATTTGATCCTTGCTTGGCCTCAAGGTGTAGGGGGAATTGCGGTTGCCCTCTGTAATTTTTATATATTTTCGTTTTTTTTCGTCTTTTTTTAACCATCTCCTCCTCCTCGGTCTGGTTTGGTCATTTTTTTTATGAACCACAGATGGGGTGAGTAGAGTAGAGGAATGAAAATGAAATGCTGCACAGCAGGATATGGCTCAAGGAAGTGACACTCATTGGCCACAGTGCATGAGTGGACTATTTGGATTCCTTCAAATGATTCCAAATGAGGACATAGGATAGAATAGATGATGAAGGCACTGTCAAGAATGAATGGGATTAGAACAAAGGTAAGAGATAAACAAAGGTTTATGGTAGATTAACATAAGGCGTACTTAAATTGAACATCCTTTCGATTGCCAATTTAGACTTCTCTTTTTGCTGGCTTTTTATTGCGGGTCACTAAGTGAGAAACTTTAAGGACGAAGAACATAGAAGCGAAAACAATCAATGCGTTGTTTATGTTTACTTTTCATTGTGGTCCAATAGACTTTGCTAAATCCTTCTGAAATCCCATCGTGTCATAATAAACAGGAGAGGTAGAGCAGTCCAAGCTTCAAATAGTAAGGACAGAGGATTTTCTTTGAAGTCAATTCTAGCAGTCCGGCCTGAAGCACGAAGAACAGCTTCTATCTGTATTTTAGGCAGGGCGTCTGCTGGTTCACAGTCAGCGGTTACCATTTATCTCGATTACAAGGAGTTCTCTTCCAACTTGTGATATCGATGCGGACTTGCGAAGAGTTAGAAGAGAATACTATTTCGTTTTGGTATGACAATATGGACAACATTTCATAGCTACCCAAGCCTCTCGGCCTTTCCATCAGCAAAGTGCATATTTCGAATGACTTGCAGAACTTAAACTCCAGCCAATAGGTCTTTGTATTTGGTGTGGTTTTGTCTCCAGTTGCACACACTAAGTTGACCCACAACCTGGTCGCAGCCAGCTCCTATCGCCGAAGCTCATGTTGAAGGTCGTAGATTCCTGAAATGGTTGAAGAGAGAATACCCAAATCAGCCCGATTTCGTGTGGCAACAAGTTCCAAAGCCTACCAACGTGAACAAAGAACAGACGGCTGCTTTCTAAATATTTATAACAAGAAAGAATTAAAGTACCGATCCTGGAAGATCTAGGAAATTGCAGCCTCAAGTATATGTAATTGGTTCTCTAGTAGGCTATTAAATTTGCAAGAAATAATCATTTACGATTGCCCTGAAATTGTTGAAGCTTACACCCTAAGATTGACCGTCTGAAGGTACAAAGATGATTGAACATTCGTTCATTCCTTATTATAGTGTTGACAGCGAGTTCGAATTTTGGAGAATATAGCGAATCAAGAGCACTGTAAACGAAACAGCAGTACCTTATTTGTGGTACTAGTAGAGCTCTAACCAGTTTTAGCCGAATTTTAATTGGAAAAGATGTTCACAGCACGCGCAACGTTGTATAAATATTGCTTACAAGTAAGCTGATATGTAAGACGCAGGCTGTAAGACGGTTATTTAAAATGATTCCAAGACTTTTTACCATTATCATTACAGAAAGGAATTTTCTCTCTAAGTAAACATCAGGATATTTGTCAACAATCCCAACGTTCTTGCCTGTCTGTAAGCCTAGGGACCTTCTGGGAGTCAGTATTATCGAAGACCATACGCGTCTGCCTTTAAGTGTTCATTCAATTTGTGACTGCGAAGCCGAAAAGTATATTTGAACATCATCCGCAAATAGGTGTATCATAGACGAAGAGTAGAGGTCCAAGGATTGAGCCTTGTGGAATGCCATGGTAAAAACATTTTCGTTGAAGAAAACTTTTTGAAATCTTTCGCTGTGGTAGTTCGGAATCAGTTCAACGTCTCTCTTATCTAATCCGAACCTAGAATAAAGTTTCCGACAAAGTTTGCTGTGCTTCACCGAAACAAAAGCCCTTGAAAAGTCCAAGAGGGTTGTTATACGAGTATGTTAGTCTCATCAAAGACGTCGTCAACTATTTTTATGAGTGCAGTGGTGCTGCTATGACCTGCTTGATATGTAGATTGATGTAGGCTTATTAACCCCACTCCTGTGTGTCCTGCTTATCAATGACATCCTCATAAAGCTTAGTACAATGGGTATAAGTGCCACGGCATACGCAGATTAAAAGGATCGTCCCAGGGCAAACCTCGAAGAGCAAATCGAAGAAAATGGCGCTGGATGCTTTCAATTCTCGAGATGTGAACACGATGATATGGGGACCATACTTGACTGGCGTACTCTAGGAGTGGGCGAACAAAGGTAATATAGAGGGACCTATTCACGTATGGGTTGGTGAATTCTTTGGACCACCGTTTTACAAAACCTAGTGCAGAGTTGGCTTTGAGGATTATCTCATCCATATGTAAACGGAAGTTGAGCTCGCTGTCACACAAAATGCCGAGGTCGCGAAGAGACTGTACGGAGGAGATAGGTTGGTTATGGAGAAGATAGAGTCGGGGAGGAGATTGGTTCCGCTTATGTGAGAAGGTGATGGATTGGCATTTGGCGATGTTAAGTTCCAAAGAATTTTTGAGGCACCAGATCGAGAAACTATCAAGATCTTGTTGAAGGAGGAAAGAGTCATGGGGAGAGGAAATGGTTTTGAAAAATTTGGTATCGTCGGCGTAAAGGGAGACAGACGAGTGTTTGATGATCATATCGAGATAATTTATGGTTAATATAAAAAGAAGGGGCCCGAGATGGCTGCCTTGTAGAACTCCAGAGGTGGCCAAAAATGGAGCCGAGTGGGCTGACCTAAAACGAACACTGTAAAAACGGTTTTCGAGGTAAGAGGATATCCATTTCAACAGTATGGGTTCAAAGCCGAGGGCAGACAATTTAAAGATGATTAACCAATGAGAGATTTTATCTAAGGCTTTGCTAAAATCGGTTGCAACTACATCGACTTCATTGCCATTCTCTAGGGTAGAGAGGGCAAAGGATACGAATTCAACGAGATTTGTGGTGGTTGACCTACCCTTTAGGAAGCCATGTTGTCTAGGGGAAATAAGTGATTTGCATTGGAAGCTTAGAGCTTCATACAAAATACTTTCGAAGAGTTTGGGTATATGGGAGAGTTTAGCGATGGGACGATAGTTGGTTATTTCATTCTTTGATCCTTTCTTGTGGATCGGGGTTATGAAGGAGGTTTTCCAAACCTGAGGAAATTCTCCTTGTGAAAGGGATAGACGGAAGAGATTAGAAAGGGCAAGAGAAAGAGAGGAAGAACATTTTTAAGAAATATGGCAGGGAGGCCATCTGGGCCGGGTGTGAATTCGTCATTGAGTTGGTGTAATTTATATTCGATATAAGACGGGTCCAAAATATGAGAGAGAAGTGGGCCATTGGAGAAGTTAAGTAGGTAACTAAAATAGGATAGATCTGGTATAAAGGAGTCGTTGGTGAAGGATTGCTTAAAATAGGTTGGCAATGGTGAGTGGATCGGTTGATGACCTGTTGTTGAAAGAGAGGGAAGGAGGGTAACCATCGGACTTTCTTTTGTAGTCAACAAATTGGATAAAGGACTTAGGGTGGATTATAAGGTTGACTTGCGCATTGTTAAGGTAGCGCTGGTAAAGGGAATCGTAAAGTTCGGTGAAATGGAGATAAGCATCAAGATAGTTGGAATAGTCGGTAAAGGATCTGGTACGCAGGAAAACAGCTCATAACTTATTTCTCTTATTTCGTAGGGAGGTCTAGTAGATGATGTTTTAAGGCGGGAAAACGGAACGTAAAGGGAAAAAGAATTAAATATTTCTTTATAAAAAATGGATAAGGCATCGTTTATACTTAGGTTGTGAAAGTTAAATGAAAAAATTAAAGTAGAAGGTGGTGGGGTGGGGGGGGGGTAGTTATCGATTGTTGAGAGAGATAGGGGCAAAGTGAGACTGAGGAGTTAATTGGATCTGTTGTGAGGTCTAATTGCCTGCTCATAAAATTGGATATACCACTGACTTGGCATAGACTTGAGTCTGTTAAGCGATCTAAGAAGAGACATTCCTCAGCTGAGTTGGCATTTGAAGCGATGAAAAGCGATTGACCATCTGATGGAGTCCACTGTAGCTGAGGAAGATTAAAGTCGCCGAAAATAAGGATATCATCAATAGGGTCTGACAGTTCAATTAAATGGTCGATCGCATCAGTAACAAATTGGTAAGATTCAATAGGTTGAGCTGGTAGAATGTAGCAACATATGACGTAAAGGGACTTGACAGGGAGTGATATTTTTATTGCGACAAAGTCGGCTTTAGAGCATGAAGAAATTGTAATGGGAGAAGAGTTAAGGCTTTTGTCGATCGCCTCGACAGGGGGAATCTTTATTTGTGCGGGTAGGATCGTCGTCGCGGAAAACCTTAAAAGTAGGTGGGAGTGATTCTGGACAAAAAACTGAATTGGAATCAAAAAGGCATACGTGATCCACGTTCTCTACCGCGTTGACGCAGCGAGTACAGGACGGACTCGAATCACGGTCAAGAACTGTGTAAGATAGTAATTCAGTTCGCCGTGTTTTCGTTGTACCCAACTTTCAATCCTTGGGATTAGTCGATACGTCCATCTCTCTTTTTAGGACTCATTCCATTGTTGTTGGCACTCTTCTATACTGCGGCCTCTTTCGAATTTCTTCGCTTAATTTATGGATGGCCCGATTTGCACGCGATTTTCATAAAGTCGTCTTGCTTCAAAACCTAGGATATCGTAGCTAGATAGCGTTCGAAATGCACTGCTAACTCGCAGTACACATAATCTGTATACAGATTTGAATCCCTTCATGAGTGTCTTTTTATTCGTGACGTCAGACCATATTTGTGCACCGTACAGCTGTATGGAGGCTACAACTCTCGCAGGCATTAATCGTTTGCCTTGTTTCGGCGGGCCGCCGATATTCGACATGAGTCTCGTAAGAACGCCTATTGATTTCTTGCAAGTGGATGCTAGGTGATGCTTGAAATTAAACCGAGCATCAATCATCACTCCTAGGTATTTTATAAATGGGCTGGAAATAATTGTGTGCTCTCCGACTTTTATAGTTATCGTCTCTAGCACCCTTCTACTCCTAATGAGAACGGATTCCGTTTTATGTTCCGCGAGGTCTAAACTCATATCGCGTAGCCAGTTTTTTATCAGTGATATTGCTTCGTTGCAATAAAACTCGATTTCTTCAAGTCGTTTTGCCACGACTAGAACAGCAATAACGTCCGCGAAACCTGGGGACTGGGAGTCGTAGAATGTCGTTATACATCACGTTCCACAGTAAGGGGCCTAACACTGATCCTTGGGGCATGCCGCCTGTAATTTTATATAATTTCGTCCCGTCGTCGGAGTCGTAGAGGAGCAACCTATCGGTAAAGTAGCTGATCAATCTTAGTATGTGCATCAAATTCTCCAAAGAAGCTAAGTATTTGGGTGTCATCAGTGTTGCGTATATATATATATAAACTCCCAAAACTCTGTCGGCCTTTTGGTAGTTATGGAAAAACATAGGGCTTGTCAACAAAGTTGGTCATCTGGATATACAACGCTATGATAAGGCCATGTCTATCCTATGCATCGACTGTCTGGTTGAACAAATATTCACGAAGATATATCATTGTTGCTTTCTCTAGCACACCCGTCTCCACTCTACACACATTGCTGAATATCCCGGTGGCAGGCCCCATGCTTTGCCTTGCACTACTAGAAGGCCGACAGCGCCTTAGACCATAGAAGTTTGTTTTCTAGCATGACACCCAAATACATAGTTTCTTTGGAGAATTGGATGGTGATGCCTTTAAGCACTAGATGAGCTAGACCAGCCAACTTTTCTTTCTCGTAAAGAGATAAACCTCAGTTTTGAGCGCGTTGCAACAGACAGTGGCTAGACAGGATGCAATAGGCAGCACATCTACACCATTCACGCATGTTTGTGCATAGACTAGACATCAGAGCAATTGAGCGGTGCAGTCGTCGACAGTGAGTCGACCCAACGGGCAGTCATCATCCGCAGCCAGTGTCCTATTCACCAGCATAGCTTTGATCCACAAAATTAGTGATTCGTCCATGCCGTGTTTTCTGGCTGCCGTCAGAAGATGCGTTGTTGAAAGCACCCTCAATGTCGATGAAAATGCCCTGCGGCTATTCCTTCTTGTCGAGTATGCCCTCAGTTCTGTTCACCAGATTTTGAAGTGCACTCTCGCAAGATCTTCCACGTTTGTTGCATCCCGGATAGAGGACGCACTCGTAAGGTAGTTTTGCGCATATGGATCTCGAGCATTCTCTCCATAGTCTTCAATATGAAAGAAGTCAGACTGAGACTTGGAGCCATCAAAGGAAGCAACAGCATGTTTAATGGCCTCTTTCGTCACCACAACTGATGAGATGAACCAGCTAGCACGTGTTGTATTATTCAGTTCACCAGCAGATTCGTTAGTAGGAATTTGTTGTGAGCTGGTTCCAATTAGGTGAGCTGGTAAGTGAGCCTTAAGCAAAATTCGGAGAGTACCTACCTTCGGCTCTGTGTAGGTGCCATCAAATTTTCTGAGTAATTTCAGCCTTTTGAAGACTTTGACCAGCCTACTGGTAAGTTTAAATCTTTTCGCAGAAGTCTTTAATAGAGGCACTCTTCGAAAACCGAAAAAGCTTCTCATGTTCCATTTGCTTCGATCTGTAAAGAAACCATTCTTCCTCCAGTCTTCAGTGATCTGTTTTCTTTAAGAAGACGCTGCAGATCTGCGTTCTACCAGGGAACGAGCAATCTGCGGGATTGCTTACTAGCTGGTCATAATATTTGAAAACATTTGATGAGGGTACCGTTCAGGTTCTGAATAGCTTCCTCTCGCTTTTGTTTTGTCCTGAATTTAAGTCGGACGCTGTTGGACTTGTCGAGCTCCTCCGTAAATTGTGTCCCAACTGTTTCAGTTGCCTTAAAATCTCGAAAGTCTTAGTTTCTAGGTACGGGATTTTCGGCATTGACTTGTTCAAATATTCAACAGTTTGCTGCATGGAGCACCTCACTCTAAGTGTGAATGCAAACATTCTCTGGTTTGACTAGTTCCCATAGTTGATCGACACAGTGTTTGCACCCAAAGTCGTTCAGACTATTGTCATTGCTAGCCTTCCCAATCTGGAGCGCCAGAGAGCTAATAGAGGCATCCTTATAAGTGCGCTGGTCTCGTCCCCTTTGGCGTTTCGGGGGTTTATTGCAGGTTGGTTTTCCAAGGGCATCCAAATTCCGTCTACCCGAGGATCTCGTCCGCTTTAAAGCCCACCACCAGAGTTATTTCTCAGCGGGTGTTTCACCCCATTACCAGACTTCCACCAAACCCACGAGCTTTGTTAGTTGCACGACTGGCATTATCCGAACACAGTGTGCGTGTAAAACGGAAGCTGGTTTCGTTTTCGTCGATGGGCTTAGCCGCTTCAACCGATTTCCGTCTACTGGAACTGCAGCCTTTGCTGTTTGCAGCATCAGTTTCACCTGGGCACCATGCGCGGAAAGATCTATCGACAGAGGGAGTACCAGAAACTTTCTTCCTCTTGGCCCTGTGCGGGCCATGAATGCCCATACATTCATGTGAGTGTGGATATACCTTGTCATCGCTCTCCGTTATTCCTTTGATACCAAAGCAGAGCTGTGTTGAGGACACAGTTCCACCCTTAGCATGAGTCGATACCTACCCATTAACCTCTTGCTGTTGTTAGGGTCACAGCACCCAGCACTTTTTGCAACTGTACATCGGGTCTAAACCAACTGGAGAACCCTCCCTGCGATCTAGTGGGGGGTCTACTTCTAAAATTCAGGCCCGGACCGAAGTCCGAAGGGCCCTGACTTCCATGGTACCGTGTTTAAAGTCCTGGTATGCTCCCGCCACTCAACAGAACATATGGCCGGTAGCTTGTAACTGGTCAAATCGTAGCAATCTTCGGTGGCGTCAGCTGTTTGCTCTACCCTAACCTTTTTGTAAAACAAAATTTCATTGAGTGAGACTTTTAGCATTCGCGCCTTCAACAGCACTTGACGTTTCTTTGGGCCGTGCGTTTGTACAATGTCCCCGGTTCCTCTCAACCTGTCCCTTAGACGGTAGACGCCTCTTCTGAGGCCCATTCCAACTTTTCGGTTTTCCTGGTCAGAAAAAGACTCTGACCAACCACTGGTCTATTGTGATGGAGTTGAACCGTAACAGGCAAGACCTCTCCATCATTCCATCAGAGTTGCAATGTTAGTAAGCGGTTAAGTAGAACGCAATCCACCTACAGTGGTTTACCTGAGGATGACTGGACTGGTCCCCATTTCACTTCTAATATAAGACTTTCTGTATCAAACAGTGAGTCCTGTTTTTCGGTCAAATGCCAAGCGTTGGACTAAGACGACTTCTTCGACTACAATGTAGCACCAGTGATGGTTCGACAAATTATTCTGTATTCATCAGGAAGTTGAGTGAAGATTCATTTGACACACTGGAATGCTGACGCATGACTTTCTAGAGGAAGTCAAAGTGACCTCAATCCCTTCATCAAACACCACTCGAATCAGTCTCTATCAAATCAACTCTCGCAGATAATACGTACGAGTAACTCGTTCCTACTTCAGCGTTTTTTGATGAGTAAAAAAAAGAAGAAAACCACCCTCCCTTCGTTCGCATTTAGCAGATAGTTTGCTTCACAAAAAGCCAATTGAACTGTAATGCCCTGGTGCTTACACACTTAAGTCATTATCTTCAATGAGGCACGGAACTGAAATATATGACTAAAGGCAAACCAATAGAACATCTAGCCTACCGGTCTTTCCTCAGCTCCCTTGGGTATTGGTGTGTAGTTAACCCAATTTTCTTAAGAGACTCAATCTGCTTTACCACATTGGTTCCGCGCTGTCACCCACCATTATCCTTCTTTTCAATAACAAAACAGAGGCAAAGAAGAAGCAAAAAAAAAAAACCAAAAAAAAAAAGCAAAAACGAAGAAAATCCCTTATGTCGTCTGGCATTGTGCTTTCATAGCAAATTGTCCATTAAATAGCGCTGATGGTAGCTGTGACTATCACTGTGAGGTGAGGATACCCCACTAAACGCTCACGGAACACCCAGCAGTATTCAACCGATTGTACACATGTTCCCAAAAGCCAGTCACCCGTTCAATATATTACATTTTCGTAGCAGAGCATGGTTTTCCGCACACATACGAGTACTCGTCCTACATCACACATATACAATACATTCTTCTCATTTGTGTACTCTCCTTCTTCTTCTTCGCAGGATGCTACAACGGGCACATCGAAAGAAGCACATCAATATCAATTGTATGGATCCGTTGGGTCGTCGCGCACTAACTCTTGCCATCGACAGTGAGAATCTAGAGATGGTTGAGCTTCTGGTAATAATGGGTGTGGAGACAAAGGACTCTTTGCTCCATGCCATCGATGCAGAGTTCGTTGAAGCGGTGGAACTACTTCTGGAGCATGAGGAGCTGATTTTCACAGAAGGAGAACTGTATGTGAGTAAGAAAAAAAATGAAAATAAACTATCCTGACTGTCGTAGTTAGAGATTGATCCTTTGGGAGCGGTTTTATGCACTTAACTGACGAAATTCCCTCGCACTGAGATAGTTTTGATGTATTTTCAGAGCTGGCAGAAGGTAGACATCAATATAGCAATGTTCGCTCCAGACATCACTCCATTAATCCTTGCTGCCCATAAGAATAATTTCGAGATTCTAAAGCTTCTCCTGGACAGAGGAGCAGCTGTACCGACTCCCCATGACATCAAGTAAGTACTTGACATCCCGTGTCTGTCAGATTTTCACATGAATCTTTTTGTAGATGTGGCTGTGAAGAATGCTGTCGGAATTCCACCGAAGATGCCTTAAGATACTCCCTGGCACGTGTCAATGTCTACAAAGCCTTGGCTAGCCCATCGCTCATAAGTCTTACTTCCCATGATCCACTTATGAGTGCCTTTGAATTGTCATGGGAGTTGAGAAACTTGGCCTTTTCGGAACAGGTTAGTTGGCCAACCATTTTCAGACGAACAATGTCATAACCATTTGTAATTGTGCTTTCAGGAATGCAAGAAAGAATACCTCGAGCTGAGGAGACAATGCCAACAATTTGCTGTGGATCTTTTGGATCAAACTCGGACATCTGAGGAGCTAGCAATCATAATAAATTATGACCCTGAGTGTAGTTACGAGCCGGGTGATCGAATGACTCTGAATCTTCTCGAGCAGGCCATCACTTACAAACAGAAGAAGGTAAGCAGACCGTGGAGTAGGAATGAAGTAGAATCTCATAACCGATCAGTGACAGTTTGTAGCTCATCCAAACGTCCAACAACTTCTAGCTGCCATTTGGTATGAAGGGCTTCCTGGATTTCGTCGCAAGACTCCAATGCAAAAGATCTTAAACATCATACAGGTGGCGTTACTGTTTCCATTTTACAGCCTCATTTACATGGTTGCACCAAACTCCAAGACAGGAAGTCTCATGCGAAAGCCATTCATGAAATTTCTGATTCACGCGTCTTCCTATCTGTTCTTCCTTTGTAAGATTATTTGGGTTTCCTGCCCGAATGGCAGCTGATCGATGCTTTTATCTTTTGCAGTTATTTTGATACTTGTCTCTCAACGTGCCGAAGATGATGTCATACGACTGCTGGGTACCGATGAAATGAAGCGAGATCTGGATCAAAGTGAGCGACATCAGAGGGGTAATCCTCCAACAAATCTGGAGATCATTGTGGTCTTCTATCTGTTTGGGTTTCTGTGGGAGGAAGTGCAGGAGATATTCAATGTCGGCATGAAGTGTTATCTGCGAAATATGTGGAACTTTATCGATTTCCTTCGAAATGGACTCTACATCAGTGTGCTCTGTTTGAGGTAAGGTTCGGACAGCCATCGAGAGTCCTGAATCGTTGAATTTTTCTTTTAGAATATTCGCCTATATACAGCAGCAAGAGGAAATCAAGAAGAATCCAGATATGGCCTATGTCCCGCGAGAGAAGTGGGATGACTTTGATCCACAACTCATTGCAGAAGGACTATTTGCCGGCGCTAACATATTTTCAGCTCTGAAGCTGGTCCATTTGTTTTCTATAAATCCACATCTGGGACCTTTGCAAATCTCCTTGGGACGTATGGTCATCGATATTGTCAAGTTCTTCTTCATCTATTCCCTCGTTCTGTTTGCTTTTGCTTGTGGACTGAATCAATTGCTGTGGTACTTTGCTGATTTGGAGAAGAAGAAGTGCTATGTATTGCCAGGTGGGCTACCTGATTGGGCGGAGAACGGAGAGGCGTGTATGAAATGGAGGCGATTTGGGAAGTAGGTCTCACTTCCTGTCGATCGATCATCTATAATCCATGAGTCCTTCCATTTTAGTCTTTTCGAATCATCGCAATCGTTATTCTGGGCAAGCTTTGGTATGGTTGGACTGGATAACTTTGAACTGGCCGGCATCAAGTCCTACACTCGGTTCTGGGGTCTTCTGATGTACGGATCATACAGCGTGATCAATGTGATCGTTCTATTGAACCTACTCATAGCCATGATGTCGAATTCGTATGCGATGATCGAGGTTAGTAAGAGTAGATCGTCTTTTTCATTTGTTTTGACTCAGACCAACTTTGTTAGGAACATTCGGATATTGAATGGAAATTCGCTCGCACCAAACTCTGGATGAGCTACTTTGAGGACAGTTCTACACTTCCACCACCCTTCAATATCCTGCCTTCCATGAAATGGGTCATAAGACTCTTTAGGAAATCAAGGAAGGAGCTCGCAAGGAAACGATCAAAGGTTGTTCGCATCAATAATTTACGAACTTGGCTAACAATTATGTCTTTGCAATTAGAAGCGTCTAGAGACACAGCGGGAGAAATGTTATGAAAACATTATGTGGTCGCTTGTTTGGCGCTACGTGTCCGCGAATCATAGAAAAATGGAGCAATCTGCCGTAACAGAGGATGACATAAACGAGGTCAAGGCTGACATCTCAACCATGAGGTATGAAATGCTAGAGATTTTCGACAACAATGGCATGGATGTATCAACAGCTTCCAGGAAAGAGAAACGTAAGTGAATATGTAAAACATGATACGAGTGATGAGTGGTTTTATTTTTTTTGTAGCCTGCCGAGCTAAACATGCCAAGATCTGGGAACGTCGCCTAATGAGAGGATTCCAGGTGGCCCCAGTTCCGTCAGCGGTAAGTAACAGCAAGTCTGCTTCAGCTTCTAATAATGTGAATGGCGATGGCGATATGAATGAGATCAAAATCGATTCTGAACCTAATAAACCTCCTCCACATGAGGATCCAAAGTCCCGTTTCCGTCGTATTGCACGTACAGTGGCTAACCAATCGATTGCACACAAATGGAATCTGGTGCTTCAAGGTGTGGCAAAGAATTCTCAAATCGGACGATGTTGCAGTCGAGAAAGTTACAACAATCTCCAGCATCTACAGAAGGCCATCGGAGAGGCTAAGAGGTTTTACTTTTCCACAACACCAACTGACATTCTATGTGACTTTCTTTCTCTTTCTTTCATTTTATATCACTTTAGGTTGGTTTTGATGTCGCCACCACCCAATCGTGATATGGAAACTCCAACTATCGAATTTGAGGACGAAAAAACCAGCACACTACTTCAACTTCTCAACAAAATCAGTGAAGAGCTGACAGGCTCCCAAGCGAATGGGGACACAATTGCAAATGCAAAGGCTGCTACTAAACTAGCAGCAAACATGTCACACACCAGCAGCTCTTCAATGCACCATACAATGCCGCAGGATATTCTTCCAGTTATTACAGAGTACGGATTCATATCACCACCGCAGTCGAATAAACTGCAACATCATCACAATATGGGTGGGCAACAACGTAAGCTGTTGCTTCAGGATACCAAGTCAACAACGACAAAAAACCAAAATGAAGTGATTCTATCTCCATCCAGCCTTGTTGCAGCTGGTGAAGGATCTTTGCTGCAGAAGAATAAAGATGGTAAAATGCCACTGGGCAAAGCAATTAAAAAACCACCACCACCACCTATCCCATTCGTTGGGATGAAGGGTGGTACTTCTACATTGAAGGACAAACCAAAGCCACCTATGTTGGGTAGATTTTCGTCAGCGGTGCATCCTTCAAATCCGTCCAATCCGTCCAATCTGTCCGTAACTGATTCGTTTGAGGTGGCGTATTTCGAAGTGGACGATGGCACCGAGCAACTATGCATTGAAGATGGTGACTCAGTGGCTGGAGCTAACATTCCACCACAAGGGAGTCCAATTAACCGAGGTAAAGGACGCCAAGGATGGCTGTAAGGAATGACATTTAAGTGCGAAATTGTACCTCTTTCATCCAAATTTTTTTTTTTTTTTTGTTTAGTCCGTAAGAGTTGTTTATACTTTGAGATGTTAAGAATCAAAAGAAGGGATGTCCTGCTAAATTAAAGTGCAATTATTTATTACAAGTACGAGTGAGAGAATTTTGATTTATTCAAGCGACCCGCTTGGGTGAGTAGTTCTTGACGACACAATCGGAATGACAATGTTTTAAAGGATCTTTCAAATTCGGCAGTACTCTGTTTAGAGCAGGAAATGTGGTATCATGATCTTTGCCTTTAATATGTAAGGACATGTTCGGATTAACACAAATCACAATGAAAACGATTTGGGATGCAGCGTTGCATCCACCGATCGAAGAAAGTACGGAAAGTGGAAGTACAGAGTATCTATGAGCCCAGATGATCCCAACCACTGAAGTACCCCTCGTTTGAACGTCTGAGGCTTTCAAGAATGAAAAGTCACTGAAAAATTCCCCGTAGACCCGATGGGGAGATGCAGAAATTTGAAAGCCATGTCAGACAGATGTGAAATGCGGTAAACCTTTTGAAACAGGTGACCAATTGCCCGTTGAAGGTAGTTTAAAGAACAAACATTGGAAATGCTTTAGAGAGCAATGTCAAAGGATTCCTTCGACGGGGTATGATGGATATGCCGTCACAGAGACACCAGACACCAAAACGGACCCATCGTGATCATGGTGGAACCAGTTGAAATTGTCTTCAAATGGCAAAAACCTAAACAATCGCCCTGATGAAACACCCAATTTCCCTGTAAAAGCCAAGAAGGCCACTTGAAGTTCATCCCGTATATTTGCTCTAGGATTTTGCGTTCACACAGTATTTGTGTTATGTCCTCAACAGCTTTCTGACAGTTCGAGTCTCTTTGCATGTTGCCGCAGGAGGCAGTGTCCTGTGAGGATTCCTACTACTGTCCTAAGCTTATCCCTATTATTTTCCTATTAATTTCCCAGATCTATATCTACCCTGTGTCCTTCAAGACTTGACCACCTTAGATTTGCAGTCTTTGTGATTTTTTCCCCGATAGTGCCCCTCACTATTCAAAGGGTTGGTTGGTTTGATGACAGCCTCACTATTGTCGAGTAGCCCTCCTTTTCTTGCAAGCTCATCCGCTTGTTCATTTGATTTAATACCACAGTGTCCTGGCACCCAGCACAGTCTTACCCGGTTCTGATTTCAGAGTGCCTTGAGCACAGTGCGACAGCCCCTGACTGTATCAGAGTTGACGTTTGTGGATTCCTGGCTATCGATGTAGATAACGATATCTCTTTCGGATACCGATCTCATCTGCATTAGCTCAGCCGTCCTGATGAGACAGCCTGATTGAAAGACTCTGCATGCGTCCGGTAGTCTTATATACACTTTTAGCTCTAAGTCTTCTGAGATGATACCAGAACCTGTTCCTTTCTCTGTTTTTGAGCCATTTGACCTGATTATTGCATTTTTTCCCAGCTCTCCCTCTCTGGCTATAATGTATCATACGGGATGTCGCAGTCGAGCAAGGAAGGAATTTCATCCGTTAGAATTGGATTGCCTGACAGTAGCTCCGCTAGCTCAGCCAATTAGTCAGTGATTTTCTGTTCAACAAAACTGTCGTGAGGTGTTGAAAATTGTGATAGGTTTCGGGACAAGAGTGTGTTTGTCGTTACCAAAATTATAAAAAATATCTCCCGACCACTTCCTGCCCCTAAACACGATGTGAATGAATATTGGGAATCAGGATCGAAAGGCTCATACAAAGCGGACACCTCTGAAATATGAAGAAGCAGCTGCCAGTTTGAAAGAGCAATTAAGTCGTCCTCTTGTCTTACATGAACCCCTGGAGGGTGTATGTATATATTCAACAGTAAATCGCTATAAGAAGTTATCACCTACTGGCGGGATGACAATTTGCCACTGTGGAATGAGCGACAACAATTTCTGAATTGATTCCCCCAGTTCACGACTCAGATGCAGGGGCTCAAAATTGGCTCTTTGCATATCAAGTCTACTAATGTTAGTTCGAAGTAGGTTTTGCCTCTACTTCTAGGCAAAACCGTTCTTGAATTCTCGGGATCCGTTCTGGAATTCTATGAATTTATTTCACTGCTTACGACTCCCTTTACGTATTTGAAGTCATCGCTCCAAGTCTGGTTGGCTATTGCTGTTCTCAGGCGTCAACAAATAAGAACTTTGGTCCTGCAGAAATGTCAGTAGTATACTCGGTCACAAGAGGCGATTGGGGTTGCATCGTTACCATCAACCTTGCTATAATTTTCCCAACGTCATTGGACTTCATGTGAATATGTGCTTTTCATCATCACCACTCTCGTTGCTTAACATGTTCATCACAAACTTGTATCCCTCGTTGTTTCTGGAAAAGAGCCAGGAGGAATTCCACATACCAGTTGTAGAAAATATCTTATATATCATCGAAGTCTGGTTACTTCCAAATTCAAGCAACAAAACCAGATACCTTTGGAACGGCTCTGCTGAATAAGCCAGTTGGATTGGATGTATATATTCTGGAGAAGTTCTCTACTTGGACCAATGCAGCCTACCTGATGGTGGTCTTGAAAAACGCTACACATTGGATGCTGTCTTGGACAATGTCATGATTTACTATCTGTCCAACAAGACTACTACTTCTCAGAGGTTTTATGCCGAACAGTATGCCAAGTCACAGAGAGACATGCATTTGGATCGGGTACTGATTGGCAGATTAAGGATAAATACGGGAACCTTGTACATAGTACTTTCCGCAACGATGGTGGCCACTTCATTGCATTATAAAAGCCAAAAGAACTCTACAAAGATTTTACGGAATTTCTTAAAAAGGTTGCTATTTAGAGTGCAAATGAGTTTTTGACTAACAAACTCCTTTTTTTGTTACTGTCCGAAGCTACTGCTCTTGAAGTAACCCAGATTAGTTTGTCGTATCGCACTGTTGCCGGCAAGTTTTTTAATCTGCAAGCGATGCTAGGCGCAGAAAGGTGTTCAATGCTGCCGTAGGGATGGTACGGAGCTCACCTGTAATCGCTATGGAAGCCGTTCTTTGAACCGCCGTTAATTTTCCGTAAATCGTTTGCTTGTTTGTTGCTAATGCCCTATTCAATGTTAGCGTCTACTAGTGCGTTTTTAATGGCGGTGCACTCCACGTTATTGAAGGCCATTCCAGACCCACTTATTGGTCTAAAATCTTTTGCTGTTATATGCCCCTGTTTGCCGGCTTTAGGTATAAAGACCACCTTAACTTCCCTCCAAGCTATTGGTGTGTACCCTATTTTTAGACTGGATTGCTACCCCCGGTGCTTCCTGTAGCATAATCGGTAGAATACCATCCGGACCGGGAGATTTGTATGACTCAAAGGACTGAATTATCCACCGCAATTTTTTCCTATTAATAAGAAAACCTATTTCCTCTTCGGAGAAAGAGATATCAATGTTCTCAGTGTGCTGTAGCATGCCAGGGTCATCTAATAATGTGGGTCCCGGAAAGTGAGTTTCGACCAGCGTTACCGGAACCTCTTGGCTACTTTCAGCCCAGCTTGGAATGCTCGCTTCCTTTGAAAACATTTTGCGTAGCCTCGTCTGTTACAGCTATAGATTCGTAGTACTTCTGCCATGAAACCCTTTTTGACTTTCTCACTAGGTATTTGAATTGTTTCTTACATGCTGTCGCTTTTGACAAGCTTCGCCCTATTATAGAGTTTACCGACCTCTTTCCTTTTTAAACCTATCTCCATATTCCACCATTGTAGTTTTTTTTTATAATTTACGCGCGCGAAAAGGTAGAATGGAGGAGAAAGGAAAATTGTTTTGTAGTGGTTTGAAACTCAGGTGTGTTTGGTTTCGGTATTTGCTCTCCAGGGGGTGGGAGTCCGAATAGGACGGAGAGTTTTTTCTTCACTCAGAGTGGAAGGTTATAATTCGCAGTAATTATTTGTGCTTGAAACTTTACAAGCCCTTTTAGGTGTTCTGTTAGCCGGACAAGCTTTCCCGAACACAATTGTTAGTGCCTTATTAATATTTTCTACAGACCTAGGTAGGTAGGTAGGCAGGTAGGTAAGAGTGGCTGTTGGAAACACCAACCCACTTAGGAATATTAGCCCATTGTGATGCCACGTCGATCTATGATCCTCTTATTAATGGAACCAGTTTAAGTTTACAATGAAGCGTAGGAGAGTGTTAACATCTATATTTTTTAGATCGTCAAAATCGTTGTCGATGAAAACCCCTAAGTGAACTTTGCTTCTCTGGGAGAGAGCTGGAAATGTACAGAGTGGGTGTAGGATTGTCTCCTTTTTCTCCTCGTCCATGCAACTTCTACAGAAATCATTTGTAAAAGCGCTAAGCTTCCTTACGTCCTTGCCTATGGGGCAGTGTCCAGTGATGACACCTTCATAGGTCTCTCTGAGATGTTGCCTATTTAGAAGTATCAGACTCTTAGAGGGATTCGGATCTAGCTTTGGCCAGATCTGTTTAGTCGCTACACATGTTGGTCCAAAAGTCCACCTAAGAGCTGTTCTTTTATTGGCATATTTGGAAGACGGAAAGCTTCTCTGAGAAAACACTAGCACCAACTCCGGTATCGGTTTTAGATCCATCTGTGTAGAGATGGATTGACTTGTCCTCCATGAAAGCATCTTCCTCCCAGAATGATCTAGAATAACTGCAGTCGCAGCTACTTGCCTGCTAAAAATGTTGAGGGGTGTAGACCGCAAGACTCCGCCTGTGCATAGACAGTTGACTGCATTTTCCAAGGCCGTCCACCAGACAACAACCCCGTAAGTAAGTATTGGCCTTACGACCGATATGTCTAGCCAGTGGGTTATGCGAGGTTTCAGGCCCCATTTGTGCCCAATAGCTTTTGTGCAAGAGAATAAAGCTATTGTAGCTTTATTGACTCTTTCATGAATATTAGGTTTCCAGTTTCCTGCCAAAAATTAGACCCAGATATTTTACTGTATCGGAAAATACTAGACTCGTACCGTTTATTGAAGGAGGGTCTATAGTTGGAATTTTGCATTTCCTGGAACAGAGTACAAGATCAGTTTTATGGGGGTTTGTTCCCAATCCACAGCGATCTGCCCAGCGGGTTAATCTATTGAGATTTACTTGAAGGAGTTCTTTAATGGTATTGAGATGCTTTCCTGAGACGGCTATAGCAACGTCATCCATATAGGCAATCACTCTGCTACCATCCGCATCCAGGTATATAAGTAGTTCGTTAACTACTAAGTGCCAGAGAAGGGGAGAGAGGACACCGCCTTGCGGCGTACCTTTGCTTATACATCTTTAAACAGAAGTCTCACCCAGTTTGGAGTTGATTATCCTGCTTTTTAGCATGAGACTGAGACCTAGTGAGTTGTCTACCTGCAGAGTTGACAGCACAGTCGTGATTGCGGATGTGTTAACGTTGTTAAAGGCGCCCTCTATGTCTAGGCAAGTAACCACCGACTTTCCTTTACAGTAGGCATGTTGAGCCGTTGACAGAAGTCTTGGACCAACTTTAGCTCGAATATGGATATCAATCAGTCATTCTAGAGTTTTCAGAAGGAAAGATGATAGACTTATAGGTCTGAGGTCCTTTGGAACAACAATAAGAACATTTTCCGGCTTTGGGAATGAAAACTACATTGACTTCTCTCCATGAAAGTGGAATGTGGATAAGTTCTGCACAGCAGAATAATATCTGAGGACCTCTGTAGCTCGGCAGGTATTATACCGTCCGGACCAGCAGACTTGTATGGTTTGGAGCTATGCAGCGCCCAGAGCAGATTGTCTATCGTAATCAGACCATGAATTTTGGTCCAGGTTGCAGGAGGCCTATTTACACTGCTACTGGCCGCGAGTTGGGAGCTATCTGGAAAATGGGTGTCCAGAAGCAGGTTGAGTGATTCATCACTTGAGGTTGAACAGGAGCCATCGGTTTTTGCAAACAGCTAGGCATCATAGGATTTGTAGAGAAGATTTTCTTAGCCGCGATGCCTCAGAGGTTTGTATGATTTTGTCACAGAATGACCTCCAGGATTTTCGCTTTGCCTTCTTCAGTTCTTTTTTGTATAATTTGGGGGATTCTTTGTATGAGTCCCAGTCAGTCACTTTTCTTGTGCATTTTTCAACGTTGAAAAGTTTTCTACAAGTGTTTCTGAGCAGTCGCAGTGCTGATGTCCACCAATGTGGCTTTTTCTTGCCTCTACGTTGAATAAGAGGACAGGAAGCTGCCATAGCCTGATTGAGAGCCAGAGTAAATTCCCTGACTTTCATGGCAATCTCATTTGTGTTACGCGGGGGATTTAATAGTTCAGAGGATAGCGTTTCTGACAGTATTCCTCTGTATTTTTTGGCCAATCAGTTTTAAGATAATTCCGGAATGCTGATTGGCTGGGGGGAGCATCACTCAGGCTGAATTGGATCTATCTGTGGTCTAAAAAAGAGTATTCAGACGATACCATGCTGTCGGAGACAAGAGTGATATCTAGAATCAGCTTCCAGCTTCAAGGTTATCACCCACACCATCGTGGCCAAGGTGTGCGGACGCCAGCCATTAGAAGGCTTTTTCAGTCTCTAGTCTGTCAACTACGTCAGCTACGTTTCACTAATATGCAAGTTCTGATCTTACCTTTGTCTGTTGTATAGAGCGGAGCGTATACTGGTGTCCTAAGTCCACGAACCACGCCGTCTACAATCCATTGTTTCTGGATTAGTATAATGTCTTCTGCGTTTTTGGAGAAACGTTGAATGAGTGCGGCCGATGCCTTATTTGAGTGAAACCGTATGATTACTACAGTTTACCAGAGTAGCCTCCACAACGGTGCTGTTGAAGTCCTCCGATTCTGAAGATGTGCTCAAGAGCTCAAGAGCTCATCTTCTTCCTCTGACCGTTTAGGACCTCTTTTTGCTTCGTCATCGGTTTCTATTTCCGACAGGATGTCAGAAGAGGAGACCAACGGCTTAATTGTCAGCTCGGATAGATTGGTGTCGTCGCTCTCCATTTCTGGAAACGATGTCGACGTTATCAGGTATTAAAGGAGGAAGAGGTTGCTTATCAGCATCCAGCTCATCCTTTTTGTATACCCTTAAGTGTATGTTCTCGAATCCGAACCGAATCATGCCTTTCGTCTGCGCCAGAGGGTTAAGGGATTCCTTATTGATCACGATTAACGTTCCTCCAGTTTCGCGACTTTCCAGTCATGAGTCGGAAGAATCGGGATACTGAGCCCGATGATTTCCAGAATACTTTCTAGAGAGGAGGTTTCGGCTGGGATCCAGATACGAGTTCGAGGTCTGCTAGAAATGTCTTCCTTAGCCACGACCTCGAGCTTTTAACCTGTCATATCTCTCCTAGGTTTCTATGGCTTTAGTGAAAAGATCAAGAGATCTCTGGTTGGAACACGCGATGAACTTGAAATGGCCTTGGTGCCAGCCAGCATCGTTTGTGATGGGAGGTGGTCCGGGGTTTTCCCACATGATGGCCAAGAAGTTGCTCGAAAGTTTTACCTTGACCAACTGCCACCGTTCAGGTTCGCTGACAGACCTCAGAGATGTGCTATTGGAAGGCCCAGGGTTTTGGTGTTTTAAGTTTTGCGCCTCTGTGGAACCCGCACGGTTTCCTTCAACGATCGCTGGAGCTTGGAAGATTATTTTCATATTTTGGGGTAGTGGAAGCAGTCCTATACTCCTTTAACTTCGTTCTGTAGAGATGCCAATCTTCCTCCAAATGAGTCTTCAGTGTCTACAAGTGTTAACTTGTTCGGTGACGCAGTCTTAAGACAGAGTAAAAGACAATTTTAGACCAGAGTGCAGTTGTTATATAGTGGGATAATATTTGGGTTACCAACATCTCGATCTGTGGTCATACAAAGGCGGTGTAGCAACCTATCGTTTGGGTTCTATTCAACGAATTACGACACCATGTCTCTACCATGCATTCAAAGTTTATGGATGACATTGGATTCTGCAAAAGTTAACAATCTTAAACTGAAACCACAAGGAATGAAGGCCTGCAACATCACAAAACCTTTATTTCACGCATCATGACACTTTTATTGTAATGAATGCCATTGATGCGATTTTATCGCCTCATCTCATTTAATACTCAAACACAGTATTCGAATCTGTCGCCATACCTGACACATGTTACAGTTCAATTTCGAAATGCTTTTAAAATATCACAACCCCTAAGCAAGTCCTTTCACAGAGTAGTCCCCCCAAATTGAATGCAACAAATGACTCCCTGCCGTCATCAAATCAAATCCAACAAAAGCTACTCTTTCTATCCGTATTCTGGGTTCTGTGTTCTCTGATCCAATTTCTACCTTTCTCCCTAGACTGGAAGGACTCCCTGAAAATATTAACTAAATATCCTCTGTCAGCTCTATACTTCTGCAGAAAGAAATGTCACCCTCACACCATATGCCGGAAATAAACCCCATCTTCCTTCCCCAAATCTAATTCCCAGTCATATCGCCATATTCGACAGAATATTGCCAACAGAATCGTTCATCGTTTTCTTCAAATTGTATTCGTACTATTGAAAGGACGACAACTAGGACAACGACGACGACGATGACAATTTACCAGTTATGGTGCGCCCTGTTGATGTCAGAAGGACAATAAATTTCGTATATCAAAACACAATTCGATTTGTGGATGACTTGGCAAACGAGCATAACCGGGTTATCTCTGCCATAGTCCTGGGATAACAACAAGGACGTGGCTTTTTCATTTACGAGTAGATGCTCAATTCTATTCCACGGCAATTACAAAACTTGCTTCGGAATTAAGACGAACTTTGGTCGTAATCAACGCATGGACAATCACAGACAGTCACATGTGCATATGAATCTGTGGAACCCGGTGCACTTGCGAATATTTACGCTCGTAACAAGTTTCTTAATTAACTTGGTCCATAAAATCAATCGCTCTGTCTAGGTGGAGGTTGGGAGCAGAGTTTCCAGCCAATTTCTATCTACTGGTGAGAACTACTACTATTCATGGTATGGTGGGTACTACTTTGGATGCATAAAATTGTGAGAGCGCGCAAGAATAGCTACGGGGATCTGCTTCGTTCTAAGGACACGTCTCCAGTTTCGACCTTCCAATCATGGATATACCAACTCTAGTAACTTGGTTGACGTTATAAGAGACCTGTGGTTCGAAGTGGCTGGAGAAGGCCACCGTAATATGGAACATGGAACACAGTAAAAGAGGTACCAATATCAGAGTTTATGAGCTAGTTAGACGGGATTACGCCATTGACGTTTCTCTTGCCAGGGTAGTGCATTAATCACTGTGACAAAAATGGGAAAAGCTATTCTTCTTTGAAAGATTTGTCTCAATAGTACTAGCACAGATGCGAGCTCCTAATTAATAATTTGTACAGGCCACATGCCAATTGGCATATTTGCTTGCAGGCTGCCAAAACCTCTTACTGCCATTGCGACAAGAGTACCAGCGGTATGGAAAATTTATTTCACTTCTGCTCTGAAGGCCCATCATAAGCTAGGAATAGACATTGCGGACTATGTAAATCTGCCTTAGCTAACTAGCGACACTAATACCACGAATGCACTTCGACAAAGTGCTTCTTGGATTTCTCACATACCAGCCTACCATACCTTATGCACGAGTAGTTCGTAGAAGCATTATTCGCCAAAGTTGTCCTTCTCGTCTGTGGGGACATGAGCTATATTTAGCTAATTTTGGCAAACTGATCTCCCAGGCGGATTGATCAGGAAACTTCAAACTGTAATAGAACTTGGCTTGAGACAGCAGCGCAACAATCAAGTTCGTTACTTCCTTCCTGCTTGCCTTAGCTCATAGTTGGGGTCCCCGGTAATAGCATGAGTAAGCCCTAACGAAAATGGCAAAGTCATGCTAGGCCAGCAGCATAATACTGACCTACGTTATCATAAGGCTCACAATCCACTGTCGACGAGCTTTGTAAACGTTTAAGGATAACGACCTTTGTAGTAGAATGCCCACACCCTAAACAAGCCACGTGCAGCCGAGTAACCATCGTCTTATGACACTCCGCGTCAAGTCTAAATTCGCTAATATAGGGTCCGCCATCTAACGTTTTTTTTTTCAACTAGTGCTTATTTCGTGAATGGTAACACTTAGCTCATGTCTGATTTGCCAGGTAATTAGTTTTGTCCTTCCGGTTAATAATGGAAAATAACTTCATTCAAATGGCTGCCTCGGCTGGCCATGCAGTAGCCTACACGATCGGTCCAATTTTTAAGCACATTATCGATTGTGTGCAGCTGTATTTCACCAATGGCTTCACGAATATTGTCCTTTTAAGCGACAATTGTCTCTGGCTTGTCGGCGTAACACTTATCTTTTACGGCACCCCACAAATAATAGTGAAACGGTGTCAAATCGCAGCTCCGAGGTGGCCAAACGACATCAGCTCTGCGGCTGATAATGCGATCTTCAAAAACAGGACGCAAAACATCGAGTGTAGCTTCGGCTGTGTGGCACGTAGCGCCGTCCTGTTGAAACTCCTCTTCAATTTTTGTGAACAAAAATTCGTTCAACATGGCCCGATAACGATCGCCATTGACTGTAACGGCCACTCCTTGCTCATTTTCGAAGAAAAATGGCCCAATTATGCCTCTGGACCAAAATCCGCACCAAACAGTGACTCGTTTTGGGTGTATCGGCTTTTCAATGTATGCGTGCGGGTTTTCTGTGCCCCAAATGCGACAATTTTGCTTGTTTACATACCCGCCAAGATCAAAATGAGCTTCATCTGAAAAGATGATTTTTTTGGCAAAATCGGCATCTTCTCTAAGTCGATCGCAGGCCCACTTAGCGAAGCGAAAACGCATTGGATGGTCAGTTGGCTTCAACTCCTGAACCAATTGGACTTTGTATGGCGTCATACCAAGGTCTTTATGCAAAATTCATCTCAATGATGTCTCCGAAATGTTCAATTGTTGAGAACGACGGTGAATTGATGTTGATGGCGCTTCACGCAAACTTTCTGCCACAGCAGCAATATTCTCGGGTGTACGCACTGTTTTTGGCTTTTCGCTCTTTGGTTTATCGATGAGGATGCCAGTTCCTTTCACTTTTTTCACAAGATAACGAACATACGGAGCTGACGGTGCTTCTTTTCTTCCAAAATCCGTACGCAATTTTCGCACACATTCTGCAACATTACCATGATTTTCAAAGTAATGTCGCAATATTTCCCAGCGTTGTTCAAGCGTATAAACAACCATATTCGTATTCGTTCAGCGGAAGGATAAAACTAATTATCTGTCAAATTTATAAGCCTATTAGGCGCTTATGCCTCTACGGAAGACAAGGGCGACGACACCAAAGAATGTTTCTGCGAGCCCCTCGATAAGACATAGAGCAGTGTCCTATTAAAACCGTACTAGACGATTGTACTAGACGATTTTAACGCCAGAATAGGAAAGAGTTCATCTTTGGTGGGACATTGGGTAAACCTATCCTAGACGACACAACGTACGGCCACGCACTTAGGCTTATTTCTGATACTTTGCGACTGGACGAAATATGACTATAGCAAGCTCACGGTTTCCTAATCTCAATATACACAATAACTGCTCTGCTTGCCGGCATTAAGTACCGAAGACCAGTGGCTACCCTGCCACCACCAAAAAATCCTTCAGAAGAAAAAGAGCACGAGAAGCACTCGGTAGAGATTGTTCACTAGAAACAACGTACGGTGGGTCATAGCCAGAAGACACGTACAGAAGCCGGTAAAGATGAAGAAGGAAACCTTGTAGTAGAGTTGTAGTGGGAGCTGCGAATATGGCAAAACTTTTTTGCAGACTGTATAACGGCGACAAAGCACAACATCCCGCGTTCAGGCTGAATAGCCAGAAATTCCGTCCACCTGACCAAATTGAAGTGATGACAGGAGCATCTAAATTGGGATCCAACGAAGCATCTGCATATGGTGCTTAGCACCGGAGGTATTCAATGCTGTTGGAAATGACTTTGTGGAGAGCATACACCAACTCATTTCCCAGCTCTGCTCAGAAGAGTGAATGCCTCATGAATGGAATCGTAGCATCGTAAGCCCGATCCACAAAAAATGTGACCCTTTCATACCGGATACAAGATCCTATCTTCCATATTGTGTGAGCATCTGAAACTCTTTGTCTATAACAGTGCGGTTTCGGACCAGGAAAGTTCACAGTCGTCCAAATATTTACACTCCGGCAAAACCTGGAAAAACTCAAGAAGTTCAAATCGATACCCACATCGATTTTAAGACCGCATATGACAGCATATATAGAGACGAGCTACAGTCATTTTTGCATCCCTGGCAAACTTGTTCGTCTATACAGAAGGACGACGGACAACGCTCACTGTTCCTTCGGAAAAGGTTTTACAGAAGGTGAAGCGCTGTGCCCTCTTTAAGATCATACTCGAAAGAATTAACCGGAACTCAGAAGAGAAGACTGGAGGCAGAACCTTTCAAAGGTCTGTCCAACTATTAGTGTACTCCGATGATATCGCAATATTTGGGAGCACAGAAGGAACACACAACATCGAGGAATTAGACAGAGCATCGAAGTCAACAGCTATATTTTCGAGGAGTAAGAGACTTCACCTACCTTGGCTCTGCTATAAATTCTGCCAACAACATCCCAGCAGATATAAAATGAAGAATCACTCTTTCCAATCGGTGTTTCTTTGGGCTAAAAAGGCGAAATCCTGAAAACCTAAAGAGACTCCTGTGTAAGAACTTGATAATTCCAGTTTCCCTTTATGGCGCTGAAGCAGAGTCTTCGTCTTTAACCTGGAGGGACAATGCGGTAGGAGAAGACCTCAACTTAGGTGGCGCGTACAAGTAGAAAGGGACTCCAACTGATTTGTAGTGTACAACTTGAGGCAGTTGGCTAAGGATAAATAAAAAATTAGTAATGACAATGAATGACTAGTGAATGGCGAATGACTAACAAAGCAGCATCTCTCAATGGGTGCTGGTCCGCTAAATAGCGAGAAAGAGCCACTGTAGTCGACAACCTAGTAGCTCTGTTAGTAATCCCTATTCCCACCTCCATGTGGTGCAATCTGGGAATTTCTTCGGAAATTGCGAACGGGATGAGGACGAATGGAGAGTTTCCCGCACCACAAAACAAGAAAAGCGTCGGTTGGTCTATGCTCCAGAGTCAAGACCGTAGAAAAGATAACTGTTAACGACCTTTAGCTATCTAATAAGGACAACGATTGGATTCTGGAACGTAAGACCCTCTTCGACTCACTCCAGGAAGGGCCTCATAATGCCAGATTCCTCCTACTGGAACGCGAGTTCGCACGATATAATACCGACATCCTGGGACTGAGTGAGATAAGATGGTTCGCTGGTTCGTGAGATCAAAACCTCACAGTGACCGGATATTGGCGGCTAGATTCCAGGGTAGAATAAGAAAAGTCACCACCATACAGTGTTGTGCTCTATCTGAAGACGCGGTTGAGTATGAAAAGGACAATTTTTACAGCCAATTAGGCGCCTCCCAAAATCAGACCCCTAATGGGGACATCTTAATGGTGATGGGGGATTTCAATTTCCAAGGTAGGTAGCGACAACGCTATGCTTAAACAAGTGATGGGCCTTGGAGAACGGAATGACAACTGAGAGCGGTTTGTGGACTTTTGCAACACCAATCGTCTAGTCATTGGAGGTACGCTGTTTAAACATCATACCTGCCACAAGATCAGCTGGGTCTAAACTGTCAGGCAGCGAACATCAAACCAGATAGATCACATTGCGATCAGCCGTTGCTTTAGAAATTGACTTCTAGACGTCCGAAACAGACGCGGAGCAGACATTGGACAAGAACGCGATTACCATCTTATGTTAGCTCATATACGCCTTTGCACTGTATCCGTCAACAGCAACCGCTCATACTTGCTCAAAACAACCAGGTTCAATACCGATGGGCTCAGAGATCCGTAAGTGCGCCAACATAGTTCAGGGACCACCTTTCCTTAGAACCAGAAACAATCAGCGGCACACCGCAGAATACCGTAGATGACCACTGGAATGCTGTGAAAAATGTATTTGCAACTAAGCCAACCCCCTATGTCGGTAAAAGGCGGAAATGTCACCGCACATGCCTTTCGTCTGAAACCTGGAGACGGATCTATGAGCGTACAGCAATAGAAGCTCAGATTGCAGCAGTAGAGAGAGCCGAGCTAGAAGTGCAATATCGTGCGAAGAAGAAGGAAGTGCAACATAGTGTAAGACGTGACAAGCGTCAGTACATCGACACACTGGCTTCAAGGGTGGAAGAAGCAGCGAGTAGGTGCGACAGTAGCGCTGTATACAAAACCACCAAGCAGCTCACTGGTGGTCGGAACTTCAAACAACATCCAGTGAAAAGTGTAGATGGTATTCTACTGCTTTCGGATGAGGAACAACTCACTAGATGGAGAGAACATTTTGCTACGGTCATAAACCACTTAGGCTATGGAGCTATGATCTCCAACTTGAATTAGTGTTCCGACGCATCGGGCCTCCCAGAAATCCGAAATAATGGCGGCACCAAACACATCGGCTGATCTGCTATAGCCGCTCATATGCAAAGCGTGGGATGTCGAAGAATTTTCGCAGGAGTTGTATATGCGTTCTTCCAGCCGTAGCCAAAATAAAGGCTGGAATAATTCTGGAACGAATCAGAGAACATTTAGATTCAACTCTCGACGTCGAACAGGCAGGCGGGCTGATCCCGAATTTCGGATCCTCCTGCATCGACCACTTAAACACCTTACAGATCATTATAGACCAATGCGTTGAGTACGTGTCTCCATTCTACATTCACTGTCTATCGACTTCGAGAAGGGTTTTAACAGTTTGAGAGGCATCCCTGAAAAACTCAGACCTATGACTAAAGCTTCATATGAGGGTGGTAAGTGTCCCGTTTTGCATAATGGTAAGATGCTTGAGGATTTTGAAGTCCCAAGTGGAGTATCTTAGGGGTGTAGACTGTCACCACTATTGGTTTTGGTGGTTATCAGTGATGTACTCCGTGCAGCGTTAACGAAAGGCAACTGTGGAATTTGATTGACAATGACGTCTTACCTTAAACACCTTGACTACTGAAGATGTTTGCCTACTTCCACATCGAATAATCGACCTTCATTTGATGGTCCAGAATCTGGAAGCTGAGGCGCACAAAGTGGGGCTCAAAGTAAACACAGCCAAAACGAAAGCCATTAGCACTTCCAACACCAGCGTTCAACTTAACATTGCCAGACAGGAGATTCAAAAAGTTGTCAACTTTCTATACTAAGGAAGTGTGGTGGCGGAAGCGTCTGGTATTTGGGATGCTAGAGTGCATTAAACATTCCAAATACCTTTGGTGTCTACCCTGTCAATACTATATGGAATTTGGTTTACACTCTGACAACTACCTGCTGAATAGAAGATGACCCTGTTGCAATCGTCAACCACTACTTCTTCTTTCTCCACTAGAATGACCTTTTTATTTATTACTTCTCTCGGTAGAAGGACTGCCTTTTTGTGCTACTCCGACTTTGTTATTCCTGATTGGGCAAATGATTTCCGAGACTTCCAGATCATACATGGACTGGGATCATAGCATGACATAACATGACATCTATGACCTGTGATCCATGTAAAATGACTTTAAATTTAGAATTTTAAATGTTCCACAATGAGTCTTGTGCACTGTGTTACTCCTGCTTTGAAAATGTAGCCATAGGTACTCGTATACGGATCCTTTTTTTACAACTCAGAGAGAGGAAGAAAACCATTGGAGCCAGGAAAGCATTAAAGTTGATTGTACCCCGGTTTGATGCTAATTAAATCTTTGCGCCACTGTCAAGGTAATGCACACACAGGAAAGCAGAAACAGTGGCGAAACAGTGAGCCGGAGAATTGCTTCCGAAAGGACACATGAATCCTGAATCCTGAATCCTTGTACTGAGTGTACAATTTTCTTTTCACTTCCGTCGTAGTCGTAATCGTACTCGTATATCCCCCATAGTCGTCCTCTTAGTCATAGTCGTAGTCGCTTGACGGTTGTGTATACACTGCATACATATGTATGTACGTATGTAAGTATATATATAATTTTTTTTTTATTTCCTTTTAAACGATTAAATGAACTCTCATCCTGTGATGGCACATTTAACACTTCATCCACCCCACTTGGTCGTTTTTCCACTCTAGTTGCCTCACTGGCTTGCGAAGTGGTGTATCTTTTTGCTTCTCCTCCCCCTCCACCGATGTCTCTAACTACACCACTCTCACAGGATGTTTAATCAAATTTTATGTCCTCCACTGAGCTGGCTTGTAATAATTTGCAATTTTCATTTAATTTTGATTAAATTTTAAGAGAGCATCAACGATTTGCTTTCTTTGCACTTTCGTTACTCCTAAATGAAATTTAAATAGAAGTGCGGGATATTTGATGGAGCGGAGCCTTTTAATGGGTTGATAGGTTGAGCGCGCAGGTACATACATATGCAGTTGCCTACGATTGGGCATCATTCAGAAGGTGAATATGTAAATTTCACTGCTGAATGTGGCATATGTATTTAGATTAAGTCAGTTAAAGGCCAGTGCTCGAGGTTCTACAACACAAACCGTGGAAAAAAAAAAAACAATAGACCTAGATGGAAGGACGAGCAGTAAAGCCATTTATGCTCCCACATTGCTTCAACTCTATGGATCCATATGATGTTTGACCACCATGCTGGTAAGCTAACCACTGTATAGATTGCACGCTTTGATAAGATGCTCGTACAGCAATTTTCAAAATAACATTGTAACATGTTTGTGTTGATACAAATGATAGAACTTATTCCTTTCAATACGAGTACAATCGCGTTATTCAATGAAGTTACAATTTACAATTCAATCGCTTTTCTCAACCACTTTTGCTTTGCTTAAACCACTTTATTGCTACTCGTAATTCATCAAATTCCACTTTAGAACTCACTTGCATGTCTTGGGGGATGCTGACTCACCTGACATCTTTCGAGAACGTTCTGTACCATCCAGCGGTACATACAATTTCCATGTCTTTAGAAAATTCGCTAAATATTTGATCTCCGCTCTCCATTCTCCGATGGTTGAGTCTTCTGCTATTCAAATATGGAAATCTTCTACTATTCAAACATAGATGGCGCTATTCATATTGACATGTGGCAACCCTTCAATACGTTCAACAACCAGACGGCGCGATGAGCGTTAGCAAGAAAACGAGTTTGTTAGGTACTCGGAAGTCGAGATTGGATGATGTAATCTTCTCGAAGTTACAGCAAAGAATACATTTGTAAAATTATTTGTTGTAAAAGCGATGAATACATGTAATTGAGTTAGAGCAAGATACTGTATTTTGTTTACAATTAATTCTTCAGTAGCAAAGGAAGCTACATTGGTAACCCCGATCGCTTAAATTTGCCTGGTGATAGTAATTTATGTGGCTTGAAGAACCCACAACTTGCATTCATTCCAGTAAACCATCTTTAAATTCATCATAATGGTAGGCGAATCAATGGCGCAGGATGTACTGGCCTTAAGAAATCTGAAACTGCCCGCATTCTGGCGACTGGACCCTTCGTTGTGGTTCATCCAAATTGACCACAGGGTCACTTCTGACACCAGCAAGTTCAATGCGGTAATTGCGGCATTGGAAGCCGAAGTACTGATGGAAGTAGCTGTGCTTGTTCGAAAAAATACAGAAACGGACAAATACAACGCTCTTAAGACTCTTCTCATCGCCAGGTTCTCCGACTCAAAAGAGCGTCGGTTTAAAAAAATTAATGACAGGCCTAGAACTTGGAGATAAAAAACCATCGAGTCTATTACGAGAGATGCGTCGTTTAGCACCAGATGATTTTCCTGATGACATACTCGCAACGTTATGGTTCGTCCAGAACCTGCCCACGCAAGTTCAAGCAATTCTTGCAGAAAACACAAGCACAACGCTAGATACACTTGATGAGACGGCGGACAGGATAATCGAGAATGCCTCTGGACGATTTACTTCAGCGAGTTGATGCTATGAGCAAATCCTTACCCTCTTTAACAGACCTAGTGGGACGACTTTCCGCGAATAGAATACAAAATCAACGAAAAAACAATGATCCCTTTCAAATTAATGATACCGGTGTGTGCAATTTTCATCAAAAGTTCGGCAGTAATGCGAGGAAATGTATACAACCCTGCAATTTCAACAGACAACAGTTTCAAAGATAGCCGCCTGCACATTTTTGACAAAAACACGAACAAAAAGTTCCTCATCGATTCAGGATCAACAATTTCTGTCATTCCACGTCCACTTGATTACAAGAAACTGCCGCAGTTGAACACCCTTTATGCAGCTAACAATTCGCTAATAAAGACTTACGGAAACCGGACTCAGCCCCAACTTGGGACTACAAAAAATCATCAACTTGCCGTTCATTATTGCCGACGTTAAAGCCGCTATAATTGGTGCCGACTTATTATCTCATTTTGGTCTGCTCATCGATCTTAAGTCTGAATGTATTCTGGAAACGTTCACGCCAGGTAACGTCGTCGGTCAAGTTTACTCCACATCTGTGTCCAATACGCCTTTAGTTGACGGCATTCACAGATACGGCTACGGCGACTTGCTACACAACTTCCTAGCAAACAGAACCAGCTCCAAACCAGATGAGGTCAAATCAATAATCAGGACTGTGCAACACAAAATCATAACCACCGGTCAACCAACAGCAGCACGGCCACGAAGACTTTCAGGGCTCAAACTAAGTCAAGCTAAAAAAGACTTTCAAGTCATGACCAACAATGGAATTTGCAGACCGTCCTGCAGTCCATGGGCTAGTCCCATACACCTTGTCCAAAAAAAGTCTGGAGGGTAGAGATGTTACGGGGACTACCGCCGGCTGAACGCCCAGACACAACCGGACCGGTATCCAATCCCGTACATAATGGACTTTACCGAATCCTTGTTCAACAAGCTATATTTTACCACCATTGATTTGGACAAAGCCTATTATCAAATTCCAGTGACTTCCAAGGACATTGAAAAGACTGCTGTCACAACGCCCTTTGGGCCGTTCGGACTCAAAAATGCGACACAGACCTTCCAACGGCATATGGACATGATTCTTCTTTGTCTTTTGTGTTTTGTTACATAGATGACATCTTAATTTTCTCTGAAACCGAAGAAGAACATCGAAAACATCTTCAGCAGGTCCTTCAGCGCCTTCAAGAATACAAACTGTCCATAAACATTGGCAAATGTGTATTCGGGAGTCCGGAAGTTACCTACCTGGGACACACCATCAACAGCGCTGGAAGTAAACCACCAGAAGACAGAGTCGAAGCCATTTTGAAGTATCCTATACCTTCAACGATCTCAGAACTGCACAGATTTTTGGGCGTCGTAAACTATTATCGGCGCTATATACCACAGGCACCCTTAAACAGTCTTCTTAAAGACTCAAAAAAAAATGACTATCGTCCAGTTCCTTGGTCAACGGAAACGTCGGCAGCATTCGAAAAATGTAAAAGCAGCATTGGTAAATCAACTCATCTTAACCACAGATGCGTCAGATGGAGCAATCGGAGCCAGGTTGGAACAGGTCCGAAATGATATTCCTCACCCCATTGGTCTATTCTTCTGCAAGCTGGCACCAGCGAAAACGCGCTACAGAACATACGATAGAAAGTTGTTGGCGATTTACTCTGCCATACGTTTCTTCAAACATCTCCTCGACGGCCGACAGGTTAGGGTGCAGACAGATCACAAACCTCTCATCTACGCGTTCCAACAGAGACCAGACAAAGCGCCACAACGAAGATTGAGACACCTGGGTTATATTGCCCAATACACCAGGGATATTACATACGTGCCAAGCATATTACATACTCCTCCGGTGGAGTAAATCGGCCATACATTCCCGAACGCTTACGTCGAAATGTTTTCGACTCAGTGCACAACCTCTCTCACCCAAGTGGAAGAACAACAAGTCATCTACTTTGCCAAAAAGTTGTCTGGAAAAACATAAGGAAAGACACACGAAAGTGGTCACGCACCTGCTTACAGTGCCAACGATCAAAAGTTCAGCGAAATACAAGGACGGTAACGGAGAAAATTACAGTTCCCGACAATAGATTCGATCACATACATCTAGATCTCATTGTTCTTCCATTGTGCCAGGGTAACCGATATTGCCTAACCATCATCGATCGGTTTAGCAGATGGCCAGAAGCGATAACGCCTAAGGAGATGAGTGCGGACACCGTCGCTACAGCCTTTTTTACCCACTGGGTCGTACGATTTGGATCTCCAAAAGTTGTCACCACTGATCAAGGCACTCAGTTTGAGTCAGCTTTGTTTAAAGCTATTGCAAACATGTGCGGCACAACTAAAACCCGAACATCTCCGTACCATCCAGCACCCAATGGGATGGTGGAGCGCTGAAAGTAGCATTGATGTGTCGTGAAGATATGAATTGGGTCGATGCTCTTCCGTTTGTGTAATTTCATTTCCGTTGAAATGGCACGTTCTATCCAAATGAACATCCTTCAATTTTCCCCGGTGCCCACGCTGCATCCGGTAAACAACATTATTAATGCGGGTTATCACCTTTTATGGCCCTTCCCAATCCTGTTGCAATTTTGGTGATTTGCCTCTCTTACACAGAGGATTATATAGCCACACCAGGTCTCCTTCGTTGAAGCCGGAAGATTTCTCTTGCTAGTTGCCCGCTAGCTTCATATTTTCTCGGGTGGTTTCATGCAATTTACGAATCTTGCTGCGCAAATCATCCACGTAGTCGTTTACATCCATGGGCTCCGTAGGTGGGGACCCGATTTTCGTTTCACTTGGCAACCGAACAGTTTGACCAAATAAGATCGCGGATGGTGTACGAGTATGTCCTGTTGAAACATGGACCGCGTTTCGGTAGGTCATTAAGGAGAGACGTACTCGTATGTGTCGATCCAAGCCCCGCTGGCAGTTGCCAACGACCTTGAATAGATACTCATTCAAGGTGCTATCGAATCGCTCAACATTCCACAAGATTGATTTCTGAAAGAATTTTGATTCATAGTTTCACCCTTGATCAGAGTGCAGATCCATTGAGACCCCAAATCTGCTCATCCAGCTGTTGACTATCCAATTTGCTACTGTCTTATCCCCTTGATTTGGGATTGCGAGCACTTCCGGCCACTTACTGAAGTAATCCATGACCAGGATTAACGACAACGATGTCGATGGCTATTCGTTCGAATGGTGCACCGACATTGTATTATTGCATTCGTCCATCCTTCTTTATTTTCGGGTCCTTGGTGGCCACACACCTTATGCAGTTTTTGCATCTATTCTCGACACCTAGTTTTGCGCTGCCAATAGAACCATTCCCTTACCTTCTCCAACGTCTTGTTTATTCCCACATGCCCTCCTGAGATTCCGTCACGTATTTCATGGAGCACTTATCTGACTCTGGACCGTGTCACAATTGGCTGCATAGGAGATGTTGTTCCCTCAACACTTTCCCATTTTCTCTTTAGCAAACCATCTTGCACACGAAGCGCGTCCCACTATCCGGTCCGATATCTACTGCGAGCTTGGTCTTTCCTCGTGTTCCTTCCAGGCCAATATTGGTTCGAAGCCTGGTGAGAGGAACTCCATGTGGCCTGTTGTTTCGCTTCTTTACGATTGCAGTGTTCACGTTTGACTTCACACGGTCGACGAGAGAGGGCATCAGTATTTGAGTGGAGTTTTCCCTTGCGATGTTTCACTTTAAAGTCGTAGACCTGTAACTTCCCGATCCATCCTGCAATTGTAGTAGCCATTTCAGAGCTATGTAGTCTGTGCGAAAAATTAACTTTTATTCATAGAGCTCCTTATGAAAATGCTTCGTAGCCAGAATCAAAGCCAGAATCTCGATCCGAGTTATTCAGTAGCTCCGTTCAGGTCTGGAGAGTACTCTGCTGTAATATACAACCACTTTGTCTTGACCATCGTGAGCTTGAGAGATCACTGTGTGGGGTAACTTAAGAAGGGGGCATTGTACAACTGCCGCTTGAGTACTTGAAGTGCTTTCTCACACTCTCCAGACCACCTGAACACCCGGCCTTTTTCCGTAAGTTGGTGCAGGCTCTGCAAAATCCTTTACCAGCCTTCTGTGATATGTGGCAAATCCAAAACAAGCTTCTCAGTTGGATCCCATTTTGTCAGGATCCATCCTTACTCCTTTCGCTGATATAATGTGACCCAGATATTTTGCTTCTGCACGGAAAAAGGCACACTTTTCTGGTTTCAGCTTCAAATGAGCGCTTCGCAGCCTCTCAAACATATCTTTCAGATTTTTTCGATGCTCCACGAATGTCATACCTACATCGTCCAGATACACTAGGCAGGTTTTCTCCGTGAGCTCTTGCAATGTTCGTTCCATTAGTCGCTCGAAAGTAATTTGAATGAACAGTCGTTCATGAACAGACTGTTGCACAGTCCTAGCAGGATCACTGTAAATTGCCAAAGACCGCTGACTATAGTGTAGCCAGTTTTCTCACAATCCTTACGATTGTAACTGTTCTTCAAGTCAAAAGTTGAAAACCAGAAAGCGTATCCAAAGTGTCATCGATTCTCGGAAGTGGATGGTGGTCCTTTTTGGTTACATCGTTGAGACGTCGTCTACACAAAACCTCGTGATGCTGTCTTTCTTCTTCACGAGGACCGCTGGAGAAGGCCAAGACCAAATTTCATCTTCGACACCATTTCGGCAACTTCTGTTTGCTTTGCCAATAGAAGACGGCTTGCGGGTTGCCTCCGGTGTAAATGTGGTGCTGAACAAGTTGTGTGCTCCATATTTTCTGTCTTGTGTGGCAAATATATCAACGTACTCATCGATTAGTTTTTCTGTCAGGATATGCTGTTCTTGATCCAGTTTGCTGAGAATTTTGTTCTTGATTTTCGTGCTCTGAACTATTACGGCCGGTGTTGCACGAATCCTATCCATTGGCGCATATGTTCCCACTATCTCTCCCTTCTTCACCTTTACTTTGGGTTTAGAATCCTTACAGGAATCATGTTATTCTTTGGCTCCAGTAAAGTCTTTCCCACCATGAAGTCTCTCGATGGCTACCAGGACCATCTTCCACTTTTGCCCAAACCATTGCTTCCGAGAAGACTCTAGGACGTGATTTCGACAGATGAAGACTTTTAAGACGAGAGTATTGAACTCTGTACACTCGTCCCATATGTCCGCAACCAGAAAAACGGTGGCGGACTTCACCATTAGCTGTTTCTCCAGCAGCTGTTCTCAAGCTGTAACTGCTGTTGTTATGCAACATGATGATTTCTGCACAAGATCCCCCTTGATGATTGAGCCCGTGGCACAGGTATCTACTGTTTCCATCCATTTTTCTTTTCCACCGACTATTTCTATCGGATAGCTTTCATTGCATCGTTTTGCCAGCGAGATTTGGATGATGGTAGTGGGGCCGTCGACTCCTGCTACCAATTTAACTTCTGACAAGCGAAGTTGGTGTTTAAGCATTTTCCGACTGATGGCTTTGGAAAGGTGGACCAGTTTCTTCCTCTTGTTTCTGCAGTGAGGACAGCATTTCCTTCGTACCGGTTCTTTTCACTGCCTTTGAAGATGTAATATTTTATCGCCGTGGAGTGTTTCGTTGCTCGGCATTTAGTCTTGCCCAGGAGCATTCAACAGGGGCTACTTCTCTCATGAAATTTGTTCCTTTGGAAGCCTGATTGGCTGACTGTAGCTTCGAATCTGCAATTCCCCTGATGAATGCGTACTTTGCCATTTCCTGACCTGTGGTGGGTATGACAAATGTACCAGAGTACTCACGTCTGCATGCAGCTATTGCAGTGTTTCTCCTCGTTGGTTCATTTGGCCGTTTCTAATTAGCTTGTGCTAAAGCCATATAGTCTCTATGCCTTTCAATTGTTTGCAATTTGCACAAGGCCGTATAAGGCCAATGTTAATGCAAAGGCAGCCATTTCAAACCGCTTCTTATAAGTCGACCATGAGCTCTGGCCATCGAATGAGGGAGGCTTCAGCTCTTTTCTGTTTAGGCTGCTTAAAGAACATTCTCGCAGTTTCTGTTTTCGCACTGTATCGAGCTCTTTTCCCAGTTGCTTAACTTTGCTGTCCGTTTGTTCACTTCTCACATTGATCCTCATTGTGGTCTTAACTCAAGGTTCGTCTGACCACTGCGTCATATCGGCTAGTTTCTCGTACATGGGACACAAAATCACAGAAAGGATATTTGAAAGTTTATTTCTTTAAACAGAAAGAGATAAAGTGGATTGACGACAGAACTACAAAGATCTCCCTACACAGATAATCCACTTCCATCCCCAATGGAGTTCCAGGAAAACTGTCAGTTTTTCATTCTACATTTCGAATACTCTGGAGGAATACAAGTCAATTTCTATGATATTTTACTGAGTATCAGTAAAACGAGGAAAACCGTCACCCCTCCTCAACCACTCGATTAAGGGAATCGGCCACTAAAACTACATTCGATTGACAGTCAGTTTGGGGCTCAACAATTATTCGCCACTGGAATAACGTGATTCAATTAATTGTAATCAATTCATTTACAAAACAAGTAATCACATGAACCGTTCGACCTAAAAGCCACTTACCTCGAGTGCAGAGTTCAGTCAGTCCGTGCAAGCTCTCTGCTGCACCCTTAAGCGCAAATAACTTAAACCCTTTACCGTTGCGAACATAAATAAATGCATACGCTTGCCAAAATGAGGGGGATGCTGGTGGGAGCTCCACACTCCCTATACTATACGGATACGGAGGCAATCCAGGATGCATGGATGCTACAATGCATCACGTAAGTTAATATAAAATTGATTGACTTACTGCATCCACAAATGCCGGAGTTAAAGCGTGCTTTCATCCGATGACTCGTGATATTGCAATCGCATCACTTTCCCTATGCGTTGC